>OY979706.1:16805085-18081039 GCA_963855925.1 Inga laurina
TCAAGTTGGTACTCCAGTAAAGGTGTCCTCTGATCACCTCTGTTTTTGTTTCTCAAAATAGAGTTTCAATCTTCCTGCAAAACAAGTTTCTATATACTCCGATGCTTAAGTTAGTAATTATCAAAACTTTAACAAATGACTTCATCTAATATTATGAGAGACTGAAATAACTTACAACTCATTGGGATTTACCATTCCCAATTCTCTTCTAATATATATAAATTGATCTTTTGCAAGGGGTTTTGTGAAAATATCAGCTAATTGAAGATGAGTAGGAATGAATATCACTTTCACATCTTTTTTTTGAACATGATCTCTGATGAAGTGATGTCTGACATCGATATGCTTGGTTCTAGAGTGTTGAACTGGATTCTTTGCCAAGCTTATCGTACTAGTATTGTCACAATAGATTGGTATTTCTTTGAGATAAATACCAAGATCTTGTAGTTGTTGTTTTAACCATATTACTTGTGCACAACAACTTGAGACTGCAACATATTCGGCTTCCGTTGACGAAAGAGACACTGTATTTTGTTTCTTGCTGAACCATGATACAAGAGATCCTCCAAGAAATTGTCCTTGTCCACGGGTGCTCTTTCTGTCTGTTTTGTATCCTCCATGATCTGAATCTGAATATGCAACAAGATATTCACTTCTTCCTTTGGGATACCACAGACCCAATTCGGGTGTGTCCGCAAGGTATCTAAAGATTCTTTTGACCATTTCAGCATGTGATTCTTTTGGTGCCGATTGATATCTTGCACATATACCAACACTAAATTGGATGTCTGGTCTACTTGCCATGAGATAGAGTAATGATCCAATCATATTCCTCTATACTTTGTGATGTTGTAATCCTTTCCTTTGACATCAGCATCAAGCAACGTAGTTGAGCTCATAGGAGTGTCCGTGCCATTTGCTTCATTCATTCCATACTTCTTCAATAATTCTTTCAAATACTTTGTTTGAGATATGAAGATTCCATTCTTTCTTTGTTTGATTTGCAAACCAAGAAAGAAATTTAATTCTCCCATCATTGACATCTCAAACTCTCCCTGCATTATCTCAGAAAATTCCTTACACAGAAATTCATTAGTAGAACCGAAAACAATGTCATCAACATATATTTGAATAATTAAAATATCATCACGTTTTCGTTTTATAAAAAGTGTTGTATCAACTTTTCTTCGTACAAAATCTTGATCAATAAGAAATTTACTGAGCCTTTCATACCATGCTCTAGGAGCTTGTTTTAAACCATATAAAGCCTTTTTAAGTTTGAAGACATGGTCAGGTTTGGTAACATCATTAAAACCTGGAGGTTGTTCTACATATACTTCTTCCATGATGTAACCATTTAGAAAAGCACTCTTTACATCCATTTGATAGAGTTTGAATCCTTTGATGCAAAGGCTAAGAGTACGCGTATAGCTTCCAATCTAACTACTGAAGCATACGTTTCCTCATAATCAATCCCTTCTTCTTGATTATAGCCTTTGGCCACCAACCTTGCCTTATTTCTGACAATAATTGCGGATTCATCAAGTTTGTTCTTGAATACCCATTTAGTTCCAATGATCGGATGATCCTTGGGTCGAGGTACCAAATCCCAAACTTGATTTCTCTCAAATTGATTTAGTTATTCTTGTATTGCTATAACCCAATCATTGTCTGATAGGGCTTCATCAATGTTTGAAGGTTCAATTTCAGAAATGAATGCAGAAAAGCTTACTTCATTGAAAATTCTATTTCTAGTTTTGATCCCTTCATTCACATCTCCTATGACTTGATCTAAGGGATGACTTTTATTGTATTTCCAGGCTTTAGGTTGACCTGGAGATTGCTCTTCTTCCTTGGTTTCATCAACCTTTGGAATAAGAGTTTTAGAAATAGATTGACCATTTTATTGATTTAAAATAACTTCCTGTTCTTCATCAATGGTTTTGTCAGAGGATTCAAATTCATCAAATACAACGTGAATTGATTCTTCAATAATACATGTTCTTTTATTGTAAACTCTATATGCTTTACTTTGGTTAGAATATCCTAGGAAAATTCCTTCATCTATTTTAGAATCAAATTTTCCTAAGTTATCTTTACCATTATTATGAATGAAACACTTACAACCGAAGATGTGTAGATGAGCAATGTTTGGCTTCCTTCCTTTGTATAACTCATAAGGTGTCTTTCCAAGTTTTGTTCTGATATAGGCCCTATTTGAAATATAGCATGATGTACTCATAGCATCAGCCCAGAACACTTGAGACACATTCTTTTCATTCAACATTGCTCTAGCTATTTCAGTGAGCACTCTATTCTTGCGTTCCACAACTCCGTTTTGTTGAGGCGTCCTTGGAGCAGAGAATTGTAATCAATGCCATTAGTATCACAATATTCTTCAAAGGCTTGATTTTCAGATTCTCCACCATGGTCAGTTCTAATACCTGCAATGGACATACCTTTCTCATTTTGCACTTTCTTGGCAAAAACAATAAACTCTTCAAAGGTTTCATCTTTTGATGATAGAAAAATAACCCATGTAAATCTAGAGAAATCATCAACAATGACCAATGAATATAAGTTTCCACCAAGACTCTTTATTCTTGAATGGGCCAACTAAATCCATATGCAATAATTGTAGTGGTCTATTTGATGAAATCTCATTTTTCAATTTGAAAGATGATTTAGTTTTTTTTACCCTTTTGACATGCGTCACAAATCAAGTCATTTTTGAAAGTTACTTTGGGTAATCCAAGAACTAAATCCTTTTTGAGTAGTTGGCCTAATTGATGCATATTGACATGAGCCAATCTCTTATGCCATAGCTAACTTTCATTAGTATTACTCAGAAAACAGTTTTCAGACTCATTTCTACTAATATCTAGAGTATAGCAGTTACCTTCCCTTTTTGCTCTGAGCTTAGCCTTGATATTCTTCTTATCAAGTTGTAAGTCATTCTTGTTAATAATTAAGCATTCTTCTCAGTCAAATATTACCCAGTTGTCTTTATCTGCACTTTGACTTACACTCAGCAAATTGTGACACAAGCCTTCAACATAATATACATCTTTGACTTGTATTCCTTTGTCATTTTTGATTTCACCAATTCCTGCTATCTTTCTGGATTGATTTCTTCCAAATTTTACCTTTCCACCTTCCTTAGGTTGCAATGTGGTAAAACTTTCAAAATCTCCGGTCATATGTCTAGAGCATCCACTATCTATGTACCACTTGCTATTTTTGGATGCTTTGAGACATATCTATAATCAAATGACTAGGTCTTAGGTACCCACATCTTTTTGGGTCCTGTTGGGTTAGTACAAATAATTTTCTGAATATATGAGCCTTTAGGTACCCATTTGTAGGTTCCTATTGTTCCTTTCTTCTTATGAATGCATGAAGATGTCTAATGACCTTTTCTATTACAGTAATTACAAAATGCAAACGGATTCGATGTATGCACAGAATGCTAGAAATAATTCAGATATGACTTACCTCCTGCTTGTTAGATCTCATGTTTTGATGATAACAAAAGAATGGTTTCAAAAGGAAATGATTAATAAATAAGTTTGAGCAAAGGAATAACAGGGATAAGCCTCACTTGAAGTAAGCAATGGAGTAATGAAGAAAGGCCAAGAGAAAAAAAGCTGAGAAACTTGATCAGAAGTAAGTTTTCTAAGGGATTACTCGAGGCGGTACTTGAGTAATGAACCAAAACTTGAAGTAACCAGAAGCACCTTCCAGTAACCTGCCAACGTTACTCGAGTAGGTACTCGAGTAATAGTGTAAGTATTTTTAAGTTGCTCTCGGCCTGCTAATGTTACTCGAGGAGCTACTCGAGTAACTAGATGAAAAACTTCCAGTTGCCTTCAGGTTGCCAATGATACTCGAGTAACTCTGTTTCTGAAAATGTGTTGCTCTCGGCACTTTGTACTACTGCCAATGTTACTCGAGTAATGAACTGAAGTAAGTGAAAACTTGAAGGTGGTATCCGAGTATCTTGATATATTTTTATCTAATTTCCTCGAGTCATTCCTCTGATATGCAAGTATTCAATGATCTATTTTAAGTGGATTCCTCGAGTAGGTACCCTAGTATACAGAGATATTTTGAAGGTAAACCTCCAGTCATTACCCGGGTAAGTGAAGCACAAAAAGTATATTTACTCGAGGTGGTACCCGAGTAACCTATGCAAAAATGAATGCATTACTCGAGTCCGTATCCGAGTAATAAGGTAAGTGCTCTCGGCCTTGAAATCCTGCCAACATTACTGGAGTAAAGCATCGAGTAACCAAAAGTTTTTGTAAAGATTTACTCGAGTTGGTACCCGAGTAACTCATAAAGTTGTGAGTGCATTACTCGAGTAAGTACCCGAGTAAACATATATTTTCAAAGGTTTAAGAATTGGTTATTCCATGCACTACCCGAGTAATCTGGTATTTATTCATTGACTTGCAGTCGATCAAAGATTTCCCGATGATACTCGAGTAGGTACTCGAGTAAACTTCAAGGGATACTCGAGTAGCTACTCGAGTAAGCAAACCCAGAAATCCAGAAATCATTCAAACATTGATTGTTTTGTTTTCTATATGATTAATCTTTCATTGTGTTAGTATTCTTAGCCTATTTACAGATGAACAATGAAGAAATCATATCAAGTAATGGAAGTCAAATGAAACGTTCAAATGCCAACCACCGCGAACGGATATTTTTCAAAAACTGGAAAAGTCAATAGTGGCTGCGCACTCTCCAACGGATAAGAAGAAAATGTTCCAACGGTCATCACCAACATATCTATATATATGGGAACATCCAAACAGAGAAAGAACAACAAGAACACACACAAACGTATTACCAAGTTCATTGCTCTGTTTTCACGTTGAAATTATATTTCTATGCTTCAGTGATTCTTATTCACTCTGTGAGAGAGATATTTCATTCAAACTCAATATTTGTTATTGAGGTAACTTAAGGTTGTGGAACCTTGAGTTGGGATTGGATTACAACTTGTAAGGGGGAGCGAGTGTCCAGGTGTAGGAACTTGCTTGTACTGAGGTGCCAAGAACCCATTGAATCTTGGAAGATATAGTGAAACTCTCAGAGAAGCTCTGAGGACTGAACGTAGGTCGAAGTGGTTGTGGCCGAACCATTATAACTCCCGGTGTACACTTCGGTGATATTGTTCCTTACTCTTTTCTGTTTTAATTTCAACGTCAAATTTTATATTTGCAACGAAATTTTTAATATCACCCAATTCACCCCCCTCTTGGGTGAAACGCTTGCTCTAACACTGCTTTCTTTCTTCCTTTCCTTTTGTCTGATTTTGGATCATATCCAATCCCAGATCGGTTATTTACAAATCGTTGAGCTTTTAAAATAACATTTAGCATCTCACTTCCTTGAGTAAATTTTTCAAGAGTTTTTATAAGATCAGTGTTTTTCTTTTTCAAAGAAGAACAATTTTCACAATCCTTTTCTGAACTTTCTTTAAGTTCAATTTCAAGAGCTTTGTTTTTCTTTTTGAAAACAATTAATTCTTTAACTACTTTGATGAATTCAGAATGTAAAGCATTATATTCAGAGAGTAATTCATCATAGGTAGGATCAGAATCATTTACCTCCTCTTCTGTTTCTTCTTGAGCGACGAGACATATATTAGCTACTTCTTCCTCATCACTTTCTTCGTCAGATGAGCTATCACCCCATATAGCAGATACAAAGGCCTTCTTTTTGTTGAAGAATTTGCCTTTTCTCTTTTCTTTGCTCTTTTGATTCAATTCTGGACATTCTGATTTGATATGTCCTGGTTTTCCACATTCGTAGCAAATGATATGATCTTTGCTGCTAGTTCCACCTTTTTGAAAGTGTTTGAATCCTTGTCCTTTCTTGTAGAACTTTTTGAATCGTTTTATGATTAGGCCCATTTCATCATCGTCAGACTCCTTATCCTCATCTTGATTCTCTTCTTTTACTTTTAGTGCTAGACCTTTCTTTTTCTTGTCACCAATGTCATCTAGTTCTCGTTTGAACTTTAGTTTGCTTTCATATTTAGAAAGACTTCCAAATAGAGAAGCAACTGATCTCATTGATTCTCCTTTTGCTTCTTCTATCACAGTGACTTTGGCCTCCCATTCTTTAGAAAGAATATTTAGAATCTTTCGTACTTGGGTATGCTGATCATAGACTTTCCCAAGAGCTGCAAGTTAGTTGATTAACAAGATGAGTATATCTAAGTTCAAATTCAGATATTGATTCACCTGATTTCATTCGAAGTAAATCAAATTTAGTGACCAAGGTGTTGATCCGATTCTCCTTTATTCCCGAAGTTCCTTCATGAGCTATTTCCAGGGCTTCCCACATTTCCTTTACTGTTGGAAGTATGCAAATTCTGAAATACTCACTTTGACTCAAGGCACTTTGTAACATCAGAATTGCCTTGCTGTTGAGAGTGATAAGTTTCTTGTCATTCTCATCATATTCCGCTGGCGTCTTGGGAATTTTTTGAGAGTCTACAATCTTTGTAGGTTGATAGTTTCCACTCTCAATCACATCCCATAGCCCATATTCAGTAGCCATTACGAATACTCTGAACTATACTCTCCAGAAAGAAAAGTGTTCGCCACTGAAACCTGGAGGTCCAGTGATGGATACACCGTCGGGAAGAATTCCTTCACCCATGCTTGCCATTGGATCCTTCTTAGGTTGTTATACCTTCACAAGAAGACCTACTATCTGATACCAAATGTTAGAGCAAGCGTTTCATCCAAGAGGGGGGTGAATTGGGTGATCTAAAAAATTTCGTTGCAAATATAAAATTTGACGTTGAAATTAAAACAGGAAAGAGTAAGGAGAAATATCACTGAAGTGTACACCAGGAGTTATACTGGTTTGGCCACAACCACTTTGACCTACGTCCAGTCCTCAGAGCTTCTCTGAGAGTTTCACTATAACTTCCAAGATTCAGTGGGTTCTTGGCACCTCAGTACAAGCAAGTTTCTTTGCCTGGACACTCGCTCCCCCTTACAAGTTGTAATCCAATCCCAACTCAAAGTTCCACAACCTTAAGTTACCTCAATAACAAATATTGAGTTTGAATGAAATATCTCTCTCACAGAGTGAATAAGAATCACTGAAGCATAGAATTACAAGTATAATGTAAGACAGAGTAATGAACTTGATGATACGTTCGTGAGTGTGTTCTTATTCTCTTCTCTGTTTAGATGTTCCCATATATATAGATACGTTCGTAATGATTGCTGGAACATATTTCTTCATGTCCGTTGGAGCGTGCGCAGCCACTATTGACTTTTCCAGTATTTGAAAAACATGCGTTTGCGGTAGGTGACGGTCGGTGACATTTGAGCGTTGCTTTTGACTTTCCTTATTTGGTAAGATCTCTTCATTGTTTATCTGTGGAAATGCTAAGAATACTAATATAATGAAAAATTAATCAAATAGGAAACAAAAAAATGACCGTTGGAATGATTTCAAACTTTCTGGGTTTCCACACTCGAGTAGCTACTCGAGTATTCATTAAAGTTTACTCGAGTACTTACTCGAGTATCATCGTGAAATCTTTGATAGACTGCAAGTTAATATATAAATATAAGATTACTCGGGTAGTGCATGGAATAAGCAAAATATCAAACCTTTGGAAATGCTTGTTTACTCGGGTACCTACTCAAGTAATGCACTCTTTTCTTCATAGGTTACTCGGGTACCAACTCGAGTAACCTTCAAATAAACTTATGTTACTCGATGCTTTACTCAAGTAATGTTGGCAGGATTTCAAGGCCGAGAGCACTTCAAGTTTGATTACCTTGTTACTCGAGTACATACTCGAGTAAACTTACCTTTTGTGCATCACTTACTCAGGTAAGCACTTGAGGTTTTTCTTTAAAAATAACTCTGGATACTCGAGTACATACTCGAGTAATCCACTTAAAATGAAACATTCAATACCTGCATACTTGAGGAGCACATCGAGTGAAGTATGATAAAAACCAAATTAAGTTATTCGGGTACTACCTTCAAGTTTTTACCTAGCTCAGTACGTTACTCGAGTAGCTACTCGAGTAACATTGGCAGTGGTATAAAGTGCTGAGAGCAACACATTTTCTGAAACAGAGTAACTTGAGTACATACTCGAGTATTATTGGCAGGCCAAGAGCAACTTGGAAACTTTTACCTGGTTACTCGAGTAGCTACTCGTGTAACGTTGGCAGGCCGAGAGCAACTTAAAAATTTTTACACTATTACTCGAGTACTTACTTGAAGGTATCTTTGGTTACTTCAAGTTTTGTCTTATTACTCGAGTACATACTCGAGTAATGCCTTAGAAAAATTGCTTCTGATCAAGTTTCTCAGCTCTTTGTCTTGGTCTTTCTTCATTACTCCAATGCTTACTTCAAGTAATGCTTTTTCCTGTTATTACTTTGTTCAATCTTATTTATTACTCAAGTCTTTTTCATACCATTCTTTGTTATCATCAAAACATGAGATCTAATAGTATGTATTAATTCTAAGGGAGCAGAAGCATGAGAAACATAATTAGGAAATGGCAATAACTTAGACTTCCCAAATTGACAAGCCTCACAAACATACTTTTCATTGACCGAAAATTTCAGATTTCACTTATTCATTATTTGTTTCAAAACTTTACAACTAGGGTGTCCTAATGTGTAGTGCCAACGAACAAATCATCTTTGGACTCAAAAGCAAACTGAACACTATTAATCTGTGGTAGAATTTTACTTGACATGGGTTACATTCCTTCTCTGTGTGTCCCTTATAGCAGTAACCGACCTGTCTCCTTGTCCTTCACATTACATCCACGATTATTAAAATCAATACTAACTGGATTATCTTCAATCAACCTATTCACACTCATCAAATTCTTAGTTGCAGTGGGTACAAGTAATATATTCTTAAGAAGAAGCTAGGATTGAGAACAAGGGATAGTTGCAGAACCTATACCAGTTATTTGGCCTTTTTCTCCAATACAAGTAAGGAGATGAGAGTTTTTACCTACTGGTGCGACATGTTCAAGTTGATTAGAATGAGAAGTGACATGATAATTGGCTCAACTATACATATACCATGCTGGATCACTAACTGAATAGGGACTCGTATAAAAGGCTTATGGATAATAACCATATGAGGAGCAAGCAAAATTGTGAGGCCAATAGAGCTCTCATGGACTTTGATAACATTGAGCAGCTGAATGATCACGCCTTTCACAATAGGAACAGAACGACCGGTTGTCGTGACCACTATCGCGACCGCCACGCAAGCGACCTCCACGAGCTCCACTAAAGTTGTGCTAGTTTTCAAGGCTAGAAATAGAGTCATTTGAGTGTCGGCTATCATACGAGTGAGTTTCTTTTCTTTGGGCTAAATTAGCAGTCGATTGAATGGTAAGATTCAAGGATTGATTTAGTTGCTCAAGTCTTCTCTCAAATACTAGCAGTGAGGCTTGAGCTTCGATCCAGGTTAGGTCAAGTTTGTCCTGCAATCTTACCACAATAGCATTGTAATCATCATCAAGGCCATTTAGAGTATTGAGAATCAGATCTTCGGTGTCCACCGATGCACCAGCAAGGGTGAGTTGATCCCGATATTCTTCATTTTAGTCAAATACTTATCCATCTTCAGGCTATTCTTGCGAGTACTGTGGAGCTCGGTCTTATATATCATCGCTCTAGCTTTTTTGGAGGCGCAAGCCAGATTCTTAGCTTCGATCCACAAATCTTCAGCTCTTTGGCAGTGAAGAAGTTGGGTGCTCACCTTAGAGGTTATGGTGTTGCACAACCAACCCACGAGCATACGATTGATGGAATACCATGATTCATACTTTGGATTCGGCTTCGTCTTCCTTGCATCATCAGGGATGAGTCGAGCAAGAGCAACAATAGTTCTATATATGTGTGATTCCAGTTGGTTCCCTTCAACAAGAGGCAAAACAATATAATGGACTCCTAAACAAGGTAATTACTACAGTCCAACTTGATTATAGTGCTTTGAGTAGAAGAATTAAAGAGGGAATAACCCTTTGTAGCAAAGGAGACAACCATTTCAGAGGTAGTGGACATTGCAGCTCTAATACCAAGAAAGAGCTAGGGTAAAAATCAATAAGACAAAAGTATAAAATTGCTGAGTCACTTAGTGAGTGAATAGTGCTTAGCCTTCCTCCTCATTTGTAATGGTTACTGCATAGGGTACAAATAATGTGAACCACTGATAATACAACATGTATTCAAGTGTGAGTAATATACAGCTATACATATATTAGCTATACTAATTTAGATTACTGCTTAACAATCTGAACACATGATATCTACACACTTGCATTTATTCTCATATACCTGCTTTATTAGTGTTTTGTCTAGTTGAGTACACATCTGTTCAATTTCATAAAATAATATATGAACAATGATAGCGTCCATAACAAAGGAAAATATTAGAACAATCGAGGGAATTGCAAACCTTCAAATACTTTGTTTTTTTTAATTCTCTATAGATACCCCTTTTGGCCTATTCTCTATAAATTTCAAATTGCCAAGCTACCTTTAGGCTATGTTTGGTTGGAGGTTTTATTGGGTTAGGTTAGATTAGGGGAGGGTTGGAGATTAAAAATAGAAGTTTGGTTAGAAAGAGGTGAGGTTAGGCGTGGGAGGTTTTTTGTCCTCTAGTGGTAACCTTCCCTACTTTACCAAAACCTTCAAATTTGGGGTTTTTTTTCTAGGTGAGAGAATATTTGTATCCAATTGTGACTAAATTGCCCATGGCAATTTTTTAACATTCTAGCACTGCCCTCCCCAGTAAAAAGCGTCTGTCCCTCCGTAGTTCATTTTTTTCCATTCCCTCTCTCGTGCGAAATCCTATTTTATCACATCTTGTTCATGCGCTCTATAGTTGAACATTGTCTCTGGTCGGTCCTCTAGCCTCCGTCGTCATCGACTGCCTTAGCTGCCACCATTGTTGAACATCGAAGGTAGCTGACGGTTTATTTGTCCTGTAGATCGAGTCGACTCCTTCGCGACTCTACTCCTCCAACATTGTCTCAGGCCCGTCCTCCAGCTGCCGCCACCTCCTACTCTATTAGTTGCTCGTTCGTTCAGGTAAGATTATTTTTTGTGATGATTTTTCTGTTGGTTGCTCGTTCGTTAGGGTAGATCAAGGATTTTGCTCTTCCCTATTTCTTTCTTGCTTTTCTGGATTCTACTGTGTTTTATTGTGTTTCCTTGTCTGATCTGGGTTCTGCTATGTTTCCCTATTTTGTTCTTTCCTATTTCGTTTTAGCTTATGTGGGTTAATGCTTTTTTGCTTTACTGTGTTTCGTTCTAGCTATGCAATTAATAGTTGTTCTGATTTCAAACTGGAAAAGATGAAAATTCCTTAAAAAGATTTTGGGTGTTTTGGATTACTATATTGGTAATGTCAAATTGGATGGGTATTTAAGAGATAAATGCTTTCCATAAACACCAAATTTGAGAGATCAAAGGGCTGTTCTTTCATTGACTTGCATCCATACAGATGAGCTATGATATGTTCTTATGTTTATCTATTAATCAAAATTATGGTTTGAAGTATAGCAATTAAAATTTTGTCTGCCATATCTTACACTACTTGTTATGAAGAGGGATGAGCTCCAGAGTTGAATATACATTATCACCTGAAAAATACTCTATAAAATAAAATTTTGAGGTAAGGTGGTTTCGTACTTTCAGTTAATTACATGCAAATTGAATATGCAAATGTGTTGTGGTATAAAGAGTAAAAAATCTCATGTAGCACAATCATGGAGGAATTAAGACAAGATTCTGATATATTCAGAGCAGGTGCTAAAATATTTTGTAACTTAATATAGTTGTGTTTTCTATTGAGAAATGATGCGTATAATTTTTTCTGGAGTATTACATAGTTTAGTAATCTGTTTTGTTACAAATGACTGATACATTCTTCTCTTTTAATTTGTTGAAGGTTGGATACACACCTGATTACTATTCCTTCTTCAAACAATTTTATGGGTAGATCCCCAGTTTAGCAGTTTCATTAAATGCAAATATTTGAAGCTATCATGTAGAAGCATGTTCTGTGAGATTTGTTACTTTTATTGTGCACTTAATTTCTGTTGTAGTGAAACCTGATTAAGTTAGTACTAGTCATGAATGTCAGTTAATACTGCAAATTGGACCTTGTTTATGATGTTTTCCTATCCATATTATTTTTTTTATCTTGCTCACCTCCTCTGAAAGTTTTTCCCGTTTTAGAAATTGTGTTGAATTTTTTTCACGTAGAATAATTCTAATGTTGCTTGATTGGCCTTGGTGAGAAAATTGTTGTAGGAACATTGGTACTAGATTTGTATATATTACTTTTGTTGCAGACCAGAAAAATGCAGCATCACATATGCTTCCTTTATTTTCCACGTTGTGATTTTTATATTCTGCAATTCCATAATCAGACATAATACATTATAAGTCATAGTTGTTGCTAAACTTTAACTTTTTCGAGCTGTTTGATAAGTCTCAAGTGGTCTAGTATTAATTAGGTGCATGTTGCCTTAGTGTGTTAGATGGAGTCGACATTTCAAAACAATTTAGTCTTGCGTCATCGATGGCTAGATTTGTGTCAAAAAGCTATAGCACTACTCACATGTATATTTGTCTACCTAGTTGTTCGGAGGAGCCATAAAAGAAGAATAACTTATGGCATGAGTTCAGAAAGGGAAAGGGTGGGTGAAGAAATAATGAGTCAACTAAGTACTAATGAAAGGAGCCGCAATATTATTCGTATGAGTCCTAGAGCTTTCCTAATATTATGTGCCTTGCTAAAAAGAGAAGGGGGATTAAAAGCCACAAGATGGTCTACTGTAGAAGAACAAGTGGTAAAAACTCTTTACATATTATCTCATAGAGCAAAAAATCGTGTGGTAAATTTCTTCTTTCGACGATCTGATGAGACAATTAGTCGTCATCTTCATAATGTGTTAAGAGCTATCATTGAAGTAGCAGATAAGTTTGTTATACAACCTGATGGGACAACAGTCCCTCCTGAAATTCATGCAAATGATAGGTTTTACCCCTTTTTTAAGGATTGTGTTGGTGCAAATGATGGAACACATATACGTGTGAAAGTATCTGGTAAGGATGCTCCTTGATATCATGGTAGGAAAGACTTCCCCACCAAAATGTGTTAGTAGCTTGTTTGTTTGATTTAAAATTCACTTATGTACTCATTAGATGGGAAGGTACGGCATCTAATTCTAGGATTATTAAAAATACATAAGCTCAAAATTCCTAAAGGTAAATATTACCTTGTGGATGCTAGCTTCATGTTAACTAGTTGATTGATTACACCTTATAGAGGAGTCCGTTATCACTTGAAGGAATATTCAGAAAGAAATCCCCCCAAAACTATAAAGAATTGTTCAATTTGAGGCATTCATTGCTATGTAATGCAATTGAAAGAACTTTTGGTGTTTTGAAAAAAAATTTGAGACTTGGTGCATTCTTCATAACTACTTGATGGGCGTTGACCGTAATGAGGATCTCATAGAATAAGTAGATCGTGAACTAGCAATTAATCTGAGTCTGCTGATGATAGTCGTGATTGACGTGGTGACAATAACGAGGCTGCTGGGGGATAATTAATTAGGGAGACTATAGAAAATGAGATGTGGATAGATTATCAAAATAGGATAATGAGACATGGTGGTAATGTGCCTTAATTTGTTTGAAGTTTATGATATGATGATCTTGTTCCAAGTTTATTTCAATTTTAAGTGCTCATGTGTTTTAGTATGCCATGGAGTGAAATAAGTTTGAAGTTTGAAGTTTGGATCTTTATGTATTGTTATTTCAAGTTTGGATCTTTATTAATTGTTTATCAAAGTTTGGATCTTTATTTTTAATACTTTTGTAATAGTATGCCGCTGAAATCAACCAACCAAAAGCAATGTTTGAATTGGACAAAGGCCATGGATTACTACCTTGTTAATGCTTTCTGGGAACAATATAAATGTGGCAACAAGGATAATGGACAATTCACATGCACAATATACAATAATATTGTGAAAGAGATGAATGCCTTGTTTGAAATTGAAATGGACAAAGACAATATTAAGAACAGATGGAAAATTTTGGGAAAAAAATTTCTCTCTAGTTTTTGATATTTTAAGAATGGATTGAGTGGGTTTGGTTGGAATGCATGATCACATACATAGGAGGCTGAGGATGAAGTTTAGGACCAACTTATAGAGGTTAGTATTTTCCATTAATCACATACTCATTAATTCTATTACATTTTCAATTCTGTTACATACATGCAAAATGGTTGAAGGTTGGAATGCATCATCACATACTCATTAATTCTGTTACATTTCCAATTCTACTGTTCCATTTCCTGAATTGTGATTCTGTTACATTTCCAATTCTGCATTTCCACATATGGTTGTGCAATTTTGTTGTCCAATTCTGCAATTCTCCAATATTAACAATTGCGATTCTATATTTTTTTCAGTTTTGCGACAACGTTCTGTGACACTTGCACTTAACCATTGTTTAAATTTTGCCTTTTGTAGTCCAAGCCACAAGGTGCGAATTGGAGAAATGTTTCTTACCCAAACTATGACAAAATGATTCTGTTATATGGCAATGGCAGAGCTTCAAAGGAGGGCACCCGTACACTTGGTGAGATGCAAAAGAGGCATCACACACACAATGAGACAGACTTATTCGATGCAGCCAACAACATTGATAATGTTGGTTCCCAGCATGATATAAATGTAGACAATTTTGAAGCTCTTGATAATAGCACCACTCAAGAGAACTCACCTGGTGTTGCAAGTGGTTCCTCAAGAAAGAAGCAAAGAGTGAATTCCAATAAAGAGAAAGATTTTTGACTTGGCTGAGCTTAAGGATGTCATGTATGAATTTGCACAGGCCATTAACGTTGGAAATCAAGCCATGATTGTTGGAAATGAAGCAATGAAAGAAGCAAATGAATTAGCTAGAGAAACATCAAGAAAGCTTCCTTAATTGTCTGGGGAAGAAATCTAGAAACTGATTCAAGATTGTGGCTTCTCAACAACTACTGTCACCAAGATTTATAAAGTTCTTATGGGTGATGGTGACCTACTGAGGACATTTGTTGAATGTCCCCTTCTTGCCTACAAGGACTTACTTATGGATATTGTGAAGGACTTGAAGTGATTTAGTTTGCCAAGTTTGCTAACCATTTGTAGACTTTTGATGTTAGCAATATAGTTTGATAACCTTTTGGAGACTTTTGATGCTACAATATCTTGCTCATTGAGCAATGATTTTTGATAATCACTTGTTCACCATATGTATATTTTGAAAGAATTAGCAATGTAGGATTGTATAGCTTGCTAACCATATGGAAGCTTCAGATTTTTATGTAATGATATAAGTTGATGTGCAACATATCTAATTATCTCTGAAATGTACAAGAATTAATCACTGTCCTACAAATTCATTTGACAAAACCAGAAGGAGACATCATTCTCTCCTTAACTCATCAATAGGAAATTCATTTTGCTTGCCAATCTCTTTATGAGAGAATGAAAGGATTAGTTAAGAATGTTTCGGAGTTGATTATTTTACATATTTATAGTGCTCTTCCTAGTGAAATGCAATCTAGGATATTTGATCCTGCACCTCCTGGAAGAGAAAAGTGGTTGTGGCAACTAATATTGCTGAGGCTTCTTTGACAATTGATGGGATTTTCTATGTTATTGATTCTGGATTTGCTAAGCAAAATGTATACAACCCAAAACAAGGACTTGATTATTTGGTGACATTGATTTAATTGTATTCTACTTTCATCTGTGTTTATTATTAATTTGCATTACCAATTGTTTTAAGGCTCTTTCTGTTCATTTATATATTTGCTTTTCGGATTTTAAATTGCATTTTTGTATCTATTGCTTGTAAAGGTTGAATCATGGAGAAAACATAGAAGAAGAAGAATAAAATAAATCCAAAGTGGAGAATATGTTTAGGGATTGGATGAATCATTTATATTCTATCTAAAATTTGTATTGTCATTTATCATTTCTATTACCATTAATTAATAGTTAGTTTTACTGCATTAAATACTTATTTTCTCACTTTTTTTTTCTATAAATAATGATATTTTTAAAAGTTATATTTTTTTTTATATATTTATGGTCTTTAATTAATTTAATCCATTTTTTTTATTATAACTCATCTTTTTATGCATTATAAAAAGAGAAGAGTAACTTTTTATTTATGTGATTTTGCCTTCTGGCAAGCTTTTTTCTTATGGGTACCATTTCTTTGATAAAATAAAGTCTTTCTTATAATTTTTTAAATATCAAAAAAAGAGGGAAAACATTAAATATGAAAAGCATTTAGTGATAAAAAAAAATATTCTTTTCTTTTTCTTTAATTTTTTTTATTGTCTTAAGTCTTAAAAGGACAAATATGTGAAAGAAGTGTATATAATTGTTAGAATAATTATTTTATAAATAATAATTTTATAAATAATTATTATTAATAAATACATTATAAAAGAAGAAGGAAAACATGTAGAAATGCATTTTTGTCCACTTATAATTAACTTCCCTAATCTAACTTCCTGAACCAAACAAGATACCAAACTTCCCCTACTCACTTCTTGAACCAAACAATATTATAACCTCCTCTAACTTAATTTATTTAAACCTCACCTAACCTAACCTTTATACTATGGTCAAGATAACAAATCAATGAATCTAATATCAGTTCAGCTTCTAATGACTACGAAGCAAAAGCTAAAATGCCTCTAAGCAAGCGTTTAAGTTACACAAATTCTGTACAAGGCATGTGGATAAATGTGAGTAATGATATTAGAGAGAAAACCCACTTAAGTGGCGAACTGTGCCATGGACAGTGTAACCGCAGAGAAGGAGGAGCTTAACAAGCCATGAAGCACCAGTGATGCACACTAATTTTCCGTTGTTGATCATTCTTTCACGGTTCTATTTCAGTAAATCAACCGTCTGATTTATTTTTCAGATTGTTCGAGTGAGCTACTGTGCTTCACTGATTGCTCCGTCCTTAATGCCTGCGAGAAAGCGAGTGCGCACGTGCGGTTCTGAGTGAATTAGGTTGGCGAATCAGACAAGTGGTCTAATTTGACCAGACAAGACCTTCGGAAGTTGATCATCAATCTGTTTAAAGACGTCAGTTTATTCCCCTCTTGTTTTGGATTGTTTGTTTTGGACTTTATGGGAGAATAATATATTAGTATATCATTAAAGCATTACAGAAGGAAGGAAGAAGGTTTTCAGTGGAGACCCAAAAAAAAAAAAATCTTGGAATAAGTTTTGTTGGTTTAAATATTAAAAGAGAAAATCACTATGAGTCCTAAGGAAAAATATATATATATCAAGAAACATCACAATAAGTTAACAACATTCAATAATAAGTTCAAGTGTATGTATATCAAATGTTAACATGTTGGGCTCATTATTATTGAGATTTTTCAGTGATTGTATTTCTTTTTTTATCTCATAGTGACTTGCTCATATTAAATACTCTTCTCTTATTTAAAAAAAGAATTTTAATTTTAATTGTTTTCAAGGGAGAGTTTCTTTTTTATGCTTAAAATGGAAGGATTTTGTAATAGTAGCTTGAGTGTATTGAGTATTGACCCAGGGACATGATTATCGATCAATTATTGACATTAATTAAAAAATCATAATCAAATGAATCTTTATTAATATTAACCTTTCTTCTGTCATGATCCATCCACCCATTATCTACCTTCTATTTATAGAAGATTCGAACTCATGGTCATAACTTCATCTTTAAGAAAACCTTAAAAGGAAGTGGTTGGTGTCATTTGGGCTACAAGGCCCTGATATATTATAGATAGTATATATTATTTATATAAGATATGATATATCCATATAAAAAAGAAATATATCAAATCGTGGCTTCACGTATCCAAAATTTTCATATCGATGCATACGATATTTTTTCTGACAATTGATGGATGCGATGCGAGAAAGAGACTTTCACTTACAGTCTCTTATTATTAATCTATGAAATTCAATACAATATTAATATTAATTTTGAATTATTAATATTAAAAAATAATAGCAAATTCGTTAGATTTTTTCTGACAGATTATTCTAGTGTCATTTGAGCAATAAGAGTAAGAGCAATCATTTTTTACTACTACCTACAGTTGTTAATATAAAAGTCAGTTGATATTTTTGGAGAGATTAAGGAAGTTAAATAAGGTATATTAAAGTATGGGTTAATTGGCACTTTTGCCTCAGAAGTTTTTACTAAGAGGCAATTTTGCCCCGGAAGTTTTTCGAGGCAATTTTGCCCTAGATTTTCAAAAATAGAGCAATTTTGCCCGAACCGTTATTTTTGTTAATTTTGACTGTTAGTTGACCAAATATGTTAAGATGTCAGTCCACTTGTTATCCACGTTATTTTTTTAAAAATGTAAATTTGCCCCAAAAGTTCATGTATTATCTAATTTATTTTTTCCTAAGTTAGATTTAAAATTTTCGGGATAAATTTGAACCTTAACAAAAATAACGTTAATGACATGTAGACTGCTATCTTAACATATTTGGTCAATTAACGGTCAAAATTAACTGAGATAATGGCCAAGGCAAAATTGCTCCATTTTTTAAACTTTCAAGGTAAAATTGCCCCTTAATCCTTAAAGTATTTATATTTATCTTTTTTCACCAAACTAATTTATGACATATAAACTGATATATAATCTAATGATGCACAATATATATTATGATTAAATAACTTATTTTGTTTCCTTAATATTTCCAAAGAAAACAAAGCCAGCTGGCTCTTATACTTAGTATAAGGGGGAGTAATGTTAACTAAAAATAATGATGTTTCACTAGTGGAAAAAGGGCTTTTTAGACCGGATAAAATTAAATTTTTAGACGGGTTTTGGATCTGGTCTTGATACAGCCGGTCTAAAAAGTATGTCACTTTTGAGACCGGTTTGGTAACCGGTCTTAAAAGTCTAGCTTTTAAGACTAGTTTTATTTATAACCGGTCTAAAATCAACAATTTTAAGACCAGTTTTCATGAGCTCCGGTTTTAAAAGAACTCTTTTGTAAGGAGATTTATGTAACATTTTTAAGACCGGTTATAATTATAACCGATCTTAAAAGTTATTTTAAGACCGGTTTTATATACAACCGGTCTTAAAAATGTTAATTGTGAGACATGTTTTACATACAACTGGTCTTAAAGTTTTAATTTTAAGACCGGTTTTAGATACAACCGGTCTTAAAGTTTTAATTTTAAGACCGGTTATAAATAGAACCGGTCTTAAAATAACTTTTAAGACCGGTTATCATTATAACCGGTCTTAAAAGTGTCATATTTTTTTTTATTTGTTTGTGATTAGGTTAGTTACCAGAATACATCCTTGAATTGCTACCTTCAATGCCATACTTATTAAATGTCATATGATGTTCAGTTTGCTTCTACTTACCATTTTCTTTTGCTTTAATCTTCTCATTGAATTGAGAACTTGTAACATGTCATATATCCTCATGAATAATGTTTTGTTTAAAACCATTATATATATATATATATGCATAAATGGATTCAACCATGACATATCATGCAACCAACATATCAATTCATCAAAATATACAAAAACCATTTTAAAACCAACAAACATGTCAAATCATGCAACTAACAATATAAATGAATTCACACTACAAAAAAACAACATATTACCCACTGAATTCCGTCTCTGAAATCAAATTACCCACGGATTAGGGACGGAAACGGAATTACCGACGGATCACCAACGGAATTTTTTCCGTCTCTAAAAAATTCGTGGCAAATTGATTTACCGATGAAATTTTTTTTCCGTCGGAAATTACCGACGGATTACCCACGGAAAAAATTCTGTGGCTACTTACCGACGGAAATTACCCACGGAAAATTTTCCGTTGGTAATCCATTGGTAATTAATTTTTTTTAAAAAAATTCCACGTGGCGACCTTAAAAGAGACCACATGGACATCACCGAAAGCCTCCCACCGCCCGCCCCACATCTGGCCCCGACAACCCCCGAGCAAGGGCCACGTGTCCCTCTACCTTGCGCCACGTGTCTCTGTGAGAAAATTGTTGCATTTTGTGACTTAGGTGAGATTTGAACCTAGGACCTTTGGTATGTGTTCTAATGCCTTTGCCAGTTGAGCTGCTTTAACCTTGTGTTTTTTATTCACGTAATAATATATATAATGTAATAATTAAAAAAAAAATATAATATTAAGATAAATATATATAATTAAATATATATTTATATATAATTATATTTTTCATTTTTTATAATATAAAATATTTTAATTTCTAATTTCGTTTAAATATTTAATATTAATATAAATATATACAATATTACATATATACTTATAAATAATTATATATTTCGTTTTTTATAATATAAATTTAAAATTTTTTAATTTCTTATTTCATTTAAATATTTAATATTAATATAAATATATATAATATTAAATATATATTTATATATAATTATATATTTTGTTTTTATGATATAAAGTTTAAAATATTTAATTTTTTTTATTTCATTTAAAATTTTTATTATTAATATTATATATATTTAATATATTATATTAAATATTAATTTTATGATATTTAAATTTTTATTTGTTATAGATTATTTTTATTTTTATTATTTTATATAAATTATTAAAAGATGATAAAAAAATTATTAGTTTTACCGACGGATTACCCACGGAATTCCGTCGGTAATTTCTCATTCAAATTACCCACGGAATTCCGTGGGTAAGGCGTGAGTAATTACCGACGAAAAAAATTCCGTGGGTAAAAGTCAGATTTACCGACGGAATTTTGATTCTGTCGGAAATTACCGATGGATTACCCACGGAAAAAATTCCGTGGGTAATTACCGACGGAAATTAACCATGGAAAATTTTCCGTCGATAATTACCCACGGAAAATTTTTCCGTCGGCAATTAGAGACGGATTACCCACGGAATTCCGTCGGTAATTTCTCATTCAAATTACCCACAGAATTCCGTGGGTAATTACCGACGGAAAAAATTCCGTGGGTAATCCGTCTCTAATTACCGACGGAAAAATTTTCCGTGGGTAATCCGTCGGTAATTACCCAAGGAATTTTTTTCCGTTGGTAATTCCGTAAAATCCGTCGGTAATAACATGTTTTTTTGTAGTGTCAACCAACCAACATGTCAATTCATAAATGAATATATACAAAAAAATTCCTCAACTTTACATACAAGAACTCACTGTTGTAAAAGCACATAAATGAATTTAGCACAACAATTACGAATGTGCTCAATATCTTCTTCTAGAAAGGGGTCAGCAAGTTCAAACATCTGAAACACCAAAGCCAGGCAAACATTAAATTCACTTAAAAGAAATAAAAGTAATACAAAATATTTGAACTATATATACATTTACCTCTTCAGTAAGTCCTGTCGTGCCTAGGGTAATAATATTATATATGTGCCTCAGAATATATAACCCGCACAAGTTGGACCTCAGTGGTTGCCTACGGGTCTGAAAAATAACATGATATCGTTAAAACAAGTATAAAAATTAAAGCATATCTTATTATTGAATACATTCTTAAAACAAACCAATATGTAACTAACCTTTGGCAAGATCTATGTAGGGTCTTTTACCTCACGCATAGGCCTAACAAGAGCAGTGTGTTGGAATGTTCGCATAGCCCTATATCATCAAAATCACAAAGGTTGCTTATTTTACACAAATTTCATAAATTTTGCACACGAAAGGTAATTAATAATGAAAGAAAACTTATGAGTTCAAACTCTTCTTCAATTCACTAGTTAGCTTGCTGAGGTGGAGGGAGCATAAGAGGATGATAGAATAGCTCTTCTTGCACAAAATAGCCAATTGCCAATGATCACTGATAAAAGGGAAAACTTTTAAGAAAATATAAAATTTTATGTATAGTATGAAATATAAATTTGTGTCTTACCCGTGCAAATATGGAGCCAAGAAACACTCAATTAAGGTTTCACTAAGCCTGTGCGATAAGTATGTGTGTTTGATAGCAGCAGTGATCCTTTTGTCGTAGAGTTGAATTGGGCATAGGAGTCCAAATTTATTGGTTTTGCCAGAGTCAACCAACCTACGATGCATGCACCTACAATAATTCAAGCAGGGACATTAAATCAAAGTTTAACGACATAATTTGTAAAATATTAACTTTCAATTTGAGAAGATACTTACATCAAAAAGAGCTGGACAATCAAAATCGTAAGCTTGTGTAGAGGAGCTACCAGGGATATTAAATCATCCCTCTCAAGATAGCATTGTGCCCCTGACTTGTCAACAGCTGACTCAGTAGGCCAATCTCTTGTTCGAAAGGATGTATCATATGCCATTAGAATCACTTGCTGCATGACATTCAATGGAGGCCGTGAAACATCTTGAGTGGAGGGAGGTGGAGGTGGAGGTGGAGGGGATTCCTCAGCTCGATTGAAACAAGGTTCTTTGGCCACAAGATGAAAGAGTTGATGACAATGCCCACAACCTTGAAGTCATCAACAGGGATAGGGAGAGGTGCATCTGCAACAATCACCTCTTCAACTGCCACTCTGACTTGATCATCCTTTATTTCTTGGTGGTGGACAGTTGATCCCAAGTTGTGCACGCTCTCCCATGCAACCAATTGTCTCAGAGGATCCTCCACAAAAAAGTACAAGGCTCGCCAATTTCTTTTCTAGGACCCTATGACGACTGACCAATGCAACTCCCTTTAGTGCTCTGTTTAGGGTTTAGGGAATGAGCCTGGGGAGTACTGGTATCTGCTTGTCTTGTGCTCGTCATGATCATCTATTCCTCCTTCATCTTGTTAAACCTTTCTTCAAATCGTGCATCAAATGATGCTTTTACCTCGGCCCTAGCTTCCGCCCTCACAGTGGCCAATATACGCTCCATCTCCTCCCTAGTCACCATACCACTTGAAGAACGACGTAAGGGTGCTCTAAAGTAATCCCATATGCCTACCCCTCCTCCAATCCCCTTGTCACAGCCGGGATGCTCAGGTTTTCTTGTAGCTTCGGTCAGGATGTCATTCCTCCTATCCGACCTAAGCGATCCCTCAGCTTGTTTTTTTTGAAGCTCCTCCTATAAGACGCAGATGACAAATGTTAATAATGAAATTTTTTTACTAAATAATTAATAACAAGTCAATAACAATACTTACAATTTTCTTACCGACTATACAAGATTGTTCAATCGTATAAGACCCGCTTCTCTTTTGGTGAGCGAACAACCACTTCTGTTCAAGACGTATCGGAGATGGTGGAGAAAGAAGAATAAAAGGATTGGATTGAGCTGCTTCTTCCAATCTCTTTCGTTTGGCCGCCAACATGTCTTTTTCGGCCTTCGTATACCCTCTACGAGACATTGTATGGGGGCAATCATTCTTTCTACCACTCTCTTAGGCCTTTTTCCTTTTTTTCCTACGAATAAGAAATCAAAAGTAAGTCATTGTAAATCAATAAAGACAATTCATAATTCATAAGCAAATCAATTGCAAAATAAGTCAACTCACCAATGCTTCTGGAGTAGTCCGAAGCCGACTAAATTCTTGCCAAGTCTGTTTGTCAATAAAAGAATACTGATCACACATATTAGGAAGAGGCTGACCTTCTTCCACCTTGATATGCACGTAATTGTTGGCAAGATTTGTCTTAAACTTCCTCCAGCGTTCATCACAATAAGTCATTGTCTTGTCATACAAGACTTCACTCTCAAGAATGTCGTAAGTGAGCTGGATAGTTTCCCAAATATGTCGCTTCACACCTTTATTGACATTTCTCCACTGCTCTATCAAGATGGTAGGCTTGTTGCGTGCTAGGAGGCCAATAAAACTCCTATACCGTTGGGCATTAGACCCGATTGGTTTCCAATATATATCAAACTCAATCAGAATCTTTTCCCCGGTATTCCAATTGAGAGGAATGTCTGTCAATCAGGTGGCTCTCCTACCCCTTCGTCTAGGCTCGTTACGTGGCTCATTGTGTTCTTGGCTCGAAGCATTGCTAGGCTCGATCTGATTTGGATTAGTTGGATCGGGAGTACCCTCACTAGGACAACTCATTGTCTAAAAACACTTTAAGGATACTATTTAAGGAAATTTTGCTGCACGGTGCTTATTGTTATAACATGGCACTGTCTACAAAGGCATCGTTCAAAAACAATTCCCAAGTTATGCAAACATGAACAAATAATTAATTGCAATGCACAAGTTGATAACCAATATCAACTAAAGCAATAATTAAGATGAAGGAGGAATGATTAATTGCAATTGTAAAAGCAATTCCCTAAAGCAAGTTTTCATATTGGTAAAGATTTTAAATTCAAATCGCATGGCCAAATCAAAAGAAGGAAACCAGAAGTTACAAAATCAATATAACAGAAGCAATAAGCTTAAACCAAACAAAATAGAACCCAGTTTAGCAAAATCAACTAGGAGCTACACCACTATAGTCTTCAACTACGATCAAAATCAAACAAAACAAAACCAAACAAGCTTAAACCAAACAAAACAATATAACAGAAGCTACACCACGACTCTCAAAATCATCACTTTCAAATGGAATAATTAACCCAGGTCCACTAAAAGCAACAAGCTTAAACTATAGTCTGTAATGCAAATGAAAAACCACCAAAATAAACCCAGGTCCACAATTTCAGAATAATTAAACGGTACCTTAAACCTTTGCTTGAGGATCCTCTTCTTCCTCTGGACTTGAACAAACCTTGGCCACTTGCTGCAGGAATCGAACAAAGAAAATAGAGGCCAAGTCATCTCACATTTTCAATGAAAAACCCAAAAACGAAATGGAGACGCAAACCTGATAATAAACATGAGGTTAAGAATGAAACCAATCGGAGGGAACAAATGACGATAGCCTTCCGACAATGTATTCAATAGTAAATCTCCATTGACGGCGGCGAAGTTATGGACGGAGGAGAGAAGGGGAAAGGAGGAGTTGCAGCGATACGATGCAGGGGTTTTGCTGATGTGCTTGAGTTTTAGATTTCGGAGTCAAATTTAGACGCCTTTTGAAATCTAGGTCAGTTTTAAGACCGGTTGTCAATTATAACCGGTCTTAAAATATATATTCAAGACCGGTTATTAATAAATAACCGGTCTTAAAAATTGAAACTTTTTAAGACCGGTTATTAATTAATAACCGGTCTTAAATTTTTAATATTTAAGACCGATTTTCGTTTACAACCGGTCTTAAAAATAATAAAAATTTTATTTTTATAATTGTCTTTAATTCAGATAATATTTTCTAGACTGGTTATTTTTAGAACCGGTCTAGAAAATATATTACATATATTTATTTTTTTTAATTGTATATATTTTAAGACCGGTTGTTGTTATAACCGGTCTTAAAATTATTTTCAAGACCGGTTTTTACTATAACCGGTCTTAAAAAAGTATTTTTAAGACCAGTTTTTATTATAACCGATCTTAATATTTCATCATAATTATAAAAATGCCATCGGTCATATTTTTAAGACCTTATCCGATATAACCGGTCTAAATGTTCCGGTCTAAAAACCCTTTTCTATACTAGTATTTTACAAGACATGGTTAATGTGAATAAACTATATGGAACACGTATAATGCCCACACATCCCCTTATCTTGTTTGACGAACAAATTAAATAGGGTAAATTTTACTCCATCTTTCTTTTTAATGTACTGATAAGAAGCAAGAGGAGGCCAATCAATTCAAAGCATTCACAACTTATCAATAATAAAATTTACCTTGTATTGATAATAATATTATTAAACAAAAAATCACAAACTTTATATAAACCAATGTTTTCTTTATTCATTTTTCACATTATACCTTTTCGCTCTCCAGCATGAGCATGCCATGCATACATGGCCTTTGACTCAACGTTCAGTTAGATCAGCTAGATTATGATCGTTTAATACTGACCCCATGAAAGAACAGAGGTTGGATCTAGTAAAATGGGCTAGTATCTTATAACATGACAAACCAGTATTCAAATGTCCCACACAAAGAGATATTCATATTTAGGATCCATCGGTATCTCAAACAAAATTACCTCTTAGTTATCAAAAAAAAGAAAAAAAAAAAAAAACAGGCCCCCTTGATTATCACAATTATGTCTTGAACAAGGATATGTTTTAGCATATTACAAATGCGATGGGTTAAGAAAACTTAAATGGAAACTCAAAGTATGTGTTATAGTGGGAAACATTTAAATTTCAGGGAGATATTACATATTAACCTTTGGTAACCTTTGTGAACCTGCGTCACAGAAGCATGAGATCAGAAGAGCGTTTTCAAGGAATGAGACAGCAATTCTTGTCCACGTGGCAAATAAGAAAATAGTTTAACATATTCAAATTAACCAACATTATTCAAAACAAGAATAAGCAAATCAATGGTCTTCAGATATATAGGAAAAATCGTTTAAAAATTCTTATTTAAAAATTTTATTAGTCTGAAAATTTGAATTTGAGTACCGGTACTTTTTATGTATGAATTCTTATAGAGTACTGATATTTTTTTTTGGTATAAAAACATATCAGGTCTCCAGGAGAATTTTTAATGTTCACTGGTATTGTATAGGTATTATGTATTTCTAGCCCGTTAAGATTTATATGAATTTTATATGGCTAAAATATAAAAAATCCCCCCTCCCCCAATTTAAATTTGAATAGTTGCACATCACCTCATGACCTTTAAAAGTTTGAATTAGGGACCCTAATATTTCATATTTTGACTAATCATATATCTTACACTTCATTGCTTTTAACTAATTTTAACCATATTTTGTATGATTTAGGTGGTTGTTGCTTATTAGGAAAGGATTGAAGGGAGTACTATGCATTGCAAACATCTTTATATAGAGATCACAATTTCAATGTTTGATTAAGAGTGTGTTTGGATTAGCTTTTGGAGAAAAACTGATAAAAGTGATTTTAGAGAATAGATTCTGAGCAGAATAGATTATGAGAAAAAAAGTGATTTTGATAAAATGAGAGTATTAGGATATTTTAGAAAATAGATTCTGAACAGATTTCACCAAGTACAAGAAGGAAGGAAGGAAAGGGAAGACGGGGAAAATGAAGACAAGAGACACGAGAGATAGAGAAAATGACAGGAGAGGAAAGAGAAAAAGATTATTAGAGTAATAATTCACCCCACACTACAAAAAAACAGCAAATTACCCACGGAAATTACCCACGAAATTCCGTCTCTGAAATTAAATTACCCACGGATTAGGGACGGAAACGGAATTACCGACGGATCACCGACGGAATTTTTTCCGTCTCTAAAAAATCCGTGACAAATTGATTTATCGACGGAATCTTTATTCCGTCGGAAATTACCGACGGAAATTACCCACGGAAAAAATTCCGTCGGTGATTACCCACGGAATTTTTCCGTGGGTAATCCGTCGGTAATTTAATATTATTTTTTTAAAAAAAACAATTCCACGTGGCGACCTTAAAAGAGGCCACGTGGACATCACCGAAAGCTCCCCACCGCCCGCCCCTGCATCTGGCCCGGCAGCCCCTGAGCAAGGGCCACGTGTCCCTCTAACCTTGCGCCATGTGTCTCTTTGAGATAATTGTTGCATTTTGTGACGAAGGTGGGGTTTGAACCTTGGACCTTTTGGTATGTGTTCTGATGCCTTTGCCAGTTGAGCTGCTTTAACCTTGCGTTATTTATTCACGTAATAATATATATAATGTAATAATTTAAAAACAAATATAATATTAAGATAAATATATATAATTAAATATATATATTTATATATAATTATATTTTTCATTTTTTATAATATAAAATATTTTAATTTCTAATTTCGTTTAAATATTTAATATTAACATAAATATATACAAAATTACATATATACTTATAAATAATTATATATTTATTTTTTTATAATATAAATTTAAAATTTTTTAATTTCTTATTTCATTTAAATATTTAATATTAATATAAATATATATAATATTAAATATATATTTATATATAATTATATATTTTGTTTTTATGATATAAAGTTTAAAATATTTAATTTTTTTATTTCATTTAAAATTTTTATTATTAATATTATATATATTTAATATATTATATTGAATATTAATTTTATAATATTTAAATTTTTATTTGTTATAGATTATTTTTATTTTTATTATTTTATATAAATTATTAAAAGATGATAGAAAAATTATTAGTTTTACCGACGGATTACCCACGGAATTCCGTCGGTAATTTCTCATTCAAATTACCCACGGAATTCCGTGGGTAAGGCGTGAGTAATTACCGACGGAAAAAATTCCGTGGATAAAAGTCAAATTTACCGACGGAATTTTGATTTCGTCGGAAATTACCGACGGATTACCCATGGAAAAAATTCCGTGGGTAATTACCGACGGAAATTACCCACGGAAAATTTTCCGTCGGTAATTACCCACGAAAAAGTTTTCCGTCGGTCATTAGAGACGCACTACCCACGGAATTCCGTGGGTAATTTCTCATTCAAATTACCCACAGAATTCCGTGGGTAAAGCGTGGGTAATTACCGACGGAAAAAATTCCGTGGGTAATCCGTCGGTAATTACCCACGGAATTTTTTTCCGTCGGTAATTTCGTCGGTAATTTTTCCGACGGAAAATCCGTCGGTAAATCGTAGGAAATTACCGACGGAAATAATTCCGTGGGTAATTCCGTCGGTAATAACATGTTTTTTTGTAGTGCCACCACCCACTCAAATGGTTAAAAAAAATGGATTGTCCAGAACCATGGTTGTGGGCACTAAAACCATGGTTTTGTTCAGAAATGGGATTCTCACTTTTTAAGCGGTGTTTGGGTTTTATTTTCTAAAATCATGGTTTCCTTTCAAAAGCACTTTTTTTCCTTCATCAAAACACACACTAATACTACCTCCATTTCTTATATGAGATATGGTTTGTAATTTAGTTTGAACTAAATTACAAACTACATTTTATATTCACTACTACAAAAAAGCAAAGCTGTGGCGCTAGAGAAGTGCCACATATCTGGACGCCACTAAAAAAAACTGTGGCGCTTCGAAGCACCACAACATTTTAATTTTTTTTAAAAATACCCTCCTGTGGCACTTGTTGGAGGAAGTGCCACAGGAGGGGGGGTCTCCTGTGGCGCTTGCGTCAGCAAGTGCCACAGGAGACCATACCTACTGTGGCGATTACGTTAGCAAGCACCACGGGGGTCCCCTTCATGTGGCATTTCCTTAAGAAAGCGTCACAGGAGGGTCCTTTTTGTTTTCCTGTGGCCCTTTTTTGTGCTTCCTAATTGTGAAGCTTTATATAAAATGAGTGGCTTTCGTGTTTATCATCTTCACAAATTTTCAATCTTTCTATTTTATATTTCAACCTATTATATATATATATATATATATATATATATATATATATATATATATAATTTTCACATTTAAAATTCAAGTTCCCCAACAATAATGTTCTTACACAATAATATATTTATTGTCATTTCCCCAACAATAATGTTCTTACATTAATACTCTCCAAAGCTAACATAAAAAATATCACAATACAAGAACTTGATATGTGAACATAGTACATCAACAACTAATTAAGTAGATTAAAAGATTACTAAAAAATGCAAGCTTGTCGGCCAAAAAATTTAAAGAAAGCAAAAAAGGCAAATGAAACAAGCTAGGTTTTCACTCTTTCCTATTAAATTAGGAACAAAAAGGCAAACGTTATATTACGGTTTATCTTAACTAAAAAAATTTAAACAAAGCAAGTTAGAATGAAACAGTCTTCTTCTTACAAATCTATTATTTGACCAGCGTAGGGAATGGGGGACCACATTGGTGACGTTAGCTTGAGTGACTAGGATGAGCAAATGTGAGCTATGGAGTGGAGTGGGGATCAACTGGAGTGGGGTTCAAAAGAGGAAGAGATACAGAGAGTATGAAGAAAAGGGAACAACTAGGGATAGGAGTGGGGACGGATGAAACAAAAATGGAAAAAGGGACAAGAGAATTTAATGAAGAAGACGAGTGTGTCTATTTGTTGTGCAAGAGAAAGTGATATCTTTTATAGGGGAGAGGGGCGTCGACGTGATCTAAGGAAGAGGGAATAAAAAGGAAAAAGGGAGGGAAATGATAAAAAGTAAAGTTAAAGGAGGGAAATCTGATTGGCGGGAGAGTTGAAAATTCACATCCAGCCAATTGTGGCACTTTTTTAAATAAGTGTCATAGCTACCTCTTTTTTCTTTTTCTATTTAATTTTTTTAAAATTTTGGGGACCAGATGTGGCGCCTTCCTTGGCCAGAGACCAGCTGTCACCAGGCGGCACAACTGGTCCCCAAAATTAAAAAAAAAATAAATAGAGAAAGGGGAAAAAAAAGGGCAGTTGTGACACTTCTTTAAAAAAGTGCCACAAAATGTGTGCAATCTTTCAACCTTTTTGTAGTAGTGATTAAAGATTGAATGTAATATAGTATAGAGCACGTGCCTCATATTCCCTACAAAATTCTAGGGTTGAAAACCATGTCTCATCAACTACAACCTGAGAAGTTATAGGATTTCCATTATATTAAAGATATGGTTTGTCATGACTTTTTTTTTCTTATTCTTTTAAAGATTAAAATACCTAATTTAAAACATAAATATCATCAAAATTAATTTAAAATATAAATATTATCTAAGTTTAATAAAACACAAATACTAAGATTTAAGTTCAAACCATAATTAATGCCTACAACCAATCAAACAAGTCCATAACTACAATCAATAAAGTTTATAAGCTTCAAATGTCATAGAACACCTGATTTGAATTTTGGCGTACACATACAAAAAAGAAGAAAAAATAAAATCAGAGAAGAGAAGCTTCAAATGAGGTTTGAGTCAGTGTGAGAGCGTCTCTGATCTGAGGGTTAGGCCCGCCTCCTTCTGGATGCTCTAAATTATAAGCCCGAGCTTGTCACTTAAATGGGCCGGCCCGACGGGCTTGGTTCGATTTTCCGGCTCTATTGATGATATACTTTAACTAGATTTTGTTAACTTGTGGGCAGGGGGTGCCTGCCCCTTGGGTGCTGCTCCCTACTGTCCCTCCAAAAATCCCACCTTCCCAAATATTTATGTTTGTGGTGTTTCTTTTAATTATTATATTTTATATAAAATGAGTAACATTTTGATGTCTTATAGAAAGAAAATAATGTTGTTTTCAATTTTTTATGATTTTTTAAAGATTTGATACTCTTAATGAAAAAGAAAAAAATGTCCATAAGATACAAATCTTTGAAAAATCATAAAAAATTGAAAATACCTCCATTTTTTATTCATAAGACATCAAAATGTCACTCATTTTGTGTAAAATTTAGTGATAAAAAATATAAAAAAAGGGTTAATATAACTTTTGGTCCCTGAAGTTTGGTCCAATTTTGGTTTTGGTTCCTCAAGTTTGAAATCGGTGGTTTTGGTCCCTGAAGTTTCACTCGATTTTGGTTTTGGTCCCTGAAGTTTGAAATTGGTGGTTTTGGTCCCTGAAGTTTCACCCGATTTTGATTTTGGTCTCTTAAGTTTTAAAAGAACTTGGTTTTTTCCCGAGTCGGGTCGGGTCAGATCGGGTTTCATAACCGGGTCACCAAGTCCTTTTAAAACTTGAGGGACCAAAACTAAAATCGGGTGAAACTTCAGGGACCAAAACCACCGATTTCAAACTTCAGGGACCAAAACCAAAATTGGATCAAATTTCAGGGACCAAAAGTTATATTAACCCAAAAAAATATTTAGAAAAGTGAGATTTTTGGAGGGGCAGCACCCAAGGGGCAGGCTATTACATGAGATTGGAAGATTATAACAAGTTCAGAAGGATAGGAACTTGAGGATCTTTGATATTAACAAGAAGAGGAGAGGCAGTAAGACACCATCATAGGCTTCAACAGCAGAATCAAAGGAACCTTCTTCCCACAGATCTTCTTTAAACAGTTGAAGCCCTTCCTTGGAACCATCAATTTTAACGAAATGGCCTACTTCTCTTGAGTCATCTACATGGAGTTGAAAATCATCATCACTATTGTAACATCCCAAATTTTAATGTTGAGGTCTGGACTTGATTAATATTTGATTATTAAGGAAATTGAGGTATTAAGTAGTGGCATCTGAACGTTTGAAGTTTAGAAACACTAAGGTTGATATCTGGAAGTCATATATTTAGACTTTTTGAACAGTTTGAGAATATGGGAATTTTTGAAAATCAAATGGTAATATTGTTTTAGTGATTCTTTTTTGGACTAAAAAGTAGACATGACAAGCTCTACATGGAGTTCTATCACCCTGCATCCTTACAAGAAGGGTTCATTTAGTCATGAGGAAATGCCGCTTCTTATTTATTGTGCGTGTTGCGGAATATCTCTTAAGGACAATATTTTCGGATTTTACTGTACGTTTCCTTATAGATTCTATCAACAATCTTAAGAGATATTGCTTTTTGGTGTTATAATTGAATATTGCATTATAAAGATATATTGTCGTCTTTCTGAAATAATATGTCTTACAAATAAACCACTCTTTGGACGAGAAGATGCAGAAAAAGTGGGATTCAAATAAATTATTCATCCCTGGAGGTCATTCATGAACAATGGAATGGGGAATATTTGAAGTGAGATCAAAGGTAATATATTATATAACGGTCACCAATTTTTACATCAGCGACATTCAGGTACCCATCTAAATAAAACTCTCATTCTGATTGTCTGGGATATTTTAAAAAGTTACTTTTTATGGGAGTCTTTTCTCATTTGTTGGGTACAGTTAGATGTGGGATTCCACAATTCTGTGTTACTTGATTAGTTTGATGTCAGTCTTTGAGATTTCATGGATAAGTAATCATTTTACGTTTTCTCCATTGAGAAGGGTTTAATGGGTAACATTTATGGAGAAATGTAGTAGCTTATAATATTGTCAATTGGTTAAGGCAAGAAAATTCTGGCGATCATGTGGGACAGTTATCATGTGGTGCTTTGCTTTCTGGTATCTCACCCAAGTTGTCGAATTTGGTTCTGCATAAGGAATTATTTTATCGTTGCGTCTAGCTAATTTTGCTGAAAGAATTCTGATATGAAATCGTGTTTTAATTTTCTATCTCTAGATTGAACCTTAGCCGATTAGAAGAAGGGTATTCGTCATGTGCAGATTTTTGTTTCTACGAAAGAAAAAAGGGTTTTTTTGAATTCAATTTCATTAATTGTTTGATTATGTTCTTCATTCTGATTGAGTTTTGGAAAGTTACAATGCTCTCTTCCTATTAGTACTGCCATTTAAATTGCCGTGAAACTCAACGGAAAACCATCTTTGTATTGGTTTTTTTAATCAAAATTTTATCACTATTATAAAAAGGGGTTTTAACGTCCCAATTTTGGCATTTTTAACGTCCAAAAACCGGGGGGTATGTGGGGGGCGTGGTATGTTTTAAGAAAGGACATTCCAAAAAAATGGGTCGTCTAAAGTGAGACTTTAGAAGTCCCAAATCACAATTTGGGACGTCTAAAGTCCCAGACGTCCTCCACAGGGGGACTTTAGACGTCGCAATTCTTAATTTGAGACGATAAAATGTCTGATTTTTTTTTTTTTTTAAAAATGATTATTTACATTCTGCATTACCCAACAAATTCAAACTGCAGAAACAGAATAGAAAATGGATACATAAACCACAATGTCTGTTACAAAATGGTAAGAACATCTAGCACTACAATCTTTACTATATATACATACAATAACAACTCATACAACCTACTACTATATATATCAACAATAACAACCAAAAAGTGTCAAAATGCTATCACCACACAACTACAAACTGATATAAATAAAAAGTTTACTGTTCTATATGTTGAAAAAGATGTCCAGTCAAAAGGTCTCTGATCAAATTAAGATCTTCACGTAGGTAGGCATCTTCATTATCAAAAATCTGAAAATTAGAAAATAAGCTTTGATGAAATGAATCAAGCAAATGAATTAATTAGCATTTCAATTAGAACACCAAAAATATTATCATTTGAGAATGAAGAAGCGATTACCTTTTCAAAATCGCTAGTAATTCCACTTTGAGTGATGTTATACATATGAAGTATGACATAATATACGCATTCAGTGTTGCCAGGTTGTCGAGGGAACTTTAAATCAAAGCCAATTGGTTGTTAAAATCAATAAAGGTATATCTAAAACGACCGTCAATGAAACAATTAGAATAGAAACTACTTACTATCGGATAAAACCACTTTGGGTATTTAACAACTGTACCCTCGCGTGACCCGCCTAGAACTCTATATGTTTGACAAGCACTGTCATGAAAATCAAAATCAACAGAAATTAAAACTATTCATTTTTTTAAGAGTCAATGAAATAAAACAGAATAACTTACGTGTCGAAGACGGATTTTGTATCTTTGTCTGGCCTTTTACGCAATGGATCAAACCAATAAACTACGTTGCGGCGAGGACATATAACACACAAACTCCAGTGGTAACTATAACAACATGTACAGATTAAAATGAAGTTAGATGACAAGGCAATTATTTATTAAAAATTTTAAATTGACAAAATGAAAATACGAACCGTTGAACAATGGGTGCTAGATAACAACGAAGTTTGGTCTCTCCCGTTGTGTAGCCGACATAGTGAGTCCTATACGCCATAGTATTGGTATCCCCTATCGTATTCGCAGGGCATAAGAATCCATACCAATCACATCTTGTCATGTTTGTGCAGAGGCCATAGAAGGTGCTATAATAGAATTAAAATAAGGAATGAATTATTGAATGTATGAAATCAAAAAACCACTAAATGAATTCTATGGGAAAATTGAAAAAAAACTTACCGGATTGCAAATTTCACCCAGCCTGCATCTATCTCCTCCAACCTGATAAACTGCTTGAGATCTGTATTGCCAATCGTGTAGGGATACTCCAATGTAAGGCCCATAATCCCTTGAGGCATCTTCAAGTCAACCTGTTTAATGCCCTTGTAGATCTGTTGCAGCCGTGCTAAGTAGGGCCATTTTCTCGGATCTTCGTCATCCTTTTAGAACATCAAAAAACAAATTGTTATTGGAATGCCAACAAATTTTCAATAATAGTAAAGTAATTCCTACTATTGGAGGTGTTGCATCTGAACCAATAAGATTGTGAGGCCAAAGGATGAAAGATCCTATCGCCTGACCTAACATGCTAACCTCTGGATCAGGAATAGGGATGGTTGTACCTTCTTCCCCCTTTCTAACACTAGTCACATTCACCCTACAAAAATCCTGTGGAATTTGCTGATGAAGGTGGTTGGTAGCATGTGTGTGAACGAGAGCATCGGCAACAACACGCAATAGTGGATCATCCAAATAGAGGGTGGAAGGGTCTCCCAACACTAGAGTGGGGGAAGGGTCGCCAAGTGGTTCCTCCAGAGGGTTGTAACTTCCTTTGGTGCTATTGAAGGCCGGGAATTCCTGAGTTCTATGCTCGTCCCTTGCCCTTTGCGCTTTGAACATCTTTACCATTTCAAGTTGAAGGTTTGGCAACAGCTCTTGTTGGAGCTTGTCGCGAAAGTTGGCCTCGAGCTCTCGTTCGAGGTCCTCTCAAATCTTGGCCACAAGGTCCTTACTAGGTCCAACTTGTGACAAATAACGTGAGTCTCATCTAAAATATCTCGCGGCACTAACTCCCCGTGTCTCTCCTCAAACACGACCAAGGTCATCTGCCTTCCCAATTGTCGTTGACAAGATGTCCATCCGTCTATTTGGATTGAATGAACCTTGGCTACTCTGATCTTCCAGTTCATCATTTAGCATCCAGTTTATCATAAATGTATTGAAACCACTCTCGATATGCAAAAAATTAGGTACTATGGTATAACTACTTACAATCCTTGCAGCAACCTCAGCAACAACCGGATTTATGTACTTCCCACCCTTAATCCTCCCTGCTTTCCATTTTTTGTGATGTGGAGGAGGTGCCGAGGCCTGGATAACAACACTAGGATCAGATTCCGCTGCTTCCTTCATTTTCTCTAACTCTTCTTGCATCATTTGCTGCTTGAGCTTTCGATATCCACCACGAGACATGTAATGTTGATATTTATTTTCTGATTGCCTCTGTGCATTTGCTGCACTTAATTTCTATGAATGGAAAACAAAAAAAAAAATAAATCAACGATATCAAGTATATGAAAATTAAAAGCTCTATATTATGATGATAGAAATCTTACCAAAAACTCAGGATCTACCCATGATACTGCAAACAACCTCCAGTCCTCTGGAGACAAATACGAATATTGTGTATATGGATCCTCACCCCTCTTGGCCCCTCGAATGTACCTTGCTGTTAGTTTATTCTTGAAACCTTTCCATCATATACGAACCTCATCCATCCAGTGCCTGTACATCTCCCTGGTGGCTGGGACATCGTATGTTTGCTGCAAGGTAAAACATAAGATAATTATATTTGAAACAATAGGAATAAAGCTACAATTATCATAGATGTATGAAAACTTATATACGAAAAGTTGCTACTAAATCATGTCTTTCATTTTTGGGGGAACCGATCTCCAATTATTGTAGGTAATGCACACTTTACTTCGACCCAAAAACCCTATGTAGCTAATGAAATGGTCTTCCTCAGGACCAAATGAATTTAGATTGGCATCAAAGTCTAGATGCAGCCTTTATTATTGATGTTCATGACATGCAACCAATGCTCCCATCTTTGTATAGCCTCTAACCCTCCTTCTTGCAACGGGTTCATCTCTAAGCCTTTCCAAAATTATTTTGGGACATCTAAACCCATCTCCTAGCGCTAAAAAAAATTTGCCAAAATTTATATTGCGTGCGGGAAGAACTTTAGGCGTCCCAAATTCAAATTTGGGACGTCTAAAGGTTTCCCCACATACATATAATTATGAAATTGCCACCGCCTGCCTTTTTAACCACCCAATTTAAATTTGGGATGTCCTTTAGGGTGGTTATATCCTAATTCTGTAGTAGTGTATGTTTGAGTTTTTGACCCTTTTTGGTTTTGGACTTCAGGTTTTATTTAATAATTTCAAGATATATAAGAAGTGATGGTATATTACCCAACTATGGGGTGCTTCATGATAAGTAAAGTAAAGATGGCTATGTCTGGGAGAAAAAAAAACAATATTGTAATGCTATTAATTGTATTTTATCTTGGACTTTGTCTTCTTTTATCTTTTTATGAATATAAGTCAAGCGTAGGGTAGTCTTTTAACTCTTGTTAGTAACTGCATATAGGGTAGACATGGTCTATTTATTCATGCTCTGAAATCATGGTTGGTTATGAATGAATGTTGTAACCTCTTCCAACCTCCTTCTTCTATTATCTCCTTCCCCATTTCTCTCTTCTCTTCTTCTCTCTATTTCTAGTCTTATCACTGGTATCAGAGCAGTGATCGGTTTGGGACAATGGTGGACAGAACGTGTTCGCAGGTTGTAATTAACACCCTTACTTATTTTGACTTGTGGTGGAATATTAATGCGTGGTTTAGTGGGTAATATAAGAATAACATAAATATACTGATAATAGGTACATGATTACAGAAATTCCCCATAAGGGTTCGTACATGATAATTACAATCAATGTAGCCACACATCGCTACTTGGGTGTCTAAACCCATCCTAGTGAAACGGAGACATCTTCCCGCCTTTATTCCACCACTACAATCCTCTCATGTAATTCTCTTCTCTAATCTCTACATACCTTTTGTATTCACTTGTCTAAATTGTTGGTAGGGGAGGGTGAGATTCGAGAGAATCTCAGTAGGAAACAGTTACCATAATGCATGCATGATAGATGTTATGTGCATAACATGTTAGCTTTAACTAGATGTATAACCCACAATGACATTTCTCCATGCTCAATATTTCGTGCAACATAACTATGGCACGTTATAAACAGAAATAGAGCTACATTATTCATATATGCTCTACACAATCAAGTAAAGCAATCACATACATCACTACATAAGCAGAGATATCAAATACATGCAAATAAGGTAAGTTCCTTACCTCTGGTCTCTGAGTCCTTATCTTGTACCTTTCTATTAGTCCAATATTCAGTGTCTGGCTCGGGCTACTGTCCGATCCTAAAATCCCGAATGTGCAAGAATCAGGTTAAAACTCATTCATGTACTATTTTAGACTATTCTAAAGTGTTTTTGTTGGTTATATTAGTCAAAACTGTAAAATTACCAAAATGCCCCTAGGGACCCGATCCCAGCCCCTTTGTACCCAGTCCGGCCGTACTTTTCTCGAAATTTTAACCCGAGCTATTCTTGCATAATTTTGCCCAAGGAATCCATTTCTGGCCTCTGTTTTGGAAAAATTACAATCAAATGATAGTTTCACCCTTGGTAGCCCCTATTTAGGGTTTCGGGGTAATTTCATAATTTTACTTTTTGGGGATTTTCTAAAAAAGTGATAATCACTAACTCCTAATTTTCCCTCTTAAACACAATGGAAGCATCAATTTCATGAAAATGCAGCTCCTTGCCCCATTTTTAGCCCTGGCCGAAACTTGTAGGATTTTAGGAAAAAATTGGGGGGTTTTTGAATTATAACACCACAAACATGCTCCTTTTCACTCCTAATCACTTGATTAACCATTTAAACACTTTATTACACAAGATTTGAGAAAATTTGGACAGCATAACCCCTTAGGGTTATCACTTCTCAAACCTGCAAATCAAAGCAAACAAAACACAAATCCACCGATAACTTCAACCATGTAATATCCTGAAGTTTGGGATTGGAGGCTTGGGAATAAACCTAAATTAAGTAGACTGTTAAGCCCCATTTTAGTAGGTGTCTCAAACCTATTCCCTAATGTTTCTTATATCTTCGAGGTATTAAAGGGAATAAAATGGTGAATTAAAGAGTATGGGAAATTTGTGTGCAAAAATTAAATTTTTTGAAGTTGAAAGTGCATGCAATTCATTGCTTTTAGTGAGGCAGTGATGTTGTGCAATGCATTTTGTTGACAAATGATGTTCAAAAATTATGAAATTTTATAGAATGAAAGTAGACATCCTAAGCTTTAATTTGATAGGTCATGGGTAATTTTTGGATCTGTATGTAAAAGGTTATGAATTTTTGAAGTTTACCTAGTGAAACTGGAAAGTTTCTGGAACAACATCCAAAGATTGGAATTCTAGGAATGGTGAGATTCTAGTTGGCTAAAGATTATATTTTTCCTTACAGCTAGACTCAATAAGGGTTCTATAGCCTATAGAATCACTCCAATACGATGTCTACAAATTTAGTTATGATTTTTCAAAGTTATGGCAGGAAATCTGCCAGAATTGCTATTAAATCCGAAAATGGAATATAAATGTTATGGAAATTTTTTAAATTATGAGATAAATGGAAAAGCCAATTTGGACATAAAGAGAAGGACCCTAGGATGTCATTTTGGGATGGACCAAGAGAGGAAATATGAATTTCATGTTAAATGTGCTTTATGTACACAAAACGTCAACAATTATGAATTTTAGGAAATTAGAAAATGATGACATAAGCAAGAGTTGGTATGACATAAGCATAGATAAAAAAACATTTCCTTCCCTCCATCTTTCCCATTTTCGTCATGCAAGCTCAAAGAGAAGAGAGAGAAAGCTTGAGAGCATTTCTAGAAAGAGAAGGATGAAAATCTTATAAGGTAGGTCAATTTCTTCGATGAATTCGTACCTAACGTATATAATCCTTCTCCTAAGCTTCTCTTTTACATGATTCAACGTGTTTGCAGCTAGAATTTGAGTGCTGAGAAGGCTAGGGTTTCAGTTAACAAAGGGAAGAGCTAGAGGAAGTTAAGGTAATCTCAGAAACTTTAAATATTGATTGTTCTGGCTGTTGTGAGTAGTTTAATCGGTGAAATTCCGATTGATTTGCTTTGATTTCAAATATGGTAAAGGAGGTGGCCTAAGCGTTATGCTACCAAAATTGGGTCTAAATGGTAGTTATAATGTAATTAAATAGTTAATGAAGTGATTAGGAGTAGAAAGAAGTAAGTATGTGGAGTCAGAATTGAAAAACTTCAACTTTTCCCGAAGAATTGAGAATTTCGGCCAGTGTTGGTTCAGGGGGTTAGGTCTGGATTTTTGAGGCTTTGATGACTCCATTGAGTTCAAGAGGGAAAATCAGGTAGGGTTATAGTTGATCAGTTTTTCAGAAAATCCTAAAAAACCATAATTACAAAAATGCCCCTGAAACCCTGAAATAGGGGCTGCCAAGGGCATTCAGGTCTTTTGGCAGTGAATTTGGTAATTCCAAGTCTGAAAATAGATTCCTTGACTGAAAATATGTCAGAATAGCCCAGGTCAAAATTTCAAGAAAGATACGGTCGGACCGGGTACTGCGGGGTTGGGCCGAGTCCCCAGGGGCATTTTAGTACATTTTCATAGTAGGCTAATATAAACACTATTGAAGTGCCTAAAATGGTACATGAATGGATTTTAACCTAATTCTTTTACATTTGATATTTCAGGATTGAGTTGGGAGACTGAGATTGGCACGCTTTTACGAGGCATACAAAAACAAGGTGGAAGAGACTTGAGGTAGTGATGTTATCCTTCATACATCATGTCATAGTTCATATGATTGTGTGTTTATCATTGTTTGTGCTATATTAATCAACATGATTTGCCTAGAAGGGGCAGTTAGTGCCAAAAATGCACTTACACCTGGGGGTTGGGTAAGAATCCAACTGGTATACGAATAGTGGGGTGGGAGCCCTATTCATGTATATATAACAATGATGTTTTTATATTGTTCGTTAATTGGTGTATACATGGTGCATATCATATCTACTTTCCCCATTTTATATAAACAATATTATGTTGCTACTGGGATTCCTTGGAATCTCATACTTTTTCAAAAATGATAATGTGCCAGCGGGAACCAGCAAATCTAAAGGCAAGCTGGTAGACAAAGGAAACTGATAGGTGCGGATCTCGGACAAAGATGGTGGCTATATGTAGTTTATTTTTAGATATTTTGGGGGGGAACCAGTAATGTATTCTAGTACTTTGTATCAATCTATCAGTATATTTACTCTATTCTTGTGTTGCCCATTGAACTGTGTGCAAGCATTCTGAAAAATGTGAAAATAAGATAAGGGTATAACAAACCACAACAACAGTAACACCGAAGATTTGAGGATTTTGAAGTTACCTTTGTGTTTCGTCTTCCTCTCTCTCTAGCCAAATCCTCTCCCTCCTCTATAAGCCCCAAATTTTGATTAAGGGCTAATGGAAATTATTGAAAATGATTTGGGAATTAAAGTTGATTTGAGACATGAATCAGTTATTGGAAATGGCCAACACCCTATATTTTAGCATAATTATGTGACAAATAATTATTTGGGCTAAAATAAGGGTAAATGGCGCATAAAGAAGAGGAAAAGGAATTATTTTGTGTTATGTGGCAATTTAAATGAATATGCCAAAATTAAGGAGAAATTAAAAGAATGAGATTATTGGCCATAAGTTAGTGACTAATGGGGAGATTAATTACTACCTAAGAGAAAAAGGAAAAGTGTGATTAAATGGCTAATGGAGGGATTAAAGTGACTAATTGGGTGTTTACTTTATGAGAACCAATGTTAATGAGACAAGTGGCAAAAGCTCATGATGACAGTGGTTGAGGGAAAGTCAACATAGGATTTTTTTTAAACATTTCTCTCTCTCTTCCCTCCTACAAGTCAACTTCTTGGGCATGGGGGTGGCTGAAATTTCTGCTCCTTAACTCATCTCCATCATCACTCTTCATCTCACCTGGCCTCTCCCTCTCTCATGCATGCTGCCATGGTTGTTGCAGAAAGAAGAAGAGCTTTTGATTAAGGTGAGCTGTTTAACCCTTCTAATGACCTCTATTGCAAAAACTCTCTTCTTCAATCTTATTCCTTGCATTGAGAGCTTCGATTCTATGCTTTTAGATTTACCATTGGTGGTGATTTGAGCTCTCAAGGAAGTATAGAGTTTAGAGAATCAAAGAACTCATTTGAGAAAAGTTGAAGAGGTGAGTGAGTTGAGCATTTTGATATAAGCTTTGTGGTCATTTGGTTGAGTTGGAATTTCTGTGAATTTAGCCCTATTTTTGAAAATTAGGGTCTTGTGGTGTTTGAGTTGTTGTTGTCATGGATATGATGTTTTGAGATGTATCTTGGATAGATAAAATTGAATTGAAGCTTAAAAGTAAAATTTTGCAACTTTGTGTTTAGTTTTGTGTATTGGTCAAAACAGGGCATGGTGATAGGTTGGGATTTTGGTTATTTTAAGGTTTCCATTGTGTTCCTTGTGGAAAATTGTGTGGGAGTAGTATTGGATATGAATTTTGAACATTTGGGAACTTAGTTTAAAAGTTGCAAGATTGGTTAGTGAAAAACTCTGTGCTAGCAGTTGTTTTTCATGGATGTTTTGAATGGGCAAATTATGTTGAAAAATTATGACACTTTCTAGTCTTAAAGTTCACATCCCAAGCTTCAAAATGGACATATAATTCATGTCATTTGATTTTGTGAACTGAGAGGTATGCTTTACCAATGTTTGAGACAAAAACTGGACTCTTTTAGAACAGTGTTGAGTGTTGTGTAATTCTGAATTTGCGTGGTGATTTCTGGTAATTGCCCATATTTTTTCTATAAAGGGGACTTAAATACCTTTCATTTGGCTTTGCAATCGCCTCATTTAGATTTTTTCAGAATTAGTTGTGAATTTTGAAAGTTTAGACAAGAAATAGGATTTTTCTTGACCGCGGCTAGTGGATTCTGGGCCGCGGCCCAAATATTTCGGACCTGTTTTTGGCTGCGGCCAGTGGATTTGTGGGCATGGCCAACCCCCAAAAATCAGTGTTTTGCACTTCTGAAAGGTGGTTTTTGGTATAGTCTTTTCCCAATCCTTTAGGCAATTGTTTGGACTTCTAGTAACCGCCTAAGGGACTTTAATGATAACCAAATCTAAGTGTTTTGGAGTCATTTAAGTATTGGAACAAGTGATAATGTATCGTCCTTATAATGAATATAGGATTTGATAATTGCGCAAAACGGAGATGGCTTGTGCCTGAACAAGAATAGAAAGAGCAAGGTAGTGACACTTTTATCCTATATCATGTGTAATGCATTGCTTGTATGTATTAATCATTGAATGAGCGAGGGGACGTGGCGGTGAGCCCGACCTTGAATATTGTTGAGGGAACGTGGCGAGAGCCCGACCTTGAATATTGTTGAGGGGAGTCGCGAGAGCCCAGCCTTGAATATTGTTGAGGGGACGTGGCCAGAGCCCGGCCTTGAAGATTGTTGAGGAGACGTGGCGGTTATCCCGGTCTTGAATATTGATATGCTACATTGTGATATATGCTTAATTGCTTTGTTTAATTATGCATCATATACATAAATTGTTGCTACTGGGATTCTTTTGAATCCCACTCTTTCCAAATAACATTTTTTAGACAGGGCAAGTGGATCGAGAAGCAAGCAAGTGGATAAGGGAGACTATGATTACTGGTGGTAGTCTTAGTTTATTTTGGTTTTTGGTTATCATTATGGACAAATGTATATATTGGATTGACCATAAATTTGTAGTTATTGTGTAATCCCCAGTATGGGAAAAGGAGATGGGCAATGATGCCCTATAAAACTCTTGGATTAATGAAATTATCCCAGGGAATGTCGGGAATTTTGTTATTACTCTAATATTGTATTTGTGACAAACCGAACAGGCCAATTGTTTTTACTTTAAAATGAATAGAGATCTTGTTGTACAGGTTTTGTAAAAAGTTTTTAATTACACTAGATCTCTCATTCAATTATAAAATGTGTTTAAACATCTAATCCCGGCCTTGATTATGACGGGGGTTACATCCTCAAACCTTGATATTTTGCTTGTTAAACATGTCAATCTATGGAGAAAAGAAGCTTAGAGAAGGAACTACACAAACTAGAAGCTAAATCACAAGAGAAATCAAAACCTACCTTGAAATTTCCTCTTCTCTCTAAAACTCTTGAGCTCTCTCTCTTTCTCTCTCTCCCCTCTATGCTTGAGTCGGCCAAATGAGAGGAAAGATGAAGCAAGGAGACTCATAAATATCTCTCTTATTTTCCCTTATTTAAATTATTACCAAAATTAAATTTTATGACACCATGTACTTTGGTCTTTTCTTGACCCAATTAGTGTCATAACTTCACTTGTGATTTAACTATTTCTTTTTTTCTTTTGGTTAGCCCATAAAGTGACATCCCAAGCCCATTAGAAGGACAAAATAAGCTGATGGTAATTTATCCCAGAATTACAAGATTTGTCATAATATTTTTTCCATTTTCAGAATAATTGATAATTCTGACAGATTTTTTGCACAAACTTTAAAAAATTATAACTTAATTTGTAGACATCGCATTGGAGTGGTTCCGAAGGGTATATAACCCTTATTAAGTCTAGTTTTAAGAAAAAATATAGCTTTTAGTCAACTAGAAGTTGAAACTTCTTAGAATTTAAGTTTTTGGATGCTGTTCCAGAAAATAGCCAGTTTTACTGAGCTAATTTCAAAAATTCATAACTCTTTGTGTATAGCTCCAAATAACCTTCATCTCCTGTCAAATTAAAATTTATAATATCTATTTTTATCTCGTAAATTTCACAATTTTTGGATATCATTTGCCTATTTAAAAATTTTACACAAAAAAACTGCTATACAGGGAAAATTCACTGGCAGCAAATTCAAATGTTTACAATTTGTGTTACAAACATACTCATGTTGTGTGTGACCACCAATTGTCTTGTTTTGCCATTCCATGTGCTCTTTAATTCACCATTTTACTCCCTTAAATATAAAAAATTTTGGTGACCGAAATTTGGGATATTACACAGGTTCAAATGAAAGAAATTGAGAATGGTCTCTGATTGGAGATGGATCGTTGTTTCGGGCAATTGGAAGCAAGAGTAGGCGATATATGTGAATTGAAGGACATGCTGTTGGGTTTGCAGGAAGTGATGCATCGAATGTCGCTGCAAATGGCGGACCTACAAATACACAGACATGGCAGGGGTGATGCTCGGGAAACAGAGTACCGGACTCCTACTCGTTTCACAAAATTGGATTTTCCAATGTTCTTAGTGGATGATGTTGACTCGTGGTTAGCCAAATGTGAGAGGTATTTTGAGTTAGATGGGAATCGGAATCACATATATTAGTGTTAGTAAGTATTGCAATCGATAGTGAAGCATGTCGATGGTTCTGACACTTTGAAAGGAGCTAGAACGGGGTTGTGCCATGGCGAGTTTTTATAGAGGCAGTTCGAATCAGGTTTGGCCTACTCAATGATGGCCCTATGGAAGACTTGATTAGGTTGCGCTAAACCAGAACTCTAGTTGACTACCAAAAGGAATTCGACAACCTTATGTGCAAGGTCAACTTACTGGAAGAAAAACGCCTTAGTTCTTTTTGGGTCTAAAACTAGAGTTGGCAAACGGAGCAAAGTTGTTAGACCCCAAAATTTACTAGAGGCCACTAAACTCACAAGGTTGCAAGAATCTCATTTGGATTCTTTGCACAAGTATGATTCCACCTTCACTTCAAATTGTTATGCGTCGACATCAAGAAGTGGGGTGACAAACTCTGTGTGCGGTATGGGATCTTTTGGTGGCGTCAAGAATGAAGGCATTGATAATAAAAGGACCGTGAGTACGACTTCAAAGGATAAGGGATGCTGGGTCAACCCAACTTTGCCTTCAAGTAGAAGATCTTTGCCGAGGAACCTGAACAGTGCAGAGCCAAAATTATGTGTTATTACTGCAAAGGTAAGTATGCACCAGTTCATGTGTGTGAGAGCAAGAAGCGTACGCATATATTTTTAATGGAAGTCCTTAATGAAGAAACGCCGGTGGTAGATGAAGGGGGTGCAACGGATGAACCAGCCATGTGTACTATTGAAGAGGCAGGGAAACAACCGATGATTTCACTCAATGCCATTAATGGCATGTTCGACTATGACACCTTGCAAATTTTAGGGACCTTGGGTAGACAAACCATACATATTTTGGTGGATACAGGGAGCATTCATAACTTCCTAGATTCATGAATAAGCAAGGAATATGGACTGGAGTTATAGAAAATGACACCGAGGAACATAATGGTTGCAGGGGGTGGTCGTTTGTGGGCAACAGAGAGATGCGAACGGGTGTGGTGAGTGTCAGGTGGCACGGAATTCTGTACAAAGGTTCTTTTATTACCTTTAGTAGGATACAATATGATCTTGGGGATGCAGTGCTTAAGATAACTGGGTACAATACAATTAAATTGTAAGCAACGCAAACTAGAGTTTGAATCGGAAGGCGTGTAGGTGAAATCAATAGGCCCTAAGCCTTTAAGAAATTGGTTCATATCTGATTCCAAAATGAGGGAATTGTTACATCAGTCAGGGGAGGTGCTAGCCATCTAATTGATTCCTATTGAGTGTCATGCTATTAATTCCAAGAGCACCCCACAAATCCTATCCACTGTACAGGAATTAATCATATGCAATCCTATTTGAGGAATCAAAATCACTCCCACCATCTAGGAGCTTCGGGCATTTTTAGGCCTTTGTAGGTATTACAGGCGTTTCATCAAGTCGTTTGGCCTGATTGAATTCCCATTGACTGAACTTCTCAAGAAAGATGGGTTCATGTGGAGTGATACTGCTAATAAAGCTTTCATTGAGCTGCAAAAAGCATCAGTGAATGCCCTAGTACTTGCACTACCTGATGTGACAAAGCCTTTCACTATAGAGACGGATGCTTCTAGTATTGGAATCGTTGTTGTTTTATCTCAAGAGGGACATCCTATTGCGTATGTTAGCAAGGTCTTTTCACCCAAGAATCGGCTACTTTCTGTTTATGATAGAGAGTTACTCGCCATTGTGTATGCCGTGTCCAAATGGAACCAATATTTGTGCATTCAGCCCTTTACAATTCTCACAGATCAAAGGAGCTTAAAGTTCCTGTTGGAACTGCGTCTCTCAACCCCTTCCTAATATACATGGATCACCAAGCTCATGGGTTTACAGTACACCATTAAATATCGTCGTGGCCATGAAAATGGTGCTGCTGATGCACTCTCACGCGCAATTCATGGGGAATTGTTGCGTATGTCGGTCTCATCGGTGTCAGCAGAACTTTGGGAAGAGATTAAACAACAGCAGCAAACTGATACGGCTCTGGCATGCATAATTAATGAACTCTAGATTGATCCAAATTTGCACACTAAATATCAATGGCGTGATGCGCTCCTGTTAAGGAAGCAGCGGCTGGTAATCAGTCACAATTAAAAAGAACTGTAGAAAAAGATTATTCTCTGGCTGCATGCAAGACCACAGGGAGGCACTCATGTATTAAGGCGTCATACAAGCAAAAACATTTTTTTTTACTGAAAATAAATGTTCTATGACATTCAAGCTTCCATTCAACGTTGTGAAATGTGTCTCCAGTACAAGTAAAAGACTGTCGCATAGCCCAAAATATTACAACCCTTACTAATTCCTGAAAGAATATTGGCAAAGTGTAGCCATGGATTTCATGAGAAGTTGCCGAAATCGAGAGGGCAGGATGTGATTTAGGTGATCATTGACCGCCTCAGCAAATATGGACACTATTGCTTTGGCACACCCATATACAGCAGCTGAACTTACCCCACTGTTCATCGAAAATATCTATAAACTTTATGGCGCCCTTGCTACCATTGCAAGTGATAGTGACCTTCACCAGGGATTAGGGATGCCTGATGTGCATTAAGCTGTTTTCAATTTTTTATGATTTTTTAAAGATTCAGTGTATTGTTTTAAAAAAGTGGTATATTTTTTTTTTCCCACTTTAAACACTGAATCTTTAAAAAATCATAAAAAAATTAAAAACAGTTCCATTTTTTACTCATAAAATATCAAAATGTCACTCATTTCATATAGAATATAATAATCCACAGAACCACGAAAAATATATTTGGGAAGAGTCCCAAATGAGCCGCGCAGCAGGCGCGCATATGGGAAGTACACATCAGGCACCCTGATCCGTTCACCAGCTAGTTCTGCAAGAATTCTTCTGAGCAAGGGAAGTGATCGTGACCCTTTGCATTTTGCCTCATGAGTCCGTCATGGACTCCATTGATCGGTTCTCCAGAGCAAGGGAACTTCTTCTGGCTTAATTGAAAGACACTTTAGCCACAGTGGTTAACCGAATGAAGCAAAATGCAGACAACTGTCGGTCTGAACGTCAGTTCAAAATAGGTAACTGGGTTTTACTCAAACTTCAACCTTACTGCTAGTTATCTGTAACCCCTCAGACCTTAGAGAAGTTGTCCTTAGGGTTTTATAGATCCTTTCATGTTTGTGCTAATGTGAGCGAGGTAGCTTATACACTAGAGTTGCCTCCATCCTTAAAAATCCATCCGACCTTCCATGTATCCCAGCTAAAGCCTTGTCCAGATCCCTCAATGCTAGTCGTTGCCCTGCCAGAAGACGAAGCTGATATGATGGTGATAAAGGAGCCTCTTGCCATCTAAGGACGTCAGGTTGTCCCTAGATATAACAGAGCTATAACCCAGATTCTAATTTACTGGAAAAATAGTACTCCTGATGAGGCCACATAGGAATATTGGACTGACATCGTTCGTCGCTTTTCGGAGTTCATACAACAGCATCCTTGAGGGCAAGGATGACTTTAAGGGGGGTATTGTTATGCTATTAATTGTATTTTGTCTTGTACTTTGTCTTCTTTTGTCTTTTTTATGTTTAAGTCGGGGGTAGGGTAGTCTTTTTGTCTCTTTTATCAGTTACTGCATGTAGGGAAGACGTGGTCTATTTATTCATGTTCTGTAATCATGCTTGGTTATGAATGAATGTTGTAACCACTTCCAACCTCCTCCTTCTCTTATTTCCTTCTCTTTTTCTCTCTTCTTCTCTACATTTCTAGTCATATCAAATATGTTGGTTCGATGGTAATCAAGAATGGAGGGAGTGAGATATGGGTCTTGCTTGCTATTTCCGGTGAAAGCATAATATTAAAGCTTATGCTGAAGGCGGACCATGCTCATTATTGTCATAGACAAATACCCAATTTCCCCAACATTTGGACTCATTTTAATCTCTGTGAGGCCACTCTTATCCACACGAGAATCTTATCTTCGAAGATTCATGGATTGAATGTTGATCGATCACGATAAGGGAAGAGGCCAGATGTTATATGGAGAGGAGGAAGAGAATTTGTCGTGTTTGGGTGTTTGGGGATTTTGATTGGACAGAGGAATGCTTTAATTTTAGCCGCTCTATATTTGACATCGTTGAGTTTCAATATGCCCATGAGATTTACAATCAATCGCAGGTATGCGTATGGGTGAATTTGTTTCTGTTAGAGATTTTATTATTTATGAATATATTAATTATTTTGATTGAAAATATTGATAAGGCTATTGATGCGGTTATAGCTTTCAATTTGATTTGCTGTTTGAAATCAAGATAATTTTTAATTATTTATGTTACTCTTTGATTTCCTATGTGGTGAATTTTGGTGCGTTAAAAAAAACTTTATTGATTTTAGTTAATGAATATATTAAATTGATTAATAGGGTAGTTACCAAATCTCCTATTTTTTATCCTTAAATAATCAGTTTTAAAATGCTGTTTGTTATATCTGAGGTTGGAGATTTTTTTTTTGGTTACACTTTCAGTTGGAGACTTTGCTGGTTTTGAGATATGTTAAATTAAATTGGTTTTAAGAGTTTTTTTTTCTCTACAGTTGACTAAAAAAAAAGGAGTTTTTTCTCTGCTTAAGTGCGTATCAATTTTTAAGTATCTGTAACATTTAATAAATTGGTAAATGAGTTTTGATTTTGAAATATACATCGTTTCAAATTATGAAATTGGTTTTTTTTGAATGGCCATCCAAGTATTTACTGTTTAGTGTATACCGTGTTAAAAGTTTATGATAGGTGGCAAACGAAGAAGGCTTCGTCTTAAAAAAGATTTGTTATGTGATTTGGCTTAACGGTTATTCTTTTATATATGAATAATGAATATTTTTATGGGAAAAAGATAGAAAAAGAACTTTAAATTTGTAAAATTTCAAATCAAGTATTTATCAAAAAAATAAGTTGTGAATTGCTTATCAATTTTTATAGTTTCCTTGTCAATTCTTTGTAACAAATGTGATTTGAGATTTTATAGTTTTAAAGTTTTTTTTTGTCTTTTTCCCATTTTTTATATCTCATATGTGTGTCCATATAAATGTGATGATAGTTTGAGAAACAATCTGTGACACTTTGCAAAATTAGGATGCCAATATTTGAGAAATTCTAATTTATTTTTGTTGGTAAATGAGAAATTCTAACTTAATTAGAATGGAAGAGGATTATATGGTGAGATTCTAAATCAATTAGAATTGTTGCTGAAAAGTTGAGATATATTTGAAATATTTAAAAGTGTGGAGGTGCCGAAGATATGAGGTACCTTGAAAAAAATTATTATTATTATTATTATTATTTTGGCAGAAGAAAATTTGTTGAAAAAAGATAAAATTGCCATGTGCCAGTGTATTATAATTAATCAAGTGGGGGATTTTTTTTATTTGTTGGAAGTCCAAATTTTGAAATGTATCAAATTTTCCTTGTGACTTAAAACAAATATTTGGCTTGAAAGATATAATAACCTATCTATTATGAGATATTTGTGATTTTCTTGATTTGTAGATATATACTTATCTTAGTATATGAACATATCATTATTGTGGTTAATGATTTTTAATGTGGATGGATGGTCAAACTATGTTGCTTGAAATTTGATTTGAAAGCATATGTGAGAATCAAAATGAATTTTATGCGTTGAGATCATAAAGAAATAATGATGATGTATGCAATTGAGAAATGTTTCTGAAGATTGTTTTATGAGAAACATTATATGAATAGTGTTTATTATGTTTGAGATTATTTTAAAGCTCAATCAATGTACGCACTAAATATTGAGAATTTGTAGCATTGATAAATGTCATGACATAGAAAATGATATGTGGAGTTGAGCATATATAAACTCTCATGATGAGAAAGAACTAGTTATGGGATGATGCCGTAAATATTGGCATAATGTATAGTGGGTTCTCATTGTATTGAAATACATGGATGTTAATTGAAATTCAATTTATGTGAAAATCCACTAGTGATTATTCACCTAAAGTGGTGGTAAACAATAAAGTATATTATATGAGTCAAAGTTGATCACTCTTAAATAGATGGAATTTGAAGTTAAGATTGTTGAAAATGTCTTAACAAATATTTTAGTGTGAAACTGACACCTAGTGTCGATGATTTGTAATTGCTAAATGGCAGCAGCTAGTACAAAATAAGCAAATTATGTAAGGGAAAATCATTTGAGATATTAGATGAATAAGAATGCTTAAAAGTTGTAGTAGAGTCATCTCAATTGATTTTGTGAGATCAATAATAGACCTATTGAATCCATTAACAAAATCCCTAATGATGAAATAAATTAGTTGAGGGGATGAGACTAAAGCCAACTTGTAATTGACATCGATGACAATCCAACCTTTGTGATTAGTGATCCCATAAAGAATGTTCAATGGGTAAGAACAAGTAGTTCTTCATTTCTGACTAGCACGAGTATACACTATTGGTCCCTTCCTATGGTAATAGGAATGTGCTAGAATGCATCTTTATAGGCTGAGCAAAACTCTTAATGATTTTATAATCCTACGGGATGGTGTGCTCATTATTGCTACATTTACATGAAATCAACTCTACGAATGTCGAGTGAGGTCGCTCCTATGAGATTATGGCGAAATCTCTAGAGCATTTGTTATGCACCAGGCACGCGTAAGGCCGTCTTAACATGCGAAACCTCCGTCAACAGCAGTTTTGCATCTCTGTGTACACCAAAGGCATTAAGGGTATAATCTGACCCTTAATGCCTTTGGTATACACCAGAGAGTTGTTGACTCATAGAAGCAAGCTTCACTGACATCTCTGTGTACCAAGCGTTATTGGTCTAAGTATGGTTCATAGTTCTAAGGATCACCAAATACAATGGTTATATCCATTCGTGTAACTCAGCTAATGGTGTGTTTTCTTTGACATATGTGGGGGGATTGTTGTAAATATTGTGTTAGGACGTGTCAAAGAAAGAGTCTTTTCAATAATATTGGAATATTTAAAATGAAGAGATGTCTCATATTTGTGTTGGTTTATGAATCAACATGGTTCATCAATTTAATAGATGGTTATGACTTTTAATTGAAAAGGTATAGTGCTTCAAGAGGCACTACTTCAAGGCATCAATTCATTATCTATAAATACCCCAATGGTGACACCATTTGAAGAAGAAATTAGAAGCTTGGTAACCTCTTGCTGAGCTACTTTATCTTTTGCCATCAGTTCTGTCACCCTGTATCCTTACAGGAAGGGTTTGTTTAATCCTAAGGAGATGCTGCTTCCTATTTTCTGAGGGTGCTACAAAATATCTCTTAAGGATAGTGTTGTCATTAGTCATGGCTCTAATAATATCATTATAAATCTAGGACCATGAGGTGACAAAGAAGAAACAACCTCAATGGTTGGGAAAAGGTACAAGAGGAGGACTCAAGACATAAGGTAGTGAACTTACCTCTCCTGCATGTGTAATATCCTGAAATGTAACCAAGGATTTATAACTTCAAAGTGATGTAATTAATCTTAATTGGGCACTTTTGAAGTATATATTGTGCATTGTGATAATCAGGGGCAAAACGGTAAATTTACCAACTGACTGGTTAGTTACCAATGAGAACACTCCTTGGTAATCAAGATCAATGGCTAGGATTGAAAGAACAAGAGGTGGAATCCTATGCATGCAAGTTTACATGAAATCATGGTAGGAAGAGTAGGATGGTGCCAAGTGGCAAAACAAGGACCCTTGGATTAAAGTCAAGTTTTCAAACCATTTTCTCTTTCTCTCCTCTTCCTAGTCGGTTATGTGTGTGTGAGGCAAAGTGATCATCTTCATCAATATCTCATTTCTCTCTCATCCTCCTCCATTTTTTTTCGCTGAACAAGCTAAGGAAAGAGAAAGGGAAAAGCTTGAGTTTTTGGTAAGTTAATGTCTTCATATGCTCAAGTGTCTTTCATTAATGTTGTTCATGAGGTTGAGGGCTATGTTCCTATGGTTTCAGAATTTTGGTTGGTGAAGTTTGAGAGCTTGTGGAAATTTGGAAGTTGGAGAATTGAAGAATTGGCTTTAGGAAGAAGAAGAGGTAAGAATTAGAAGCATTTTGGTATAGTTGTTGTAATCATTGGTGGAGTATTGAGAATTTATGAATTTGCCCTGATTTTGTGCAAGTTTTGAATGGAATGAATTGGTTTGTGTGTTGAGTAAAATTTGGTCTTTTGTTGAACATTTTGGCTATTGGAATTGATTTGGGAACTTGGATTGGAAAGTGTGGCAATGTGTGAATTGTGTTGTGACATTGTGAGATATGTTGTGGTTGTTGTGTAATATGTCAATGGGGGTTGAATTTGGTCATTTTGATGATGCCAATGGTTTTCTTGAGCAAAATTGTGTGAGAATGGTGTTTGAGTTGGAATGGGAATCATTTGGGATCAAATGTGAAAATTTGGAAAATCTGTCCAATGTAAGTCTGTTCTGGGCAGTCAGATGGTGTGGACGTTTTGACTGGGAAAATGATGTTGAAAAATTATTAAACTTTCCAGTCTTAAAGTTCACATCTCAAGCTTCAAAATGGACATAAATTTTGTGTCATTTCGCTTTTTGAGCTGGGAGTTTGAACTCTCCAAAGTTTGGCATCAAAGCTGGACCCTGTTTTGGTGCACTGTTAGGTTTTTGGTAAATCTGGACTTTTGTGGTGATTTCTAGTTATGGCCAATATTTTTCCTTGAAAGAGGACTTAAATAGCTTTCATTTGGCTTTGGAATCACCTTATTTTTTATTTTTCCTGAATTAGTTATGATTTTTGGAAGTTCAGCCAGAAACTGGATTTTCTTGGGCCGCGGCCCATGGATTCTGGGCCGCAGCCCAAATGTTTCTGGGCAGTTTTGGGCCGCAGCCCATGGATTTTGGGCCGCGGCCCACCCCCAAAAATATGTGTTTTGCACTTTTGAAAGGTGGTTTTGGGTATAGTCTTTCCCAACCCTTTAGGCATATGTTTAGACCTAAAATAGCCACCTAAAGAGTCTAAATGATAACCAACTTAAGTACTATGGAATTAAGAACTTGGGAAAAGATTGACGGGTTGTCCCTAACTTGGTTTATAGGATTCAATATTTGCCGTCCTCGTGAGCCCGCAGTGCCAAGAAACGTCGGGAAAGGATCAGGTAGTGACTCTCTCTCTTATACTATGTATAATGCTCTGTATGTGTGTGATATCACTGTTATGTGATGATTCTTTGATGCTGCTGCAATTACAGCTGGTGATAGCTGTCGTTTACAGTGCAAGCTGTCGTTTACAGCATAAGCTGTCGTTATTGTGAATACAGCGTAAGCTGTCGTGATTATGATTACAGCGAGAGCTGTCGTATTGTGCATACAGCCGTGAGTACTGTCGTTTGTGGTGAAAACCATGTATCTTTGAGATTGCTGCTCCTGTTGCTGGTTGTGATTTATATACATGCTTGGTGTTATGCATTGTGTGAGTGGTTTGTTACTACTGGGATTCACTCGAATCTCATTCTTTCCTATGACTAATATTTCAGACAGGGCATGTGGCTCAAAGGAGAAGCGGCCAACCCGAAGCACTTAGGATCTTTAGGGATACTAAGGATTTTTGAGATGTTGGTTATCTACTTTAAACTCGGATTACTGTATATTTTGAATTAGGAATATTATATTCGATTTTGGTTGTGTAATCCCCTAGTGGATACTTGTAACCTCTAGATTATATATATGTATAGAACCCGGGAGTTGCCGGGGATTTGGTTATACACTCTGTTATACATGAATGTAGATAAACTGCACAGGTAATTATATTCGAATTTTGAAATGTAGACCAGGAACAGGAAGAGATTTTGAATGTTTTGTAAAAACCCTACTACAAAGTAGGAGATTGAAATGAGTTTAAGTTATCCGATGGTCTCTAATCCGAATTAAATGTGCATTATCAAATTATAATTACGTGATTAAAGGCAGGGTGTTACAGCATGTATTTGATATTTGTGCTTGTGTATTGATGCATGTGATTGCTTTACTTGATTAAGTGAAACATATATGAATGATTGGAGCTCTGTTTCTATCTAAGCTATGGTTGTGAGTATGTTGTTTGAAACACTAAGCACGCAGATATGTTATTGTGTTAGTATGAGTTTATGTAAGGCAAACATGTCATGCATTAAGCACTTATCTTGCATGCATATTGGTGTTATTTGCTACTAAGATTCTCTCAAATCTTACCCTCCCCAAACAACCATTTGGACAGGTGATCACAGGAGGTGTGCCGAGAACAAAGAAGAAGACTTCATGCAATGGAATGCTGTGGTAAAACAAAGACGGAAAGATGTCTGAGTTTCATTAAACAAATTTAGACACCCTAGTAGCCCTGTATGGCTTCATTATTTGTAATTATTATGTACACATCCTGCGGAAGATTTCTATATTAAAATCAAGTATTTATTATCAGTATTTTTATGCTATTTTTGTGTGTCCACCGAACTGCACGCAAGCACTCTGAGAAAAATGAAAATAAGATAAGAGCGTGACATCAAGGACTTACACAGGTATATGGAATTGTTATCAAGAGACATTTGTTCTAGTTAGAAAACTTAATACAATGAAAGTGCTTATGTCTCTTGTAATTAATTTAGATTAGTCATCACACCAACTAGATGTCAGGACTACCTTCTTTAATAGAGATAATCACTACTACATAATCGTCGATATGTGACGATTATTATTGACCATAAATCACGATTCCAAACCATCATATATACGGGTGCTATATATGCTCAGCATTCAAGCCGTAATTTATTTAGTATCTGATGCGTGCTTCTGTCGCTAAAGCAATCAATTAATAACTAGGACAACCTACTAATGCAATATAGTGGCAACCTAGGTCATTCTCCCAAGGAGCAATATGTGGGTTTTCTCTAGAATTGAATTTAGGTGATAAAAAAAATGCAATGGAATGAACCTAAACTAAAATGCAAGACTCCATTACCTAAATGCAAAATATAAAAGACACTAAAACCTATATGAGAATGAAACTAACCTAAATAATGAACATGCACTTTTTGGGGTTTTTCTTATGAGAGGGAAATTAAAATCCTAAGGAAAAGAAATAAACTAATATCTAAGAAAATCAACAAAGGTTAGTTTAGTTATGATGGTGAAGGGGACAACTCAGGATTCACATGGATTTAGCTTTCTTAGCCATTCAATTTATTAGACCAAAGGGAGGTTCATTAAAAATTGGAATTAATAAACTTAATCACCTAATCGAGACATGGGAAACCCTTAAGCTCAATAACATCTAATCCACTAGAAAACTCATAATGGAAAAATGGTGGTTAATTAAATCCATTAAAAACCATTCACAACTGTTTAAGATAATTTTGGAAATTATATTCACAATTTCCTAATTAAACAACTCGACAATTAATCACCTTAATTAAACAATCAAGAGATTAAACCCAAATCGACAATTAAATTAATAATGAAAACTCAATTAATAATTTAATTGATAATCAAAGGTTTGCAAATAGAAATCCCAATAATCAATTAAAAACAAACCAAATCCAAAATATCAATTCAATCCAAATCAAAAATAAGTCTACAATCTAAAACTAGATTTTTCTCAATTAACACAACTCAAAAATCATTTAAAACTAAATAATCCCAAGTCTTGAATCAAAGAGATAAAAGAAAGACACTCCCTTGTGGTCTTCAAGTGTAAGTTCCTAGGCTCTAGCTTCCTCCATGCTCCTCCCAAATTGCCTCCTAAAAGACCTTAAGCTGCCATGGATTTATTCTCTCCTCCAAACTCCACACAATGCGTCACAGCCATGAAGAAACGTTGAGAAGAATTGATGAATCAATTGCCTTGGTTTCTACGCACACAATATATATGGAATGAAATATTGAATGGATTGTGGAGGTGGGCCCGTGGTGATTGGAGATAATGAATGGCACATTCACTTTTGCTGTATGCTCACGTCTGCCCGTCTTCTCTGCGTGCGTGTCCAGTGGTAGTTTGTCCCTCTGCATCTGTGCTCGTCAGTCTGTGTATCTCAGCGTCTTCCCCTCTATTGCTATGACGGCTAGGGTAATTAAAAGGGAGGAGAAGAGGGTTTTTTTTTGGGTACCAACTTGAGCCCATTAAAATTTGAGAAGCCCAAATAAAACTCAACCGTTGGATATTCTTTTAGCTTTTCAGAAAATTTCTGCACCGTAGGATCTTTCAATCTACTTTTCCGTATCCTGCAAGAATCTAATAAAATCGTGATTTATCATATAATTGGAAATATTTTCCAATCACAAGATATCAATCAAAATAATAATAATTTAAGCTCAATAATATCATAATTAATTCAGATTTATATTATTTCCCAAAATCGGCTAATTATCTAAATATTATCTAATAAATCCAATTTAGCCTAAAATAATCCTCAAAATAAATGAATAAGGTGGGATAAAATATATTAAAATTGTGATTTATCAGTATCTATTATAATGGTTCTAACATAACACCCATTATGTATTGAGGCTTAGTGAGGCTGCGATATGCGCAATGCTGTGATAATAAATAATAGGCACATATAAACAACCGTTATAATATATGGTAATGCTTGCATTATACATAACGGTCTTATTTTGAAAACCATTAGTTATTCAATAACATATATAACAGTTTTTATGTAAAAACTGTGACTTTTAATAATAATACCTAATAGTCTTATGTATAATTGTTATTTATTTAGTAATGTAAATAACGGTTTGTAAGTAAGACCTGTAAACTTTTATAATACATGACAATTTTTATCTAATAACTATGATGTATGGATGTGTAAGACTCTTCAAGAAAGTTTCTGAGCTAGTTGGACTCATTTGTATATAATAGAACAATACCTCTCACAACAAGTTGCCATGCAATTCAGAATGGATCAAGACATTCTAAGCTTTGCGGGAAGAATCAATGGCAATTGTTGACCTATATATGTGATAATGTAACTATTAACCTATAATTGTATCTCTTCATAGGAATTAAGCTAGGAAAAAAAGAATAAAAAAGAACATATATTCCTATAAAAAAGGACGCATGAGGTATGCAAACCATTGCTTGCTAAAGGGTTTGCATACCCCTTGCGCCTTTCCTACTAGAGATGTTTGGTCTTTTGCACCCTCTCCTTGTTTCCTGGCTTAATTGTTGTGAAGATATGCAAGGTACAGGTAAAAAATTACTTAGCTATATAGGTTAAGAGTGTGATTGATTCTAGCCACAAAACTTAGAAAATCTTGATCCTTCCCAAATTACATTGCTACTCGATGTAGGAAGTATTATTCTATTAGATAGAATCAAGACCAAGTAGCTTAGAAACTCTCACATTGAAAAATCTAGGATTGAGCTTTAACTTGGTGCCACCCACTCAATACAAAAATAGGAGAGGAACCTTCGATCAAAGAAATAATGGGCTTTTGAAAAGAAAATATAACTTCACAAAAGCAATTTAATGTCACCTGGAATACTTTATCACATCATAACTTCATAAAAGCTAGTATTCGCTTCATCATGTATGACCATCGAAACAACGAACTAGTTTACTCATCACATCCCTATTGATCTTTTAGAAGTAACTTCTGGAGATATGGATACTTCCAAAAAATGAGAGATATTCGCTTAGGGATCCATATCTCTAGAAGTTACTTCCAAAAAAGATCAATAGAGTAGGAACATTCAATGATCAAAGTAATGGGTTGACCTGCAACTTCCTGTAATAGGAAAGAAAGCTTCGATCAGAGCAATAATATGTTTTCCAATAAAACATAACCTCACAAAAGCAATTTAATGTCCCCTCGAATACTTTATTACGTTGTAACTTCACAAAGGTAGCCCATCTGGCTAGTTGAAGATTACAAGTAATAAGAGAGGAACTAATCGGCCAAGTTGACAACCAATGTCAAACCCTAGCTAGGGAACACAAAGTGAATAATGGAGTATGCAAAATGGATAAGAGAAATCATACTTACAAAAGAGGAGAAAAGAGCACCAAAGGAATGCAACCTAGTTAGGGCTTATAAACCAAATGTGAGTTAGGGCAATCGAATGCAACTCACGTGGCGGTCGCTAAGTCAAGAGTTAAGTAGCAAGTGTATTCACTAGCGCATATGTCGCTAAGAAGTGAAACGAAGGCTTTTGATGGTGTGGTTTGGCTGAAAATGACTCTCAACGGTCAGAAAAGACAATAGGATTAGTAGAGTTGTAATGTTGGTGGTTTCGTTCAACAAGATTAAGTGCAAAATGTATTCTGTTTTAGACATTTAAATAGAAGAGGAATGGTAGGGCTTTTGGGTTATTGTGCCAAAAACTTTACATAACAGTTCATTTGTAATAACCGTGAGGTATGTTATTTTTTAAAAAAGCCTATAATTAATGGTTTTAACTTAAGAACTGTCATTTATTTGATTACATTTATTATGGTTCTTGGTTAATAACCATGAGGTATGTTATATTTTTTTTAAAAAAAAATTGGGCCACTAGTGCCCATATAATTATATTTTTAAAAAATAAAACTAAAAAATATCACCCTCTAATGACCAGTTGCTTGATAGATGATTTGAGGTTTGTTGTGAATTTTGGAACTTTTGAATGAATCAAAAGTTTCAAAAATTCACAGCATACCTTATATCATCATACTATTCATCACCAAAAGAGTGGCCTGAATCATTTAATATGTCAGGATCATGGTGGCTAATCCCATTCTTATCAAGAATGAGTTTGGCCTTCCTATTAATACTAGACAAATATCCACCTAGCCTCCTTACAACATGGTCAATATGTTATGTATGCTGCATCATTTCCTCTACTTGAGGGAGCAGAAGATGCGGAGGCAAGGGCGGAGGTTGTGGAAGAGTTGAATGATGACACCGTATATTTTCTAGCAAGTCTATAGCATGGCGTTTCACCTTGACGATTGGGAGAAGAGATTATGATGATAAAGAAATAGTACAATAAACATAATAAAATGGGGAGTTTAAATATATTGGAAGTGATGGGTTCGAACCATCATTAGATACATTGGAAGTTGAGGATGAGCAATCACGCACAGTAGTGGGTAATGAAAGAGTACTTGGTTCTAGTGTCGTTTGTCAGAGAACAAAGAAGTACAGAGTACTATCATCAGCATGGGGAATAGGGGAGATTTCAAACATTTAGTTGACAATTTTTGCATAAGAACTGTCATTTTGTGAGACAATATAAGAAAATTACTAGTTACAATTGTTATGTGTTTGTTTTGTATTGTAATAATGACAAGTTTTGCTTAATAACCATTCTTTATTTGACCTTTTTTTTAAAATTTTTTTGTGGTTTATGATGCAACCCCCATTTTACAAAAAAAAAAAAGACAACGAAAATAAACAAACTAAAAAAAAAGTTATAGAGATGTTTTAAGAATCTGATTCATCATCAAATTCTTCCTTCTTAGTAACTTATCCACCTCATTCACAAAGTGAACAAGAAAGGTAAGTTCCTTCACTGGTCTATGCGTCATTGCTCTCACAAGTAAACCTAGATCATATGATGGAGTTTGTAGGTTGCATGGATGAGCCCCTCAATACTTGTTGGTGGAGGGAGTTCATCTTTATGTTTTTTCCTAAAAGAGGAATTAGGAGATCTCTTGCGTTTATCCATGATTTTGGTGAAGAACAAAAGTTAGTAGTTGGCTTTAAGAAGATGAAATGGAAGTGGAGAAGTTGAGTACAAATTTTAGATGTTTATATAGAAAGGGTTTCAGGGAAGTGGCATTTGGTATTAAAGATCATTATATTTTATAAATTGTGACAGTTGTATCTTAATAACCGTTAGGAATATTAAATGGTATTCTAGTAAGTAACATGTTTTATTTTATTTCTGTTATGTTTTTGACATCTTTTAAATTTTGGTGCACTACTAGTTGCATTTTCCCCACCTCTAAAGGAATTAGATGGTTTTTAAATGTTGGATTTAGTGGATACAATTTTAGGCCCGACATCTGCATGATGTTGACACATGATTCATATTGTGAGCATCCCTATAGTTTAATGCAGCTACCTATGTATTGGTTGCTAGGTTACCATACTTGTACATTTTGATCCTTCTAGGCCTCAAATATGAAACATGGCTCTGCGCTACCCCAGTCTTAGGTGATAAAGGAGAATATTCTTATTTAATGAACTTGAGTATAATAGAGTTAATATACAAGTATAAGAATTGGATTTTATCTATATGAATATGATCTTGTAGGGAGGTCGTAGTTGAGAAAGAAACAAAACTGAAGGCCAATAATAAGGAAGTAATAACCGACTAGGTAGAAATACTAGTGCGAGATGAGGATTAATTACTCTAAATTAGAGATTGAAAGACCTAAGGATGGTAATCTAGACTTGGAAGGACAAACTTGTTGACATAAATGACCTGGTTTTAATTGTAACAATTCACTCATTTAAAAGTTGATTTGCCCAATCATCATTAGGTCATCCAACTCAACGAATTTTTCCTTCCAAGGCTAGATTTCCAGCCCTACCTTTTTCAACATCTAATTTAGATATCTTAATTATCATCCTATCACTAGTAACTCCACCTAGTTAGGTAGTTCCTTATTATTGGTCTTCACTTTGATTTCCATCTCAAGCAAGACCTCATCACATGACCAAATTCAACCATACAAAACAGAATTCTCAAGTTTGTATATCAGCCATGTCAGACTCAACTTCATTAAATAAGATACTCCACCTTTATCATCTAAACCTAAGGTAGGCCAGAGCCATATTCTACCTAAAATCTCAAAAGAACCAAAATGCCTAAGGTTAGTAAACTTAACACCCAATCCAAGGATGTCTATATTCAACTCTAAGGATCACCCATAATACAAACCACACATCTACAGCTCCCATATATCGGGGTTAAATTTACAATCGACACTCCCACCCAACACTCAGTGATGACCTATTCCCTTTTAAGGGGGCATTCAAACCTAAAAAAAAGAACTTGAAAAGAACAAAGGAATGAGAAACAAGATTCAATTAACATACGTGTATGCAAACTTTTGTCCAGGGAATTTGCAATGATTGGATTTACAAAACTTGCCATTATGAGAATGATACAATGAAATTTTATCATTGTCTTAATCACAAGTTTCACAATACCAGCCGTGATAAATTCCGTGGACAAAATTTTGCATATACTAGCTGTAACAATCACAAAGAATAAACATCCAGCAGACCAACATAGAGTTGGTCTAGTGGTGTAAGGCCCCGCTAGATCCTTCTAGGTCTTAAGTTTGAGTCATAGAGGAGTCATTTGTGTTATAAGAGGTTGCCACGAACCTCAAACCGTATACCAGATGATAATATCGAAAAAAATACAGCCAGCAGAAAAAATATAAACTTTCATGTATCACACAAAGAACGTATAAAAAGGCAACAAGAACAAAAAGAATATCATATTCATACTAGTGGAAGGCTTTTTTTTTCATTTTCCAAGTCCTATAGGAAGAGTTTGAATGTATCTGCAACATCAAACTGTGTTCATCCGATCCCCTATTTTCAATTACACAAAGTTACATATTAGATCAGATTATTTATCACTCTTCACATGTGTACAAAAACATAAGTGATAGTAATGATAGAGCTAAATTCTTATATATATTTTAATGATTAATCTTAGACTTTTGTGGGACTTAATTGAATATTTTGAACACAGTTAAGTGTTAATGTGAGATTTAAGTGAAAGAGTAATTTGGGGATTATAATATTTAAATTGTTATATTTTTAATTAATATTTGTTATTTCTATTATTCCTTAATTGTGAGCACAAGATATTACCTTTGTGAATTTAATTTTGTAGGTAATGATGTGGCACAACTCTTGTTAATTGGTCAAGGTCAAAGATGTCATTTTGAAGCTTAATGAAAGGCAAAAGAGGAACTTCACAATTGCAAAATTGATTTTCATATTTTTTATTCTGATTTTAATAAAAGGACATTATATGAGTAAGAGCCATTTTTTATGGCTGTAATTGAGTGCCTAATCCTAAATCAGATTTTCCCACTCATTCAAACATGCCCTTAACTTACTTTCTAACCTAAATCTAATCCTGAATCTAACTCCATTCTTATTCTAGAATTTCAGCAGACTTGGCACGCACAAACCGAGCTCAGTCCTATACCTTTGTCTTCCACCATCCCCACCTCCGTCACCATCCATTCCACCATACTCCGACGGCCTCCATTTCCACACCTCCATTCCATCCATCTTCACTTCATTCTTGCCATAGCTGAGAGCGAGAGAGGTAAAGAAGCACCATTGGGCTAAGCAACAATGTCCAGTAACATCGATTGTCTTCGCCATTCATCCATGGCTACCTGCTTCCCTTTTCATGGAGCTTCTTCTTTCGCTGTCATGATTAGCTAAAGGTTACGGTGATTCTCTTGAGTTGACTTATGATATGTAGCTCTCTTCTTAGTTTCATATATGTAAGCTGGGTTCAGTTTTATGTTTATAAAACTATGATGTTCTTGAGCTTGGTGGTTGAGCTAGAATTTCATTTGGTTATACTTTGTATAATTCACATTATGAGTACGTTTAGTTGTTAAATCAGACTTGGTATAGTGGATTTAACTGTCTAAGCCGAATGTTTTCATATGCTGTTATGGTATTTATAGTTTTGAATTGGAACTTAATCAAATATAATCCTTCTATTGAGTTGTCTGATATGTGCTTTACAAATGTTGCCTATTTGCTTTGGTTGAAGATTTAGATAATACTTGAGGGGTTGAATCCAGTAGTAGCTGTGGTTTAGTCTCTATGACTCAATATTAGAATCCTATCTTAGTTGAGAAGGAAGGCCGAAAATCATCTCAAGGGACTCCCACTCATCATTATATTGGTTTATTGAATCTGCCGTATTGTTATTATTATTTTTGATTCCATTTACTTCTTTATCTTGAAAACTAAAAAATACAAATATATTGAATTAGATTATATTATTTCATTTGTCTTTGAAATAATTTTTCAAAATTATTTCTCGCAACTTTAATTATTTATCATTTAACTATTTAGAAACTTGAAAATTAATCTCCTTACAAGAACAACCTAGGTTGATTTCCTACAAGATGAGGTTTTGTCAAAACTCCATACAGGTATGACTCAGTTCACAAGCTACTAGGGACTGATTAGGCAAAAAGGTTAAAACTTTAAGGTAATTGTGATTGCTTACCAATGAAAAATAAAAAAATGCCAGGCAACATCAAGAAATTGCAAATGCATATAAGCTTTCTATTAATTTTGGCGACACAATAAGCACTAGGATGCCCAAACACAAAAAGAAGAGATCAAAATCCGAGAACACTTGTAAATTTTAACACTTCACGATATGAAACTAGAAGGCACACCAATTATAGTATGTCTAAGAATGAAAACTCATCATAATTTTAGCAGACTGATTTGGGGCAAGCACAAGCATCTATCTTCTTCCCCTTGTTACGAGTGTAAATGGTCTATTAGAAAGTGCAAGTGTACATTGTCGTAAACAAGTAATATAGAAGTGAGTAGAGTATTGTTCCCTCAATGATTGATCACTAAGTACCAAAATGAGTAATTTTAACTCTATTTAGTCGATCAATTAGTTGGTGATTGAGAGTACGAAATAAAAGATAAGTAAATATGAATGCAAATGATATGAAACAGTTATGAGAAAAAGTCCTAGAGGTTAGATTTCACTTAAAAAATTTCGGATTGAATCATTTATCTATTATAGTCCAAATTATTTCACATGATTGACAGTTGAGTTTCCCTAGTACTGGGAATACGGGCCAGCCCGAGCTCGACGGGTTGGCCCGCTACGGGTTATGGGCAAATCGAGATATAGGCTAATTCAGCCCGTCCCCTAAACGGGCTGCTGAATTGCAGCCCAAGCCCAACTGGTCAGGCTGGTGGGTTAGCCCGCCAGCCCGATATTTTTTTTCTGCCTATATACCCTCCAAGGCCCAACCCAACCAGATTATTTTTTTGCCTATAACTTTTTTTTTTGTGCTATACCGATCTGAAACTCTATGCCCTTTTTTTCTACCTATAATTATACCCTTGTTTGGGTTATATATGTACCGATCTCAAACAAATAATAGTGGTGCAAATATGATTGGGATGTGGTGTTTCAGTGAGCTGAAGGAGTAAAGGGGGACGGTGGCTAATAGATAGTGTTGTAGAGACAAAAAGTAAAAGATCAACTCCTTCTGTCCTTCACGCATAGTGGCATATAAATGAATTTCACAATATCTAACTATCTAAGACTATCTATTCATTCATCATCACTCATCACGCAGGAGTCAAGACATGGCATAATTATATTCGAAAGGAAAGGGAATGAGTCGACGAGGGATACAACATAATAACAATTAGCAAGGAAGTTGTAATCTTCATGGTTCCAATTCTTCAATACAACAAAAAACCTTCTAATCTTCCTTCCTCATTCTTCAATCAGTAATAATAATATTCGAAGCATTATCTAAAGCTGCAAAAAACAAGAACAGGAGCGATTTCCCTTTTCTCCATCTCAAAATCATCTGCCACATGTAAAGACATAAACATAAAAGGTTATTAAATAGATATATAAAAAAGATAAATGAACAAATATGATTATAAATATTACCATCCCATGGAAAACCAAGAAGCCAATTTCTAGTGCAAATGAGAGCCTCAACATTATCTGGAAGAAGACAACATCGATACTTTGTGAGAACTCGAGATCCTATGCTAAAAGCTAATTCACTAGCAACGGTAGTAATTGGAATGCTAAGAACATCACATGCCATCTTAGAAAGATAAGGAAATCGAGCTGAGTTAGCTTTCCAATAATCCAAGACATTAAATCTTGTAGCCAATCTATTGTCAAGTGTTGCTTCTCCCAGATAGTAGTCCAATTCAGATTTTTCAATTGTTGACTCATCTTGACACTTGAATAGAAAAAGATCCTGAACCATTAAAGAATTAATAAGGGTCAACAAAAATCAACAGAGGAAAGTGCCAATGAAAATTCAAATTAAATATGAACATTTAACTATTTTAAAACGTCAAACTTACATCAAAAACTTCATAGTCATCCACTTCATTCGTGCTACTGCTAGCAATCGGCTTTGTGATTAACACCGTTGTGGCATACGAGCTTGAAGCAACTCCACCAATTGGGGTGGAAGATGAAGATGATCCCATATTTTTATACTCATTGAAAACATAGTACAACTTACTCCTTATATTTTCAATCTTCTCTTGAGAATTGATGGGATCTATTTTTTGCAAAAGTAAACCTTAGGACATCAAGCTTCATTCGAGGATCAAGTACAATGGCCAATGCAAGAATGACACTATACTTCGTCCAATATTTGTCAAACTTGTCAAGCATACTCTGAGCCATATCCTGAATCACAGAATCCGTATTATTCAAATGTCCTTTTAGTAGCAACTCAATCTTTGATATTTGTGTGAAGTACATGTTAGAAGTGGGATATGATGATCCAGACATCAAGTTTGTAATCACTGTAAAAGGCTTCAAGAATGTACACTTGGCCTCTACTCTTAACCACTCTTCATTTGTTGGATAGTGATTGTAATTTGTGTCATTTAAGGCTAAGCTAGCAAAAGCACGATGATATTTTAGTGCACTTTCAAGCATTGCATGCATTGAATTCCATCTAGTTGGGACATCATACCTCAAACCCACATAAGTGTCAATACCCCAACTTGTTCAACCCTTTCCTGAATTTTATCATCCTTACTTCTGATTTCCTTACATACATAATACTGCTCCTAATCTTATTCAAAGCACCTTCTGCTACTCTCAAGCCATCCTGAACTATGAGATTCAAGATATGGGCAGAACATCTAACATGAAAAAACTCCCCATTGCATATCAAGCTATTACTCAAATTCAAATTCTCTTTGAGTATTCTTTGTATATGAAAATATGTTGAAGCATTGTCGAGAGTGATAGAGAAAACCTTCTTGTCAATCCCCCAATCGACCAATATCTCATGCGCCCTTTATGCTAATTCAGATCTTGTGTGAGGAGGCTCCATCTTAGAAAAGGAAAGTATTTTGCTTTGAAGATTCCATTTCTCATCAACAAAGTGAGCAGTCAAGCAAAGATATCCTTCTGTAGTAATTGATGTCCAACAATCAAAAGTCAAACATATTCTACTCAGACTCATTGCTAGTTTTCTCTTTAGGTTCTCCTTTTAATGAAGATAGAAATTCCAGACATCCACCACAGCAGTTTTTCTTGTAATAGTCCTATAATCAGGATTTAGATATGTGAGCAACTCCCTAATTCCATCATACTCAACAAAGGAGTATGGAAGATTGTGCTTAATGATGGCATAAGCCAGGAGTTCTCGCACCTTGTTCGGGTCAATCTTTCTAGCTCTAACGATCCCTGCTTGGTCTATCATCATGGCACCAACATCCTTATATTTTAGGAGTGCTCGACAACTTTCAATATGATGGTGAAGGTGTGAAGTCCCACAATCCTTGCTTCCCACAACATATAGCTTCCCACACCCATTACAGTTAGCTTTTTCTTTGCCATCAACAGCACCAATTTTGGTAAAGTATCTCCAAACATCAGATGTGGTACACCTCACCTTTTTATTTAGAGCAGGAGCATCTTTATGTTGTGTTTGTACAGAAGATTGTTTAGGTTCAGCAGGTTGTTCAGATTGTGTTGCCAAATTGTCAACATCCATAGCAGAAGCTGTAGTACTATCAACATTCTTCCTTTTATTATCTTTATCCTTATCTATTATATTTGTAATGGTAGCCATCTTTTTATAACAACAAAAGCATAATTGTAGACAAAATCCAGCAACAACCATAATCATAGACAGTACAAAATAGAAATCAAGATTAGCAACAGAATTGGAACAAAATTTGGCAACAACCATAACACAAACATACACTACATCAACAACACAACTAAGCACATGGTGAAATCAAACACAATCATAGTCAAACATACCTGAGTGTCTGAGTGTGAGAGAATAGACTCCGGAGGAGATGAGAGTGTCAGGGAATCAATGCCACAATAGAGAAACCCACTCATTCAATGCTTAAACTCAAAGCCTTAATGACAATAACAACAACAAGTGATAAGGTGAATCAGACATTCCCTCCTATTTATATATACACACACATAATTTTGAAGAACATGAGATATTGCAAAATCCACCAATCCAAACTCTCAGTCACATCAAAATCAAGCATTAGTCATTACCAATCCAAATGCAACGAGTTATGCAAGAACCTTAACCAATAACACAAATATGAAAGCAACAATTAAAATTTAAAAGTCAAAAAGTAAGCTATAGGCCCATACAACACACCTTAACAGCTTCAACAATATCCTTATCTACGTCTTTAATATAATAGCCACTAAAGTTAGTGATTTTGGCAGTAAAGCAGCCATCATCATCAACAACAACAGTTAGGTTCTCTTACAGACAAACAAGAGTGATATTGTACTAAGAATATCATATAAGAAAACGTACTGATAGTATAAAAAGAAAAATGTAACAGCAGAAATAATCAACAAAAAAGACTTCAGCCACTTGCATCAACAACAAAACAATCATTAGTAGGGACAAGTAGGGACAGCGTAGAGAATAATTGAACACAAAGCAACAAGATAACCACAAACATCTAAAAAATTTAAACCATAACTCAAACTCAGAATTGAAAACAGAGCAACAAGATAACCACAACTCATAATTCATTGGCTTGGTTCAGCTTTTAGTTTATTTCAATTGAAACCAAATCAAATCCCAGGAAGATATCTACAAAATTGGAACAAGCAGAAAAAACAGTACCTCTTGCGGACTTGGGCTGTCTCTTTTTTTCTCTCGACTCTCGAACGCCAGACGGAATGATAGATCAGGGCAAATCGGAGAAGGGAAAGAATCGTCTTATACTCTTCTGTGAAGCTCGACTGTGTTGACTATTGAGAGCGGAGGAGACGAGAGGAGGGTTAGGCCATTATGGTTCAGGTTTGGTTTTAGATAGGTTACCACCGCTATACGCCACCACCACTCCACCACCACCCAAATCACTGGACGGCCGGACGCATAAGTTGCCACTCTACTTGTGACTGAAGCTGAGAGACACGAGATGAAGAGGGAGAGTCCAAGTCTGAGAGTAGGAGTCCGAAGAGGAAGAGAGGACTCGATTTGAGACTTAGGGTTCTCACTGGTTCAGAACTTCAATGAATGACACATTCAAGCTAAATGTCGAGCGAGTGAGTGATGAGCGTGTTTCGGTGTGTGTGTGTCTATTCTAGTGTTCTGCAAATTTTTTTTATTATTAAACGGGTACAACCCGTTTAACCCGAATATAAACTGGCCTCATATTTCTGGGCTCGAACTCGTTTACATTTGCGGGCTGGCGGGCTCAACTCGCCAGTCCGGCCCAAATTACCAGTTATAAGTTCCCCTAATTTAATTACTAGCATCTTCAAAGATCAAGCAGTTCTATAATTAATTGTTCATCCAATATATTCCTATGTGAATTGAAGCAATTAATTATGCATTAAGATTTATGGAACTCAGTAAGACTACACAACTCATATGAATATGTTCCTATTTCATATGCAAGTCATGGTTTTAATTATAAGATCTATACACATGCATCTCCTTCCGGTCTCAACATGCATATTGAAATTATTCAAAAGATGGCCAGTCAATCAAAAGCATTAAGAATAATAATTAAAACTCAATCATGAAGGAGAAATTCAAACTAGATTTAATAAGTTAAGATTCAATCTGTCATTAGTAAGCTACATCATTACCCTAGGAAAATAGAAATTTAACACTTGATGAAATTAACAAAAAAACCAAAATAAATTAATATTGCATAAAACTTAATTAATAAATTCTAAAACATAAATATACAACAACTTGATGCATGAAATGGAGAAAATTTAGCCGTCCCTTTAGGAGGCAAAACCTTCCATGTAGGTAGCAACCTATACCATCCATAAAGGAGGGCTACCTAAGCCTTCCATGTAGGAGGCACGTAGGAATTAAATACAATGCATGAAACTATTCTAAGATGGTGTATGTGGATAGGAGAGGAAAGAAATTGATATGAAAATGGTTGTGTAAATTGTGAAGGAGAGGATGGCTATATATAGGGAGGAATGAAGTATGGTAGATGAAGTGGTAGATGAAGTAGTAGGTTAAAAGGAAGATGAGATGGTAGATGAAATATGGTAGATGAAAAACAAAATCAAGTGGTAGATGAAATGTGGTAGATGAAGTAGTAGATGAAAAGGAAGATGAAGTGATAGATGAAATATGGTAGATGGAATGGTTGGTGGAATGGTAGATGATTCCCGATCTCAACTTCCAAGCAAAATTTGAAACCCTTGGAGATAGAATTGGGTTTTGGTCTCAACATAAAAGTTGTAGAGCTCTTTCTTAACTTTCTATCCATATATAGAACGTCTCAATCAGACATCTAGAGCTTTAGATATTGCTTAAAAACTGAAAGAGGGTATAATTTAGTATTTTCAAGAAATTCTATTTCATGCTAAAATCATTATTTATTTATTTATTACACCCAAATTTATTAAATTGAGCTTAAATATCTTCCATAAAATCATCATATTAAGGAAAATAAATATGCAAATATTTTACTTATCAAATTCCCCTATATTTAGTTCTTGGACGTCCTTAGACAAGGAGTAACCATTAAGTGCTTCTAACAAAATTAGAAGTGTCAAGTCATAACCAAGAACATAATTGAAAATAAAGAGATCATTGTATTCATAAATCAATGAAAATATAAACTGGTAACTTTATTTAAAAATGAATAAACCTAGTTCGTAATTACTACTCATTCTCTCAATCTTTCAAGTGTTTAGGGTAAGTGTTTTGCTCAAATTCAACCAAAAAAATTGCACTACCATAGGCTTGCTAAAAATCTCAATCTCCACTACCTAATTCACATATATAACTCAAATCAAAAGGACTTATTAAGGGTTGTAATGTGGTTAAGGTAAAAGGAATGTAAAACGTGATATGAAGGGCTAAATTTAAGAAATTAATAGAACAATTGAAAAGTTGACCAGCTTCTAAATAAAACTATTTCATCACAACAACCCACAATTCGATTATTCAATTTTTTCCTCTATTTTTTTCATGTTTTTTATAATTTTTTTTCTTCTTCAACTCTAAAGTTGATGATATATACACCCCTACACTTGTCAAAAACCCATTTCGCAAGAATTTCAAATGATCTGCTAATCTTCCAAATTAGGTAAAAGCACTTGATAAATTATTAAAGCGCATATTAATGGGTTGAGAACAAAGAAACAATCAATTAGGCTCAAAGGGGCCTATCAACAGTATAATTGCAAGGTTGGCTATTTGGCTCTAGCTAAACAAAATGAATGCCTTTATCATTTTTGAATATACATGTGAGATGTAAGTTCAACCAGATTTAAGCAAGTTCTAGAGTGATAACATAATAGGTGAATATCACACACAAGAGAAATAATCGTTATAGGCTCAAAAACTCATGGTTAAGGGCTTTCAAACTCAGCTTATTCAATCTCAAAATTCATCACCAATTGCAACAATAAGTTGTTCATTCATGCTATGAGATCTCTAAATTCAATTGATCCATACTCAAAACTTATATACTTCATAAGATCATTACAAAGCACTTAAATAGGATGATTTCTTTTTTTTTTTACTTTTACTCTCTTTTTTTTAAATAAAAACATGCAACTAATAAAATGCGTCTCAAGAGTTAAGAATAACTCTTTACTCTGCCATTTTTTTGACACCCCATGTATCTAATGGTTTTACTAACTAACTAAAAAAACTTTTTCCCTCCCCCAACTTAAATCAGACATTGTCCCCAATGTCTTCTAGAGCTTAGAAAAAGTTTTTTTTTCTCTAAAACATAAACACAATAAAGTAAAACCAAAATTCTAAGAGTAAAACCAAGAGATTAAGGAAAGTTATGACCGAAGAGTGGTATCTAGATCCTGCTTCTAATTGCTATTTGAAGATTGCCCACCTATTTGCTTGACTAGTATATATGCTTTAGGTTTATAGGTTTGCAATTTATCGAGCAACTAATCAGCAGTTGGGCCAAAAATTATGGAATGGCGAGTCGCTTGGTGTATGAATCCTGTTTCCACAGCATGATCAAAAAAAGACAACAGATCATTAGATCATCATAAAAAGCCATTAACATTTAACAATCATAATGGCTTTTTGTGAAAGTTTAACTTAGGCCAATATGCAACACTAGAAATGCCACCCAACGTCTCTAACTCACCAGGTAGAGCGATGATAGCTTGAGCATGGTATAGCATTCCTCCCATTTGTTCAAGGAAGCTCAAAAACTGTAACTCTTGTCCTAAAGAAAAGGTGTGATCTTCCAACTCCTTCACCCTTACACTTAAACCCTTACTTCCATTCATGGATGCAGAAATGACCACACTTCCCCTTAGGCCCTGGATGCCTCCCCAGTATACAAAGTTAATCTTTCTAGCAGCTAATGCAATTCCAAGTTCATTAGTTGCTATGACAAACTCTCCATTCTTGCCCGAATAAGTTTCACCAAAAATGCAAATAGATGTAAATCTACATTTTTGTGTGATACCCTTTTTCTCTTTCTTTCTCTTGGACCATTTGTGTTTACAAGTAGAAGAATACATATTTACAAGTGAAGATTGCATATTTACAAGTGAAAGAGTGGATATATATATAACACTAAAATAGCGACAACAAAATCATACAAATCATGTATTTTTCAAAAAATTTTGAAAAACTTCTAACACAAATGACTGGCGTAATTTGCATGAAGAAAAAGGGGAAAGAAAGTCAAAAGTTACTGAGAAGATAAGACATGTTAGACAAAAGCTGCTAAAAAGATAAGACAGATTAGACAAAAGCTACGGAAAAGATAAGACAATTAGACAAAAGCATGATTATGTATAGTAGTTGTGATTTTGGCCCACATCTTCCTCTGGTTTTATGTCCAATAACAGCTTAAAACTTTCTATGAATCGAGGATTTGCTTCCCATCCAGTTTTCTTAAAACTGGTAAACATGGTCTTTTAACATCAGATTCCCAAGACAATAACACTCTTTTTCTCTGTTGAATATGTCCACTAAATCAAGAAGAATGCGATAAACATCACCAATCGGATGCATCTCAAGAGTTTGAATGATATCATCTAGTGACACCTTACTCAGTCCATCCTTTATAAATGTAATTTTATCTTCTCGATTTTTAAAAACCTTACCTTTACACCCACAACATTGATCACAATTCCACCTTGCACATTTATGGCAGACATTCATTCTTTTAGCTCTTCTCTTTTTGGAGTAAGAAATTCTTCCCATTCTTGGTAAAGGTTTAACAAATGATTTATGAATCTCACCTGCTAAACGTACCTTAGCTTCAATGATCTAGCATATGTTCATAGGAAGGCCTAAATGCTTGAACATCTTCATCCTTTCAAGTCACTATTATAGATCTTCTTGAGCACATCTTTGGGAAGAGTGGGGAACTTGTTCTTAAGCTTTATGAGAGATTCTTCCATGATAATTTAAAATAAAACTGATGAAAACTAAAATTCTCAACCCATTGCAGTGTGTTTCGGTGAGTAAGAAAGAAGTTTGAGAGAGTAAGAAAGAAGTTTGAGGTTGCCTCCCAAATAGCCGCCCTTCTTTAACGTCTTTAGCTAGATAAAGACCAAACCAAATTTTTTTTAATTAATTTTTTTTATATTGTTATATTTTTTATTTTTTTAAATTTTTTTTATTTGTAGCTACCAAAGGGAATACATCATCAGGAGCTACCAGAAGTCCTGCAAAATCACAACAAAACATCAAACCAAACCTTGGGTATTTATAGTCTTCAACCAGACTTCCCAAACAAACTACTAATCAAAAGTATCAAACACCATAATTACCTTATCTTCATTTCTTTCCAAGAAACAATATTTCAGACACAAGAAATGATCATTCAAAGTAATTAATTGTACTTCTTCAATTATAGACAATTTTAGAGTACAATTATTTACTGAATTCAAATAAAGCACAACATGCATGTACTTGCAAACAAATTTAGGAGTTTCCAAAATTTTAGAGCATCCCATAAAATCCACTTGACTCTCATCAGTAAGAGTCAACACTTTAATAGGAGAGACATGAATAACAACTTTTTGATTATCCACATTAGTTTCAACATCAAAGTCACAAAGACTAGGCTCTATAGCCGGAACCTCAATTGGAAATTCACTGTTCTCTCCAAAAGTGATTTCAAGTTCCTTATCACATACCACAAGAGCTAACGTTTCATTCAATTCCACCTCCTCAACTTCCTCACAATAATCATCATCATCAACACAAGAAGTAGTCATCATGCTTAAGAATTATCTCGCCTCATAGTCTCAAGTGACGAAACAATTTGACTCATATATATTTCAATATTTTGGACATTTGACTCAACTCTAGTGGCAATTTCCTTTTGCTCTCTACTAAATTTCTCTGTTGATTCCGCAAACCCCTCACATAATCTTTCTAAATCAGACTTTTCCTTATACTCAAGAGTGTATTCTTCAATATGTGGATAAGAGTAAAAAGGAGAATTAGGACAATACCTGACATATGGATCCAAAGATTCTTGTTGCTCCAAAATTCCACCAGGATAAAAGGAATGATCAAAACAAGTTTGGTTCATATTGAAATCATCTCTCAAATAATGACTCGTATTGCTATATGGACAATGCTTATAAGAATGACACTCCACAATAAGCACAAGAAAAACAATTATAAGGAGAAGAATTTTCAATCCAACCAGCATTTATATTTTCATGTCTCACTCCATCCATATGCATTCCAGAAAAAGAACCAAGATATGACAAGTTATCACAGATTAAACCAAATGAATGCAGTGAATAATCCATTTTTCAATTTTTTTGAAATTTTTATATGAAGACTAAATTAGTATTAAAATTACTTGGTATTGATATTAATGACAACAATCCCCGGCAACAGCACCAAAAACTTGTTACGAATGTAAATGATCTATTAGAAAGTGCAAGTATACACTGTCGTAAACAAGTAATATAGAAGTGAGTAGAGTGTCGTTCCATCGAGGATTGATCACCAAATGCCAAAATGAGTAATTTTAACTCTATTTAGTTGATCAATTAGTTAGTGATTGAGAGTATGAAATAACTTATGAGTAAATATGAATGCAAATGATATGAAACAACTATGAGAAAAAGTCGTAAGGGTTAGATTTCACTTAACAAATTTTAGATTGAATCACTTATCTATTCTAGCCCAATTTATTCCATATGATTGACAATCGAGTTTCCCTAATTTAATTACTAGCCTCTTTCAAGGTCAAACAATTCTATAATTAATTACTAATCCAATATATTCCTATATGAATTGAAGCAATTAATTATGCATTAATATTTATGGAACTCAGTAATACTACAAAACTCATGAATATATTCCTATTTCATATGCAAGTCATGGTTTTAATGAAAAGATCTATACACATGCATCTCCTTCCAGTCTCAACATGCATATTGAAATCATTCAAAAGATGGCCAGTCAATCAAAAGCATTAAGAATAATAATTAAAACTCAATCATGAAGGAGAAATTCAAACTAGATTTAATAAGTTGAGATTCAATCTGTCATTAGTAAGCTACATCATTACCCTAGGAAAATAGAAATTTAACACTTGATGAAATTAACAACAAAACCAAAATAAATTAACATTGCATAAAACTTAATTAATAAATTCTAAAATATAAATATACAACAACTAGATGCATGAAAATAGAGAAAATCTAGTCGTCTCTTTAGGAGGTAAAACGTTCCATGTAGGTGGCAACCTATACCATCATAAAGGAGGGCTACCTAAGCCTTCCATGTAAGAGGCATGTAGGAATTAAATACAATGCATGAAATTATTCTAAGATGGTGTATGACGATAGGAAAGGAAAGAAATTGATATGAAAATGGTTGTGTAAATTGTGAAGGAGAGGATGGCTTTATATAGGGAGGAATGGAGTATGGTAGATGAAGTGGTAGATGAAGTAGTAGGTGAAGAGGAAGATAAGGTGGTAGATGAAATGTGGTAGATGAAGTAGTAGATGAAAAGAAATATGAAGTGGTAGATGAAGTAATAGATGAAGTGGTAGATGAAATGTGGTAGATGGAATGGTAGATGATTTCCGATCTCAACTTCCAAGCAAAATTTGAAACCTTTGGACATAGAACTGGGTTTTGGTCTCAACATAAAAGTTGTAGAGCTCTTTCTTAACTTTCTATCCATATATAGAACATCTCAATCAGACATCTAGAGCTTTAGATATTGCCTAAAAACTGAAAGAGGGTATAATTTAGTATTTTCAAGAAATTCTATTTCATGCCAAAATCATTATTTATTTATTTATTACACCCAAATTTATTAAATTGAGCTTAAATATCATCCTCAAAATTATCATATAAGAGAAAATAAATATGCAAATATTTTACTTATCACCTCTCGAATGTGGCAAACTCTAACGACAGTGGCCATCTCTTATAAACAATCCCAAAGATATCCTTGGGGAATGTCATCAGGATGGACCAATGAGAGAGGAAGATGCCAAAAAGATTGAGCCTTCATCCCTTTTCGCTTGCAATCTGTGTTCAAAAGAAGTTGATGGGTTCCTTTTTTGTGAGATGAAGGTGGGCAACAACCAATGGCCTAGATTAAAATCAATAGATGGTTGAGATCTAAGCTAAAATAAGGTAGAATGACACTGTTTATGTAGGATAGGCAGCAAAGAGAAGCCATATCCATTAAAGAGTAGTATGGAGGGCTATCTCCACTACACCCCTCTCCACTTTGTGTCCACTAATTTTAAATAGTGTCATTTTTCTCATTAAAGAAATTCTATCCAATTAATTTTAATCTTGGTCGTTGCTAGGGGTGGAAACAAGCCAAATGGCCTCTTAAAGGCTTGGGCTTGGCCTGGCTTGTTTTAAAATAGGCTCTGGCTCAGGCTTTTTAAGAGCATGTTTTTCTTAACATGCCATCCCTAGGGTCATTGAGAAGCCTGTTAAGCTTGTTAGGCCAGTCGGGCCTATTAGTTTTTTTTAACCTGAATATGTTAGTTGTTTTAGTATATGGCCTTTTATGGGCCTAAATGCATAGCCTATTAGTTTTCCTTTTTTGGACAGAGGCCTATTAGTTAGTTTAAACTATAAAAAAAAGTCTAGGTGTAATATCTTGAATTTTGGGCCTAGGACTTTGAGGATAAGCCTATATCAGGAAAACTACTAAGCACAGTTCAAAAAGAGTCCCAAGAATGTCAAGAGATAGAAAGACTCTAGGGGACTATATGATCTGGTCCTACCAGGAGAGAGCCCAGTATGCTGAGGCAATAGGATCAAAGTGTCGATGCAGATGTACATAAGACACATATACAATGCCATTGGGTTGGTAGAAAGACGTCACCTAGATATGTCATGAGGTATGGGACTGATTGATTGAGTGAAATATGACAGTATAGGTGTGCACATGGCATTTTCAGGGTAGACATGTGTACCCTACGTTTTTGGGAATTGACACAGGTGTGTTGCGCCATTTGGGGCCCATACACATACCTCTAATATAGTATCATTTGGCAAGCCTCGATATGCAAGACGTAATTTCAAGTAAGTCCCGAGTAAAACCTGAGTAGACACCAATAAAGTAACTTTATTAAAGTAGTTTTAACAAAGTAAGCAATTATGACTAGCTTTTGTCTTGGCTAAGCAAGAGGATGACAAGTATCTCTTAATCATTACAATGGACAATGACACTTTTGTGTTGGAAGAGTAAGAAGCTAACAAGTGTCCCTCATCATTACAATCACCTTTATGCTTTTTGAGATGTCATCACCGGGGGTGCCACCTCACCTTAAGCTGGGGAAAACCACTAGACTCCGGTCTTGCCACCCGAATAACTTTCTCGAACATCGAACTTGGGAGCTGAGGGAAAACCATTCAACCCTCACTATCCCTGACAAATTGGATGGCTAAAGGCCAGAGAAAGGAGGTGGGGCCTACTTTATTAAAACAAGTGACACTGTTACCGAACCATTGGATCACCGGACAAATAGCACCACAACATGCTAACACGTGGCATATTTTTCAAGACTCCTCCTAAGCCATTAAATTTTGGCCAGCTGCCCCAAAAATCAAAGAAAAATCAGAAAAATCATCGATAAATGGTAGAGGAGGGACATAAAGTAAATAGTAACCATTATTGAGTTCGATCCACAGAAACACTACTGAATCAGTGTTTTCTCTCAAAATATCCTTCATAAACCTTCTTCTACTCATCCTAAGCTTCATTTCTACAGTTTTAGATTATCATTTAGAGGTTTTTGATGTTGTTTAACTTGTTGGAGTGCCGCCAAATTTTCGAACCAGTTGCAGAAACCTGTAGAGGTAAGCATAGCCTTCATTTTAAACCGATTGGTTTGTTGTTATGAGGGTGGGGTACTGTTCAAATTTCACCCAAGGGGTATTTTTAAGGTTTAATCATGTGTTTATGGTTAAATGATGATTTATGATGATTTTGGAAGTTGTGTTCAAGTCTACCTGAATTCGTTTTCTGAAGGCAGAGAAATTTCAACTTGTTCTTGATTGGTCAAACTTAGTCCAAATGCTATAAACTTTTACAGGATTAAAGTAAACATCCTGTGATTTAATTTGATAAGTAATATGAGTCATTTGGACATGTAGATTGAAAGTTATAATTTTTCAAAGTTTGACCCTAATTCTGGAATGAAATTTATGGCAATCTGTGTCTGATGAATTTCTAAAAAATATGTGGATGTAATCAATGCTTTGTGAAATTTCTTACTGAAAGAGGACTTAAGGAGCTTTTTATAGAACGTGGAACCAACCCATTTGAATTTTTGAAGAATTAATTATGAATTTTTGAAGTTTGGTATGGAAAACTGGCTAATTCTGGGATAGTAATCAATTAAGTGAGATACTCTATTGATGTGCATCCAGAAGTATAATGACTATATTTCTCCCTAAAACTAGACTAATCAGGGGTCACATAGCCTTTGGAATCATCAAAATTGGACATCTGTACAATTAGTTATGAATTTTCAAAGATTAAGGAAAATTATAGCAAATTTAAGTACAAGTGTGAAAATGGAAAAAATGTAATGGCACTAGATAATTAAGTGGAATTTTAAGAGTGAAGTTAACCAACTTGGGATAATTAGACCACTTTACTTTTCCTTTTGACTTAACGCTTGTTTGGTCTGAGGGGAGGGGAGGGAAAGTGGGCGGAGGGAAAATTTTTTTGAGTTGAATTTAAAAAAATTGGAGAATTGGGGTTAAAAATTTTTAATTAATTTTTCTTACTCTTTTATCTTATATATTCTTTTTATTAAAATTTTATTACCCCACTTCTTCAATTTTTTAAAATTCATCTTATAAAAATTTTCCCTCCCCTCCCTTCCCCTCTAAATCCCTCACACCAAACAGACCCTTAGTGTAGTAACTCTAATGAGGTGGTTATATATCTAGGGTCATGAGAAGTTAAGAAAGAAGAAAAGTGAAAGAATTTTCAAGAAGCTTCAATGGTTGGAAGACAAAAGGTAGGGAACTTTCCTAACTTGTATAACTGGATATGTGTGCTTGTGTATTAATGTGCTAGTTGCTTTGATGAATTGAATGAAGCATATGCGAATGAGTGAAGCTCCATTTTACTTATACTATGGCCATTAGTGTAATGTGTTAAACATTGAGCATGCATATATGTCATTATGTTAGCATGAATTTATGTAAGCAAGCATGTCATGTACAAAGCATTTCTTGTATGCATTTGTTAGCACTATTTACTACTGAGATTCTCTCAAATCTCACTCTCCCTCACCTAACCATATAGGCAGTGGAACACTGAAGAGAAGTGCAGGACGATATGCTAGGAGAAGAAGTTGCAACGAAGGAGAAGAATTATTTGTGCGCTAAACCGTTGTGTAATAAACGTTGAGTGATTAATTGTATATCACTGCATGACGGACAAGTCAAATTTCCTAAGCATGGTATTGAATTAAAAATGGGTAATCGTGTGATACAAGCTCAATAGTTAAGAAACCTTTTGTACAAAAAATGAGCAAAGAATCACTCTGATTAAGATAATAAAGAGAATTAATAAATGATGAGTTACGAAGAAGTTACGAACCACTTTATGATAGTTTTTGAAAAGTTTTAAATTATTTAGAAAAACCCACTCAACTACAGGTTTAAGTCACGTCTTGATGTTGGGAATTGAAAGAACGTTACAAAGGAATATCGCTTAATAATTCGAATTCCCTGGAAAAGGAATAAGGTGTTACACTAGGTTTTTCTTTTATCTCTCCAGTACTCACACAAGCACTGACATTTAACAGTGCCTTCTTCGTTCAAAATCAAAATGTATATTCATTCATGCTCTCTGGTTGTCGCTTTTCTCCACCCTCCATTCCCCATTCATGCTTACTAGCCACCGCTCTTTTCTACTAAAAGAAGCTTGTATTCATGTGCTTTGAAGCCTACTGATCATCTCTTCAATTTATACTTAAGAACCCAAAAATGGAATTATTAAGCCAAATTATTTTCAATTGTCAAATTTTTTCTTAGTAATGACATTGCATTAATTATATCTTGATTTCTTTCTTGTCCTTTCTATCATTTGAATCCTTTATAGATACAATAGTAGAACCTATAGGTACAAAGTTGCATAGCAGTGTTAAACAAGATTTTGAAGGGGGAAAATTTGATAAAGAACAAAGTTGCAGGCATTTACATCAACTCCTTTTAGTTGGTAATATTTGTATTTCCTCCTCCTTCTATGGGTGGGAAACAGGGGAAGTTGACTTTTCTTGATCTTTCTATGGGTGCAGAATAGTCTTGCGTTTCAGTACTTATGCTATCACTAAGGAAGGATTCACCAATCTTTAGCTTAATACTAACTTCGATGAAGTTTGTCAAAGGAGGGCATAGGAGAGTCATATAAATCTAGAGCCATTGATTTCCTTTCCATCACCATCAGAAGTGAGCTTGTTAACCTGAAAAAAAAGGTTTCATTTTTATAAGAAGTAAGATTGTTCTAATTCTATTTGATTCATTATCTCTTGTATCTCCATCTAAAAGTGCTTATTTTTCTGGGTTATGTTCTAATTTTTTTACCCATTATTTTATCAATTTTTTCTAATTCAATTTGATTTCATTATCTCTAGTATCTCCATTAAAAGTCTTGATTTTTCTAAGTTATGTTTTGATTTTTTACCCACTTTTTTTAACCTGTTTATAAAATGTTTTAAAAATTCAGGCTTCCTTAATAAGCCTCAGCCCAGCCCAAGCCTATGTATATGCTAGGCTTAGCCCGAAACAAGGCTAGCATGGCCTGACCTATTTCCATCCCTAGTTGTTGCATATTTGGAGAGAAGAGATACTAATGGAAAAATCACTTTTAAGACTGGTTAAAAATGACATTTTAGATCGGTTCTGGATGAGGTCTTAATACAGCCGGTCTTAAAAGTCTGCTACTTTTCATATCAGTTAAAGAACTGGTCTTAAAACAAAGTTTTAAGACCGGTTATTGAAGAAACCAGTCTAAAAAGTTGAACTTTTTAGATCGGTTTTCTAAAAAACCGGTCTTAAAGTAATACTTTTAAGACGGTTTTTCAGAAAACTAGTTTAAAATGTACTTTCCAGACCAATTTTGAAAAGAACTGGTCTAAATTTTTTTTAAAAAAAAAGAATTGCTCCGTTTAAAACATTTACCCAGCCAACAAGCCAGTCATTTCCTTATTAAAACATTTCACTTAGTAAGCAGCCATTTCAACGACACAGACAGAATAAACTCACATTCACAGGTAGAATCATAAAATTATGGCCAAAATTAAATACTTCATACATTGTCTTCTCAGGCAACCCAAACTAATTGAAATAGAAACAAAGTTCATCATCATCATCAACACTTATTTATTATGGCCAAAATACTTTATACATATTCTTCTCAGGCTGATGATCACTAGCTGGCTTTGGAGCATCTACACTAAGACACCTCATATGCTTCATTTTCCTGTGACAACATTAGAAAAAGTAGTTTTAATTTATATATATGAATAACAATAAACATAATTCAAATATAGTTCATGATAATTATTTTAGCTAACTAACCTTCAAAGTAGTTTTATGAAGGGATATCCTCCGATATCCCTTTATGATGATCATTTCTTGTACCGTGTTCATTGTCTGCTTCATCTTCTTCATTCAATTTTGGTAGACCCCTAGAAAAAAAAAGGAGTCTCAAGAAGATCATTCATTGAACAACTTTCTTAATTAATGTCAACGACCTTTTTTCCTTGGAGAACTACAGACCACATTTTATTTGCCTCATCATTAATATAGAACACTTGTTTCGCTTGATATGCCATAATAAAATGTTTATCTCTAAAACTTCTACCAGTCAGATCAACTAATGTAAATCCTAACACACCATTGTTGACATCAACTCACTTGCATTTGAAAATGGGAAATTTAATTTTAATATAATCAACCACCCAAATCTCTTCAATAACCCCATAATAAGGTATTGCTGCCAATCTAGGGTTCTTATCTTTCAAACTAGAGAATTGCATAGATTCAGCCACTAACATAACCCCACTGTTCTGGACAGTGCTCCTATCATCAAGAGACTTCATGTAAAACGTATAATTATTGATCACATATGAAGTCCAAGTTATGACATAAACCTTAGGACCATGTGCTAACCATTTAATTGTATCAGAAACACATTCTTCTCCATCAACCTTTTGTTTGAATCAATGTGCAAAAGTTTTATTATGCTCCATAATCAACCTTTGTTTGGTAATTTGACTATTTTCTTTATGGACAATTTCTTTATAAGCATTAATGTAATCTTGAACTTCATCAACATTATTCAAGATGTACAAGTGGACTTGTTGCAATTCATCAGGATCAACACTCTTTATTGTAGCCCCGCGTCTACCCCCTTCTTTGTCATGACGTTCAGGAAGCCCAATATGTCTTACATTTGATAGGTAATCTTGACAAAATCCATAGCTTCTTCAGAAACATATTTATGAACAATAGAAGCTTCAAGCCGATTTGTATTCTTCACACACCATTTTAGGATTTTCATAGTTCTTTCAATTGGGTACATCCACTGTAAATGGATAGGGCCACACAACTTTATCTCCCTCATTAGATGAACAATTACATGTACCATGATGTTAAAAAAAGAAGGAAGAAAAAGCTTCTCAAGCTGGGACAAGATTAGATATCCTTCATTTTCTAGTTCATCCAATCTTTCTGTCTCAATGACTTTACTACAAATAGTATTGAAGAAGAAAACAAAGTCTAGTCAAAATATGTTGAAGATCATATTCGGCAATGCCTCTAATAGCTACTGGGAGTAGTTGTTGCATTAAGACATGACAATCATGAGACTTTAGCCCTGCTAACTTCAAGTCTTTCATCGACACAAGCTTCCTAAAATTTGAAGAATACCCTGAAGGAACTTTGATGCCATGTAAACAGTCACAGAAGCTTCTTTTCTCATCCTTAGACAAAGTATAAGCAGCTGGAGGACAAAAAGTTCTCTTAGCATATGCCTTTAGATTCAAGTCTTCTCGTATCCCTATTTCTTGCAAATCTAATCTTGCCTTCATGTCATCCTTAGAACTACCTTTTTCTCCAAATGCATGAAATCAATACAGTGTCTCACATCAAGATTGGGCCAATATGGAAGATTGAAGAAGACAAATCTCTTTTTCCATTTATTTTTTCATTACCGATCTTTGTAGTTTTACCAAAGATAACATTGATATTTTTCACCTTTTCATAAACTTGCTCCCCAGTCAATGCCTTCGGAGCATCTTCAAACTCTTGTCCATAAAAAAAATCTTTCTTTAATCTACAATATGGATGGCCTCGTCTAAGAAACCTCTTATGGGCAAGATAAGCTATCTTTCTTCCATGGTGAAGTTGATGGTAGCATGTTCCTTCTTCACAAATCAGATATGCTTTATGGCCTTTAACACTATATCCTGACAAGTTTTCATATGCAGGGAAGTCATTTATAGTACAAAAGATCATGGCTCACATTTTAAAAACCTCCTTCTTATTCGTGTCAAAAACATTAACACCTTCGTCTCACAACTCTTTCAAGTCTTCAATCAAGAGTTCTAGATAAACATCTATGTCATTTCCAGATTGTTTTGGTCCTGAAATCAACATAGACAACATGATGTACTTTCGTTTCATGCATAACAAAGGAAATAAGTTATAAATTACCAATAGAACAGGCCATGAACTATGTATACTGGTCAGGCTACTAAAAGGATCCATGTCATCCGTGCTAAGCCTAAGCCTAGCTTCCTAGGTTCTTCACTGAAGGCGGGAAATAATTGATCGATTTTCTTTCTTTGAAAAGAATAAGCCGAATGTCGAAGCTTTCTATCGGATATCCTCTCATCCATATGCCATCTCAAATTTTGTGCATCGTTTTCATTCGCAAACAAGCGATTGATCCTTGGTATGATTGGAAGATACCACAACACTTTTGCAGGGGCATTATTTGATTTGTACCTCAAGATTTCATATATACAACACTATTGTTCCTCTTCATACTCTTTTCTATACAATATACAATCATTAGGGCATGCATGGATCTTTTTATACTTCATCCCTAGTGGACACAGTATTTTCTTAGCATCATAGTATCAAGAAGGCGACAGATTATCATATGGAAGCATGTCCTTAAAAGCCTCAAGTGTTTCTGAAAAACTCTTGTCACTCCATCCATGCTGTGCTTTCAAGCTTACCAATTTCAATACTGCTTTCAACAATTGGTATTTTTGACACCCCGGGTATAACAGCGTCTCAGCATCACTGCACATATTACCATATGCATGTGATTGCTTAAAAGCCTCTTCTCCTATATTATGAATAATATCCTCTATCCAATCATCCGTATTCATGTCATTATCATCAAAGGTCACTCCCCCTGTTGAGATGAGCTTGGCATTTCTAATTCTTTACCATGTCATACCCATACTGTATAACTCTTACAAAATCCTTCACAACTTAAATGTGTATATATATCTACAGCATTTAGTCGCTTCTCATTCAAACATACTACACAAGGGTAATAAAACTTCCCACTACCATCATCGGCATTTCTTCTAGCGAAGTCTAAAAAACCCCTCACCCCATTATCATATTCAACACTCGTTCGTTTAGCATTTATCCAACTATGATCCATATATATCTCAACACTTGTAGCACCCTATATCCAATAGCAAAAGGATAGACAAAAAAAAAACAACAACCACAGAGTTTTAGATATTTCAACGAATTTTAACATGCACCATTTGAAACTAGTATTGTTTCAACAAACCAATAATACTAACAATCAAACAATCATACTAAATTAAAACAAAAGTTAGAATGGTATTACTACAAGCCAAATATCACAAGTCAGAGCATCTTATTTACTTTTGGTTCGAAACAAGGAAAACGTATATGTAGTAATAAAGTCATCACACAGTTTTCCCTTTCACCTTAATTACTCTTTTCTGCAATTATTCCGTGTCTAACTATATTATAAGAGTTAATATTGTTGAGAATAAGAACCTATAAGCTGAAAGTTGAGGGCTTTAATTAACAGAACACTAACCCGATTGAAGACCAAGGAGTGAGCTTCTACCTATAGTCACGGTGGCGTTGACTGAGGTTGAAATGAAGTCCTAAAATTCACAGTAGTGACAAAGGGAAGTAACGGCAGAGGAGAATGGTCATTACAGAGAATAGAGGTGGTGGCGGAGGAGAGTGATGATGACCAAAGAACAGTGACAACGAACATAGAAACGACATCAGTAATGACAGAGGAGAGTTGAGCAAATGAGGCATAGGGCGCAATGGACGAGTTCAGAACAAGCAGGGATAGAGTTCATAGAGAAATGGCGAAAAGAGAATAAAGGGTTTATAAAGCATTGGATCTAGGCGCGGGAGTAAAAATACGGGCGAAAAAACTCACATTTTAGACCGGTTTTTGACAAAAACGGTCTTAAATAAGTGAACAAATTTTTTTTTTTTTTTGACATTTAAGACCGGTTTTTATTAAAACCGGTCTTAAATGTCAAACATTTGAGACCAGTTTTTATGTTTCGCATTTTTAATTTTTAATTTATTTTGATATTTTTAGACCATTTTTATTTATAACTGGTGTAAATAATTTTTTTAAGACCGATTTTTTGAAGAAATTGTCTTAGAAATTATATATAATTACGAAACTGCCATCGGTCAAATTTTTTAGACTTTATCCGCAATAACCGGTCTAAATGTGGTGGTCTAAAGAGGGAATTTTGTACCAGTGGATTGATCGATCAAGTTTAAGCCCTCATTAGTCGCCACTTCCCCCCTTCATTCTACAATAGAGATTTCGTTTCCCTTAGACCACATCGATCCTCAACATCAGTCTCAGTCCCCATCAGGCCTCCAGACGTTGGTGAATGTTTGAAGGTCTTCATTATCGGCAACTTCATTGTTGGTTCATCATCCATCTTCCCCTTCATTCTTAAACTTGAAATTAATTGATTTATTACAGTTTGCAATGACGCAAGAAATACCCAGATATTAAATGCAGAACTAGAAACTGGTGGCAAGGAAATCTTTCATCTGTTTTAATCATGGAAAAATTAGGCAAAACCAAGGAAAGAAAATATTTATCATGAAGGATCTAAAAAATTATAACTATTCAGAAGGACCAAAAATTTTAAAAAAAAATTGTTAATTACTAAATCACACTCAATTAAACCTAAAAGCTGAGGAAAAATTAAAAATTAAAGAGTCGTCTTCAAAACATAAACGACAATTGGCAATCTCCTCCTGCATCATCCCAATCATTTTTCTAGTTCATTACCATACGTTTGATCTACTGCTAGACGATATTGTGGTAACAATAACGAGCTTGTTTGGTTTTTAATTTTCCTCAATTACTTGATGTGAATTTTGATTATTGTGCATCGCTCATTTGGTGAATTTTGATTATTGTGTGCCGCTCATTCGGATTTAATTCAGTTATCATCTTTTTTATAGTCTCTTCCATTTGCTTATTCGTCGTTTAATTAGATATCTTGCCTTATTCACATGTCCTGATTCGAATAGTTTTATACTTCCCTGTATTCACTTGTTTTCACTTGAATAGCTTTATAAACTTGAAATTTTTCATTCACTCATGGAGGTTTAAAGGGTTATGATCCGCCTCATATTTTTTAAGTTGTGCAAATTAGAATATCTATGGATATACTATTATATATATAATATATTGCTCAGTCATAAGTGCCGATGATCAAGAGATAATATTTATTATTGCAAATAGAATATCTATGGGGGTTTTTTTTTTTTTTTTGATATACCGAAAAGTAGAAAATATATGGATATACTAGTAGGGTTTATACTTATGAACCATACAAATTAAAGGAAGAAGAAGGATAATCCAAATACATTAGTAGTGAACAAGAGTATGTGGTTGAATCTTTTTAATTTGTTTTCCAGATTTACTTGAAGCTAATTGCTATGGATAGAACCTTTACATGAGAAGATGAGGTAGAGAAAATATAAGGAGTTTGATCGGAGTTAATTTCATAATTGAAAATTTAAATATAAATTTGTTGCCTTTCTTATAATTATACTTTTTTAGATCTTTTATCATAAACATTTTCTTTCCTTGGTCCTTCTTCCTAATATTCCCTTTAATCGTAGTTCTGAGCTCTTTTGTGTCCTTTGTTATAATTTTGTCTCCTAGAACTAGCAACAACTGAAATAATTTTTTTGATGTTAAAGAATCAGAAGAAGCAACCAGCAAAAAAAAAAAAAAAAGGGTGTATATAACAAATTAAAAAACGGAGATGCATTTCCAATGAAGAACATGAGAGACTGAAATAAAAAGGGGCTGAGTATGTCTTCTCCGTTAAGGATTTCTTATTGGAGCGAAATTTGTATAATAAGCGAAACGATGCCGTATCCACTTAATGGGGACAAACTGGAAAGGGATGTCGTGGGTCCACCCCTCCCCGAAAAGGTTAACTCCAAGCCTTCTTCCTTCTTTGCTTCCCCATGGGCCCCAGTCTTGTAAGTCCATGTTAGCATATTCATTCATCTCTTTCTTCTTCCTTCCTTATTTCGTTTCCAATCTCAAGTTTCTCACATCTCAGTTTATTTATCTGTTTTCTCAACATATCAACACACGCTTGCTTCAATCAAAAGGAATTTCACTTACTCTCAGGTCAGAATTCACTTCCTTCCTCTTCTATTTCAGTTTTCGCTTTTGCTTCTTAGATATATAGCCGCTTTTTATTACCTTTATCGATTTTTAATTTGTCAGATGAACCCGGATTGAAAATCTGTGTGCTATTTTGATTTTTCATGTTTTTTTGAGCTGTGTTTCGGACTGTTGATCTTTTCAGGCTTGTTTTGAATCTTCTTGCTTTTGATTTCTTCTCTGCATTCGGTTTTGCTTCTTTTTTTTTTTTTTTATCAGAAATTGATCCTTCTTCAGTATTTCCGTCTTAGCAGATTTTGATTTGTGCATTTAACTGTTGATCCCTTTTTAGGCTTGATTTGAATCTTATTGCTATCAATTTCTTGAGTGTATATGTTCTCATGAGTGGCTCATTATCTTCTGCTCTGCTCAGTACATTTTGACTGTTTGATTCATATTTCTCTTTGATCAATGATTATTCCATCTTCATTGTTTTGATTTGTGCTCCCCCCCCCCCCCAAATTTTAGTTGATCAACGGGTTAGGTGAAATTCCATTTTCAATGAATTTTCTTTTCACTATTGAAAAATGGTTTTAAAATTCTAAAGCAGAAAAGAAGTTGAAAAAGTAAAAGGCCAATTTGAATTTTCTTTGATTTGCAGCTCCAATCAAGTTTACAGAGTCTTTCCCCTGATAGGATGAAGGATTTGCAACTTGAAGTACAACTTTCTGAAGATGAAGCACCGAAGTTTGAGGAGCTGAATAAGCAATCTGAGGCAAAGAGGGCTGTAGAGTTTGAGAAACTTCTTGATAAAGCCAAAGTAAGTGCATTGAAGGGGATCCAAGAAGCTACTGCAAAATCAACCTCTTTGAAGGATGAATTGGAACGTAGTTTGAATAAACTAGCTTCTTTTGAAAGAGAAAATGAAGATCTCAGGAGACAAATTACACATGTTGAGGACAAGTGTTCTCAGGCTATTTCAGAGAATGAATTGTTGGTTGGAAAAAATGTTCAGCTAATGACCAAGGTTGATGAACTTCAAGAGCTATTAAACTCAGCTGTATCAGAGAAGGAAGCCACTGCCAAAGAACTGCTTTCTCATAAGAAAACTATAGCAGAATTGAATGATTCACAAGCAAAATGCACTGAACTTCAAATGTGTATGAATCTCGCATCTTAGAAGTACAGTCACAGTTACAAGAAGCAATACTGAGGCATACAGCGAAGTTAAATGCACTGGAAGGTCAAATTAATCATTACAAAGAACAAGCACGGGAAGCTGTTGCAACATCTGAAACACATAAAATGAGGCTGGATGTGAGTCTCCAAGAAAAAAAGCGTCTCGAAACTGCTGTTGAGGAACTGCAAAACAACTCACTTCATGAATTGGAGCAGAAGATCACGTCTCTGGAAGAACACCTTAAAGAATTTGCTGCTAGTCAAAGGAATGTTGAGCTTGAGGAATTTATTCAGGCTCCAAATTCAGCTGCAGAAGAGGCAAAATCACAGCTGAGGGAGATGGAAGCATGCTTCATAGCTGCAGAGCAGAAGAATGATCTTGAGCAACAACTAAATGAGGCAGAACGGGAAATGAGATGTACTGTGACAGAACTGGTAGAACATTTGGAGGAAATAACGACGGAGGCTGAGCGAGAAAAGAATCTCCTTAGCTCACAAATGCAGGGCTACTTGGAAAAGGTAACTCAATTGGAATCTGATTTGAATCAATCTTCTTTGCGGAGTCGAGAGCTTGAACAGCAGATAAGCATATTGGAGCAGAAATGTAGCAACTCAGAAGCAGATGCAAAGAACCACCTTGACAATGTTTCTAATTTGACAGCAAAACTCGAGGAGTTTCAAGCAGGGGCTTCAAGGCTTGAGTTAGCTCTGCAGACAGCTATTGAAAAGGAAAGGCTGTTGAAAGAATCTTTGACTGCAGTGACAGGTGAGAAGAAGAAGTTAGAAGATGCGTTCAATGGTCTGAATGAGAAGCTTTCTGAGACAAAAAACTTATTGGAAGCTGATAGGAACTCACAGCCTCCCCTGACTTATTCCAGGAAGAAAACCAAGGTTCAAGGGTAGAAGAGTCTGTCGTTTAGTTATTTGTAGTTGGTCGGTTATTATTATGTTTGTTGTTTATGTGGTTGTAACTGTTATATTATCATTAGGGGTGGTTATTATCAGTTATATTGTCAGTTATCATGTGTGGTTATTTAAACTTATGTGGTCTGTCTGTTTGGAATATTATGTGAAATATTATTCAGTGAATTATGTCGACAACTGCAGATTTAGAATTGCCTAAACCTTGATTTTCAAGTCAAACCATAGTTGTGGAAAATGTGTTTGGCTGCTTCAACCCAAACCATGGTCTCGAGGGTTATAAACTATTTTGGGTTTTTCAGAAGCTATTATCCGAAATTCGCATTGTTGGAGAGGATCCCATATAAATTGAAACCAGACGTACCAGAAGTTTTTCTGTTTAAGATTGTTTTTCTGTTTTAAGTTTTTAAAAACAAAATAATGTTTTTTTTTTTAAAACAGTGGGCTGAAAATAAGTTGTCAAACAGCTTTTTTGTTTTTAAAATCGAAAAACCTGTTCTCAGGATAGATAATCAAATAGACCCCAAGTTTCTCTAATTGGGAAATTATCTGATCAAATCAGCTTGGCGTTGCTTCGGCTTTCTTGCGGATGTTCTTGGTCGTTTATCTAGTAGGTTTTTTCCCTTGTACTTATTTGGCTCTGACCTGAAGTACGGCTTAATTCATACATAGCTACCAAGATTGAGTGTCATATGAAGGGTTTTTTCAAATTTGTTAGGATGAACTTTCTTTTCTGTTCCTTTTTTCTTGATTGAATTTTGGATTTAGTGTTTGGTATGAATATTTTTGCCTCATTTATTTAATTGGAGAGAGGGTATATTAGGATTTGGTCAGAAAGGCCTGGTTGTGTAGTCATGTGAGAAAAAAGAAGGGAGAAAGCTAAAATAAATAAATAAATAACGCAGCTTCACATATATAATAGTCTTAGTAAATCAATGTTTATATACTCGTTAACTTTTGGATCATATTGAAATTTGGTTTGCATATTCAAAACTCCTAATGCATCACTCTAAACAGTTAGATGATTGTTTCAAGAATGGGGTGAGAGAAATTTTGTTCATAGTAAACTCTGTTTTTCTGGGTATCTTCAACTTCTTTATTCTCTATTGTAAATTTGTAGTTTGAATTGTTTGGCAAATTGTTTGCATGTGTTTGTGCATATAATTGAGACTCTTTTGTACTCGGTTTTGATCATAGTGGATATTATTTTCTTTGATCTGGTTGACTCATAGTTTTTACACTTGAATTAAAGGGTTTCCACATTAATAATTTTGATGTCTTTGATGCCATTTAATTTCAGCTATACATTTATATATTTATTCCCTTATAGACTCTTGCAAGCAATAAGAAAATTTAATATCCTCTGTACTCTTCCTAACACAAAATAAATTCTATATTTAGGATTGGAAGAGTACTTAAGAAATAAATCTTTCTCCAAGTAAAAGAATTGTGGGCTATAAATTGGTATTCTCCAACAAGTACAATCCTAATGGAAACTTCAATTAACCTAAAGTTAGCCTGTTAGCTTAGGGACTTACGGAGGTATATGTAATTGTTACCCGGGGAAATTTGTTCTAATTGCTCAACAACTTAATACAGTGAAAGTACTCATGTCCCTTGTTGTAAATCTGAATTCGTAAGTAAGTACACCATATATATGTCAACAATGCCTTCTTAAATGGGGATTTTGAAAGGGGAGATACACGTAATAAAAATTCCACGTGGTCTAGATGCAACAAATAAGGTATGCACGTAGGCTGAATAAGTCCTCGTATAGGCTTTAAATAGCCTCATATGCACTCAAACATGAAACATGTCAGGGCCTTATACAGTGTCAAACATATCATACTTTGTTTGTAAAGCACAACTCATATGGAGATGCAACAATTTGATTGTTTATATAGATGATATCATTGTTACAAGTGATTGGAATGCAGTAATTCAATTCAGAGACTAAAAAGTTAGAGTCAGGTCAAATAGTCAAGGCTTGTTGTTATATGCTTACGTGTCAGCAATTGATAGGCCAAAGTGTTTAGTCTTGAGTCTATATACTCCCACTAGTTCTTAATATAAAACATATTTACCTGATTTGATTAGATCAAGGAAATTAATTGAATTAATTAATATAACATGTATTTTTAAAAATGTTATAGTTACCTTTTTTTAATTCCCTTACTCCCTCTCCTATTTAATAATTATGGAGGGAGCATCAATAAACGAGCAGTCAAAATAAGTTCATTTAAGCTCGTTTAAGTGAAGGGCTAAGCTTGTATTTTAAGGCGTATAAAAGGAAATCAGGCTTAAATTGGCTAGCCCATTAGGCTAAAAAATAAAAAGGTTAGCCTATCAGGGTCAAAGGCCGATCATTTTAAAATCGCATATTTTTTATTTATTAAAATAAATATATCCACTCTTGTTTGCAACACCTCTTGCTTGTAAAATGCCTATGTACTTTTGTTCATAAAAGCATATAATTTTGTTTATATAATTCATGCACAAACTTTTTGATTAATCTTGATTCATGCATCCAGTGCACATAGGCGTATAGTATTTTTCCTAAAATAATATATTTTTTTATATTCAATAACTATGATATTTTCTTTGCCTTTTAAATATTAAAAGTTTTTTATATGTGACTATAAGAAAGAGGTGAATTCTTTAGTTTTGGTCACTAGTGTTTGAAGTTTTATTTGTATTAACTTTTAGCATCTGTTTGGTTCAATATTAATGAGAGGAAGGGGAGGGATTTTAATATTACTTTATTTGGTTTAGGAAGGGAGGGGAAGGGAAATATTTTGATATGGGCAACTTTATTCTAATTTTATTCAAGTCGTTTTTTTTTCAAACTGTGTTTAATAAAATATAAGAAAATAAGTAATTCAATAAAAAAATATATAGGTATGTGAAAAAGTAAAATAATTAATTATTGTTTTTGTCAAATTTAAAGTACGGTTAATGATTCTAACTTAAAATTTGCTACCCAGTAACCCCAAATCTCGTGCATCTTCCAGAAGGCCATACCCCAATTCTTGCTGCATCCAACCTCCTCAACCCATCATCAAATGGGTAGGGAGAGAAGTCATCGGGAGGGAGAAGAAAATCGAATAATCACTGAGAGGGAGAGAAGGAAGAGCGGGTGAGGTCGCTGTTGTAGAAGGAGGATGGGGATATGGGCTTTTCATCCTCCTTGCCCCTCACCGACGGTGAGGAGAAGGGCAATGAGCATGGCTCGCTAATTTGATGGTAATTGGGGAATATAAAAAATAAGCATGGGTAAAGAGGGTATAACAAGGTAAAAAATCTCCACCTCCCTCCTAAATTTTTTGTGCTGCAAATTAAGGAGAGGGGAGCGCCCCTCAAGTGAAATTGACCCTCAACTTTTCACAATAATTTGACATATTATTTTATTAATATATATGATTTAAATTAGAAATTTTAAAAGGTTTATTATCTTATTTTTAAATATTGCAAAAGATTTTAAAATGTTCAAATTTAATAAAATACATGAAAGTTCACATGCCGGCCCTAAGCCCACATCTCCAAGGGCCGGACTTCAATAATATGACTATTCTATAGCACGTGAGCCTTTTAAGTCTGACCCTTTTAAGTCCTAGTCCATCAAGAGCTAACCCTTTAGGGGCGGGCTAACCTATTTAATCAGTTATAATCAATAGGGGTAAATTATGAAAAATTGACAAATATAAAAACCATCTTTTATATTTAAGATTAAGAAAAATCACATGTCTAAAAACTACCAAGTAAGCGAGATAAAGATAAGGGTTCGGTTCTTAAACTTTTTGATGCATTTTATTCCATGTATAAATCAAAAAAATAGAACGATATATAATATAATGTATAAATAAATATATAATATTAATATAAAGGGATATTGTTTTGTATAAATCAAAAAAATAGAACTACTTTTCCGTTGCTGCTCATCTGTGTGTGTGTGTGTTCTTCGAACTTGTCGTGAGTCAACCATCTGATTCTCTTGTTTGTTTTTTCAGGCCTTATAAATATTGTTGAACTTGGAGTGTGTTATCCCACTTCTCTGCATTATTATGTCTCTTGTCATTTTTCACACGGGGCAGACGAGGGCGCTACCCGGTGGATTTGGATGAGGAAATCAGACAAATAGGGTCCATTTTGATAAGACGCCAATCTTCAAAAGTTAGCTTTATCTGTTTGTAATTTCCAAATTTGATAAAGTAATCTTTTAAAAGATTTATCAAATCACTTTCAGATGAAAAGTCATCTTAGAATAAAAGGAAAAAGAAAATACAAGTAGGCCTAAAAGCTTAATTTACAGAAGCCTTGTTTAACAATAATGTCTTTGCTACTGCAACTCAGGTACGTTTTAGCATGTTACAAGAGCGATATGGTTATTAACACCAAATACAAGCTCAAACCATGTGTTATGGTGGAAAACAACCTCTTCATTACTTAGTGTCTCCATTTCCTCTCCATTACTTCAAAACGCCATTGTTTTGATTATGTGTGATCTCAACCATTGATTCCCCAATTGATCCTAGCTATTCATTTACAAACCTAGTCTTACAGCTAACCATGTGTGTGCTTGAGCTTGATGAAACATCTTGGGAGTCACGCGCCTTTTGTCCGTTTGTGAAGTTAATTCAACCTCTTGCCTGTATTACTTTTTCTCCAGTTTGGCTTTGTCATCAGTTTTGATTTATGCAAAGCTTTTTATATCACTTACACAAATATCAACAGCTTTTCCCAGGTATGCTTTTTTTTTTTTTTTACTAGAAACAAATTGAAAAAGCTATGAAATAATAAAGTTCCGAATGTCAAATTGTTGCTTGTGCTTTTTTTTTTTTTAACCAGGTATACATATAACTTTTTTGTCATCTACTATCATCTATTCATCTACTATCTATTATTCAATTCAACTTTTTTTTTTCTTTCTCACTTTCTGGTGCTTTGATTGTATTGCTTATAAGGGTTTATGTTATATTGCAACCCTTGGTGAGATGTACATATTCAGAAAGCATCATTTTCTTTTGCAAAAGATTATATGCTTAATAAATGATTTACAAAACAAAATATAATTAACCAAAGTAAAGAGTGTTACATTTTCTTTTGTAGATCATTTTCATAATATCTGGTGGGATTACTAATCTCTCTCTTCAAAAGCATCTTTCTAGCACTTGCCAAAAAAAAATTCTCAACTAGGTTGTTTCAGCAAAGCTTGAGACTTAAACTAAAATTTTATGAGACTAAGTCTTCAGGGTTTGGTTTCTGGATTGAGCCTTTCCCTTCTCATTCATTTGTCAATATGTATCTATAATATGCAAACAATGTAATATAATTCTACTATAAAGATTATCTTATTTTAAGAGGTTTATTATCTTATTTTTAAATATCTCAAAAGATTTTAAAATGTTAAAATTTAATAAAATACATGAAAGCCCACGACCCGGCCCTAAGCCCACATCTCCGAGGGCCGGACTTCAATAATATGACTATTCTATGACATACGGGCTTTTCAAGCCTAACCCTTTTAAGCCCTGACCCATCAAGAGCTGGCCTTTTAGGGGCGGGCTAATCTATTTAGACAACTATAATCAATAGAGGCAAATTATGAAAAATTGATAAATATGAAAGCTATCTTTTATATTTAAGATTAAGAAAATCATGTATCTTTTTAACTAAGTGAGATAAAGATAAGGATTGCATTCTTAAACTTTTTGATGCATTTTATTCCATGTATAAATCAAAAAAATAGAACAATATATAATATAATATATAAATAAATATATAATATTAATATCAAGGGATATTGTTTTGTAAGAATTACATAAATAAACCATTACATATTAGGGAAAAAAAGACTTATATTTATAAAGAATGGGGGAGTATATAAAAATGATTTGTAAAACACGAACTCTTTAGTTTTATAAGAGTGTCAGATTCACATCTTCATATTAACTCTATATTTTGGTGCTCAAGGAGACAAAAATGTTAGCCAGAAGACCTGTATAGGAACACCAATGGAGACACACATACCATTAAAAAAAAATAGTAAATTAGTGACGGCAATTCTGTGACAGTCCATTTTAGATCGGAATAATCAAATTCCATCACTAATCCACTGTATTCTAGAGTAACAAACAATAATCTTATATCGGTTCAGCTTCTAATAACTAGAACGCAAAATTAGGAAACAAGTACCCACAATGTTTGAAAAAAAAAGGAGAGCTTGGTTAAAGTCATGGAGTTGCAACATGAGTGATGAAGTTAGAGAGAGAGCATCTCACTTAGGTCGCGAACGGTGCCATTGACAGCATAACCACGACGTAGGAGGAGCTTAACGAGTCAGGAAGCAATAAAGCCAGAAGCACCAGTTACACACACTAATTTTCCATTGCTTCTCATCTGTGTGTGTGTGTGTGTCTTCAAACTTGTGGTGAGTAAACCATCTGATTCTCTTGTTTGCTTTTTTAGTCCTTACAAATATTGTTGGACTTGGAGTGTGTTACCCTACTTACTTCACTGCATTATTATGTCTCTTATCATTTTTCGCACGGAGCAGACGAGGGCGCTCTCGGGTGGATTTGGACGGGGAAATCAGACAAATGGGGTCCATTTTGATAAGACGCCAATTTTCAAAAGATAGGTTTATCTGTTTTTAATTCTAAATTAGATAAAGTAATATTTTAAAAGATTTATTAATTAAACCACTTTTAGATGAAAAGTCCTCTTAGAATAAAAGGAAAAAATATACAAGTAGGCCTAAAAGCTTAATTTACAGGAGCCTAGTTTAACAATAATGTCTTTGCTACTGCATCTCAGGTACGTTTTAGCATGTCACAAAGCTATATGGTTATTAACACCAAATACAAGCTCAAACCATGTGTTATAGTTACAAGCATTTAGTATTGATTGAGAGAGATAGAAAGATTACATATGAGAGCTAATGGGTGATAAAGTTCTTCTCCTTCAAGCTTTCTACAATCTCTTTGAGACCCATATCCAGTGGAATAAACTCAATTCCCAACGTCCTTGCCTTTTCCTTGGAAACTTGATACTTTGGCAACCAGAATATTGCTATGATCGAAAAGATCAAAAGGGATGTAATAAATAAATTAGATAGTTGTATCCAGACGCGATAAAACATTTAAAATGACATTAAATTACTTTTTTGAAGTTATATTTTTTTGGAAACCATAGTATTGCTCTCATCGAAGGTTTATTTTATGTTACAGGAAGTTGTCAACCATTGTTTTGACTAAAGGTTCCCATTCTATTAATCTTTTTTGAGGTCACTTCTGAAGATATGGATTTCTAAGTAAATATCTACTTTCTTTGAAGTATCAATATCCAGAATTTACACTACTACAAAAAACACAATAAATATTGCTTATTTTTAAGAATACTATAGCACTTAAGAATCATCATAGCTTCCAACGCCATAAAAGAAAGTTATGACGCTTCTTGAATATATGGAAGCACCATAGTTTGCTTCTTTATTATTATTACTTTTTTTAAATAGCTTCCTATGACGCTTCTGTCGGGAGCACCATAAGAAGTGCCCAGGGAAGTGCCATAGGAAGTGCACCACTTCCTATGGCACTTCTCTGAAGAAGCGACATAGGAAGTATTTGTTAAAGAATATTTTTGCATAATTATTTCTTTTTTTCAAGTGAAGCCCATTGTATTTATAGTCCAAATCCACAACAATTTAAATACAAATCGACAGTAAAATGAAATAACCAAAATGAAATAACTCGAAACAATTAACTAATTCATAAAATTAGTACTAAATGTATTTAATTACAACGTAACAATTGTATTGCACAACTAATTTTAAGTGAATAAACAATACAAGAATAGGCAGCTTTCATCTATCAAGCATAAAAGAACTATAGCATTTAAGTTGCTTAAACTTAAGTCATATATGTTACTTCTACGAAGGATTAAAATAGTATTATTATATTTATAAACTCAAAAATTTAAAAAATTATAATGCATAGGAAGTTTAGGAAAACAGAATTGAAACTTCAAGTAAATAAAAAAAAAAAAATTCTGAGTACACATATAAGATTCATTATAGATTTTAACTAAAAATAAGAAGAAGAAAACGTGTAGTGGACTTAAGCGTTTGTATATAAAAAAAGGACTTACAAGCTTGCGAGCTTGAGACCATGGCACCAAGCTTTGTACTACAACGGAAGTGACATTGAAGAAACGTGCATGAGGATGAGACAAGAAAAAACAAAAATTGGGGGATCAAGGAAGCTTCTACTTGCTACCGTCAAAGAGAGTAGTGAGTGGGGACAATGGCGCCATTGCAACTTCAAAATAGAGAGAAGGAGTGGGTAGCTAGAGAGCACGAGAAGACGATAATGGTAGGCTTTTAAATTTCTTTATACTACCTTGTAGGCTTAAGGAAGCCTTGGCTCTTGCTGAGCAAGCGTCATTGCTTCCTTTGATTTTAAAAAACAATAAAAGAAATAAATGCAGACACTTATTTTTTTAAAAAAAATAAAAAGCTAACCTGTATGGCGCTTGCTGAAAAAAAGCACCATATAAGGCTATTTTAAAAAAAAAAAACATATGTAACACTTTTTTAAAAAAAAAAAAAATAAAAAGCTAACTAAGCAAGCGCTATACAAGACTATTTTTTTTAAAAAAAAACATATGTAGACACTTTTAACACTTTTAAAATAAAGTTAAAAAAAATAAAATACTAACCTTATATGGCACTTGCTGAGGCTATTATTAAATAAAGAATGACAAACATTATATAAACCAAAACTTTTTTTTTAAAAAAAAGGGTTAAGGTGCAAAAATACACATGTGATTGTCCTCGAAGTGCACCCAACACCAAATACTTTTTTTATGTGCAACAGTGACTATGTGGTTATAAAATAGGTGCAAAAATACCCTTTGACCGTTAGTTTGACTGTTTGACCGTTAGTTTGACTTTTTTATTCTAAAAGTGATGACGTGTACAATGACATGGATGCTAGAGAGACATTCTGAAAAAAAAAACTTGCTGAAAATCAAATTTTCCTAATAAATCATATAATTTAATAAAAATTAGTAATATAATATATGTATTATAATAATTTTAATTTAATAATATTGGGAATCTAGGGTTGGGAAAAAATTGAGCAATCAATATGTTTTTTAGGACAACAGCTCTGCTAAGTGAGTTAAGCATTCTGCACTCAGATTTGAATCTATTTCAGCGAAGGTGGTATTAAAATAGTGAAATGTGGGTAATATTAATTGCAAAGCTTTACCAGTCAGCAAGTTTTTTTACCAAAATGTCACTCTAGCATCCATGTCGTCGTACACGTCATCACTTTCAAGGTCAAAAAGTCAAACTAACGGTCAAAGGGTATTTTTGCACCTATTTTGTAACCACATAGTCACTGTTGCACCTAAAAAAAGCATTTGGTGTTGGGTGCACTTCGAGGACAATCACATGTGTATTTTTGCACCTTAACCCTAAAAAAAAATTCACATTACCTTTTACCTCTCCAGCATGATCATACCATATATGGCATTTGACTAAACATTCAGTTTGATCAACTAGATCAAGTTCATTTAATTCAGGACCCTTATCACAATTATGTCTTGGTCAAATATATATTATTACATATTACAAATGCGATGGGATTATCTCACTCAAAGTAAGTGTCATAGTGACAAACATTTAAATATCAGAATTGCTTATCAGCTAAAAGTTTACAAAGTTCTTCTCTTTCAAGCTTTCCACAATCTCTTTGAGACTCTTATCCAATGAAGTAAACTTAATTCCTAATGTCTTTGCCTTTTCCTATGAAACCCCATACCTTGGCATTGAGGGATCATAGTCCGCAAACCTAACAAATGTCGTTGAGAAGTCACAACAATAAAAGAAAAAGGGAAAAAGACATAAAATACCCTTGAATTATAAAAATGACAAATTAGAGTGTTGAATTTCATTAATATCAAATTATCCATTGGAATTTTAAAATGTTGTGAAAAGACATCACTTCCTTTACTTTTTAGAAAAAAGCCCCTTAGCCACTCCAGCCAGCTGGCAGCAAAAGTTCTTAATACATTTTCTAGGATTACTTGACACCAATAAGTTTTAGAGGGGCGAAACTACAAATAAATAATTTAAAATGGTGCATATTTATCAATACTGTTTAATTTTATCAAACGTCTGTTAAATTCATCAAAACCAATTTGAAGTAAAATCTAACAGACGTTTGATGAAATTTAATAGTCTTAGTGAATCTGCACCATTTTAAATTGTTTATTTCTAGTTTTGCCTTTTCCAAAACTTAATTATGCTAGAAGCTTCTTAGGAAAAAAAATTGTTGATAAAATTGCACAATAACCCTTTTTAAATCATGTAGGATGGGATATAAAACATTGGATGCTTGATTTGCTTATAAAATAGGAATATACCAACTATAAACTTATAATGCATTGGATGCTCAACTCATAAATTCGTATTTGAAGAAAGAAACTGCAGTTCATTATGTTAGACCATGCCTCTAAAAATGTCAAGGGAAGGAAATTTTAGGTTGTTTGGCTATTGCATGATGAATTTAAGAGCCCACTCAACGCCTGGGCATGTTCTTGTTTGTCTTTGAAAAGCCCATTTTCTTGAAGCAATGTTTTAGCTCTTGAAGCAGTATAGATGGTCTTGAACACAATTTAGAAGAAATGATGCCCAAATTATGAATATTAATTATCACTTCTTATTCTCAATATAAGATCTCGTTTATAGTATGATTTGCATTATGAATGAGATCTTATATTAAGAACCAGAAGTAGTATTGTATCTAGGGAAATTGAATTTAGCCAAGTGTATGGGTTCACCAAGCGAAGATTTGAATTCATATGTTATATGCATCCCTAGAATTAGTTAACTTACTTTTCTGGAAGTTGTAATGTTGGGTACAGGTCACGTAAAATCTTCACAACATCTGAGTAGTTTGCAACTGTCTCAACCAAACAATATCTTCCATTAGCTGTGGGAATCTCAAATGCCTGCATATGGGCATTTGCAACATCTTTTACATTCACCCATCCACCATTAATCTTTGGTAACATTTGTAAACCTGCGTCAAAGAAGCATAGGGGAAGAGTGGTTTTACTGAATGAGACAGCAATGATCTTGTCCCGGTGGTAAAATAAGAAAGTACTCTAACATATTCGTATCAACCAACATTCTTCAAAACAAGAATAAATTAAATCGATGATCTTCAGATAGAAAAAATGTGTAAAAAGTCAGGATATGAATTCGAGGAACGATAGTTTCTATGTATGAAATCCTGCATAGAATTAGTACTTTTATGTATAAAAATATATCAGGTGGACAAATCCTTTTTGCTAATAAATTTTTCAAACAGAAACCTTTCACTAATTTTGTCCTTCAGATAATTAGATTGTTAGCAGAGAAATTAATGACAATATGCATTAAAGCAAAATTCAAGAAACACATATTTTAGACTACAACTTGGATTGTAATTCAAGACATGAGAGGAGCTAGGCAGGGGCAGTGAGGGTTGAGAACTGGCGGGGACAATGCCTCGGAGAATTTTTATTGTTCGTTGGTATTGTATTATGTATTTCTAGCCCCTCAAAATTTATATGAATTTTATATGGCTAAAATAAACAAACTATAAATTTGGGTCAAATACACATTACCTCTCTGACATTTAAAATTTTAAATTAAAGACCCTGATATTTCATATTTTGACTATCAATTCTATTTCTATTAAAATTAGCGTTAAAGTTGATGCTTTTTACTTTTTTGTTATATTCCATATCACTTAAAAAATAACACTCGACATTTGTTATGTAATTTTAAAAACTTCAAATAAAATACTTAAACAAATGTAAATTATTTGAATATTTAATTTACCATGTCTTTTTTAAATAAAAATATAAAATACTTAAAATTACATCTCAAATTCAAAGTGTTATTTTTTAAATAACATGGTTATAATAAAAAGTATGAAAGTTCTCACATGTCAAAAACTGTTAACTTTAACACTAATTTTAATGATAAGTGAGTTGATAGTCAAAATATGAAATATTATATTCTTTGATTTAAACTTGGATTAATATAATTATTAGTCTTTATAGTTTGATCAAATTTTGATTTTTTAGATCTTTGTAGCTTCAAAATCATTAGTTTTGGCTCATATGAGTTTGACAACTAATCCTTATATTTTTAATGAGTTTTAGTTTTGGTCGCCATACTTAAACTCAAACCAAACCTTTATGAAACTATAAGGACCAAAACAAACGATTTGAAATTATAAGGATCAAAATTAAAATTTGGTCAAACTGTAAGAATAAAAAATAATACTAACACTACAAAAAAAAAGGTATTTTGTAGCGGTACAATTGTAGCGGTTACATTAAACCGCTACAAATTATAATATTTGTAGCGATTTTTACCTAAACCGCTACAAATTTGCAGCGGCAAACTTTTTTTGTAGCGGTTGGGTACACAAAACCGCTAGAAATTTGGCGCGAATTTCCCGCCAAAACTTATAGCGGTTAATGCACAGAAACCGCTACAATATTCCCGCCAAATGGCGCGAACAAGCCTCGCCAACAGTGTAGCGGTAATATGTAGCGGTTACGCAAACAAACTACTACAAAATACCAAAGGTCAGCAGTTTGTAGTGGTTATACCCCTATAACCGCTACAGAATTTCAAGAGTCTCGACATTTGTAGCAGTTATTGCCCAGAACCGCTACAGAATTTCAAACGTTGTTATAATTTGTAGCGGTTCTACAATAACCGCTACAAATGTAATTATTTGTAGCGGTTAAAGTAGCGGTTATTTGAATAACGGCTACTAAAATCTAGCCTATTTAAGCCACCGCCTCCCTCATTTCTCCTTTTGCTCATTTTGATTCGTGAGGTTTCTCTGAGTGATTTCTTCAAGATTTGAGCGTTCAGACGTCTGTGTAGGAGTTTTTGCTACAGTATTTCTCAGTAGTTGCACTTGAGGTACGTTATAACACGTATTTTATTTATATTTGTATTTTTATTATATTTTTGCATAGTAATGTGACTAATTTTTTTTGTTTTGATTTGTACAGTTGATATGGCTTCAAGAGAGGATAAGGGGAAGGCCCCTAGGTCCCTAGATCAATTTTACGGGGTGGCAGCAGCCGGGCAGGGGGCAGAGGGAGGGGGCAGCGCTGAGGCAGGGCGACCGCGGCATCTCAGCCCATCCCCCCACAGGAGTCGGCCCCACCACGGGCGCCGCAGATAATCCCACAATAGACGATCGCACCAGAGGTGCCTGAGGTTGGGGGGCCAGATATTAGTGTTGAGGACTTCCTCAACGAGGAGGAGTTCGAGATCCCGATTGGGTTCAGGGAGATGGAGCAGTTCCTCGATGAGGAGGATGCTCGGGAGCAGAACAACCCACGAGGGTCGTCTTCGTGGTCCACTGGGTTTGAGGTGCAGGTTGAAGGTAAATTAATTTTTTAATTTAGTAAATTATTTATTTAAATAATTTAATTTAACTTTGAATTACAATTTATCTAATGTGCGGTAAACTGTGCAGACGAGCAGGGGAACGTTTTGACGAGGAGGGTAGACGTGGCCGGTGTTAACAGCTTGGACCGGAGCCTGCGAGTTATAGTGCCGTGGAATGAGGACACTGACCAGCCCATCCACAATAGGGGTCACCTGCTCAACCGCTTCCTGAACGACCTGGGCATGAATTGGATGCGGTTCCCCCTTCACTTCAAGACGTGGAGGCACGTTCCGAGGGGGCCGAAGGACCAGGCTTGGGAGGAGGTGGTTCAGGTAATTAAAATTATTTAATTAATATTTTTTGTAATTAATTCTATTTAATTAATATTTTTTAAATTATGTTTTTTGTAATTAATGATATTTAAATAATTTTTTTCAGCTGCGGTTTGCCGTCCGGGCCAATCGGAAGAGGTACGCCCTCGTAAAGATGGGTAACGCCTGGAGGAACAGGAGGAACCGTCTCTTCCACAAGGTGAACAAGGACGGGATGATGCCTCTAGAGTAGCTAATCGAGAGCGTCCCGGATGGTGTGCCGCCGAACGACTGGGCGAGTTTCGTCCAGTTCAGGAGGAGCCCTGAGGCGCAGGTAATGTATTTATTAGATTTTTTATATATAATTTTGTAATTGTTAAATATTAAATTATAATTTCAATTTAATTTGTATTTAATTTTAAATTATAATACATTTAATATTTTTTTTTACCAGGAGCTTTCTCAGAGGAACGCTGAGATCCGGGCGCAGCAGACAATCCACCACACAGCAGGATCGAAGACCTTTGCTGTGACCTATAGCGAGCAGGTAACTTTTCAAAATATCACTTACTTTTTTAGCTGATTATTTCTTAATACTAATTGAATTTTGTAATTGTTTCAGGAGACGAAAGCACAGCAGGAGAACCGTCAGACGGACTATAGGGAGTTGTACGCCATCACACACAGACACCGTGACGGGACTGCGACCTCTCAGCAGGCAGAGGCGGCCATTGTAAGTAATTTTATTATTATATTTTTTTTATAAAACCAAGTTAATAATGAAAAATGCTAATTAGTAATTGTTTCATAAAATGGCAGGAGCAGATGCAGCAGTCGCAGGCTGAGCTGCGACAGACCCAGCCTGAGGAGTCACAGGGGTCAGTGGACCCGACGGCTCCTTTGAAGGCGGGTCTGGCTCAGGCTGAGCACCCCCGACACGTGCAGGGGATGGGGATAGGCGCCAGACCTAGCATGGTCTACGACAGGGGCACCGCTTCTGAGGCTGGTAGCTCTAGAGGGGTCAGACGTCCGAGGGACGAGTCTATTGACTAGCTGCGGTCAGATTTGGAGCAGCAAATGGCGCAGCAACAGCAGCAGATGCAGCAGATGCAACTGCACGCTGATATGATCTACACTCAGCAGACGCAGTGGCGTGAAATCACGAACAAAATGCTCGAGGGGGCATGGAGTCGCCTGTTCCCAGACGAGCAGCATCCAGCGGTTCCCCCTGTCCCTCGTTACGTCGTCCCGAGTACTACTCCTCCTCCTCCTCCTCCTATTGATGACGATGGTGCGGTTCACTTTGCGCAGCGGCCCGATCCTGCAGCACCTGAGGGAGCACCAGATGATCAGCCCCCAACTACTTAGTTTAGGACATTTTTTTTTGTTGAAACGCCTGTAAATATATATATATATATGAGTTTGTATTTCAGAACTTTCTTATTGTGTTTAATATAATTATATTAATATTATTAGATCGCGTTGTTGAATTAATGAATTAATTGCAATAATATTATTTATATTTCTAAATTTAAAAAAAATTTATATTTCTAAATTAAAAAAAAATTAAAGCATATATATTTGTAGCGGTTTCAACTTAAAACCGCTACAGATATATATGTGTAGCGGTTCTTAAATACAAACCGCTACAACTTTATATATAGTTGTAGTGGTTTCCCTTGTGCAACCGCTACAACTATATATATTAGTAGTGGTTCTACAATTGAAAACCGCTACAAACATGTATATCGTTGTAGCGGTTTAACAATAAGAACCGCTACAAATACTCATCATTTGAATTTTGAAATTTGCCGCCTTTGTGCACATTTGTAGCGGTTATGTTATGTATAACCGCTACAAATTAAAAATTATTTTTAAATTTTCTGTCCAACGGCTTTAATGTTAGTAGCGGTTTTATATATATAACCGCTACTAATACTCAACAATTAAATTTTGAATTTCCCACCAATGTTAACGGCTTTAATGTTAGTAGCGGTTTTATATATATAACCGCTACAAATACTCAACGTGTATATTTTGAATTTCCCACCAATGTGTAACGGCTTGAAATTTAGTAGCGGTTTTATATATATAACCGCTACTAATATTTTATTACTGTAGCGCTTTTATTCGCATTCACTCACGCCAGCTGTAACGGCAAGATCATCTGTTCATGTCGGAAATGCAAGTTCAAGAAGTGGCATGCACGAAATGTTGTGAAGGAACATTTGCTTGTGAAGCCTTTCCCTGAGGATTATACGTTCTGGGCAGTTCATTGTAAGAAGGCCGGCATTAGATATGACGATACTCTTCCTCGAAGTTCTCAAGTAGGCGTTCAAGTAGATGAAGATGATCCTGTGAATGATGCTGTGCGTGATGCGTTTGGATTTCAAGGCGACAACTTCAACGAAGAAGTGCACGGCTCTGAGCCGGTTTTTATGGGGAATGAAGCAGCTCGGGATTTTTTCAGCTTGATGGATGAAGCAGATCGTCCTTTATATCAAGGTTGTCGCAAATATTCTAAATTATCTTTCTTGATCAAATTGTATCATATCAAGTGCTTGTGTGGGATCACAGATAAGGGAATGCCGATGTTGCTCGACTTATTACAAGATGCATTCCCTGACGCCGAGATTCCCACAACGTTCTACGAGGCCAAGAAGATTATCAACAGGTTGGGGTTGAATTATCAAAAGATTGATGCATGCCCAAATGATTGTATGCTGTATTGGGGAGACAATTCCAGCAGGGAGACGTGTAAGAGATGTCACACATCGAGGTACAAGACAATTCGGAAGGGGAAAAAGCAGAAGAAGAAACCTACAAAGATTATCAGGTACTTCCCTTTGAAACCTAGTCTACAAAGATTATTTATGTCGTCTAAAACTGCTAAGCATATGAGGCGGCATGCCGTTGATAAAAACGAAGACAGTAAATTAAGACATCCGCGGGATGCAGCTGCTTGGAAAACGTTTGACAACGACTTTCCAGATTTTGCAACTGACCCCAGAAATGTTCGGCTTGCGTTGGCGACCGACGGTTTCAATCCTTTCGGGAATCTTAGCACAAGTTACAGTATTTGGCTGGTAGTCTTAGTTCCCTACAACTTACCCCCTGGATGTGTATGAAACAAAGCTCTTTCGTTATGTCTATGATCATTCCAGGCAAAAAGGCACCGGGTAATGACATCGATATGTATCTCCAACCGCTTATTGCGGAATTGTTTGACTTGTGGAATGTCGGCTTGGAGACGTACGACGCTTACAGCAAGACGTTGTTCAACATGCGTGCAGCCTTGATGTGGACGATTAGTGACTTTCCTGGTCTTGGCACATTATCTGGTTAGAATGTGCATATTGGGTCGGCGTGTCCAGCTTGCAATTTTGACTCTGACGCATTGCGCCTTCCCCATAGTGTAAAATCCTTTCCTTATACACAATAATTAACTATGGACTTGATAAAAACCATTTTTTTTAATACATTATTATAATCATTTACAACCTCTACCATGGTAATAAAAAGATTTCAAATCATCTTTCAAAAGATTACCATGGTAGAAAAGAATTCAACTAACTATTTAAAAACTCTTTAACTAAATAATATCTCATCATATATTAAAATATCCATATCAAACCAAATTATGGTTCCAGCAATTCAAACCACATCATAAGGCCCGCAAGCCATCCAACCTCATCAAGAGTAATTAAAAATATATAGTTAAAATATCAAATCTCCAAAATAAATCAGAGTATGCAAAATGAGCCCTAACGTGGCAATATACAATAATCCAACATATATTATAAAGATAGAAGCACTACTTTTAGCAGAAGTAGTTTAAGCTTCTGGAGTCTTCCCTGATGGACCCGCACAACAACTATCACCTGGAAAAATGTTAAATCAACGGGGTGAGACAAAAGCCTCAGCAACCAACAATCCATCTCATTGGGCATAAGAGTAAGTGCCCATGAGGCGCCAAGTGGGATAGTTATTAAAATCATATCAATATTAAAATGTCACATGTCCACATGTATATACACACATTAATTTATCATATCATAATCTCGTTCTCATATTTATCACAAGCATACAAGAATCAGTATACGATAATTTATTCTTTGTCCCCCTTATTTCCTCTCCTGCCTTATTTCCTCTGACTGAACCCATGGGCTAGCACTGACCCATATAACTGGTAGTTTAACTTAACAAGCTCACCAATCAAGTGATATGGACCGGCCAAAATCCATAGAGCACGAGACCGGACCATGGTTTCCCCCTCTAATTATATTAGTGGGGTGTCAAGGCCCTACTGAACACAATTGGGCCAAAGGACTAACCAGTGTACACCTGGAAGTCCACCACCTTATTACCTCTTTTTGTACAAAAGTTCACCCCCTTATTTCCTCTTTAAGTAACAACCCGTCAAATCAACATCCACCATCCCCTCTCATATTAATATGTGTGATTATAACAAATCATTATCAAAAGGATATTTTCAATCTCATAAATAAATATCAATTTATATAATAAAATATCACTACTCATTTTCTCAGCGAAAATAAGTCCCACAAGACTATTTCATTAATAACATATTTTCAAAGTCCACATCATATATCAATAGCCAAATTTATAATTCTATGTAATTAAAAATCACTCACAAACATCATACAAATATGCACAACAAGAGGAAAGTGGTTACCTCTCGCCAAAGTAAAATTATAACCACAAGCTCCTAATCCAAGAGCTCAAATACACGCCAAAAATCAATCTACAACAATTAATTTATCATACATTAATAACTCCTTGAGTTATTGGAAAAATTAATTTATTTAACTAAATTCTAAAATTTCTAAATTTTGAATTAATTACCCCTAAAATTCCAATTATAAAATTTAAATATTATTATTAATTTAAATAACCTATTCAAGTAATTGATTATTGTTAATTTCATTCCAATACATGAAAATCCCTAAATTTTAAGTTTAAGATCTAAAATACCAAATTATAAAATCTAAATCGATTAAAATTCACTATTAATCAACCTCTACATTCCTATAGTCTTGTTCTTTAAAAGTTGAATTTTTGAATAAATATATTACAAAACATTTATTTGAATTATATGGAAAATTGGATATAAAGGACTAAAAAGTAAAGAAGCATAAGGACTAAAGAAGAAAATGAAATTCTGCATGTGGGTAATGGTAATTGTGACAGACATTTGGGGCCCTTTTCTGTAATATTATCCCCTACTTTCAGTGAAACCATATCCGCAGCAATTACAGAAAATTACCCCGAATTTCCAAAACTCCAGTTTGATCCAAAAATCCGAAACTACCGTCTTTCACTATGGAATATATCAGCAGAAATTACGGAAAATTACCCTGAAGTTTTAAAATGACAGTTTAATCTACAAATCCGAAAATCACCGCCCTTCACTGAAGAAAATTTCAGCATAATTTACAATAAATGACCCTGAAGTTTTAAAATGCCAGCTTAGTCTAAAACTACGAAAATCACCGCCTCCCTACACTGAAACTGATTTCCTAACTGCTGAAATGCTGACATAAAATGGAGTAAAATCTAAATATTACATATCACAATTTAAAATCAAGGCATTGAGAGTCTTTTTATTCATTTTATCCATTGTTTGTCCAAAATTCTAATTCTAGATTATTCTCTAATCAGTAAGAAATTACTATCATAAGAAAGATAAAATTATTTAGAATATTTTTCATAAAAAGAGTTTTGTGATCAGAAGAAAATTTGAGTACCTTATTGATCTCTGAAGAACTAAATTTCTCCTGCCAGAATCTCACTCTCCGCGTTCCTGAAGACTTCACGCCAGAGCGTGAAGTGGTGAGTGAGCGGGTATTTATAATACCCCTCATCATTCATGTGGCGCCAAGGGCCACTTTTATTTTATTAATTAATTAATTAATTTTAAAAAAAACACACACACACAATCATCACCCTTATCTCTTTCTTTTCTTTTCTTTCATTTCCTTTTCCACCGAACACCTTTCGGTGGTTTGTCCCCCCTCCCCCCCTTTTTTTTTTTTAAATATATATATTATATATATATATATATATTAATTAATTAATTCTAATTTATCATTATATTATGAAAATAAATAAATAAAAAATGAGGATGTTACACATAGTCGAAAGTAGTGCTTTATGGGGCATCAGAGGTTTCTCGATGGAACGCATAAGTTCAGATTGCAACGGAATCGCTTCAATGGGAAACCAGAAAAAAGATGACCACCTCAGACTTTGTCCGGTATAGATATCTTACAGCAGCTTGAGCATGTTGACTTCGAGTTTGGAAAAAGCGACGATTCAGCACAAACTCGCCAAAAGACACGCAGGACTTCGGTGCCTCAGCAGTGGAAGAAGATAAGTATGTTCTTCATGCTTCCATATTAGAGATCTAATTTACTTTGCCACAGTCTTGATGTAATGCACATTGAAAAAAATGTTTGCGACAATGTGCTGTATACACTGCTTAACGAACCCGGCAAGACAAAAGATCACCTTCAAGCGAGGAAAGATTTACGCGACATGGGAGTTCGTGAAGACGCTTGGCCAGATGAGCATGACAAATTTCCACCGGCAAAGTTTACCCTCACAAAACCGAACAAGGAAGCGTTCCTCGCGACGTTGAAGAAATTAAAAGTTCCTGATGGGTATTCAAGCAACATTTCTCGATATGTCGACTTGCAGGCTCGAAAGGTTGCTGGCTTGAAGAGTCATGACTCACATGTTCTTATGCAGTAGTTACTCCCTCTGGCTATAAAGAATACACTTCCTCCCGATGTTTCCATCGTTTTGGTGGAACTTTGTTCTTTCTTTCAGAAGTTGTGTTCTAAGGTTTTGATCGTTGAGGAACTCGATCAGCTGCAGTCCAAAATCATTCTTACGCTTTGTCATTTGGAGATGATCTTTCCTCCGTCCTTTTTTACTGTGATGGTTCACTTCACAGTCCACCTCGTTCATGAAACAAAGCTCGCTGGACCAGTATAATATCGTTAGATATATCCGATTTAGAGGTACTCATTTTAAATATGTGCTTTAATTTATTCTCCGTATTTAATGTTTGCTATTCGTCCTTTTCATCATTTTATATCAATTTTCTCTTCTGTACTTCGTAGGTTCCTTGGGAAATTAAAATCTTACGTGAGGAATAAGGTGTAGCCAGAAGGTTCTATAGCTGAGGCTATATAGGGGATGAGGTGCTATATTTTTGCTCAAGGTACTTTGATGATCTTAAGATGGCTTTCAACCGCCCGCCTCGTGTTGACGATTGTCTTGAACCTGCGCCGACATCAGCAGAATTTATCCCTCGTGTTGGTAAACCAGTTGGAGCAACTGAGAACTTCAAACTAATGGCAACTGAGAAGTTGCAAGCATATAGACATGTCTTGATTAATTGCACTCAAGTTGAACCTTTCATACGGTAAGAATTGTACACTCACATGTTATTTGATCTATATCTTTCGTAACATTTCTCACTTTCATTTCACTAACGTCTTTCCATTATTAATTGCAGGGAATTCAGAAGTCATGTTAAGCGTCAACTCAGTATCCGTACACATACATCCTCGGAAGTTGATAGGAGGGTCCACAGAGGATTCCCGAGTTGGTTTGCGCGCAGAATACTGAATGACCACAACCCACACTCACCAGATTTCAGAGCTCTCGCAATCGGCCCTCTTGATCATGCAAAACGGTTTACATCATACAATGTCAATGGTTTTAAGTTTTGCACGGTTTCACCGGATCAAGGATTGCAAACACAGAGTTCGGGTGTTTATGGCACATTTGGGACAAGGAGTTATGCAAGCAGCAGTGACACTAACATGCAGTTCGGAGGCATCCCTTACTTTGGCAAGCTTCTTGATGTGGTCGAGTTTAATTATCAAGGCCGTTTCACTGTGACGCTGTTCAAGTGTTTGTGGGAAAATACCACTACTTCTCAGGGACTGACAACTGACGACCTAGGGATCACATCAGTCAATTTCTCACGGCCGATTCATACTGGTATTTCTCAAGATGATGAGCCGTATATTCTAGCTTCAGAGGCACATCAGGTTTATTATGTCGAGGACGAGAGGCATAGGGATTGGCACATGATCGTTCATTTAAAGCCAAGAGACCTTTACGACATGGGTGAAGGTGATAACATCGCCTACGAGAGTGAGCCATTTCAGCCAGCTGATTTCGAAAACTACTTCCCTGAAGGCGATGACAATTTACCTTTACTGCGGTGAGTTTTTTTAAGTCCACGTCATTTGAATTAAATTTTTTAAATTTAATAATACATCAATAACAATAATTTTTCTACAAAATTTCTATAGGGATGGCAACGATGAGTGATCAAATTCAAATTATGCTTTTGTCTTTACAAAAAATGCAAAAAAATTTTTAAAATAAAATGTAAGAAAAATTTAAAAAAAATTAAAATAATATTTGTAGCGGTTCTTAAACCGCTACAAATAAAAAATTAACCGCTACTAAATGAATAACTGCTACAAAATGGATACATTAACCGCTACAAATAGCACTATAAATATTAAACCACTACAAAAATACAAATAACCGCTACTAAATAATAACCGCTACATTAACTGCTACAAATAGTACGTGGATCCCTATAAATACCCTTACCACAACTCATTTCAAACACTCTTCAATTTCTTTTCACCTTACCTTTCTTTCATTTTCTCTCATTTACAACTTCTTTCATATGAGTAGAGGAGTTGAAAAATACGATCAAATATGGTAACAAGATTTTAAATTTTTTTTAGAATACTTTTCTTTCCTTTCTATCAAAATTTATTCTAACCATTTTTTTTCTAGATATATCATAACTGTATCTCATTTTCATCTATTTTTCATACACAATTACAATGTATTATATAACATAATAATTCCTTATTACCTACTTATCCTTAATAATATTATTAATATAAATTTTATACTAATCCAATTGAATTACATTTTTCCTTTTTATTTATTAATAAGTTAAACTATTGAATAATAAGCTAATTGAAATAGATAAAATAATAACAAAATAAACTATTTAATTTAATATTGAAAAAACAGAAACAAATAATTGGATATTTTTTAAAAAATTTTTAAATATTTGTAGCGGTTATTAAACCGCTACTAAATAACGCGCTTTTTTCCAACTCAAATTAAATTTTTTGGCGCCAAATTTGAATTTCATGAAATTAGTAGCGGTTTATTAACCATTACCAAATAAAAAAATGTCATTTTTTTTGCCAACAAAATTTCAATTTTTTACATTTGTAGCGGTTTGTTAACCGCTACAAAATAAAAAAAAAATCATTTTTTTTCGCTCTCAAAATTTCAATTTTTTATATTTGTAGCGGTTATATAACCGCTACAAATATCTCTGAAAAAAATTTCGTCCATGTGGGTGTTGTAGCGGTTAAGTTGAACCGCTACAAAGGATAGAGCGGTTATTTTTGATTGAGTAGCGGTTTTATATAACTGCTACAAAACTGCTTGCAACGTACGATTTAGTAGCGGTTCTGGTAACCGCTACTAACCTTGTTTGTAGCGGTTAAAACCACTACTAATACCCATTTTTAATTGCTACTAAATCACGTTTTTTTTTTTTTTGCAGTGTAACCCTTTGAATTTTTAAAAAATAGGGATGTGATGTGCAACTTACTCAAAATTCATTGATTTCTGAGTATTTTAGTCATCTCATTATATGTGCGCTTTATTCTTGGCCCCTAGCTCTACCTGTAGGCATCCGCATTCTTGGCTCATCACTATGATGAGAAGAGAATTTCTCATCACCTAAAGGACGCCGTTTTGCTAAGTGAAGAGATCTGACCTATTGCCATAGCTTGATCTTGATCTGTAAATACAGTTTTAGGCTTCTTTTGCATGTGAAATTCTATGAAAGTGTCTAATAGCCACTTGAAAGATACAATGGTCTCATCATACAATAATGCTCTCCAAGAATTATTGCACTTCTTTAATGATTAAAGCCAGAAAAGATTGATGTTGTATCTAGAGATACAATCTCACCAAAAAATGCATAGTCAATTACCATTCTAGCATCCGCCCCAACACACATTAGTGATATGTTCTTCTATATCCACCTGATATTTATAAAAGAATGCATGGGATTCACTGTAGTTTGTTTTTGGAAATATTCAAGCATACATCTTACCTCTCCATACTTCATGCTTTTTTGCCTTTTAGACTGCAAATAGTTTTGCATATCTACTCGAGTATATCAAAGATTTGATTTACCCCCAACATATATACTCATTAAATCAAAGGTAGCCTTCTGTGGGAGTCTAGACTTTCTTGCCAAGTCAATTCCATAGGCATCAACTTTTGATAAGTTTCTTTGAGATGCCAACAAGTGTATTGTTTCTTGTGTGTGAAGAGGATGATTAGGCTCTTCATCAAATTTTGTGATTTTATACTTTTGATCAACAACAGATACTATCATTCTTGCCGGACACTTGGTTTTCATCTCTGCATGGAGCTTGGAATAATATGTTTCTCATTTACCTTTTCTGGAAAGCAAACGTGTGCGAGGCCAAGCCAATATAGGCAAGTGACACTAAGCTGAGAAGAGAAAGTGAGGACCATGATTTGATTTTTTCCAACGGGTCAGATCTCTTCACTTAGCGAAACGGAGTCGTTTGGGTGAAGAGAAATTCCCTTCTCATCATAGTGATGAGCCAGGAATGCGGATGCCTACCCGTAGAGCCAAGTGAAGCTACTACCGTTCATGAACTAAAGTGTGCCTTTTAACGGGACTTTTATACACACACTAGTATGGTTTGAACCTTGTGGTTATATGAAAATTACCATTTATGAGCTTTACAATTAAAGCAGATGTTGTGTTAAGAGATGGCTGTAGGAGTGGTCCTATCACAGTTGCGGGGTTTATGGCAACCATGTCAATTTTGTTTTCCTTCACAAATTTCCAAGCAGCTTCTTCAGCCAAAGTCTTGGAAAGTGCATACCAGAACTGAAAGGGAAAAAATTTAATCAACAGTAAACTTAGAAAAACTGTAAAATACTATGCATTGCAAACATAGTTAGAAAGCACAATTTCAATATTAGATTAGTACTACCTCCGGTCCTTAATACTTCCTTCAGTTTTTTTTATAATGAACAATCTCTTTCACAAGGGTGATCTTTAATAGAAGGGGGAAAAATCCATGTTGTCTGAAATTTTTAATTGGCCTTTCCATTTTTACCTCATCAAATATATTCACTGATTATCTCTCTTCAATGAATTTTCAGTTCTTATCTCTCTCTCTTTTTTTTTTTTTTTAATATATACTAATATATACTATCAACAGGTATATAGTACCTTTTTTGGATCCTATTACCCGATATCCGAGTAACTGACTATTCCAATTTCGGCTTTCATGACTGTTCCTCCCCATACAAATATCTCTTTTGTGACTCAAATTCAAGACCCAAAGAGATTAATTAACAAGGCCTTACATTGTTAAACCAACTATGTGTTGGCATTTCCAATCATTATCTCTCATATACTCTCTTTATAAATAAAGGTATCATTAATGCATGCCTTACACATTTATTACTTTTGGCTGATATTTTAATTTGAACTGCGTTATTTTAATAATTATTTTTATAAAAAAGAACAAAAGAAAGTATAAGATATAGTTCATTAGTTTGTAGTTCAATTTGAACTGAACTACGAAAAAATAGATTTTCTTTAGTATGAAGGACCGGGATAGTAATATGGAGCACATACCTCAGATTCCCTACAGAATTCTGGGGTTGAAAACCATGTCTCATCAACTATAACCTCAGAAGTTCTAGGATTCCCATTATATATAACCGCCGCAATTGATGATGTAAGAACAACTCGTTTCACAGATGATAATTTTGCACATGATTTAAGAACATTAAGCGTTCCCTTAACAGCTGGATCAATAAGTTCAGTCTGAAATGAGGAAGTAAAAATCGAAAGTTGAAAAGTAAGGAAACCATATTTTTTTAGAAAAATAAATAAAATAGTAATCAAATGCTTTTCAAACTTGTCATTTACGTAAACTTGACGAACTTAGACTTGAATATAAATTTGTCAGTGTTCATTCATACTATTAAAATGCTACCAAAAATTCACAGAGAACCTACAACGAATTATAAAATGAGAAAATATTTAGTAGCATGACAATAAAAATGAATATTACTGAGTTATAAAAAAAAAAAGAATATTACTGAATCTTAACAACTCGGTGAATTGAGTTTCATCTTTAAATTTGTTGTTGGATAGAATTGAAATTAATATCATGGCTTCTTTTTGGAGCTTTATACGTTGACTTTACAAGCAAATAGCTAGGTTGACCCCTAAATAGCTCTTATTAGTTTTATAAAGGCTTTGTTATCTTGTTCTGTTTCAAGAATTTTTCTTTTTTCTCTTTTTTGGTTGGTTTGAGTCTCTTAATTATCCTTCAACGTATTGAGGTGTCTTCTTCTCCTCCTACTACAATTTCCTATTTTTATTAAAAATAAAAAAATCCAAATCCAAATTCTCATAGCCTATGCTAATTTTGTCCTTGACAGATAGAGGGGAAAACAGACAAAGCATCAGATCAGGACAAACTCAAAAGAATTCACCACTTTCCCTCCCTTTTTTTTTTTTTTTTTTCCATTTTCATTTTCTGTACCACTATCTCGTGGATATCATCAGTGCACACAGTTTCAAAAATTAAAATATTTACCACTTTCTTCTGGATATACTTAAAAGCAGCATATAATAGTACTCCCTTTGTAGAGACTAGAGAAGAGGATTTGGTGTATGTCATGTTACTTTTTATAAGATAGGATTAGGGGATATTTGAAAAATTTTGTAAACTTCTTAGTTTACCCTCACTTAATTATAAAAAATTGCTTATGCCTCTATTGCATTTAATTCCCATGTTTGACTAAAGTACTTAATATAACATATTATCTGTCTTCCACATAAATGAGGACATTTTTGAAAAACAAAATTCATTTTTTTACTAATTATTGCATCTAACTAATTTTAACTGCCTCTTCGAACAACGCAATTCAGTTAGTCCTATCTTATAAAAATGAACGGAGGGAGCAATACTTAGACCCAACCCTGATGATACTTTAACTAAATTCTGTTATTATTTGACAGTAACAGTTAATTTACATGAGATTGGAAGATTAGAACAAGTTTAGAAGGAAAGGAACCTGAGGGTCTTTGACATTAACAAGAACAGGAGAAGCAGTATGGAAGACACCTTCACAGCCTTGAACAGCAGAATCAAAGGAACCTTCTTCCAACAGATCTGCTTTAAACAGGTGTAGCCTCTCCTTTGAACCATCAAGTTTACGCAAGTGGTCTACTTCTCTTGAATCATCTGCATGGAGTTGAAAATCACCATCACTAATAATTGCCAGTAAGAAACATCAAAGTTTGAACTAATGCATCTAATTATACTATGGGAATTGAAATCGACAGTGAAGGAAGAACTGGATGCACCTGAGAAATATGTTGCTAACTCTAATATTAAATATAAGACTTAGTTTGTATGTAGTGTAAATTTGCACTAAAAATTATTGGATTTTGGGCTTCCTTCCTATGTGGAGAAAGGCCCAATGTTTGAGGCCCATTTGTGTTTCGTTTGTTTAAGTGGAGAGGGGGCATATTAGGGTTTGGTCAAAGAGGCCTAATTGTGCAGTAGTCATGTGAGAAAAGGAGAAGAGAGAAAACAAATAAAAAAGCAACTTCACATGGCAGTCTCAGTAAATCAGCATTTTTGCATTTGTTAGCCATTGGATCGGGTTGAAATTTGGTATGTACATTCAAAACTCCTAATGCATCATTCTAAACGGTAGGATGATCATTTGAAGGCTCAGTAAGAGAGAAATTGTGTTCATAGTGACATATGTTTTTCTAGATATTTTCAGCTTCTTTATTCTCAAGTTTAATTGTTTAGCTAGTTGTTTGCACGGTGTTTGTGCATATAATTGAGACTATTTTGTTCTCAATTTTGATCATAGTGGATATTATTTTCTTTGGAATGGACCATCTATGATTTTTACCGTTGAATTAAGGGGTTTTCCATATTAATAATTCTGATATCTTTGGCGTCATTTAATATCTTCTATATATTTATTTATTTGTTTCCTCATAGACTTTTATAAGTAATAGGAAGATTTAACATCCGTTGTGCTCTTCCTAACATAAAATAAATATTACATTTAGAATCGGAGAAGTACTTGAGAAATAGATCTTCCTCCAAGTAAAAATAATTGTGGGGTATAAATGGGTATTCACCAAGAAGTACAATCCTAATGACAACTTTAACTAACATAAAGTTAGACTGTTAGCTCAGGGACTTACGGAGGTATATGAAATTGTTATCCGGAGACATTTGTTCCAATTGCAAGATTTAATACAATGAAAGTACTCCTGTCCATTGCAGTAAATCTGAATTGGTCATTACACCATATAGATGTTGAGAATACCTTCTTACATGGAGATCTCGAAAGGAGATGCACAAAAAAATTTCACGCGGTCTATATGTTAACAAATAAGGTATGTGCGTAGGTTGAAGAAGTCCTTATATGGGCTTAAACAGTCTCATATGCACTCAAAAATGTCAGGGCTTTATAAGTGTCAAATAGATCATACATTGTTTGTAAAGCACAACTCATGGAGATGCAACAATTTTGATTGTTTATATAGATGATATTATTGTTACAAGTGATTGGGATGCAGCAATTCAGTTCAGAGATTAAAAATTTAATGAGTCAGGTCAAATAGTCGAGGCTTGTTGTAATATGCTTACGTGTCAGCAATTGATAGGCTAAAGTGCTTAGTCTTGAGTCAATATAAGATATATTCCAATCCTTAATATAAGACATATTTACTTAATTTAATTAAATTGAAGAAGTTAGTTGAATTAGTTAATATAACATGTATTTTCTAAAACATCATAGTTATATTTCTTAATTTTTTCATTTCCTCTCCTATTTGATTATTGTAGAGGGAGCATTAACAATAGAACCGTCAAAATAGACCAAGCCCGTAGGGCTTGCCCATTTAAGTGGAGGGTCAGATTTGCATTTTAAGGAACATAAAAGGAAATCAGGTTTAAATAGGCTAGCCCATTAGGCTAAAAAATAAAATGGTTAGTCTGTTAGAGCGAAGAGTCGACCTTTTTAAATCCGCATATTTTTTATTTATTAAAATAAAAATACTTACTCTTGTTTGAAACACCTCTTGCTTGTGAAAAAACCTATGTGTGCTTTTGTTTATCTAATTCATGCGCACACTTTTTTAATTAATCTTGATTCATGCATCCACTGCATATAGGCGTATATATATTTTTTTTAAAAATAATATATTTTTTTATATTTAATAACTACGATATTTTCTTTGCCTTTTTAAATATTAATAGTTTTTTATATGTGACTACAAAAAAGAGATAAATTATTTAGTTTTGGGCATTAGTGTTTGAAGTTTGATTTGTATTAACTTTTACGGTCTGTTTGGTTCAATAAATGGGAAGGGAGGGCAGAGATTTTAATGGAGAGGAGACGAGGGGAAGGAATATAATGAGATGGATTTTAATATTACTTTATTTAGATTGATTAGAAAGGAGGGGATGAGAGGAATTTTAATATTACTTTATTATTTAGATTGATTAGAAGGGGGATGAGAGGAATTTTAATATTACTTTATATCTTTCAGAAATAAAAGAGGGAAAATATTTTGATATGGGAATTTTATCTTTATTTTATTGAAGTTATCTCTTTTTTTCAAACTGTGTCAAATAAAATATAAGAAAAAGTTATTGTTTTTATCAAATTTGAAGTGTGGTTAATGAGTCTAACCTAAAATTTGCTGCTCAGTAACCCCAAATCTCGTGCATCTTCCATAAGGCAATACCCCAATTCTTGCTGCCTCCAACCTCCTCAATCCATCATCTTTGCTTTTCGTTACCTCTGTGCTGCCAGAGAAGGAGATCGGATGGTCAGGGGGACAGGTCGACTGGAGGGAGAAGAAAATTGAATAAGCACAGAGGGGGAGAAGGAGGAGCAGGTGAGGTTGCTGTTGCAGAAGGAGGTTGGGGATGTCGCCTTTTCATCCTCCTTGCCCCTCATCGACGGTGAGGAGAATGGCAACAAGCATGGCTTGCTGGTTTCATGGTAAGAGGTAGAGAGATGGTTGCTGGTTGCGTGAGAGGCAGAGAGGGGAAGGGTAATTGGGGAATATAAAACATAAACATGGGTAAGGAGGGTATAACAAGACCAAAAATTCCCCCTTCTTCCTACATTTTTTGTGCTGCAAATCCCCACCCCCTCAAACCAAATTGACACTTTATTTTATTAATATATATGATTTGAATTAGAAATTTTAAGAGATTTATTATTTTATTTTTAAATATTTTAAAATATTAAAATTTAATAAAATACATAAAAACCTACATCTCTGGGGGTAGGACTTCATTATTAACATGATTGATCTATGGCACATCCAAAGCCCTTTTAAGCTCTAGTTTGTCAAGAGCTGATCTTTTAGGGGTGGGCTAGCATGTTTAAATATTTATAATCAATAGAGTTAAATTAGGAAAAATTGATAAATATAAAAATTATTTTTTATATTTAAGGTTAAGATCAACTCTATAAATATGTCCTACATTAAATTATGGAGGAAGTATATAAAAATGACTTGTAAAACACGAACTCTTCAGTTTTATAAGAGAGTCCGATTCACATATTCATATTAACTCCATATTTGGTGCTCAAAGAGACAAACATATTAGCCTGTAGACCTGTAGGAACACCAACAGAGGCACACTACATTCTATTAAAAAAATAAATAAATTAGTGACGGAAATTCTGTGACAGTCTTATATCTGTTCAGCTTCTAATAACTAAAACGCAGAATAAGGAAACAAGCACCCACAATGTTCAAAACAAGCCAGAGAACTTGGTTAAAGCCATGGAGTTGCAACATGAGTGATGAAGTTAGAAAGAGAAAGCATCTCACTTAGGTCGCGAACGGTGCCATTGACAGCATAACCACGACGAAGGAGTAGCTTAACGAGCCATGAAGCAATAAAGCCAGAAGCACCAGCTACACACTACTTTTCCGTTGCTGCTCATCTCTTTCTCTCGTTGTTCTTCAAACTTGTGGTGAGTAAACCATCTGATTCTCAAGTTTGTTTTCTTAGGCCTTATAAAGCAATTATTGTTGGACTTGGAGTGTGTTACCCTACTTCACTGCATTATTATGCCTCTTGTCATTTTTCATACGGGCCAGACCAGGGCGCACCCGGGTGGATTTGGATGAGGAAATCAGAAAACTGCGGTCCATTTTGATAAGACGCCAATTTTCAAAAGTTAGCTTTATCTGTTTATAATTCCCATAAAAGGAAAAAAAAAAAAAAATACAAGTATGCCTAAAAGCTTAATTTACAGAAGCCTTGTTTAACAATAATGTCTTTGCTACTGCATCTCAGGTACGTTTTAGCATGTTACAAGAGAGATATAGTTATTAACACCAAATACAAGCTCAAACCATGTGTTATAGTTACATGCATTTAGTATTCAGAGAGAGAGAGAGAGAGAGAGATTACATATTAGAGCTAAAGGTTGATAAAGTTCTTCTCTTTCAAGCTTTCTACAATCTCTCTGAGACCCACATCTAGTGGAATAAACTCAATTCCCAACGTCCTTGCCTTTTCCTTGGAAACTTGATACTTTGGCACAGAGGGTTTACTGTCCACACACCTGAAGAGATTTATTGTGAAGTAAGAAAATTAAAATAAGAAAAACTCAAACAAAAAATCTAAACAGGTGAATATTATATGCCTATATACAAAGAAGCCAGAGAAAGATAATCAAAATCCATTATCATCAAGTTCAAGGACGATCACTATAAGCTAGGAGAAAAAGCAATGCAGTTTTCTTTTCAGATGGAGATGTCATGGTTATCTTGCAAATGCTCAACCCAAATAACAGGATTAAGAAATATCTCTGAATAAATTGTCAAATACCCTCAAGTTCCAAATACATTAACGAGGAAAAATAGGTAAATACGAGAACGAACACTCACGCAAAAAATCTCAGAAGGAAAGAAGAAGCATAGATAGGATGAAGATGTAGCAGCAGCCACAGAGAGAATAGGAAGAAACTTCACAGGAAGGAGAGAAGCCGATGCGTAATCAGAGAGGAGGAAACATTACATAATCCTTCATACCCTTAATGATGCAGCCACTCTCATAACATCACCCTACTTTGCTCTTACCTTCTAATGATTTAGGCCTCTTTAATTTCTTGAATCATTCCTTCCCAAACCATATTTCCTGTCAGCCCAACTTAATAAAGTCTTGCACCGTGACAGGAGACTGCTTGAAACTGTGCTATGGATGGTTCAGTTGACCATAGAAGAGAAGCTTCTTGTGGAGGCCTAATTCATGGTGAAAATGTAATTGGATTAAGGGTTTTATTAAGAGAAGTTGGGATATTTTCCGAGTATGGCAGTGGAATTAATGGGTATATACTTGAAGGTCTCAAATTATGATGGAATAAAGGATATATATAAGAGTGATGGTTTGCACTTTGCAGTGATTCCATTGAAGCCTTGAACCATATTGCCTGAGAATACTCTACAAACCATCCGCTGAGTACATATGTTAAAGAGACTAGAGACTTATGAGGGATTATACCATTACGCCTATGAGAATAATTAGATAGACAAACTCATGTGAAAACTCGCTGGTGATCCAGGCCCCAGAGATAATCATGCATCACCCCCAAAGTGAGACTACGATGTATTTAGGCTTGTATACTGAACCTTGCCCTTGAGGGCTTTTAATTTCTCATTATGTATGACTCATCATCAAAACATTTCTATTTTAAAAAAAAAAAAACCTAAGCACACAACTCTTTAATTCATAGTTGAATGAATACACAACAGGCCATTACTAGTTGGATAATGCATCTCACAATGCCAAGGGAAGAAAGTTTAAGCTTTTAAGTTTTGGCTTAATCATGATGAATTTCAAAGCCCACCAAAAGCATGGGCACGTTCTTGATCGTCCCTGAAAGCCATTTGCTTGAAGAAATGGATGCTTTTATCACTTTAAGCAATAGAGATGGTCTCACATACAACTCAGAAGAAACCAGATGTCAGCATACCAATATTAAACAGGCAGCCATCCCTGAATAGTCTTGCATAAAGGAAGTGCATTGGTTCAGCAAAAGAAGATCTAATTATATGCATCCAGCAGATAACAGAATTAGTTAACTTACTCTTTTGGAAGTTGTAACGTTGGGTACAATTCATGCAAAATCTTCGAAACGTCTGAGTAGTATGCCACTGACTCAACCAAACAATATCTTCCGTTAGCTGTGGGAATCTCAAATGCTTGGATGTGGGCATTAGCAACATCTTTCACATTGATCCATCCACCAGTGATGCTTGGCAACGTTTGTGCACCTACATCGAACAAGCATGGTAAGAATGTTGACAAGGAGTTACCCAACAATTCTTGTCCTGGAACCAAAGCAAACAAAATACTTAACACATTCAAATCAACCAACATTCCTTAAAACAAGAACATATTAAGCCAACTTTCATTCAGATAATTAGATTGCATATTTTTTTTTCAAAGAGATCATTGCATTGCAATTTGTAAGTGAAGAAATGTAAAAACGAGATTACGAGAGTAGAGAAAAAATTGAAGAAACAACTTGTGGTTGGGCTGACAAATATGCTTTGTAAATATAGATATTTAGTATAATATCGTCTGATTATAGGAAAGAGACACTCAATGATTATGTATCATAGTCTTTTATTCTTCTTTTCAAGTTAGAGCATGTGAGTGCCACACTATGTATTTGTACCTGAAGCTATTCAGCCCACATTCTGTCATGAATATGTGTGTGTGTGTGTGTGTGTATAACACAAGCCTCCCTTGCTAAGGCTGTCCAACACATTGTCTCTTTGAGGTTTGAGCACTTTTGTTGAGGATCTGGTCTAGCATAATGTTATGCATTGCAATCCAACATGCATCAACATATGTCAACTTAAAGTCTCTGATTAAAAACTCTGTAACCCTCATTTCCTATCCCGGACAACATGCTTCTTAAGCCCACCTCAACATTTTCACTCAATTTTCCCTTTCAATTAATTGGAGCTAGGAAAAGCAATTCACTTGAAAAGATAAGAAGCAATTAAGATTAGGACAAATAAAATAGCAGGATTTCTGTACAGCATGATTCTTTTGAATACATGAAAATTACCATTTATCAGCTTTAAAATTGCAGCAGAAGTATCGTTAAGAGATGGTTGCAGGAGTGGTCCGATCACATATGATGGGTTGATGGCAACCATGTCAATGCTGTTTTCTTTTGCAAATTTCCAGGCAGCATCTTCAGCCAAAGTCTTTGACAGTACATACCAAAGCTGAAAAAAACAACACATTAACAACATGAAGCTTTAGGGGATTGTAAAATACTGTTGGGAATCAGATTTTTAATCTTGGAAAACTAGGCTCTTAAGCTTGGGAAGTAATGAAAAACTAACTTATGCTTGTATTATAGGGAATCAAATACCTCTTCTCTATGAGATAGGCAGAAGAAACACAAAAAATTACCCCCTTAAACATTCCAAATAAACCTAGAAAGACATTGAAAACACACCACGCACTAATCTAAGTAAACTCGCACGAATGTATCTCCTTATACAAAAGTTAGTTGCTTTTGTCTCATCCTCCTTCCTGCACCATAACACCACCACCACCTTGAGCAGAGACCACTTCAGAAATCCCTTTAGTCATTCTCCTCTCATATACCTTACCCCATCTTTCACTTGCAGGCTTTGTGTAGCCCTTTTAAGTGTATATTCAACCCAATATAGAACTGGGCACAACAGCTTGATAAACACCATATTCACATGCAATGGAAGTTGAAGCAAATACATCAGCACAATTTTGCACAGCAGCAACTATCTAGTGCATACAACGCTGAAAGTATTGAACTGGTATCATTTAATTTTTTTCTAAAAGGGGAAAAAAAACAGAGAACTGTTCAAAATTTCAAATAGATTAGCAAGGCAATCTTCATGTCACATTCAAATGTTTGATCTCAAGATTACAAGAACTTCATTCATAATTGAACAATGAAACAACATATTCTTCATGCAGAACAAATTTACAAGCAAAAATTGGAAACATGAATCCCAATTCTATGCAGTATTTTTTTTTTTTTATTTTGGTCGATATGCAGTATTTAGAAGTCACATAGGCTACTTGCATTATTACAATCTTCATTCCAAGGTCAGATTAATGACATATAACACATACCTCAGTTTAGGGAAAAAATAACATATACCTCAGATTCCATGCAGAAACTTGGGTTTGAAAACCATGTCTCATCAACTACAACTTCAGGATTTCTAGGCTTTCCATTATATACAACTGCAACCATGGATGAAGTTAAAACAACCCGTTTCACAGATGGTGATTTTGCACATGATTTAAGGATGTTAAGAGTTCCCTTGACCGCTGGATCAATAAGTTCAATCTAAAACGAGGAAAGCAAAAGTCAGAAATTGAAAATAAACCAACCAAATTTTTAAAAATAACTAAATAGTAATTTATAAGGTTATCAAAGTTGTCATTTATGCAAACTCATAGTGTTCAAACTTGAATATAATTATGTTAGGGTTTATACAAGCCATTAAATATTAAATTGCTAATAAAAAGCATGCAACTTAAAACAAGTCATTAAATGAGGAAAATACACAGTCTGTACCAAAGATCACTCCTGAGTTTTAACAGTTCAGAACCAAAAATGGTTTACAATTACAGGATTTTGTGGTTTGTTTGATCAGAGAGGAATGCCCCTGTCTTCAAAACACAACAATTGTGATACTTCAAGTCTAATCAAGAATAATATCTTAATTTCTTTTAGAAATGTAAAGAATAATTCATCATAATGCATGAACTCTACTCTCTCATCCCCAAAAACACATAAAGATAATGAAAAGCGTTACTAAGGTTCTTCAAACAGTTTGAGGAGTCCAAAACAGAATCCTTCGCAGAAGACGAAGTGGCAGTCGACTTCAAGTCATCTATTAACAATTTAAGAATCATAGGAACCTGTGGGTCTTTGACATTAGTAACAACGGGAGATGCAGTATGAAAGACTCCCTCACACCCCTTAACAGCAGAGTCAAAGGAACCTTCTTCCAGGAGATTTGCTTCAAACAGATGCAATCTCTCCTGTGCACCATCAAGTTTAAGCAAGTGGTCTACTTTTGTTGAATCATCTGCAGGGAGTTGCAAAACCATCACTGGTTGGTAAAATCTTATGACTTTCATTCAGATGCACCCCACAGGATGTATAAGACTTGCATAATAATCCTGTGTTACTGATATAAGAGGTATTTTTATTTTTGGAAGTTGATATTGATATTAAATATATATCAATATTTTTTAAATTTAGTCTTATTGATAATCTAAAAAGAGAGGAAAAAAGAGAATTAAGGAAAATGATTAGAATATTTTAAAAAAGACATGTCATATTAATAAAACTAACTCCCTTAATCTGATTAAAATAGATATACCTAGAGGCTAGATATGTCTCATAGCAAGAACTAAGGCAAAAAAAATTAAAAACTTGAGGCTGTGGCCCTGCCAGTGCCCATCCTTCCAGTACGGTTTCTCTTCTAATGACTAGAAAGAAAAAGCTAAAAATGGGGGTTCAACAAGCTTTCAGTTTCGCATAATCTGAAGCACGAATTTGGTAAAGTCATGGAGATAAATGCGATTGATGATGATGATGTTAGAGAGCACTCACTTAGGTCGCGAACAGTGCCATTGACGGTGTAGCCACGAAGAAGGAGGAGCTTAACGAGCCACGAAGCAATAAAGCCAGAAGCGCCAGTGACGCACACCAGTTTTCTGTTTCCTGTGTTGCTGCTCATTCTCCTTCTTTCTCTTTCAATTTTGGTAATTTCTCACCATTTCATTCTGTTTTATTTTTTTTTTCATCGAGTGTGCTTCACTGTTTATCTCCATCATTATCATTATCTTAGCATAAAGACGGGCAGGCTTTCCGAGTGAATGAGGTTATAGTGTATCAGACGTGGTCCCCTTCTGCATCGATGGATATTTATTATCAAAATTTGTTCGCAAATCAATCATACGAAGGATCGGCTTCGTTGCCACTCCCAAATAACAGAAGCGATTCAAGAAAATTCAATGAAAGATTGCACCCTGATTTACTGTGTTTAGATTTGGATTAATTTTTACGATTACGAAGTATTTAAAAAGATATTTTATCTTGATTTATAAAAAAAAGACTCTTGAAACTATATACTTTTGAGGGTTGTGGATAACGCGATCAGTCATGTGGATTAGCCATGTGATTCGTTAGATGGTCATAACCACAAGACATTTAACGTCACTGGACACTTGGCCGGTAGCCTAGGCAGAAGAGAGTTTCATCTATTATTCAATTAGTGGTGGTAGAAATGAATTTTTTTTTTTAAATATGATTTTTATAAACTTAAAATAAAATAAAAGTTAGATTATGAATGCGATTTATATTTAGATTGACGGTAGTAGAAGTGAACTTTTTTTTTTTTTTTAAAACTTAAACTTATTTAGATTATTATTTAAAAAGTAAGTTGAGATGAAAATTGACTGAAATGAGCGCGCGCGCGCGCGCACGCACGCACACACACACATGTATATATTGTGATAATTGAAGAGAAAAATTAAAATTAAAATTTGATAAAATAAAAAAATTAATTATTATTAAAAAAAAAAGTAAAAAACACTAAAGTGTTATGAATATTAAATATGTGGATGTCCATTGACTCATATTACTCTTCCAGTCAACTTGACATAAAGATGACTTGACACAAAGCAAAAGCAAAAGAAGACAAGGATATAAAGACAACAAAAGAAGACAAGGACATAAAGACAATAAAAGAAGAGAAGGAAATAAAGACGATATAAAGTAACAATGGTCATTTAAATATAACCATGGTAATACAACCAGGGTTAGATTTCTGCCTCTATATAAAGGGCTGTAATCGATTGTTTCAATTGAACTGAATGAGAACTTCTCTCTAGAAATTCTATCAATTTCTTTGAATCCTATCAATCTTCTCTCTTATCACATATACTTTTATAACACGTTATCAGCACGAAGCTCTAAAAGAAGGTATGATCTTCTTATGGTTTCTTTAATGATTATATATATCCTATTTTATTTTATAGATCTGGGATAATCTGAGCCACTATATGGAATTAGAGAGATACTTTTACCGATTGTTATATAACATCGGGTTAAATGGTTAAGATTGGAGATCGTTATTGTTTTTATAAACAAGTTCTTTTATATTATTATTATTATTATTATTATTATTATGGCCAGAAGCCATATACATCTGATTCTTGAAATTATGACCAGAAGTCATAATGTTTTAATTTCTTATAATACGGCCAGAAGCCATATCTATTCTTATTATATAGCCAGAAGCTATATATATTTTTCATCTTATTATATGGCCAGAAGCTATATATATTTTTATCTTTAATCTTATTGTACGGCCAGAAGTCATGTACAATTTTTATCCTGAAGATAATAATTAATTTCTCATCTTGAGATTAAATGGCCCGAAGCTATACATGGCCTGAAGTCATGAGATTAAATGGCCCGAAGCCATGCATGTTTTAATTTTCTTATCTTGCCTTATGATTTATTTATTGTCTTTATGAATTTACAGTTCATATTTTAATTATTTTTATTTATTTCTTTAATTAGTTTGAACAATGGCAAACCTGGCAAAACTTGAAATTGTGGCTCTTGATATTACTGGGAAAAAATTATTTATCTTGGTTGGATGCGGAAATTCACCCGAATATTTGACAGTAATGGACCCACTTGTCCTTTGGAATAATTTGAAAGAAAGATATGATCACCAGAAGTTGGTCATTCTTCCAAAAGCTCATTTCGATTGGATGCATTTACGCTTGCAAGATTTTAAATCTATAAGAGAATATAACTCAACTATGTTTAGAATTACTTCTAAATTGAAATTATGTGGATAAAATGTTACTGATGATGATATGTTAGAAAAGACACTCTCCACATTTCATGCATCCAATTTGCTCCTGCAGCAGTAATATCGTGAAATAGGTTTCAAGAAATATGCTGAGTTAATTTCTTGTCTCCTTATGGCTGAACAAAATAATGAGCTTTTATTGAAAAACCATGAATCCCGTTCAACAGGCTCAACTCCATTCCCTGAAGTGAATGTTGTAACAAATGAATTTTATTGTGGCTATGGACGTGGACATGGCTACAGCCATGGGCGTGGCAATGGTCGATATCATGAAGGTTCAAATTCCTACCAGAAGTGGGAAAAGACTTATAAGAACTAAAAAGGGCGAGAATTTTGAGTATGGCGATATAGATAATAACTATTTGGATATTGCATATTTCTTAATATAATTTTAACTGTTATATTTTATTTAAAGTTGTTTCTATCATATATATTAATTTTAATTATGTTTTTATGAAAAATGAATCTTATTGGCATCAATCCTGAAGATTTATGTCTCGTTGATAGTGCAACAACCCACACCATACTCAGACATGATAAATATTTTTCTTCCTTGGTAATACGAGAAGCCAATGTTCAGACTATATCTGGTAGTATAAATTTAATTGAAGGCTCTGGAAGAGCTAATATTTTGTTACCTGAAGGAACAAAATTATGCATTGATAATGCATTTTATTCTACCAAGTGTAAAAGAAACTTATTGAGTTTCAAAGATATCCCCAGAAATGGATATCATTTAGAAACAACAACTAAAGATAATAAGGAATATCTTGTCATTACAAATATAGTTGCTGGTAGAAAATGCATATTAGAAAGTTTTCCTATTTTTTCTTCTGGTTTGTATTACACATGTATAAGCACAATTGAAACACATACTATTGTGAACCAGAAGTTCAATAATGCAGACCAGAAGTTTGCCAATACAAACCAGCAGTTTGATAATGTAAACCAGAAGTTTACTAATGAATTTAATGTTTGGCATGACCGGTTAGGCCATCCCGGTTCAATAATGATGTGACAAATAATTGGGAATTCATGTGGACATACCCTGAAGTGTAAACAAATACCACAATCCCATGATTTCTCATGTGCTGCATGTTCCAAGGGAAAGTTAATTATTCGCCCCTCACCAAGCAAAGTAGAAAGTGAGTCTCTCACATTTCTAGAATGGATACAGGGAGATATTTGTGGGCCAATACACCCACCATGCGGACCATTTAGATACTATATGGTTTTAATTGATGCATTAACTAAATGGTCGCATGTTTGCTTATTATCTTCTCGCAACCTGGCGTTTGCGAGATTACTTGCTCAATTGATTAGATTAAGAGCACATTACCCTGATTATCCTATCAAGAAAATACGTCTTGATAATGCTGGTGAATTTACATCACAAGCTTTTAATGAATATTGTATGTCCCTTGGAATTGATGTTGAACATCCTGTAGCTTATGTTCACACGCAAAATGGACTTGCAGAATCATTGGTTAAAAGGTTGCAACTAATTGCAAGACCTTTACTTATAAAATCTAATCTACCAATTTCTGCTTGGGGCCATGCCATTTTGCATGCAGCAATGTTAATTCACATTAGGCTAACAAGTTATTTAAAGGTTTCCCCTTTACAAATGGTTTTTGGTCAGGAACCTAATATTTCCCACATAAGAACTTTCGGGTGTGCGGTATATGTGCCTGTAGCAATACCACAACGCACTAAGATGGGCCCTCAAAGAAAGATGGGAATATATGTTGGGTATGAATCTCCATCAATTATAAAATGGTTAGAACCATACACAGGAGATTTATTTACGGCACGATTTGCTGATTGTCATTTTGATGAATCATTTTTCCCAACATTAGGGGGAGAAAACAAACAGCTGGGTAAAGAAATTAGTTGGAATGAATTATCATTGGCTCATTTTGATCCTCGTACAAAACAATGTGAACTTGAAGTTCAAAAGATAATTTATTTACAGAATTTAGCTAATCAAATGCCAGAAGCATTTACTGACCCAAAGAAAGTGACAAAGTCACATATCCCAGCTGCTAATGCTCCTATTAAAATTGATGTCCCTGAAGGACAACCTGCTATGAATGAATCTAAAGCACGCCTGAAGCGTGGCAGGCCTATCGGTTCCAAAGATAAAAATCCTCGAAAAAGAAAAGGAGCAAAGAATATAGATGGTCAAGTCAAGAATAATGAAGAAAAATTAGTAGCTCCAGAAGAGCCATCTCCTGAAGAGATATTATCTCCAGAAGAGAATGTTGTAGTCCCAGAAGAGACCTAGGTACCTGATATATGTGAAAATAATGAGATCTCAGTAAATTATGTTATGAATGGAATCCGATGGCATAGAAATGAAGTCAACGTTGATGACATCTTTGCTTATCATATAGCATATGATGTAATGAATGATAATGAGGATCATGAGCCAAAATCCATTAGTGAGAGCCAACAAAGAAAAGACTGGCCCCTATGGAAAGATGCCATTAATGTAGAATTAAAATCATTGGCAAAACGAAAAGTATTTGGACCTGTAGTCCTTACACCTGAAGATGTAAAGCCAGTTGGATGCAAATGAGTCTTTGTACGAAAAAGAAATGAAAAGGGCAAAATAACTAGATATAAGGCACGTCTAGTAGCCCAAGGTTTTACACAACGACCTGGCATTGATTTTGAAGAAACGTATTCACCAGTAGTGGATGCGACTACTTTTCGTTATTTAATCAGTCTAGCAGTAGATGCAGGACTTGATTTACATCTAATGGATGTTGTGACTGCCTATTTATATGGATCACTTGATAATGATATTTATATGAAAGTCCCTGAAGGACTTAAGATCCTAGAAGCATCCAATTCAAGTTCTCGAGAAAAATACTCAGTTAAGTTAAATAAGTCCCTGTATGGCCTGAAGCAATCAGGGCGCATGTGGTATAATCGCCTTAATGAATATTTGTTGAAAGAAGGATACAAAAATGATCTGATATGCCCATGCATCTTTATGAAAAGATCTACTAGTGAGTTTGCTATAATTTTTGTTTATGTTGATGATATCAACATCATTGGAACTCCTGAAGAGCTTCAAAAGGCAATTAATTGTTTGAAGAAAGAATTTGAAATGAAAGACTTGGGAAGAACAAAATTTTGTCTTGGATTACAGATCGAGTACTTCAAGAAAGGGATCTTTGTATATCAAGAAACTTATACAAAGAAGATCCTAGAGCGATTTTACATGGATAAATCTCATCCATTATGTACCCCAATGATTGTAAGATCTTTGAAGGTGGATAAAGACCCATTCCGACCCTGAGAAATCAGTGAAGAAGGTGATGAAGAACTACTTGGTCCAGAAGTACCATATCTTAGTGCTATTGGAGCACTAATGTATCTTGCTAATCACACACGTCCTGATATATCATTTGCTGTTAATTTACTAGCAAGATATAGTTCTTCACCAACACGAAGGCATTGGAATGGAATAAAGCACATTTTTCGTTATCTCAGAGGTACAACAGACATGGGGTTATACTGTTAGATATGATTAGTTTTGATGATGTCAAATATAGATATTAAGTGATAAGAGCAAAAAGTTCATATAATGTATTTCTTTGACTAACTACTATATTTAATGTTACATATTTTGTAGATTAGTCAAGCAAAGAATGAAGAAGATTGAATTAATGAAAATGAACAAGAGGAAGAAGAAGAAAGAAATTGAAGATAGTCAAGGAGGTGCTTACTTGGATTATGAAGAATGAAGAACTTGTTAGATCTTACAAGAAGATAAAGATTCAAGTTGTTAGATGTGATATTGGAGGTTTCTATTATGATACCGGAGGTTTCTATGATCAAATAATGGTTGGAATATGTTAATATGAAGCTAAGATGACTTATATATGAGTTTTGGCACTTCTAGAGGAGTTGTGCTCGAGCACAAGGTGTTATGCTCGAGCACAGGAAGAACATGCTCGAGCACAGGCCATTTCACTCGAGCACGGGGTGTATACTCTGTTCTACTCTGTTTTACGTTCAGCTTGAGCGAGGTCTGGTATTTTGATCATATCTCTCAAACCACACGTCGGATTGACCCGAAACCGGTGGCATATGAAAGAGGACTCCCAACACGTAAAATTGGCACCAGAATCACATTGAAAGAAGATCAAATGAAGTAGATATGACTCGTCGAAAATGAAATTGAAATCACCGTCTTTTTCTGACACAGGTTCGGTATTTTGAGTATATCTCACAAACCACAGATCGGATTGAGACGAGACCAGTGCCAAATGAAAGTAGACTCAAAGAGCTTTCCATGGATAGCTAATTTGCCTAATTTAAACGTATATTCTAGGAGCTATGCCTTCTGGAAGTTGATGCTTGTGCAGACTAGCGAAATATACACTCCTTCGATCATAACTTGCAGAATACAAGGAGTTTGGAGCTGATTCTTGTTGCATTAGAATGCATATGATAAGAGCATTCTTATGATACATCATTTGGATCAAATGAATCAAATTTTTCTAAAGGGGCCCCACATCACCTGCGAGTGAAAAAACTGACTCTCTGAAAATGTTGTGCGAGTGATGTCCAGAAGCAGCTGAAACGTGAAGAAAGTTGCAACACTCGAGCACTAGGATTCATGCTCGAGCATTGGATCATTTCTCACTCGAGCAGATGTGAGAGAAGAGCTGCGAGTGACAACCCGAGAAGAAGCATGCACGTGAAAACTTGAGGCGCACTCGAGCAGACGTTTTGTGCTCGAGTGATGTTGAGAATTCACTCGAGCAGATGTGAGAGAAGTGCAGCGAGTGCTTGCCCGAGAGGAAGTCAGAATGTGAAAATATCAACTGCACTCGAGTGAGCCATATTGCACTCGAAGTGAAGTTCTGACAGAAGCAACGAGGGAACAAAACAGAGCCTCACAACCATCAATCCAAACATGGTTAAACGTTATACAATCATTATGTTTTCACTTGTTATTGTTTCTAAACATTATCTAACATATATTTCAAGTGTAAAACAGGAGTTTACATATTTGGGTTGCATCTTCAAGAATGGAGGTCACGTATGAAAATTCTTCACTCAACGTGATGAATCCCAGAAGCCAGAAATTCAGTTTTTGACCAATGATCCAACATACCCATGACTAATACTTCATCATATTAATGATTAAGTATTTTGCAGTATGAAACAGGAAATATAACGGTGAGCTTTCAAATTCAAATAAAAGTCAATCACGTGCTACCAACCACGACAGCAAATGACCCACCATGAAGAATTGTCTGAAACTCAAAACACTCCACAACGTGATGTACAGCTCAAAATGATTCTCTCTGCTATTAAACTAAGACGCTCCACTTTGCTTCACAACGGACAGGAGCGTGTTTTTCAAAAATGCTCAAACGTTCAAATGAGGCAATGGAACTCCAACGGAAAAATTCTCACAACGGTCATCATCTTCATCAACTATAAATGAGAGAGTTTTCAACTTGGATGGCAGTGTGAAAAACGGTGAAAGACAGAGAAAACAGAGAAACAACTCCAACATGTGAAAAACATGAATCCTCTGCTTCTACCCAAACGCTCTCAGTTCTGCGGTTTCAATATTACTTTTCATTGAGAGAGTGATTATTTGTATTGTACTTCAGTGAGATTATATCCACTCTGTGAGAGAGTCTGTAAACACTTTCATCTATATTTCTGAGTTGATCTCAAGGTAGAGGGACCTTGAGAGGATTGATTTTCTTACAGGGAAGCAGTAGAGAGAATTGCCGTAAGACATTCTGCTCGTAAGACTTACAAGGTGCAAGCAGTAGAGAACGTTGCTGTTCATAAGACTTACAGGGGTGTAAGCAGGAGAGAACGTTGCTGCTCGTAAGACTTGCATGAGTAAGCAGGAGAGGAAGATCTTCGGAATTGCTCTGCTCGTAAGACTTGCCGTAAGGGGGAGTATCTTGATGAGAGATTTGTAAAAGGTTTCACAAGTACCCGGCTAAACTTGTGGGATTGTAAAGGCTTTTCTTGTGCCCGGATTAAACAAGAAGATAGTGGATTTGAAAATCTCAGGAGGAGCCTGGGGACTGGACGTAGGCCATCACAGATTGGACCGAACCAGGATAAATCACAGTTTGCATATTCTCTTCCCTAAACTCTTATATTTCCAGCATATATTATTTAATCTAACTTTTGATTTATAAACCTTCATACTTACTGTTTTCGTTAAGATACGAAAAGTTTTCTAAAGTTCTTAAGTTTTTATTATACACCCAATTCACCCCCCCTCTTGGGTAATAGCCGGTTCTAACATTTGGTATCAGAGCCCGGGCTCTTGTTTAAAGGACTTAACCGTCTCAAGAGTTACAATGGCTAATTTTGGGTGTTTTATACTTTCAGAAGGTTTTGATTATACAATTCCACCTCTTTTGAAAGATATTGATTTTTGGTTTTGGAAAGCTAGAATGACTAGTTTTATAAAAGCTTTTGATTTTGATATGTGGAATGTTTTTACAAATATTTTTGATTTCAAACCAAGAAAGGATTGGACAGAAAGTGAAAAGAAAATGTTTTCGTTGAACATTAGAGCAATGAAAATTCTGTATAGTGCTTTAACCGAAAATGATTTTGAGAAAATTAGATTTTGTTCTAATGCTAAACATATTTGGGACACTCTTGATTCTATGTATGCTTCTAACAATTGTGTGGAAGTTGAAACTGTTGACAGTTCATGTGAAACTACACGCTACGCATCTAATGTGCATGAACAATTGGAAGTTAATAATGAAGATGAAGAAATCATAGAACGCTTCCATACAGTCAACATGGATAGACAAGAAGAAGAGGATTCCCGAAAAGAGTTCAGTATGGACGAACATGAAAAATCACTCTTCGGAGCTCAAGATGAACTTAAGGTAAAAAGTTTCAATTCTTTGTATGATTTTCATAAAAATGATTTTCAGAGTTTACAAAAGTTCGTTTCTCAACCAATTGTTGATTCTTTTAAGAAAAGCAAAAATGTTTTCAAATATGCTGGAAAGTTTGTTGGGAAGAAAGAAAGTTCAAATCAAATCCATTCGAATTTCTACTCTTATGATCGACATAATACTTGCACGATATCTCATAATGCATATCTTGATACAATTTGCAATTATTGTGGTAAATCCGGTCATATTTCTCACACATGCTATATTAGAAGAAATTCCCATGTGAGAAATAAGTATATTTGGGTACCGAAGAAACATGTAAGGTTTAATACTAACAATCAAGGACCCAAGTATATGTGAGTACCAAAATGTCCATCTAGTACTTTATGTATGCAGGATGATCCGAAAAGAAATGGACATAAGGGTAAGGAGAAGATGAAAAAGCCAAGAGTTTCTCATGCACCTAAATGGAGATTCACACCAATTAGGAGAACTCTCGAATCACCCATTGCTAGAACTGTAAAGTTTAACCATAAAAAAAGGCAATGGAGAAAAGGAGTATGTTCCACCTCAAGAATGAACTACCATAGAATACCATTCAACTATCTTGAGGAGAACAAGAAAAGGAGGATCTCTCAATCATCAAATAAAAGACTCCTGGAGTCTATATATTTTGAGAGAAGGTTGCCAGCACCCAAAGCAAGATATTCAAAGTATCAACATCATAGAAAGGTGCAGTGGGTATGCAGAAGCAATCCTCCGAATATCTAAGGCAAAGGTACACAATGATAAAACCTCCTATGCTGTTGTTTGTAATATTTGTTGAGGTTTTATATTTTGGAACCTTAGGAATAAGCATTGCAAATGATTTTTAATTTATGTTTTCGCATCTCTTAAAAATCCACTTAATAGATTTATTTATAAAGGTATTGTAATGCTTAAAAGGTTAATTCTTTATGCATGTATAATGATTTGAAAAGAAAACATTTCTCTTATGCATAAAGACATGTTTTATTCATTATGCTCAATTGTTTCAAATGAATTATATTATTAGAGCATGTGAATTATGATTCCTACAAGATAACCATGAGTGGATCCAAGTAAAATTGGATACCAAAGGAAGAAAAATATTTATAAGGTTTTGTAGGAAGAAGAAAGGAAGAGCTTCATCTCAAAACTATGATTTCACTCAAATCTTGGTGAAGTTGAACCTTGAGGCTACATCTTAAATATGAAAACAAAAGGAGGAACTACTTAAGGCAACACTGCAAGTGCCTAGTTAGCAATAAAGGAATTATGCACAAATGAATTCCAAAGGATAATTTCTCAAGTAATTACGAGATTACTTGAGCACGGTACTGTCTTCTTTATTCTTACCTGATATTACGCTTATATAAATTATTTATTTGGGTAATGAATAACTTGCTCATTATTGCATACCATTAGCAATCATTCATTTATGGGTTTTAAATTGTTTTTAGATTGCTAAATGGACTGAAAGTGAAATTGTGCATAATCTTTCTATGTATTTAAGTTTCGAAATGCATATTTCAAAAATGTACCTAGATTCCAAATTATGCATAATTTTTCTATGAATTGGAAATTTGAAATGCACATTTCATAAATTTACTTGGATTTCAAATTCATCTTGTTATAAAAATGCATACACATTATTTGAAAATTATTCATATCTTGTTTGCATTCAAATCGGTTTCAAAATTGGAAGTTAATATTTATGTATACTGAAAGTCAGAAATGCTTCAAATCCATCCCTAGAGTTTTCCTCATCATTCACATATTTGTTTCTTAATCTTAAACCTGTTACTACTTGAACTCCTCAATTTTTATTTTGTAACAAGTTAGATCGTGTGTCTAACAAGTTAACTATCTATATGAGTTTCAAGTGTATTCCCTAGAAAAGAATTCTATATGTGAAAGCCTTGTGCCTAATGCATAAATCATTAGTTGGCCATGTTATTTCAAGCATTATAAATGTTCATTAGTGCATTGAATCTTAATGCATTAACCATTATTGTGGAATAACTTACCAGGATATTCTAAAACTCTAGTCATTTGGATCAATGAGTATGTGCTTCATCATCCATAAATTCTTATACTCATATTGTTGCTCAAATGCATTACCATTTGTCTTCATCCATTTCTCTTTGAGTAACTAGAATCTTGCACGTTAAGTCTTGCTGCCTTAAATATTTATCCATTTTAAGACGCAATACTAAGAGGCAAGATTATCCCTTGATCAATACTGAAGTCATCATGCTTATATATGCCAATATAAGCCATTTAGGCTAATTCATTTTTCATATGACTTTTGTTCTTGAGAAAATTCTCCAACATGTTAATTCTTATAATTAACATGTTATCTTTGCTGAATTCCTTAATGAAGCTTTCTGATATATATTTTATAACTTTTGACTTCCATTGTTTTTGACATAAGCATTGGTATTTAACAAGCTTCATAAATGAGTTTTCATGCATTCAAAATCTTAATGTCATGATGCATATTTATGATTCGAAAGAACATTTGAGATTTTGAAACAATTTGCATATCTCATTATCATTCTTGAAAATTTGTTTTCATTCATGATTTATCATTTCATAAAAGTTGGTCATTATGGATAGATTCTCTACTCTCTTTGATCCAACTTACATTTATTGCATGAAAATCTTATCAATGAAATATTTTCTATGAAATGTATTTACAAATCTTCATTGATCTTTGAAAATCACCATTCATTGATTCGTTACCCTTCATGATCTAATGGTTTAAATTTAAGTGGGTAAAAATATATCTTGGTCTTTGTTGGTTTATAGTACTCTTTGCTCAAATATCATATGCTTAATTGTATAAGAGCATAAGAGTTGCTATGTCTAATATTGTACGGACCCAAGAGAAGTTGGGTACCAAAGAGCATATCATTATACGTTTGCAGGAGTTGACCAAAATGCTCTACTTTTGGATACAAAGACCAAAGGCTAACAGAAAAGGCATGACTGATAGTGTTGCAGCGTGAGTTAAAGCAGAATATGTGATATTACTCAAATGACATCCCACCACTAGCAAATAACTAGCTAGTGATACAATCAGAGAAAGAGAAAGAGAAGGAAGATCTCTTAGTAGACCCAGAGGAGATTATTTCAAAGCAGCACAGAGCCAAGAATAAGTTATCTAATATGAATCTTTGTTGCCTACCCATCTTCCTTATCATTTCAAGGTGATCAGACATCTTCACTATGATATAGAGCCAACAGAGATGTTCAAAGGAAGATGCTGAGATGCACAGAATCATCAAGCTTAATGAGCCTATGAGGATTCTCAACAACTATCCTAGCTCTATGTCTAATCTTCACTGGAATATCTGCTATACCTACACTAGAGCTATGGTAAACAAGGCCAATAACTTTACTTACTTCATTGAGAAGAATTATCACATAATGGCCTATATTATAAGCAAGGAGGAGAGAAATATTGCAAAGATCATGTCTGTCAGAGAATAAGAGGTCTATATATACTTCTACAAGACTCACTCCAAGTTAACACAAGCAGCATAGAGGATGAGAGCTGAGACTTCAAGAATAAATGAGAGACAACACTTTGCTAGAGTTGGTCTCCCTGATCCTTCATTCGTTGGTCCATTTGTCTAAGGCTTTCTGAGAGAGGAGCTTCAACAATCACACAGAGCTTGCTACAAACATGCTGAGTTCATCACTTCTGTGAATGGCAAAATTAGACAACTCTGTGACTTGATCAACTAGAATCCCAAGGACTTATTCTAAGCTCATCATGGTATCCTAAAGTGCTCACAGAAGACTACACTTCAGAATCCCTCAGTACCAGTCACATCATCTAATGTTGACTAGGACATGATGCATCAATGGACTACAGAAGATTATGACTCGAGTGATTACGATATTACTCGAGTGAGGTATTGTATTCTTGCCTAATTCAAAATCCTTGAATTGTATCACTTGAGTATACAATCGAGTAATGATTGAGTAGAATCACTCAAGTAACCACTCAGGTGATATTGGGTTATATCTCTTCAAAACCCTGATTAGCATTGCCATTTAATTTCCCTCTAAATCTTCATACCTTCAAAATCATTTTCTCTATAAAGTTTCCAATGGTTTTCTATTTTCCTAATGCAAATGTTTAAAACCATGCATCAATTAAGGGGGAGCTTCATATTCACATGTGTTACATGTTGAAAGCTCATCTCCTATTTGAAAGAAAATTCTTTTAATATACTCATCTATATTCACCATGTCTTGATTAGTTTTGATGATGAGTTATTCTTACATTGTTCTTTTCATGATCTTAATTGTAATATATCATATGGAAAGGAACAGTTTGTTACCTGATTGAACTAACAATTCTCTTTGCAAAGAAAGATTTAAATTTATGACAGGAGAATTTGTTTTTGCGCAATAGCATTCCTCAACATACTACAAGAAGACTCTATCAACCTTGAGGATGTTTTTAACGCTCAGTCAAGGAATATATATTGGCTGTAACATTCAGAACAACAAATACATATGCCAATACAAATGAGCATTGAACATGCTAAACATAAGCTCAATTGGAGAATCCTGGCAACAACATGAATATATATCTGAGTTGCATAACAGAAGTGTGGTGTACATCAGAGTTGTACAAAGCACAACAGCATGCACCAGCATTGCCAAAGAAGCAACGGACTTCATGGAGCGCTTCATCAATTTCTAAATCTACATGAGCATTTCTAAACCTTTACTCTTTACATTTCAAGAATACGTTTCATATATTTTATTTATCTTGATTATAGAAGTTTTCTTGAAAAACTCTTCAAATCTCCTCTCATTAAAAATGAAAGTACTTTCACATAGGGGGAGTGTAAACTGTTTTCTTGGTTCATTCATTTTGATTAAAATAATTTCTACTCTATTTACTTCTTTATATATTTCAAACTTTTTGCTGATGTCAAATAGGGGGAGAAAAATGTAAGAAAAATATGTATGTTGCATATGTATGTTGCATCATATATGATATGTATGTTTGCACTTTACATTATATATATGTATGTTGCACTTCATTCAGACATATTTTTCTTAAAGGATTTGTCATCATCAAAAAGGGGGAGAATGTTAGATATGATTAGTTTTGATGATGTCAAATATAGATATTAAGTGATAAGAGCAAAAAGTTCATATAATGTATTTCTTTGACTAACTACTATATTTAATGTTACATATTTTGTAGATTAGTCAAGCAAAGAATGAAGAAGATTGAATTAATGAAAATGAACAAGAGGAAGAAGAAGAAAGAAATTGAAGATAGTCAAGGAGGTGCTTACTTGGATTATGAAGAATGAAGAACTTGTTAGATCTTACAAGAAGATAAAGATTCAAGTTGTTAGATGTGATATTGGAGGTTTCTATTATGATACCGGAGGTTTCTATGATCAAATAATGGTTGGAATATGTTAATATGAAGCTAAGATGACTTATATATGAGTTTTGGCACTTCTAGAGGAGTTGTGCTCGAGCACAAGGTGTTATGCTCGAGCACAGGAAGAACATGCTCGAGCACAGGCCATTTCACTCGAGCACGGGGTGTATACTCTGTTCTACTCTGTTTTACGTTCAGCTTGAGCGAGGTCTGGTATTTTGATCATATCTCTCAAACCACACGTCGGATTGACCCGAAACCGGTGGCATATGAAAGAGGACTCCCAACACGTAAAATTGGCACCAGAATCACATTGAAAGAAGATCAAATGAAGTAGATATGACTCGTCGAAAATGAAATTGAAATCACCGTCTTTTTCTGACACAGGTTCGGTATTTTGAGTATATCTCACAAACCACAGATCGGATTGAGACGAGACCAGTGCCAAATGAAAGTAGACTCAAAGAGCTTTCCATGGATAGCTAATTTGCCTAATTTAAACGTATATTCTAGGAGCTATGCCTTCTGGAAGTTGATGCTTGTGCAGACTAGCGAAATATACACTCCTTCGATCATAACTTGCAGAATACAAGGAGTTTGGAGCTGATTCTTGTTGCATTAGAATGCATATGATAAGAGCATTCTTATGATACATCATTTGGATCAAATGAATCAAATTTTTCTAAAGGGGCCCCACATCACCTGCGAGTGAAAAAACTGACTCTCTGAAAATGTTGTGCGAGTGATGTCCAGAAGCAGCTGAAACGTGAAGAAAGTTGCAACACTCGAGCACTAGGATTCATGCTCGAGCATTGGATCATTTCTCACTCGAGCAGATGTGAGAGAAGAGCTGCGAGTGACAACCCGAGAAGAAGCATGCACGTGAAAACTTGAGGCGCACTCGAGCAGACGTTTTGTGCTCGAGTGATGTTGAGAATTCACTCGAGCAGATGTGAGAGAAGTGCAGCGAGTGCTTGCCCGAGAGGAAGTCAGAATGTGAAAATATCAACTGCACTCGAGTGAGCCATATTGCACTCGAAGTGAAGTTCTGACAGAAGCAACGAGGGAACAAAACAGAGCCTCACAACCATCAATCCAAACATGGTTAAACGTTATACAATCATTATGTTTTCACTTGTTATTGTTTCTAAACATTATCTAACATATATTTCAAGTGTAAAACAGGAGTTTACATATTTGGGTTGCATCTTCAAGAATGGAGGTCACGTATGAAAATTCTTCACTCAACGTGATGAATCCCAGAAGCCAGAAATTCAGTTTTTGACCAATGATCCAACATACCCATGACTAATACTTCATCATATTAATGATTAAGTATTTTGCAGTATGAAACAGGAAATATAACGGTGAGCTTTCAAATTCAAATAAAAGTCAATCACGTGCTACCAACCACGACAGCAAATGACCCACCATGAAGAATTGTCTGAAACTCAAAACACTCCACAACGTGATGTACAGCTCAAAATGATTCTCTCTGCTATTAAACTAAGACGCTCCACTTTGCTTCACAACGGACAGGAGCGTGTTTTTCAAAAATGCTCAAACGTTCAAATGAGGCAATGGAACTCCAACGGAAAAATTCTCACAACGGTCATCATCTTCATCAACTATAAATGAGAGAGTTTTCAACTTGGATGGCAGTGTGAAAAACGGTGAAAGACAGAGAAAACAGAGAAACAACTCCAACATGTGAAAAACATGAATCCTCTGCTTCTACCCAAACGCTCTCAGTTCTGCGGTTTCAATATTACTTTTCATTGAGAGAGTGATTATTTGTATTGTACTTCAGTGAGATTATATCCACTCTGTGAGAGAGTCTGTAAACACTTTCATCTATATTTCTGAGTTGATCTCAAGGTAGAGGGACCTTGAGAGGATTGATTTTCTTACAGGGAAGCAGTAGAGAGAATTGCCGTAAGACATTCTGCTCGTAAGACTTACAAGGTGCAAGCAGTAGAGAACGTTGCTGTTCATAAGACTTACAGGGGTGTAAGCAGGAGAGAACGTTGCTGCTCGTAAGACTTGCATGAGTAAGCAGGAGAGGAAGATCTTCGGAATTGCTCTGCTCGTAAGACTTGCCGTAAGGGGGAGTATCTTGATGAGAGATTTGTAAAAGGTTTCACAAGTACCCGGCTAAACTTGTGGGATTGTAAAGGCTTTTCTTGTGCCCGGATTAAACAAGAAGATAGTGGATTTGAAAATCTCAGGAGGAGCCTGGGGACTGGACGTAGGCCATCACAGATTGGACCGAACCAGGATAAATCACAGTTTGCATATTCTCTTCCCTAAACTCTTATATTTCCAGCATATATTATTTAATCTAACTTTTGATTTATAAACCTTCATACTTACTGTTTTCGTTAAGATACGAAAAGTTTTCTAAAGTTCTTAAGTTTTTATTATACACCCAATTCACCCCCCCTCTTGGGTAATAGCCGGTTCTAACATATACTACTCAAATGAACTGGTTGGTTATGCAGACGCTGGATTTTTATCTGATCCACATAATGGTAAATCACAAACGGGCTATCTATTTACATGTGGAGGTGCAGCTATTTCATGGCGATCTATGAAACAGACTATATCAGCCACATCATCTAATCATGCAGAGATTCTAGCAATACATGAAGCAAGTTAAGAATGTATGTGGTTGAGGTCAGTAATACATCATATACGTACAACTTGTCATTTATCTTTCGGCAAAATGATCCCAACAATCCTCTATGAGGATAATGCTGCATGTATCGCTCAACTTAAAGAAGGCTATATCAAGGGCGATAGAACGAAGCATATTTCACCAAAATTCTTCTTCACTCGTGACCTTCAAAAGGATGGTGAAATAGATATCCAGCAAATCAGTTCAAGTGAAAATCTAGCAGATTTATTCACCAAGTCACTTCCAGGTACAATCTTTGAAAAACTTGTTCATGATATTGGTCTTCGGAGATTCAAAGATTTCAACTGATATTATCAAGAGAAGGAGTCGATACACGCTGTACTCTTTTTCCCTTATCTAGGTTTTGTCCCACTGGGTTTTCCTAGAAAGGTTTTTAATGAGGCAGCACTCGATGGTGTATCAATGAATGATGTACTCTTTTCTTTGGCTAGGTTTTTATCCCACTGGGTTTTTCCTAGTTAAAGTTTTTAATGAGGCACATTCATAATGGACATCCAAGGGGGAGTGTTATGAATATTAAATATGTGGATGTCCATTGACTCATATTACTCTTCCAATCAACTTGACATAAAGATGACTTGATACAAAGCAAAAGCAAAAGAAGACAAGGATATAAAGACAACAAAAGAAGACAAGGACATAAAGACAATAAAAGAAGACAAGGAAATAAAGACGATATAAAGTAACCATGGTCATTTAAATATAACCATGGTAATACAACTAGGGTTAGATTTCTGCCTCTATATAAAGGGCTGTAATCGATTGTTTCAATTGAACTGAATGAGAACTTCTCTCTAACTTCTCTCTAGAAATTCTATCAATTTCTTTGAATCCTATCAATCTTCTCTCTTATCACATATACTTTTATAACATAAAGTACTTCATTAAATATATTTAATGGATGAAACTATATATAAATTAGAATGTATAAAAATGTATATAAAAGGTTGATACTATATAATAGTATATTGCTAATTAGATCTTTTATACTTGACAAGTTGGCCTCTGATTCTATCAAGAACATATTTCATTTGTGTTGAAGATAATGTAGTTATATTTGATAAGGATGCTATATCAAGTGAATCATTATTATCTTCACCCATATTTTCTCGTTCACCTTTAAAAAAATTCCACATCAATTTGGGAATTTTTCCAAATAAAATTATGTCCAGTCATTATTATTGCAAAAACTATGTGGACTTGTGTTTCAAAACTATATGAGTGCATATCTTGCAAGATTTGAAACCTATTATTCCAGACTTCAAATGTCCTTTTTATAATGCACCTTAAATTTGAATGATAATAATTGAAGATCTCGTTATGAATTCTAAATCCTGGTTGTTGATTGAATTCTAGAAGGTGATAACGCTCATGTCTATATAGAACAAGATATCCAACTAGTGTTGGATAACTAGTATCAAGCAAATAATATTTCCTTGATTAATGATGAAATTTTTTTCACACGGTGAAATTATAGCAAATATGAAATAAACACAAAAAAAAAAATATAATTAAGGTGAATGGGGAAAATTCATAAATAGAGTAGAGATGGCAATGTGGAGTACGAGCATCATATGCAGTATCCTCCCATCTTACCAAATCCAAAACCCAAAAATTGTGAAGCAAAAAGAAAAAAAAACAGAGAGAGAGAGAGAAAGAGAGTTCAAAGGAGGTCTTGATCGCCAAGGAAAATGGGTTTCGCTGAAACTGTTATGCTCCTGAGCTTCTGTTTTTGTGAAGGCTGCGGAGTGCTCCAAGATTTGTAATACAATTTTTTCCAGGTTTGTATTTTGGCGAAGGCTGTATATGCTTGTTCACTTTTTGGTAAGAAAAGCTCTGGGCCATATTTAAGTAATAAAAGAATCACAATGGCATGAATGAAGATTTGGGGAAATCAAATTATGAAGAAAGGAAAATTTGCTTGCCAATAAAAGCTTTCGCAAACATTGAAATTCGGCTCCTTCACTAACGGTTGCCCACCGTGAAGCCTGAAGCAACAATGAAGCTAAAAGCAGCTATCAAGAGCTTTTTTTCATAAGTTGCTTTTGGGTTTAAGGTCCATTTCAAAAAACGCTAACCCAAACGGATCCAAAACACTCACACCAAGCTTTTTCCATCGGAATGCATTTTTTTTGGCTCTACATAATGTACTGCTTATTTGTGAGGAAATAGATTTAAACCACAGAGGCTTTCAATATTCTTTGCTTTCTAGCATGGTATTAGGGCTAAGTAACTCAGCCTAACTTTGATGATTGCTAGTTTACGAATTCTTTTGACTTGACATATATTTTCATTTTTTAGGAAAGTAAATACAAACACCAATTCAAACTAAACAAGAAAAAACCTAATCAAAACTAGAAATCACATAGTATAAAGACACCTAAAACAAGGACAAAGAACACAAAAACAACGGAAGCCAAAATCCAATGGACTAGAAGAGGAAAGGCTGAACTCTTGTTTACCATGATCAAAAGGGGTGGCATAACATGCTCAATTGAGCCTAACCTCTTTGATCCCAAAACTGCATAAACTATGGCAGATTCAAGAAACCCTCCCATTACATAAGGGAAGAAGCAAACCTTAAAGTCAAAGAAAACTTCCAAAGCAACAATAACCATAGTAGAGTTGAGCCAGCCAATACCACAAGCAATAGTAATCCACCAGGAATGGCAAACGTAGAAATTACAAGATGCACATACAGACCAAAAGGTAAAGACAAAGCATAAAACAAAGACCTAACAATTATAGGAGGTGACCAAACTACCAACATCGCCACTAGTGAAGCCCCCATTACTATAAAAAAGGACAACTGTGGTGCTTCTTTTTTGAATAGTTGTGGGACTTAGGAAGTGCCACATATCCTATCGCCACTGAAAGAAGCTGTAGCGCTTCCATAAGCATCACAAAATGTCTTTTTTTTTTTTAAATACCCTTTCTGTGACGCTTTCTTGAGTAAGTGCCATAGGAAGTTTAAGCTCCTGTGGTGCCTCCTTAGGGAAGTGCCACAGGAAGTTTAGACTTCCTGTGGCACTTACTTAAGAAAGCATCACAAAAAATGATTTTTTTTTTTAAAAAAAAATTTGTTTTACTTCCCATAGCACTTTTCCAAGAAAGCGCCTAAGGAAGTATTTTTTTTAAAAAAATTATTATTTTTGTAGTTTTAATTCAGAACCCGATTATTACGGTGGCAATAAACTTTAAACACAAATTTCTATATCCACAGCAAAATGAAGAAAAGCAAACCAGAATAAAATAACTCCAAAATGATACAAACAAATAACTAATAAACAAAATCACTACTAAATATATTTACAACAATTGTGAATGAAATATAGCTAATTTTACTTAAATAAACAACATAACAATAGGCAAGAAACAACCTAGTTACTTAAATAGTAGCTAGCTAGAGCATTATCTGAGTACATATTCTCACCTTTCTTAGATGATTTCATTGACTTGATAATCAGTCAAATTGTCATAACGTTGATCTTTATCAGACACTATTCAGTTAAATTTAAAATACAATATGAATTGCAAATAAAATGACTTACTTTGGGAGGAACAGAAGGTTGATCATGAGTAATTACATCCTTCATGAATTGCATGATGTAATACCCGGCCTAGCCCCGCCATACTCGGTTCGATCGTACTTTTTCTGAAATTTTGACTTGGGCCATTTTGACATATTTTCGCCCAAGGAATCCATTTCTGAACTCAGAATTACTAAATTCACTGCCAAAAGACCAGAATGCCCTTGCCAACCCTTATTTTAGGGTTTCAGGGGTGTTTTGGTAAATGCTTTTAAGGCTTTTCTAGAAAAGTGATCAACAATAACCCCATCTAATTTTCCCTCATGAACACAATGGAATCATCAGATCATCAAAAAATCCAACTCACCCCTTGAACTAGCGCTGGTTGAAATCTACAATTTTATGAGGAAAATTGGGGTTTTCCAAATCTGACTCCACAGACTTGCTCCTTTCTTCTCCTAACCACTTTATTAACTATTTAATTATGTTATAGCTACCATTTTGACCCAATTTTGGCAGCATAACACCTAGGGTTCAACATTTCCAAATTTTACAACCACAACAAATCAGTCACAATTTCACAGATTAAATTAACCACAACAGTCACATCAACAATAATTTCAAGTTTAGGAAGTCACCTTTGCTTCCTTCTGGTTCTTCCTTTCTTGACTAAACCCTAGCCTCCCAAAAACTCCAAATTTCTGTTTCAAACACCTTAAATCATATAGAAAGCAAGCTTAGGAGAAGGATTACTCAAGTTAGGAGCTAATTCACCGAATAAATCAAGCTTTCCTGGTGATTTTCTCCTCATTCTCTCTAAAATTCTCAAAAGCTCTCTTTCTCTTCTTTTTTGCACACAAACTGTCGGTTTAGAGGAGGTAAGAAGATGAGGAAGTGTTTTATAATATCATGCTTATGTCATCCTTATCTTGCTTATGTCAAAATTTCTAATTTCCAAAAATCAAAATGTTAACATTTATGTACTTAAACTTTATGTACATATAATGTTGTCACAAGCCCATTTAGCATGCAACTAACATTTCCCTCTTTTTGTTACATGTAATGGTGTCCCAAGGGTCCTTCCTTTAGGTCTAAATTGGCTTTATAACATTTCCCGAGTCACAGATATACTAGTGTCACATATTTCCCATTTTCAGATTTTATGACAATTTTGGTAGATTTTCTACCCAAATTTTGAAAAATCATAACTAAATTTGTAGACGTCGAATTGGAGATATTCTAAAGGATATGAGACCCTCATTAAGTCTAGTTTCAAGAAAAAATATATTATTTAGCCAATTGGAAGCTGAAAATTCCCAGAATTAAATTCTTTGGATGTTGTTCCAGAAAATGGACAATTTTTTTGGGCTAACTTCAAAAATTCATAACTCCTTGTATATATATTCAAATGATTCATATGACCTATAAAATTAAAGCTTAGGATGTCTACTTTCACCTTATAAAATTTCATAATTTTTTAGTTATCATTTGATCATCCAAAATTATATGACAAACTCACTACCTCACAGGGAAGTTTCACTAGCAACATAATCACATCCCCATAATTCACCCTTCCATTTTATTAAATGCCACAAATACTTATAAGTCATATTGGGGAATAAAATTTGGGGTGTTACACGTTGCATCTTACCATAAGCAAGGAAATTATTAATTGTGCAAAACAACATGTCTTTCAAAGTGAAACTTTCTTCCCTATACCCATCATACTTATTGGCACCTTCTTCCCAAAGTAGCTTCAAGTCATCAATTAAAGGAGAAAAGTATACATCTATATCATTCCCAGGTTTTCTTGGCCTAGAATTTAACACAGACAATATCATAAGTTTATGTTTCATGATCAAGTGTGGAGGAATGTTATAAATCATCAATATCACTAGCTACGTGTTGTGTGTACTACTCTAAACACTGTGCAGATTGATTCCATCTATTGATAGAGCAAGATGTAGGTTCCTTACTTCGTTACAATGTTAGGGTACTTATGATCAATTTTTTTTCCATTGAGGAGCATCTGTAGGGTGCCTAAGCTTTGTGCTTTAATCCTTTCATCTGCATGTCATGTCAATTTCTTAGCAATCTCTGCATTACTGCTTGAATCTCGGAATAATGGGAAAATACCATTGGACCTTTAAAGGAATTTTTCCTTTCTTTTCCCATATCAAGATGCAATGCATTTAGGGCACTTTTCTAATGTTGCATACTAATTTTGAAATAGTATGCAATTGTTAGGGCATGCATGTGTCTTCTCATAATCCATACCAGTTGTAGAGCAAAGAATTCACTTTCCCTCGTATGTTTTGGTAAGAAGTGCATTTTCTTTTGGAATCATATCTTGTAAAACTTCAAGCAGTGCGATGAAACCCGAATTACTCAATCCATAGCACACTTTAAATTTGTACAATTTCAACACTACTAACAATCTTGTATATTTAGTACTATCAACATATAATAGTTTCTCTGTATCACCTTTCAGCTTCAAATTCTTTAGGCCAGTTATGAAGCACCACTTTGACCGCATTTAGCATTTGTTCAAGACCATCGTCCTCATCACACATGCTTGGTTCAAACTCGTTCGAATTATCACTTGTGGTATGCACCCGATCACTACATGCATCATTCATCTCATCATGCCTTGTCCATCGTGTATATGTTTGATCAATTCTATGAAACACTAAAAGATCTATCAAATCAAGTGGACTAATCCACTTTTTATAACAATAAGATAAGCAAGGACACGGATTTTGTTAGGATCTTTTGTATGCTCAATTGCAAATCTAATAAACTCTTTCACCCTATCTATGTATTCCTTTGAACATCGATCAGATGACATCCATTTTTGATTCATCTACACCTTCAACCTATTTTTTAAAAGCGGCTAGTTGCTTAATTATTGCATTTACTAATTACTTTTTTCTTTTGTTATTTATTTTAAAATAAAATTAGTAGCATAACATCTTAAAAAGTAAAGCTTCTCAGGTCTTAAACCCTCTTTTTTAATTGACAAATAATCAATTAATTAATCCTGCAGCATCATAATAATTTTTCACAGCTCATAACGAAAAAAATTATATTTGCCAGCACATATCATAGGTAAATTAGAAATCATTACAAGCCACCAAATACAATAGAAGTGTTAAAAATAAATAATTATTTTACTTATACAACTCATCAATAACAATTACTACAAAACTTACAAATTATAACTACTACATATCTTCACATACAACCTATATATAATAACATTTAATTTTATCTTGTTTATTTTTCAGTATACAAAAATGAGCATAATTTTTTTTTTTCAGATTTCATGATAAATTAAATATAAAAGACATTGAGCAAATTAAACTATTAACTACTATTAAAATTAGATTTGTAAGCTCAAAAATTAAAAAACTTATAGTGTATAAGAGACTTGAATAGAGTGAGCTGAAACTTCAAATACCAACATGAAAAAAAATTAATAAAGGAAAAATAGAAAGACAAAGTTTGCACGCATCTTTAAAAATTTTTTAAAAAATGGATAAAAAGTGGTATGTACAGGGATACAATGCAAGACCAAAGTAAATAAAGAAAGAGGAGGAGTGGGGTTGGTTGCAAGAAATAGGACCAAAGGGGATGGGGATGTTGATGATGAGTGATGAAAAGTGGAGGGAGGAGAAAATGTGAGAAGTGGTGGGGACAGAGTGGGGATGAAAGTGATGAAAAGAGGAGGAATGCAACATCCCAAATTTTATTCACCCAAAATTTCTTATATTAAAGGGAATAAAAAGGTGAAGTAAAGAGCGTATGGAATGACAAAACAAGGCAATTAGTGATCACACACATTATTATGTTTGAAACAAAAATTGTAAACATTTGAATTTGTTGCTAGTGAGTTTTTCTGTGTAGCAATCATGTTGTGTGACATTTTTAAATAGGCAAATGATGTCCAATGCCTATGAAATTTGTTAGAATAAAAGTAGACTCATCAAACTTTAATTTGATATAAGTCATTTGGAGATGTATACAAAGAGTTATGTATTTTTGATGTTAGCCCAATGAAACTGAGTTTAATTAACATTAAATATTATATACTGAAGGAGGTGGATGATGATATTTTATAAGGCCTCTTTATCTCTTTCTTTAGGCCATTTTTGTGCCAACAACATCAGCCGAGAGAGAGAGAGAGAGAGAGAGAGAGAGAGCGCAACTGAACAAATATTCAAGAGGCAAACAAGGCAAGTTTTAGGTGATAATTCACTTAATATTGCCTTCAATCTCTTGTTAATCTCTCTTAACTTTTATTTCATCTTGAACTACATGTAAAGCAAGCAAAACCAAGAGCAAGAAACAAGATAGAGGACATGGTTTTATGGCCTAGAGAGAGAGAGAGAGAGAATCATAGGTAATCTCAAAAACTTTGTTTCTCTTATTGATTCTTGATGGTTGTTGATATTGTTGTGTTTTGGTGGCTTGTTTGATTGAGATTTGTATTTTGGGAAACTCAAACCCTAAGGGGAGGTGTTATCCAAATCTTGATTAATCATGTGCAAATGGTGTTTAAGGGATTAAATATATGATTACAAGTTAAAAGGGAGTGTTTTGTGGATTAAAAGGGAGTGTTTTGGGGTTAGAGCAGGATTTTGGCAAGTTTGATGATTCGATTGGATTTAGAAGGGAAAATTGTTTGGGGATACATGTGTTCATGATTTTTGGATGCTTATGTTTAAATTTGGAAATTATTGAATTTAAGGGGATGTGCTGTTTGATTTGTTTAACTGGAGGTAGCCTAATTGAGCAATGAATTTCATTGATCAAACCTAGTCCAAATATTATGAAATTTGACAGGCTTAAAGTAGAAATGCAGAGCTTTAATTTGATGGGTAGAACATAATTTTGGACTAGTATATTAAAAGATATGATTTTTTTCAAATGTGATAACAGTTTTATGCTATTTCTGTGTGCCCATAGAACCGCGCGTCAGTTTTCTGGAAAACTGTGAAACTACACTGTGGAGAGCGGTACTATGCAAAAATTGCTGAAACTGTTATTAAAGGTAGTAATAATTTAAGTAATAACAAGTTGCTTATTGTAATATCCTAAATTGTAATTAAGGGCTAATGACCTCAAAAGTGATGTAATTAATGTTAGTTAAACACTTTTGAAGTATATAAGGTAAATTGTGACGTAAAATGTGCTTGGAAATGATTTAGTAAGCATTGTACTAATCAGGGGCAAAATGGTAAATTTATCGACCAGTTGGTCAGTTATCGAAGAGGAAACTCATAGGTAACTTGAGATCAATGGCTAGGATTGAAAGAGCAAGTGGTGGAATCAAGTGTGTATGTGAGTATATGAAATCATAGAAGGAAGTACAAGATGTTGACAAGTGGCAAAAGATGGACCATGGGATAAGGTCAAATTTTCAAACTCAATTTTCTCTTCCCTCTCCTCTTCCAAGTCGGTTGAAGCATGGGAAAAAGGGAAAAAATATGTGATCATCATTATTCTTATCTCATTCTCTCTCCTTAGCCTCCATTTTTGGTGGATTGAAGGTGGAAAGAGAAAGTGTTAAGGTGAGTTTGACTAGCTAGATGCCTCCTAATGCTCAAGTGGTTTTCATTAATGTTGTCTAAGAGGTTGAGAGCTCTAATCCTATGGTTTCAGAATTTTGAAAGGTATTTTGGAGTTTGCACAAGTTTGCAAGCTAGAGAATCAAATAGTTGATCTTAGCAAAGTAAAGAGGTAAACATTTGATGCATTTTGGTATATTTGTGATGATTTTTGGTTAAGTTTTGGAAATTTTGGATTTTTCCCTGATTTCTTGTGATTTTGAAAGATATGAATTGGTTAGTGTTTGGTGGTAGAATTAGTACCAAACTATGACCTTGAACCATTAGAAGTGATTGGGAAATTGTGGTAGTAAGATTGGTTCTTGGTGGTTTTGGGTTGCATTTTGGGTAAAACAGGGTATGTGTTGATTGGGAAGGAATTTTGGTTGTTTTAAGGTTACCAATAGATTCATTATGGAATTTTAGCTGAGAATGAGTTTTGGTATAAGTTTTGAAACAATTGGAACCAGTTTTGGTAAATCTGGAAAATCATATCAGTTGCTGCGATCTGGCTTCTGATAAGCCTCACTCGAGTGAGGTAAGGTCTTACTTGAGTGTAGTATGAAATTCTCAGTGTTTTGGTTAAGTCCTTAGGCTGAGATCGTGAGTGAACTTCTTCATCTTCGAGTGACATACGCTATCACTCGACTGTATATGGTATCATTGAGTGCACTTGTAGTCTTGGAGTCTTAGTTGCTCTTGGGTTGTCACTTCCTGCACCCCACTCGATGGGACTCGGGTGACAGGTGTCATAACTCAAGTGCCTGAGTGAGTGCTCTAGTACACTGGCCATCTAGGAGGTGTTGGTGCTTTTGGGTACACACTTTCTGTGTCTCACTCGCTGGGACTCGAGTGCGATTGTGGGGCAACACTCGAGTAAGGCCTTCTCCACTCGAGTAAGTCAGCCCAAAATTAGAGTTTTGCTTCCTAAAATGGTATCTTTGAGGTAGTTTCTTCCAACCCTTTAGGTATATGTTTAGGCCTATAATAGTCACCTAAAGAGTTTAAACGATAACCAACTTAAAGTATTACAAAATTAAGAACTTGGAAAAGAGATTGATGAGTTGTCCCTAATTTGGTTTGTAGGATTTGACATTTGCCGTCCTCAAGAGCCCACAGTGCTGAAGAGCGTCAGGAAATGTGAGAATGAGTGGAATTGGAAACGGACTGGGGACCAAAGGTAATGAAAAAGGGAGTGGTAGGGCATGCAGAAACCAAGAGGAAGAGGATAAGAGAAGTAGGACATGCACTGGTTGGATATCGTAATCTGATTGGGTAGGGGAAATTGCCACTTTGTGTGGCATACACAAAGTGGTACCATGGAGCCTTCTGTGATGCTTGGTCATAAGCCTTATTAAGCAGCTGTGGCACTTCCTTAAGAAAGCGCCACAACTACTTTAAAAAAAATCTTATGTGGCTCTTGGCCAAGTAAGTGCCACATAAGCTCCCTCCCCAGCTGTGGCACTTACATAAGAAAGAGCCACAAAAACCCTATTTTTTTTAAAAAACTAAAATTAAGAAGCTGTAAAAAAGTGCTACAAAGTGCACCACTATTTCCTATTTTTGTAAGAAGCCATCTTTATGGTGCTTCAGTGGCTGTAGTCCAACCACACAATTTCCGAGTAAAAAGAGCTATAAGACCTTTTGCATTTCTCATGCTTCGTATAATCTTTAGATTCAATAGAGTCATAACCCCAAGAACATTGCTCTATATTTTAAGCCATTAGACTCTGTTTTTTAAGAAATCTCCCCCTTCATCACATTTGAGGCCACATCATCAAAGTTATTTGTAAGAATTATTGGGTGTACCTAGAGTGCAACCGTTTATCTCTTGTATCCACGCTAATTGGATCACAGTTGCGGAAGCAATTAATACGTACAGTAAATACACCACCGACAAGAAGAAGAAAGTAATATAGTAGAGGGAATGAGAAGTCAGTTTGATAGAGTTTCTGTATGTTATATCCAGTGTTTTATAACTGAATCCCCTATGTCTATTTATAGGGTTCTATGCATCCCTTCTTTTTCTACTAACATGTCCTTTCATCAGAGAGACAAGATATCCTTTCAATTGAGAGACATATAGTTTCGTGAAACAATACCACTTGGAGAGTCATAATCTATCATTTAAACAACATGACTCATAATGTTTTAGGAAATATTACATATATCCACCCAAGAATTTATATTATTTATGCTTTGACCCCAATCCTATTGGGCTTGGGCCCAATCTACTAAGGGTGGATTAGGCTATTTTTCAACATCTTCTACTCACACTTAGTGGATTAGATATGTCTCTTTCTCTTCCTTCTTTCATACTAGGTGCTTTGTCATGACTGCGTAGGCATGACATCTGCATATAGGTGTATGTACTAGAAATCTCTTTTATAGAGATCAGCATAAGACAACCTTCATTATGGAGCTTGATTTTAATATTGTGCCTTAAATATCCTAGATTCACTTATATACACTTTCACATGGCTAATCTAATCCCTTTTGAGTCAGTATAAAACTCAGATTGCCTTTCTAATATGCATAGTATCCACACTTATGAAATTATAAAAAAAATATATCATAAAGGACATGTCTCAGACACTAGCATATTTGTGTATATTTCAAGTAATCTTCCTTTCGCCCAGATATCACTTCAATATACATCAACTGCTTTCCTAACATAATACCATATATCGCATCTATCATGATCATAGGACATATGCTAAAGTAGCAGACGCTGAAGCATACCTCTATGATATTGTCAAAGTCAAAAGATATCATTGGAAGAATTAGAAACTTCCTGGGACTCACAACAATTAAGCAGAGATCTTTTTACTTGCTTCCCGTTTGCGGTTCTTTAGCACATGCGGTATGAATCACATGCTACAGTGTTACTTTTACACCATAAGAGTGCACATCGTTTTGCATTTTGTTGTTAACACTGTACAGACTTAAGTCTAGACACTCCCAGCATCTAAACCCAAATTCTTCCTTTCTACTCAGACATCAATATTGAAGAATTTGTTATTTGGCTACAGGTATCATGGAAGTGGATATCCATGATTTGATCCATACTTATGTTCAAGTTTATGGATCTCATCTTGACATGCTACACTATTGTCAAGGCGACATAGTTTGTGTTTCTTCTCTACCATATCAGCATTCTAGTCGCTTTACTGGTGAACGCAATTGTCTCATCTTTGCACACCCCTCCTGAGTGTTAAAGGCGGTTGCTCGTGTGAGAGAGACAACCTCACAAGCCTGTACGACATACTAAACATTGTATACTTTCACACAGACATATATACTAATAATGTCAAGTACTTCAATTAATCATAAATGTAATACATAAAGTTTGAAAGTTTACATTTTGCGTACTCCAATTGCCCTTACATGTTTTTCAAATGTTTCCTTGGCAATTGGTTTGGTTAGGGGATTAGCGACCATACTCTTGGTCGAAATATGTTGTATAGCAATAATTTTCTGTGCTATATAATCTCTTACAAAATTGTACTTAATGTCTATATGTTTGGTCTTACTATGATACTTGGGATCTTTAGTATAGGCTATGGCTACAGTGTTATCACAATGCATTAATACTGGATTGGTACTCTTATTGCCAAATCCAAGATGTTCAATAAACCTCTTCAACCATAATGCCTCTTGTGCAACTATAGTGCCTACATAAAGCCACTTACATTTGTCAGGCAACCGATGGTATTCTATATAGGATCCTTGATCCCTTCTCACGTGGTCTATTGAACCTGAGTCCTAAATCCAAGAAGAACAGATATTCTCTGTTAGAAAAACAGTGCTAGAAACATAGGAAACGTGTGAATTTACATAATCCACTAGTACCTTTTCACTCTCATTTCGCTCGGGGCAATCCCGTGTGAAATGACCCATTTTTTCCAGGCAAAACATTTGACCTTCTTTAAGTCATTTTTCTTCTTCTTCCCACCCTTTTGTTCCTTTCTTCTTGAATTCCTTTTTTCCTTTTACAAATTTATTCTTGTCCTTCTTTCCATTCTTTTGGAATTTATTCCCCTTCTTGGAATCGGGTTTTGTATTAGAAGGACATGCACCCTCTGTGTAGTAGGCATGGCCAAAGGACTTGTATGCCTCCAAGCGCTCATCCTCAAGTTCCAAGTGTTTAGCCACATCATTAAAATTTTTAATGCCTTCATTATGGGTTAGATTAACCTTCATGTGCTCCCAACTAGATGGCAATGATCTTATCACTGCCTGAACTTGTTGTTCATCAGACACAGTATGCCCAACTTCCTTCAATTCTCTAATCATATTTTCCATCTCTCTCAAATGTTGTTTCATGGAAGTATTTGGACAAAGCTTATACGTATCAAACTTAATAGTTAATCATCTAAGCTTAGAGGTGGATGTACCACCAAACCTGTCTTTCAACGCTGCCCATATGGCTTGCGCTGTTTCATTTTTCTTATATTCACACATGAGGTCATCTGCCATTGTACTCAGCAATGTAATTCTTGCAATGCTATTTTTCTTTTTCCAAGCCTCATAGACCTCTTGGTCTCTCCTGTGTTGGGCCGTATTCCCAGCAGTAGGCTGTGCTACAACTGTTGTTAGAGGTTCTATTGTCTCTTGTTCCTCCAAAATATATTGAACTTTTCGGTGCCAGATATCCCAATTGTCACAATTTAATTTGTCCCCTTTATTTAACTCAACGATGATATTCTTAGTTGCCATTTTCAATTCTGAAACAAATCTATTCCACATTCAACAAGTCTCTCTAAGGGTATTAAACTATTGAACATATCATCGACAATATATATAGCACAACACAGTATACAATGTCATGTACTTATATTATTCTTAACCAGAAAAAATAGTAATACTACTAAATTCTTGATCAGGAGTATATGTTTGTATCTCCCATCACATAAATATCAGTAAAATCACTAAAAATCTGTCAAGAATTATATATATGTACTTTAACAACTCTAACTTTTAGGACTAACAACTGCTAAAAGCTCCCACTTGTCAAAAACATATAATAATATAATGAATTATCAACTAAATCATGCTTCATCATAATATAAATGAAATAATATTCTCTCTATAATATATGAAAACATGTTTATAACACATTTAAATATAACAGAAAAATATTAAAATCAACAAATGAATTTTAGAAGTTTCGAAATGGTTTAAAACATTCATAAACACACTTAGAATATCATAAACATATAATAATTGGCGTCTAAACTACTCAAATAGCATATCACATTAAAGATAATGAATTTAGGAATTTTTAGGAGCAACCATGTCTCATTTGGCTCAGGCACGCGCCGCCATGCGCCAAAAGAAGTCAGAAAAACTGAAAAATAAAAAAACAGAATGTGTCTACCACGTGTCAAACTAAGATGCCACGTGGCCTCACATACCACATGGCTTTTCTGCCCAAAAAATATTTTTTGTTTGTTTTTGTTTCTAGTTCAGTTTTTTTTTGGCCTCGCTTATTGGGCTTACTAGATTGGGCCAGAGAAAAAAAAATACTCACCCTTTGGTTTTTTTATTTGTTTTAGCCCAAACACCTTTTAAATCAAAAAACGTTTTTTTAATAATCACCGAAACGTCATTGTTTTGGAGCCTGGAGGTTGTCTTCAACCTCCAGCCGGGTCAACCCGGACCTGGTTACAAGCGTGGGTCAGGTCTGTCAACCCGGAACCTTCTCTCCTCCGTATATCCTCCGTCTGACGTCCGTTTTGGGCTTTCTTGGTGTCGTTTTTGATCGTTTTTTTCAAGATATACGCAATGGGACTAATTTCAAATCCTAATTCTTTGATTTCAAAATGACCCAATGCTAGAAACAATTTCATTTTTCATGCTTTCTCTCTCTAAGTTCTTTTGTATTGGGGTTCTAGGCTTCTATTATACTCATTCTATGTCTAGAACCATATTCCAATAATAAGACATAATAAATAAGGATAGAATTTAAGACATGCTTAATACTCATAGATTGAGATTCAACCAAAAATGAAGAACTTCAATATTCTCTAACCATGTATAAGGATGTGTATATTATATCCGTAGAGAAAATTTTTGATCCCTCACAAATCACAAAGAACAGAAAATACACACACACACACACACACACACAACAAGTCCCAACACGTTAATGCCTTTATCCATGAACACACATTCATACACAATGCAAGCAATTTGATAATATATATAGATCTTTGAAAATAATAATATGCACATCATATTATCATAATATGGAGATCATAATTTCATATAGGACAACCTGGCTCTGATACCATGTAAGAATTATTGGGCGTACCTTGAGTGCAACCGTTTATCTCTTGTACCCACGCTAATCGGATCACAGTTGCGGAAGCGATTATGACGCACAGCAAATACACCAGCGACAAGAAGAAAAGAGAGTAATATAATAGAGGGAATGAGGAGTTAGTTTGACAGAGTTTCTGTATGTTATATCCAGTGTTTTATAACTGAATCCCTTATGTCTATATATAGGGTTCTATGCACCCCTTCCTCTTCTACTAACATGTCATTCCATCAAAGAGATAAGATATCCTTTCGATTGAGAGACATATAGTTTCGGTGAAACAATAACACTTGTAGAGTCATAATCTATTGGTTAAATGTGACTCATAATGTTTTAGGAAATATTACATATATTCACCCAAACATTTATATTATTTATACTTTGACCCCAATCCTATTGGGCTTGGGCCCAATCCACCAAGGGTGGACTATGCTATTTTCCAACATTATTAGCAGTTGTAGACTTTAGATTCTTGTTTAGCCTAAACCACCATGGATTCCTTGCTTCCTCTTCCACAAATATCTTTCCACTTGTATGCAACAATGATCAAAGAGAGGATCTATCAAAGCCCCTTGCCTCCATCACCAAACTCTAGCCAATCGGAAAAGGCCTAAAGATGAAATAGAAACCACCCAAGTTGGTGGTGAAAACCGCTCCTGTATGGAGAGAAGGAACTCACCCGAGTGGTAAGAGAAAATCACAATATAAAAAATGTCGCAATATAAAAAATGATAAATATAAGAGATAACATATGAAGAGTCACACATTTAATTTAGAATCAAAATTCGCTTTTAAAATATGTCTTGTATTAAAGATCAGATAGAGTATAACTCTTATTGTATAGGTGGGCGCACGCGCGTGTGTATTTTGAGCCAGTTTTGCTCTAACACATGCGTTCACTATTTCCCATGACATCGTTCCTTTGATGCTTATTTTAAAGCGCCTCTCTAACCACCCTGTCAAAGTCATAAAATTAGTGATTAAATCGTTAACTTTATTTAAAAAATAAAAAAAAATTATTAACTTTAATATCATGAATTTCTTGACCACGAACTATAATCTCATGAATCACATCTAACAAGTTATAATTACAACTAATAAGATTTTAAATATGGACAATCTTTAAAAAATGTTGGTAATACCTCACTTAGTGATTTATAATATGGACCATCTATTTCTTCTAAAAGGTTTCTTATACTCCTTCGGTCTTAAATGTAGGACTTAATTCGGAAGTGAATTCTGGTCTTAAAAGTAAGACATTTTTTTCCTCTTATATTTACCATTTTTCTTTAAATTAATCTGGCAAATTTATAAACTAATATACTCTAATGTTATACTAAAGTATTTGAAAAGATCTTATTACATATGTTATAATTAAATAATTCATTTAATTTCTTTAATTGTCCTAAATTAAATAAATAGTTCTTACATTAGAATCAAGCAGTAATAAATATAGAGAAGATGAATTGACTTTTACTTGTTGAAATATTAGTTGTATTAAAAAAAATCACCGACACTCAATCTCTCCTCTCCTCATGCAATTTTGAGTGGGAATAAAATAACTTGACAATCATCCCAAAATGGTCAAATAGTCAAGGACGCGTTAATTGGTCGAACAGTTGCCAAATGGATTCAACAAGGAGAAAAATATAATGCTTCTACTATTATATTTGTTTTGGCTTTTTCATTAATAATATATAGGGATAAGGGGCAAAAGTGTTCCGAAAGTTTCCACCAATAAACACTGGCTGTCTGGAAGTTTTCGAAAGGGCAATGTTGCCCCTCCGTTAACAAAACCAAACAATTAACATGTGCTGACCAGAATATGCTGAGTTGGCTATGCCATATGCATGTTATGCCACATTTTATTCCACAAATATGTCCAGTCATCAACATCATGCTTCATCAGAACTTTTTTTCCTCTCTCTCCGGCCGGCCAAAAGAGCTCCTCTTCCTCTTCTCTTCATCCTCCTCATTAAAATCTTCCACTGAAAATAAATTGCATATTATACCAATAACTAGGCATATCAACAAAAATCAAAGAACGTAATCCTCATTATGCTCTAGAGTTTCTAAAATTGGGTTGGTTTTTGTTGGACGCCATGATTGAGTCAGCCTTGCTTCCATCGTGTTCATCTCCATTGCTTCGTGATCCAAAGCCTTCTTCTTTTGTGAGATTTGCTTCCTCTACTATGTCTCTTGCTCGTCCAGTAGCTAGGCTTATATTCCCAAGCTCAAACCCTTTAGCCGATCCAAGTTTGGAAGGGCCGTGAAGGAGCCTCCATTGACTTTTTTTTTTTTTTTTAACAAAAATCAAAGAATAGAAGGTAGATAAAAAAAAAAAAAATCTTCCCTTCATCATCATCAGTGACAACATCCATGAGCAATCCCAAAAATGAACAATCTGGAAAAATTTAATCTGAAGGAAAAATAAAACACCCGCACCCAATTCATCATCATCAACAATTAACAGAAAAAAAAGGAATTAGCATTTGTTGAAGGCCAAAGGAAGAAACTGAAATTGAGAACCAATACAAGCACAAATCACAAGAGAAAATCAATAATAGAAACCACATTAGCTATAAATGAGCTCAGATCTAGATCAAACTCAAAAGCACAAAACAATAGAAATCGAAAACCACATCCAGAGTAATCCTCAAACCAACATAAACAATACATAATCAAAAGGGAAAAGAAAAAGAGGAATTAGAGAGGATGAACAGAGATATGGAGAGATAAAAGCACCAATGACAGCCAAGAAAATAGAGAACTGATATGAGAGAGACGCAACATGGGAGCATGACGGCGGCGCATTGGAGGAGGACCAACGAGGTCAATGGCGGATAAGATGTGTCATCAGTGTCGGAACAGTGGAGTGGTTGAAGATGCTGGTGATTTGGACAGCCTCTGGGCATTTTCTTCACGACGATGCATTCGGGTTGATGCGTGAGAGAGAGAGAGAGAGAGTGTGAAGGGTGGAGATGATGAGTACACCGGAGATGCCAGAAAGGATGGAACCAATGGAAATGGCCGGAGATGAGGAGCTAGAATCTTCGGTTGAAGAAGCTGAAAGGAGGAAGAGAGGAGAGCGATGATGAGGGTTTTAGAAGAGAAAGAAAGACGAAAGGAATGGTGAGGTGGAGACAGAGTGATCATGTGGCAATGATGTGCAATATATGAAGTGCCATGTAGATAAATTAGTCAACTTTAACGGTCAAAATTAACGTTTTAAATGATAGGGGCAACATTGTACAATTTGTTAAACTGCTGGGGCAATGTTACCCTTTCAAAAACTTTTAGACAACTAATGCTCATCTGTGAAAACTTTCAAAAAATTTTTTCTTTTTATCCTTGATATAAAAACAAAAAGTGGTGTAATTGATATGTGAATGTTGATATGGATATTTAAGATCATACAATAAATATATAAGGTTTATAATGAAAATAGATAAAAGAAAAAGAGAGGGTTGGAATTGTGTCTATTGAGAAGAAAATGATTGAAAATCATGTAATTAAGATGATTTGGACAAATATAAAAGAAATGTCCTTGGATACGTCGGTCAGGAAGTAATATCCAATAGTATAGAGTTCTCTAAGAAGATAATTGGAAGATTGAAGAGAACAAACACTAAATGAAATTATTGAGCAGAATCTTTTAGTCCACAACTTATCCAAAAGATTTTATTAAATTTTTTTAGAGCACGGTAACAATGCGATCTATACAGTAATCTCAATTTGCTAGAAAGATAATTGACTTACTCCTCTAACCTTATTTATAGATCATTTTCAAAATTATCCAAAAAAAAAAAAATCATTTTCAACATATTTCATTGGAACTAAGAAAAACTTTAAATCTCATTATTAATTTTGCCATAAAATTTAATAGTTTTCAAACTTTACCCTTATTTAACTTATAATATTCTACCTCAAAAGTAAAAAATCCTCAGAATAATAAATGAAAGATAACATTGTACATTTATATGCATTCATATGAAAAATTTAATAATGTGAATTATAAATAGATTTGAGAAGCATTCTCTCTCTATCCTGTACTCCCTCCGGTTCTTTTTATGAGCAATTTTGTCTTTTTTGGGTTAGTCCTTAATATAAGCAACTTTCTTTTTGTGTCTCAAAATTTTAATTACTTTTTCCTTTTCTACACCTACTAAATATATATCTTTATATTAATTATCCCCCACTCACCACTAATTTTTTCTCATATAATCATTTATTACTCATTCTCTCTCATATTTTTTTAGTCATTTTCTCTCCTATTTTCTTTTCATAAATAGGGGCACATTTGGAAAAAAAATTTGACATTTTTGACACATTTATTATTTTTAATTAATCTTAACTGCTGATATATTTTGAGCAATCAAGAAAAAAAGTGTTTATAAAAAGGACTAATCCTTCTATTTTCTTTTTATATAACACGATACCTACCTTTCGTCCATTTTGTACGTTGTCGTCTTCACGTTTATAGGAGCAGAACGTTCGTTCCTCGTGTATGTGTGAACTTGGTTACGTACGGTGAGGAAGTTATCATCGACATCGTGGTCTGAGTGACCTATTCAATCATTGATCAATAAACAATTTGAAGCATCTCAACCACCCTTTAAAAGAAAATCATTCCAGCTGGCAATGCAATTTTAGATATAACTTAAAATCAAAGTGTCGGATAAAACGACGATCGATGCTGTGTTAATATATTGAATTTTATATGAGGAAAAGTTTAAAGGTTATACTGGCTCCCGTTCTAAATATAAGAGCTGCTTAGCTAATTTAAATAGGTTAAAGAAATTAGTTAAATTGGTTATATGTAATCTTAAAGTGTAATCAATAGATATACTTTGGATTTGGAAAAATTAAAAAATTATAAATTTGAGAAATAAAGTGGATTGATGTCTTATATTTAGGACAAAACCTAATATGCAATTAGCTCTTATATATATTCTAGAGAGGAGATAATTATATTGCTTAATATATTTATTTAATATGGCTAGCAGATCAGTTGATTTTGATAAAAAAAAATTCAAAATCATTTTCAGTGAACAAATCCCAGCTAGTAAGCATTGTATTATTGATAAACCAAAATAATTGAAGAAAAAACTATATTCACATACATGCATGCATGGGGGATATTCATCAAGTTGACACACCTACCAATCATGACTTTATTTATTATTATTTCATTACTTAATCTTACGTTTATAATAAAATACTCCACCGACTCCCCTCCCTCGTTTACTATAAATTGGAGTCCATGTTCCAACATATGCACCATCAACACAAACTCAAGGTCAACAATGTCCTCTAAGCACTTGCTAGTGTTTCTCATAGGAGTGGTGTTTCTCACCACTTCTAGCTTCGCAGATTACTATCAGCCACCACCAATTGAAAAGCCCCCACCCTATAAACCTCCAGAAGAGAAGCCACCAGTTTACAAGCCACCCATTGAGAAGCCTCCCGTTTACAAGCCTCCTGTTGAGAAGCCCCCCGTTTACAAGCCTCCTGTTGAGAAGCCCCCCGTTTACAAGCCACCGGTTGAGAAGCCTCCTGTCGAGAAACCTCCGGTTTACAAGCCACCAGTCGAGAAACCTCCGGTTTACAAGCCACCAGTCGAAAAACCGCCTGTTTACAAGCCACCAGTAGAGAAGCCCCCTGTTTACAAGCCTCCCGTGGAGAAGCCGCCAGTGTACAAGCCTCCCGTGGAGAAGCCCCCCGTCTACAAGCCACCCGTGGAGAAGCCGCCTGTCTACAAGCCGCCTGTTGAGAAGCCTCCTGTGTACAAGCCGCCTGTTGAGAAGCCACCAAGCTATCAACCACCACCTTATGGTTACTGAGTATCCCATGATTTTTAGCCTATTTTGGTACCCTTAAAATAAAAGCATGTTTCTCTCAATTTGTCACCAATGGTTGCTTGGTATTTTATCTTTTTTGTTTTACCTTGGCTTTGTTGTGTGTTTCGTGCATGGCTATTATGGCTACAGAAAATTCATAGTTCCCCAAATGTAATAATATTTATTATCTAAAATAAATTTGTCTTATTTAGAATCCTTTCTACTTGTATGTATCACTATATATTTAAGTAGTTAGAGCAAAAAGTTCATTTATGATCATCTTCCCAATTAACATTCGGGTTACGCACAATTTGCTAATGCTAGATTATTAAATTGTCCTAATTTATTTCATTGCTTGTTTTTGATAGCCATTAAATCCATTTTATCAAATGCGAATTTATATAGAAATGATTAAAGTTTATTGAAAATTAAATAAAATGTTGAGCACATTTATTTAAATTTTAAACAATAAAATATTTTTAGAATATTGGATTTAATTTTATAATATTAATTATGTCAAAATTAATTTAAATGTGAAATAAATATCAAAGTCATCACATGTTCTCTAGCAGAATCAATCCCCATATATAAAAGGATATTGACAAGAAGATATATATTAAATATTAGCTTTAACTTTTTTAACATCAACGAAGAGGGGGGCAAAAAGGAAGAGACACGGTCAATGGTTTTGTCTGCAGCACAGTCGGGGCGACCAAATACGTAGCAAATGTGCCATGGCACGCCAAATCATGTTGGAATGAATTCAAAATTTTTAGGGAGCGACAAGCTGTTCCAATAACAAATTTTAGAGACTGGATTATAATTTAATTAACATTGTATGAGCGAAAAACTCAATTTCCTTTAATTATATAATTTAATCTCATCTAACTAAAAATTAAGAAAAGCATGAGATTTACTAACTTTTCAATTTTACCGCTATTTAATATTTAATATGAGAAGGGGTGTCTACTGAGCCCTTTCTAATGGGAACCCAAAACTACACGGTTTTTCAGTAGCACCAAAAATATGAGAAGGGGTGTAAAATGGGATGGTGATCCACCTTTTGCCCCAAAAAAAAAACATCAGGGCCTTAAGTCTTTTTTTTTTCAGTAGCACCAAATATTATATATGAACTAATTTTTTGTGAATTATGTAGCATAAAATAATTTTTTAGTAGCACACAGTATCTTGCAAGCTGCACCCCAAAACTATTTTGGTTGCAACCACCAGCTTCTAAATTGCATTCAAGATCTTAAATTATTTTTCTAGTATCAACAGTTAGCCTATAAATATTTTTCTAGTTGCAATGAGCACTCTAAATTTAAGATACTGAATGTTGGATGCACTCAAATTTAGTTTAAGATATCAGGGTGCAGCTTCTCAGATACTGGATGCTAATGAAAAATTATTTTATGTTACATAGTGCACAAAAACTATTTAAGAATATTGGGTGCTATTAGAATATACTAGAACAATGCATTATTCTTAGCTGGCACATTCAGTTCTGGTTAGTTGTCACTTAGTCGAAGTTAGTTTCAGTCTTGTGCTAAGATGATGACACGTGTACACATTCACTTGTTCACTTGCTATACTCGTCTCATCTATATATTCAGTGTACATCTAACTCAGTGAATAAGATCCAGAACTATTTCTCTTCTTTCAATTCTAAGTATCTAGTATGGTATCTGAGCATTGACAACCACCATCAACTTCAATACTGATGACTAGAGCTATCAAGACATTGCCGCCGTGGTGATCTCCTCTTTGGATTCATTACCTAAGCAAAAAATGCCGTTCTTATCTAGATCTAATGACTCCGTTGCTGCTTCAACTCCGGCGATTCCATTGAATCGCGGCTTCTCCAATAAGAAGATAACAATCAAGCTCAACAACTAAAATTTCTTGTTGTGGAAACAACAAGTTTATTTTATGGTCAAGCAACATAGAGTCTATTCTTATCTTGACGGCTCAGCTATTCCACCATTGGTAAAGATCCGACAAGACGATAGTTGCGAGATCGTCAATCCAGACTTCGAAGAGTATGAGTCTCTTGATTCTGCTCTTGCATCTTGGCTTTTAGCCTCTGTAGCTTCGAATATATTGCCTGATCTAGTTGGTTTTACTACTGCTGCTCAAATTTGGAGCAAATTGAATCAACTTTTCTCTAACAAATCTGATGCAAAAATTTTGTCCTATCCCAATCAGTTGGCCAATCAACAAAAGGGCGATCTGTCCATGAGAGATTATTTGTCAAATCTTAAGTCAATTTGCGATCATCTAGACATGCTCGAGGAAAAGGTTGATGAAGCTGTGCATATCTCACACATTTTGAACGGTCTCACCACTGAATATGAACTAGTCATCACTCTTATCAATGCCTCACGGCCTCAATTTGGTCTTGAAATTGTTTCTACGATGTTACTCAATTCAGAGGCACGTCACAAGGTATTTCTCACGAACAATACCACTCATTCGGTAAATCTTGTGACTCAATCTCTGACCTCCTTTGTAGTAAAAAATCAAGTTGGTGCTGCGATTGACTCATATACTAATGATTTTTGTAACCCCCTTCCGTAATTATATTCGAATTATGTAATTAAAGTGAAATAGAGACCAATAACAATCAAATAACATTTATAAACCTATCTACCAGACGGGGTTTTTACAAATACCTTTCGAAATCATTTATAACCTGATCTCACATTCACATTCCGAATACAATTACTACACAAAGATAAATCACATTAAAAATATTAGAGTACGCAATATAATAATTCCAGCAATTCTGGATTCCATTCATTAATCAAGCCTTACAGGGCACAATCGCCCATACAAGCCCTCATATGGGGATTACACAAATCTTACTCATACACATAATCGAATCCTCATCTACATACATATGTACAGATCTAAATACAAATATCACAGCTAGGATGATAACCAACTATCAGAATGACAACCGAAGGAAGTCTTCATCGACCTTAGCTGCATGCTCAATCCTCGATCCACTACCCTGTCTGAAAGGTTAGCAGGGGAGGGTGAGATTCTAGAGAATCTCAGTAGGTAAACAATATCAATATGCATGTACGATAGATGTTTAATGCATGACATGCTTGCATCACACAACTCATGATAACACAATGGCAATTTGCAAGCTCAATGCTTCGAACAATATGCCTATGGCCATAGCATAAATTGAAACATAGCTTCAAATTACACACAATTATGCAAAGCTAAGACATGCACCAACACACTAACACATATATCAAATACAAGCAGAAGAGATATGTTCCCTACACTCTTTCCACGTAAGCTCCAGCTCCGGCTGCTCACGATCAGGGCGAACACTGAACCACAACCAGGGCGAATATCAACCCTATAACCAAAGCAAGGACATAGGGTTATTCTCTATTCCAAAACCATACTTTCACATCACTTAAAGTTGGTTACCATTCATGACCTTTAGGTGGCTAATCAAAGCCCAAACATATGCCTAAAGGCTTGGGAAACACTTGGCCAAAGATCACCTTTTAAAAGTCCAAAATGATGATTTTTGGGGGTTGGCCGCGGCCCACAAATCCACTGGCCGCGGCCAGAAACTGCCCAGAAACATTTGGGTCGCGGCCCAGAATCCGCTGGCCGCGGCCAAGAAAATCCAGTTTCTTGGCTGAACTTCCAAAAATCATAACTAATTCCACAAAAATCGAAATGAGGTGATCCCAAAGCCAAATGAAAGCTATTCAAGTCCTCTACACAGTAAAAATATTGGCCTTTACTAGAAATCACCATACAAATACAGCATTACCAAAAATTCAAGACTGTCGCAAAACAGAATCCATTTTCGACCTCAAACGTTGGACAGCTATAACTCCCAGTTCCCAAAACTAAATGACACATATTACATGTCCATTTTGAAGCTTAAGATGTGAAATTTATGACTGGAAAGTTTCAGAATTTTCTAACATCATTTGCCCATTCAAAACGGCAACACAAACAGACTGCCCAGACAGAATTCTCACTGGACAGAATTTCCAGTTTTGCAACCATTGTGTCCAATCCAATTCAAACCAATTCCAATGATTAAATACCACAACATGACACTATTTTCAACACAAAACAACATCCAATTCATCCAATCCAAAATCACAAGAAAATCAGGGCAAAATTCGAAATTCACTAAACTCATCCATAATTCACAAAACTTAGACCAAAAGGCTTCAAACACTCACCTCTTCCTCTTTCCCAAACCAATTCTTTAATTCTCCATCTTTCCGAATTTCCTCAAGCCATCAAACACCTTCAATCAAGAATCTAAAACCATAGCAATGAAACTCTCATCACTATGAACAATATTAAAGAAGGGTATTAGAGCATTAGAGGACAAGAAACAAGCCAAATCTCACCTTATTCTTTTCTCTTTCTTCCTAGCTTTGGGACGCCATGGATAAACAAGAGAGAGAGAGATGAGATGATGAAATGAAGATGATGAAGAAGGGAGCATATTTTTAGGGCCAAAAACCGTCCAAAAGAAAGGGAGAGGAGAGAGGAAAGATCTTTGACATGTTGAGCTCATCCAAGGGCTCAAAAGATGCCAAGTGTCAAGATCTTGTTCCATCAACCATGAGTTCACATGAGCACACCACATGAGAGTCCACCCTTTGATCTATTACACAAATCAATCTCAACCATTGATCTTGAAGTTACCAATGAGTTTCTTCTTCGGTAACTGACCAATTGGTCGATAACTTTACCGTTTTGCCCCTGATTATGGCAATTCTTCTTGAATCACCATCAAATACATTTTCTCATTCATTTTCTTTCACAATGCGCCCTCCCCTCTATTTTAAGTCAATTTAGAGGTTAATCCATAATTGAACTTAAATACAGGGTTTCGGCGCTGCTCACAACACATACGAATCACATTCGAAACTCAATCACATTAGATTCTCCAAAAGGGTTCATTTATCACTAACCACTTCCACTTTTGGAGTCATTATCTCTTAATCACAATTTAGGATCTTGCTAAACTGGGGCTTAGCAGTCCACTATTCTCAGGCTTATTCTCTAGCCTTAAGTCTCAGAATTCGGGGTATTACAATCTTGATGTTGAAGATCTGTTTGCTGTTGCTTACCAAACTCAAGGACCTTATACAGGTCATGGCAATAGAGGTATTCGACCTCCAAATCTTCCTCGCAGAGTAGGTCGTGGCAATGGTCGTGGACAAGAATGCTTTCATAGTTGGAGATTTCTCTATCAAATTTGTCGTAAGTCTGGACACTTGGCTGATAAACGCTATTACAGGTATGATTATCCGACTTCTTATGGTTCCACTCCAGAGGCCACTCAAGCTCATTATGTTGCTGGTTATGGTATGCCTGAATTTTACTCGCCTTTTGAATATTATCCTGTGCCTATTGAATCCTTTGTGTCTACTACTTTTGCAAACTTGCTTGCTACTAATTTTGTTTCACAAAATACTGTGACTCTTGTATCTTCCTCTGCTACAACCACTAACCATGCCTCTAATTCCGTTCCTGGGGCTCAAGCGTTTCTTGTAACCCCTGCTATTGTTTCTGATTTGGCATGGTATCCTAATTCTGGTGTCATAGAGCACATTACTCATGATGCTTCCTATATTACACCTCACTCAGTACTTAATGGTTTAGGCACAGTGCAAGTAGGCACTGGTGAGTTATCCTCTATTCAATCTATTGGTACCACCTTTCTCTCTAATGCTAGCTCTCAATTTACTTTAAATAGAGTTCTTTATGTACCTAAAATGAAGAAAAACTTATTGTCTATTGCTAAATTTACTCGAGAGAATAATGTCTTTGTTGAATTCTTTCCTCAACATTGCGTTATTAAGGATCTGAAGACTCGGCAACCCTTGATGTATGGAGTTGAGTGAAATGGCATGTATCCACTGCTGGCAAATGTGAGCTATATTGTTGATTCTACTTTTTCTATTGCATCTCAGATTGGATTCAAGGCAACATCACAAGCCTTTCATGCTTGATCTGATTCTCTGTCACTCTGGCATCAACGATTAGGTCACCTAGCTTTTGTTACTATTAAGGGTGTACTTAGTTGTAATTCAGTTTCCTTTCTTCTTTGGAGAATAACAATCTTTGTTCAGATTGTTAATATGGGAAAATTCATAAACTCCCATTTTGTGCTTCCACTAATGTGTATCATAGACTATTGCAATTAATACTCATGGATATTTGGGGTCCAGCTCCTATTCAGTCATATGGCTTAGTATTTTATATTGCCTTTGTTGATGCTTATAGTCGGTTTACCTGGATATCCTTTTTATATAACACTACAAAAAAACAGCAAATTACCCACAGAAATTACCCACGGAATTCCGTCTCTGAAATAAAATTACCCACGGATTAGGGACGGAAACGGAATTACCGACGGATCACCGACGGAATTTTTTCCGTCCCTAAAAAATCCGTGACAAATTGATTTACCGACGGAATTTTTATTCCGTCGGAAATTACCGACGGAAATTACCCACGGAAAAAATTCCGTCGGTAATTACAGACGGAAATTACCCACGGAAAATTTTCCGTCGGTGATTACCCACGGAAAAAATTCCGTCGGTGATTACCCACGGAATTTACCCACGGAAAAAATTCCGTCGGTGATTACCCACGGAATTTTTCCGTGGGTAATCCGTCGGTAATTTAATATTTTTTTTTTTAAAAAAATTACACGTGGCGATCTTAAAAGAGGCCACGTGGACATCACCGAAAGCCCCCCACCGCCCGCCCCTGCATCTGGCCCCGTCAGCCCTTGAGCAAGGGCCACGTGTCCCTCTAACCTTGCGCCACGTGTCTCTGTGAGATAATTGTTGCATTTTTTGAAGAAGGTGGGATTTGACCCTTGGACCTTTTGGTATGTGTTCTGATGCCTTTGCCAGTTGAGCTGCTTTAACCTTGCGTTATTTATTCACGTAATAATATATATAATGTAATAATTTAAAAACAAATATAATATTAAGATAAATATATATAATTAAATATATATATTTATATATAATTATATTTTTCATTTTTTATAATATAAAATTTTTTAATTTCTAATTTCGTTTAAATATTTAATATTAATATAAATATATACAAAATTACATATATACTTATAAATAATTATATATTTCGTTTTTTATAATATAAATTTAAATTTTATTAATTTCTTATTTTATTTAAATATTTAATATTAATATAAATATATATAATATTAAATATATATTTATATGTAATTATATATTTTGTTTTTATGATATAAAGTTTAAAATATTTAATTTTTTTATTTCATTTAAAATTTTTATTATTAATATTATATATATTTAATATATTATATTAAATATTAATTATATAATATTTAAATTTTTATTTGTTATAAATTATTTTTATTTTTATTATTTCATATAAATTATTAAAATATGATAAAAAAATTATTAGTTTTACCGACGGATTACCCACGGAATTCCGTCGGTAATTTCTCATTCAAATTACCCACGGAATTCCGTGGGTAAGGCGTGAGTAATTACCGACGGAAAAAATTCCGTGGGTAAAAGTCAAATTTATCGATGGAATTTTGATTCCGTCGGAAATTACCGACGGATTACCCACGGAAAAAATTCCGTGGGTAATTACTGACGGAAATTACCCACGGAAAATTTTCCGTCGGTAATTACCCACGGAAAATTTTTCCGTCGGTGATTAGAGACGGATTACCCACGGAATTCCGTGGGTAATTTCTCATTCAAATTACCCACGGAATTCCGTGGGTAATTACCGACGGAAAAAATTCCGTGGGTAATCCGTCGGTAATTACCCACGGAATTTTTTTCCGTCGGTAATTTTTCCAACGGAAAATCCGTCGGTAAATCGTAGGAAATTACCGACGGAAATAATTCCGTGGGTAATTCCATCGGTAATAACGTGTTTTTTTGTAGTGTAAAAAGTATGAAGCTTTGTCTAAATTCAAAGAGTTTAAACATTTAGTAGAAAACAAATTTCAAACCCCCATTCTGCAAGTACAGTCAGATTATATGGTAGTGAATTTGTTGCATTTCAGTCTTATCTTGCCTCTTGTGGCATAGAACATCGTTTCTCATGCCCTCACACCTCTGAATAGAATGGCTTGGTTGAAAGACGTCACCGCTTAATTGTTGAGATAGGCTTGACTTTCTTAGCACATGCTTCTCTTTCTATGTTTTATTGGAAAGATGCTTTTACTGGTGAACGCAATTGTCTCATCTTTGCACACCCCTCCTGAGTGTTAAAGGCGGTTGCTCGTGTGAGAGAGACAACCTCACAATCCTGTACGACATACTAGACATTGTATACTTTCACACAGACTTATATACTAATAATTTCAAGTACTTCAATTAAGCATAAATGTAATACATAAAGTCTGAAAGTTTACATTTTGCGTACTCACACTGCCCTTACATATTTTTCAAATGTTTCCTTGGCAATTGGTTTGGTAAGGGGATTAGCGACCAAACTCTTGGTCGAAATATGTTGTACATCAATAATTTTCTGTGCTATATAATCTCTTACAAAATTGTACTTAATGTCTATATGTTTGGTCTTACTATGATACTTGGGATCTTTAGTATAGGCTATGGCTACAGTGTTATCACAATGCATTAATATTGGATTGGTACTCTCACTGCCAAATCCAAGATGTTCAATGAACCTCTTCAACCATAATGCCTCTTGTACAGCCGTAGTGCTTGCTACGAACTCGACTTACATAGAATGCAAAGCAATACATGTCTGCTTCTTACTACTCCAACATATGGCGCCATTATTCAGTAAGAAAGTATAACCTGAAGTTGATCTTCGCTCTTCCTCATCTCTGCCTAAATCAGTATCAGAGTATCCAACCAGGCATAGATCGCTTCCTTCGTAGCATAGTGCATAGTCAGATGTGCCTTTTAAGTATCTCATGATCCGTTTTACTGCTTTCTAGTGACACTCACTTGGGTTGGACTGGAACCTACTTACCAATCCTATCACAAAGCAGATATCTGGCCTTATCCACATCATTGCATACATTAAACTACCAACAGCACTAGCGTAGGGAACTTTCATCATTTTCTTTTGATCTGACTCAGTTTTGGGACTCATCTCATGGCTTAAGGTTGCACCAAAAGCCACTGGGGTATCAAAGGAATTGCAGTTGCTCATGTTGAATCGTTCGAGAATCTTTTTAATGTAATTTTCTTGTAAAAGATATAAGATTCTTTTTTAACGATCTCTTTGGATCTTAACTCCAAGTATATACTCTGCTTCACCCATATCTTTCATTTCAAAATTTGATTAAAGTCATTCTTTAATAGCTATAACCGAATTTAGATTATTTCCAGCCAATAGTATATCATCTACATATAAGGATAATATAACAAAATTAGCCTCAAACCGTTTGATATAGACACAGTGATCCTCTTCAATCATTTGGAAATCATAAGAGATTATTGCTTTATGAAACCTCAAATACCACTGTCTGGATGATTTCTTGAATCCATAAGTAGACCTTTTAATTTTACAAACTTTATTCTCTTTTCCTTTTTCAATGAAACCTAATGGTTGTTCCATATAGATTTCCTCATCCAGATCACCATTTAGAAATGCAGTTTTAACATCCATTTGATGTAATTCCAAGTCTAAACTGTTTACTATTGCTAGAATAATTCTTATAGAATTAAATCGTACCACAGGTGAGAAGGTATCTTCATAATCTATACCTTTTTGCTGTGTATACCCCTTTGCAACTAATTGTGCCTTATACTTATCAATTGATCCATCCACCTTTCTTTTAATTTTGAGAATCCACTTGTTCCCAATGGCTTTTCGCTCTTTTGGTAGGTCAACCGATTCCCAAACTTTATTCTTTCTCATTGAGTTCATTTCTTCATCCATTGCCTTTTTCCATTCATCTTTAGCAGGACTCGATAAGACTTCTAGTACCGAACGTGGTTCATTTACGTATCGTCTAAAGCACTCAAGAGCCCCAAACTTATGTGTGATCAAATAGACATGACCGTATCATGAATAGTCATCAATAAAAGTGATAAAATACCAAGCTCCATGCCTTACCCTCACACTCATAGGACCGTAAATATTAGAATGAATTATTTGCAATGGTTGTTCTGATCTGGTTCCCTTACCAAAAGGTTTCTAGTTGCCTTACCTGCTAGACAACTTTCACACAAGGACATTTCCATATTGGATATGGATCCTAGCAAACCTTCTTTTGCTAGTTTAATCATTTTATTTTGATTAATATGCCCTAGTCTAGCATGCCAAATAGCCATATCAACAGTTGAATCAGAAGTAGCAAAGCAATCATGTATATTATAGAGGGAATGAGGAGTTAGTTTGACAGAGTTTCTGTATGTTATATCCAGTGTTTTATAACTGAATCCCTTATGTCTATATATAGGGTTCTATGCACCCCTTCCTCTTCTACTAACATGTCATTCCATTAGAGAGATAAGATATCCTTTCGATTGAGAGACATATAGTTTCGGTGAAACAATAACACTTGTAGAGTCATAATCTATCAGTTAAATGTGACTCATAATGTTTTAGGAAATATTACATATATTCACCCAAACATTTATATTATTTATACTTTGACCCCAATCCTATTGGGCTTGGGCCCAATCCACCAAGGGTGGACTATGCTATTTTCCAACATTATTAGCAGTTGCAGACTTTAGATTCTTGTTCAGCCTAAACCACCATGGATTCCTTGCTTCCTCTTCCACAAATATCTTTCCACTTGTATGCAACAATGATCAAAGAGAGGATCTATCAAAGCCCCTTGCCTCCATCACCAAACTCTAGCCAATCGGAAAAGGCCTAAAGATGAAATAGAAACCACCCAAGTTGGTGGTGAAAACCGCTCCTGTATGGAGAGAAGGAACTCACCCGAGTGGTAAGAGAAAATCACAATATAAAAAATGTCGCAATATAAAAAATGATAAATATAAGAGATAACATATGAAGAGTCACACATTTAATTTAGAATCAAAATTCGCTTTTAAAATATGTCTTGTATTAAAGATCAGATAGAGTATAACTCTTATTGTATTATTTTGAGCCAGTTTTGCTCTAACACATGCGTTCACTATTTCCCATGACATCGTTCCTTTGATGCTTATTTTAAAGCGCCTCTCTAACCACCCTATCAAAGTCATAAAATTAGTGATTAAATCGTTAACTTTATTTAAAAAATAAAAAAAAAATTATTAACTTTAATATCATGAATTTCTTGACCACGAACTATAATCTCATGAATCACATCTAACAAGTTATAATTACAACTAATAAGATTTTAAATATGGACAATCTTTAAAAAATGTTGGTAATACCTCACTTAGTGATTTATAATATGGACCATCTATTTCTTCTAAAAGGTTTCTTATACTCCTTCGGTCTTAAATGTAGGACTTAATTCGGAAGTGAATTCTGGTCTTAAAAGTAAGACATTTTTTTCCTCTTATATTTACCATTTTTCTTTAAATTAATCTGGCAAATTTATAAACTAATATACTCTAATGTTATACTAAAGTATTTGAAAAGATCTTATTACATATGTTATAATTAAATAATTCATTTAATTTCTTTAATTGTCCTAAATTAAATAAATAGTTCTTACATTAGAATCAAGCAGTAATAAATATAGAGAAGATGAATTGACTTTTACTTGTTGAAATATTAGTTGTATTAAAAAAAATCACCGACACTCAATCTCTCCTCTCCTCATGCAATTTTGAGTGGGAATAAAATAACTTGACAATCATCCCAAAATGGTCAAATAGTCAAGGACGCGTTAATTGGTCGAACAGTTGCCAAATGGATTCAACAAGGAGAAAAATATAATGCTTCTACTATTATATTTGTTTTGGCTTTTTCATTAATAATATATAGGGATAAGGGGCAAAAGTGTTCCGAAAGTTTCCACCAATAAACACTGGCTGTCTGGAAGTTTTCGAAAGGGCAATGTTGCCCCTCCGTTAACAAAACCAAACAATTAACATGTGCTGACCAGAATATGCTGAGTTGGCTATGCCATATGCATGTTATGCCACATTTTATTCCACAAATATGTCCAGTCATCAACATCATGCTTCATCAGAACTTTTTTTCCTCTCTCTCCGGCCGGCCAAAAGAGCTCCTCTTCCTCTTCTCTTCATCCTCCTCATTAAAATCTTCCACTGAAAATAAATTGCATATTATACCAATAACTAGGCATATCAACAAAAATCAAAGAACGTAATCCTCATTATGCTCTAGAGTTTCTAAAATTGGGTTGGTTTTTGTTGGACGCCATGATTGAGTCAGCCTTGCTTCCATCGTGTTCATCTCCATTGCTTCGTGATCCAAAGCCTTCTTCTTTTGTGAGATTTGCTTCCTCTACTATGTCTCTTGCTCGTCCAGTAGCTAGGCTTATATTCCCAAGCTCAAACCCTTTAGCCGATCCAAGTTTGGAAGGGCCGTGAAGGAGCCTCCATTGACTTTTTTTTTTTTTTTTTTAACAAAAATCAAAGAATAGAAGGTAGATAAAAAAAAAAATCTTCCCTTCATCATCATCAGTGACAACATCCATGAGCAATCCCAAAAATGAACAATCTGGAAAAATTTAATCTGAAGGAAAAATAAAACACCCGCACCCAATTCATCATCATCAACAATTAACAGAAAAAAAAGGCATTAGCATTTGTTGAAGGCCAAAGGAAGAAACTGAAATTGAGAACCAATACAAGCACAAATCACAAGAGAAAATCAATAATAGAAACCACATTAGCTATAAATGAGCTCAGATCTAGATCAAACTCAAAAGCACAAAACAATAGAAATCGAAAACCACATCCAGAGTAATCCTCAAACCAACATAAACAATACATAATCAAAAGGGAAAAGAAAAAGAGGAATTAGAGAGGATGAACAGAGATATGGAGAGATAAAAGCACCAATGACAGCCAAGAAAATAGAGAACTGATATGAGAGAGACGCAACATGGGAGCATGACGGCGGCGCATTGGAGGAGGACCAACGAGGTCGATGGCGGATAAGATGTGTCATCAGTGTCGGAACAGTGGAGTGGTTGAAGATGCTGGTGATTTGGACAGCCTCTGGGCATTTTCTTCACGACGATGCATTCGGGTTGATGCATGAGAGAGAGAGAGAGAGAGAGAGAGAGAGAGAGTGTGTGTGTGTGAAGGGTGGAGATGATGAGTACACCGGAGATGCCAGAAAGGATGGAACCAATGGAAATGGCCGGAGATGAGGAGCTAGAATCTTCGGTTGAAGAAGCTGAGAGGAGGAAGAGAGGAGAGCGACGATGAGGGTTTCAGAAGAGAAGGAAAGACGAAAGGAATGGTGAGGTGGAGACAGAGTGATCATGTGGCAATGATGTGCAATATATGAAGTGCCATGTAGATAAATTAGTCAACTTTAACGGTCAAAATTAACTTTTTAAATGATAGGGGCAACATTGTACAATTTGTTAAACTGCTGGGGCAATGTTACCCTTTCAAAAACTTTTAGACAACTAATGCTCATCTGTGAAAACTTTCAAAAAATTTTTTCTTTTTATCCTTGATATAAAAACAAAAAGTGGTGTAATTGATATGTGAATGTTGATATGGATATTTAAGATCATACAATAAATATATAAGGTTTATAATGAAAATAGATAAAAGAAAAAGAGAGGGTTGGAATTGTGTCTATTGAGAAGAAAATGATTGAAAATCATGTAATTAAGATGATTTGGACAAATATAAAAGAAATGTCCTTGGATACGTCGGTCAGGAAGTAATATCCAATAGTATAGAGTTCTCTAAGAAGATAATTGGAAGATTGAAGAGAACAAACACTAAATGAAATTATTGAGCAGAATCTTTTAGTCCACAACTTATCCAAAAGATTTTATTAAATTTTTTTAGAGCACGGTAACAATGCGATCTATACAGTAATCTCAATTTGCTAGAAAGATAATTGACTTACTCCTCTAACCTTATTTATAGATCATTTTCAAAATTATCCAAAAAAAAAAAAAAATCATTTTCAACATATTTCATTGGAACTAAGAAAAACTTTAAATCTCATTATTAATTTTGCCATAAAATTTAATAGTTTTCAAACTTTACCCTTATTTAACTTATAATATTCTACCTCAAAAGTAAAAAATCCTCAGAATAATAAATGAAAGATAACATTGTACATTTATATGCATTCATATGAAAAATTTAATAATGTGAATTATAAATAGATTTGAGAAGCATTCTCTCTCTATCCTGTACTCCCTCCGGTTCTTTTTATGAGCAATTTTGTCTCTTTTGGGTTAGTCCTTAATATAAGCAACTTTCTTTTTGTGTCTCAAAATTTTAATTACTTTTTCCTTTTCTACACCTACTAAATATATATCTTTATATTAATTATCCCCCACTCACCACTAATTTTTTCTCATATAATCATTTATTACTCATTCTCTCTCATATTTTTTTAGTCATTCTCTCTCCTATTTTCTTTTCATAAATAGGGGCACATTTGGAAAAAAAATTTGACATTTTGACACATTTATTATTTTTAATTAATCTTAACTGCTGATATATTTTGAGCAATCAAGAAAAAAAGTGTTTATAAAAAGGACTAATCCTTCTATTTTCTTTTTATATAACACGATACCTACCTTTCGTCCATTTTGTACGTTGTCGTCTTCACGTTTATAGGAGCAGAACGTTCGTTCCTCGTGTATGTGTGAACTTGGTTACGTACGGTGAGGAAGTTATCAGCGACATCGTGGTCTGAGTGACCTATTCAATCATTGATCAATAAACAATTTGAAGCATCTCAACCACCCTTTAAAAGAAAATCATTCCAGCTGGCAATGCAATTTTAGATATAACTTAAAATCAAAGTGTCGGATAAAACGACGATCGATGCTGTGTTAATATATTGAATTTTATATGAGGAAATGTTTAAAGGTTATACTGGCTCCCGTTCTAAATATAAGAGCTGCTTAGCTAATTTAAATAGGTTAAAGAAATTAGTTAAATTGGTTATATGTAATCTTAAAGTGTAATCAATAGATATACTTTGGATTTGGAAAAATTAAAAAATTATAAATTTGAGAAATAAAGTGGATTGATGTCTTATATTTAGGACAAAACCTAATATGCAATTAGCTCTTATATATATTCTAGAGAGGAGATAATTATATTGCTTAATATATTTATTTAATATGGCTAGCAGATCAGTTGATTTTGATAAAAAAAATTCAAAATCATTTTCAGTGAACAAATCCCAGCTAGTAAGCATTGTATTATTGATAAACCAAAATAATTGAAGAAAAAACTATATTCACATACATGCATGCATGGGGGATATTCATCAAGTTGACACACCTACCAATCATGACTTTATTTATTATTATTTCATTACTTAATCTTACGTTTATAATAAAATACTCCACCGACTCCCCTCCCTCGTTTACTATAAATTGGAGTCCATGTTCCAACATATGCACCATCAACACAAACTCAAGGTCAACAATGTCCTCTAAGCACTTGCTAGTGTTTCTCATAGGAGTGGTGTTTCTCACCACTTCTAGCTTCGCAGATTACTATCAGCCACCACCAATTGAAAAGCCCCCACCCTATAAACCTCCAGAAGAGAAGCCACCAGTTTACAAGCCACCCATTGAGAAGCCTCCCGTTTACAAGCCTCCTGTTGAGAAGCCCCCCGTTTACAAGCCTCCTGTTGAGAAGCCCCCCGTTTACAAGCCACCGGTTGAGAAGCCCCCCGTTTACAAGCCACCGGTTGAGAAGCCTCCTGTCGAGAAACCTCCGGTTTACAAGCCACCAGTCGAGAAACCACCTGTTTACAAGCCACCAGTAGAGAAGCCCCCTGTTTACAAGCCTCCCGTGGAGAAGCCGCCAGTGTACAAGCCTCCCGTGGAGAAGCCCCCCGTCTACAAGCCACCCGTGGAGAAGCCACCCGTCTACAAGCCACCTGTTGAGAAGCCGCCTGTGTACAAGCCGCCTGTTGAGAAGCCTCCTGTGTACAAGCCGCCTGTTGAGAAGCCACCAAGCTATCAACCACCACCTTATGGTTACTGAGTATCCCATGATTTTTAGCCTATTTTGGTACCCTTAAAATAAAAGCATGTTTCTCTCAATTTGTCACCAATGGTTGCTTGGTATTTTATCTTTTTTGTTTTACCTTGGCTTTGTTGTGTGTTTCGTGCATGGCTATTATGGCTACAGAAAATTCATAGTCCCCCAAATGTAATAATATTTATTATCTAAAATAAATTTGTCTTATTTAGAATCCTTTCTACTTGTATGTATCACTATATATTTAAGTAGTTAGAGCAAAAAGTTCATTTATGATCATCTTCCCAATTAACATTCGGGTTACGCACAATTTGCTAATGCTAGATTATTAAATTGTCCTAATTTATTTCATTGCTTGTTTTTGATAGCCATTAAATCCATTTTATCAAATGCGAATTTATATAGAAATGATTAAAGTTTATTGAAAATTAAATAAAATGTTGAGCACATTTATTTAAATTTTAAACAATAAAATATTTTTAGAATATTGGATTTAATTTTATAATATTAATTATGTCAAAATTAATTTAAATGTGAAATAAATATCAAAGTCATCACATGTTCTCTAGCAGAATCAATCCCCATATATAAAAGGATATTGACAAGAAGATATATATTAAATATTAGCTTTAACTTTTTTAACATCAACGAAGAGGGGGGCAAAAAGGAAGAGACACGGTCAATGGTTTTGTCTGCAGCACAGTCGGGGCGGCCAAATACGTAGCAAATGTGCCATGGCGCGCCAAATCATGTTGGAATGAATTCAAAATTTTTAGGGAGCGACAAGCTGTTCCAATAACAAATTTTAGAGACTGGATTATAATTTAATTAACATTGTATGAGCGAAAAACTCAATTTCCTTTAATTATATAATTTAATCTCATCTAACTAAAAATTAAGAAAAGCATGAGATTTACTAACTTTTCAATTTTACCGCTATTTAATATTTAATATGAGAAGGGGTGTCTACTGAGCCCTTTCTAATGGGAACCCAAAACTACACGGTTTTTCAGTAGCACCAAAAATATGAGAAGGGGTGTAAAATGGGATGGTGATCCACCTTTTCCCCCAAAAAAAAACATCAGGGCCTTAAGTCTTTTTTTTTTTTTCAGTAGCACCAAATATTATATATGAACTAATTTTTTGTGAATTATGTAGCATAAAATAATTTTTTAGTAGCACACAGTATCTTGCAAGCTGCACCCCAAAACTATTTTGGTTGCAACCACCAGCTTCTAAATTGCATTCAAGATCTTAAATTATTTTTCTAGTATCAACAGTTAGCCTATAAATATTTTTCTAGTTGCAATGAGCACTCTAAATTTAAGATACTGAATGTTGGATGCACTCAAATTTAGTTTAAGATATCAGGGTGCAGCTTCTCAGATACTGGATGCTAATGAAAAATTATTTTATGTTACATAGTGCACAAAAACTATTTAAGAATATTGGGTGCTATTAGAATATACTAGAACAATGCATTATTCTTAGCTGGCACATTCAGTTCTGGTTAGTTGTCACTTAGTCGAAGTTAGTTTCAGTCTTGTGCTAAGATGATGACACGTGTACACATTCACTTGTTCACTTGCTATACTCGTCTCATCTATATATTCAGTGTACATCTAACTCAGTGAATAAGATCCAGAACTATTTCTCTTCTTTCAATTCTAAGTATCTAGTAGGTATCTGAGCATTGACAACCACCATCAACTTCAATACTGATGACTAGAGCTATCAAGACATTGCCGCCGTGGTGATCTCCTCTTTGGATTCATTACCTAAGCAAAAAATGCCGTTCTTATCTAGATCTAATGACTCCGTTGCTGCTTCAACTCCGGCGATTCCATTGAATCGCGGCTTCTCCAATAAGAAGATAACAATCAAGCTCAACAACTAAAATTTCTTGTTGTGGAAACAACAAGTTTATTTTATGGTCAAGCAACATAGAGTCTATTCTTATCTTGACGGCTCAGCTATTCCACCATTGGTAAAGATCCGACAAGACGATAGTTGCGAGATCGTCAATCCAGACTTCGAAGAGTATGAGTCTCTTGATTCTGCTCTTGCATCTTGGCTTTTAGCCTCTGTAGCTTCGAATATATTGCCTGATCTAGTTGGTTTTACTACTGCTGCTCAAATTTGGAGCAAATTGAATCAACTTTTCTCTAACAAATCTGATGCAAAAATTCTGTCCTATCCCAATCAGTTGGCCAATCAACAAAAGGGCGATCTGTCCATGAGAGATTATTTGTCAAATCTTAAGTCAATTTGCGATCATCTAGACATGCTCGAGGAAAAGGTTGATGAAGTTGTGCATATCTCACACATTTTGAACGGTCTCACCACTGAATATGAACTAGTCATCACTGTTATCAATGCCTCACGGCCTCAATTTGGTCTTGAAATTGTTTCTACGATGTTACTCAATTCAGAGGCACGTCACAAGGTATTTCTCACGAACAATACCACTCATTTGGTAAATCTTGTGACTCAATCTCTGACCTCCTTTGTAGTAAAAAATCAAGTTGGTGCTGCGATTGACTCATATACTGATGATTTTTGTAACCCCCTTCCGTAATTATATCCGAATTATGCAATTAAAGTGAAATAGAGACCAATAACAATCAAATAACATTTATAAACCTATCTACCAGACGGGGTTTTTACAAATACCTTTCGAAATCATTTATAACCTGGTCTCACATTCACATTCCGAATACAATTACTACACAAAGATAAATCACATTAAAAATATTAGAGTACGCAATATAATAATTCCAGCAATTCTGGATTCCATTCATTAATCAAGCCTTACAGGGCACAATCGCCCATACAAGCCCTCATATGGGGATTACACAAATCTTACTCATACACATAATCGAATCCTCATCTACATACATATGTACAGATCTAAATACAAATATCACAGCTAGGATGATAACCAACTACCAGAATGACAACCGAAGGAAGTTTTCATCGCCCTTAGCTGCATGCTCAATCCTCGATCCACTACCCTGTCTGAAAGGTTAGCAGGGGAGGGTGAGATTCTAGAGAATCTCAGTAGGTAAACAATATCAATATGCATGTACGATAGATGTTTAATGCATGACATGCTTCAATCACACAACTCATGATAACACAATGGCAATTTGCAAGCTCAATGCTTCGAACAATATGCCTATGGCCATAGCATAAATTGAAACATAGCTTCAAATTACACACAATTATGCAAAGCTAAGACATGCACCAACACACTAACACATATCAAATACAAGCAGAAGAGAAATGTTCCCTACACTCTTTCCACGTAAGCTCCAGCTCCGGCTGCTCACGATCAGGGCGAACACTGAACCACAACCAGGGCGAATATCAACCCTATAACCAAAGCAAGGACATAGGGTTATTCTCTATTCCAAAACCATACTTTCACATCACTTAAAGTTGGTTACCATTCATGACCTTTAGGTGGCTAATCAAAGCCCAAACATATGCCTAAAGGCTTGGGAAACACTTGGCCAAAGATCACCTTTTAAAAGTCCAAAATGATGATTTTTGGGGGTTGGCCGCGGCCCACAAATCCACTGGCCGCGGCCAGAAACTGCCCAGAAACATTTGGGTCGCGGCCCAGAATCCGCTGGCCGCGGCCAAGAAAATCCAGTTTCTTGGCTGAACTTCCAAAAATCATAACTAATTCCACAAAAATCGAAATGAGGTGATCCCAAATCCAAATGAAAGCTATTCAAGTCCTCTACACAGTAAAAATATTGGCCTTTACTAGAAATCACCATACAAATACAGCATTACCAAAAATTCAAGACTGTCGCAAAACAGAATCCATTTTCGACCTCAAACGTTGGACAGCTATAACTCCCAGTTCCCAAAACTAAATGACACATATTACATGTCCATTTTGAAGCTTAAGATGTGAAATTTAAGACTGGAAAGTTTCAGAATTTTCTAACATCATTTGCCCATTCAAAACGGCAACACAAACAGACTGCCCAGACAGAATTCTCACTGGACAGAATTTCCAGTTTTGCAACCATTGTGTCCAATCCAATTCAAACCAATTCCAATGATTAAATACCACAACATGACACTATTTTCAACACAAAACAACATCCAATTCATCCAATCCAAAATCACAAGAAAATCAGGGCAAAATTCGAAATTCACTAAACTCATCCATAATTCACAAAACTTAGACCAAAAGGCTTCAAACACTCACCTCTTCCTCTTTCCCAAACCAATTCTTTGATTCTCCATCTTTCCGAATTTCCTCAAGCCATCAAACACCTTCAATCAAGAATCTAAAACCATAGCAATGAAGCTCTCATCACTATGAACAATATTAAAGAAGGGTATTAGAGCATTAGAGGACAAGAAACAAGCCAAATCTCACCTTATTCTTTTCTCTTTCTTCCTAGCTTTGGGACGCCATGGAGAAACAAGAGAGAGAGAGATGAGATGATGAAATGAAGATGATGAAGAAGGGAGCATATTTTTAGGGCCAAAAACCGTCCAAAAGAAAGGGAGAGGAGAGAGGAAAGATCTTTGACATGTTGAGCTCATCCAAGGGCTCAAAAGATGCCAAGTGTCAAGATCTTGTTCCATCAACCATGAGTTCACATGAGCACACCACATGAGAGTCCACCCTTTGATCTATTACACAAATCAATCTCAACCATTGATCTTGAAGTTACCAATGAGTTTCTTCTTCGGTAACTGACCAATTGGTTGATAACTTTACCGTTTTGCCCCTGATTATGGCAATTCTTCTTGAATCACCATCAAATACATTTTCTCATTCATTTTCTTTCACAATGCGCCCTCCCCTCTATTTTAAGTCAATTTAGAGGTTAATCCATAATTGAACTTAAATACAGGGTTTCGGCGCTGCTCACAACACATACGAATCACATTCGAAACTCAATCACATTAGATTCTCCAAAAGGGTTCATTTATCACTAACCACTTCCACTTTTGGAGTCATTATCTCTTAATCACAATTTAGGATCTTGCTAAACTGGGGCTTAGCAGTCCACTATTCTCAGGCTTATTCTCTAGCCTCAAGTCTCAGAATTCGGGGTATTACAATCTTGATGTTGAAGATCTGTTTGCTGTTGCTTACCAAACTCAAGGACCTTATACAGGTCATGGCAATAGAGGTATTCGACCTCCAAATCTTCCTCGCAGAGTAGGTCGTGGCAATGGTCGTGGACAAGAATGCTTTCATAGTTGGAGATTTCTCTATCAAATTTGTCGTAAGTCTGGACACTTGGCTGATAAACGCTATTACAGGTATGATTATCCGACTTCTTATGGTTCCACTCCAGAGGCCACTCAAGCTCATTATGTTGCTGGTTATGGTATGCCTGAATTTTACTCGCCTTTTGAATATTATCCTGTGCCTATTGAATCCTTTATGTCTACTACTTTTGCAAACTTGCTTGCTACTAATTTTGTTTCACAAAATACTGTGACTCTTGTATCTTCCTCTGCTACAACCACTAACCATGCCTCTAATTCCGTTCCTGCGGCTCAAGCGTTTCTTGTAACCCCTGCTATTATTTCTGATTTGGCATGGTATCCTAATTCTGGTGTCATAGAGCACATTACTCATGATGCTTCCTATATTACACCTCACTCAGTACTTAATGGTTTAGGCACAGTGCAAGTAGGCACTGGTGAGTTATCCTCTATTCAATCTATTGGTACCACCTTTCTCTCTAATGCTAGCTCTCAATTTACTTTAAATAGAGTTCTTTATGTACCTAAAATGAAGAAAAACTTATTGTCTATTGCTAAATTTACTCGAGAGAATAATGTCTTTGTTGAATTCTTTCCTCAACATTGCGTTATTAAGGATCTGAAGACTCGGCAACCCTTGATGTATGGAGTTGAGTGAAATGGCATGTATCCACTGCTGGCAAATGTGAGCTATACTGTTGATTCTACTTTTTCTGTTGCATCTCAGATTGGATTCAAGGCAACATCACAAGCCTTTCATGCTTGATCTGATTCTCTGTCACTCTGGCATCAACGATTAGGTCACCTAGCTTTTGTTACTATTAAGGGTGTACTTAGTTGTAATTCAGTTTCCTTTCTTCTTTGGAGAATAACAATCTTTGTTCAGATTGTTAATATGGGAAAATTCATAAACTCCCATTTTGTGCTTCCACTAATGTGTATCATAGACTATTGCAATTAATACTCATGGATATTTGGGGTCCTGCTCCTATTCAGTCATATGGCTTAGTATTTTATATTGCCTTTGTTGATGCTTATAGTCGGTTTACCTGGATATCCTTTTTATATAAAAAGTATGAAGCTTTGTCTAAATTCAAAGAGTTTAAACAGTTAGTAGAAAACAAATTTCAAACCCCCATTCAGCAAGTACAGTCAGATTATATGGTAGTGAATTTGTTGCATTTCAGTCTTATCTTGCCTCTTGTGGCATAGAACATCGTTTCTCATGCCCTCACACCTCTGAATAGAATGGCTTGGTTGAAAGACGTCACCGCTTAATTGTTGAGATAGGCTTGACTTTCTTAGCACATGCTTCTCTTTCTATGTTTTATTGGAAAGATGCTTTTACTGGTGAACGCAATTGTCTCATCTTTGCACACCCCTCCTGAGTGTTAAAGGCGGTTGCTCGTGTGAGAGAGACAACCTTACAATCCTGTACGACATACTAGACATTGTATACTTTCACACAGACTTATATACTAATAATTTCAAGTACTTCAATTAAGCATAAATGTAATACATAAAGTCTGAAAGTTTACATTTTGCGTACTCACACTGCCCTTACATATTTTTCAAATGTTTCCTTGGCAATTGGTTTGGTAAGGGGATTAGCGACCAAACTCTTGGTCGAAATATGTTGTACATCAATAATTTTCTGTGCTATATAATCTCTTACAAAATTGTACTTAATGTCTATATGTTTGGTCTTACTATGATACTTGGGATCTTTAGTATAGGCTATGGCTACAGTGTTATCACAATGCATTAATATTGGATTGGTACTCTCACTGCCAAATCCAAGATGTTCAATGAACCTCTTCAACCATAATGCCTCTTGTACAGCCGTAGTGCTTGCTACGAACTCGACTTACATAGAATGCAAAGCAATACATGTCTGCTTCTTACTACTCCAACATATGGCGCCATTATTCAGTAAGAAAGTATAACCTGAAGTTGATCTTCGCTCTTCCTCATCTCTGCCTAAATCAGTATCAGAGTATCCAACCAGGCATAGATCGCTTCCTTCGTAGCATAGTGCATAGTCAGATGTGCCTTTTAAGTATCTCATGATCCGTTTTACTGCTTTCTAGTGACACTCACTTGGGTTGGACTGGAACCTACTTACCAATCCTATCACAAAGCAGATATCTGGCCTTATCCACATCATTGCATACATTAAACTACCAACAGCACTAGCGTAGGGAACTTTCATCATTTTCTTTTGATCTGACTCAGTTTTGGGACTCATCTCATGGCTTAAGGTTGCACCAAAAGCCACTGGGGTATCAAAGGAATTGCAGTTGCTCATGTTGAATCGTTCGAGAATCTTTTTAATGTAATTTTCTTGTAAAAGATATAAGATTCTTTTTTAACGATCTCTTTGGATCTTAACTCCAAGTATATACTCTGCTTCACCCATATCTTTCATTTCAAAATTTGATTAAAGTCATTCTTTAATAGCTATAACCGAATTTAGATTATTTCCAGCCAATAGTATATCATCTACATATAAGGATAATATAACAAAATTAGCCTCAAACCGTTTGATATAGACACAGTGATCCTCTTCAATCATTTGGAAATCATAAGAGATTATTGCTTTATGAAACCTCAAATACCACTGTCTGGATGATTTCTTGAATCCATAAGTAGACCTTTTAATTTTACAAACTTTATTCTCTTTTCCTTTTTCAATGAAACCTAATGGTTGTTCCATATAGATTTCCTCATCCAGATCACCATTTAGAAATGCAGTTTTAACATCCATTTGATGTAATTCCAAGTCTAAACTGTTTACTATTGCTAGAATAATTCTTATAGAATTAAATCGTACCACAGGTGAGAAGGTATCTTCATAATCTATACCTTTTTGCTGTGTATACCCCTTTGCAACTAATTGTGCCTTATACTTATCAATTGATCCATCCACCTTTCTTTTAATTTTGAGAATCCACTTGTTCCCAATGGCTTTTCGCTCTTTTGGTAGGTCAACCGATTCCCAAACTTTATTCTTTCTCATTGAGTTCATTTCTTCATCCATTGCCTTTTTCCATTCATCTTTAGCAGGACTCGATAAGACTTCTAGTACCGAACGTGGTTCATTTACGTATCGTCTAAAGCACTCAAGAGCCCCAAACTTATGTGTGATCAAATAGACATGACCGTATCATGAATAGTCATCAATAAAAGTGATAAAATACCAAGCTCCATGCCTTACCCTCACACTCATAGGACCGTAAATATTAGAATGAATTATTTGCAATGGTTGTTCTGATCTGGTTCCCTTACCAAAAGGTTTCTAGTTGCCTTACCTGCTAGACAACTTTCACACAAGGACATTTCCATATTGGATATGGATCCTAGCAAACCTTCTTTTGCTAGTTTAATCATTTTATTTTGATTAATATGCCCTAGTCTAGCATGCCAAATAGCCATATCAACAGTTGAATCAGAAGTAGCAAAGCAATCATGTATATTATAGAGGGAATGAGGAGTTAGTTTGACAGAGTTTCTGTATGTTATATCCAGTGTTTTATAACTGAATCCCTTATGTCTATATATAGGGTTCTATGCACCCCTTCCTCTTCTACTAACATGTCATTCCATTAGAGAGATAAGATATCCTTTCGATTGAGAGACATATAGTTTCGGTGAAACAATAACACTTGTAGAGTCATAATCTATCAGTTAAATGTGACTCATAATGTTTTAGGAAATATTACATATATTCACCCAAACATTTATATTATTTATACTTTGACCCCAATCCTATTGGGCTTGGGCCCAATCCACCAAGGGTGGACTATGCTATTTTCCAACATTATTAGCAGTTGCAGACTTTAGATTCTTGTTCAGCCTAAACCACCATGGATTCCTTGCTTCCTCTTCCACAAATATCTTTCCACTTGTATGCAACAATGATCAAAGAGAGGATCTATCAAAGCCCCTTGCCTCCATCACCAAACTCTAGCCAATCGGAAAAGGCCTAAAGATGAAATAGAAACCACCCAAGTTGGTGGTGAAAGCCGCTCCTGTATGGAGAGAAGGAACTCACCCGAGTGGTAAGAGAAAATCACAATATAAAAAATGTCGCAATATAAAAAATGATAAATATAAGAGATAACATATGAAGAGTCACACATTTAATTTAGAATCAAAATTCGCTTTTAAAATATGTCTTGTATTAAAGATCAGATAGAGTATAACTCTTCTTGTATAGGTGGGCGCGCGCGTGTGTGTATTTTGAGCCAGTTTTGCTCTAACACATGCGTTCACTATTTCCCATGACATCGTTCCTTTGATGCTTATTTTAAAGCGCCTCTCTAACCACCCTGTCAAAGTCATAAAATTAGTGATTAAATCGTTAAATTTATTTAAAAAATAAAAAAATAAAAAATTATTAACTTTAATATCATGAATTTCTTGACCACGAACTATAATCTCATGAATCACATCTAACAAGTTATAATTTCAACTAATAAGATTTTAAATATGGACAATCTTTAAAAAATGTTGGTAATACTTCACTTAGTGATTTATAATATGGACCATCTATTTCTTCTAAAAGGTTTCTTATACTCCTTCGGTCTTAAATGTAGGACTTAATTCGGAAGTGAATTCTGGTCTTAAAAGTAAGACATTTTTTTCCTCTTATATTTACCATTTTTCTTTAAATTAATCTGGCAAATTTATAAACTAATATACTCTAATGTTATACTAAAGTATTTGAAAAGATCTTATTACATATGTTATAATTAAATAATTCATTTAATTTCTTTAATTGTCCTAAATTAAATAAATAGTTCTTACATTAGAATCAAGCAGTAATAAATATAGAGAAGATGAATTGACTTTTACTTGTTGAAATATTAGTTGTATTAAAAAAAATCACCGACACTCAATCTCTCCTCTCCTCATGCAATTTTGAGTGGGAATAAAATAACTTGACAATCATCCCAAAATGGTCAAATAGTCAAGGACGCGTTAATTGGTCGAACAGTTGCCAAATGGATTCAACAAGGAGAAAAATATAATGCTTCTACTATTATATTTGTTTTGGCTTTTTCATTAATAATATATAGGGATAAGGGGCAAAAGTGTTCCGAAAGTTTCCACCAATAAACACTGGCTGTCTGGAAGTTTTCGAAAGGGCAATGTTGCCCCTCCGTTAACAAAACCAAACAATTAACATGTGCTGACCAGAATATGCTGAGTTGGCTATGCCATATGCATGTTATGCCACATTCTATTCCACAAATATGTCCAGTCATCAACATCATGCTTCATCAGAACTTTTTTTCCTCTCTCTCCGCCGGCCGAAAGAGCTCCTCTTCCTCTTCTCTTCATCCTCCTCATTAAAATCTTCCACTGAAAATAAATTGCATATTATACCAATAACTAGGCATATCAACAAAAATCAAAGAACGTAATCCTCATTATGCTCTAGAGTTTCTAAAATTGGGTTGGTTTTTGTTGGACGCCATGATTGAGTCAGCCTTGCTTCCATCGTGTTCATCTCCATTGCTTCGTGATCCAAAGCCTTCTTCTTTTGTGAGATTTGCTTCCTCTACTATGTCTCTTGCTCGTCCAGTAGCTAGGCTTATATTCCCAAGCTCAAACCCTTTAGCCGATCCAAGTTTGGAAGGGCCGTGAAGGAGCCTCCATTGACTTTTTTTTTTTTAAACAAAAATCAAAGAATAGAAGGTAGATAAAAAAAAAAAAAAAAAAAATCTTCCCTTCATCATCATCAGTGACAACATCCATGAGCAATCCCAAAAATGAACAATCTGGAAAAATTTAATCTGAAGGAAAAATAAAACACCCTCACCCAATTCATTATCATCAACAATTAACAGAAAAAAAAGGCATTAGCATTTGTTGAAGGCCAAAGGAAGAAACTGAAATTGAGAACCAATACAAGCACAAATCACAAGAGAAAATCAATAATAGAAACCACATTAGCTATAAATGAGCTCAGATCTAGATCAAACTCAAAAGCACAAAACAATAGAAATCGAAAACCACATCAGAGTAATCCTCAAACCAACATAAACAATACATAATCGAAAGGGAAAAGAAAAAGAGGAATTAGAGAGGATGAACAGAGATATGGAGAGATAAAAGCACCAATGACAGCCAAGAAAATAGAGAACTGATATGAGAGAGACGCAACATGGGAGCATGACGGCGGCGCATTGGAGGAGGACCAACGAGGTCGATGGCGGATAAGATGTGTCATCAGTGTCGGAACAGTGGAGTGGTTGAAGATGCTGGTGATTTGGACAGCCTCTGGGCATTTTCTTCACGACGATGCATTCGGGTTGATGCGTGAGAGAGAGAGAGAGAGAGTGTGAAGGGTGGAGATGATGAGTACACCGGAGATGCCAGAAAGGATGGAACCAATGGAAATGGCCGGAGATGAGGAGCTAGAATCTTCGGTTGAAGAAGCTGAAAGGAGGAAGAGAGGAGAGCGACGATGAGGGTTTCAGAAGAGAAGGAAAGACGAAAGGAATGGTGAGGTGGAGACAGAGTGATCATGTGGCAATGATGTGCAATATATGAAGTGCCATGTAGATAAATTAGTCAACTTTAACGGTCAAAATTAACTTTTTAAATGATAGGGGCAACATTGTACAATTTGTTAAACTGCTGGGGCAATGTTACCCTTTCAAAAACTTTTAGACAACTAATGCTCATCTGTGAAAACTTTCAAAAAATTTTTTCTTTTTATCCTTGATATAAAAACAAAAAGTGGTGTAATTGATATGTGAATGTTGATATGGATATTTAAGATCATACAATAAATATATAAGGTTTATAATGAAAATATATAAAAGAAAAAGAGAGGGTTGGAATTGTGTCTATTGAGAAGAAAATGATTGAAAATCATGTAATTAAGATGATTTGGACAAATATAAAAGAAATGTCCTTGGATACGTCGGTCAGGAAGTAATATCCAATAGTATAGAGTTCTCTAAGAAGATAATTGGAAGATTGAAGAGAACAAACACTAAATGAAATTATTGAGCAGAATCTTTTAGTCCACAACTTATCCAAAAGATTTTATTAAATTTTTTTAGAGCACGGTAACAGTGCGATCTATACAGTAATCTCAATTTGCTAGAAAGATAATTGACTTACTCCTCTAACCTTATTTATAGATCATTTTCAAAATTATCCAAAAAAAAAAATCATTTTCAACATATTTCATTGGAACTAAGAAAAACTTTAAATCTCATTATTAATCTTGCCATAAAATTTAATAGTTTTCAAACTTTACCCTTATTTAACATATAATATTCTACCTCAAAAGTAAAAAATCCTCATAATAATAAATGAAAGATAACATTGTACATTTATATGCATTCATATGAAAAATTTAATAATGTGAATTATAAATAGATTTGAGAAGCATTCTCTCTCTATCCTGTACTCCCTCCGGTTCTTTGTATGAGCAACTTTGTCTCTTTTGGGTTAGTCATTAATATAAGCAACTTTCTTTTTGCGTCTCAAAATTTTAATTACTTTTTCCTTTTCTACACCTACTAAATATATATCTTTATATTAATTATCCCCCACTCACCACTAATTTTTTCTCATATAATCATTTATTACTCATTCTCTCTCATATTTTTTTAGTCATTCTCTCTCCTATTTTCTTTTCATAAATAGGGGCACATTTGGAAAAAAAATTTGACATTTTTGACACATTTATTATTTTTAATTAATCTTAACTGCTGATACATTTTGAGCAATCAAGAAAAAAAGTGTTTATAAAAAGGACTAATCCTTCTATTTTCTTTTTATATAACACGATACCTACCTTTCGTCCATTTTGTACGTTGTCGTCTTCACGTTTATAGGAGCAGAACGTTCGTTCCTCGTGTATGTGTGAACTTGGTTACGTACGGTGAGGAAGTTATCATCGACATCGTGGTCTGAGTGACCTATTCAATCATTGATCAATAAACAATTTGAAGCATCTCAACCACCCTTTAAAAGAAAATCATTCCAGCTGGCAATGCAATTTTAGATATAACTTAAAATCAAAGTGTCGGATAAAACGACGATCAATGCTGTGTTAATATATTGAATTTTATATAAGGAAATGTTTAAAGGTTATACTGGCTCCCGTTCTAAATATAAGAGCTGCTTAGCTAATTTAAATAGGTTAAAGAAATTAGTTAAATTGGTTATATGTAATCTTAAAGTGTAATCAATAGATATACTTTGGATTTGGAAAAATTAAAAAATTATAAATTTGAGAAATAAAGTGGATTGATGTCTTATATTTAGGACAAAACCTAATATGCAATTAGCTCTTATATATATTCTAGAGAGGAGATAATTATATTGCTTAATATATTTATTTAATATGGCTAGCAGATCAGTTGATTTTGATAAAAAAAAATTCAAAATCATTTTCAGTGAACAAATCCCAGCTAGTAAGCATTGTATTATTGATAAACCAAAATAATTGAAGAAAAAACTATATTCACATACATGCATGCATGGGGGATATTCATCAAGTTGACACACCTACCAATCATGACTTTATTTATTATTATTTCATTACTTAATCTTACGTTTATAATAAAATACTCCACCGACTCCCCTCCCTCGTTTACTATAAATTGGAGTCCATGTTCCAACATATGCACCATCAACACAAACTCAAGGTCAACAATGTCCTCTAAGCACTTGCTAGTGTTTCTCATAGGAGTGGTGTTTCTCACCACTTCTAGCTTCGCAGATTACTATCAGCCACCACCAATTGAAAAGCCCCCACCCTATAAACCTCCAGAAGAGAAGCCACCAGTTTATAAGCCACCCATTGAGAAGCCGCCCGTTTACAAGCCTCCTGTTGAGAAGCCCCCCGTTTACAAGCCTCCTGTTGAGAAGCCCCCCGTTTACAAGCCACCGGTTGAGAAGCCCCCCGTTTACAAGCCACCGGTTGAGAAGCCTCCTGTCGAGAAACCTCCGGTTTACAAGCCACCAGTCGAGAAACCTCCGGTTTACAAGCCACCAGTCGAAAAACCGCCTGTTTACAAGCCACCAGTAGAGAAGCCCCCTGTTTACAAGCCTCCCGTGGAGAAGCCGCCAGTGTACAAGCCTCCCGTGGAGAAGCCCCCCGTCTACAAGCCACCCGTGGAGAAGCCCCCCGTCTACAAGCCACCCGTGGAGAAGCCCCCCGTCTACAAGCCACCTGTTGAGAAGCCGCCTGTGTACAAGCCGCCTGTTGAGAAGCCTCCTGTGTACAAGCCGCCTGTTGAGAAGCCACCAAGCTATCAACCACCACCTTATGGTTACTGAGTATCCCATGATTTTTAGCCTATTTTGGTACCCTTAAAATAAAAGCATGTTTCTCTCAATTTGTCACCAATGGTTGCTTGGTATTTTATCTTTTTTGTTTTACCTTGGCTTTGTTGTGTGTTTCGTGCATGGCTATTATGGCTACAGAAAATTCATAGTCCCCCAAATGTAATAATATGTATTATCTAAAATAAATTTGTCTTATTTAGAATCCTTTCTACTTGTATGTATCACTATATATTTAAGTAGTTAGAGCAAAAAGTTCATTTATGATCATCTTCCCAATTAACATTCGGGTTACGCACAATTTGCTAATGCTAGATTATTAAATTGTCCTAATTTATTTCATTGCTTGTTTTTGATAGCCATTAAATCCATTTTATCAAATGCGAATTTATATAGAAATGATTAAAGTTTATTGAAAATTAAATAAAATGTTGAGCACATTTATTTAAATTTTAAACAATAAAATATTTTTAGAATATTGGATTTAATTTTATAATATTAATTATGTCAAAATTAATTTAAATGTGAAATAAATATCAAAGTCATCACATGTTCTCTAGCAGAATCAATCCCCATATATAAAAGGATATTGACAAGAAGATATATATTAAATATTAGCTTTAACTTTTTTAACATCAACGAAGAGGGGGGCAAAAAGGAAGAGACACGGTCAATGGTTTTGTCTGCAGCACAGTCGGGGCGACCAAATACGTAGCAAATGTGCCATGGCACGCCAAATCATGTTGGAATGAATTCAAAATTTTTAGGGAGCGACAAGCTGTTCCAATAACAAATTTTAGAGACTGGATTATAATTTAATTAACATTGTATGAGCGAAAAACTCAATTTCCTTTAATTATATAATTTAATCTCATCTAACTAAAAATTAAGAAAAGCATGAGATTTACTAACTTTTCAATTTTACCGCTATTTAATATTTAATATGAGAAGGGGTGTCTACTGAGCCCTTTCTAATGGGAACCCAAAACTACACGGTTTTTCAGTAGCACCAAAAATATGAGAAGGGGTGTAAAATGGGATGGTGATCCACCTTTTCCCCCAAAAAAAAACATCAGGGCCTTAAGTCTTTTTTTTTTTTCAGTAGCACCAAATATTATGAACTAATTTTTTGTGAATTATGTAGCATAAAATAATTTTTTAGTAGCACACAGTATCTTGCAAGCTGCACCCCAAAACTATTTTGGTTGCAACCACCAGCTTCTAAATTGCATTCAAGATCTTAAATTATTTTTCTAGTATCAACAGTTAGCCTATAAATATTTTTCTAGTTGCAATGAGCACTCTAAATTTAAGATACTGAATGTTGGATGCACTCAAATTTAGTTTAAGATATCAGGGTGCAGCTTCTCAGATACTGGATGCTAATGAAAAATTATTTTATGTTACATAGTGCACAAAAACTAATTAAGAATATTGGGTGCTATTAGAATATACTAGAACAATGCATTATTCTTAGCTGGCACATTCAGTTCTGGTTAGTTGTCACTTAGTCGAAGTTAATTTCAGTCTTGTGCTAAGATGATGACACGTGTACACATTCACTTGTTCACTTGCTATACTCGTCTCATCTATATATTCAGTGTACATCTAACTCAGTGAATAAGATCCAGAACTATTTCTCTTCTTTCAATTCTAAGTATCTAGTAGGTATCTGAGCATTGACAACCACCATCAACTTCAATACTGATGACTAGAGCTATCAAGACATTGCCGCCGTGGTGATCTCCTCTTTGGATTCATTACCTAAGCAAAAAATGCCGTTCTTATCTAGATCTAATGACTCCGTTGCTGCTTCAACTCCGGCGATTCCATTGAATCGCGGCTTCTCCAATAAGAAGATAACAATCAAGCTCAACAACTAAAATTTCTTGTTGTGGAAACAACAAGTTTATTTTATGGTCAAGCAACATAGAGTCTATTCTTATCTTGACGGCTCAGCTATTCCACCATTGGTAAAGATCCGACAAGACGATAGTTGCGAGATCGTCAATCCAGACTTCGAAGAGTATGAGTCTCTTGATTCTGCTCTTGCATCTTGGCTTTTAGCCTCTGTAGCTTCGAATATATTGCCTGATCTAGTTGGTTTTACTACTGCTGCTCAAATTTGGAGCAAATTGAATCAACTTTTCTCTAACAAATCTGATGCAAAAATTCTGTCCTATCCCAATCAGTTGGCCAATCAACAAAAGGGCGATCTGTCCATGAGAGATTATTTGTCAAATCTTAAGTCAATTTGCGATCATCTAGACATGCTCGAGGAAAAGGTTGATGAAGCTGTGCATATCTCACACATTTTGAACGGTCTCACCACTGAATATGAACTAGTCATCACTGTTATCAATGCCTCACGGCCTCAATTTGGTCTTGAAATTGTTTCTACGATGTTACTCAATTCAGAGGCACGTCACAAGGTATTTCTCACGAACAATACCACTCATTCGGTAAATCTTGTGACTCAATCTCTGACCTCCTTTGTAGTAAAAAATCAAGTTGGTGCTGCGATTGACTCATATACTGATGATTTTTGTAACCCCCTTCCGTAATTATATCCGAATTATGCAATTAAAGTGAAATAGAGACCAATAACAATCAAATAACATTTATAAACCTATCTACCAGACGGGGTTTTTACAAATACCTTTCGAAATCATTTATAACCTGGTCTCACATTCACATTCCGAATACAATTACTACACAAAGATAAATCACATTAAAAATATTAGAGTACGCAATATAATAATTCCAGCAATTCTGGATTCCATTCATTAATCAAGCCTTACAGGGCACAATCGCCCATACAAGCCCTCATATGGGGATTACACAAATCTTACTCATACACATAATCGAATCCTCATCTACATACATATGTACAGATCTAAATACAAATATCACAGCTAGGATGATAACCAACTACCAGAATGACAACCGAAGGAAGTTTTCATCGCCCTTAGCTGCATGCTCAATCCTCGATCCACTACCCTGTCTGAAAGGTTAGCAGGGGAGGGTGAGATTCTAGAGAATCTCAGTAGGTAAACAATATCAATATGCATGTACGATAGATGTTTAATGCATGACATGCTTGCATCACACAACTCATGATAACACAATGGCAATTTGCAAGCTCAATGCTTCGAACAATATGCCTATGGCCATAGCATAAATTGAAACATAGCTTCAAATTACACACAATTATGCAAAGCTAAGACATGCACCAACACACTAACACATATCAAATACAAGCAGAAGAGAAATGTTCCCTACACTCTTTCCACGTAAGCTCCAGCTCCGGCTGCTCACGATCAGGGCGAACACTGAACCACAACCAGGGCGAATATCAACCCTATAACCAAAGCAAGGACATAGGGTTATTCTCTATTCCAAAACCATACTTTCACATCACTTAAAGTTGGTTACCATTCATGACCTTTAGGTGGCTAATCAAAGCCCAAACATATGCCTAAAGGCTTGGGAAACACTTGGCCAAAGATCACCTTTTAAAAGTCCAAAATGATGATTTTTGGGGGTTGGCCGCGGCCCACAAATCCACTGGCCACGGCCAGAAACTGCCCAGAAACATTTGGGTCGCGGCCCAGAATCCGCTGGCCGCGGCCAAGAAAATCCAGTTTCTTGGCTGAACTTCCAAAAATCATAACTAATTTCACAAAAATCGAAATGAGGTGATCCCAAAGCCAAATGAAAGCTATTCAAGTCCTCTACACAGTAAAAATATTGGCCTTTACTAGAAATCACCATACAAATACAGCATTACCAAAAATTCAAGACTGTCGCAAAACAGAATCCATTTTCGACCTCAAACGTTGGACAGCTATAACTCCCAGTTCCCAAAACTAAATGACACATATTACATGTCCATTTTGAAGCTTAAGATGTGAAATTTAAGACTGGAAAGTTTCAGAATTTTCTAACATCATTTGCCCATTCAAAACGGCAACACAAACAGACTGCCCAGACAGAATTCTCACTGGACAGAATTTCCAGTTTTGCAACCATTGTGTCCAATCCAATTCAAACCAATTCCAATGATTAAATACCACAACATGACACTATTTTCAACACAAAACAACATCCAATTCATCCAATCCAAAATCACAAGAAAATCAGGGCAAAATTCGAAATTCACTAAACTCATCCATAATTCACAAAACTTAGACCAAAAGGCTTCAAACACTCACCTCTTCCTCTTTCCCAAACCAATTCTTTGATTCTCCATCTTTCCGAATTTCCTCAAGCCATCAAACATCTTCAATCAAGAATCTAAAACCATAGCAATGAAGCTCTCATCACTATGAACAATATTAAAGAAGGGTATTAGAGCATTAGAGGACAAGAAACAAGCCAAATCTCACCTTATTCTTTTCTCTTTCTTCCTAGCTTTGGGACGCCATGGAGAAACAAGAGAGAGAGAGATGAGATGATGAAATGAAGATGATGAAGAAGGGAGCATATTTTTAGGGCCAAAAACCGTCCAAAAGAAAGGGAGAGGAGAGAGGAAAGATCTTTGACATGTTGAGCTCATCCAAGGGCTCAAAAGATGCCAAGTGTCAAGATCTTGTTCCATCAACCATGAGTTCACATGAGCACACCACATGAGAGTCCACCCTTTGATCTATTACACAAATCAATCTCAACCATTGATCTTGAAGTTATCAATGAGTTTCTTCTTCGGTAACTGACCAATTGGTCGATAACTTTACCGTTTTGCCCCTGATTATGGCAATTCTTCTTGAATCACCATCAAATACATTTTCTCATTCATTTTCTTTCACAATGCGCCCTCCCCTCTATTTTAAGTCAATTTAGAGGTTAATCCATAATTGAACTTAAATACAGGGTTTCGGCGCTGCTCACAACACATACGAATCACATTCGAAACTCAATCACATTAGATTCTCCAAAAGGGTTCATTTATCACTAACCACTTCCACTTTTGGAGTCATTATCTCTTAATCACAATTTAGGATCTTGCTAAACTGGGGCTTAGCAGTCCACTATTCTCAGGCTTATTCTCTAGCCTCAAGTCTCAGAATTCGGGGTATTACAATCTTGATGTTGAAGATCTGTTTGCTGTTGCTTACCAAACTCAAGGACCTTATACAGGTCATGGCAATAGAGGTATTCGACCTCCAAATCTTCCTCGCAGAGTAGGTCGTGGCAATGGTCGTGGACAAGAATGCTTTCATAGTTGGAGATTTCTCTATCAAATTTGTCGTAAGTCTGGACACTTGGCTGATAAACGCTATTACAGGTATGATTATCCGACTTCTTATGGTTCCACTCCAGAGGCCACTCAAGCTCATTATGTTGCTGGTTATGGTATGCCTGAATTTTACTCGCCTTTTGAATATTATCCTGTGCCTATTGAATCCTTTGTGTCTACTACTTTTGCAAACTTGCTTGCTACTAATTTTGTTTCACAAAATACTGTGACTCTTGTATCTTCCTCTGCTACAACCACTAACCATGCCTCTAATTCCGTTCCTGCGGCTCAAGCGTTTCTTGTAACCCCTGCTATTATTTCTGATTTGGCATGGTATCCTAATTCTGGTGTCATAGAGCACATTACTCATGATGCTTCCTATATTACACCTCACTCAGTACTTAATGGTTTAGGCACAGTGCAAGTAGGCACTGGTGAGTTATCCTCTATTCAATCTATTGGTACCACCTTTCTCTCTAATGCTAGCTCTCAATTTACTTTAAATAGAGTTCTTTATGTACCTAAAATGAAGAAAAACTTATTGTCTATTGCTAAATTTACTCGAGAGAATAATGTCTTTGTTGAATTCTTTCCTCAACATTGCGTTATTAAGGATCTGAAGACTCGGCAACCCTTGATGTATGGAGTTGAGTGAAATGGCATGTATCCACTGCTGGCAAATGTGAGCTATACTGTTGATTCTACTTTTTCTGTTGCATCTCAGATTGGATTCAAGGCAACATCACAAGCCTTTCATGCTTGATCTGATTCTCTGTCACTCTGGCATCAACGATTAGGTCACCTAGCTTTTGTTACTATTAAGGGTGTACTTAGTTGTAATTCAGTTTCCTTTCTTCTTTGGAGAATAACAATCTTTGTTCAGATTGTTAATATGGGAAAATTCATAAACTCCCATTTTGTGCTTCCACTAATGTGTATCATAGACTATTGCAATTAATACTCATGGATATTTGGGGTCCTGCTCCTATTCAGTCATATGGCTTAGTATTTTATATTGCCTTTGTTGATGCTTATAGTCGGTTTACCTGGATATCCTTTTTATATAAAAAGTATGAAGCTTTGTCTAAATTCAAAGAGTTTAAACAGTTAGTAGAAAACAAATTTCAAACCCCCATTCAGCAAGTACAGTCAGATTATATGGTAGTGAATTTGTTGCATTTCAGTCTTATCTTGCCTCTTGTGGCATAGAACATCGTTTCTCATGCCCTCACACCTCTGAATAGAATGGCTTGGTTGAAAGACGTCACCGCTTAATTGTTGAGATAGGCTTGACTTTCTTAGCACATGCTTCTCTTTCTATGTTTTATTGGAAAGATGCTTTTACTGGTGAACGCAATTGTCTCATCTTTGCACACCCCTCCTGAGTGTTAAAGGCGGTTGCTCGTGTGAGAGAGACAACCTCACAATCCTGTACGACATACTAGACATTGTATACTTTCACACAGACTTATATACTAATAATTTCAAGTACTTCAATTAAGCATAAATGTAATACATAAAGTCTGAAAGTTTACATTTTGCGTACTCACACTGCCCTTACATATTTTTCAAATGTTTCCTTGGCAATTGGTTTGGTAAGGGGATTAGCGACCAAACTCTTGGTCGAAATATGTTGTACATCAATAATTTTCTGTGCTATATAATCTCTTACAAAATTGTACTTAATGTCTATATGTTTGGTCTTACTATGATACTTGGGATCTTTAGTATAGGCTATGGCTACAGTGTTATCACAATGCATTAATATTGGATTGGTACTCTCACTGCCAAATCCAAGATGTTCAATGAACCTCTTCAACCATAATGCCTCTTGTACAGCCGTAGTGCTTGCTACGAACTCGACTTACATAGAATGCAAAGCAATACATGTCTGCTTCTTACTACTCCAACATATGGCGCCATTATTCAGTAAGAAAGTATAACCTGAAGTTGATCTTCGCTCTTCCTCATCTCTGCCTAAATCAGTATCAGAATATCCAACCAGGCATAGATCGCTTCCTTCGTAGCATAGTGCATAGTCAGATGTGCCTTTTAAGTATCTCATGATCCGTTTTACTGCTTTCTAGTGACACTCACTTGGGTTGGACTGGAACCTACTTACCAATCCTATCACAAAGCAGATATCTGGCCTTATCCACATCATTGCATACATTAAACTACCAACAGCACTAGCGTAGGGAACTTTCATCATTTTCTTTTGATCTGACTCAGTTTTGGGACTCATCTCATGGCTTAAGGTTGCACCAAAAGCCACTGGGGTATCAAAGGAATTGCAGTTGCTCATGTTGAATCGTTCGAGAATCTTTTTAATGTAATTTTCTTGTAAAAGATATAAGATTCTTTTTTAACGATCTCTTTGGATCTTAACTCCAAGTATATACTCTGCTTCACCCATATCTTTCATTTCAAAATTTGATTAAAGTCATTCTTTAATAGCTATAACCGAATTTAGATTATTTCCAGCCAATAGTATATCATCTACATATAAGGATAATATAACAAAATTAGCCTCAAACCGTTTGATATAGACACAGTGATCCTCTTCAATCATTTGGAAATCATAAGAGATTATTGCTTTATGAAACCTCAAATACCACTGTCTGGATGATTTCTTGAATCCATAAGTAGACCTTTTAATTTTACAAACTTTATTCTCTTTTCCTTTTTCAATGAAACCTAATGGTTGTTCCATATAGATTTCCTCATCCAGATCACCATTTAGAAATGCAGTTTTAACATCCATTTGATGTAATTCCAAGTCTAAACTGTTTACTATTGCTAGAATAATTCTTATAGAATTAAATCGTACCACAGGTGAGAAGGTATCTTTATAATCTATACCTTTTTGCTGTGTATACCCCTTTGCAACTAATTGTGCCTTATACTTATCAATTGATCCATCCACCTTTCTTTTAATTTTGAGAATCCACTTGTTCCCAATGGCTTTTCGCTCTTTTGGTAGGTCAACCGATTCCCAAACTTTATTCTTTCTCATTGAGTTCATTTCTTCATCCATTGCCTTTTTCCATTCATCTTTAGCAGGACTCGATAAGACTTCTAGTACCGAACGTGGTTCATTTACGTATCGTCTAAAGCACTCAAGAGCCCCAAACTTATGTGTGATCAAATAGACATGACCGTATCATGAATAGTCATCAATAAAAGTGATAAAATACCAAGCTCCATGCCTTACCCTCACACTCATAGGACCGTAAATATTAGAATGAATTATTTGCAATGGTTGTTCTGATCTGGTTCCCTTACCAAAAGGTTTCTAGTTGCCTTACCTGCTAGACAACTTTCACACAAGGACATTTCCATATTGGATATGGATCCTAGCAAACCTTCTTTTGCTAGTTTAATCATTTTATTTTGATTAATATGCCCTAGTCTAGCATGCCAAATAGCCATATCAACAGTTGAATCAGAAGTAGCAAAGCAATCATGTATATTATAGAGGGAATGAGGAGTTAGTTTGACAGAGTTTCTGTATGTTATATCCAGTGTTTTATAACTGAATCCCTTATGTCTATATATAGGGTTCTATGCACCCCTTCCTCTTCTACTAACATGTCATTCCATTAGAGAGATAAGATATCCTTTCGATTGAGAGACATATAGTTTCGGTGAAACAATAACACTTGTAGAGTCATAATCTATCAGTTAAATGTGACTCATAATGTTTTAGGAAATATTACATATATTCACCCAAACATTTATATTATTTATACTTTGACCCCAATCCTATTGGGCTTGGGCCCAATCCACCAAGGGTGGACTATGCTATTTTCCAACATTATTAGCAGTTGCAGACTTTAGATTCTTGTTCAGCCTAAACCACCATGGATTCCTTGCTTCCTCTTCCACAAATATCTTTCCACTTGTATGCAACAATGATCAAAGAGAGGATCTATCAAAGCCCCTTGCCTCCATCACCAAACTCTAGCCAATCGGAAAAGGCCTAAAGATGAAATAGAAACCACCCAAGTTGGTGGTGAAAACCGCTCCTGTATGGAGAGAAGGAACTCACCCGAGTGGTAAGAGAAAATCACAATATAAAAAATGTCGCAATATAAAAAATGATAAATATAAGAGATAACATATGAAGAGTCACACATTTAATTTAGAATCAAAATTCGCTTTTAAAATATGTCTTGTATTAAAGATCAGATAGAGTATAACTCTTATTGTATTATTTTGAGCCAGTTTTGCTCTAACACATGCGTTCACTATTTCCCATGACATCGTTCCTTTGATGCTTATTTTAAAGCGCCTCTCTAACCACCCTGTCAAAGTCATAAAATTAGTGATTAAATCGTTAACTTTATTTAAAAAATAAAAAAAAAAATTATTAACTTTAATATCATGAATTTCTTGACCACGAACTATAATCTCATGAATCACATCTAACAAGTTATAATTACAACTAATAAGATTTTAAATATGGACAATCTTTAAAAAATGTTGGTAATACCTCACTTAGTGATTTATAATATGGACCATCTATTTCTTCTAAAAGGTTTCTTATACTCCTTCGGTCTTAAATGTAGGACTTAATTCGGAAGTGAATTCTGGTCTTAAAAGTAAGACATTTTTTTCCTCTTATATTTACCATTTTTCTTTAAATTAATCTGGCAAATTTATAAACTAATATACTCTAATGTTATACTAAAGTATTTGAAAAGATCTTATTACATATGTTATAATTAAATAATTCATTTAATTTCTTTAATTGTCCTAAATTAAATAAATAGTTCTTACATTAGAATCAAGCAGTAATAAATATAGAGAAGATGAATTGACTTTTACTTGTTGAAATATTAGTTGTATTAAAAAAAATCACCGACACTCAATCTCTCCTCTCCTCATGCAATTTTGAGTGGGAATAAAATAACTTGACAATCATCCCAAAATGGTCAAATAGTCAAGGACGCGTTAATTGGTCGAACAGTTGCCAAATGGATTCAACAAGGAGAAAAATATAATGCTTCTACTATTATATTTGTTTTGGCTTTTTCATTAATAATATATAGGGATAAGGGGCAAAAGTGTTCCGAAAGTTTCCACCAATAAACACTGGCTGTCTGGAAGTTTTCAAAAGGGCAATGTTGCCCCTCCGTTAACAAAACCAAACAATTAACATCTGCTGACCAGAATATGCTGAGTTGGCTATGCCATATGCATGTTATGCCACATTTTATTCCACAAATATGTCCAGTCATCAACACCATACCTCAATAGATCACCCCGCAAAGAGAAAAACCTAATCCTTCTTTTTTCTTTTTATATAACACAATACCTACCTTTCGTCCATTTTGTACGTTGTCGTCTTCACGTTTATAGGAGCAGAACGTTCATTCCTCGTGTATGTGTGAACTTGGTTACGTACGGTGAGGAAGTTATCATCTACATCGTGGTCTGAGTGACCTATTCAATCATTGATCAATAAACAATTTGAAGCATCTCAACCACCCTTTAAAAGAAAATCATTCCAGCTGGCAATGCAATTTTAGATATAACTTAAAATCAAAGTGTCGGATTAAATGACGGTCGATGCTGTGTTTTAATATTGAATTTTTATTTACCAAAAAAAAATATATTGAATTTTATATGAGGAAATGCTTAAAGGTTATACTGGCTCCTGTTCTAAATATAAGAGTTGCTTAGCTAATTTAAATAGGTTAAAGAAATTAGTTAAATTGGTTATATGTAATCTTAACGTGTAATCAATAGATATACATTGGATTTGGAAAAATTAAATAATTATAAATTTGAGAAATAAAGTGGATTGATATCTTATATTTAGGACAAAACCTAATATGCAATTAGCTCTTATATATATTCTAGAGAGGAGATAATTATATTGCTTAATATATTTATTTAATATGGCTAGCAGATCAGTTGAGTTTGATAAAAAAAAAAATTCAAAATCATTTTCAGTGAACAAATCCCAGCTAGTAAGCATTGTATTATTGATAAACCAAAATAATTGAAGAAAAAACTATATTCACATGCATGCATGCGTGGGGGATATTCATCAAGTTGACACACCTACCAATCATGACTTTATTTATTATTATTTCATTAATTAATCTTACGTTTATATTAAAATACTCCACTGACACCCCTCCCCCGTTTACTATAAATTGGAGTCCACGTTCCATCATATGCACCATCAACACAAACTCAAGGTCAACAATGTCCTCTAAGCACTTGCTAGTGTTTCTCATAGGAGTGGTGTTTCTCACCACTTCTAGCTTCGCAGATTACTATCAGCCACCACCAATTGAAAAGCCCCCACCCTATAAACCTCCAGAAGAGAAGCCACCAGTTTACAAGCCACCCATTGAGAAGCCTCCCATTTACAAGCCTCCTGTTGAGAAGCCTCCCGTAGAGAAGCCACCCATTGAGAAGCCCCCTGTTTACAAGCCACCGGTTGAGAAACCTCCTGCTGAGAAACCACCAGTTTACAAGCCACCTATTGAGAAACCTCCGGTTTACAAGCCACCAGTGGAGAAACCGCCTGTCTACAAGCCACCAGTGGAGAAACCGCCTGTCTACAAGCCACCAGTGGAGAAGCCCCCCGTCTACAAGGCCCCCGTGGAGAAGCCCCCCGTCTACAAGGCCCCCGTGGAGAAGCCCCCTGTCTACAAGCCACCTGTGGAGAAGCCCCCCGTCTACAAGCCGCCTGTTGAGAAGCCTCCTGTTTACAAGCCGCCTGTTGAGAAGCCACCAAGCTATCAACCACCACCTTATGGTTACTGAGTATCCCATGATTTTTAGCCTATTTTGGTACCCTTAAAATAAAAGCATGTTTCTCTCAATTTGTCACCAATGGTTGCTTGGTATTTTATCTTTTTTGTTTTACCTTGGCTTTGTTGTGTGTTTCGTGCATGGCTATTATGGCTACAGAAAATTCATAGTCTCCCAAATGTAATAATATTGATTGTCTAAAATAAAGTTGTTTGATTTAGAATCCTTTCTACTTGTATTTATCACTATATATTTATGTAGTTAGAGGAAAAATTTCATTTATGATCATCTTCCCAATTAACATTCGGGTTACGCACAATTTGCTAATGCTAGATTATTAAATTGTCCTAATTTATTTCATTTCTTGTTTTTGATAGCCATTAAATCCATTTTATCAAATGCGAATTTATATAGAATTGATTAAAGTTTATTGAAAATTAAATAAAATGTTAAGCATATTTATTTAAATTTTAAATAAAAAAATATTTTTAGAATATTGGATTTAATTTTATAATATTAATTATGTCAAAATTAATTTAAATGTGAAATAAATATCAAAGTCATCACATGTTCTTTAGCAGAATCAATCCCCATATATAAAAGGATATTGACAAGAAGATATATATATATATATATATATATTAAATATTAGCTTTAACTTTTTTAACATCAACGAGGGGGGGGGGGGGGAAAAGGAAGAGACACAGTCAATGGTTTTGTCTGCAGCACAGTCGGGGCTACCAAATACGTAGCAAATGTGCCATGGCACGCCAAATCATGTTGGAATGAATTCAAAATTTTTAGGGAGCGACAAGCTGTTCCAATAACAAATTTTAGAGACTGAGTTATAATTTAATTAACATTGTATGAGCAAAAAATTCAATTTCCCTTAATTATATAATTTAATCTCATCTAACTAAAATTAAGAAAAGCCTGAGATTTACTAACTTTTCAATGTTACCACTATTCAATATTTAGAGTAAAATACTCTAACCTCTCTTGCGTTCTGCCTTAATTACACGGACCTGCCCTCTATTTTGAAAACATACACTTAAGTCCAAACTGTTAACTCCGTTAAAGGATTTTTATTTTTTAATTAAAATTTATATTAAAATAAAATTTATTTACTAATATATCCTTCATCGTTACTAATTTCATAATTTTGACTAAAATTGTTTAAGGAATTTGAGAGTTTCTTTTTCTTTTTCTTAACTTATTTTTTACTTTTGTAAATAGTTATATGTTAAATTTTGTTCATATTAAGATAAATACTTAATTAATTTAATTAATGTAGACATAGAAAAATTAATTAAAAATATGATTAATTCTATTAATAGATGCATACTAAAATGTACATGTTTGTGCAAAAAATGTATTTAAAAAAATTAAAGTTTAAAATTAATATAAATCCAATATTATATCACATTTACATTATTAATAACATATTGTGAATAAAACATATTTCTTTCTTTTTCTTTTGGACTTTCATTTGAACGACATATTTTTTAGTCATTTAAAAGAATACTAAATAAATAAGTTTCAATAAATATGATAAAAATATAAAATATAAAATTTTTTAATATAATAAAAATTAAAAAAATTTATAATATATTGAAAATTTCAAACATACATGTATTAAATTATTTCTTTTATATAATAATTTATTTTTAGACAAATATAAATGTTTTTTCATTTATTGAAAAAGGGACATTCTGGTCAAAATAGATGTTTAGTAGTCAAACTTAACGGTCAACTAACGGTTAGGTGGATGCAAATGAAATATCAAATATGTAAAGGAGGCTTTTGTAACTTGTAAGCCCCTTTCACCATAGGCCGAAATTTAGTTCATAAACACGTAATTGATGTAAAATTAGAGACCTTAGATGATTTTGGGACTTAAACAAAATCAAACTTCCCAAAATCATGGCTTACAAAAACGTTTACAAAACCTGTTCATGACGGTCTCATATTCACATTTCAATACTAAATGGCCTGTACATGTTGATTTCATTCACAAATATTAGAGTATAATGCAAATTCCCGACACACTCGGGTTCCATTCATTAATAAGAGTTTTACATAGGCACAAAGCCCACAATTCATTACCCTTAACTTGGGGATTACACAAAACTATACCACCAATCCCAATATATACAATTGTTTCCCAAAAACATCCAAATGATATACATGATAACCAATAACCAAAGTATACTCCTAAACTAGAGCTCTAACTACTCTTTGTCACCCGCTTTCCCTCTAATCCTTCTGCCCTGTCTAAAACATGGTTTTTGGGAGAGTGAGATTCTAAAGAATCCCCGTAGTGTCAAATCAATCATAGTATGTACAACAATAAGGCATGAAACCAAATCATTATCCACGCAACTACAACGACAGTTACAACGGCAATGGTTACTATGACACATGTCATCCCTTACGATTGCTCACGCTGAATTGCTCACGCTGCATTGTGTCACAACAATCCACACAATATATTTCAACACAGCTGGGATTCATATAAAGCATTTCATAACACAAGCCATACAGGAAAGATCAACATATACCCACGGCTGGATTCACAAACGCTGCCCCACGGGTCGGATACACAAAAATTTTTGTCGATTACGACGGCAGTTCAATGGCTGACCTAGAGATGACTAGCGTTAATCCCTATACGGCTCACGCTGAAGTGCTCACGCCGTAATGGACCTTGGCACACATTTCACAAAGTTCAATGATAAGTTATGCATACAAAAACATCATACACAATATGAGAGAAGAGTCACTACCTGAGTCCTTCCGTGCGTGTCCTAGCGCCGGTCTCTCCCGAGTCGGGCAAATATTGTATCCTAGAATCATAATTAGGGACGAAGAATTATACTCTATTCCAAGACTTAATTTACTTCATAACACTTAAGTTTGGTTATCATAATCGACCCTTAAGAGGCCACAAATGCCTCTAATAAAATCCCTAAAAGGTTGGGAAACAATAGGTTAGAGATCTTCTTTCGAAAACTCAAAGTCCTGGAACACAGGGGTTGGCCACGGCCAGCCCTCCCTTAAGCTGCGGCCAAAATATAGTCAGAAGGTCACTGGCCGCTGCCAGCAACTCATGGGCCGTGGCCAGAATCAAGTTAGAAAGGTTTGGGCCGCGGCCAAGAAATTCCCTGATTCTTGGTAGAAATTCCAAAATTCATAACTAATTCTAGAAAAATTGAAACGAGGTGATTCAAAATCCAAAATGAAAGGTATTTAAGTCCTCTTTACTAAAAAAATATGGACCATAACCAGAAATCACCACAAAATTCCAAAATTACCCAAAACGCAACACTACTCCAAAACAGAGTCCAGTTTTTGTCCCAAATTTTGGCAAAGCATAACTCTCAGTTAACAAAACGAAATGACATGAATTGTATATCCATTTTGAAGCTTGGGATGTGAAATTTAAGACTGGAAAGTTTTAGAGTTTTCCAACACCATTTGGTCATTCAAAAAGTTCGTGCAAACTGACTGCCCAGACAGAGTTCACACAAGACAGATTTTTTAACGTTCTACCAAAGTGTCCAATGGCTCAAAAATTAACAATCAAGCCTATTCCCACATAAATTTTCACAAGGAACACAATGGTAACCTCAAAATAACCAAAATCACAACCCATTGACATGCCCTATTTTTGTCCAATACACAAAGCCAACACAAAGGTGCCAAACTTTACATTTAGGCTTCAATTCAATTCTATTAATTCAAAACACCAAACAAGGCACCATTTCCATGACAACAACATATTATACTCCCCAAGACCCTAAATCACAAAAATTAGGGCTAAAATTCTAGAAATTCAAAGCCTAACTAATGGCCACAAAACTTATATGAAAATGAAGCTTTCACTCACCTCAACAACTTTCCCAAAGAAGTTTCTTGATTCTCCCAACTTCAAGATTTCTTGAGAGCTCAAACAACACCAAATGAAAAATCTAAAACCATGAAATTGAAGCTCTCAAGACAAGAAACAAGTTTATAGAAGAGCATTTTTCCATTAGAGGCCATTAAGAGGGTCAAATACTCACCTTTAACACAAAGCACTTCCTCTCTCTTAAGCTCCCATGGCAGCTCGAAAATGGAGGAGAAAATGAGAGAGAAAAGAGTGATGATGAAGAAGGGAAATGATGATGAGGGATGACAGAAAATTCTGCCCCCGAAGCCTTCACATGTGCACAAAGAGAGAGAGGGAGAGAGAGAAAGCAATAAAAAAATGTGGGTTTGACTTTCTCAACCATTCTCTCACCATACTCACTTGCCAAGTGTCCCAATATCATTGGTTCTCCCATAAAGTAAGTAACTCATTAGTTACTCTAACCACACCATTAGCCATTTATTTACATATCTCATTTTTCTCTTAGTTAGTAATTAATTTCTTCCATTAATTACTAATTTATGGCTATGCTTTCAATTTCTCAATCATTATGGCATATTAATTAATATTGCCACCAAAACACATAATTATTCCACTTTAATTTGATAATTATCCTCAATAATTATCATTAGCCCTTAATTGAAATTTGGGGCGTTACATAACTTGCATTTTAATTTCAAAGGAGGTCTATATACGTTTTCAAAATAGAGGGGATGTTTGTGTAATTTAGGTAAAACAAAGGGGTAGTCAATGCATTTTACTCTAATATTTAATATGAGAAGGGGTGTCTGCTAACCCCTCTCTAATGGGATCTAGCTTCCCTCCCATACTCTTCCCATCCTTAGCCTTTCCCTTACCCAAAACTATACTATTTTGGGTGTAAAATGGGAGGGCGATCCACTTTTTTCCCCCCAAAAAAACATTCAAGGCCTTAAGGCATTTTTTTTTTCCAATAGCACCCCATATTATAAACTAATTTTTTAGTAGCACCCAGTATTTGGCAAGTTGCACCCCAAAACTATTTTATTTGCAACGAGCAGCTTCTAAATCACATTCAACATCTTATATTATTTTTCTAGTTGCAACAATTAGCCTATAAATATTTTTTTTCTAGTTGCAATAAGCACTCTAAATTTAGCATACTGAATGTTGGATGCGATCAAATTTAGTTTAAGATATTAGGGTTCAGCTTGCCAGATACTGGGTGCTAATGAAAAATTATTTTATGTTACAAAGTGCACAAAAACTATTTTAGAATATTGGGTGCTACTGAAAAAAATACTTCAAGTCCTTAATATTATTTAGTAAAAAAAAAATTTTGGATCATCCTTCCATTTTACACCCAACACAGTGTAGTTTTGGGTAAAGATAGGCCATGGATTGGAACCGCATGGGAGGGAAGTTGGATCCCTCTCTAATGTGCCCCTGCTACCCCTGAATTTTCCCCACTTTCCAAATGTTTTCCCCTTTTTTCTTTGAATTATCAAATTCTATATAAAATGAGCGATATTTTGATATCTTATAGGAAAAAATTAACAATCTGGAAAAATTCAATATGAAGGAAAAATAAAAACGCACTCACCCAATTCATCATCATTAACAATTAACAGAAAGAAAAAGGGTATTAGCATTTGTTGAAGGCCAAAGGAAGAAACTAAAATTGAGAACCAATACAAGCACAAATTACAAGAGAATGAAAATCAATAGAAACCATATCAGCTACAAATGAACTCAGATCTAGATCAAACTCAAAAGTACAAAACAATAGAAATCGAAAACCACATCCAGAGTAATCCGCAAACCAACATAAACAATACATAATCAACAGTGAAAAGAAAAAGAGGAATTAAAGAGGATGAACAGAGATATGGAGAGATAAAAGCAGCAATGTCAGCCAAGAAAATAGAGAACTGATATGAGAGAGATGCAACATGGGAGCACGACGGCGGCGCATTGGAGGAGGAGCAACGAGGTCGATGGCGGATAAGATGTGTCATCAGTGTCAGAACAGTCAAGTGGTTGAAAATGCTGGTGATTTGGACAGCCTCTAGGCATTTTCTTCACGGCGATGCATTTGGGTTGATGGGGGGGGGGAGAGAGAGAGAGAGTGAAGGGCGGAGATGATGGGTACACCGAAGATGCCAGAAAGATGGAACCAACGGTAATGGCCAGAGATGAGGAGCTAGAATCTTCGGTTGAAGAATCTGAAAGGAGGAAGAGAGGAGAGTGACGACGAGGGTTTCAGAAGAGAGGGATAGATGAAAGGAATGGTGAGGTGGAGACAGAGTGATCATGTGGTAATGATGTGCAATATATGAACTGCCATGTAGATAAATTAGTTAACTTTAACGGTCAAAATTAACTTTTTAAATGGTAGGGGCAACATTGTACAATTTGTTAAACTGCTGGGGCAATGTTACCCCTTCAAAAACTTTTAGACAACCAATGCCCATCCGTAAAAATTTCCGAGACATTTTTGTTTTTATCTCGAGTATAAAAACAAAAAGTAGTGTGATTGATATGAGAATGTTGATATGGATATTTTAAGATCATACAATAAAAATATAAGGTTTATAATGAAAATATATATATAAAAAAAAGAGAGTTGGAATTGCATCTATTGAGAAGAAAATGATTGAAAATCATGTAATTAAGATGATTTGGACAAATATAAAAGAAATGTCCTTGGATATGTCGGTCAGGAAGCGATATCCAATACAATAGAGTCCTCCAAGAAGATATTCGGAGGATTGAAGAGAACAAACACTAAATGAAATTATTGAGAAGAATATTTTAGTCCACAACTTATCCAAAAAATTTTATTAAACTTTTTTAGAGCACAGTAATATAGCGATCTATATAGTGACCTCAATTTGCTGGAAAGATAAGACTTACTCCTCTAACCTTATTTATAGATCATTTTCAAAATTATCCAAAAAAAAAAAATTCATTTTCAACATGTTTCATTGGAACTAAGAAAAACTTTAAATCTCATTATTAATCTTGCCATAAAATATAATAGTTTTTGAACTTTACCCTTATTTAAATATAATACTCTACCTCAAAAGTAAAAAGTCCTCAGAATAATAAATGAAGGATAACATTGTACATTTATATGCATTTATATGAAAAGTTTAATAATGTAAATTATAAATAGGGTTGAAAAGCATGCTCTCTCTATCTTTTACTCCCTCCGGTTCTTTTTATGAACTACTTTCTCTCTTTTGGCTTGGTCCTTAATATAAACAATTTTCTTCTTATGTCTTAAAATTTTAATTAATTTTTCCTTTTCTACATTTATTCAATACATATCTTTATATTAATTATCCCCCACTCACAACTAATTTTTTCACTTATAATCATCTATTACTCATTCTCTCTCATATTTTTTAGTCATTCTCTCTCATATTTTTTTAGTCATTCTCTCTTCTATTTTCTTTTCTTAAATAGGCACATATTAGGAAAAATATTTGACATTTTTGACACATTTATTGTTTTTAATTAATTTTCACTGCCAGTTCATTTTGAACAATTAAGACAAAAAGTGTTTATAAAAAGGACCGGAGGGAGTACTTAATAGAAACCTATCGTTGCACCATACCTCAATAGATCACCCCGCAAAGAGAAAAACCTAATCCTTCTATTTTCTTTTTATATAACACGATACCTACCTTTCGTCCATTTTGTACGTTGTCGTCTTCACGTTTATAGGAGCAGAACGTTCGTTCCTCGTGTATGTGTGAACTTGGTTACGTACGGTGAGGAAGTTATCATCGACATCGTGGTCTGAGTGACCTATTCAATCATTGATCAATAAACAATTTGAAGCATCTCAACCACCCTTTAAAAGAAAATCATTCCAGCTGGCAATGCAATTTTAGATATAACTTAAAATCAAAGTGTCGGATTAAACGACGATCGATGCTGTGTTAATATATTGAATTTTATATGAGGAAATGTTTAAAGGTTATACTGGCTCCCGTTCTAAATATAAGAGCTGCTTAGCTAATTTAAATAGGTTAAAGAAATTAGTTAAATTGGTTATATGTAATCTTAACGTGTAATCAATAGATATACTTTGGATTTGGAAAAATTAAAAAATTATAAATTTGAGAAATAAAGTGGATTGATATCTTATATTTAGGGCAAAACCTAATATGCAATTAGCTCTTATATATATTCTAGAGAGGAGATAATTATATTGCTTAATATATTTATTTAATATGGCTAGCAGATCAGTTGATTTTGATAAAAAAAATTCAAAATCATTTTCAGTGAACAAATCCCAGCTAGTAAGGATTGTATTATTGATAAACCAAAATAATTGAAGAAAAAACTATATTCACATACATGCATGCGTCGGGGATATTCATCAAGTTGACACACCTACCAATCATGACTTTATTTATTATTATTTCATTAATTAATCTTACGTTTATATTAAAATACTCCACCGACACCCCTCCCTCGTTTACTATAAATTGGAGTCCACGTTCCATATGCACCATCAACAGAAACTTAAGGTCAACAATGTCCTCTAAGCACTTGCTAGTGTTTCTCATAGGAGTGGTGTTTCTCACCACTTCTAGCTTCGCAGATTACTATCAGCCACCACCAATTGAAAAGCCCCCACCCTATAAACCTCCAGAAGAGAAGCCACCAGTTTACAAGCCACCCATTGAGAAGCCTCCCGTTTACAAGCCTCCTGTTGAGAAGCCTCCCGTAGAGAAGCCACCCATTGAGAAGCCCCCTGTTTACAAGCCACCGGTTGAGAAGCCCCCCATTTACAAGCCACCGGTTGAGAAACCTCCTGCTGAGAAACCACCAGTTTACAAGCCACCCATTGAGAAACCTCCGGTTTACAAGCCACCAGTCGAGAAACCGCCTGTTTACAATCCACCAGTAGAGAAGCCCCCTGTTTACAAGCCTCCCGTGGAGAAGCCGCCAGTGTACAAGCCTCCCGTGGAGAAGCCCCCCGTCTACAAGCCGCCTGTTGAGAAGCCGCCTGTCTACAAGCCGCCTGTTGAGAAGCCACCAAGCTATCAACCACCACCTTATGGTTACTGAGTATCCCAGGATTTTTAGCCTATTTTGGTACCCTTAAAATAAAAGCATGTTTCTCTCAATTTGTCACCAATCGTTGCTTGGTATTTTATCTTTTTTGTTTTACCTTGGCTTTGTTGTGTGTTTCGTGCATGGCTATTATGGCTACAGAAAAATTCATAGTCCCCCAAATGTAATAATATTGATTATCTAAAATAAATTTGTCTGATTTAGAATCCTTTCTACTTGTATGTATCACTATATATTTAAGTAGTTACAGGAAAATTTTCATTTATGATCATCTTCCGAATTAACATTCGGGTTACGCACAATTTGCTAATGCTAGATTATTAAATTGTCCTAATTTATTTCATTTCTTGTTTTTGATAGCCATTAAATCCATTTTATCAAATGTGAATTTATATAGAAATGATTAAATTTTATTGAAAATTAAATAAAATGTTAAGCATATTTATTGAAATTTTAAATAATAAAATATTTTTAGAATATTGGATTTAATTTTATAATATTAATTATGTCAAAATTAATTTAAATGTGAAATAAATATCAAAGTCATCACATGTTCTTTAGCAGAATCAATCCCCATATATAAAAGGATATTGACAAGAAGATATATATATATATATATATATTAAATATTAGCTTTAACCTTTTTAACATCAACGAACAGGGGAGCAAAAAGGAAGAGACACGGTCAATGGTTTTGTCTGCAGCACAGTCGGGGCGACCAAATACGTAGCAAATGTGCCATGGCACGCCAAATCATGTTGGAATGAATTCAAAATTTTTAGGGAGCGACAAGCTGTTCCAATAACAAATTTTAGAGACTGGGTTATAATTTAATTAACATTGTATGAGCGAAAAACTCAATTTCCTTTAATTATATAATTTAATCTCATCTAACTAAAAATACGAAAGGCATGAGATTTACTAACTTTTCAATGTTACCGCTATTTAATATTTAATATGAGAAGGGGTGTCTGCTAAGCCCTTTCTAATGGGAACCAAAAACTATACGGTTTTGGGTGTAAAATGGGATAGTGATCCACCTTTTTCCCCCCCAAAAAAACATCAGGGCCATAAGTCATTTTTTTTTCTGTAGCACCAAATATTATAAACTACTTTTTTGTGAATTATGTAGCATAAAATAATTTTTTAGTAACACACAGTATCTTGCAAGCTGCACCCCAAAACTATTTTAGTTGCAACCACCAGCTTCTAAATTGCATTCAACATCTTAAATTATTTTTCTAGTATCAACAGTTAGCCTATAAATATTTTTCTAGTTGCAATAAGCACTCTAAATTTAAGATACTGAATGTTGGATGCACTCAAATTTAGTTTAAGATATCAGGGTGCAGCTTCTCAGATACTGGATGCTAATGAAAAATTATTTTATGTTACATAGTGCACAAAAACTATTTAAGAATATTGGGTGCTATTAGAACATACTAGAACAATGCATTATTCTTAGCTGGCACATTCAGTTCTAGTTAGTTGTCACTTAGTCAAAGTTAGTTTCAGTCTTGTGCTAAGATGATGACACGTGTACACATTCACTTGTTCACACTCTATACTCGTCTCATCTATATATTCAGTGTACATCTAACTCAGTGAATAAGATCCAGAACTATTTCTCTTCTTTCAATTCTAAGTCTCTAGTATGGTATCAGAGCATTGACGACCACCAACAACTTCAATCCTGATGACTAGAGCTATCAAGACATTGCCGCCGTGCTGATCTCCTCTTTGGATTCATTACCTAAGCAAAAAATGCCGTTCTTATCTAGATCTAATGACTCCGTTGCTGCTTCAACTCCAGCGATTCCGTCGAATTGCGGCTTCTCCAATAAGAAGATAACAATCAAGCTCAACGACTAAAATTTCTTGTTGTGGAAACAACAAGTTTATTTTATGGTCAAGCAACATAGAGTCTATTCTTATCTTGACGGCTCAGCTATTCCACCATTGGTAAAGATCCGACAAGACGATAGTTGCGAGATCGTCAATCCAGACTTCGAAGAGTATGAGTCTCTTGATTCTGCTCTTGAATCTTGGCTTTTAGCCTCTGTAGCTTCAAATATATTGCCTGATCTAGTTGGTCTTACTGCTGCTGCTCAAATTTGGAGCAAATTGAATCAACTTTTCTCTAACAAATCTGATGCAAAAATTCTGTCCTATCCCAATCAGTTGGCCAATCAACAAAAAGGTGATATGTCCATGAGAGATTATTTGTCAAATCTTAAGTCAATTTGCGATCATCTAGACATGCTCGAGGAAAAGGTTGATAAAGTTATGCATGTCTCACACATTTTGAACGGTCTCACCAGTGAATATGAACTAGTCATCACTCTTATCAATGCCTCACGGCCTCAATTTGGTCTTGAAATTGTTTCTACGATGTTACTCAATTCAGAGGCACGTCACAAGGTATTTCTCACGAACAATACAACTCATTTGGTAAATCTTGTGACTCAATCTCTGACCTCTTTTGTAGCCAAAAATCAAGTTGGTGCTGCGATTGACTCATATATTGATGATCTTGATGATAAAGATCCGTTTGCTATTGCTTACCGAACTCAAGGACCTTATACAGGTCATGGCAATAGAGGTATTCGACCTCCAAATCTTCCTCGCAGAGGTGGTTGTGGCAATGGTCGTGGACGAGAATGCTTTCATAGTTGGAGATTTCTCTATCAAATTTGTTGTAAGTCTGGACACTTGGCTGATAAACGCTATTACAGGTATGATTATCCGACTTCTTATGGTTCCACTCCAGATGCCACTCAAGCTCATTATGTTGCTGGTTATGGTATGCCTTAATTTTACTCGCCTTTTAAATATTATCCTGTGCCTATTGAATCCTTTGTGTCTACTACTTCTGTGAACTTGCTTGCCACTAAGTTTGTTTCACAAAATACTATGACTCCTGTATCTTCCTCTGCTACAACCACTAACCATGCCTCTAATTCCGCTCCTGCGGCTCAAGCGTTTCTTGTAACCCGTGCTATTGTTTCTGATTCGGCATGGTATCCTAATTCTGGTGTCATAGAGCACATTACTCATGATGCTTCCTATATTACACCTCACTCAGTACTTAATGGTTTAGGCACAGTGCAAGTAGGCACTGGTGAGTTATCCTCCATTCAATCTATTGGTACCACCTTTCTCTCTAATGCTAGCTCTCAATTTACTTTAAATATAGTTCTTTATGTACCTAAAATGAAGAAAAATTTATTGTCTATTGCTAAATTTACTCAAGAGAATAATGTATCTATTGAATTCTTTCCTCAACATTGCGTTATTAAGGATCTGAACACTCAGCAACCCTTGATGTATGGAGTTGAGTGAAATGGCATGTATCCACTGCTGGCAAATGTGAGCTATACTATTGATTCAACTTTTTCTGTTGCATCTCGATTGGATTCAAGGCAACATCACAAGCCTTTCATGCTTGATCTGATTCTCTGTCACTCTGGCATCAACGATTAGGTCACCTAGCTTTTGTTACTATTAAGGGTGTACTTAGTTGTAATTCAGTTTCCTTTCTTCTTTGGAGAATAACAATCTTTGTTCAGATTGTTAATATGGGAAAATTCATAAACTCCTATTTTGTGCTTCCACTAATGTGTATCATAGACTATTGCAATTAATACTCATGTATATTTGGGGTCCTGCTTCTATTCAGTCATATGGCTTAGTATTTTTTATTGCCTTTGTTGATGCTTATAGTCGGTTTACCTGGATATCCTTTTTATATAAGAAGTATGAAGCTTTGTCTAAATTCAAAGAGTTTAAACAGTTAGTAGAAAACAAATTTCAAACTCCCATTCAGTAAGTACATCCAGATTATAGTAGTGAATTTGTTGCATTTCAGTCTTATCTTGCCTCTTGTGGCATAGAACATCATTTCTCATGCCCTCACACCTCTGAATAGAATGGCTTGGTTGAAAGACGTCACCACTTAATTGTTGAGATAGGCTTGACTTTCTTAGCACATGCTTCTCTTTCTATGTTTTATTGGAAAGATGCTTTTGCCACTACTATATTCCTTCTTAACAGGTTACCATCTAAAGCATTACCTAAGCATATGACACCATATGAGAGGATCTATGGAGTTCAACCTGATCACTCTATTCTACGTGTCTTTGGCTGCATCTGCTATCCTTACACTAGGCCTTATAATGCTCACAAACTTGAATTTTGGTTTGTTGCTTGTGTCTTTTTGCGTTACAGTTCCCAGCATCAAGGGTACAATTGTATTGATATGACTACTGGTAGGATATATATCTCTAGACATGTGAGATTTGATGAGTCACAATTTCATGTTACAGGCACCTAGCATAGTGTTAAAGCTACTGTTGATAAAACCAATGGCAACTCTTCCACTATTTCCTCCCTTCAACCACATCCTCTCACCACTAATCACCACCAGCCACCTCCTCTTATTCCTCCCTCAATATCTACTTCTCTCTCTTCATCATCTTCTACATCTATTGTTCCTCCTTCTTCTACTCTATCTTCTATATCTTCACCCTTATCTTCCCCTACAATACCTTCCAATACTCATCCCATGATTACTCGCAGTAAGGCTAGTATTCACAAACCCAAGGTCTATTTAGTGTCCACCGATGTCATCACACCCACCACCATTGATGAAGCTTCAGCTGACCCTGCTTGGAAGCAAGCCACCCTTGATGAATATAATGCTCTTATTAAATTCCAGACTTGGGTTGTTGTTCCATTACTAGCTCATCGCCAACCCATTAGGTGTAAATGGATTTAGAAAACAAAAACAAACACTAATAGCTCTCTTGCAAAAAGGAAATCCAGATTAGTTGCTAAGGGATCCCAAGTAGCAGGCATAGATTACACTGCCATCTTCAGTTCGGTAGTAAAGATAGCTACTATTCGCATTCTACTTACTATGGCTGCTACCTTCAACTAGAAGTTACAACAATTAGATTTCAATAATGCACTTTTGAATGCCAATCTCATAGATGAAGTTTACTTGGAAGCTCCACCAGGGTTTTCTTTTGGTTCTTCTCCAGATGGAAAACCACTTATATGCAAGCTTCACAAAGCTATCTATGGACTTAAACAAGCTTCTAGAGCTTGGTTTCAAAAATTACATTCAGCTCTTCATACTTTAGGATTTGTCGCCTCCAAATCTGATCCATGTTTGTTTATAAGGAAGGTCCAGCAACATATTGTTTATCTTGTTCTTTATGTGGATGATATTGTTATCACTAGCTCAAATGATGATGAGGTGTAGTCTCTCATTACAAGAATAAGTGATCTTTTTTCTCTAAAGGATCTTGGAAATCTTTCTTATTTTCTAGGCATTGAGTTTTATTCTACTGCTCATGGTCTTCTCATGTCTTAACGCAAGTATATTCTTTCTCTACTCAATGAAGTTCACTTTCTGAATGCTAAACCATATACTACACTAATGGCAACAAACTTACAACTTACTACTATGGATGGTACTTCCTTTTATAATCAACAACTCTATCGAAGTGTGCTTGGCAAGCTTCAATACTTATGCCATATCCGTCTAGAAATTTCCTTTGTTGTCAATCATTTAAGTTAGTTTCTACAAGATCCTCAAGATCCATACTGGGTTAGTGTTAAGCGAATTATTCGCTATCTGGTTGGCATTATAGATTATGGTCTTCTTATTCACCTTTACCTTGGCTTCATGTTCAAGCATTTGCTGATTTAGACTAGGCCACTAACAAAGAAGATCGTCGCTTAGTGAGTGGCTACTGTACTTATTTTGGCACTTACCCAGTCATCTAGGTCTCTCAGTGTCAAACAATTGTCTCTCATTCTGCCTCAGAAGCTGAATATCACAGTCTCGTTGATGTGTCGTTTGATGTTGTTTGGGTGATGAAGTTATTACAGGAAATGCATGTACCCATAGTAGAAATTCCTATAGTCTGGTGTGACAATTCAGGAGCCATTGCTCTTACATCTACTCCTGTTCTTCATTATAGGTCCAAGCATGTCAAAACTGATCTTCATTTTCTTTGTGGGAAAGTTGCAGTAAGACAAATACAAATTAGCTATGTGCCATCCACATATCAAGTAGCTGATGTTCTGACTAAACCACAGGGAAAGTCCATGTTTCTTCCATTCTGTGATTGGTTGAATGTTTTGACTTTAGATCGTTCAGCTCAGCAAAAAGTAGTGTAGGGAATATTAGAATATAGTAGAACACTGCATTATGCTTAGCTGGCACATTCGGTTCTGGTTAGTTGTAACTTAGTTAGAATTAGTTTCAGTCTTGTGCTAAGATGATGACACGTATACACATTTACTTGTTCACTTGCTATACTTGTCTCATCTATATATGCAGTGTACATCTAACTTAGTCAATAAGATCCAGAACTATTTCTCTTCTTTTGATTCTAAGTCTCTACTAGGTGCTACTAAAAAAAATACTTCAGAGTCCTAAATATTATTTTGTAAAAAAAATTTGGATCATCCTTCCATTTTACACCCAACACAGTGTAGTTTTGGGTAAAGATAGGCCATGGATTGGAACCGCATGGGAGGGAAGTTGGATCCCTCTCTAACGTGCCCCTGCTACCCCTCAATTTCCCGCTCTTTCCAAATAGTTTCCCCTTGTTTCTTTGAATTATCATTTTCTACATAAAATAAGTGACATTTTGATATCTTACAGGGAAAAATTGAGAACCAACACAAGCATAAATTGCAAGAGAATGAAAATCAATAGAAACCACATCAGCTACAAATGAACTCAGATCTAGATCAAACTCAAAAGCACAAAACAATAGAAATCAAAAACCACATCCAGAGTAATCCACAAACCAACAAAAACAATACATAATCAACATGGAAAAGAAAAAGAGGAATTAGAGAGGATGAATAGAGATATGGAGAGATAAAAGCAGCAATGGCACCACTAGTACAAAAAAGGCCTTTTAGACCTGCACATTTAGACGTGTTATAGCGGATAAGGTTTAAAAGGTATAGGTGGTGTCAGTTTCACAATTATACAAAACTTGTGAGACCGGTTCCCCTAAAATAAGGTCTAAAAGTATATTATTTAGATCGGTTATAATAAGAACCAGTCTAAAAAGAAATAAAATAACAAAAAACATGCAATACATTTTCTAGACGGTTGTAATATAATAGGTAAAATATATGTTCTAAATTTAAAAAAAATATATTCATTATTGTTTAGACCAGTTGTCTTTCAAAACCGATTTAAAATGTTAAAATTTTTAGACCTGTTGTTATTAAGAACAGGTCTAAAACGTTTAGGATTTAAAAAAAACTTTTAAGACCGTTTGTTGGAAACAACCGGTCTAAAAGGTTTGATATTTTAGACCGGTTGTTTCCTTTAACTGGTCTAAAAAATTGAGAATTAAAAAATAAAAATGTTGCCTAATTTTAAGACCAGTTATTAAGAACAACCAGTCTAAAAAGTTTGATATTTTAGACCCGTTGTTCCCTTGAACCGGTCTAAAAAGTTGAGCATTAAAAAATAAAAATGTCACCTATTTTTAAGACTGGTTATTAGGAACAACCAATCTATAAAGTTTAATATTTTAGACCAGTTGTTCCCTTGAACCGGTCTAAAAAGTTTATTAGCTACTTTTAAGACCGGTTATTGGGAACAATTGGTCTAAAAGTTAAAAGTTGAAACTTTTAGACTGGTTGTTTCCAATAACCGGTCTTAAAAGTTCTATCATAATCTACCTTAAAATCTCCATCGTGCGCGCTTTTTTTCATACTTGAATATGAAACTTTCCCCTTCTTCTAAATTCCTCCTCTGCCCAGCTGTTCCTCCTGCATACATCCCTCCTCCATCCTTAATGCTCCTCTTGCACACGAAGACTGCCGATGAATGTAGATCTAGATTGCATTACGGTGCTCCTCGCCGTTTCTCCTTTGGTGTCTTCCTGAAGCTCCTCACCAGCCGTTTCTCCATCGGTGTCTTCCTAAAGTTCCTTGCCATTTCTTCTTCGGTGTCTTCCTATAGGTAATTAGAATATACCTTGGGTTTTTTTCTTTGATAAATTGATCAAGGTATTGTTCTCCTTTCCCCCCTTCTTTTTCTTCATTTTGTTATTTGAATTTGAGATACATATGCATGAGAAATATTGAACCCTAACTATTAGTGAAATTTCTGATGAACTTGGTGTTAGCGAATTATGCTTTTTGGTTGTTTATAAGAAGCATTGTATTGTAAACTATGAGTAAGTTAAGTTGTCTTTCTTTGTTGGTAATCAGTGGTGAATTAGATACAAGTTCTATCTTTCATGGATTCCAATAAGCTAATTTAAGCATGGATGGTCTTGCTTCTGTTGCCTCTTGTGGCCTCCTTCGACTCACTAATGAAATAGAAACATTTGCAAATATATAATGCATTTTACCCTAATGCACTTGTTTTCACAAACACTTGTTCTTTCTCTACCACTTTTGTTTTCACTATTCAACCTTTATATTCTACTCAGAGTGATCATAAATGGGCTTCTGTAATATCTCCAACAAAAGCATTCAGGTGCTCGTCCCAGTCAATACCCTTAGGCCTCTTCAATGAAACCACCAACAGAAACCCAACAAACCATGTTTTTGTTGTGGAACTTAACATCATTCAGACTAGTGAGTTCAAGGATATCAATGATAACCAGGTCGGAATTGATATTAATGGTTTGAATTCAAAGAAAGAAGCTCATGCTGAATATTATGATTGTTAGAGCAGAAAATTAGGGATCTCATAACCTACGAATCTAGAAACCCTAGTAACGTAGGAATCTCATAACGCTCATAACGTTTAGGAAACATTTCTTTGGATGTATGTAAATATACTTGTACATTATAATTAAACATACATAAGATTATGTTGATTGGTCTCAGAATGGGCACGCTGAAGGCAGTGTATATAATGTTCATGCCTCTATGGAAAATGACCATTTTGAGACTATTCAACTTCTTCACTGTCATTTTTAGATGTTCACTTTTAAAGTTTCATTGACATATAATCTTAATGGCCTATTTAGTTCATTAAGGAAGAACCAGAGAGGGATTCACTCATCTGCCTCCTTGACTGATGTTTAATTTTTTTCCCTTGTAATCATTATTACTTGGGAAGGCTATTTTTATCCTAAAACTACTTTATTTCATTTCATTTTTCATTTCCATTCGTTATGGTCAAGTTAAAAATTAAATTGTATTAATTTTACTAACATTATTGGTTAAGGCATTGTCTTGCTGTTTTATTGGCATCTTCCTTTCTTTGCATGCTCTTGGGTGTAATATATGGATTGTAGTTGGATACAAGCTAAATGGACGAGTGTTGAATATGATGTTGGGGTAAGGGCTTTTTAGACTTTGCAAAAAGAAATGTCGATGATGATAGTGGGATGTTTTATTGCCCTTGTGTAAAATGTTTGAATGAGAAGTGACTAAATACTGCAGATATATATACACATTTAATTTGTGAAGGGTTTTGTAAGACGTATATAGTATAGGTATAGCATGGTGAACAATTAGAAATGCTAAGTGCATCTCAACAGGGGGGAGTGACTTGTGATGATAATGACACGGATTTGGATGGTCAAATAGAGGATATTATTCGTGATGTAGGGGAAGAGGCTTTTGAATAATCACATGCATATAGTAATATGTGTAGTCATGCTGAGAAGCCGTTGTACTTAGGGTGTAAAAAATACCAATTGCTGCAAGCTGTATTGAAATTGTTATGCTTGAAAGCACAGCATGGATGGAGTGGCAAGAGTTTTTCAGAAATACTTGAGGCCTTTAAAGACATACTTCCTGATGATAATGTGTTGCCTTATCGATACTATGATGTTAAGAAAATACTGTGTCCACTAAGGATGAAGTATAAAAGATCCATGCATGCTCTAATGATTGTATATTGTATAGAAAAGAACATGATGAAAAGGAGCAATATCCGATATGTGAAAATTTGAGGTATAAATCAAACAAGGCCCCTACAAAAGTGTTGTGCTATCTTCCAATCATACCAAGGTTCAAGCGCTTCTTTGCCAATGAAATTGATGCCCAAAAATTTGAGATGGCATGCAGATGAGAAGAATTCTGATGGAAAGCTTCGACATCTAGCTGATTCTTCTCAGTGGCAGAAAATCAATCAATTATTTCCTAGCTTCGGTGAAGAACCTAGGAATCTCAAGCTCGGGCTTAGCACAGATGGCATGAATCCTTATGGTACCCTAAGCAGTATACATAGTTAATGACCTGTTCTGTTGGTAATTTACAACTTATCTCCTTTGTTATGTATGAAATAAAAGTAAATAATGTTGTCTATATTGATTTTGGGACCAAAGCAACCCAGAAATGACATAGATGTTTACCTAAAACCCTTGATCAAAGACTTGAAAGAGTTGTGGGATGAAGGTGTTGATGTTTTTTATGCGAACAAGAAGGAGACTTTTAATATGTGAGCAATGATCTTTTGTACTATAAATGACTTCCCTGCATATGGAAACTCGTCAGGATATAGCGTTAAATGCCATAAAGCATGTCTGATTTGTGAAGAAGGCACATGCTACTATCAACTTCAACATGGAAGAAAGATGGTTTACCTTGGCCATAAGAGATTTCATAAACAAAGCTACCAATATCGTAGATTAAAAAATGATTTTTTTGGTGGCCAAGAGTTTGAAGATGCTCCAGAGGCATTGACTAGGGAGAAAATTTATGAAAAGGTGAAAAATATCAATACTATCTTTGGTAAGTCATCAAAGAGTAGAAATGAGAAAAATATATGGAAAAAAGGTCTGTTTTCTTCGATCTTCCATATTGGCGCAATCTTGATGTAAGACACTGTATTGATTTCATGCATGTGGAGAAAAACGTATGTGATCGTATTGTTGGGATACTGCTCAACATACAAGGAAGTTTTAAGGATGGCGTAAAGGCTAGATTTGATTTGTAAGAAATAGGAATACGAGAAGACTTACATCTAAGGCCATATGGTAATAGAACTTTTTGTCCTCCAACTGCTCATACTTTGTCTAAGGATGAGAAAAGAAGTTTTTGTGAGTATTTGCATGGCACCAAAGTTCCCTCAGGGTGAGTATTTGCATGGCACCAAAGTTCCCTCAAGGTATTCTTCAAATTTTGGTGCCCTCAGGGTATTCTTCAAATTTTAAAAAGCTTGTATCGATGAAAGACTTGAAGTTAATAGGGCTAAAGTCTCATGATTGTCATATCTTAATGCAACAACTACTCCCAGTAGCTATTCGAGGCATTGTCGAATATGATCTTCAACACATATTGACTAGACTTTGTTTCTTCTTCAATGCTATTGTATTAAAGTCATTGACACAAAAAGATTAGAGGAATTGGAAAATGAAGGATATATGATCTTGTGCCAGCTTGAGAAGCTTTTTGGTCCTTGTTTTTTTGACATCATGGTACACTTGATTGTTCATCTAGTGAGGGAGATAAATTTGTGTGGCCCTATCTATTTCCAGTGGATGTACCCAATCAAAAGAACTATGAAAATCCTAAAAGGGTATATGAAGAACCCCAACCGACCTGAAGCATCTATTGTTTATAAATATGTTTTTGAAGAAGCTATGGAATTTTGTCAACATTATTTGTCAAATGTAGGATATATTGGGCTTCCTAAACGTCATGATCAAGAAGGGGGTAGACACGGAGCAATAGTAAAGAGTGTAGATCCTGATGAATTGCAACAAGTCCACTTGTACATCTTAAATAATGTGGATGAAGTTCAATATTACATGAATGCCCATAAAGAAATTGTACGGAAACAAAATAGTCGAATGACTGAACAAAGGTTAATTAGGGAGCATAAAAGAACTTTCGCACATTGGTTCAAACAAAAGGTTGATGAAAAAGAATGTGTTTCTGATACAATAAATTGGTTAGCACATGATCTTGAGGTTGATGTCATAAGTTGGAGTTCATTTGTGATCAATAGTTATACCTTTTACATTAAGTCCGTAGATGATAAGAGCACCTTCCAGAACAGTGGTGTTGTATTAGTGGCTGAATCTATGCACTTCTCTAGTTCAAAAGATAAGTACCCTAAATTGGCTATCATACCTTATTATGGTTTTATTGAAGAGATTTGGGTGGTTAACTATGTTAAAATTATATTTCCCATTTTCAAATGCAAGTGGGTTGATGTCAATAATGGTGTGAAGATCGATAGGTTAGGATTTACATTAGTAGATCTAAATAGTAGAAGTTTTAGGTATGAACCTTTCATTATGGTAGATCAGGCTCAACAAGTGTTTTATATGACTGATCAGGAAAATAAAATGTGGTATGTAGCTCTCCAAGGAAAAAAGGTCATTGATATTGATAAGGAAAGTCACTCAAATTATGATCTTCTTGAGACTCCTTTTTCCAGGGGTCTACCAGAATTGAATGAAGAAGATGAAGCAGATAATGAGCACGACACAAGAAATGATTATCATGAGGGAATATGGGAGGATATCTCTTTATAATACTACTTTGAAATTAACTAACTAAAGTAATTATTATTATGATTTATATCCAAATAATGTATATTGTTTTTTATAGATATAGTCTTCTCATGTAATAGCTTAAAGATTTATCTACACCTCAGAGTCAGCTAGCTAGTACATCTCAGAGTCATCCATCTAGTGTCAATCAGAGCGAGCCTAGCAATGCTCAAAGCCAGGATCATAGCGAGCCTAGTAGCCAGCCTATACAGAGGGGTAGACGTGGCAAATGGTTGATAGACATTTCCCTCTGTGGAGTGCAAGAAAAAAGATACCGATTGAGTTTGATAGATATTGGAAACTAATCGGGCTAAATGCAAGCCAATATAGGAGTTTTGTCAGCCTCCTTGCACGTAACAAGCCTAGCATCTTGATAGAGGAGTGGAGAAATATCGATGAAAAGGTACAGCAACATATTTGGGACACTATCTAGGAATACAATTCTCTTCTGCATGTAATAATTATCAAATATGTCACAAATTTGTCACTTACTCCTTCAATGCATTCATTCCAGCTCATCTACGATGTTCCTCATAGTGAGATCTTGTACAACAAGACAATGACGTATTGTTATGAGCACTAGAGCAAGTTTAAGACAAATTTGGCCAACAATTACATTTATATCGAGGTGAAAGATGGTCAGCCTCATCCTAATCCGTGCGACAAGTAAACATTTCTTGATCAAGCGACTTGGCACGCATTTGTTAGGCTTCAGACTACTCCAGAATCTTTGGTTAGTTGTTCTATTTTTCATTTTATTTACTTATCAATTAGGTTAATTGATTGTAACCTTTATCTTTTATTTAATTTCTTATTCCTAGGCAAAAGCACAAGAGAGTAGTAGAAAGAATGATTGCCCTCATACAATGTCTCATAGGGGTTATGTAAAGGCTGAAAAAAACTTATTGGCGGCCAAACAGAAGAGATTGGAAGAAGCATCTCAATCTAATCCTTCTGTTTTTCTTTCTCCACTATCTCCGACTCGTTGCAAAGAAAAATGGTTGTTTGGTCACCAAAAGAGGAGTGGGTCTTATACGAGTGAATAATCTCGTATAGTAAGTGAAAAAATTGTAAGTATACATCGTTGCTATTATTAATTACATAAGAAACATATTTCATTACTTATGTTTGTTATTTTGTATTATCTTATAGGAGGAGCTTAGAAAAAAAATAAGCTGAGGGATCTTTTAAGTCGGAGGACAAGAATGATATTTTGATTGTTGCTACTGGCAAACATGAGCATCCAGGCTGTGTCAGGGGAGTTAGAGTAGGGGTAGGGATATAGGATTACTTTGGAGTCCACATACGCCATTCCTCAAGCATCGTAACTAGGGAGGAATTACAGACTATGTTGGCCACTGCAAGAGCAAAAGCAAGGGCCGAGGCTGAAGCATCATTTGATGCACTACTAGAAACTCGGATGAGCAAGATGAAAGAGGAAATGATAGTGTTTATGAGCTCAAGACAAGATAACGGTGCTCCCCAGGCATAATCGCTTGATCCTAATAAGCAAAGCACTAAAGGGAGTTGTTGCAACATTGGGCAGTCATCAAAGGGTTCAACAGGAGAAATTATTGAGCCTTGTGACATTTTTGTCGATGATCCTCTGAGACAGTTAGTTGTACAAGGTAGTGTGCATAACTTGGGATCAACTGTCCACCACCAACAAATGAAAGCTGATCAAGTCTGAGTGTCAGTTGAAGAGGTGATCATTGTAGATGCACTTGTCCCTATCCTTTCTAATGATTTCAAGATAATAAGCAATGTCTTGGGTACGTTCATCTTGTGGCCAAAGAACCTCGTTTATGTTCGAGCTGAGGAAACTCTTATCAAAGCTCCACCAAGTTCAGCTCCCTTCACTCAAGAAGTTTCATAGCCTCCATTGAATATCATGCAACAAGTTATTCTGATAGCATATGATACATCCTTTAAAAAATGAGATTGGCCTACGGATTCAGTTGTTGGCAAGTCAGGGGTGACATGCTATCTTGAGAGGGATGATTTGATGTCCCTGGTAGCTCCTAGACAAAATCTTACGATTGGGATTGTCCAACTATTCTTAATATAAGTATCTTCTTCAATTTAAAGTAAATATTTTGAAAATTTCACCGTTTACCTTTGATTTGTGTACTTACATTATTGTAGCTACATGCATCGTAGGTTGGCCTCCTCTGGCAAAAGAAATAAATTTGGATTCTTATGCCCAGCTCAAATCTAAGAGAAATGGACCACTGCTGCTATCATACATACATACTTATCAGAGAGGCTTAGTGAAACCGGAACTGAGTGTTTCTTGGCTCCATATGTGCAATGGTAAGAAACAAACTTATATTTTAAAATATATAAATTGTTTAAAATATATAAATTTTTTTATATTTGCTTAATAGTCTTATCTATTTTTTAGTGATCATTGGCAATTGGTTCTTCTATGCATAAGTAGTTATACTGTCATCCTCTTATGTTCCCTCCACTTCAAACCAAGGAATGATTTGAAAAAGACCATGAACTCATAAGTTTTCTTGCATTATTACCTTTTGTGTGCAAAGTTTATGAAATTTTTGTAAAATAAGTAATCTTTGTGATTTTGATGATGATAAGCCTATGCGGACATTCCTACACACTGGTTGTGGTAAGCAAGTTTGTTACTTAAAGGACCCTACATAGATCACGCCAAAGGTTAGTACATATTGATTTGTTTAAAGAATGTAATAGGCTATGCCTTTATACTTATTTTAATGATACCATGTTTTTTTTTTCAAAGCCTTAGGCAACCGCAGGGGTCCAACTTATGTGAGTTTTATGTTTTGAGACACATTTACAATATTATCACTCTAGCCAAGACTAATTTTTCTAAAGAGGTAAATTTATATTTCAGAACTTTTGTATTACTTCATTGTTTTTAAGTTACTAAGTTAATGTTTTATCTGGTTTTGATGTTACAGATGTTTAATCTTGCTAATCCATTTTTTGAAGAAGATATTGATTTCATTCACACATATTGTGCTGAATTCATCTTTGGGCTATTACAAAAATAGTAAGTTTTTGAATCCAACGTTACATTGTACATTGTTCTCATACGTATTGCTCTTGCTGTATGAATTTCTAACTGGGTTTATGTATCTGTGCAAGACAATTTCTAGGATATGGGTGATACAGGAGGCATGGGATTTGAGGGACTGACCTATGTACTTTTTCTTCCCTTTGTATTCTATAAACTGAGGAATTTCTGATGTTGCTTATATATATCCTTGAATTTTATTGCTGCCATTATCATTCAAAGTTTTGCATCCATTTCCGAGCAAATTCGTTTGTTTGGACATTCCTTCATATTGCACATTAAAATTGATTTATAAGTTGTGTTTTAGTTTTAGACAGTTGTTGAGTGCATTTGGAGTTCTTGGAATCTGAGTTAAGCTTGTTGCTTGTATTTTCCACATTTGATCTTGAACCTTGATATCTTGCAACATTTCACCAATTGTTAGCTAAATCATTTGATTTGTGGCTCAAAATTTAGTGTTCTACACTAATTACCATTTGTTGTAAGTTGATTTAAAGTCACCTAGCTTACACCTTCATTTGTGCTTATTGTTGATCTTGCTGTTGTCATTTCTTTTATGAAATCTGTGTTACATTGCTTCTGTGGAATCTGGGATAGAAATGATTTGCTGGGTAGGGTATATAAAAGGGACGTTTAAAAAAATAGAACTGTTAAGATCAGTTGTAGCTATAATAGGTCTTAAAGGTCAAACCTTTAAGATCGGTTTTAGCTACAACCGGTCTAGAAAGTTAATTTAAGACCGGTTGTAGGCACAACCGGTCTTAAAGGTCACACCTTGAACATGTGGCCTGTTGCAACTATATGACATACAGGGTTATCAGCAAACCCTCAATATCCACCAAGCCCTAAGATAGATCAGGGCTTGGAAATGTATAGTTGCTTATAGTACTTAGGCTGCCATTTCCCCTTACAACTGCATGGTGTTCAGGAATGAACTTCGAGAAGTGTACCCAGCTACACAGGCACCTCCCTTAGCTCAAAAAGATTATGGGGCTTATGCCAACACCACCTAAGAATGCGTCAAAATAGAAGAACCAAGAGAAGTAACTACGTTCAAATGCAAAAATAATAAAGGAATGATGCGATAGAGTTCTTTGGAGTCGAGATAGATGTTTAGGCACGTAACAGAAAAAACACGGTGGTCAACATTAATGAGCTGGAGCTACCTACCTGTATGACTAATCAAACATTTTAAACTCTTGAAGTGTGAAAGGTTAGGATAACAATAATGACGACATCTGGAGTTAGTGGGTCCTAGTCATTGGGGACTAAAGACTCATTGGTCGACGACTTGTGACACCTTGAAAACTATTAAGGCTCATATATAACAGATATAATAACAGCCCATTATACAACCCAATTGTTAATATGATTCACATTCTAGATCCTTCCTAATGTATACGTGTCATAGGCTATTCTGCTATAAATACCATACACAGTGTACACAATGAATATAGTAAATACACAGAAGTTTCATTTATTGCTCTGCTTGTGTCTTGTCTTCTTCTTTATTGTCTTTTATTTAATATGGCATCATAGCCAATATAATCTCTCTCAAAATGTCAAGCTCACTTTCTCCCACACCATCTATCCATACCTCACATTTTCTTCCTACCTCTCCTTCCACCTTAACTCTCATAGCACCACCTTCAAACCTTCCACATTACATCACGACAAAGCTAACCAAAGTTAACTACCTCATTTGGTGTGCCTAAGTTAAGGCTTATATTTGCAGGCAACAACTCTTTGGCTATGTCGATGGCTCCACCGAACCACCTTCAAGACTACCTGATGAATCTTAGCCATCTGCTCACCTTTGAAGAACGAGTTGCTCACCAAGACTATGTGGCTCTTCCTTCTGCCAAAATTATAGCTAATGCAGTGAATCATACCTCTGAATCATCTTTCACATATAGAGGTAATCGTGGAAGATGCTTTTATGTTGTGCTTATAACCACTTAAGTGGTGGAGGGTATTTTAGTCGAGGCTCCTTTGGTAGAAATCAAGGCTATCGTGGAGGTCCCCATAGAGGACATGGTCATACAACCAGAGGTAGGAGACGTTACTCTTATTTTAATCCCGACAATGAGGTTCAATGTCAAATTTGTGAACAATATGGACACACAACAAAAATCTTCTATGACCGACCTAATCATGCCATTCAAACTCTTCCTCCACCATCTCTTAGCGCGCTCACTACTCAAATTTCTCAACAATGGATTATTGTCTATGGTATCTCGATACTGGATCTTCACATCATATGACAAATGATTTTTCCAAGCTTAATCTCAACTCTGAACCTTATTATGGACAAGATTCTTTGGTCATGAGCAATGGATCACCAATACCTATACAACATCAAAGAGTTGGAATTCTTGCTACACCTTATGGCAAATATCTTCTCTCTAACCTCTTACATGTTCCTATAGTTACTAAAAACTTGCTATCTATTTACCAATTCTGTCATGACAATAATGTATTCTTTGAGTTTCACTCTAATTGTTTTTGTGTGAAGGACGAATGAACCAAGAAAATTCTTCATCAAAGTCCAAGTCAAAATAGGATGTATCCCAGCAGTTTTTCATCATCTCCCCAAGCGTGTTTTGGAGTCAAAACTTCCTTTCTTTATTGGCATGAGCATCTAGGTCATCCAGCACCTGTACTGTGCAAAAACTTCAATCACATTTAATTCCAGTCACCATAAAACAATTCACTCATCGTAGAACATCCAAGAGTCATCGTCTACCATCTCCAACTTCCTTCCATTGTTCTTCAACTCCTTTTGATTTAGTCTTTTGTGATGTATGGGGCCTATCCCCCACAGTTTCAGTTAATGGTTATTGTTATTATGTGTCTTTTATTGATGATTTCTCTCGTTATATTTGGTTTTATCCACTTAAATCTAAGAGTGAATTTCGTTCTGTTTTTCATCAATTTAATGCTTTAATTGAAACCTTGTTTAATTCAAAAATTAGATCATTCCAGTCTGATTAGGGAGGAGAGTTTCGCTCTTTACACAAAGACCTTATTTATTTTGGAATACATCATCGCATAACATGCCTTCATACTCATACACAGAATGGAACTATAGAGAGAAGACATAGAACAATAGTTGAAACAGGATTAACTCTTATGCATCATGCTTCTCTACCTTAAAATTTCTGGTCCTTTGCTTTTGCTACAGCATCCTATTTAATCAATAGATTGCCCAGTGACTCATTAAAAGGTAAATGTCCATTTGGGTTGTTGTTCAAACCCAAACCCAACTATCACTTTTTAAGGGTTTTTGGGTTCGGGTATTGGCCCAATCTAAGGCCATATGTAGCAAACAAGTTGGCTTCAAGATTACTGTTGTGTGCCTTCATCGGATATGCTCCTAATCACTTGGGTTACCTATGCCTTCATATTCCTACTGGCCAAATCTACAACTCATGGGATGTTGTTTTTTATGAGACTATTTCCCTCTTTACCCTATCTCTGTCTAATTCTCAACCCAACTCCACCACCTTATCATACTTCCTACCTATTATCTAAACACTCACACTAGACCCATATATACAAGCCTAACTCTACATCTAAGCCCTCAACATCCCAATCGACCTTATTGCCAAAATCCAAATCCCACCATCTCTTAAACCTCCCCATCGCCTTTGCCAACTATGTCTTCTTTAACCTCTTACTCAACCCCTAACTCATCCTCTACTATACGTCTGGCTTCCCTACCACCTCTTCCCACTCATCCTATGATTTCTAGATCCAAAAATAACATCTTTCAACCTAAAACTCAAACTCTCTCTCCTGATTTTGTCTCAACTATTTGTCAAACCCCTTAATGTTTAAATATACGCAGAGTAATAAGCGCATAGTTCAGTAAGGCATACAGAAATAGCGGAAACATACTGACATTTAGTACTTGTTTACAATACAAGAAATTCCCTGTGGGGTTTGAAATACATACATAAACATGTACAGAGTGTTCAAAAGAAACTAAATTACTAGCTAGATAACCAACAACAGTCTCTACTTGTGCACCAGAACTCTACTTGTCGGTAGCCACAGATTTGTTCTTTGAGCCACTACCTTCAACTAGAATATTTTAATTTTTGAAAAAGGGTGAGATTCAAAAGAATCTCATAAGCAACATACAATCAATCATATAATATGTGAAAATTAAATTTGTCATGCTCTATGTTATGCGACATATTAACAACACAAACAATCATCATGACATGTATACATGAGTTAGGAGCTCAATTCCCCATTACCTGTAAACCTCGGTTGGGTTCTTACTCAACAACCAAGTAATAGTGCCTCCTTGCACTAATTACCCTCCTCAACAAAACCATGTTCATTAATAATATCATAGAAGATGGCATACACAAACATATAAAATATTCATATAGTTTATGAAAGATAGAGTTACTACCTGTCTCCTTTCTCAATTTTTCAGTCATCCTAACTTTAATTTCGGCTTGAAAAATTTCCAATTCCTATCAAAATTTAAGGTAACAAGTAAATGGTTATTACTTGTACCATTATTGCCTTTAAATCATAGTATCTACCACAGTTTCAACAATTTCTGTTCAATACAACTTTGCTCAATGCAGTTTCATAGTTTTCCAAAAAAACTAGCAGATTTTCAGTCAACTTTGAAAAATCATAATTAATTCTAGAAAATTTCAAATTCACTGATTCCAAAGCCTAAGTGAAGCTCTTTAAGTGTGCTTTCATGGAAAAATAACCCAGTCTAGTTATTACAACCATAATATTCCCAGAAATTCACCAAAGCCCTACTGTTCCAGATTGTACTCCAGAAAAATGGTCAAACTTTGAAAAATCATAACTTCTAATCTACTGGGTCAAATGCCTTATATATTCTATCCAAATAGAAGTCTAGGATATCTACTTTCACCCTGTAAAATATCAAAAATTTTGGAAGGTTTGAACACTGAAAAACATGCCACAACAATACTGGTTTCTAGAAACGAATATAGATGGCAACAACTCTAATCTTCTAAAAATTCTAGAATTATGTATAATCATCTAAAAATCACAACCACATGTAATTCCACATAATTTTTCATGAAGAATCCAATAGAATATTCAAAAACACCAAAATCCAACTCCTTCCCTAGATTTTATATAGAATTGAACAGAACCCTATCCTTAACAATCCAATTTTGAAAATTAAGCTTCAAGATTTATAATCTAACATCATTAAACCTTCTTTAACCCATTTCTCATGATTACAAGACCATTAAGGTTCATTTTCATGATGTTATAAATTCAGGGTAGTAACACAACTCCATGAATAGTTACTCAAACATCATAATATACGGCTTGTATCGAAGCTTACGCTTACTTGAGCACGATTCTGCAACCAGTTCTTGATTCCAACAATACCTACCTTGAGTAGATGACACCAAACTCCACAATTCAAAAATCTAAAACCATAAAATTGAAGCATATGATGAGGAGAAGAAGATTTTTGAAGGACGTTATGGATGAAAGTTGCGATTCGGTAGTGAAATCGACGAATTTTTCCTAGAGTTTTTACTATTCATCACCTTCTTTCCTCTTTCAAATTTTTTTTCTGATTTTTATGTAGTTTTTCCTTGATTTTCAGAGCTTTTGGACGTTTTAATGAATAGAGGAAAGATAAATATTTCAAATTTCCAAAATTGCCCTTATATTTTGTGATTTTTACACTTTACCGAAAATCAGGCAGAATTTTCATCCAACTTTGAAAATTCATATCTTTATTTGTAGACATTTAATTGTAGTGATTCTAAAGGCTATGGAACCCTTATTGAGTCTATTTTCAAGGAAAAATATAGTCTTTAGCCAACTGAAGGCTCAACATTCCCATAATTGTAATCTTTGAACTCTGTCCCAGAAAGTAGCCAGTTTCACAGGGTAAAGTTCAAAAATTCATAACTCTTAGTGTATAGGTCAAAATAATTCATATGACCTATCAAATTTAATCTTAGAATGTCTACTTTCATTTTGGAAAATTTCATAATTTTTGAACATCATTTGGTCATCAAAACCACATGACAATCTCACTGCATCACAGAAAATTTTTCACTAGCAGCATAACTAAATTCTCCAAAATTCAACCTTGATTCTATTTATTCAATAAATATACATTGGATTTTTTGTGTATGAATTTTGGGATATTACACTATTCCTCCCTGAGCTCATTGCTCCTCGGCATCCTCGCTCTCTATCCCAACCATTATTACTCAGGCCCTAAAATTCCCTGAATGGCGCAAAGCTTTATCTGATGAATTTCAAGCACTTCAAGCTACCAATACATGGGAACTGGTTCCTTATTCTCCATCGATGAATATAGTCTGTTGCAAGTGGGTTTTTCACAAAACATTTCTCTTCGATGGCTCTCGACAAGTTCAAACAAGACTTGTTGCCAAGGGATTTCAATAGGTACCAGGTATGATTATTCGGATACTTTTTCCCCAGTCGTAAAGCTTGTTAATGTGAGACTCATTCTTTCCCTTACTGTTTCTCATGGATGGTTAATCAACCAACTTGATGTTCAAAATGCCTTTCTTCATGGCTTTCTCAATGAGCATGTTTATATGCAATAGCTCCCTGGCTTTGAGCATCCCTCTTATCCTAATCATGTCTGCAAACTAAACAAAGCAATTTATAGTTTGAAACAGGCCCCTCGGGCTTGGTTTGCAAGACTAAGTTCCAGCCTATTTGAGCTTGGTTTCTCTACCTCAAAATCAGACTCCTCTCTCTTTATTTGTCATAATTCTCGTTGCACTATCTACGTCTTTATTTACATCGATGACATAATTGTTACGAGTTCCTCTTCACAAGCTATTTCTGAGCTTATTACTGCCCTCGGTGCCTCTTTTTTGAACTAAAATCTTGGTTCACTCCTTTATTTTCTAGGAGTTGAAGTTCTCTCTTCATCCTCTAGTTTATTTTTATCCCAAACGAAATATATTCATGATCTCCTCCTCAAAGCTAATATGGCCAATGCTCATCCTGTTTCTACTCCCATGTCCTCCACTTCTCGTCTTTCAACCTTTATTGAAGACCATTTCTCCAATTCCCATTTTTACCGAAGTATTGTTGGAATCTTGCAATACCTTAGCTTCACTTGACCTGATATCACCTTTGCTATGAATCGAGTTTGTCAATTTATGCACCAGCCTAAAGATCATCATTAGACTGCAGTCAAGCGAAAATTACGATATCTTCACGGCACGACTCACTTTGGTCTTTATATTCGACCTTGTTCGTCTATTACTCTGTCTGCCTCTTCTGATACTGATTGTGGTGGAAATCTAGATGACTTAAGATCAACTGGTGCCTTTTCTGTTTACCTTGGTCCAAATCTAATGGCTTGGAGCTCCAAGAAGCAACCTACAGTGGCTCATTCTAGTACTAAAGCTGAATACAAGTCAATTACTACTACTGCCAGTGAAGTTATTTGGCTTCAAAATCTTCTTCATGAGCTCCACATCTTTCTTCCTAAACCCTAAGCCCTAAACTAGTACATGACTAGGTTTAACCTAATTTTTGTACATTTGGAATTTAATAGCTCAAGTCGTTAGAACGAAGTTTGAAGAACATTTTAAGAATTATAAAGTGGTTTAAGGTAGTAACTCTATCCTTCAAACATTATGCTAATATTTATATGTTTGTGTATGCCATCTAATGTAATTTAATTAATCAATATGGTTTTGCCGAGAAGGGGCAGTTAGTATTAGTAGGCACTTTCACCTGGTTGTTAAGTAATAACCCAACTGAGGTATACAGATAGTGGGGGATTAAGCCCCTAACTCAGTATACATGTAGTGATATTGTTAATTAATTTGTGCATAACATGGAGCATGACATATTTACTTTTCGCATTCTATATGAACTATTATATGTGACTACTGAGATTTGTTTGAATCTCACTCTTTTTCAGATAAATAAATATTCCAGTAAGAACCAGTGGCTCCAAGGCAAAGCAGCGAATATAGGCAATTGAGGTGTGCAGATCTCGAGTGAGGAGCTATTTGATTATATTAATTTAATTTTAATATTTTGGATAATATGTATATATTCTATCAAACCCTGAGGGGAGACTCCTGTATTGATATCAAGTACTTATTAGTAGTATTTTTACGTTATTCTTGTGTTGCTTACCGAACTACGTGCAAGCACTCTGAAAAATGAGGAAATAAGGTAAGGGTACAATAAGACATCCCTATGTTGTAACTTCCTAGGACATGGCTTATTGTGCATTTAATAATAATGTTAATATTGATAGTTAATTGATAACATTAGTTCAATGAATCGGGGACTAATATTAATACTTACTATTTTATTGGTGACCTCCTTTACCTGAGGATCATCATAAATGCCATCCTTATTTTTCATCACCACTACTCAAAGTTCATGACGGGGAGGTCTACTACCATCCCCACTCTTAGCAGTCAACTTTTAAGCAATCCGAGCATACCTTATTCGCCCTCCACTATAGGGATACTTATGGTTCTTCACCCTCATCCTATTTACCTAGCTTAATTCTTATAAAAACACACAACATTCCAATTAATATTAAATAGATACATGCAAGTCTTAAGAATTGCGAGTAATAATTACCTTGAATGCAGAGTCGCAATGTGAGATGGAAAATTCTCTCTAATCATCCAGTTTGATGGTGGATGGAAGATCTTCAGGAACTTCTGTCTCATCAACCTCTTTAGGGTTTTGTAAATATGCCTTCGTCAATGCATGATAGAATGTGCATAGTAATTTCCTAGCCTTGTTAAGGACATATTTCCTGGAAGTTTGGTAGAAATGATGTACAGGCTGTAAAGCATACGATTCAAGTTAACATTTTTTACAAGTACATAGCAAGTAATTAGCAGGTATATATACCTTACCCTCATATAGTCCCAAATAACGTCTGCTTAATTTCTCCCTACCCAACGCCAGTTACCCGCAGTGATAGGAACATTGGTCTTTACCATTATGTCTATATAGCTGATAAAGTGTGATGGCTCAAGAGCTTGACCGTCACTGTTCTATGTCACAATAAATTTTTTCCCCAAAGACTTTTCTTCATTGGCAATAGTCAAGGTGTAGTAGCCCCCTTCTTACAATATCCTACACTTGTTCTAACACCTTTTGGGGTCTCATTTTTTGTTTTCCTAGGGACAACATCATATGAGGGGCATTCCCAGAATTAGGGGCATTATCAGTGCCGGATGAAGTAGGACTAGCCATTTTAACTGAAAAACAAAACTCATTCAGTCAGCCACAGGGAATAAAGAAATGGGTTTTCTCAAAAAACATGATACACACTATAGTCAAAACCTAGCTAGGCAAGACAATGAAAAATAAGATGAATGTGGAATGTATAATGGAGAATGCGAAATGCAGAAGAAAAATCACACCTTAAAATAAGCATAATAGGGCATGCAAGGGAATGTGACCTAGCTAGGACTCCAAAATGTAAAAGCAAGTTAAGGCAATTGAAGCAACTTGTGCGGTTCTCAGACCAAAGTTTAAAGAAAGCAGTAAAGGATGTGGTTCAATTGAAAGCATTTATCGACAGCCAAAAAAGTCAACTGGAGTTGTAGGGATCTAAGGATGGTAGGTAACATTCGACTAAAGACAAGCATGTTAAGTATAATAACTATAACTTGGGAATGTGAAGAGACACGAGATAAGGGATGTTTTAAAAGACTTGATAAAACTTAACTACGGTTATAAGTGTAGAATTGTTGTGAAAGGTGGCATTTTCTTACGATTCTTAATTTACAACCTTAATGAAACTTTGAACGAAAGTTCACAGTTTTACATATCACAATATAATCATTAGGTTTTGTAAATGGTGACGGCTTTTTCTTAACTACCATTAGCTTTTAGACATGGTCTTATAAAAGTGACAGTTTTTACATAATAATTGTTACTTATTTGACTTTTTTTAAATAATTTTTGAACTTGATTATTCAATCCCATAGTATAAACAAAAATTTAAAAAAATAAAATGAGAGTATGAATAAACAAATAAAAAATAAAGTTATGAGGATGAAGGTTTTGCTGTATCATCAAATTTATCTTTATCCAGTAATTTGTCCACCTTCTCAATATAGAAAGCGAATGAGAGAAGTCATTTGCTTCAAACTTGTCTATGTGTCCTTGCTAAACGCATCCCTTAAAGATCATTTCATGTTAATTAGATAGATGAGGAATTAGAAGGGTTTCTATAACATATTGAAATTTAGTAACCTGTATTGCTTTGTATGTGTAATTAGTCGGGTATAATATACTAGTACCTATATAGACACATGGAGACATCTTAAGGTCATATGTACACTTTGCGCAATTTTAGTGGACATTCATAATTTTTCACTTTAATAAAGTGGCTTTTACTTTTGAGTTGGAACCACAAGAATATGCACTTAAGCTTCATCATAACTAAGAGGACACCTTACTAGGCCATATGATCGTTCTTTTCCTTGACACCTTGTATGCAAGCCAGAAGAAATCCAATAACTTCCCTTCCATTGACAATATGATGGCCAAGTCATAAAGAGAAGGGAAGAGTAAGCGTTTGGGCCCACATAAGGACACTTGGCGCCATTTGAGCCATATACACATAAAGTGGCTTTTTGCTTTTTGCTTGGCACCATAAGGATGCGATACCTAAGCCTATATACCTTTTTCCTTTTGTGTTGGCTTAGTGAGGAGATTCAACCAAACCTATAGAAGAGACTTAGGCTTTAATTGCCAGGAAAACTCACCGATCTCTGGTTAAGCTACGTGTCTGACTTTCCCGAATACTGAACATGGGAGTCGGAGGAAATCATTAGGCCTCTTTTCCTATGACCATCAAAGTCAGTCAAGACATGAAAGAGGGAGGGGAAAGTTGAAATTAAAACAGGGTATTGGGCACCCTATAATTAAACACTTAGACACATAACACCATAAGGCTTAGACACATGGAATTAAAATCCTATCACTCCAAGTCTCTTTAAATTTTGACCAACACATGAAATTAGGTGGAAAATAAGAGAAAATCAATGGAAAAAGAAAGAAAGGACAAGGTGAGAGTGTTCTTGAGGAAAGAAAAAGTGATCTTGCTAGATTTCAACACTGAATTCGTGTATTAGCCGATAGAGCCTTCACAAGTCTTACTCTACTCATCATGAGCTATGCTTTTATCATTTTAGATTTCTTATCAGATGTGTTTTATGCCACTAGTTGGTGGAAGTACTGCAAGAATCAAAAACTGGCTGTAGTATCAAGTAGTAGTAAGCGTAAGTTTCGAAGGGCAAAGAGGTAATCACTGACTAGTGAGAGAGCAGAGGCGAAGATATTAGTTTTGTTGGTTATCTATAAATATTTGTATTTTGTCAAGACATAGATTCCTTAGTAGTCTTCAGTAATTATGAGACATGGAAATGAACATAAACGTACATAAACATAGTAGTGTAAGGTGGTATCAGCACACATAAAGGTATTATCAGTACATGTGATAAGAATTCCAGTATACAAATATGGTATCATGATTATCAAATAACAGTGGTATCAGAGTGTACAACCGAAACGTTAGCATCAGTATTGATATCCTATTCATAAATATAAATGAATTGCATAATAATTCATAAACATACATAAAAAGATATGGAGTGTTACAGTTTCACTGGTTATCAAGTAGAACATGTCATTTGAAATGGAAAAGATTACGTTATAAAGCCAAATGTGTCCTTATAAATTGCCATGGTTAACATAAGTAACAGTTATTTGCTAGTAACCATGAACATAACATTCATTAGTAACAGTTGTTTAATAATTACCATAAAGTAGCAATGGTTTTTTTAAAAAAATTTTAGGCTACTTTGCCCTGATGATTAATTTTTTAAATATTAAAAAAATTTAAAAAAACAATAATGGTTTTCAGTCATTACCACTTCTACTATCATTTTCCTCCTACCCCTCCCCCTTGCTTAGCACATCATCAATATCAGAGGAAGGAGATGAAGGGTCTAACTAGAAGTGATCATATATAACATGATTGTAATGAAGGATAAAGTCTAACTTCTTGTTCAAACTGTGTGCGTGTCTACCAAGATTCCTTGTAAAGTGGTTGAGGTTAGACAACGTTAACAGCAAACATCCATTTGAGGAGGAGGAGCTTGTGGAGGCGGTGGAGGTGATGGAAGAGGAAGGAAAGGAGCTTGTGGAAGTGGTGGTGGTGGTGTTAGAGGGGGAGGGGCTTATGGAGGAGGAAGGTAAGGATGATAAGGAGGTGTAGGAGGAGGAGGGTAAGCATATGGTGGAAAAGGATTGCAAATGGAAATAGCTCTTTACCATCTGATCGTGATGAGAGAAAGAAGGACAAGGTTATAAAAATGTGCATTTTAGAAAAGTTCTAAGAACAAAATAATAGGTCAGTATAAATAGAATTGAATACAATATAAATAAAGTATTTAACTTAGGAGAATTGGTACTTGGTGTTAGATCGAACGAGGTTATGAAAGGTGCATTTTAGATTTATTTTTTATATGATGCTTCTTAATTATAAAATGTCGTTTTTCTCATTCATACTTTACTATTAATAGATATAATTGTTATGTCTGTATTTTCATTGATATAATGTTGTAATACGAATTGTTTGTAAGTGTTAAATGATGGTTGTGTTTTAAGAACCATCATTTTTCTGACCAAATACTGTTAGTCTATTATTTGTAGCGGTTCTCACATAAACTGCTACAAATTTGTAGGGCAAGGTTTGCGCCAAGTGGCGCTATAGTAAGCCAACATTATTTGTAGCGGTTTTCAGAAAATAACCACTACAAATTTGGCGCCAATTTCCCACCATAAGTTATAACACCTATATTTTAGTGGTTACGTCACATAAACCACTACAAATGTGGTGCCAGCTTGCCGCCAGTTAGCGCGAACTAGCCGCCACAATTGTCATGGTTACCTTATAACGGTTATGCGGACATGAACTGTTACGAAATGCAAAAGGTCTCCTTTTTGTAACGGTTCAAGAAAAACACTACAAATATTAACATCATTTATAGCGGTTTTTTGTTCTGAACCGCTATAGAACTTCAAGAGTCTGATATTTATAGCAGTTATTGGTAACCGCTACAAAGTGTTCTGCTAACAGAGGTGAATTGTAGCGATTTATGTAGCAGTTTAATTGAAAACCGCTACAAACTTCAACACTATCAATACCCAGCACCCTTTCATTTGTTTCATTTGGCCATTTTGTTTTCTAATGTTTCTCTAAGGGTTTTCCTTTAGATCTGAGCTTTCTGACATCTCTCTTAGAGTTTTGCTGTAGCATTTCACATTTTTCTCACTTGAGGTATGAAAATTACATATTTTCTTCCCACTTTTTATTTATTATTATATTTTATATATAAATATGAATAATTCTTTTATTTGTTGAAGTTATATAGCTTCAGGGAGGGACAAGGGGAAGGAGCCCGAGATCCCTAGACCGATTATGCAGGGTGGTAGTTGGTCACATGGTCGGCCCTACAGCAGCCACAAGATTCAGCCCCACCACAGTCACAACAGATAGCCCCACAAGAGGGAGTTGAGCTCAGTCTCAGTGACTATGAGGAGAACAAGGAGTTCGAGATCCTGATTCCATTTCAAAGACATAGAGCGGTTCCTAGATAAGGAGGACACGTGGGACCAGAACAACCCATGACGGTCGTCTTCTCAATCGATTGGGTTTGAGATGCAGGTCCAAGGTAAATATATTTTTTATTTAATAAATTAAATATTTAAATTTTACCTGTTAAATGTGAATTTCAATTTATCTAATATGTGGTAAATTGTGCAGATGAGCAGGGGAACCTGTCCACAAGGAGGCTGGACATAGTTGGTATGAACAGCGTGAACCAGACACTACGCATTATAGTTCCGTGGAATGAGGCCACTGACTAGCCTATCAACAATGGGGGTCACTTGTTCAACCACTTCCTGAATGAGCTGGGTTCAAATTGAATGCGGTTCCCCTTTCACTTCAGGACATGGAGGAATGTTCCGAAGTGGCCGAAGGACCTGGCATGGGACGAGGTGGTGAAGGTAATTAATAGTATTTAATTATGTTATATATTTTGTAATTAATTATATTTAATTAATATTTATTAATTTTCTTATTTGTAATTAGTCATATTTAATTATTTTTTATTAAATTGTGTTACAACTTAGTTTTCCATCCGAGACAACTGGAAGAGGTACACGCTAATGAAGATGAACAACGGCTGGAGGAACAGGAGGAATTGTCTCTTCCATAGTATGAATGAGGATGCGACGATTCCTCTACAACAGCTGATTGATAATGTCCCGGACAGTGTCCCACTGAAGGACTGGACGAGTTTTGTCCAGTTCAGGAGGAGCACAAAGGGGTAGGTAATCTATTTATAATTATAATTTTAAAATAAATTTCATAAAATGTATGTTTTTAATAATTATAATTGTTTTACATTGTTTTAATACTTTTAATATTGTTTTTTTCCAGGCGCTTTCTCAGAGGAATACGAGGTGCCGAGGGCAGCAGACGATCCACCGCATGGTAGGATCAAAGACCTTTGCTATCACTTACAGTGAGCTGGCAACTTTTCATAATGTCAATTACTTTTACCTAGTTATTTTATACTTCCTCCGGTCCTAAATATAGGACATAGTTTGTAGTGTAATTTGCACTACAAACTATGTCCTATATTTAGGACCGGAGGTAGTATTATAAATTTAGTATTTTGTTGTTCATAATACTAATTTAATTTTTTAATTTTTTTAGAAGAGGAAGGCACAGTAGGAGAATTGTCAGACGGACTACGGGGAGTTGTTGGCTATCAACCATAGACACCGTGACGGGACTCCGACCTCTCAACAGGTAGAGAAGGCCATTGTAAGTTAATTTATTATTATATTATTTATAAAAAAATTTTATTGTAAACAATAATAATTAATTGTTTCATAAAATGGCAGGAGCGGATACTAGGGGTGTGTGGACCCCATGAGCCATTGAAAGGGGGTCTGGATCCAATTAGCACCCCAGACACGTGAGGGGGATGGGGATAAGTGCCAGACCTTGCATGGTCTATGGCAAGAGCAGTGCCTCTGAGGCTAGCAGCTCTCGAGCACGGACATCTGAGGTTAGACGTCCGAGGGATGAGTCTGTTAAGGAGCTCCGTTCAGATTTATCCAAGACACAGGCTGCATGACCCATCAGATGCAGCAGATGCATCAGCAAGCCTTTACTACTATGCTCAGCATACACAGTGGCGCGATATCACTAACTACATGCTGGAGCGGTCGTGGATTCGCCTATTCCCTGACGAGGAGCATCCATAAGTTCCCCTTGTCCCTTGGTTCGTCGTCTAGCCAGCTCTCCTGCTAATGATGATTATGGTGCTATTAATGCTGCTCAGTGCCCTGATACAGCCACACCTGAGGGAGCCCCCCTGAGGGAGGACTTGATGATCAACGCCGTGATCCTTACCCTCCTAAGGGAGGACCTAATCATCATCCTCCAGGTAGTTAGTTTTGGACAGTTATATTTTTTTTTTCAAAAATTTGTAAATAAACTTGGATATTTATATTTTCAAAGCCTTGTTAAATTCTTCTTTCGTTTATGATAGTTATATTTATAATTTTAAAACTAACCACAAAAATTAAAAATAAAATAAAATAAAATGTTTTTTGTAGTGGTTTTATTGTAAAAAACCACTACAAAAAATGAAAAAAAAAATTGTAGCAGTTTAAATCATAACCGCTACAAATATACAACATATGAAATTTGAATTTCAATCACGCCAATGGTCTTTGAAATTTGTAGTAGTTTTATATAAGAACTGCTAAAAAGTGAAAGCAAATTTTTTTAATAATTGGCTAACGGTCGTGGAAGTTTGTAGCGGTTTTATTGTAATAACCACTACAAATTGTAAAAACATTTGAAATTTGAATTTCATATCCCACCTGAAATTGGTAGCGGTTTAACAAACGAAACCGCTACAACCAGAAACAATACATACAAGTTTGTAGCAGTCTTTGTGTAATAACTGCTACAAATTATTTAAAATTTGAATTTTGAATTTCATATCGCGCTAGAAATGGTGTGGTTCCATAAACAGAACTGCTACAACAAGAAACAATACATGTAGGTTTGTAGTGGTTTCGTTGTAATAACTGCTACAAATTGAAAATAAATTTTTTTATTAATTTACCAACGTGATTGAAACCCTATAGCAGTTGTGTTAATATAACCGCTACAAAATTATACATAGTAGCAGTTGTGGTAGCGGTTTTATAACTGCTACAAATTGTTAAACGTTGACGCACCTGCTTATAAGCTTCCAAGCAGTCATAATTCTCTATTCACTTATCTTCAGTAAACTTTTTCACTAGAAATGGATAAGTCATGAATTAGGTTTCCGCACAATTCTCTGGAATATTTGTATGGCTTAAACAATTTCTTGGATTTTGCCTTCTCTCATGCTAGTTGTAATGACAAGATCATCTGTCCATGTCGAAGATGTAAGTTCAAGAAATGGCATGCACGACAAGTTGTTAAAGAACATTTGCTTGTGAAGGCTTTCCTGGAAGGCTATACATTCTGGGGAGTTCATGGTGAGAAGGCTGCTATGAGATATGATGATGCTCTTTCTCAAAGTTTATAAGTAGGAGTTTAACTAGATAAAGATGATCCAATTAATGATGTTGCGCATGATGCATTTGGTTTTTAAGACGACAACTTCAATGAAGAAGTGTAAGGTTCAGAGCCTGTGTTCATGAGGAATAAAGCAGCTCGGGATTTTTTCAGCTTGATGGATGAAGCAGATCGTCCTTTATATCAAGGTTGTTGAAAATGCTCTAAATTATCTTTCTTGATCAAGTTGTATCATATCAAGTGCTTGTGTTGAATCATCCAAAATGGCGGAGCACATGGAAGATGTAAATTAAGACATCCTTGGGATGCAGACGCTTAGAAAAAGTTTGATAACAACTTTTCATTTTTTGGGGGCTGACCCTAGAAATGTTCACCTTACAGTCCACCTTGTTCATGAAACAAAGCTTGCTGGCCTAGTTCAATATCGATGGATGCATCCTATTAAGAGGTACTTATTTTGCATATGTGCCTCATTGTTAGTTCCTATATTTACTAGTCCCCCTTTTCAGCATTTAGTATCATTTTCCCTTCTTTACTTTGTAAGTTTCTTGGAAAATTGAAATCTTATGTTAAGAATAAGGCATAGCCAGAAGGTTCTATAGTTGAAAGTTATCTATTCAAGATACTTTGATGACATTGAGACAGCTTTCAACCCCCCCCCTCGCCTAGATGATTGTCCTAAACCTGTGCCAACATCAGGAGAATTTATCCCTCATGTTAGTAAACCAGTTGGAGGAACTAAGAACTTCAAATTAACGGCAACTGAGAAGTTGCAAGTGTTAGATCCCATATGTTTTGATGATAACAAAGATTGGATCAATGATATAAAAGAATTTGATAACAAACAAATGAATTTGAACAAAGTAGTAAAGTATTACTTAGAGTAAGCACTGGAGTGATGAACCAATTCTGTGAAGGCTTACCCGAGTAGCCACTCCGGTAAGGGAAGCAATTACTCAAGTAGCCACTCAAGTAACCAAGGAAAATTTCATCCAGTGAAGCACTACCAAAATTTGGATGAAGTTACTTGAGGAAGTACTCGAGTAATCTGCAAAGTTATATAGACCATTACTCGAGTAGCCACACAAGTAACGTTATTTTCACAGGTATCACTCGAGTAACTACTCGAGTAACCAAGTCAAAAATCTTACAGTAGCTCTCGGCCAAAAAATGAAACATTTTACTCGAATAGCCACTCGAGTAACCAGGTAAGAAAAAGGCATTACTCGAGGGACCACCCGAGTAATCTACAGAGTTATTTGAAGCATTACTAGAGTAACCAGAAAGCAAACTCTCGGCCAAGAATTTGATGCAATGACTCGAGGGAGTAATCAAGTAATCTGCCGGGTTATTTGAAATCTACTCAAGGGACCACTCGAGTAAGGTGTGAAGAAAAATGAAGGTCACTCGAGTAACCATATTACCACAGTCAGCACCTGAGTAACTTGTGAAGGTAAAGACAAGGCCACTCGAGCAGCCACTCGAGTAATCAGGTATTTCCAAGGTTTGTGATATATCTCACTCAATGTCTTACTCAAGTAATATCTCATGTAAAATGTTGAATTGCCCACTGTCAGATTTTTGAGAGGTTTACTCGAGGGACTACTAGAGTAACAAACTTGATAACTCGAGTAGCCACTCGAGTAAGGTAGTCCAGAAATTATGCTTTTAATCAAATGTTTATTGAATTGTTATCTACATGATTAACTCTTCATTGCATTAGTATCCTAAGTACACTTGCAGAGAATCAAGGTATAGATCATACAAGAAGAGCAAAGTCAAATAAAGTGTCTGAACGTTCACCTACCGCTACCTACCGCAAAAAGATAGTTTTCAAATTTGAAGAATGGTTAACCGTTGCTGCGTAACTCTAATGGACATGTTTGAATTTCTTCCAACGGACATTACAATTCATCTATATATATGGAGCATTCAAAGAAAAGAAAAGAAGACACAAAAACTGAGAACACACATCGATCAATACACTCTTAGTGCTTTGTTTTCTTATACTCATTCATTGTACTTCAGTGATTATATATTTGCTTTGTAAGAGAGTTTTTCATTACAAACTCAATATTTGTTATTGAGACAACTTAAGGTAGTGGAACTTTGAGTTGGGGATTTGAGAACAACATGTAAGAGGGAGCGAGTGTCCAAGTGAAGGAACTTGCTATGTACTGAGGAGCCAAGAACCCACTGAATCTTAGAGAATATAGTAAAACTCTCAGAGACGTTCTGAGGACTAGATGTAGGTTAAAGTGGTTGTGGCCGAACCAGTATAACTCCCGATGTACACTTCGGTGATATTTCTCTTTACTCTCAACTGCTTTAAATATTTAGTCAATTTTCTTATACGCAACAAAATTTCTAGTATCACCCAATTCACCCCCTCTTGGGTGAAACGGTTGCACTAACAGCAAGCACACATACATGTCTTGATTAATTGCACTCAAGTTGAACCCTTCCTTCAGTAAGAATTGTATACTCATATGTTATTCTATATCTTTTGTAACATTTTTTACTTACATTCCATGATCGTCTTCCCTTGATTAATTGTAGGGAATTCATAAGTCATATTAAGTGTCAACTCAGGATCTGTACACAAACATGCTCTGAAGTAGACAAAAAGGTCCACAGAGAATTCCCAAGCTGGTTTGCACGCAGAATACTACATGACCACAACCCATACTCACCAGATTTTAAAGCTCTCACAATCGGCCCTCTTGACCATGCAAAAAGGTTTACAGCATATAATGTCAATGGTTTCAAGTTTTGCATGGTTTCACGAGATCAAGGATTGCAACCTCAAAATTCGGGTGTTTATGACACTTTTGGGATAAGGAGTTATGCAGGCAGTAGTGACGTCAACATGCAGTTTGGAGGCGTCCCTTACTATGGAAAGCTTCTTGATGTCGTCGAACTTAATTACCAAGGTCGTTTCACCATGACGCTGTTCAAGTATTTGTGGGAAAATACCACTACTTCTTGGGGACTCAACACTAACGACTTAGGCATCACATCGGTAAATTTCTCACGGCCAATTTACACTTATCATTTGGATGATGAGCTGTATATTCTTGCCTCAGAGGCACAACAAGTTTATTATGTCGAGGACAAGAGGCACAAGGATTGGCACATGGCAGTTTATATAAAGTCTCAAGCACTTTACGACATGGGTAATGGTAATAACATCACCTATGAGAGTAAGTCATTTCAACCAGCTAATTTTGAAAACTTTTTCCTTGAAGGCGATGACAATTTACCTCTACTTCGGTACGTTTTTTTAAGTTCACATCATTTAAATTTATTTTTTTTACAAAATAATACCACACTAATAATTTCTTCACACAATTTCTGTAAGGATGGCGAGGATAAATGATTAAACAACTTATGCTTTTGTTTTTGTAACCCTAGGATGTATATTTTTTAAAAAAAAAATCAGTACATTATTCATAGCGGTTCCAAAACTAGTACAAATATCACAACCACTGCAAATAATGTACAATAACTGCTACAACACCTGTCACATTAACAGCTACAAGTGCTATGCACATCCCTATAAATACCCTCACCACACCTCATTTCAAACACCCCCCATTTCTTTCAACCCTTCCTCTCTTTCGTTTTCTCTCATCTACAAATATTTTTCTATGAGCTGAGAATCTGAACAAGGTGGTCAAATATGGTAAAAAGTTTTTTTATTCTCCCACTTCAAATTTTTCCCCCACATAATAGTTATTCTCATTATTTTTTTCAAATATTGAAAGACATTTTCTTACCATTTTCTATTTTCCTTACATAATGATAATCACATTGTAGCAGACAATATAATAATTTCTTATTACGTATATATTCTTAATAATATTACCAATATATAATTTATGCTATGCCAATTTAATTAAATCATTATTTTTACATAATTATTAATATCAGCTAAACTATTGAAATAATAAATTATTCAGTCCCATATTATAAAAATGGAGACATATAATTGTATAATTTTAAAAAAAAATCACAAAATATTTGTAGCGGTTAAAAGAAATAAAACCGCTACAAATAAAAAATTAATTAAATTTTTAGCGCCAAATTTTAAATTCCATATGATATTAGTAGAGGTTCTTTAACCACTACTAATTTTTGGCTCCTTTTTAAAATTTCCTTTTTCAGATTTAATAGCGGTTTTTAACCGCTATAAAGGTGAAGCAAATTTTCATTTTTTTCATTTTTCGTCACAGGTACCAATATTTTTTGTGAACATAAGATGACTTATCTTTGTTGAATATTGTAGCGGTTAGGGGAAACCACTACAAATATAGTAGCGGTTAATCTACTTCAGTAGCGGTTCTTAGTAACCGCTACAAAAACGTTTGCAATAGTAGATTTTGTAGCGGTTTTGGAACCCACTACTAATGTTATTTGTAGCAGTTAATATACCTTTTTAACTTCTACTAAATCGCATTTTTTTTGTAGTGTACCATGATGAGAGAGAGAAAGACAAGGTTATGAAAAAGAGCATTTTAGAAAAGTTCTAAGAATAAAATAATAGGTCAGTATTTTGAATACAATATAAATAAAGTATTTAACTTAGGAGAATTGGTACTTGGTGTAGGACTGAATGAGGTTATGAAATGTGCATTTTAGATTTGTTCTTTACATGACGCTTGTTTATTATAAAATGTCATTTTTGTCATTCATACTTTACTATCAATAGATATAATTGTTATGTTTGTGTTTTCCCTGATATAATGTTGTAAAACGAATCGTTTGTAAGTGTTAAATGATAGTTGCATTTGAAGAACCGTCATTTTTCTAACCAAATAAATTATGGTTATTAACTACCATCGCTATTTTGTGTTTTTACAAATTTCACCTCATAATATATGACGGTATGCATGAATAGCCATTTCGTTTAAGCATTGTATATCCTCACGCAACCTCCACTTCGACATACATAACGTTGTTTGATTTAACAGTTATTTATTAAGCATTATAGATGTCTATATCTATAGTAGTGTTCCTTCTATGTTCTATTCTTTTATCTTCTCTACATCCAAGAAAAGCCTATATGCTCTTATGGTTGTGATCACCTATGTGAGTTACAACACCAATAGCTAGAGGGTTGAATCCAAATTTGGATCATTTCTTTAATTTATTTGTTTTTCTTTCTTTTTCTATTTTTCTTTATTTACTTCGTATTCTCTTTTCTTTATTTTTGATAATTCCTTTGTTCTTTGATTTGTCATGATCATATATCTCATGCTTTCGTTCTTTGTTTTTTTTCACTTTCATCCATTATATGTAAATACATCTCTTTTCTTCATTTTTGTTATTCTTGTTACAGCTGGCATTATAATATGTCGCTTGTTCATTGTGTGGCCCATAGGATTAATACCTATATGCACTCTCTCATTTGTTCATCGACTTGATATGTATTAGATGAAGCATGAACTTTGATGCTATATACCGTTTCTACTGAGCTTCATTTTGTCACGCCCTTATTTTAATTTCATCTTTATTAGAGTATTCACAAAAAATAATATGCGGTTCGATGGGCAACACTGGAATAGCAAAAATATACTGGTAATATGTGCATGATTACAGAAAATCCTCATAAGGGTTCGTACATAATAATTACAATCAAGGTAGCCGCACAGGGCTACTAAGGTGTTTGAAGTTGTTCTAGTGAACGGAGACATCTTCCCATCTTCGTTCCACCACAGCAATCCTCTCATGTAGTTCCCTTCTCTGATCTCTACATAACTTACGTACTCACCTGTCTAAATTGTTGATAAGGGAGGGTGAGATTCAAGAGAATCTTAATAAGAAACAAATACCATAATGCATGCATGATAGATGCTATATAAATGACAAGTTAGCTTTATCTAGAAACATGCCCCATAATGACATTTTTGCATGCTCAATGTTTCATGTAACAAAACTATGGCCACAATGAAAACAGAAACATAGCTTCATTTATTTAAATATACTCTACACAATCAAGTAAAGCAATCACATACACCACTACATAAGCAAAGATATCAAATACATTCAAGTAAGGTAAGTCCCTTACCTTAACCCTTTCCTCGCCTCGAAACGTATGCCTCGTAAAGCGTGCCAACAACTCAGGCTCCAGATTTGATCCTATAATTCCAAATGTACCATTTAGACACTTCCATAGTATTTCTGTGGGTTATATGAGTCTATATTGAAAAAAGACCAAAATGCCCCCGGGGACCGGCCCAGCCCCGTTGTACCCGGTTCGGCTGTTCTTTTTTTGAAATTTCAAATGGGGCTATTCTAGCATATTTTTGCCCTAGGAGTCCATTTTCGAACTCAGAATTATCAAAGTCACTGTCAAATTATGAAATTGCTCTTGGTAGCCCCACTTTAAGGGTTTTAGGGGCATTTTCATAATTATGTTTTTTCGGCCTTTTTCCGAAAAAAGTGACCAACTGTAATCCCACCTAATTTTCAATCCTGAACACAATAGAATAATCAAATCATTGAAAATCCAACTCTAAGGCCCTCTAACAGCCCTGGCTGAAATTCTCAAGTACTTCGGGGAAAATTAACTGACAGAAACCGGAGAAGGAGGATGATGAAATATGATTTTAAAAGATATAATAATTATCCAATAATTATTTTCCCATTTTCATATTTTTATAGAATTCTGGCAGATTTTCTGTCTAAACTATGAAAAATCATAACTAATTCTAGAAAAATCGAATTGTAATGATTCCAAAAGCTATAGAACCCATATTGAGTCTAGTTTTAAGGAAAAATATAACCTTTAGCCAACAAGAAGCACCCAATTCCTAGAATTTCAATCTTTGCATGTTGTCCCAGAAAATAATCAATTTCGTTGGGTAAATTTCAAAAATTCATAACTTTTTGTATATAGCTCTAATTGAGTTGTATCACCTATCAAATTAAAGATTAGGATGTCTACTTTCACCCTATAAAATTTCATAATTTTTTCTCATCATTTGTTCTTTCAAAACCTCATGACAAATTCACTACCTCACTTGAAGCAATGAAACGACAAGCACTTGCAACTTCAATAAATTCCATTTTTGTATACAAATTTCTCATACTCTTTAATTCACTATTTTATTCCCTTTAATACCTCAAATATATAAGAAATATTAGGGAATAAATTCGGAACACCCGCTAAACCAGAGTTTAGTAGTTCACTTAATTCAGGCTTATTCCCAAGCCTCTGATCCTAAAATTCAGGATATTACACATTTAATATAACTTCATGATAAATTAATTTTGTTTTTATTCTCTTCTTCTTTTCTAACATTACATCTCATCTTTTTAATTGGTGTTGTGTGAGGTTTTTAGAGCCGTCTCAGGCATTTAGATTCATTGATAAGCTATATGAGATGACTTGAGTCTCTTCAGGTATACCAATGGGGTTGTTCAAGTTTTCTTTTTAAAAGGGAAGAAGAAAAATGCTTTTGATCCTTTTATAAATGAAAACTAAATGAAAAGTTATTTTTAATCAATATAAATAAATTAAATTGATTTCAAAGGGACTTATGTCGTGTGAGGTTTTTAGAACCTCCTGTGGGAAAAAAAATCAACTATTCTTCCATGTGAGGTTATTGGAACCTCTTTAAGAAGTTTAGTCCAAAAATCTTTTCAAATCAAAATCAGAAAATATTGTTTTCATAAAATGATAAACACAAACAAACAAAAAATCTTTCTCAAACAAACTAAATGATGACACACCCCACTACTACATAATCGCCAATATATGATAGTTATTATCAACTATAAATCACAGTTCTAAATCATCATATATGCAGGCATTATATATGCTTAGCACAAATACATAATGGTTCTGAATCATTATTTATTCAGTATCTATTATAACGGTTTCAATATAGTGCCCATATATTGAGGCTTGATGGGGCCATACTGTGCGTAATTATGTCATGATAAAAAATGGGCTTATGTAAATAACAGCTATATATACAGTAATATTGGCATGATAAATAACCAACAATCATTATACACTCTGGAATGTACATAACGAAGCTTTCACAAAACCCTTTATATATAGTATGGACATACATAACGAGTTTTATATTACAACCATTATTTATTTGTTAGAAATGCTAACTGGTTTAATAAAACCGCTATCATACACAATATATAAATAAATAACAATTTTTAAGTAATAATAGTTAAGTTTTGTGGTAATTTTTTTTTTGGCTTCTTCTTTCGATATTCCTACATGCATTAAGAATGAAATTGTACACAAATATATATATATATATATATATTCCAAAAATATCCTTATTTTAAAGATTTGGTGGTGACTCTATTTTTTTCCTCCTTCTCTGGGACACCAAATTTTGGGTGTTACAGATAAAATTTTACATTCACATAAAAAAATTAAATGATGTGATTTATATATAGCAATAAAATATCATATTCAACCATTGTGAGTATATATAAACGTGCGCCCACGTTTTAGCCAATAGTTACTTTAGTCAAATTAACTTCATTTCCCTTTCATCGAGATTCAGAAATTTTCCGACAGAAAAAACAAATTCAAGAGTCCTAATGCAACTTCTATCCTTAAGCCTTAATATTAGTTATCAGTATCACATTTTTTCGGCTACAAGTTTACTTATATACAAGATCACTTTATATTTGCAATCCAAAAAAGTGACAGGTCGACTTAAATATTGTTTTTCATATTCGAGCTGCTATTGATTAAAACTCTAATTTGATGCAATATGACAATTAAATCTTCTAAAACGTGCATGATTATTATAATACCCTTATCTTATTTTCACCTTTTTAAGAGTGCTTGCACACAGTTTGGTGAACAACACAGGGATAGCATAAATATACTGATATATTGAGGACATTAGGCTTGATTATATTACAAGAATTCCCAACTGGGTGTGATAATATACACACAATTTTCCAAAATATCCACGATATTCAAACAAAATAGACTATATATAACCACTAGCTTCCGTCTCGGGATCCACACCCATCACTTTCCCGTGTCTACCACCTTGCTCTTGGAGTCACTGGTTCCTACTGGAACATTTAATGTTTTTATGAAAAAGGGTGAAATTCCAAAGAATCCCAGTAATAACATATAATCGGTCATATAATATACGAAAAGTAAATATGTCATGTTCCATAATATGTATAAATGAATGAATAATATAACGGCATGTATATATGAGTAGGACTCACTCCCCACTTTCCGTGTACCTTGGTTGAATTGTACCTCAACAACCAGCTAAAACTGCCCTTCTGGCACTTACTGCCCCTTCTCAGCAGATTGCCCCTTCTCGGCAAAACCATATTGATTAATTTAAATACAAACAATGACATACATGAACATACACTACTACAGAATATACTTATAAAGACCCTAAAAGACGTCCCTTTTTAAAAAAGGGACGTCCAAAATATGGTCAGGTTCAAATTATAGAGATTGGCGCGTCTGATTACCTTTAAACGTCATAAAAAAAAAAAAAGAAAAGAAAGCCTTTAGACGTCCCCAGCTAAGCTGGGGATGTCTAAAGGCTATCTTTCAGCTGGGGACGTCTAAAGGTATGTTTAGACGTCCCCAGCACAGCTGGGGACGTTGTAGACACTCACATGCACCAGAAATGACATGACCAGTGCATGTGAGGATGTCAGATAGCTCTTCCTACTCCCCTGCCATCTATCTCTCCTCCTCCCACTTTACTCAATCACTCATTATTCGTTCACTCCCATCTCCGTCCCCGGCCATTTGCTGCACTTATTTTTTTTCGTTCTTTCTCCGTCCCCATTCACTCCCCTGCTGCATCTCCTCCCAAATTCATCACTCCATCCCCATTGATCGGTCTCCTCTCCCTTTCTTGGTTTTTTTAATTTCTTTCTCCAAAGCTTCACCACTTCCGTCACCAGGCCACCTTCTTTGCTCTGGGTTTGCAGAGTGTTTTCCCAATTGGATCTCCTCTCCACTACCGTCGGCCTCCTCCAAAGCTTCACCACTTTTCAGGTTAGCATTTTCGTTTTGAATAAGATGACAGGGTGTTTTATTATTCTTTTTATTATTAGTCTTTTTATTATTGAATAAGATTTTTTTTTATATTTTTAGTATTAGTTAGAGGTTTATTTTATTACTCTGTTTATGCGTTTTGATTAGGTTGATGATGGTAACTATTAGGTTTATTATGTGGAGGTTTATTAGGCGGATAGTTATTAGGATAGTATTGGATTTGTTTATTAATTTTATAATTTTAGTTATATATATCATTATAGTATTTTATATTATACCTTTTGCTTTTCTGCATTCTCTTATATTTGATAGAATTGGTTCATTTTCGCACTTGTTTTGGTTATACAATTGTGGATTCTCTGTAACAGTGAGCTAATCCTTTGAAAATAATACAGAGATAGATTGCATTTTAGTACATTTACATATGGTTCCTAAGTGATTATCTCACAAACTGTGTGAATCAAAGTGACGGAAAGGAAAAGAAAAAAATTTGGCACATGATAATGCTTTTAATTAGTAGGGAAAGGAAAAGAAATGAGAAAAAAATAAAGAATAAAAAGAAACTAAAAAAAAATCTTGTAGACACACACATTATTATTATTATTATTTTGCCATAAGACACACACATTAATATATATATTTAGTGCTAGAATTAGGCAATCTTATTGTAACTTAGTGTACGTAGACATTAATATAAGAAATTCACGTACTTGCATTTTTTTTTTACAATTTTTCATTAAATTCGCGTACTTGATTTAATAATTTGGTTGCTAAAATATAAGTGTATTATGTTTGTGCTTGATGCTAGAAGCTAAAGTTTTGTTTCATTTAAATTAAGCTGAGATGGTTTGTTATTTTGATTTTGGGATGTCTCAATTTTAAGGGGAAATGCTGTCAAAATTTTGAAAAACAAAATAGTAAATGGCATTCCTAGTGCTGACAATTATTATTAACTTGAGTGTAAATGGGAATGACGTAGGTGGTAATAAAATGGATCATAGTATGATGAATGCTTTGAGAACAAGTGAAGAATATGAGAATGGGGTTGAAGAGTCTATTGAATATGCTAGAAGGAATGCTCCAGCCAGAAATGGCATGTATTTTTGTCCTTGTATCAATTGTTTAAATGAGAGAAGACGGGATGTTGAAGTTATAAGGGATCACCTACTTTGTGATGGAATAAATCTTTGATATACAAGGTGGATATGGCATGGTGAGGAAGTAACTGATTGTCCGTCACACAAGAAGGAAGCTGTAGATGTCATAAATGAAGATACAATGGAGAGAATGATTCATGATGTTGAGGTAGAATCCTTTACGCAGTCGCATGAATATGATAGCCTGCGGAGTGATGCAGAGACACCGTTGTACCCAGGGAGTAAATACACACGGCTAACAGGAACATTACATTTAGTGAACTTAAAAGCAACTTGTGGGTGGACCGATAGTAGTTTCACATTGCTGCTTGAACTGTTGTGTGATATGTTTCCAGACGATAATGTGCTTCCAAATCGTATGTATGAGGCAAAAAAAATCCTATCTATGATGGGTATGGAGTATAAAAAGCTTCACGCTTGCCCTAATGACTGTGTACTATACAGAAATGAGTATGAAGGTTTGAGTGAGTGCCCTAAGTGTCAAACTGCACGATACAAAGTAAGGAAAAATGGTGGTTGTGGTGATGCGACAACTAAAAGGCAACCTGTAAAGGTTCTGTGGTATCTTCCAATAATACCGCGCTTTAAGCGTTTGTTTGGGACTGCAAAAAAAGCGAAGAAGTTGAGATGGCATTCGGATGATAGAATATCCGACGGAAAATATCTTCTGCACCCGGCTGACTCTCCACAGTGGAAGAAAATAGATGAAATGTTTCCTGAATTTGGCTGCGAGCCTAGAAACCTTCGGCTTGGGCTTTGTACAGATGGCATCAATCCGTATGGAACTCTTAATAGCACACACAGTGCGTGGCCAGTACTCCTTGTAATATACAACTTGCCTCCCTGGCTTTATATGAAACGCAAGTATGTGATGCTTTCTATGATGATTTCTGGGCCAAAATAGCCAGGAAACGATATCGATGTCTACTTGGCGCCTTTGATTGAGGACTTGAAGAAGTTGTGGGTGGAAGGCGTAGATGTGTTTGATGCATATAAGAATGAGTCCTTCAAGCTACGTGCAATGATTTTCACCACGATAAATGACTTCCCTGCGTACGGGAACCTCTCAAGGTACAGTGTGAAGGGGCATAAAGCATGTCCGATCTGTGAAGCAAACAATCACTTCCACCAACTTAAACATGGAAGAAAAACGGTCTACCTTGCTTAAACATGGAAGAAAAACGGTCTACCTTGGTCACAGGAGGTTCCTTCCTAGGTTCCACCCATATCGTAGGTTAAGAAAGCGTTTTAACGGCTTACCGGAGCATGGAATGGCTCCAAAGGCACTAACCGGAGAGGAAGTTTATAGTCGGGTTGAACATATCAATGTCTTACTCAGTAAGAATCAGAAGACTTCGGGTGAGAAGAACATATGGAAGAAGAGATCAATTTTCTTTGATCTTCCATATTGGTGTAGTCTTGATGTGAGACACAGTATTGATGTAATGCACGTGGAGAAAAACGTTTGTGATAGCCTTGTCAGTACGCTTTTGCACATTCCAGGGAAGACCAAGGATGGGATTAGTGTGAGACTAGACCTTGTTGATATGGAAATAAGAGAACGGTTACATCCACAGCTAAGAGATGATGGTAGGAGGGCATACATGGAGCCAGCAGCGCATACACTATCAAAAGCGGAGAAACAAAATTTTTGTAGGTGTTTGCATGAAATTAAGGTACCACAAGGATATTCTTCGAATGTGAGAAGGTGTGTGTCAATGGACGATTTGAAGTTAGTGGGAATGAAGTCCCATGATTATCATGTGTTGATGCAACAACTATTACTAATAGCTATTAGAGGTATTATGAAAGATGAAGTTTAAAGCACAGTGACAAGATTGTGTGTTTTCTTTAATGCTATCTGTAACAAAGTCATTGACACTGAAAAGCTGGATGAACTGGAAGCTGAGGGTTATATCATATTGTCCCAATTAGAGATGTACTTCCCTCCTTCATTTTTTGATATAATGGTGCATTTGATAGTTCATTTGGTAAGGGAGGTAAGGCTCTGCGTTCTAGTTTATCTGAGGTGGATATACCCTTTCGAGCGATACATGAAGATCTTAAAGGGTACTCTAAAAATCCCTATCGACCGAAGCCTCAATAGTTGAAAGGTATGTTGTTAAAGAGGCTATGGACTTCTGCAGTGATTATCTATCAGGGAAGAAGGAGCAATCTCGACGTGAAGAGGGGAGGAGCAAGGGAACACGGGGACTGAAAGTGAAGACTATGCCTCGTGAAGAGGTGTTGCAAGCACACCTTTATATCCTGAATAACATGGCAGAAGTTCAACCGTACATAGACGAACACAGAAAGAGATTGAAGAACATGAATCCGAGGAAGAATGACATGCAGATTACTATTGAGCAAAACAAGAGATTCATTCAGTGGTTTGAGGAAAAGGTTTTGCATAAGACCGGTGTGTCTGGGACAATAGAGTGGCTAGCCTGGGGGCCTTCGTTTCAGATCATTACTTGGAGCGATTATGATATAAACGGGTATTCTTTCTACACAAAAGACCAAGATGACTGAAGTACCATGCAAAATAGTGGGGTGATGGTAGAAGCTGAAGCCATGCACTTTTCCAGTTCGAAAGACAAAAACCCCATATTAGCATCCATGGCCTATTATGGAGTGATAGAAGAAATATGGGAAATCACTTACAACAAGTTCAAAGTTGCTTTATTCAAATGTAAGTGGGTTAGCAATAATGCTATAGTAATAGATCAACAATTTGGATTTGTCTTAGTTGATCTTGAAAGAGTAGGTTATAGGGATGAGCCCTTCATTCTAGCAAGCCAGGCGAAACAAGTGTTTTATGTCACAGATCCCGCAAATAAAAAAAAATTTCCATTGTACTTCAAAGTAAAAAATAGAAGCATGGTGATCCGACCTTCAACCTTGATGACACACCACCTTTCACAATTAATCCACCTACAACAAGTGAATTAGAATTGGTAGATGATGAAGAATATGCTGTGAGAAATGATCATGGTGAAGGAATATGTGAAACAATCTAGAATAAGAGCTTAACTTAAAAAATAGTAATGTGTGGTGTTTGTTTTATATCTTGTTATTTTATTCATTTACTTACAATCTATTCACCTATCTGACAATGATTTTTGTGCTTACAGGAATATGGACAATTCTGGTGACTCATAAAGTGATAGGGACAATGAAATGAATAGGCCTGAACGTGATGCGACACCTGAACCGGTTGCGAGAAGAAGGGTTAGAGGCAGTACAAAAATGCCTGCATTGGTAGCACGTCATCACCATCAACAGGAGAGGTTGCATATTGACTTTGATGAAAATATGAAACCAATTGGTCCGGAGGAAGACCATTTCATTAGCTACGTAGGTTTTTTGGCTCGAAGCAAAGTTCGCATTACCTATGATAATTGGAAGTTGGTTCCACCAAAGACTTGATTTGGCAACAACTTTTGGTATATAAGTTTCAATACATCTGCATTATATCTTTATTCCTATAGCTTCAAATATAATTAACTTATGTTTTTACCTTGCAGCAAACCTATGATGTCCCTGACACCGCGGAGATGTACAAGGAGTGGATGACGGAGGTTCGTCTACGATGGAAAGATTTCAAGAATAGGCTCACACGAGATTACATTCGAGGGGACATGAGGGGTCAGGATCCATGTCATGAGTATCCATTTTTGCCTCTAGAGGACTGGAGGTTGTTTATGGCATCACGAGAAGATCCAAACTTTTTGGTAAGATTTCTGTCATCATAGTGTTTTATTTGAATATAGTTGACATTATTGATTCGGTGTTCGTTGTTTTCCTTTCAAAGGCATTAAGTGCAGCAAATGCAGAGAGGCAAGCAGCTAATAACTATCAACATTGTATGTCTTGTGGTGGTTATCGGAAGCTTAAGTGAAAGATGATGGCAGAAGAGTTGGAGAAATTGAAGGAAGTAGCCACATCAGATCCTACCGTTGTGGTCCAGCCCCCGCCACCTCCACCACGTCACAAAAAATGGAAAGTAGGGAGGCTTAAGGGTGGGAAGTACGTAAATCCGACTGTTGCTGAGGTTGCCGCAAGAATTGTAAGTAGTTAGAGCATAAGTACAAACTTATTTTTGCATATTGGGAATGCTTACGATAACTTTTATGCTGCAGGATGAACTGGAAGATCATAGTAGCCAAGGTTCGTTCACTCCAAGTGGACGGATGGACATCTTGTCAATGGCGATTGGGAAGGCAGATCACCCTGGTCATGTTCGAGGGGAGGCAGTGGGAGTTCGTGTCACGAAGTATTTTGGCCGAGCCTCACATCCTTATTCGTCACAAGCTGAACCCAGTAGGGAGCTTGTGGCCAAGATTCGTCAGGAAGTCTCACAAGAGCTCGAGGCCAACCTTCGCGACAAGCTCTGACAAGAGCTGTTGCCAGAGCTACGTCTTGAGCTGATGCCTAAGCTACGGGCTGAAATGTAGAAGATGTTTGAATTGCAGATGGCAACTACCGAGCATAGAACCCATTCATTCCCGGCCTTCTACAGCACCAAAGGAAGTTACAACCCGGCAGAGGAACCACTTGGCGACCCTTTTCCCACTCCAGCGCAGGGAGTGCCCCAGTGCTGCGTGTAGTTGCAGATGCTCTCGTTCACACAGAAGCTACTACCCACCATAATCAGCAAATTCCACAGCATTTGCGTAGGGTGACTGTGACGTGTGTTCGAGCGGGGGAAGAAGGTACGACCATCCCTATTCCTGATGACGAGGTTGCCACGATAGCTCAGGCGAGAGGATCTTTCATCCTTTGGCCTGTACATCTTATTGGCTTGTTACTAGCAACACCTCCAATGGTATGGAACTACCTCACTTTTACTTGAGATGTGTTGACATCCTACTAACAATATGTGTTTTTATGTTCTAAAAGAACGAGCAGGAAGCAGAGAAATGGCCCTTCTTAGCATGACTGCAGCATATCTATAAAGGCATTCGCCAGACTGATTTGCATATGCCTACAGGGATTGTGGGCCAGGAAACAGAGTATCACTTCACAATTGATAAACAAGATTTTAAACAGTTCATGAAGTTCGAGGAGCTAGATGTTGGATGGGGCAAATTTGCAATCATGTAAGTTTTTTATTTCCCATTTTTTGATTCATTTAGTTAAGTTGATTTTAACTAGCTAATACATTCATCATTTTAATTCTATTATAGCTCCTTCTGTCGTATATGCATTGACTCTCGGAGAGTTGATTTGTATAGATTCTTGTCTCCTGCACATACGACAATGATTGGGAATACATTGAAAAGAAGGACGAACTATGGGCTTCGCATTGGCAGAGGACGAGTATCGTTGTTATCTAGCACAGATTGTTCAAGGGTACGCATTTTAATTTTGTGTATTTGAGATTTTTAATAACTAATTGCCTTGCCATCTAACTTCATTTTAATCTGTATATGTTGTGATAGTTATCACTGGAGTTTGTATGTTGTGTGTCCTCGGTCCCACGTTGTTTACTGGTTTGATTCCTTAAATAGAAGACCAGATAAAGAAACTAAAAGCGTCTTCAACACGTAAGTTATTTTTTTGTATTTCATTGCTTCTTGATTCTTGACTTAATGAATTATTCTAATTTATGTTGATTTTCATTTTAATGATAGGGCATACACGACGTATCGAGCGCTTGGCAGGCCACGCGAACATAGAGGTGGCAAAGATCCGAGCTGGTTGTTTCCAAAGGTACGTAGTTTCAAATCAAGTTCTTTTGATTGACGTTCGTTTTAGATATGCCTTTATTGATTTTAACAATTTGCTTTTGATTTATAGTGCCCTCGACAACCTGGCGGCTGGGAATGTGGATATTATGTCTTGCTTTATATGTTTAACATCATTCAGAGTGGCATTACGACAGATTTTGAACAAGTAATCGCTTCTTCATTCTCAGAGGATAATATTCTTGGTGTTGTGATTCAATGGCAATTCATTCACTTCATTCATTATTTCATCTAAGCTTATTTTCTAATTTACAGATTTTTGACAATGAAGATGCCTACTCATATGAAGACTTAAATATGATCAGAGACTTTTTGGCTGGACATCTTCTTCAACGTATACCAGAAGAGTAAAGTCTTTAGTAGTTTGTGTAGGACATAATTTTGTGGTAGTACATATAATTAGCGTTATTGTTGTTGGATATGGATTGGATTTTAGTCTTGGTTGTTGTACAAACTGGGGACTTGGATATAGATTGCTGTGTAGTTTGTGTGGTTTGAAAGTTTGTGTGGCATGTAGTAGACTTGGATATAGATTGTTGTGTAGTTTGTGTGGTTTGAAAGTTTATGTGGCATGTAGTAGCCTTGGGTTGATCACTGTGTTTGTTGTTGTTTCCATTCTGCTAAACTGCTGTTGTTTTATTCTGTTGTTGGAATCCTATTTCTGCAGTTTACATTTTCTAGACAGTGCAATATATAAAAAGTCCATTTAAAAAAAACTTTCAACGTCCTTAATAAAAAAGGGACGTGGTAGGACTGCTGGCGACACTTTAGACGTCCCCAGTTCCAACTGGGGACGTCTAACGTGGGACCTTAGACGTCCCCAACTCTTCTGGGGATGTCTAAGGTGGACCTTAGATGTCCCCAATTCTTCTGGGGACGTCTAAGGTCCACCTTAGACATCCCTAGTTCCAACTGGGGACGTCTAAGGTCCCACTTTAGACGTCCCCAGTGGAACTGGAGACGTCTAAAGTCTGCCTTCCACGTCCCCTATTTTATGGACGTTAATGACGTTTTTTTTCTATGACCCTCACATAGACGTCCCTCTGTTTTCAGACGTTAAAAGGCCAAAAAAAGGGACGTTAAAACCCTTTTTTCTAGTTGTGATATAGACAGTGGCATAATGTATGGACACTACTACAAAAGAATAAAGTTGTGGCGCTTATATTTGAGTAGGACTCACTCCCCACTTTCCGTGTACCTTGGTTGAATTGTACCTCAACAACCAGCTAAAAGTGCCCTTCTCGCACTTAATGCCCCTTCTCGGCAAAACCATGTTGATTAATTAAAATACAAACAATGACATACATGAACATATAGATAGTGGCATAATGTATGGACACTACTACAAAAAAATAAAGTTGTGGCGCTTATATTTGAATTAGCTGTGGCGCTTAGTAAGTGCCACATATCAAGACGCCACTAAAAAAAGCTGTGGTGCTTCACACACACACACACACACACACACATATATATATATATATTAAAAAAACCCTTCATTAAGGAAGCGTCACATGAAGTGAACACTTCCTATGGCACTTCTTCAAGGAAGCGCCACCTGAAGTATTATTTTTTTTAAAAAAAATTACTTTCATATTTTTCTTTTAGAACCCTATAATTATAGTTGATAACACACTTTAAACACATTTTCATATCCACAACAAAATGAAAAAAAGCAAACCACAATCAAATAACTCCAAAATGATATAAATTAATAAATAAATAATTAACAAAATCACTACTAAGTAAAATACAAGTGTTAAAAATAAATAATTATTTTACTTATGCAAATCGTCAATGTTAATAATTACTACAACAACTAAAAATTATAACTACTAAATAAATACAATTTATATATAATAACATTTAATTTTATCTCATTTATTTTTTAGCATATAAAAATGAGAATAATTTTTTCCGGAATAAAATGAGAAAAGAAATTTCAGAAGCATTTTTCATCAAGGAAAATTATAACAATTAAAGGCCCAGGAAACTTGAAAGTAAATATGATCGTTCTTTACCAATGCTGCAATTGATAAAACAATACAAAACACCATTCCCTCCATCATAAAAACCAAAGATTTCTTCTCCTATAGAAACATATGCAACATAGTAGTAAGAAACTATTATTCAAAATAAATTGGTAAGCTATATATGTGATATAATGCAGCTAAACTAGCAATTAAACCAAATAAACTTACTACTTCATGGCTAATGCTAAGTTGGATGACACAGATCTAAAATCCGAAGCTTAATATAAAAATAATGGAAGAAGAAACAAGTGAAAAGAGAGAGAGAGTGCATATGTAAAGGAAGGAAGTGTCACCATCTTCATAAGATTCAGGGAGGGGAAAGCGATTGAAGATCTATTATTTATAAATGTAAAAATCCGACAGACCACAATTTTTTCAAAAGAAAATCCTCACAAAGGTGATGAGTGACAAAGGAATAAGGAGGAAGTGCCGATTGAAGTGGAGACGATGATGAATGACAAAAAGAAGAGAAGGAGAAAATGTGGGGACTAAGAGGATAAGGAGTGATGGCACGTGTTAGATGGGGAGTGGAAACTAAGAGGATAAATGTGATAGAAGCATATTGCAGGAGAGAGAATAATTTGAAAAAAAAAAAATTAAAATTACTTTGTGTGGCGCTTCCTAAGCCAAGTGCAACACAAAATACGTAGCAGCTGTGGCACTTCCTTAAGCAAGCGCCATAGCTGCTACTTTATTTTTAAAAAAAAACAAAAAACATCTTAGGTGGCACTTCTTCAAGGAAGCGTCACCTAATGTCACCAAGCAGCTATGACACTTCCTTGAGGAAGCGCTACCTAAAGTGCCTTTTTTTAAAATAAAAAGAATTTTAAAAAATCTAGAAAGAAGCTATGGCACTTATTTAAAGAAGTTCCACAAAAGGTGTGCCACTTATCCCTATTTTTATAGTAGTGGAAGGATTAAGTTACTACCTTAAACCTCTTTTTACTACTCGAAGAGCATTCCTCGGAATTCGTGCCAACGGCTCAAGCTCTTAATTGTGTCCTTAAATTCCAAATTTACAAGAATTAGGTTAAACCAATTCATGTACTACGTTAGGCACTTCCAAAGTGCTTTTGGTAGTTATATTAGTCTAAAATGCGAAATTACCAAAATGCCTCTGGGACCCAACCCGGTCTGACCGTACTTTTCTAGAAATTTTGACTCAGGCTATTCTGACATATATTTTCCCAAAGAATTCATTTCCAGCCTCATTTTTCTTAAAATTACTGCCAAATGACAGTTTTGGCCTTGACAGCCCATAATTAGGGTTTCGGGGCTATTTTGTAATTTCACATTCGGGGGCTTTTCTGAAAAAGTGTTCAACACTAACCCCACCTAATTTTCCCTCCTGAACACAATGGAACCATCAATTTCATGAAAATCCATCCCCTAGCCCCATTTTCTTGCTTGGCTGAAACTTAGGGAAATTTGTGGTTTTTTATTTTCAACTTCAAATCCTTATTCCTTTCTACTCCAAATCACTTGATTGACTATTTAATAACATTCTAACCATAATTAGACTAAATTTAGCCAGCATAACAGCTAGGATTTGAGCTTCCCAAATTTTACAAATCACAACAAATCAACCACAAAACCACCAACAAATCCAACAACCACAACAAGAGCATCAAGAATTAAAGAGTTTTGAAGTCACCTTTTGTTTCCTTCTTCTTTCTTTCTCTAACTAAATTTCCTCCATCCACAAACCTTGAGATTTTTCTGTCTAAACACCTTGAAGCATTGAGAAGGGAAGCTTAGGGCAAGTATTACACAATTTGGAAACCAAAGACCAAGATCATCAAGCTTACCCTTGTGATTTTTCCTCCTCCTTCTCTCTAAAATGCTTGAAGCTCTCTCTCTCTCTCTCTCGCTCTCTCTATTGCTGAAGGAAATGAAGGGGGAAAGATGAAGTGAATGAGTTTTAAAATTTCCCAATTTCCCTTAATTTTCTTAATTAATAAATTCCCATAACTTTGACTTTATGTACACAACTTTATCTCTAAGTAAATGTTGTCATAGAGCCCACTAAGATGAAACTAATTCCTCCCCTCTCTTGCTACATGTAAAAGATGCCTTAGAGGATCCTTCAATTAGCCCAATTGTCTTTTCTCCATTTATCTCATATTTATAAGATTGCCATCACATTTTTTCTTCATTTTTGGATTTGTGGCAATTTTGGCAGATTTTCTGCCCAAACTTTGAAAAATCATTACTTAATTTGTTCACATTGAATTGGAGTGATTCCAAAGACTATAATACCCTTATTGAGTCTAGTTTCAAGAAACAATATAGCATTTAGCAAATTGGAAGCACAAAATTCCCAGAATTTAAGTTTTTGGACGCTGTTCCAGAAAATGGACAATTTTTCTGGGAAAACTTCAAAAATTCATAACTCTTTATGTATAGCTTCAAATAATTCATATAATCTATCAAATTAAAGCTTAAGATGTCTACTTTTACCCTGTAAAATTTCATAATTTGTAGTCATCCAAAATCACATGTCAAACTCACTGCCTCATAGGAGTTTTCACTAACAACATAATCACATCCTCCAAAAATATTAGTTTTTAAAGCATTTTAGTTTAATTGTAATTTTGTTAGATAAAAAGCTAAAAAACATTTTTAACTCATTTTATGCCAATCATCACACTTAGTTTCTAGGTAAATAATAAAAGGCTATATGAGAGATAATCCAGGATTGCACCCTTTATTGCAATTTTTGGTTTAAGTTTTGAAGAGGTTACCAAGGCACAAAGCCGACAACGTCTTCTTCAAGTGGCTCCATTGCCGGGTAGCCAAGTAATTGGTTCCCTAGTAACTAAGTGTCAATCTTTGATTGATTGGTACCTTGAGCCTTTATGGTGGATTTTAGCTAGTTTAAGTAGGTTTGTATATTTTTCATAGTATATTGCCTCTTTACATAGAAAAGTTTGCAAAAATACCAAAAAGTATCATGATTTTCCTTTGTTTTGCTTTTGCATTCTTTCATTTTTCTTGCATACACTTGATTCGTGGTTGGAACTTACTGTTATATACTTGTAAATTGATTAAAGTTCAATTGAATTTTGGTTGCTCCTTCACTTGAGCTTGCTGGAATTTTTTGAAAATTATGCCTAGAAAATTACAAGCTTCAGTTTCCTAAGGTTTTGAGCTATTCTAAGCAAGGCCAATAGCTTTGCTATTGGGTGTGGTGAAGTTTAGCCAAATTCCATCGTTTTGACCACTTTTCAAAGTTTTCTTTATTTTCTAGAATTTTTTCAGATTTTTCATTTAGTTAGTTTTTGAGTGTTTTTCTTTGATTTCTTTCAATTTTTATAATTCATTTGCATATCTAGGACTTTTTAGGACTTAGAATTGATTGGGATTTAATTGATTGCAATTTGAATGGCTTGGTTTAATGAAGATCATAAGTTTCGGTTTTACGCTAATCCTCCTATGCATTCTTTTTTAGGGAATGAAAGAACCTCAAGCTCTCAATTCTTAGATGAATTTGATGGCACTTGGAAACATGAAGTACTTTCTAATTTCACATATTCTCAAAAGTTTGATGTGCTTCAACAAGAATTGGATTCCCTCCGAGCAGTATAAATTATCAAGGAAGAGCATCTGAATCTCAACTATCTCAGTATCTCCATCAATATTATGAATCATCTTGTCCCCAAATCCCATATTTTGACCATAAACCGACCTTCCAATCACATCAATCCTACTTCAACCATACTTCTTCACCCTACCTATTCCATCAAGAATCACCCACTCCACTCTATCAAGAACCACCATCTCAATTTCATCTTTCCTCATTTCCCCCTACTTCTATGCCATGTTGAACTCTGTATGAACCACCTTCTCCGTCATTCTATGAACCTCCACCACAATCCCTTGCACCTCAACCTAGTGGACTTGATCAATTCTCTTTCTTCTTCCACTTTTTTACCTCCCAACTCTTGTGATTGCAAAAGTGATGTAATACACTCCAACAATAAGTTGGATTCCACATTTTTCCCATTACAAGCTCAAGAGAATTTTGAAAATGTGACAGCTTGTTCAGTTCCTACTGAAGGAAACCAAATTGACTTTTTTGGTTTTGAAGTTTACTTGGAGAATCTCATTCATATAATGCCTATGTTTTATTTTAGATTTCTCCATGTATTTATTTATGGACTAGATACTGCTGCTGGTCTGGTGTTTAAACTTACACTACCAAGAAGGTACATTCTAGGAGCAGTGGTTACAGAAAGGACATGCATGTTTCTCATTCTGGATGAGAACTTCTCCTACAAGAATCTAAGGAGATTTAAGCCTCACATTGTCTCTTTCCTCATATGTTTTCTTTCAAATTTTTATGATTCTTTGATCTTAATTGTTATGTGATGAGAATAAGTGTGGGGGAGACAAAACCATTAGTAAAAGGTAGATTTCTTTTGTTGTTCACCCCCTAGACTTTAAGCTCTTATTATTCCTTTGCCCTTAGGTGTTGCATTGAGGACAATGAAAGATTAAAGTGTGGGGGAGGGATTCGGATTTGAGTCTTGTGTGCTTCATTGTACTTAATTTAAAAAATGTGTCATTTTCAAAAAAAAAATTCAGAAAATTCTTGATCCAGGCCACACTTTTGAATTTTTGTCACTCCTTGTTTTAGAAATTTGTCTAAATACTTTTGGGAATTGCTTATGCCCTTGATTGATTTTTAATGAATTGATTGGTTATTACTTAGAGTTAGCATTTGGATTGTTGGGTTAATGCATTTTGATTAGGATAATGTTCAATTAATCTTTGTGAATGTGCATTCAAGAGAAAACCTTTGTTGGAAGGATTTTGAGCCTAATTTTCATTCATTAATGTGTATTTGCCACTTATTCTAGTGTACATCTAGAACTTGTTTAAATTCTTTTTCAAAATCACATTTGCATTTAGATTAATGAACATGATAGAGACATTCATTTCATCATCCTTTATCCCAAACACAAACCCTATACACTAATCTATTGTGAAACCCCTTTGAGCCCTTCACATTCCAAAATCTAGCATTTGTTATCAAGCACTACGTATGCATCTAATTTGCATAAGATTGACATCTAAACATCATTGAGTTGCCATTAACATTGTAGGTGTGAAAAAAAAAATCCATTTACATACATTATATATTAAAAAAAAGAGAATTAGAAGAAAAAGCATGGGAAAAAAAAGAAAGAAAAAAATATAGAAAAAGAAGAAGTAAACAGAAAGGAAAAAGACAAATTAAAAAAATAAGGTATTTGTTTTGATTGGCAAGGAGATGTTGTTATTTGAGCCTAAAGTAAAGGGAAAGAAAAAAGAAAAGAAAAGAAAAGATGCCATTGTACACATTGGTGCATGTATAGTACTTATTGTTTCAATATCCCTTCCATAAGATCATTTCCATCATTACAACTCTTTTAAAAGTCCTCTTGATTCATGAGTCTAGGTGATACATAGTGTTGGAGAGAGTAGAATTTCTACAAACATATGGTAGGACCTAGTCTATGTAGTATTGAGCGAAATTTCCTATACTTGTGAGAGGAGTTAAACACTTAAATCCTTGAGCATTCTCTTGTATACATTTCTTTGATTAATTATATATTAATTTAGTCCATTTGCATTATCCCGTGCTAAAACTTTTGTCAGCTTGATTTGTGATGATTGATTAATTCATTTACTCTAATATTAAGCATTTGAAGTTTTCATTTGTGTTTAGTTTTGAATTAATTGGTGTTTCGCCCGGGAGTGCAAAAGTTTAATTGCGGGGGAATTGATAAATCCCTATTTTTATTATATATTTTTATATTTTAATTAGGGATTTTGTCATAATTATTAAGCTTAAAATACCTTTCTTAAGGTAAATTGAAATTAAGAGTAAATACATTAAATTAGGACTACAAAGGGTAAAATTGTCATAAAAATTGTAATTACTCTTAATCATTGATTTTTCTAATAATATTGGATGTTGGTTTAATTGTTTTTAACTGTAGAAACTTGAAAACTTATATTAAATATGAATTTGGCAATTTGGGGTTTGAAGTTTAAAAATGACAGTTTGGTTCCACGAATGTGGAAAATGACAATTCAGTCTTGTCTAAACTACATCGTTTTTGGCAGCACACTTTAGGTAAGACGTGAATCATTTGAGCTAAAAAAAAAAAAAAAAGAATTGCAGAGCTTGAGTAAAGTAGGAGAAGAGCGCCACGAACATCATTGCAAAAAGCTCCAGACCTTCAAGCTTTAAAACACCATACCTTCACCATCGTCGCCGGCGATCTCTACTTCCATCACCATCATCGCCGGTGACCACCACTCCATCCTCACCACCACAGAAACTGCCACGAACCAGAACAGAGCACGGTGAGCTTCAGAGTTTGAGAGGAAAACAGGGGGAGCTAGCCGCAAGCTTCATCACCGCCCCTCATCACCTTCACCTTCCCTCTCCATTCCGTCCACCACAGACAAAGCAGCGTCGGAGGCGAGCTTTTCTAGACCGAGAAACCATCTTTGTTGGTCTTCTTCTCTTTGCCGTCGAGTTTCTACACAGAGATAGAGTAGCTCCGGAGAGGCCGAGAGTAGGTGTGTTCGGCATCGGACGGGATTGGAAAATTTCATTCTTGATCCCAATCCTGAGAAGGGTTCAGAAATGAAGAGAGAAATGAAGAGGGATAGGAAATTTTGGGAATTTTCGAATCCTGAATTTTCTTTTTTTAAAAAAAAATCCTCTATGTTAAATTTTTTTTTATATTTCTTTTAGTCTAATATAATATATAATTTATTTAATATTATATTATATTAAATTAATCTAATATAAATATATAATTAATCTAATACATGTTCAAAGTTATTGATTTAGTTGTAAAAAGTATATAGATAAGAATAAAAAATTTGAGTTATTTAATAAATAATAAATTAAATTAACTAAATAAACTAAAAAAATATATATTATCTTAAAGATGTTAGGAATTTTTATATTTTATTTTATTTTTAATTTTACTTTCTTAAATATTTTTTAAGAAATTTTACATAAATAAATATATTTCCGGGATCATGAAAAAGTTAGGATCGAAAAATCTCATTTCCAATCCCGATTCCGAACAATTTTTCCCGATTCCTAATTTTTCTTATTCCGATTTACGCGGGATCAGGACAAGAAGATCGAGATGGGAAAATGTTGCACACCTTTGACCGAGACCGTCATTGGTCAACTCTAAGCAAATTTAATTCTCTTCTCTGGCTCTCTACTGTCTCTAGCCGTGACTTGCTCTGATTTTGTGTGTGTGTGTGTGTGTGTGGAAATTTCAGCCCGTGAGCCTTATTGAGTTAGTGCTGTGCATATTCGTTAATTTATTCAGTATTTTACATGACTGGAATTGGAAAATTGTTTAGTGAAATTGTGATGACAAATTGCAGCAGCTAATTTCCTCCTCTCTTAGACCGTAAAGGATTAAGTCTTGATGTTTAGAACTATAAAAGGCGAGTTTTAGTTTTAGTTCATTAGCTTAATTATATATTTATGATTTTTTTTTTATTTTAGGAGTTATAATTTATAGTTAAGACTAATATATTTGGTTTAATCTTTATTTGAACCAAATTGTGATTTAAATTAGTTTATGTTGTACATCGTGCGCACCAATATATGTGGTCACATATATGTTTTATTGTAATTCTCTTGATTCTCTCTATTCTTGCGTGGTATTGTTTGGATATTGAGTTGATTTTTTGATTGCATTAGAACCAATTGCATTAACTAATTCAAAATCACATACTAAGAGTGCTTAATAGCATTTCTAGAGTAGGAGTTCCTCTCTTTTGATGTTAAACTCATCGGTTGATTGATGGGGTTTAGTATTTTAGAAAACTTATTGATTTAATAAATTGCATACAAAGTGGTTTCTATTAGTGTTTTAAGAAGTGATTATTTTCTAAGTTTAGGAATAATCATTGATTATTGTACAAGACTCAACGGTGTTTGAGGTTTGGTATTTTGAGGGACTTTGATTGTAATTGTTAGTGTTTTGCAATGAGTTTCGGTTAGAGGGATTAATTTTTACCCAGTATGGAAGATTTAATTCACTTAACTCAAGCTAACTCAAAGGGTTTTTTTAGATATTTTTTGTCAAATTAGCACACTCCTAAAAATATTTTAAAGCAAAGGATAGATGAAATCCATTATTCTAGGAAGTTTTTATTATACCTTTCAAAACCAATTTCTATGATCCATTTTGCTTTTATTCCAAAAAGATCCAAAAATATTAGTTTTTAAAGCATTTTAGTTTAATTGTAATTTAGTTAGATAAAAAGCTAAACATCATTTTTAACTCATTTTATGCCAATTATTATATTTAGTTTCTAGGTAATTAACAAAAGGCTCTTTGAGAGACGATCCGGGATTGCATTCTTTATTACAATTTTTGATTTAATTTTTGAAGAAATTACCAAGATACAAGGCCGATAACGCCTTCTTCATTTACCCTCAATTAATTATATATCCCTCCCATCACTTTTTTCTATTCATTCTTTCCCCCACCCACCTTTTCAATAAATGGGTGTTTTATTTTGGAAAACAAATTGCATTTTTTTTTTCCATGCATATTTATTCTCTTTAACCATGTTTGAGATTCATCCGTGAAGATGATTTTACACTAACTGAATTATAATTTCTTAAAATACAAAGTTAAACATTTGCATACCAATTTAATTTCAATCCAATTAATGAAAAAAATTGTCATAATAGTTTTTGAGAGGAGCGAAATCCCTATTATGGTCTACCTTGGCAGTAATGTGGGTCGCTGAAATTTATTTGTTATAACTTATACACCTGTTATAGCTTGGCAGAAGATTTAAATTTACAACTTCATACTTAAAAAACTTTAAGAGAAATGTTTAGTACTTCTTTCCGTTCTAAATATAATATAGAATTGATTTTTTATTTAAAAAATCTTCTTTTGCCCATCTTTCAACAATCTCAAGCAGTTATAAATACAACTAAGTTGAATACTAATGACTAGGGGTACGTGGAGTTGTGGACAATTGCAAATGTTATGTTAAGAAGATGAAAAGCAAATAAATAAATAACAATACTTATTCTTTGTTCATGAGAAAGTCAACAAGTCAGAAACAAATGTGGAATAGTGTCATACACTTTTTAATAGGCTTCACTTGGTATATATGATAGAAAATAATCTCAGGAACCCTCTTAGATAATGAATAAGAAAATTCAAAACGTAATGAATTCCTTTTCAGGAGATCTTACACAAACAAGCAAAAGAAATCAAACAAGTTATGTTTTGCTAATAATAAAGGCTGAGTAAGAATCTAGTCCAAAGAGGGTTGCAACTAAAAATCCTATAATACAAGTTTTAACCAGCAAGAAACCGAATGAAGTATCACTAATGTGGAGCCATTAGAGATATCGGCTCACAAAGGAGGCTCATTGTTATGAGTCTCACATCAAAGAGACACAAAAGAGAAACGCGGTTTATAAGTTTAAGGAGTTCTCCCACCCAATAGGATGGCCTTTTGAGATAAGCTCTCCCTTTGGACTTTTGATAACACCTTCCTCTTCCTCCGTGTGATCATGCCATAACTCAACTTGGCCCTACTTAATTTACAGAACCCTTGTTTAACAATAATAATGTCTTTGCTACTGCATCTCAGGTACGTTTTAGCATGTTACAGGACAGAAATGGTTAATAACACCAAATACAAACTCAAACCATGTGTTATAGTTACAAGTTACAAGCATTTAGTATTCAGAGAGATATAACATATTAGAGCTAAAGATTGATAAAGTTCTCTTTCAAGCTTTCTACAATCTCTCTGAGACCCACATTTAGTGGAATAAACTCAATTCCCAACGTCCTTGCCTTTGCCTTGGAAACATGATACTTTGGCACTGAGGGCTTACCATCCACACACCTGAAGAGATTTATTGTGAAGTAAAAAAATTAAAATAAGAAAAACTCAAACAAAAATTTTAAACAAGCGAATACACACACACACACCTATATACAAAGAAGCCAGAGAAATATAATCAATGTCCATTATCATCAAGTTCAAGGATGATCACTATAAGCAAGGAGTAAAAGTAAAGAAGTGTTCTCTTCAGATGGAGATGTAATGGTTATCTTGAAAATGCTCAACCGAAATAACAGGATTGAGAAATATCTCTGAATATATTGTTGAATAGCCTCAAGTTCCAAATACTATCTCTAGTCCTTAATATAAGATTCACTTAATAATTCAATTTTTTCGTGTAGATCTTATACTAAGGACCAGAGGAAGTCCATTAGCACTTTAGGGTAAATCAAGAGCAGTCATGCAAAAAATTTCAGAAGCAAAGAACAACCATAGGATGAAGATGTAGCAGCAGCCACAGAGACGAGAGGAAGAAACTTCACAGGAAGGAGAGGAAAAGCCGAAGCATATCAGAGAGGAGAAGAGACGATACATAATCCTTCACACCCTTCATGATGCAGCCACTCGTGTAATATAAACCTACTTTGCTTTACCTTCTAATGTATGACTTGGGCTTCTTTAATTTCTTGACTCATTCCCTCCCAGACCATATATCCTCTTGGCCTAATATAATGAAGTCCTGTACCATGACAAGAGACTGCTTGAGACTATGATATGAATGGTTCAGTTGACCATAGAAGAGAAGCTTCTTGTGGAGGCCTAATTCATGATGAAAATGTCATTGGATGTAGGGTTTTATGAAGAAGTCGGGATATTTTCCGGGCATGCCAGCGGAATTAATGCGTATACTAGAAGGTCTCAAATTATGATGGAATCATGGATATATATATATATATATATATATGAGAATGATGGTTTACACTTTGCAGTGATTCCATTGAATTGAACCTTATTGCCAGAGAATACTCAACAAACCATCCACTGACAGCACATGTTAATCAGATTAGAAAATTGCTCATAAGGGATTATACTATTACCTATGAGAACAATTAGTGAGACAAACTCATTTGCAAAATGGCTGTCCAAGAGATGATTTTTGAGTTCATGGCGGTTCATGCATCACCACCAAAGTGTGAGACTACGAAGTATTTAGGCTTGTGTACTGATCCTTGTCCTTAAGGACTTTTGATTTTCTCATTTTGCAAGACTCATCATCAAATCACTTCTCCCCAAAAAAAAAAAAAAAACCCATGCACACAACTCATTAATTCAAAGTTGAACCAAGACACAACATGCCATTAGTTGTTAGATAATGCCTCTCACAAAGCCAAGGGAAGAAAATTTTAGCTTCAAATCTACTAACATTCCTTGAAACAAGAACAAATTTTTTTGAAGGCAGTCTTGGTTTGTATGGGATTTCCTCAGTTATGGGTTAATTTATTAACGTTCTGATTGTCCTCAGTTAGTTATCAAGTCCTAATTAATGGTTCTCCTTCTTCAGTGATTCATCCGTCCTGTGGTTTTCGGCAAGGGGACCCCTTTATCCATATTTGTTCATTCTTGGGGCTAATGTGTTATCCTGTATGATATTAAAGGAGCAGGTTGCAGGTTTTTGGAAGGGTATTCGAATTTCCAGAGGGTCGTTGCAGGTTACTCATTTGATGTATGCCGATGACAGAGTTTTATTTGCTAAAGCAGATGCTTCCTCTCTGTCTAGAGTTGCTCAGGTGCTGCAAACATATGCGGCTTTATCATGTCAGTGTGTTAATTATTCTAAGTCTCTTGTGGTGTTCTCTCCGAATGTATCTCATCAATGTAAGGAGAATTTCGCACAAATGTTGGGGATAAAGTTTGCTTCTAAGTTTGGTAAGTATTTGGGGGTTTATGTTGACTCAGGGCGAAATAAGAAGGAGATTTTTGATGATATTGTTGCTAAGCTTAATTCTAAACTTCCTTCTACGGGACAAAGAAAATCCTTTTAATCTTGATCTTGTTAATTTTACTAACCAGACTGTTGCTAAGCTGCAGGTGATTCCCAAAGTTCGACATTTTATGTGGAAGGTGTCTCGTAATGTTGTTCCCACTGGTGGAAATCTTCGGAAGGATCATGTTCCATTGGAGGGCTCGTGTATTTTTTGTAACGAAGAATGACTCATTTGGTTCCTTCTCAGTTGGTCAGTTCTAACGTTATGCAAGAAGGTTGGTCAGTTGTTCTTTGGAACCCAAAGAAGAGGAACAAGTTTTGTTACCTGGAATGTTATCTGATATTAGAGCCTTATTACCTTCTTTTGTTTCTTTTTCTTTTCGGTTTTAAGGACATCTTGATGTAGTTTGTTTATATATTTGTAATAGATTAAGAGAGAGAAAAAAAACAGAAGAATAAATTAAACCAACTTTCAGTCAAATAGATTGTAATTTTTTTGAAAGAGATCATTGGATTGCAATTTGCAAGTGAAGAAATGTGAAAGCAAGCGTAAAGAAAAATTGAAGCAACAAGCTGTGGTTGGCCCGACTAATATGTCTTGCAAGTATAGATATTTAGTAAAATATTTTCTCATAACAGGAGAAAGATTCTTGGTATATTGATTATGCATCATAGTCCTTTATTTTTTTTTGGTTGATGCTGCTCCTTACATCTTGGGATCCTTGATTCCCTATTGTTATATATATCTTGGTGTAATCCCTACTGTGAGATAATGAGATAGACTGTCTCTGTTGTACACATTCTCTATGAGGATTTTTGTTTTGAGTCTCTGATCTAGCATAATGTTGTGCATTGTGACCCAACATAGGATAAGATATAAATAGCATTAGGGAAAATCAAATAGCAGGATTTCTGTACAGCATGATTCTTTTGAACACATGAAAATTACCATTTATCAGCATTAAAATTGCAGCAGAAGTATCGTTAAGAGATGGTTGCAGGAGTGGTCCGATCACATTTGATGGGTTGATGGCAACCATGTCAATGCTGTTTTCTTTTGCAAATTTCCAGGCAGCATCTTCAGCCAAAGTCTTTGACAGTACATACCAAAGCTGAAAAACAAACAAAATATTAACAAGAAGAAGCTTGAGGGGACTGTAGAATACTATGCATGTGTCAGGAACCCGATTTTTCAATCTTGGGAACTAGTTTCTTAAGCTTGGGAAATGACAAAAAAACTAACTTATGCTTGTACTATAGGGAATCAAATACCTCTTCTCTATGAGATCAGTAGAGGAAACACAAAAATTATCCCCTAATACATTTCAAATAAACCTAGAAAGACATATTAGAACACACCACGCACTAATGTAAGTAAACTCTCACTCCTTGGCATTCGAGGGGTCAGGACTCTCCCTCACATACAAGACAAAACCATGATTACAGCCTCCAATCCAGCCATACCCACCTAAAATCTCCCCCTGCTCCACACGTTCTGTTGCATCAAGAAAATATACTGATGCAGGACAGGGAAGGAAAAAGGGAGAGGATAGAAGAAGGGAGGAGGGAGGAGAGAGGACAGAAAGAAAGGAGGAAGAGAAACTAGACAAACAGAGGGAGGAGAGAATATACGAGGAGGAAGAAACTTAATAATCCACATTATTCAATCATATAAGGCGTCTACAAAATGAGATTGTTGAGAGCTATTTATAGCATCAACTCTAACCCTAGGAATTAAAAAGAAAACATTCTAGAAATCATAAAATTAGATGCAAATAATTATTAACAATAAAGATAATGATAAATCAACAATAAAGCAAAATATTTCCAAATTTTCTCTTTAAACTTCAAATCTCTTCAAATTTTCTAGAATCTTCATTTAATCTCTTTTTCTTCCTATTTCCATTTCCATCACATACAAGAGTTAGTCGCTTTTGTCTCATCCTCCTTCCTGCACCATATTACTACCACATTGAGCTGAGACCACTTCAGAAATCCCTTTAGTCATTCTTGGTTTAGGAACCAATCTCAAATGTGTTTTTCAATATTCAGATGTGTTTTTACAATGAAAAATAGCACATATTTATACTAATACATTTCTTATTAAAATAAGGAAAGGAAATGCTCTGTTTCAATGTTGGTGTGCCCAACAACTCCCTCAGTCACCAACACCCGGCCGTTGTTCCCTGTTTCTATCGTCATTGCATTCGTCATGTTTATGTCCTCTGTTTCAACGTGCATGGTTCTGTTTCATGTGGTTCTGTTTCAATTCTCCTCTCATATGCCTTACCCCATCTTTTACTTGTTTGTGTGGCCCCTTTGAGTGTATATTCAGCCCAATACAGAACTGGGCACAACAGCTTGACAAACACCGTATTCACATACAATGGAAGTTGCAACAAATATATCAGCTCAATTTTGCACAGCAGCAACTATCTAGTGCATACAAGGTTGAAAGTATTGAACTGGTATCATTTAATTAATTTAAAAGGGAAAAAAAAAAAAGAGAACTCTTCAAATAGATTAGCAAGGCAATCTTCATGTCACGTACAAATGTTTGATCTCAAGATTACAAGGACTTCATTCACAATTGAACAATGAAGCAATATATTCTTCATGCAGAACAAATTTACACGCAAAAATTGGAAACATGAAATCCCAATTCTATGAAGTATTTAGAAGTCACAAAGGCCACCTGCATTATTACAATCTTCATCCCAACGTCAGATTAATGACATATAACACATACCTCAGTTTAGGGCAAAAAACATAACACATACCTCAGATTCCATGCAGAAACTTGGGTTTGAAAACCATGTCTCATCAACTACAACTTCAGTATTTCTAGGCTTTCCATTATATACAACTGCAACCATGGACGAAGTTAAAACAACCCGCTGCACAGATGGTGATTTTGCACAAGATTTAAGGATGTTAAGAGTTCCCTTGACTGCTGGATCAATAAGTTCAATCTAAAATGAGGAAAGCAAAAGTCAGAAATTGAAAAAAAGGCAACCATATTTTAGAAAATAACTAAATACTAATTTATAAGGTAATCAAAGTTGTAATTTATGCAAACCCATAATGTTCAAACTTGAATATAATTATGTTAGAGCTTATACAAGCAATTGAATATTAAATTGCTAATAAAAAGCATACAACTTAAGACAAGTCATAAAATGAGGAAAATGCAGTGTGTACCAAAGATCACTCCTGAATTTTAACAGTTCAGAACCAAAAATGGTTTCAATTACACGATTTTGTGGTTTGTTTGACCAGAGAGGAATGCCCGTCTTCAAAACACAACAATTGAGATACTTCAAGTCTAATCAAGAATAATATCTTAATTTCTCTTAGAAATGTAAAGAATAATTCATCATAATGCATGAACTCTACTTCTCATCCTCAAAACACATAAAGGTAATGAAAAGCGTTACTAAGATTCGTCAAACAGTTTGAGGTGTCCAAAACGGAATGCTTCGCAGAAGACGAAGTGGCAGTCAACTTCTAGTCATCTATTAACAAATCAAGAATCATAGGAACCTGTGGGTCTTTGACATTAATAACAACGGGAGATGCAGTATGAAAGACTCCCTCACACCCCTTAACAGCAGAGTGAAAGGAACCTTCTTCCAGGAGATTTGCTTCAAACAGATGCAATCTCTCCTTTGCACCATCAAGTTTAAGCAAGTGGTCTCCTTTTGTTGAATCATCTGCAGGGAGTTGCAAAACCATCACTGGTTGGTAAAATCTTATGACATTCATTCAGATGCACCCCAGAAAATGTACAAGACTTGTATAATACTCCCAGGTGTACTTAATGTTGGACTTCGGGTTCAGGTCCGCCTTTAATGGACTGGAGTATTTGATTAGGATACAAGTAGCCTAATCAAATAAGAAACAAATCAGCATTAGTTGTGGATTGAAAAATAAGTTAGTATTAATTATAAGATTGTTAATTGAGAAACAAGTCATTATAATTCAGAAAATTAATTGAGAATTAATTCTCCTGATTACTAACTTGGAAGGTAAAAAGGGTGCACATTATTTCTTAATTAGTGGCCACCCTAAACCACTATAAATAGGATGTGTCTCCTTCAATTATACACCTACCTCTGCCATTGAGCTATTTGGCAATCTCTCTTCTCTTCTATCATCTTTTTTATTCTGATGATCTGTTGTACCAATCTTAATTAGGTTCTAGTAGTCTAATAATTGTGTAGGAACTGTTATGTTAGAATTATGGAGCATTGGAGCTTTCACCCCGATCCTAACATGGATTCGTTTCGGTGCGCTAGTCCATTCTCTCTCCTTATATTTTCCCTAGCTTAATATAAGAGATATTTTTGGAAGTTGAACTTGGTCTTAGATATAAGACATATGTCAACATTTTCTTAATTTATCCCTATTAATAATCAGGAAAGAAAGAGAAAAACAGAATTAAGAAAGATGATTAAGATATTTTGGAAAATATATGTTATGTTAAATAAACCAACTTCCTTAATTTAATTAAAATAGGTAAATCTAAATCTTAGATATATCTTATATCAACGACTCAAGGAAAACACAACAAAAAAATCGGGGCTGTGGTCCCGCCAGTCCCCATCGTTCCAGTACGGTTTCACTTCTAATGACTAGAAAGAAAAAGCTAAAAATGGGGCTCCAACAAGCGTTCAGTTTCGCATAATCTGAAGCACAAATTTGGTAAAGTCATGGAGATAAACGCCATTGATGATGATGATGGTAAAGAGCACTCACTTAGGTCGCGAACAGTGCCATTGATGGTGTAGCCACGAAGAAGGAGGATCTTAACAAGCCACGAAGCAATAAAGCCAGAAGCACCAGTGACGCACACCAGTTTTCCGTTTCCTGTGTTGATGCTCATTCTCCTTCTTTCTTCTTCAATTTGGGTAATTTCACACCGTTTCATTCGTTTTTATTTCATCGAGTGTGCTTTTTATTTTTTTTGGCCTTCGAGTGTGCTTTACTGTTTATCTGCATCGATATATTCCCTTGGCAAAAAGACGGACAGGCGTTCCGAGTGAATGATGTATACTGTATCAGACATGTGGTCCCATTCTGCATACATGGATTTTTATTATCAAAATTTGTTCGCAAATCAATCATATGAAGTATCGGCTTCGTTGCCACTCCCAAATAACAGAAGTGATTCAAGAAAATTCAATGAAAGATTGCACCCACATTTAGCAGGGTTAAGTATCACGCGATAGTAGTCATGTATTAGTCATGTAATTAGTTAGATAGTCATAACCAATGCTTTAAAAGTCGGATCAGAGATTGAGCCGAGAGATCAACAGGTCATGGTTTAATCGGTTGGAACGGTCAAACCATCTGATTGAACCGATAACATAATAATTAAATTAAAAATAATATTATATATGTGTATATATAAACATAGTCCAATTTAATAAAAAATTAACAAGGTCACAATATATGTTCTAACCAAATAATAAAATGAGATAGTTATTTTAAAAGTAAGAAATAGAAAAAGTTAATACCTTTATAAGAAAATTTATAATATTTTATAATTTTTAATTAACTTTCTTAATTTCTCTAAAAATAAAAATTAACTTTCTTAATTTAATTAATTTTCTTAATTTCTCTAAAAATATTAATTTTATTTTACATTTAAAACTGGTAGAGGGAGTAACTTTTAATAAGATACTAGCAGTAAATCCCCCGCGCGTTGCGCGGGGAGCATTGTCTACCTAGCATAATCTAAACATCAACGAAAGTCAACCAAAAATGATAACTTCATTACTAAACAACATCTGAGAATTCAACAATAGCCGTACAAGAAATTATTACATTTGACAATTTCCTCTACTAATATCAGCATACATGTACCATTTCAATAGAACTAAACTTAACTATCAAGATCGAAGTACTATACATATAATTAAAAACATGGCAAAACTTGTACTAATAAATTATTAAAACCTGACCAAAAAGATGAAATAAAATATTAAAGCCAAAATAAAAAGATGAAAAGACTTTAACACGGTTTGTCAGGTTGAAACTTTGAATTGATTTCACCCCACGTGATGAGAGAGAATTGAGTAATTAGAGAAACTTTATAGTTTATGCCCTTTCTCCTCTCTTCTCTAGTTTTACCAATACCCGATGGTGGAGCTTTCAATCTGCAAATTTTTTTCTTTGACCGGCGTGGCCTCCAAATAACATGGAAGATGGGAAAGAAAATATTATTGGTAAGTTTTATCCTTCATCTTCGTCCTATCTTGGTCTGGCTTTTCCTTTCTTCTTCAATATCATCGTTCTCCGGCGAAGAACTCGATCCCTGTACTTTCTTTTTTTGAGTAGTTAGGCCGTTCGGTTTTCTGAAAACCGTTCCGGGTCTCGGCTCGAATCTGGCTTCCGGCTCAACTACCTATTCCGGGCGGCTCAAAACGGCTTAAACTCTCAAACGGGTGAAACATGTTAGCCGAACCGTTAAGATGAGCAGTTGACGGCCGAATCGGTTCAACCGTCCAATCTGGTTCGGCTCTCACAACACTAGTCATAACCCTAAGACATTTGTCCAAAAAATAACCGCAAGATATGTAACATCCCAAATTTTATTCACCAAGAATATATTGTAATTATTATATATATTCAATGAAATGGTGAATATTTAAGGCCAAAAGAATTAAATATTGAAAATTGAAGGTTGAATAGTGTTTTCAGTAAAATCGCCTGCGAGGCAGTGAGATTGTCATATAGTTTTGGAAGACCAAATGATGACAAAAAATTATGAAATTTTATAGGGTGAAAGTAGACATCCTAAGCTTTAATTTGACAGGTCATATGACTCAATTGAAGCTATGTACAAAAATATATGAATTTTTGAAGTTAATCCAGAAAATCTGGAAAGTTTCTGGAGCAGCGGTCAAAGATTGAAAATCTGGGAATAATATGATCATACCCAGTAAAATTCCATATTTTTCCTTGAAACTAGACTCAATAAGTGTTCCATAGGCTTTGGAATGACATTAAAATGTTGTCTACAAAATTAGTTATGATTTTTCAAAGTTAAGGCAGAAAATCTGTCAGAATTGGCATTATTCCGAAAATTTAAGAAATAAAGTAATCTTCCTTTTTCTCTTAATTATTTTAGAAATTAAGGGATGAAGGAGGAGAAGACAAGTGTCAAAATCCAATGAGACCAAGTGTCAACACCACATGAAAGATGATGGAGATAATTGTTGTGTCATAAGTCCTTATTATGTTATAAGGTTAGGTAGCCAACTTTTGCACCAATTGACTTGAGTAAATGGAAGGAACACTTGATTTAGTTGGAGCATAAGAGGGAGCACGTTTTTGGCCAACCAAGGGAGAAGGAAATGATAATTAAGGTTGAGTGTACACAAAAGGGAAGCATGGTAAGGTTGAGTGCACACAAAAGGGAAGTATGGTGCAAGCATGGAGGCAAGTATGGTGGTTGACATGTGTCACCATAACAACCTTAGATGAGATCAATGGTTGGGAATCAAGGGAGAATTTTTATGAAGGCTTTCTCTTCCCTTCCCTTCATGCATTTTCGTCCAACATAGAGAGGGAGAGAGTTTGGAGAAACTTTGAAGAGTTAGAGGGAAGAGGAAGAAGAAATCTTAAGGTAAGAGTTGATTCTTAAGCTTTTCTTGTAACATTTTCCCTAGATCCTTCTTTAAACCATGTTTCTTCATGAATTTATGATCTTGAAGACTCATTCTTAGGTCAAGGAGAAGAGAGATAGGACATCCTAGAGAGAGAAACACCAAGGATCAAGAGGTAATCTCCAAAATCTCAACTTCTTTGTGTATTGAAGTTGTTGTTGGTGATTGTTGTTTGGTTTATGTGATTTTTGGTTAAGTTGTAAAATTGGAAAAGCCATAATCCTAAGGGGTTATGCTGCCCAAAATCCTTTAAATCATGATTATGAAGTGTTTAAATGAGTTAATCAAGGATTAGAAGTGGAAAAGTACAAGTTTTGGGAACTAAAACACAAAACTCCATTTTTTCAATTTTTGACCAATATTTCGGCCAGCCCAGATCTGGAAGTAGGAGTTCGATTTTCATGAAATAAATGGTTCCATTGGACTCAGTGGGCAAAAATAGGTGGGGTTACAGTTGGGCACTTTTTCGGTAGAGGCCAAAAAAGCATAATTACGAAAACGCCACTGAAATCCCTAAATAGGGGCTGTCAAGGGCATTTTCGTAATTTGACAGTGAATTTGGTGATTTCGAGTCTGAAAATGGATTTCTTGGGCGAAAATAAGTTAGAATAGCCTTAGTCAAAATTTTGGGAAAACGTGCCATCGGGCCGGGTACGGCGGGGCCGGGTCGGGTTCCTGGGGGCATTTTTGTAAATTTTCACCATAGACTAATATAACCACAATAAACACTATGGAAGAGTATAAAATGATACTTGGATAGGTTATGACCTATTTCTGGTACATTTAATATTTAGGACCGATTTGGAGGCCGGATACGACACGTTCTTCAAGGCACATTTAAAAGAGGATTATAAAGCTTTGAGGTAGGGACATTATCCTTTATACACTATGCCATAAGTTATGTGATTATGTGGATGCCATTGTTTTGTAAATGCACTTTATTAATCAACATGATTTGCATATAGAGGGGCAGTTAGTGCCAGAGGTGCACTTACACTGGGAGTTGGCAGAAGTCCAACCGGTGTAGATTGTGGGGCTGGGCCCTACTCATGTATACATGATGATGATGATGTATTTATATTGTTCATTAATTTGTGCATACCTTGGCGCATGTCATTTACTTTTCGCATTTTCGATGAACGATATTATGTCTCTACGGGGATTCTTCGGAATCTCACCCTATTTTTTTAAACAAATACTTCAGCGAGTACCAGTGGGCTAAAGGGAAAAGATGTTGACACCGAAAAGTGAGTGGCACGTGTCTCGAGGCGAGGATATGAACGTGGTTATGCCTTAGTCTATGCCTTAATATTTTGGATAATTTGTAAATATTAAAACTTCCGCTGTATTTTCTGTTTTCGTTGACGAACAATATCGGAATTGTAAATGAATGATGTTGGGATCGTAAACGAATATTTTTATCAGTATAATTGTACTTTTCTGTATGCCCATTGAATTCCGTCTTTATTACTCTTCGATTATCGAAATGGAAACAGGTGTTGACAAGATATATACTGTCACTAAACCTGTAGCCTGTAGCTTACCTGGAAGAGAGTTGCGTCTCTTCCTAGTATGTTTTGATTAATGATGATAAAAGTAATTTTTTTTAATCTAAATTTTACAAATTTAAAATAAGATAAAATTTAAATTCTAAATGTGATTTGTGTTTGAATTAATGATAATAGAAATGACTATTTTTAAACTTGTTTGGATTATTATTTGAAAAACAAGTTGAGATGAAAAATAACTGAAATTAGCATAAATCTTATTGAATATTATATGTGTGTGTGTGTGTCTATATATATATGTGTGTGCGCGCGCGCGCTTATGTATATATATTATTTGTATATATTTTAATAATTAAAGAGAAAAATTAAAATTAAAATTTGATAAAATAAAAAAAATTTAAATTATTATTGAAAAAAACTAGTAAAAAACACTAAAATACTTAATTAAATATATTTAATGGATAAAATTGTATATAAATTAGAATGCATAAAAATGTACATAAAAGGTTTATAGTAAATAACAATACATTGCTAATTAGATCACCTATCCCTCATAAGTTGATATCTAATTATGTCACAAATATGTTTCATTTGTGTTGAAGATAATGTAGTTATATTTGATGAGGATGTTATATCAAGTAGATCATTATTATCTTCATCAACCATATTTTCTCGTTCACCTTCACAAACATTCACATCAGTTTGGGAATTTATCCGGATAAGATTATGTATAGCCATTGTTGCACAAACTATGTGGACTTATGTTTCAAAGCTATATGAGTGCATATCTTGCAAGATTTGAAGTTTGTTCTTCCAGACTCCAAATGTCCTTTTTATAGTGTACCTCAAACATGAATGATAATAATTGAAGATCTCATTATGATTTCTAAATCCCAGTTGTCGTCTGAAGTCTGGAAGGTGATAACACTCATGTCTATATGGACCAAGATACCAAACTGGTGTTGGATAGCCAGCTTTAACTAAATAATATTTCCTTGATTAATTATGAAAGTTTTTTGACACTATGAAATTATAGTAAATGTGAAATAAACACAAAAACCAATGTATTTAAAGTGAAGGTGTTGAAGATATACCTTCATAAATAGAGTAGAGATAGCAGTGTGGAACATGACCATCACGTGCAGTACCCTCCCATCCTACCAAATCCAAAACCCAAAAATTGTGAAGCAAAAAAAAAGGGGGAGTTCAAAGTAGGTCTTAATTGCCAAGGAAAATGGGTTTTGCCGGAACTATTATGCTCCTAAGCTTTTGTTTTTGTGAAGGTTGTAACAACTTACTTCTATAATCGATTTGATGTGTTTTACGCAGTGAATTCGAACCATGAAGTGCTATTCATTTATAAAGTTTTTTCAATTTCCAAACTCATGACAGGATTCGAACCTGTAGTTGAGTGAGTTTTTCAGAAAATTTTAACACTTTTCATAAACTATCATAAAGTGATTTGTAACTTCTTAGTAACTCATTGTTTCTTAATTTTTCTTATTATCTTAATTAGAGTGATTCTTTGCTCATTTTCATGTGTGGAAGGTTTATTAACTAATGCGCTCATACTATGTGATTAGCCATTTCTAATTCAATTATAGTGCTTTGGAAATTCGACTTTGTCCGTCATATAGTGATATACAATTAATCACTCAATGTTTATTACACAATAGTTCACTGTGTAAATAATTCTTCTTCTTCGTTGCAACTACTCCTGGCACAGTGTCCTACACGTCTCTTTAGTGCTTCACTACCTATATGATTGGTGAGGGAGAGTGAGATTCAAAAGAATCCTAGTAGCGAACAGTGGTAACAAATGCATACAAGAAATGCTTTGTGTATGACATGCTTGCTTACATAAATTCATGCCAATATAATGACATATATATATGCTCAATGTTTAACACATTACACTAATGACCATAGTATAAGTAAAACAGAGCTTCACTCGTTCACATATGCTTCATAAAATTCATCAAAGCAACTAACACATCAATACACAAACACACATATCTAGTTATGTAAGTTAGGAAATTTCCCTACTTGTACCTTTTCTTCCAACTATTGAAGCTTTTTAGAAATTCTTTTCTTTCTTTGCTTCTCATGACCCTAGATAAATGGTCATATTATTAGAGTCATGACAAATAAATGTCCAATGGGCTACTTTAGCCTCTAGGACTTATCTTTATTCTTTAGGCCTATACTTATCCCAAATTTTAATAACCCAAAACACTTTGGTTGATTAATCTTAAGTTAACACATTAGGTCCCATGGGTATTTAATGTGCCCACACTAAATTTATGGGCTTTATTTAACCATTGAAGTTTGAATTAATTACCAATTGCCCCTACTTTCTTATTTTCGCCTAATTACCAAAATCTGCCAAAATTTTCAATAATCTTTGAAAATTCATAATTAATTGTACAGATGTCCAATTTTGATGATTCCAAAGGCTATGGATTCCTAATCAATCGAGTTTCAAAAAACAATATAGTTATTACACTTATGGATGCACATCAATACAGTATCTCACTTAATTGATCATTACCCCTAGAATTCGCTAGTTTTCTAGACCAAACTCAGAAAATTCATAATTAATTTTACAAAAATCCAAATGGGTTGGTTATAGGCTTTAGAAACTTCTATTGAAGTCCTCTTTCAATGAAAAATATTAGAGTCACAATTATAACCATACAATTCCAAGAAATTTGTCAACTCAAACTGTTACAGATTTCATTCCAGATTCATAGTCAAACTTTGAAAAATCATAACTTTCAATCCATTAGTCCAAATGGCTTATAATAACTATAAAATTAAAGCCCTAAATGTCTACTTTAATCTTGCAAAATTTCAAAGATTTGAACTAAGTTTGATCGATAAAAAACACATTGCAAGTTTACTGCCTCCAAAAAACGAATTCAGGCAGCTTTAAACTTAAATTGTCAAAATCATCATAAATCATCATTTAACCATAAATACATGATTAAGCCATGATTAAACCTCAAAAATACCCTCTGGATGAAAAATGAACAGTTCCCCACCCTTATTAAAATTGATCCAAAAAACAAATCAATCGGTTTAAAAGGAAGCCTACGCTTACCTCTACATATTTTCGCGATCGATTTGGGAATCTGGTAGTATTCCAACAATCGAGATGGCACCAAACACCTCCAAATGAAAATTTGAAACCATAGAAATGAAGCTTAGGATGAGTAGAAGAAGGTTATAGAACGGTATTTTGAGAGAAAACATCGATTTAGTAGTGTTTTAGTGGATTGAAGCCAAGAAATGTTACTATTCACTCTTTCTCTATCTTCCAACGTTTTTCCATTTTTGCTTGATTAAAATCTGATTTTCCCCTATTTCTTTAGAGTTGGCCGAAATTATAGGGCCCTTTAGGAGTCTTAAAAGTTGTTCACCACATGTCAAAATCTTGTGATGCCACCTGTCTGGTGTTCCAATCAAACGGTGACATATGTCACTTATTTTAATAAAGTGGATCCAGCCTCTTCTCCCAGGTTTTATCCATCCTTTTTGTCAGGGATAATAGAGGTCTGATGGTTTCCCCTTGGCTCCCAAGTTCGGTGTTCAAGAAAGTTAGTTGGTTGACTGGACGGGAAATTGGTGGATTTCCTTGGCTTAGGGTAAGGTGGCACCCCCTGGTGTTGACAACTTAAAAGGCATAAAGGACATGGTAATGATGAGGGACACTTGTAACCTCCTTACTCTTCCAACACAAAAATTTCATTGTCCTTTGTAATAATTAAGGGACACTTGTCATCTTCTTGCTTAGCCAACACAAAAGCTAGTCATGATTACTTACTTTATTCAAGTTACTTTATCAGTGTCTACTCAGGATTCTACTTGGGATTTATTTGGGATTGCTTCACGTATACCGAGGCCTGCCAAATGATGCCATATCAGAGTATATGTGTCCATATGGCTCCACATACTGGTGTCTTCTTTCAAAAACGCAGGGTACATATGTCTGCCCTGAAAATGCCATATGCACACCTACACTAGCATATTTCTCTTAACCAATCAGTCCTATAACTTATGATATAGCTGGGCGGCATCTTTCTACCTACCTGATGGCACTATATATGTGTCATATGCACATTTGTATTGACACTTTAATCCTCTTAACTGCGTATACTGGCCCTCTACCTGATAGGGCCGAATCACATAATCCTCGAGAGTCTTTCTATTTCTGGTCATTCTTGAGACTCTTCCCTAACTGGGCTTAGTAATCTGTTTGATATAGGCTTATCCTCAGTGTCATAGGCCCAAAATTTGGGATATTACAATTCCCCTTCCATTCAATAAATTCCGTTCTTGAAATTTGCTGCTGGTCCGATTCTTAATAATACTTCCAAAGGACTATTTAAGCGAGGGTTTCATTTCTTTACTTCTACTCCTTTCTGACACCTCAAATTCTAGAGGTCTATCGACACTTCAAATTCTAGAGATCATCTTAAATTCTAGAGGACACTCCAAATTCCCAATACCTCAAATTCTAGAGTTTTCTCATTCAATTCTATTTATATTTCTATTATATTCTAATAGACCTTTCTCGCCTATCCTGCATCTGAGCTTCTTCAATTAAAGTTCTCAGACTTTTTTCTCTTGACTAGCATTATAGTTAGCAAGTACTATCTGTCTTTACAAGTTCAAATTTCTAAACCCTTCTATTAGTTTTGGTTCCCGTATTATCATGACCATCAGCTGCATCGCTTCTCAATTCAAAGAATCAGCAACGATAGTTGTGTCTCTGTTTTTTCATTTATCTATACCGTCTCATAGTATACTTTTTTGATTTTCAAATATTTGAAATTCTTTTGGTCATGGTACATTTTCACAATCGCACCATACAAAAATAGTGCTTTCACATTTTCAAAGAAAACATAATTTTGCCAACTTAAATTCATGAGTAGGGCAATTTATCTAGTGAGGTTCAACTATTAAGAGGCACACGACACCATTCCATCCTGTTTTACTAGGACTTTTCCTAATCCTTTCTTACTTCTTTCTTTATAGACCATATTGGTCACTTCACTGTAGACCACATAAGGGTCACATTCTAGGATCGGGAATATTCAATACTGGTGTGTGTTTTAACCCCTTTTTCAGTTTTATGAAATCCTCTCATAGACATCATCCTACTTAAGAAATGCTTTCTACAATTCTTTCTTTCAAGTAAGTGGCAAAACAATAAGAAAAATTCTAAATTTATCTGGTAAGACCGAGCAAGCTGGGTATTTCTACAACAGTCTCTGGCCTCTTCTAGCTCCCACTGTTCTGGGTTCCTTTGAGGATCCCTTCTTTTGAGACAACATAGTTAAAAATGACCACTACAAATTGGTCAAAAATTTTGTTGAAAATTCAGTTCTTACAAAAATTCAAGTAGTGTTTGGCACAACGTTTGAAGAGCCCAATCACTTGATTGTTGACCCAATCACACGATTGGCTGCCTCTTCTGAATTTTGGTATGCTTAGTACTGGCGATTGGCAACCTCAGCTTTAAGGTGAATCGTGTGATTGGTAAAAGCCATAAAGTGGAGCTTATGGAAAAAGCCCAATAGCTACAAGCAATAAGGGAATTTATTACCATTGCTCTGTATAGCTGTTTCTCTTGATCTTTGAGTCCGATGAGTGTTAGGCAATTTTTGCTTTGTGTAAATGTTTCAATTCTTTGCGAAAAGCCATCCAAATATGCCCTTCTTCTTCTTCTTCTTCTTCTTCTTCTTCTTCTTCTTCTTCTTCTTCTTCTTCTTCTATGGCACTACCACCGAGTTCTTCCAGCCATCGGTAGTTCCTCTTCCGCTGACGGTGCCTCCTTCATTGCCACTCTTGTCCTCCACTTTCTTCAGGATAGGATCAGTCTTGTAAAACTAATCTTCCTTCTTCAACCCTTCCAAAATCCAATCGAAAAGGCCTTTCCCCTCCTTGCTTCCTATGGTGCCCTTCGCTGCCGTTGTGGTGAAGACTCTTATGGTTGGAGGAGCGAACGAAAAAATCACAGAAGCCATTTTTTCGTGTTTCTGAGATTAGAGATTGGAATTGGAAATGGTGTGAGGGTCATGAGTATCTAGGTGATGATGTTATTGTCCTTCTTTGTGGCTATTTTTGTTCAGCCAATGTGAGCCCTTGGATTGTTAACCCAAAACATTGTGATCGCTTGGATTGGGTTTGTGGTCACCATAAGTTTATTTTATTTGCCAATGTGAGCCCTTGGATTATTTTATTTGCCACCTAAAAATTGTGGTCTCCTCTAGCTGCAGATGAGAAAAATCAAATTCCTAAAAAAAACTCCTAAATATAAATTTATTGAAATTTTGACTTATGCAAAAGTCACTTTATACAACCACTAATCCAAATATTAATCATATTACACAATCTGACTTTTACCTAAAAAACATATTGCAAAAAGTCAGATTGAAAAAAGCTACTTTTGCAATTACTGTTCCAAACACACACTCAGTTCATTTTATTCACAGATATAGCAGGTGCATTTGCCAGGTCAAAGTTCAATTTTCAAAATCACTTATGCAAAAGTCACTTTATACAATATAATTCTGGAATCTTAGACATACCCAATAAGCATGCTAAGATCATCATGATTATACCTTTTATTCTATTCCTATAACATTTAGCAAATACCCTCAAATATTTCCCCAAGTATTGCTAATAGTTCAGCACTACGCACAAGGTTCACGAGATAGTGCAACCTTAATCACAATTCGACCTAAACCCTATTTCAACTTAGATCGGATTCAAGCCTCTTCTCAACCTTTATCGTATTCATTCTAACATCCTCATGGCATCTTTAAGGATTATCATCGTTTATACCTCAAGGTACTGAAGTCTTTAATCAAGAAGTTTCAAATTCCTTAAGTACTTCCCAAGGGTCACCCTTCTCAGGATTTCTCTCACCTAAGCATGATTAACCATGGAGTTCCAATGAGATCTGGGCCATTAGTGCTAATACAATGCCATTTGTCACTGGGTATTGGTAGCCCATACATACCTCAATCCTAGTATGACATGTTAGTCTCCCATAAAGATGCTAGATACTGTCCCCACAGGGAAATATAAACACTACTAGCTTCTGGGTACAACTCCCTTATGTATTCCTAGAACATAAGGTGGGGATCTAAATCACATTCTAACTCAATATCATAAATCGTAGGCTGATGCCATACATTTTGAAAGAGGCAAGCCTCACCTAAGAGGGGGTGAATTGGGTGATGTGATAAATTTTTTAGTTGATGTGGTGATAAAGCAATAACTATAGATAGAGTTGAGTTGAGAGGATAAGCATACAGAGAGTTATACTGGTTCGGCAAAAAACCCAGGCCTACATCCAGTCCTCAGATATCAAGACCTACTAAGATTTTCACTATTATTCCAAGATTCGGTGGGCTCTCAGAACGCCGTAAGACAACAACCATCCTTGAAAGAACTATGAGTAGAAATACTAGAAATTTCTCTCCCCCTTACGACAAGTCTTATGTGCAGAAAAACAAACCTATGACCTCTCTCTATTGCTTATGTGTACAAGTCTTATGAGCAGCAATGTTCTCTCCTGCTTACACCACTGTAAGTCTTACGAGCAGCAACGTTCTCTACTACTTGTATCTTGTAAGTCTTATGAGCAGAAAGTCCTACTGGGAATTCTCTTACTACTTCTCTTGAAAGGAAGTCTCCCCTCTCAAGGTCCCAGTACCTTAAGATCAAATAAAAATAGAATTTGAAGTGTATACAAATTCTCTTACAGAGCAAATATGATAATCACTGAAGAACGATATGAATACAGAGGAAATGTAAATAATAGAGACTTGTGAATTTACTTGTGTGAATTCTTGTACTTCATTGTTTTTTATGGTCTCTGGAGCTCTGTATTTATAAACATTTATTTTTGCCCGTTTGAATAATAATCATTGTGGAGCAGGGCATGTTACTGTGGAACGACATACGTACATTTGAAATCTTTGAATGTGGTAGGTACATGCTTGGATGGTCGTAATGATGCTGTCTGCCATTGTTTGACTTCCTCTGTGTCTTTCTAATTCAAACGTTCAAACTCCTATATCACACTCGTAATACATGTTAAATGATGTTATATAATAATAATACGTGAAAATAAAATGAATAAATAACATTAAACCATATTTGGATTGAACGTTGTATGACTGGTGCGTTTTGGCTTCTAGTAGAGTATCACTTGAGTACTGTTGTAATACCCCAATTCGGGATTAAGGGCTAATGACTCTGATAATTATTGTAATGAGTGTAATTAAGTACTTTTGGGAATTAATGTGATGTGATTTTGATATACATTTGTGTGGTATTTAAGATCAAGGGTTGTGATTTTTTGACTATGGGTCGGAATCCTGTGTTTTGGGATTGTGTGAGCTTATGAAGGAATGAGTAGAATGGTGACAAGTGGCATTTGGTGAGCCATTGGATGTGGCACATGAGAGAAAACATCACTTTTTCCTCTCTCCTCTCTCTCTTATTCGGTGGAAGTGTGTATGGGAAGGAAGAGAAAGCTTGTTCATCATCATCATTTGCATCATATCACTATTTCCTTTTCTCTCCTCTTTCTTCATAGTTTCCGATGATCAAGGGAAAAGGAAGAAGAAAAGGTGAGATTTTGATGTTTTGTTTGATCTCTAATGCCCTAAATCTCTTCTCTAAAGATATGCATCTCATTGAAAGCTTCAACTTGGTAATTTCAGAATCTTGAAATAGTGGTGATTTGTGTGTTGGTCAAAATTGGAAGTTGGAAAATCAAGATCCTGGATTTGGCAAAGTGAAGAGGTAGGCATTTAGTGCATTTTGATATATTGTTTGTGATTTTTGGATAAGTTTGGGAAAATCTGGAAACTTGTCCTAGTTATGCCAAATGTTGAAAATATGGATTTCATTGTGTTTGATGTTAGAAATGATTTATTGTGAAGATATTTGAGTATTGGATTTAGTTTGGAATGTTGGAAATATGTTAAGGGAAATTGGACATTTGTTGTGTCATAGAGACTTAAGAATATGATTGTGGTCAAATTGGTTTTGGGAGTGTTTTTGAAGTGGCTAATGTGTTCCCTAGTTAGTGTTAAGTGTGTATGAGCTTTTGGTAGAGTTTGGGAACCATTGGTATTGAATTTGACCATATGATATTTTCTGCTGTTTTCTGCGCTTTTGGTCTCTGATGCATAACACTCGAGCAAAAGAAGATCATGCTCGAGTGTTGTGTGAATTTTTCCTTTTTTGCTTTGAGTTTTGGTTGGGTTCTTTGAATGAGGCTAGAGTGCTCTTCCTTGTTCTCGAGTGAGCTTAGGTTTGCTCGAGTGATGGTGTGAATCAAGAGTTAGGGTTGCTCTCAGGTCTTCACTCGTTGGTTGATGCCAAGAGTGTGCTCTGACACTCACAAGCATAGTTGTCTCACCCTAGTGTTGGGATGTCATGCTCGAGTAAGCTGGTGCCTCTGGTGTGGTTTGTGCTCTCGGGTTGTCACTCATGGTGTTGCACTTTTGGGGACTGGAGCATAACTGGGGTCGTCACCCGAGTGCAGAGCTTGGTGCTCGAGTGATGTGAGCACTTCCTGGCAGTGAAGGTTGCTCTCTCTCAAGCACTCACGGGTGAGAGTCATTCTCACCCAAGCACAAGTTTCTCATCACTCGAGTGAGGCTGTCAGAAATCAGTGTTGTGCCTTCAAAAAAGGGGTCTTTGGGGTAGTTTCTTCCAACCCTTTAGGCATATATTTAGGCCTCTATTAGGCACGTAAGGAGTCCTAAATGATAACCAAGTTAGAGTATTATGAAATTAAGAACTTGAAAAAGAGATTGACCGGTTGTCCCTAATTTGGTATAGGATTTGATATCTGTCATCCTCGTGAGTCCACGGTACCAGAGCCAGTAAGGAAAGATACAGGTAGTGACTCTTTCTTTATACCTTATGTGATATATTGTATGTGTGCTATATCATTGTGATGTGATGATTTCGTATGCTGTAAGATATGTGAAATTGTGGAAGGACCGCTATACAAATAGTCCCTGAGACACTAACAATGATTCGGGTAAGGGCTGTGTGCCTTCCCGGTTGAAAAAGGGGATGAGGGTGGAGTGTGATTTGTGCTGATGATATGAGATGATTTATTTACATGCTATGTGATTACGTGTGGTATGAATAATTTGTTACTATTGGGATTCTTTAGACTAACCTTTTCAGACAGGGCGAGTGGCTTGAAAGGGAAGCGGATAACCAGGAGTAGTTAGGATTACTCCAAGACTTTAGTGGTAGTTGGTTATCTTTGTTTTGATTTTGGGATTACTAAATGTATATGAGATGTAAATGAATATTTTAGACATGTGATCCCCATTTTGGGAAACTTAAACCCATTATATGTATGTAAGTAACCCGGGGTTTGTTGGGATTTTAGTTTCCACACTCTGATATTTATTATGTGATTTGGTTTCTCAAGTAGTTATATCCGCCCGTGAATGTGAGACTAGGATTAATTACATTTTGAATCAATTTTTTAAATACCCTATCCCGCGTTGAGGGATTATAAATTGTTGATTTCATTTTATTGGTCTCCATTTCACTTAAATTTCGTAATCCGGATGTAATTACGGTGAGGTGGTTACATTTTTGGTATTAGAGCTGCAATTCCTAGCAAGGGTAAAGTTTGCTAGGATAGCTCCCATAGTTTGGTCTTAAGTGATAGAAAATCATTGTGAATAACCTTCGTATACATATATCTGTCTGGTTATATAGATATATGTGCTTTGTGGAAATTATGTGAATATCATAATTATTGGATTAATGGGGTGAGTTCTTTATAGAATGAAAAGAACGTCAAAAGGTCGCCCCAGAGTACAACAAGTAGATCCCAAGGTAGAGGTGGTCAATAAGGATCCACCGGACCCGATGCAAGAGTTGATGGGTTTGATAAAGGATCAGAGGGATATGATTGCGGAGATTAGAGAAGAGTTTCGAGTTGAAAAAGCAAAGAACAGTGAGGGTCGAGGTCAGTCTACTCAAGAAGGGACTCGAGAGGAAACCTGAGAGTAGACTAGACTAGAAGATACTGCTGAAGGGTCGGCATGACCGCTTGAATCGCCTCTTCATACTGAAGCAAATCAAAGGCCGCATGGGAAGTCGGTCAATGAGGAAAGAGATCTTCAGTTTTGGGTCTCTAGATTTTGTAAGCACCTACCTCTGGCATTCAAAGGGAGATTTGATCCTCAGGCGGCTGAAGATTGGTTGAACCGTCTTGAGAAAATCTTTAAAGTCCTAGAGTGTCCCTTAGAAGTGAAAGCCAAGCTGGCGGTGTACAAGCTCGAGGGAGATGCAGACCGCTGGTGGCGGAACATTGCTTTGTCTTTGAGGAGTAAGAACATGCCATTGACCTGGGAGGTGTTCCAACAATACTTCGATGATAAATACTTTCCCAAGTCGGTGAGGCTTGAGAAGGAGACTGAGTTTCTAAATATCAAGCAAGGGGACACAAAGTCATTTGATGAGTATTTGTCCTGATTCACCCAGTTGTCCCGATATTCCTCTTATCTTCAGAAGAGGGATGACGAGGAGTTGAGCTCCGACTTGCTTATCCAGGGTTTGAGGCGTGATATGAGAAACAGAATAGCCACCCATCAATTTTCTAAGTTCAACAAGGCTGTTGAAGAATGTCGGATCACATAGAGCAATTTGAGAGAGTTGTATCCTGCTAAGACTGCTAGTGGTCATAGTGATCCCAGTAAGGGCGGTGCTCCTCAGAAGCAGAAGGGTTTGGGATCATCTTCGTTTAGGGGCAGTGGTAAGAAGCTCTATCAGCCCAGAGATCGTGAACCACAGAAATCGGTGACTGAGTGGAAATGTCATCGCTGTAACCAGTCGCATTATGGCAAGAATTGTCGGGGTGAAATGATCTGCTTTAATTGTAAGCAGCCCAGACATCTTTCTAGAGATTGCCAAAGACCGCAAGCGGAACAAAGGCCGAGAGCTCAGGGCCGAGTATTTGCTATAACTCATGAAGAAGCTCAGAAATCCCCAGAGCTTATACAAGGTACAGTTCTTCTCAACGGATATGTAGTACAAGCATTGTTTGATTCAGGTGCAAGTCACTCCTTTATTGCATGTGAGTGTGTGAAGCACTTGGGAATGAATGTGTATAAGTTACCATTCGATCTAATTGTGTCAACACCGATGGGTGTGAAGGCTGTAACTACAGAAGCCTGCTTGAATTGTGTTATAACCATAGAGGGTCATAAGTCTGTGGTAGATTTGATTTGTTTACCGCTCTGCCAATTGGAAGTCATTTTGGGTTTTGATTTGTTGAGAGCGAATAATGTGTTGTTAGATTTTGGGAACAAAAGGATAGTGTATCCTATTTCTTAAAACATTGAGGATGGCAATGTCAGTTTGAATTTCCTTTCAACAGCCAAGGCTGAGAAATATTTGCAAAAGGGTTGTCAGGGGTATATGGTTTTCTTTTCTGTACAAGGAGAAAACAATGAGTCTTTGAGTAGTATACTCATAGTGAATAGATTCCCTGAGGTTTTTCCGGATGACCTAAGTGGGTTACCTCCGGAGAGGGAAGTTCAGTTTCCGATTGACATTATGCCTGGAAGGGGTTCTATATCCAAAGCCCCATATCGTATGGCCCCAAATGAGACGGTAGAGTTGAAGAAGCAGATTGAAGATTTGCTTGAGAAAGGGTTTATTAGACCTAGTGTGTCGCCTTAGGGTGCTTTAGTTTTGTTTGTGAAAAAGAAAGACGGGAGTCTTTGTTTGTGTATTGATTATAGAGAGTTGAATAAGATTACCATCAAGAATAAGTACCCTCTCCCCAGAATTGATGATTTGTTAGATCAACTATCTGGTTCATGTGTCTTTTTGAAGATTAATCTAAGGTCGGGGTATCATCAGCTGTGAGTGAAAGTGGAAGATGTTCTGAAAACTGCTTTCCGGACTAGGTATAGTCATTATGAATTCTTGGTGATGCCATTTGGGTTAACCAATGCGCTTGTGGTTTTCATGGATTACATGAACCGTATTTTTCGGCAATACCTAGATCAGTTTGTTGTGGTATTCATAGATGATATTTTGATATACTCTAAGAGTAGAGAAGAGCATGAGCATCATTTGAGAATTGTGTTGAATACATTGTGTGAAAAGCAACTCTATGCCAAATTGAGTAAGTGCAAGTTTTGGCTATTAGAAGTGAAATTCTTAGGCCATGTTATCTCGCAAGAAGGGGTCTCTATGGATCCTAGTAAAGTGGAAGCAGTACTAAACTGGAAGAGGCCAGAATCTGTGGCAGAGGTGCGCAGTTTTTTGGGTCTTGCTGGTTATTATCGGAGATTCATTCAGAATTTCTCCCTTATTGCGTTGCCGATGACCAAGCTCACGAGAAAAGATCATCCATTTGTGTGGGATGAGAAATGTGAAAATTGTTTTGTGGAGCTAAAGGAGAGATTGACTACGGCACCTATGTTGATTTTGCCCGATCCCAGTGGGTAGGGATTAAGGTGTGTCCTTATGTAGTAGGGACGTGTGGTGGCCTATGCCTCTCGACAGCTCAGACTTCATGAATTGAATTACCCCACTCACGATCTAGAGCTTGTGGCCATTGTGTTTGCTTTGAAGATTTGGCGTCATTACCTGTATGGTGTAACTGTGGAACTGTACTATGACCACAAGAGTCTCAAGTATCTATATGATTAGAAAGAATTAAATATAAGACAACGGTGTTGGATGGAGTTGCTTAAGGACTACAACCTGGAAATAAAATATCATCCGGGTAAGGCAAATGTAGTCACTGATGCTCTTAGTCAAAAGACTCGGTTTGTGGCAGCTATGATAATACAAGAGGGGAAATTAATTGTCGATTTTCGAGATATGAATTTGTCAAACCAAATTATCTGTGCCAATTATATTGTTTCCCAAGGGGAAAGTGACTTGAGAGCTGAGATTGAAGAGGCTCAGAGGCAAGATGACTAGATACAACATAATCTGACTAGAATTGAGCGGGGAGAAGCTCTGGGCTATGATGTGTCGCCTAGTGGATTGATTCGTTATTAGAAGAGAATTTGTGTTCCACTTAAGGTGGATTTGAGATAGAAGATCTTAAATGACGCGCATAAGAGCCGATATACCCTTTATCCTGGTATGACCAAGATGTACCATAACTTGAAATCTATGTATTGGTGGCCAGGAATGAAGAGTGATGTGGCGAGGTGTCTCACATGTCAAAAAGTGAAGATTGAGCACTAAAGACCGCCTGGTTTGTTACAAAGTCCTGAGATTCTGGAATGGAAATGGGAAAGTGTGACCATGGATCTTGTTGTGGGATTGCCCAATATTAGAAATTATGATGCGATTTTGGTCATTATGGATCGGTTAATGAAGTCGGCATACTTCTTACTGATCAACGCTAGTTACTCTCCGGACAAGCTAGCAGAGATTTATATTCGTGAGATTGTGAAGCTCTATGGCATACCGAAGAATATCATTTCCAATCATGATCCCCGATTTACTTCGAGATTCTGGAGGGCATTGCATGAGGCATTGGGTACTCAATTGAGATTCAGTACAGTCTATCATCCTCAGACAGACGGACAGTCAGAGAGGACTATTCAGACCTTAGAGGATATGTTGCGGGCATATGTTCTTGACTTTAAAGGGAGTTGGGATCATTTTCTTCCACTTGCTGAGTTTGCCTACAACAATAGTTATCATGCGAGCATTCAGATGGCACCGTATGAAATGTTGTATTGAAGAAAATGCCAATCGCCATTGTGTTGGAATGAGTTGTCCGAGAGCAAGCTCTATGGGCTGGATGTTGTGGATCAAACCTCAGCCCAAATTTGAATCATTCGTAAGAGGCTTCTTGCAGCTCAGAGTCGGTAGAAGAGTTATGTGGATAAGAGGAAAAGGCCTCTAGAATTTGTGGTTGGTGACCATGTGTTTTTGAGAATATCTCCTGTCAGCGGTATTGGGCGAGCTATTAAGCGAAAGAAATTGAGCCCAAGGTATATAGGTCCTTTTGAAATCCTTGGAAGGGTTGGGCCTGTTGCATATCGAGTTGCCTTACCCCCGAACTTGAGTAGACTTCATGATATGTTTCATGTTTCCTAATTAAAGAAGTATCAACCGGATCCATCTCTTGTCGTTGAGTATGAGGATGTGGAGTTGCAAGAAAACTTCACATATACGGTGGAGCTAGAGCGGATAATTGATCGAGAGGAATGTCGGCTCAGACACTGAAGCATTCCTTATGTGAAGGTGATCTGGAAGGACATGACCCAGCGGGAAGCAACTTGGGAAGCAAAGGAGGATATGTGAAGGCGATATCTAGAGTTTATGGCTCAAGTTGTGTAGCAAATTTCGAGGGCAAAATTTATTTGACAGGGGAGAATTGTAATATCCCAATTCGGGATTAAGGGCTAATGACTCTGATAATTATTGTAATGAGTGTAATTAAGTACTTCTGGGAATTAATGTGATGTGATTTTGATATACATGTGTGTGGTATTTAAGATCAAGGGTTGTGATTCTTTGACTATGGGTCGGAATCCTGTGTTTTACGATTGTGTGAGCTCATGAAGGAATGAGTAGAATGGTGACAAGTGGCATTTGGTGAGCCATTGGATGTTGCACATGAGAGAAAACATCACTTTTTCCTCTCTCCTCTCTCTCCTATTCGGTGGAAGTGTATATGGGAAGGAAGAGAAAGCTTGTTCATCATCATCATTTGCATCATATCTCCATTTCCCTCACTCTCTCTCCTCTTTCTCCATAGTTTCCGGTGATAAGGGAAAAGGAAGAAGAAAAGGTGAGATTTTGATGTTTTGTTTGATCTCTAATGCCTTAAATCTCTTATCTAAAGATATGCATCTCATTGAGAGCTTCAACTTCGTAATTTCAGAATCTTGAAATAGTGGTGATTTGTGTGTTGGTCGAAATTGGAAGTTGGAAAATCAAGATCCTGGATTTGGTAAAGTAAAGAGGTAGGCATTTAGTGCATTTTGATATATTGTTTGTGATTTTTGGATAAGTTTGGGAAAATCTAGAAATTTGCCCTAGCTATGCCAAATGTTGAAAATATGGATTTCAATGTGTTTGATGTTGGAAATGATTTATTGTGAAGATATTTGAGTATTGGATTTAGTTTGGAATATTGGAAATATGTTAAGGGAAATTGGACATTTGTTGTGTTATAAAGACCTAAGAACATGATTGTGGTCAAATTGGTTTTGGGAGTGTTTTTGAAGTGGCCAATGTGTTCCCTAGTTAGTGTTAAGTGTGTATGAGCTTTTGGTAGAGTTTGGGAACCATTAGGTATGACTTTGACCATCTGGTATTTTCTACTGTTTTCTGCGTTTTTGGTCTCTGATACATAATACTCGAGCAGAGGAAGATCATGCTCGAGTGCTGTGTGAATTTTTCCTTTCTGCTTTGAGTTTTGGTTGGGTTCTTTGAATGAGGCTCGAGTGCTCTTCCTTGTTCTCGAGTGAGAGAAGATCATGCTCGAGTGAGCTTAGGTTTGCTCGAGTGATGGTGTGAATCCAGAGTTAGGGTTTCTCTCGGGTCTTCACTCACTGGTTGATGCCAAGAGTGTGCTCTGACACTCGCAAGCATAGTCGTCTCACTCAAGTGTTGGGGTGTCATGCTCGAGTGAGCTGGTGCCTCTTGTGTAGTTTGTGCTCTTGGGTTGCCACGCCAATAGTCCCTGAGTCGCTAACAATGGTTCGGGTTAGGACGGTGTGCCTTCCCGGCGGTAAAAGGAGATGAGGGTGGAGTGTGATTTGTGCTGCTGATATGAGATGATTTGTTTACATGCTATGTGATTACGTGTGGTATGAATAATTTGTAACTACTGGGATTCTTTAGAATCTCACTTTTTCCAAATGACTAACCTTTTCAAACAAGGCGAGTGGCTCGAAAGGGAAGCGGACAACCAGGAGTAGTTAGGATTACTCCGAGACTTTAGTGGTAGTTGGTTATCTTTGTTTTGATTTTGAGATTACTAAATGTATATGAGATGTAAATGAATATTTTAGATATGTAATCCCCATTTTGGGAACCTTAAACCCATTATATGTATGTAAGTAACCCGGGGTTTGCCGGGATTTTAGTTTCTGCACTCTGATATTTATTATGTGATTTGGTTTCTCAAGTATTTATATCCGCTCATGAATGTGAGACCAGGATTAATTACATTTTGAATTGATTTTTTAAATACCCCATCCCGCGTTGAGGGATTATAAATTGTTGATTTCATTTTATTGGTCTCCATTTCACTTAAATTTCGTAATCCGGATGTAATTACAGTGAGGGGGTTACAACTATGATGTCTTACTCGAGTGCAATACCATATTTTCTCCTTTTGCTTCAGTTTTACACTTTCACTTCCAAGGATTTTGAGAGGGTGCAGATAAGGCCATCACTCGAGTACAGAAACTGTGCTTCAGTGAAGTGTTGATATCTTGTTTCTGACTTTGCTCTCTGTCAAACACTTTCTATCCAACACTTTCATATGCTTGAGTGCAAAACAACTTGATGCTCGAGTGTTAGTTATAGTGCTTGAGTGCATCAGTAAAACTGACAGCAATTGCTCTCTGTCAAACACTTTCTGTCCAACACTTGCATGTGCTCGAGTGCAAAAGAGGTTGATGCTTGAGTGTTAACTCTGTTGCTCGAGTGCATCAGTAAAACTAACAGCAAAACCTTCTAAACTTTGCCATATGCATTTGGTAACTTTGTAACTTATTGTCTAGACTTGTAAAAACATAACTTGCACACAATATCCTTTTGTTATCATCAAAACTTAGAATCTAACACATTTGCCTATCTTTATTCTCACTTATCGCACACAATATTAATTTTGATACCATTATCAGAATCAATAATGTTGGTGTTCTGATACCACTATTACGTGCATCGATACCACTATCAAGTGCATTGGTACTATTGAAACCACCAACTAGGTACTGGCACCCCCTATGCGTACACTGATACTACTGCTCTCTGATATCGTTGATATTATCTTAATACCACTAGTACCATCTTGATACCACTATTACTAGTACTGGTATCATTACTATGTACATTGGTACCACAGATACCACTAACTAGATGTTAGTATCGTCTCTGTGTGCACGATACCACTGCTCTTTGATATCGTTGATACCATCACTTAGGTACTGATACCTCTACCCCTTTCTTCTACAAGCTGGTTAACCGATAGGGGTGGTCTAACTTTCTAATTTCCTTTGCTATTCGTATTGCCTAGTTACAGTAGCACTATCAGAGGGTCACTATACTATTCACGTAAGCAAAGAATATATCCTAGAGTCAGAACCTTTTGCTCTAATTGGACCTTTGTCTCTGAGCAGACAATTCCATTGCCAGAATCATTGCTTTGATACCATAAAAATGTAACACCTTACATCTATAATCGATCTGATGAGTTTTACGTAGTGAATTTGAACCATAAAGTGCTATTCATTTATAATGTTTTTTCAATTCCTAACCTCATGACAGGATTCGAACCTGTACTTGAGTGGGCTTTTTAGAAAATTTCAACACTTTTCAAAAACTATAATGAAGTGGTACGTAACTTCTTCCTAACTCATTGTTTCTTAATTCTCCTTATTATCTTAATCAAAGTGATTCTTTGCTCATTTTTATGTGCGGAAGGTTTCTTAACTAATGGGCTCATACCGTGCAGTTACCCATTTCTAATTTAATCTCCGTCCTTAGGAAATTTGAATTGTTCGTTATGTAGTGATATACAATTAATCACTCATGTTTATTACACATTAGTTCAACGTGTATATAATTCTTCTCCTTTGTTGTAACTTCTTACACAATGTCATGCACTTCTCTTCAGTACTCTGCTGCCTATATGGTTGGTGAGGGAGAGTGAGATTCAAGAGAATTACAGTAGTGACCAATGCTAACAAATGCATACAAGAAATGCTTTGTACATGACATGCTTGCTTACATAAATTCATGCCAATATAATGACATATACACATGCTCAATATTTAACACATTGCACTAATGGCCATAGTATAAATAAAATAGAGCTTCACTCGTTCACATATGCTTCATAAAATTCATCAAAGCAACTAACACATAAATACACAAGCACACATATCTAGTTATGTGAGTTAGGAAAGTTCCCTGCTAGTACCTTTTCTTCCAACCATTGAAGCTTCTTGGAAATTCTTTTCTTTCTTTGCTTCTCATGACCCTAGATAACTGGTCTATTATTAGAGTCAGAACAAATAAATGTCCAATGGGCTACTTTAGCCTCTAGGACTTGTCTTTATTCTCTAGGCCTATACTTGTCCCATATTTTAATAACCCAAGACACTTCGGTTTGATTAACCTTAAAGTTAACATATCAGGTCTCATGGGTATTTAATAGGCCCACACTAACTTTATGGGCTTTACTTAACCATTGAAGTTCGATTTAATTACCAATTGCCCTTACTTGCTTATTTTCGCCTAATTATCAAAATATTCCAAAATTGTTAATAATCTTTGAAAATTCATAACTAATTGTACAAATGTCTAATTATGATTATTCCAAAAGATATGTGATCCCTAATTAGTCTAGTTTTAGGAAAAAATATAGCCATTACACTTCTAAATGCACATCAATACAGTATTTTGATTAATTGATCACTGCCCCCAGAATTCGCAAGTTTTCTAAACGAAACTTTGAAAATTCATAATTAATTCTTCACAAATCCAAATGGGTTGGTTCTAGGTTCTATAAAAATATATTTAAGTCGTCTTTCAATGAAAAATATTATAGAGTCCCAATTTTAACCACACAGTTCCCAAAAATTCGTCAACTCAGATTGTTACAAATTTCATTCCAAATTTAGGGTCAAACTTTGAAAAATCATAACTTTCAAAAACACATTGCAAGTTTACTGCCTCCAGAAAATGAATTCGAGCAGCTTTAAACATAAACTTCCAAAATCATCATAAATGATTATTTAACCATAAATACATGATTAAACCATGATTAAACCTCAAAAATACCCCCTTGATGAAAAATGAACAGTACCCCACCACCACCCTCATAAAAACTCATAAAAAAAAAATCAATCAGTTGAAAAGGAAGCCTACGCTTACCTCTACACATTTATGTAATCGGTTCGAGAATCCGGCAGTATTCCGGCAACCAAGATAGCACCAAACACCTCCAAATGAAAATTTAAAATCATAGAAATGAAGCTTAGGATGAGTAGAAGAAGGTTATTTTGAGAGAAAACGGCAATTCGGTAGTGTTTCGGCGGATTAAAGCCAAGAAATGTTACTATTCACTCTTTCTCTCTCATCTAGCATTTTTCCAATTTTGCTTAATTAAAATATGATTTTCCCCTTTTTGTTTAGAGTTGGCCGAAATTATAGGGCCCTTTAGGAGTCTTAAAAGTTGTTCGCCACGTGTCAAAATGTTGTGGTGTCACTTGTCCGGTGATCCAATCAAATGGTGACACATGTCACTTGTTTTAGTAAAGTGGGTCCAACCTCCTCTCTCAGGTTTTATCCATATTTTTTGTTAGGGAAAGTAGAGGCTTGATGGTTTTCCCCTAGCTCCTGGGTTAGGTGTTTAGTAAAGTTAGTCGGTTAACTAGACTGGAGACTGGTGGATTTCCTTGGCTCAGGGTGAGATGGCACCCCCCGGTGATAGTAATGATGAGGGACACTTGTCACCTCCTTACTCTTCCAACACAAAAGTGTCATTGTCCTTTGTAATGATTAAGGGACACTTGTCATCCTCTTGCTTTACCAACACAAAAGCTAATCATGATTGCTTACTTTATTCAAGTTACTTTATCGGTGTCTACTCAGGATTACTTCACGTATACCGAAAACTGTCAAATGATGCCAGGTCAAAATATATGTATGGGACTCACATGGCTCCACATACTAGTATCTTCTTTCAAAAACGTAGGGTACACATGTCAACCCTGAAAATGCCATGTGCACACTTACATGGGCATATTTCGCTCGACCAATTAGTCCCATACCTTATGATATATCTGGGTGGCATCTTTCTACCTATCCAATAGCACTGTATATGTGTCCTATGCACATTTACACCAATACTTTAATCCTGCTGGCTGCACATACTAGCCCTCTGCCTGATAGGCCAAGTCACATAGCCTCCAAGTGTCTTTCCATTTCTCGTTATTCTTGGGACTCTTCCTAAACTAGGCTTAGTAGTCTGGCTGATATAGTCTTTTATCTTTAAAGTCTTAGGTCCAAAATTCAGGATATTACAAAGGCTGTGGAGTGCTCCAAGATTTGTTATACAACTTTTTCCATATATGTATTTTGGCGAAGGCTGTCTAGTGCTTGTTTAACTTTTGGTAAGATAAGATTTGGGCTATATTTAAGTAATAAAATAATCACAATGGCATGAAAAAAGATTTGGGTAAATCAAATTTTGAAGAAAAGAAAGTTTGCTTGATAACAAAAGCTTTCGCAAACATAGAAATGCGACTCTTTCACTACTAGTTGCCCACCGTGAAGTCTAAAGCAACCATAAAGCTAAAAGCAACTGTCAAGAGCTTTTTCTCATAAGTTGCTTTTGGGGTTAAATCCTATTTCGAAAAACGCTAACCCAAACAGACCCAAAACCCTCCCACCAAGCTTTTTCCATCTGACTGCACTTTTTCAGCTCCAAATAATATACTTCTTATTTGTAAGGAAATAGATTTAAGCCATGGAGCTTTTCAATATTCTTTGCTTTCTAGCATGGTATTAGGGCTAAGTAACTCAACCTAACTCTGATGATTGCTAGCTTATAGATTCTTTTAACTTGAAGTATATTTTCATTTTTTAGGAAAGTAAATATAAACACTAATTCAAACTAAACAAGAAACAACCTAATTAAAACTAGAAATCACATAGTATACAGACACCTAAAACAAGAACAAAGAAAACAAAAACAACAGAAGCCAAAATCCAATAGACTAGAAGAGGAATGGATTAACTCTTATCTACCATGATCAAAAGGGGTGGCAAAGAGGGTGGTTGTCTAACAACATGCTCAATTGAGCCCAACCTCTTTGATGCCAAAGCTGCACAAACTATGGCAGATTGAAGAAACCCTCCTATTACAGAAGGGAAGAAGCAAACCTTAAAGTCAAGGAAAACTTTCAAAGCAAAAATAACCATAATAGAGTTGAGCCAGCCAATACCACAAGCAATAGTAATCCATCGGGAATGGTAAACATAGAAATTACAAGATGCACATGCAAACTAAAAGGTAAAGACAAAGCAAAAAATAATGGTTTAACAATTATAGAAGGCAACTAAACTACCAATATCACCACCAGTAAAGCCTCTACTACTACAAAAAAGGATAGCTATGGTACTTCTTTTTAGAATAAGCGCCACATATCCTATCGCTACTAAAAGAAGCCATGGGACTTCCAAAAGCACCACAACATGTATTTTTTAATTTTTTTGAAATACCCTTCGTGTGATGCTTTCTTGAGTAAGTGCCATAGGAAGTTTAAGCTCCTATGGCACCTCCTTACGGACGTGCCATATGAAGTTTAAACTTCTTATGGCGCTTACTGAAGAAAGCGTCACAGAAAAGTGTTATTTTAAAAAAAAAAATTTACTTCCTGTTGAACTTTTCTAAGGAAGTGCCACATGAGGGTTTTTTTAAATATTTTTTTTGTATTTTAATTCAGAACCTTATAATTACAATTGATGCAAATTTCAAACATAAATTTCTATATACACATCAAAATGAAGAAAAGAAAACCACAATGAAATAACTCCAAAATGATAGAAACAAATAATTAATAAACAAAATCACTACTAAATATATTTACAACAACTGTGAATGAAATACAACTAATTCTACTTAAATAAACAACATAACAATAGGCAAGAAACAACTCGGCTACTTAAATAGTAGCTAGCTAGAGCATTGTCTGAGCACATATTTACACCATTCCTCGATGACTTCATTGACTTGATGGTCAGTCAAATTGTCACAACGCTGAACTTCATAATACTATAGATATACAATCATGCACATAACGAATCAAAATCACCAACAAATTAATTATCAAACACTATTCAATTAAATTTAAATCACAATATGAATCCCTTTATATATTAAATCTGTATGACTAGTAGCCAAGCCAAGCCATGTGCAGCAATGGCTTCTCACTCATTTTACTGTTCATATGAACAGTGTCGGCTTGCATGTGGCTTTGTGCCAATACTGCATTTCACTATTCATATGAACAGTATTAACAGCACGTGGTGTGAGTACCTGCCATTACTGGTGTGAGTCCTTAATTCCCAGCATAATTCAATAATTCAATTCCAATAACTATTAAAGTGACTAACTAATCTAATTCAATAATTTAATAATCTAATAACTAAGCTAATTCAATAATTCAATAACTATAAGTTGTTGGTTTATACATAATAAATCTATTAAAGTGACTAACTAAGCTAAATATATATACCAAATATAGCAAGATGTTATTGGGGTTTACCCAGGCTGCTCATTTAAACTAAATTAAATTCTCATATGGCTTCGAATCTGGTTTTTCTAATAGCCTCCAGCTCTCACCTCATATATTTACTTGCGTCTGGTTTGTTATGGACAGCACGTGGGGTGAGCATTAATCATTCCTAATACCTGCCATTACATTCCCAGCAGAATTTAGTATTCAATAACTATAAGTAAATACATAATAAATCTATTAAAGTGACTAACTAAGCTAAATATATATACCAAATATAGCAAGATGTTGTTGGGGTTTACACAGGCTGCTATTTCAGTTCCCATTAAATATTAAGTAGCCATTTTAAACACCTGCTGTTGTCATTCCCACACCCTCTCACACCCTACTCAATTTAAACACTAGCCGTTCTCATTTCCACACCCTCACGCAGAATATATTAGAACCTCCCTCACGGATTTCCTTTTTGTTGTTTACATTGTTTTGTACTAACCTTGCCGCAACGCTCACCAAATGTCCGGTCCTTACAGTCACCTTGACAGCATCTCACCTGGTTCAACAGCTTGGAGAATAATGGTTAAGGTAGATCACTCATTCCCAAGGATTGACTATGACTTGTATGAGTTGGATTTTTGCTACCCGAAGATGGTTTTATCCATTGACCTTATTGTCTTTGATGAGAAGGTGTGTTTTCCACTAATATGTTTGTGTTTTAGCAATTTGGTATTCGTATACTTATTTTGGTTGGAAAAACACAGGGGTCACGAATGATCATTCGGCTGGGAACTGATGAGGTGATTGACCAATTTGTAAATCTTTTGAAGCCAGGAAAGGTTTTTATGTCAAAAACTTCATTGTGGTAGAAGGAGGTCAAGGGATTCATGACAAGTACCATGTCGTTGCGCTCCCAAGCACAACAGTTAAGGAGTATATTGTCGATTACTTGCATTAAATGAGATACTTAATCTGAGGAGGCAATTACTTATAAGAGCAAGAAGGGCTTGAATACGTTGGTTGGGATGAATGAGGGAACATTATCATTTTGTTCGTAATCTTTAGTATTTATTCCTAATCTCATGTTAAGTGTCCTTGAGAAAATGTAGTGTCTTAATGATATGTGTTTTCTGGGGTTACCTTATTCAGAGTATGTTGTATGGTCCTGTACGTTTTTGGGTGGTGTCTGAAGGTGTTATGTTGTTTGGTAGCTTGAGCTTTTAATTTAATGAAGGCATCCCGTTACAAAAAGGCTGTAAGCATCGACACAGGGTTTAAATGTGTACGATTTTTGAAGGCATTCTGTTTAATTGATTTCAAAAAGCATGGCATTACTGAGATATCCTCCATTGCTGCAGGGTTAAAGACAATACCGTGCATACCAATCCTTGCAAACGAATCCATTAACTTCAGAAGCACAATTTAAAACTTTTTTGTTATCCGAGGTGGGTACTGAGTACATCTGAGTCATATATAACATCATACAGATTGTCAAAAAAAAAACTTACCTACCACACCACAAGATAAATGCAAATGGGTACACTAGAATCCGTTGAAGTCTGATAATATATAACATCATAAAGAACAAAAGGCTTGAAGGGAATCATTAATCAATATATTATAGCAGCTGAGTAAAATATCAGTGCAATCATTAATGACCACTTCTACGAAGAGTTTTGTTGTAGGCAATCAAAAAGCATGAGTATATATTGACGTAAAGAGTATTCAACTTTTTAGAGGTTTTGCTAAGACATTATCGTAAGAGTAATGAGCAATTTTGAGGGTGTTGGGAGCTTTAATGAGAATGTTACTAATCTAGATCTAGGTTAGATTTTTTGCTTTTAAAGGTTGTAATCTATAAGTTTGTTGATGGTGTTGCTACGATTATTGCTAAGGATGTCCGACACCATAACATTTAATGCTATTGATGGTCCGAGGTTAAAAAGACAAGATGCGCCTTTTTGAAATTGTCTTTTATTAGTTTCGTGTCCAGTGATTTCTTAATTTCCACCACAAGTAAATGCATTTCATTAGTCATATGATGGGGACGATATCACGCTTTGTCAGTGCCAGCTTTTAAGCAATGTCATGTATTAACTACTGATATTAGTTACCCATTGGACTAGCTGTGTGACCAAAAGGTTAAATCAGGTTTTGCGGCTAAGAATGACCATATTTTCACGTCGAGTTATGGTGCCCCTGTTGGTACAGCTGTGGTGACTTATACTTCAGACTTTACTGAGTACAGCTATGTCAGTTACTGTGGGACTGGAGCTTTGGTTATTAAAAAAAATTTTAAGTCCTATTAATAAAATTTTTAATGGGTCTTAAAAATTTTAGCAAGACATTCTTACCAGAAGTATTGGTTAAAGTCATGTAGTGTCAGATTCCATGACATGTAGTTCATTGTTGGACAACTTATCACAAGATTTTTCGTCATTTCTTGGCACCGTTGATAGGAAAAAACATAGTATGAAAATAAAGAAAAAAGTTGGTTTCTAACACAGAAAAGGAATATCATAGGATTACATAATCCAAATATTAAGCAATCCCCTCTGGAAAATCTGCTTTGATGACTTCAGGTTTAAAATAATAGTATTACATTAGAAGATGAATTGTTTCAGAAAAGGAGATGAATATTAAGCAATCTTCTCTCAAGTTTATACAATGTCAAGTAGTGCTCTGTCACTCCGTCATTTTGTGATGAATAAGGGCTATTGGGTACTAAGTTGTGGTTCTAGGGTACTACTCTGAAGTTACTTCGTTCTCAAGATAGTTTGGAAAGTGAAGATTATGTCAAGATTGTATTGTTTGTAACTTGAGGAGTGTGCTTAACGGAGAACCAAAGATTTTCTGGCAACAAAATATGGATGATTGTACTTTTTGCAAAATGTGTAAGTTCAAAGTAGTTTAAGCAATCTTCTCTCAAGTTTAGACAATCTCAAGTAGTGCTCTGTCACTCCGTCATTCTGTGATGAAAAGGGGCTATTGAGTACTAAGTTGTGGTTGCAGGGTACTGCTCTGAAGTTACTTCGTCATCAAGACGTTGCTTAAAAGTGAAGATTATGTCAAGATTGTATTTTTTGCTGCTCGAGGAAGGTGCTTAATAGAGAACCTAAGATTTTCTGGCTACAAAATTTGGATGATTGTACTTTTTGCAAAACATAGTTGATGAGGTAAAGGTTGTGAAATGTCAAATTGATAGGCTAAAAAATGAATTTCCAGCAAGAAGTTAATAACTTTAGTTGATGAGGTAAAGGTTGTGATTTTTGTAGCTCGAGGTGGGACTGTATATGGAGCACCTTAGATTGTTGGGTCATATCAGTGAGTGTGGCTAATGCAGTTCAAGTAAACAAGAGGGACGCAAACTGAAATATTCATGTAGGGTCCATGGTGATTTTTAAAAAATGGTTTAGGCTAGGATGTCTCTAATGGCGTTTTCAAGAATGTTAGAGCTTCGGATGTCTATAAGTGTGGATATACTTAACCAAACTTAATAGATTAAACGAGTGCAAATTTCTAAGTTTGATTGGTTCATCTATGGTAATATAGATTCCAGTTTGGCTCCTGTACCTCATTATACCTATCATTGAAATGGAGAGAAAGTGAAATACTGGAAGGTAACATTGAATTTAAACCAGTTTCCAGAATTCTTTTGTCGTTGATGTTTTTGAAATAGAGATTGTTGTTTAATATGTGTATGGTGCATTAATGCTTGTATTTTAGAGTTCAAGGGCCTTACGTCTGATTTGATGGCAAGAGGTCAGACTATAATGTGAAAGTATTAATCACTTCTTAACTTGTGGGGCTCAAGGATTTTATAATCACCTTGACGTTGGTTTCCTATTGTTTTTTATCAGTAAAGCCTAGGTCATACAGATTTTTATGGAGCCATGCGTTTATAGTTCAGTAATTTCTACAGTAAAGTGTTTTATCCATTGTGTTTTGTGTTATATCAATGGATTACTATTTTGTTTAATGTTTAATTATATGGGTGCCTGTCAAGTGTGACAGGTTGAGAAGATGCAACACACGCTACATATGGGCTGTGTGAGTATGGGATAAAGTGGTTCATGTGTTGTCAGGTACATGTCAGTTTGAAAGCCTTTTATTTACTTGCAGGATTGGGTTTCATTGATCTTTTCAAGATGGTTCATGTTGTTAACCAGTGGGTCTTCATCGGTAATGCTTATACATGTTATATTTGAGGATGCATGCATTAGTATATCAGTTGTTCGAGGCATTTACATGGATGGTTGCATTTACTGTTGGTCTAAGATGTGAAGAGCCTATTTTTTATGAATCTGTCTATCCTAAGTTGTCAGCCTTCTTGTGTGGACTTATAAATACTGAAGCACCTGTGGTTGAGTATTACTCATTACAATTCCTTCTTCTTATACCATATCGTATATTTCTTAGTGTGATTGCAATGGCCTTATGCAAGATGTCAATGCTTAAAGATATTGATGATTCCACCGATAGGTGGAAGGTTGTGGTTAGGGTGATAAGGAGATGGAATGTTTACCAGAAGGACCATCCCAATGATCTTTTCTGCATCTCAATGTTGCTGGTAGATGTAGAAGGGTCTAGAAATATAATACATGGCTTATTTGGAAGCATCGTCTTAGTAGTGATGAAGATGCATGGCTTATTTGGAGAAAACAATATAAGTATATAATACAAATCTGAACACTTAGTAGAACTAAATTAAAGCCAAAACCTCTGTATCCACAAACTCAAACTCAAGAAGGAGAATAGTAAGTTCATCAACTGCAATTTTGAGGTTAAAAAGCAACTATCAATACAAATAAAATGCAATTGTATGATATCAAACAGATAATGATTTATGCCATGAACTAAAAATACCATATACCTTTTCTTCCTCCACCAAGGTCTTCAAAACAACATCAATTTCACATGTGAAAACCTCACAAGCAATGAATGGAAACCTAAATCAAAAATCAAATTTCAAAAATCAGATGCTGAGGTTGCAGAAACAGGAAAATTGAAACTAAAAATTTCATTCTAAGTTCACACACAACAAACTTTATGTCAAAATTAAAAACAAAAAAAATTATGTTACAACAGTTGAGCGACAAAGAACAGTGCAGTTTATATATTTAGGACCTGCTCAGCTTTTTGCGATTAAAAACACAAATAAATAGATTTGTAATTAAAACTTATTCCTGACAGCAAACAAGGAGTGGCAGGAACGAACAAAATTTATAGTCATAGAGTAGCCTTCCAACTTGGTGATAGACAAATAAATTTAAACTTTTCATGATGCCAGTTTGATGCAAATTATGGGTAAAGAGCATAATTATTATTTTTACAGCAAATTACGATGGGGTAGAGAGAGCAAAAGCCACTAGAAATGAGAAATTGTAGTTCTCTCTTTTGAATTCTTTAAATAACCCATTTGGATGTGTTAAAAGAAATTATAGTTTTCACACATGTTCTCACACACCATGTTGAAGTAAATGAATAAGAAACCATTGGGATGCATAAGCAGAATAAATTTAAAAGCATCATGTTAGCTAGGAAATGCATTAGAAATAAGAAATTGTAGATCTCTCTTTTGAATTCTTTAAAGATACCATTGGCGTGTCATTTGGGTAAAAGACCTGAGGTTGTAAATGAACCAATCTATTCATGACCTTATGATATTACAGAAATAATAATTTAGTTAAGCCCTATTACTAAATAGATAAGCTTAAAACATTAAGCATGTTTACTTCAAAAATAAAAGTTAAAGACTGAAGATGCATGGCTTATTTGGAGAAAACAATATAAGTATATAATACAAGTCTGAACACTTAGTAGAACTAAATTAAAGCCAAAACCTCTGTATCTACAAACTCAAACTCAAGAAGGAGAATAGTAAGTTCATCAACTGCAATTTTGAGGTTAAAAAGCAACTATCAATACAAATAAAATGCAATTGTATGATATCAAACAGATAATGATTTATGTCATGAACTAAAAATACCATATACCTCTTCTTCCTCCACCAAGGTCTTCAAAACAACATCAATTTCACATGTGAAAACCTCACAAGCAATGAATGGAAACCTAAATCAAAAATCAAATTTCAAAAATCAGATGCTGAGGTTGCAGAAACAGGAAAATTGAAACTAAAAATTTCATTCTAAGTTCATACACAACAAACTTTATGTCAAAATTAAAAAAAAAAAATTATGTTACAACAGTTGAGCGACAAAGAACAGTGCAGTTTATATATTTAGGACCTGCTCAGCCTTTTGTGATTAAAAACACATATAAATAGATTTGTAATTAAAACTTATTCCTGATAGCAAACAAGGAGTGACAAGAACAATCAAAATTTATAGAGTCATAGAGTAGCCTTCCAATTTGGTGATAGACAAATAAATTTAAACTTTTCATGACGCCAGTTTGATGTAAATTATGGGTAAAAAGCATAATTATTATTTTTGTGGACAGAAACGTCATTATCACTCAGTTTATTATGGGTAAAGAGCATAATTATTATTTTTGCAGCAAATTACGACACATACAGAGAGAGCAAAAGCCACTAGAAATGAGAAATTGTAGTTCTCTCTTTTGAATTCTTTAAATAACCCATTTAGATGTGTTAAAAGAAATTATAGTTTTCACACATGTTCTCACACACCATGTTGAAGTAAATGAATAAGAAACCATTGGGATTCATAAGCAAAATAAATTTAAAAGCATCATGTTAGTTAGGAAATGCATTAGAAATAAGAAATTGTAGATCTCTCTTTTGAATTCTTTAAAGATACCATTGGCGTGTCATTTGGGTAAAAGACTTGAGGTTGTAAATGAACCAATCTATTCATGACCTTATGATATTACAGAAATAATAATTTAGTTAAGCCCTATTACTAAATAGATAAGCTTAAAACAGTGAGCATGTTTACTTCAAAAACATCCTTGCATAGACTGAAGATGCATGGCTTATTTGAAGAAAACAATATAAGTATTTAATACAAATCTGAACACTTAGTAGAACTAAATTAAAGCCAAAACCTATGTATCTACAAACTCAAACTCAAGAAGGAGAATAGTAAGTTCAGCAACTGCAATTATGAGGTTAAAAAGCAACTATCAATACAAATAAAATGCAATTGTATGATATCAAACAGATAATGATTTATGCCATGAACTAAAAATACCATATACCTCTTCTTCCTCCACCAAGGTCTTCAAAACAACATCAATTTCACATGTGAGATGTAATATCCCGATTTGTGATTAGGGCTAATGGCTCTGATAATTGTTGTAATTAGTGTAATTAAATACTTTTGGAAATTTATGTAATATGAATTTAGTGTACATACATGTGTATATAAGATCAATGGTTGTGATTCCTTTACCATGGGTCGGTATCCTATGCTTTGCGGTTATATGAGCTTAAAGTGGAAGTGGATAGGATGATGACAAGTGGCAAGAGGGTAGCCATTGGATGTGGCACTAAAAGACAAAACATTACTTTTTCTCTTCTCTCCCTCTTGTGCGGTTGAGTGTGTGTGTAAGGAAGAGAATTTTCATCATCTTCACCATTTTCTCTCTCTCCTCTCCTTCCTCCATTTCTAGCGCTAGACAAGCAAGAAGGAGGAAAAGAAAAGCTTTGATTTTGGTGAGTTGTGATTCTCTAATGCTCTAATCCTCTTCTCTAATATTGTGTGTCTCATTGAGAGCTACATTGTGGTGGTTGTAGAGTCTTGAATGGTGTTACTTTAGGCATTGATTTGAAATTGAAAGTTAAAGAATCAAGATTCTAGATTGGGCAAAGAGAAGAGGTAGACATTTAGAGCATTTTGATGTATTGTTTGTGATTTTTGGCTAAGTTGGTAAAATCTGGAATTTTGCCCTAATTATGCCTATTTTTGGAAATATGAAGTTCATTATGATTGATGATTGGAAATGATTTAGTTTGGAGATATATGAACATTTGATGCATTTTGGATAGATAGAAATTGATTGGGTTTGAAATTGTTAAGTTTGGAGATTTTGAGAGTTTGGTGTTTAATGTCACCCACAACCAAAGCATGATAATGGAATAGGATTTTGGTGATTTTGACATTCCCATTGGAGTCCTTGAGTGATTTTGTGTGGTAATAACCTTGGTTGTTGATTTTGGATTCATTTGGATCACTTGGGAAAAGTTGGAAAATCTGTTTGTTTAAGCTCTGTTTTTTGCTGTCAGTTTGGACGAGCGTTTTGAGTGACTAAATGGTATTGAAAAATTGTGAAACTTTCCAGTCTTAAATTTCACATCCCAAGCTTCAAAATGGACATATATTTTATGTCATTTCGTTTAGTATTTTGTGAGATATGGTTGTCCAAAGTTTGGGATGAAAAAAGAACTCTGTTTTGGAGCACTGTGTAGTTTTTGGTGATTCTGTATTTGTGTAGTGATTTCCAGTGACGGCTATATTTTTCCTTGAAAGAGGACTCATATACCTTTCATTTGGCTTTGGAATCACCTCGTTTCGATTTTTCTAGAATTAGTTATGGTTTTTCGAAGTCAGCCCAAGAGTGGCGGACCGCAGCCCAAGCCTTTCTGACCTGTTTTGGGCCGCGGCCCATGAGTGGTGGGCCGCAGCCCAAGACCTTCTGACCATATTTGGGCCGCAGCCCAAGGATGGGTGGGCTACGGCCCAAGCCTGTGTTCCAGCACTTCTTGTTTTCGAAAAGTGACCTTCAACCTTTTGTTTCCCAACCTTTTAGGGCTTTCATTAGAGACATTTATGGCCTCTAAAGAGTCCTAAATGATAACCAACTTAGTGTATTATGGGATTAAGTAATTGGAAAAGAGATTGATCAATTGTCCCTAATTTGATATAGGATTTGATATCTGTCGTCCGCATGAGACCACGGTAACGAAGCCAGTCAGGAAAGATACAGGTAGTGACTCTTTCTTTATACCTTATGTGATACATTGTATGTGTGCTATGTCATTGTTTTGAAATGGATATCGTATGCTGCAAGTTTATGAAAATTGTGGAAGCACCACTATACCAATAGTCCCTGAGTCGCTAACAACGATTCGGGTAAGGGTCGTATGCCTTCCCGGCGGTAAAAGGGGATGAGGTTAGGGTGTGATATATGTGTATATGTGGGCCGAAAGGCTAATTGTGAGCCGAAAGGCTATTTGTGAAGGCCGACGGGCCATTTGTGAAAGCCGAAAGGCTATATGTGAGCCGTGTGGCTACTTGTATACACTGCCACGCCAATAGTCCCTGAGTCGCTATCAACGGTTCGGATTAGGACGGTGTGTCTTCCCGGCGGTAAAAGGGGATGAGGGTGGAGTGTGATTGTGTTGCTGTGATGTGAGATGATTTGTTTACATATTATGTGATTGCATGCGGTATGAAATAGTTGTTACTACTGGGATTCTTTAGAATCTCACTCTTTCCAAATGACTAACCTTTTCAGACAGGGCGAGTGGCTCGAAAGGGAAGCGGACAACCCGGAGTAGTTAGGTTACTCCGAGATCTTAGTGGTAGTTGGTTATCCTTATTTTGGTTTTGAGATTACCAAGCGTAGACAGAAAAAGATGTAAACGTATATTTTGGTCATGTAATCCCCATTATTGGGAACTTGTAAACCGAAGTTATATATGTAAGTAACCCGGGGTTTGCCGGGATTTTGGTTTCTGCACTTTGATATTTATTATGTACTCTGATTTCTCAAGTAATTATATCTGCCCGTGAATGTGAGACCAGTAATAAGTATGTTTCGCAATTGATTTTTAAAATACCCTGTCTCTTTGATGTGGGACTATAAATTGTTATCTCATCTTATTGGTCTCTATTTCACTTAAATTTTGAAATCCGGATGTAATTACGGTGAGGGGGTTACATGAGAACCTCACAAGCAATGAATGGAAACCTAAATCAAAAATCAAATTTCAAAAATCAGATGCTGAGGTTGCAGAAATAGGAAAATTGAAACTAAAAATTTCATTCTAAGTTCATACACAACAAACTTTATGTTAAAATTAAAAACAAAAATCATTCTGTTACAACAATTGAGCGACAAAGAACACTGCATTTTATATATTTAGGACCTGCGCAGATTTTTGTGATTAAAAACACATATAAATAGATTTGTAATTAAAACTTATTCCTGATAGCAAACAAGGAGTGGCAGGAACGAACAAAATTTATAGAGTCATATAGTAGCCTGCTAACTTGGTGATTTATGCCATGAACTAAAAATAGCATATACCTCTTCTTCCTCCACCAAGGTCTTCAAAATAACATCAAACTGGAATGTTAAAATTAACATTAAAAACAACAAAATTTATGTTAAAATTTATGTTAAAATTGAAAACAAAAAAAAATTCTGTGGTATCTTGTTTATGTAAAGGAATAATTTTGTACCCAATGTAAAGGAATAAATTTTTAAAACAAAATATTTATGATCAATGATCCAAATCCAGTCTCTAAAATTCTCCACTACGAGACTAAATGCATAGCAAATGAAAGAAAAATACACTAACTTTGAGTTCTTATATGCTAACCAAGGGGGAAAATGATTATGATGAATGACATCAACTAAAATCCTAATAAAGCATTCTTTCAACTGTTAAATCAATAAGCATTAACTCATGCAACATGACAAATAATATGTTCAATCTGTATGATGTTGAGAAATTTTACAGTCTTCCTCTTGTAAATGAATATTCATCTACAGCAGCTAAAACAGGATTATGCCAACTCTTAATCAGCAAATCTTAAATTCATGATGCAAAAGCAAACCCCAACCTTGACTGTATTATGAACCCCATTCATATCCATGAATTCAATGAATGCGCAGCAAACACCAACATCCTGAAATTAAACACCATATGATTGGACCAAACTTTCTAAATTCCTCCTCAATTTCAGGAGCAGAAACAGTAGGAGACAAGTCTGTCACATAAACAGATTTGATTTCAGCAATAAGGATTCCAAATCAAATCAAAGTCCAGGACAAGTATGTAAAACAAATTACATAAAACGACTTCCTTACCCAAATTAGATTACAAATTGCATAAAGTACGGTGCAATAACCTTCAGCTTCTGTTATATATAGATCCTCTACTGTAACTGCATCAGTCTCAAGCCGATGTTGTTGGTTGCTAACATGTGAAAAATCAGAACCAAGTGCGGGAAATAGAGGAAATAGGAAAAGGAAAGGGAAAAATTTAATAACTCAGGGTGGATTAGACCTTTAGCTGCTTACTTTCAATCTCGAGTCGTCGGGCTTGCCGGCAGCGACGTGGTCAAGGAAAGGAAAGGGGAATAGGAAAATCCACTCGTGTTTTTCTAGGGATGGGTCCTTATTGCTTGGTGAGTAAAGGAGTTTGGGATGGGGATGCGTAGCTGGAGCTGAACTGCTGAAGATTGAGAAGATAAGGAGGATGAACTTCCATGGAATTGATGAATTGCTAAATTAGGGTCTGTCATTTTGTCTAGCCATATGCGGAATTGTCTAGATGCAAATTATAGTGATTGTAGAGTGGGTGTCAGTGAGAGATGACTAAGGTTTTGTTTTGCCAAGTGTAGATGTGACTAAGCTAAGGGAATGAGAAATGAGTATGAGTGATCTACAGCTGGACTGGAGGTACTAGAAAGTTAAAATAAATTAATAATATCGTGGGTTATTTAATTTTATTTATTCTTCGTGTAAGAATCTTATCTCCTTATTCCTTTGAGGTTATGGCATTTATAGTTTTTGGTCAAAAGTTTAGCTATGGCGTTAGGTTTTTGCTTTTTTTGAATGGAAATTTTATGGTTTTTATTTAGAATAAATAAAGTGTAGTCTTATGTTTGGTTTTGGGTTGGATAGTAGCGTTATTTTTTTGGACAAAGTAGTAGCGGTTTTTAAGACAAAATTATTTGGTTATTTTTTCTATTATGTAAACAACAATTTGGTGGATTTCCCATCATGTGATGGCTTCTTACTCATTTTACTGTTCATATACAATGTGTTAATTAATCTGTGTTAGTTTAATACGCTTTTTAAAGTTTAATGCTTTGTATATGATGACTCTTTTTATTGGTTATGATTGTAGTCCTCGCTGAGGTTTGTTACAAAGAAATATATTTTGAATATAACGCCGAACCAAATATCGAGAATGAAGATATTTGTAATGAGTCTGAATCTCCCGAAGGTTAGGTTTGGTCTGTAAAGATTTGTCACAAGTATGTTGTCATCAATGTGTGACATTTTTTTATTTATATGTGTGTGTATTGGTGTTTTTGATTTATGGGAAGACAACAACGAGGTTACGTTGGAGGCAATGCAGGTTAAGAGAAATGAAGTACATGGTTAGTTGTAAATCGTTTATCTGTTTATGAGGTTGTATTTATTTTTATTAATATATTTTGGTTTGTTTGTTTTTGAAGGCTACATCATGAAGGAGATGCAACATATAGTTGCCAATTATGTGGTGCTAGGTTATGGTTCAATGAAAAAGTTGGAAATTCGAGTTCATTGAATGCTCCATCATTTTCAATATGTTGCCTTAAAGGGAAAGTTCAGTTGCCATTGATGACAGCTCCACCAAGTGAACTACATAGCTTATTCTTTGACAAAGGAAAACCTGAATCTAAGAATTTTCATGCAAACATAAGGTCATATAACAATATGTTCTCATTTACTTCTATGGGTGGGAAGATTGATTATTCCAAGAATAGGGGTGGTGGTCCATACACTTTTGTTCTATCTGGGATGAATTACCATAAGATTGGGAGTCTTCTACCTCCTGAAGGTCAGAAGCTAGTTTATTCTCAACTATATATATATGACCTGGATAATGAAGTCCTAAATCGTATAGAAGCAATGAGGTAGGGATATGTCTATAATTACTAGTCTCATTTGCTATTATGTCTTTGAAGGTGTTCTGTCTCTTCATATTTTTATTTAATTTGATATGTTTGAGTCACTATTATTGTTGATAACTAAAATGATGTGCATTACTGTGCTATTTTTTGTTTAACAGCAAGCATTTGAAGGAATCTAGCATTGACAGTGAGATAGTTGCACAGATAAAAAAGGTTCTTGATGAGGTTAACCCATTTGTCAAACAGTTTCGTGTGGCATCATCGATGATACGAGAGACTCAAAACCATAATGTTAAAATTTGCCTTATAAGTAGTAGGTAGCAGGATGGTCGTGTGTATAACTTGCCAACTGTTTCTGAAGTTGCGGCACTTATTGTAGGCGATATTGACATAAATTTTGGCAGACAAGATATCATTGTGCATGAGTTGTCAGGGTTACCATAACGTATTGATGAACTCCATCCATCTTATCTACCCCTGCAATACCCAATTTTGTTCCCCAAAGGTGAAGATGGGTATAGGGAGGACATTGAGCACCATGAAGAGACGCTGAGTTCCACGAAGAAGAAGAAGAGGCTTAGTTTAAGGGAATATTTTGCTTATAGGTTGATATCAAGAAATGGCGAGGTATCTACCATCTTAAAGGCTGGTAAATTGCTGCAGTAGTTCATAGTTGATGGGTATATGATGGTTGAGTCACAACGGCTATATCTACCAATTTTGAGTCGCGAGGTTGAGTCACAGTTCATGGTTGAGTCGCGAGGTATCTACCAATTTTGCATGCTTGCATTTGAAGAAAATGCTTCCCACGCATCGCTCGGGGGAGTAAATGCTAGTTGCAACTAAAATAACTTACTTTTGGAGGAACAAAAGGCTGATCATGAGTAATTATATCCTTCATGAATTTCATGATGTAATACCCGTAATCATTTTTATTGGGTTGGAAAGGGCACTGCAACAATATAATGAAATAGTTAACTCAATTTTTGAATAAAAATTGTTTAATAACAAAATTTGAGTAAATTCATATATCAGTACTCATATCTTCTTCCACACATAACTATTGACATGGTCCGTAGTTATAGATCAGCTTATAGAGTCATAGGCTCGATATGCAGTCAATGCAATAACAAAACAAATAAAAACTAATTACTTTTGCGAATTCAATCACATACACAAAATATTTACACATATACTCATACATTTACCTATTGAACAATCGCAACATATTATGATGATTTTCTGGAAGACCTACAATTAGAGGATCTACATAGTAAATGTGAGGGCCTGAAGGTTCTGCTAGATTGATAACAATTAATATCCAATGCGCCCAAAAATATTTTGAAAATTTTTCTTCAATAATCATGTTATGGTAAGAGTTAAATAATAAAAAAAACATACATTGAAATACGACCACTAATAACTTATCCCACAGTGTATGGCACTAGAAATAGCATATTGGGTCTTGCTTTCTTTCAAAAGTAACCTTTCAAATAATTATCGAAATGTAGTTGCAAATCTCCTTCATAGATCAAATTAAGTGCAATCGATTCCAATTGATTGTGATATGAGGTAATTTGTCTTCTGCTTTGTTGGATAGCTGAGGCTTTGGACTTTGGTTGAGTTGTTGAACACTTTGAATTCTTGCCAAGCACTTGAATTTGTTTTCCTCTAGAATGTGCAACTTGTAAAAATCAGGTAGTTTTGGATCGGAGTGCATGGGAAAAGTGGAAGGAATTGTAAATGAACTACCTTTTGACATGACTCTATCAAACATATTGGCCATACAATGTAACCACCTACAACATCTTTCACTATTGTTTCTTCATCCTGAGAAGGCATCGGAAAGAGCGCATCTTCATTTGTGCAAATGTCAACCCTTACTCAGAATATGTTCTTGGGTATTGGTGAATTATGCAACATATCATTATTGGTGTTGTAGGTAACACCCACAGCAATTGTGTCCTTAAAAGATTGATCCACATAAAACTTGCACATGGATTCACCCTATGGAAAATAGAGTTAAAATATTAAGGTACACTAATTTATAATGAAACAAAAAGTTAACTAGAGAAGAAATTAATTATCAAAGGAAGAGGGACTTCAAGCATAGAGGTACAACTATCTCTCAGTCTTGGGCTGTCACATTTTGGAACATTTTGTGTTGCCCTACACTGCACTAAGTGATCAATTTGAGTCCTCAATTGCACATTTTGTTTTTGCATCAAACGCATTTGTTCGTGAAATTGTTCTTGCATTTTATGCTTGAAGCAATTCATCTCACAGCTGCAAAATGTCACTTTTGTTGGAGTACTTTTAGCGTCTGAAGTATGATGTTTGTGCGATTGCAAACCAATACCCTGAACATAACTAGCATACTCGGTTCTCCTAACGCTGTGCTTAGCAAATCATCACGACCAACATATATCGCCAACTTTGGCTCCTCTTTTGTAATTAAGCACTATCATAAAAAAATTACAACAATATTAGGTATTATAAAATATAATCATTTAAGTAAAGCTAATTCTTTATTGTACGCATAATCTAATACTTACACAATATTCTGCAACTCTTCTTGCTTTTGCACTACGAATTTCACCTTTTTATTAGTGAAACCGGCCACCCAAAAATCATGTCATGTTACCTGTGTAATATTTGAATTTGATTCTTCTATCTATATATCAAAGTTAGTTAAATTTAAAAATTAGTCATACAAATTAGATACAGTGAAATAATCATTAGTTCTTACAATTGTTTTCTTTAATTGTCCATATGATACAGGTTCTTATGTGTGGCAGTATGCCATGTTGGTCTCATTGGAGCTACTTTTCTCACTTAACTCCAGTTTAGATCCAAATGATTCATATCAATAAATATTAATTACAAATAGATTACATGTAGTAGGTAAAGTCTAATATTATATTTTCTAGAATTCTTGAGTTGTAAGTGTTTTAAAAAACTCATCCCAAATTTTTTGAGTTATGATTCCTTAATATAAATCCGACGGTGTAGGAATGATATTCTCATTATCATCCCTCATGAAGAATTTTACAAGGTTGGCACGAAACTTTCTCATAAGTTTACTGGCTTTTTTTAGCACGAAATTCCTTTGATCATCACCATCAATTATAAAACAAGAATGTAACAAAAAGCCAAACATAATTTGTTAGATTGCAATTATATGAGACAAAACAACCTGAATAATAAAGTAATTAATGTGTTACCTAGACTTTACCCTAGATTTCATTCCCATATTGTTTCTGCACTCGTCTCCAATCTTGAATTATAATAGGGACTCTGTCTCAGACTATTGTCCTAATGAAATTATTGAAAGACCTACTATTCAGTCCCATTGGATTTCCCTTTTCATACCATTCAAGTTCTAACTTAATCCCCTTACTTCTCTATTTGATCAACCAGGTTATAATGGTCTTACCATGGCTTATGCTCTCTATAAATCTTTGTCTACCAATATTTATGGGAACATCATCATTTTCATGTGGTGCAAGTTAACTAAACAAAACAAAACATTAGTGCACAGTGACAATCATGTCAATGAAAGCAATTGAATTTGAAATATATGAATACACCTAAAACATACAAGTAAAAAATTCAAGACACTCATTATTCGTTGATACTGTATCCTACCATAAGCTGGGAAATCATTAATTGTGCTAAACAACATGGCTTTCAAAGTGAAACTTTCTTCCCTATACCTACATACACATTAACACCTTCTTCCCAAAGTAGCTTCGTGATTAAGTGTGGAGGAAGGTTGTAAATTATCTATATCATGCATCAGGTTGCCTTGGCTGAGAAATTAACATATACAACATCATTAACTCACATTTCATGATCAAGTGTGGAGGAAGGTTGTAAATCATCAATATCACCGGCCGCGTGCTGTGTGTATTCTCCGAACACTATACAGATTGATTCCATTGGTTGACAGTGCAAAGCGTATGTTCCTTACTTTGTTCACAAAGTCAGAGTACTCATGATCAATTTTTTTCCATTGAGGAGTATCTACAGGGTGCCTAACCTTTATGTCTTCAATCCTTTCATTTGCAAGCCATATCAACTGCTTAGCAATCTCTACATTATTGTACAATCACTTGAATCTCAGAATAATGGGTAACTACCATAGGACCTTCAAAGGACCTTTTCCTTTCTTCTTCCCATATCAAGATGCAATGCATTTAGTGTACTTCTCTAACATTACATACCGATTTTGAAATAATATGTAATCGTTAGAGCATGCATGTATCTTCTCATAACCTATACCAGTTATAGAGGAAAGAATTCACTTTACCTCATATGTTTTAGTAGGAAGTTCATTTTCTTTTGGAAGTATATCTTGTAAAAGTTCAAGCAGTGAGGTCAAACCCGAATCACTCAATCCATAGTGCACTTTAAAGTTGTACAATTTCAACACTGCTAGCAATCTTGTGTATTTAGAACTATCGGCATATAATGGTTTCTTTGCATAACCTTTCAACTTCTCAAATTCTTTATGGCAGTTATGAAGCACCCCTTCAACTGCATTTAGCATTTGTTCTAGACCATCGTCCTTATCACATATGCTTGGGTCAAACTCATTCGAAATACTACTAGTGGTATGCACCTGATCACTACATGTATCATTCGTCTTACCATGCCTTGTCCATCATATATATATTTGATCAATTCCATAACACACTAAATGATCTAGCAAATCAAGTGGACTAATCGACTTTCCATAATAAGAAGATAAGCAAGGACACATATTTTGTTAGGATCTTTTATATGCTCGATTACAAATCTAATAAACTTTTTCACCCCATCTATATATTCCCTTGAACACCAATCATATGACTTCCATTTTCAATTCATCTATACCTTGAACCTATTTTTAAAAAGTGGTTAGTTGCTTGACTATTGCATTTACTAATTAGTTTTTTCTTTTGTTATTTATTTTAAAATAAAATTGGCAGCATAACATCTTAAAAATTGAAGCTTTTTAGGGCTTAAACTATCTTTTTTAATTGACAAATAATCAATCAATTAATCCTACAATATCATAATAATTTTTCACATCTTATAACGAAAGAAATCATATTTGTCAACCCATATCATAGGTAAATTAGAAAACATTATAAGGCAATAAATAAAATACAAGTGTTAAAATAAAATAAATAATTATTTTACTTATACAACTTATCAATAACAATTGCTAAAACACCTACAAATTATAACTATTACATATCTTCACATACAACCTATATATAATAATATTTAATTTTATCTCATTTATTTTTAGTATATAAAAATGAATAATTTTTTCAAATTTCATAATAAATTAAATATAAAATACATTGAGCATATTAAACTATTAACTACTAATAAAATTAGATTTGTAAGATCAAAAATAAAAAAACTTATAGTGTATAGGAAGCTTAAATAGAGTGAGCTAAAACTTCAACCATAAACATGAAAAAAAATAAATAAAGAAAAAATAGAAAGACAAAGTTGCATGCATCTTTAAACTACTTAATTACATTCTAAATTGGGGTTTTTGAATTTTAACCTCAAATCCTTTGCTTTAAAGACCGGTTGTAGCTGCAACATGTCTTAAAAGTCACTTTTTAGATCGGTTGCAACTACGACCGGTCTAAAAAGTTCTATTTTTTTAAAAAAGGGTCATCTTACAAATTAACTCTATCCAGCAAGCCATTTCAACATCATCTATCCTAGATTCCACAGAAGCAACAACATAACATAGATTTCACAAAAGCAATGACAGTAGCAAGATCGACAACAAGCACAAATGAAGGTATAGGTGACTTTTAATTAATTTCCAACAAATGAAGGTGTAGGTGAAAGCAACAAGAACACTTAATTTTGAGCCACAAATCAAATGATACATAAACCTAGTTAGAAATTCATATAGGAGAAGCAATACGTATGAGAACAATATACAATATAACATTGGATTCAAAAACTCACTATTTTTTTAAAAGCTCAGATGAATTCAGCACAACATCTATAGGTGAAATCAATATCTTCTTCAGGAAAGGGATCATTAAGATCAAACATCTGTAACACTAAAGCTAGACAAAACATTAACTTGGTAACTTAAAAACAATAAAGTAATACAAAAGTTCTAAAATATACATTTACCTCTTTAGTAAAATCAGTCATGCCTAGAGTAATAATATTGTAAATCTATCTCAAAACATAAAAACCACATAAGTTAGACCCTGGTGGTTGCCTACAGCTCAGAAAAAGAACATGTTATCATCAAAAAAAGTACAAAAGCATGGCTTATTGAATACATTATTAAAACAAACCAATATATACTAACCATTGGCATGATCCATGTAGGGTCTTTTAACTCACAAACGTGCTTACCACAAGCAATGTGTAGGAATATCCACATAGCCCTATTATCAAAATCACAAAGGTTACTTATTTTACACAAATTCCATAAAATTTGCACACAAAAGGTAATAATGCAAGAAAACTTATGACTTCATGATCTTTTTAAAGTCATTCCTTAGTTTGAAGTGGAGGGAGCATAAGAGGATGACAATGTAACTATTCTTTCGCAGAAGAATCAATTACCCATGATTACTGAAAAAAAGAGAAGAATATGAAGCAAACATAAAGCATTACATATATTATGAAATATAAATTTGTTTCTTACCTATGCACATATGGAGCTAAGAAACACTCAATTGTGGTTTCACTATACCTCTATGATAAGTATGTATGTTTGATAGCAACAGTGGTCCCTTTTTCTTGGATTTGAACTGGGCAAAGGAATCCAAATTTATTGCTATTGCTAGAGGAGACCAACCTACGATTCATGTACCTACATAATGCAAGCACACAAATAAAAGGTAAACGGTGAAATTTTTAAAACATTTACTTTGAATTGAAAAGATACTTATATTAAGAACAGTTGGACAATCACAATTATAAGATTTTGTCTAGGAGCTACCAGGGACATTAAATCATCCCTCTTAAGAAAGCATGCCACCCCTGACTTGCCAACAAATGAATCGTAGGCCATTCTCTTGTTTGAAAGGATGTATCATGCTATCAGAATCACTTGTTGCATGATATTCAATGGAGGCTGTGAAACTTCTTGAATGAAGGGAGTTGGACTTGCTGGGGCTTTGATCGAGGTTTCCTTAGCTCAAATAGAAATAAGGTTCTTTAGCCACAAGATGAAAGTACCCAGGATATCACTCACAATCTTTAAATCATCAAAAGGGATAGGGATATGTGCATCTGCAATGATCACCTCTTCAACTGACACTCTGACTTGATCATCTTTCACTTATGGTGGTGGACAGTTGATCCCAGGTTATGCACACTCCCTTATGCAACTAACTATCTTAGAGGATCCTTGACAAAAATGTCATAAGAGTCTAAAATTTCTTTTACAGGTCCCTATGATGACTGCCCAATATTGCAACAACTCCCTTTAGTGCTCTACTTTTAGGAGCAAGCGATTGTACTTAAGGAGCACTGGTATCTTGTCTTGAGCTCATAAACACCATCATTTCCTCTTTCATTTGCTCAACCGGGTGTCTAATAGTGTATCAAATGATGCTTCTGCCTCGGCTCTTGCTTCCAGTCTTGCAGTGACCAATATATGCTCTAATTCCTCCCTAGTCACGATGCTTGAGGAATGGCATGAAGGGGCTCCAAAGTAATCCCTTATGCCTACCCCTTCTCCAACTCCCCTGACACGGCCTAGATGCTCATGTTTGCTAGTAACAACTATCAGGATATCATTCCTACTTTTCAACCTAAAAGATTCCTCGACTTATTTTTTTATAAGTTCCTCTTGTAAGATAATACAAAATAACAAACATAAGTAATGCAATATGTTTCTTATGTAATTAATAATAACAATGATATATACTTACAATTTTTCTACCTACTATACGAGAATGTTCACTCGTATAAGACTCACTCCTATTTTGGTGAACAAACAACCATACTTCTTCTCGACGAATCAGAGTTGGTGGAGAAAGAAGAATAGAAGGACGGATTGATATACTTCTTCCAATCTCTTCCGTTTGGCCGCCAATAAGATTTTTTCAGCCTTTGCGAAACCCCTACGAGACATTGTATAAGGGCAATCATTGTTTCTACCACTCTCTTGTGCTTTTTGCCTGTGAATAAGAAAAAAAGGGTTACAATCAATTAGAACTATTGATAAGTAAATAAAATACAAAATAAGTCAACTCAGCAAAGCTTCTAAAGTAGTCCAAAGCCAAAAAAATTCTTGCCAAGTCGTTTCATCAATATATGAATATTTGCTGCAAGTAGTAGGACGAGGCTCACAATCTTTCACCTCGATAAGAATGCAATTGATGGCCAAATTTGTCTTAAACTTCCTCCAGCGCTCACTACAATATGTCATTGTCTTATTGTAAAGGATTTCACTTTGAGGAACGTCGTAAGTGAGCTGTAATGCATGCATTGAAGGAGTAAGTGATAAATTTATGACAAATTTGATAATCATTACATGCAGAAGAGAACTACATACCTGGATAGTGTCCCAAATATGTTGCTTAACCTTTTCATCGACATTTCTCCACTCTTCTATCAAGATGCCAGGCTTGTGCACAAGAAGTCTGACAAAACTCCTATATCGGCTTGCATTAGGCTCGATTGGTTTGAAATATCTATCTAACTCAATCGGTATCTTTTGCCTGGCACTCCAACTAAGGGAAATGTCTCTCAACCGTGTGCCAAGTCTCCCCTCTATACAAACTGGTTACTGGGCTTACTTTGATTATGGCTTGGAGTATTGCTGGGCTCGCTTTGATTTACACTAGCTGGCTCACTCTGATGAGTACTAGGTGGCACCGGCTCCTTTACACTAGAATGATTTGGATATGTCATTTTCCTTTTAAGACAACAAAGAAAGATAAATCCTTAAGATATAACATGAAAAGACTATATCTATAAAATAACTGTATACATTATTCGGATATAAATCATAATGATAATTACTTTAGCTAGCTAAATTTCAAAGTAGTTTCACAAAGAAATACCCTCCTATATTCCCTCATGATGATTATTTCTTATGCCGTGTTCATTATCTGCTTCATCTTCTTCATTCAATTTTGGTAGACCCCTGGAAAAAGGAGTCTTAAGAAGTTCATAATTTGAGCGACTTTCCTCATCAATATCAATGACCTTTTTTCCTTAGAGAGTTATAAACCATATTTTATTTTCCTGATTGGTAATATAGAATACTTGTTTCGCCTGATCAGCTATAATAAAAGGTTCATCTCCAAAACTTCTACTATTCATATCTACTAATGTAAATCCTAACCTATCGATGTTTACACCATTATTGACATCAACCCACTTGCATTTGAAAATGAAAAATTTAATTTTAACATAGTCAACCACCCAAATCTCTTCAATAACCCCATAATAAGGTATGGCTACCAATTTAGGGTTCTTATCTTTCAAACTAGAGAAGTAAATAGATTCAGCCACTAACACAACACCACTGTTCTGGACGGTGCTCTTATCATCAAGGGACTACGTGTAAAAAGGTATAACCATTGATTACAAATGAAGTCCAACTTATGACATCAACCTTAGGACCACGTGCTAACCATTTAATTTCATCAGAAACACAATTTTCTCTGTCAACCTTTTGTTTGAACTTATGTGTAAAAGTTTTGTTATGCTCCCTAATTAACCTTTGTTCAGTCATTCGACTATTTTCTTTTCGTAAATTTCTTTATGAGCATTCATGTAATCTTAAACTTCATCAACATTATTCAAGATATACAAGTGGACTTGTTGCAATTCATCAGGATCCACACTCTTTACTATTGCCTTACGTCTACCCTCTTCTTGATCATGATGTTTAGGAAGCCCAATATGTCCTACATTTGACAAATAATGTTGACAAAATGCCATAGCTTATATTTAAACAATAGATGTTTCAAGCCAGTTAGGGTTTTTCATGTACCCTTTTAGGATTTTCATAGTTCTTTCAATTGGGTACATCCACCGAAAAAAGATAGGGCCACACAACTTTATCTTCCTCACTAGATGAATAATTAGATGTACCATGATGTCAAAAAAAGAAGGAAGAAAAGGCTTCTCAAGCTGGCATAAGATCAGATATCCTTCATTTTCCAATTCATCCAATCTTTCCGTGTCAATGACTTTACTACAAATAGCATTGAAGAAGAAACAAAGTCTAGTCAATATGTGTTGAAGATCATATTCGATAATGCCTTGAATAGCTACCTGGAGTAGTTGTTGCATTAAGACATGATAGTCATGAGACTTTAGCCTTACTAATTTCAAGTCTTTCATCGACACAAGCTTCTTTAAATTTGAAGAATACCTAGAGGGAATTTTGATGCCATGTAAACACTCACAAAAACTTGTTTTCTCATCCTTAAGTAAAGTATGAGCAGCTGGAGGACAAAAAGTTATCTTACCATATGGCCTTGGTGTAAGTCTTCTCATATTCCCATTTCTTGTAAATCTAATCTTGCCTTCACACCATCCTTAGAACTTCCTTGTATGTTGAGCATTGTCCCAACAATATTATCACATATGTTTTTCTCCACATACATGAAATCAATATAGTGTTTCACATCAAGATTGTGCCAATATGGAAGATCGAAGAAGGTAGACCTTTTTTTCCATATATTTTTCTCATTTCTACTCTTTGTAGTCTTACCAAAGATAGCATTGATATTTTTCACCTTAGTCAAACTCTGAAGCATCTTCAAACTCTTGGCCACCACAAAAAAGCTTTTCTTAATCTACGATATGGGTGCTCAGTCTAAGAAATCTCCTATGACCAAGATAAATGGTCTTTCTTCCATGTTGAAATTGATGGTAGCATGTGCCTTCTTGACAAATTGGACATGCGTTGTGGCCTTTAACGCTATATCTTGACAAGTTTTCATATGCAGGGAAGTGATTTATAGTACAAAAGATCATGGCTCGTATTTTAAAAATCTCCTCCTTGTTTGCATAAAAAACATCGATACCTTCATCACACAACTCTTTCAAGTCTTCGATCAAGGGTTCTAGGTCAACATCTATGTCATTTTCAGGTTTTTTTGGTCCTGAAATCAATATAGACAACATAATGTACTTTCATTTAATGCAAAACAAAGGAGATAAGTTGTAAATTATGAACAGAACAGGCCATGAACTATGTATACTACTTAGGCTATCATAGGGATTCATGCCATCTGTGCTAAGCCTAAGCTTAAGGTTCCTAGATTCTTCACAAAAGGTAGGAAATAATTTATCGCTTTTCTTCCATTGAGAAGAATAAGCTAAATGTCAAAGCTTTCCATAAAAAATCCTCTCATCTGCATGCCATCTCAAATTTTTGGCATCAATTTCATTAGCAAATAAGCGCTTGAACCTTGGTATGATTGGAAGATACCACAACATTTTTGTAGGTTTCACATATCAGACATTACTGCTTCTCTTCATGCTCTTTTCTATACAATATGCAATCATTAGGGCATGCATGGATTTTTTTACACTTCATCCCTAGTGGACATAGTATTTTCTTAGCATCAAAGTATTGACAAGGCAACACATTATTATCTAGAAGCATGTTTTTTAAAGGCCTCAAATGTTTCTGAAAAATTCTTGTTGCTCTATTTATGCCGTGCTTGCAAGCTTACCAATTTCAATACAGCTTTGAATAATTGATATTTGTTACAGCCCAGGTACAATGGCTTCTCAACATCACTGCACATATTACCATATGCATGTGATTCTCAAAAGCCTCTTTTCCTACATCTTGAATAATATCCTCTATTTGATCATCCAGATACCTATCATCATCAAAGGCCACTCCCCGCTATTGAGATGCACTTGGTATTTCTAATTCTTCACCATGTCATACCCATATTGTACAATTCTTACAAAATCCTTCACAAATTAAATGCGTATATATATATGTAGCACTTAGTCGCTTGTCATTCAAACATTTTACACAAGGGCAATAGAACATCCTACTATCATAATTGACATTTCTTCTAGCAAAGTCTAGAAACTGACAGAAAGGGGCTTTGCACTTTGGAAGAAAGGCTTTGAATAGCAACGACGACACACAACAACCACAGTAGTAATGATGGAGGAGCAATGTGTGAAACATGGAGGGGCGCGATGGAGGAGTTCAAGCTACATAATGCCCAAAACAAAAGGAAAAAATTACTCACTGATCATAGGTTCATTGCGTCAACGTCGATTATAGACCATAAGTTTTATTAACAGTCAAGAAGCAAATTCTTTCCCATATGATAAATAAATTTTGACAGAATATGAATAAAATACTTTTCTTCATGTTAGAATCCAAGTTTTGATGATAAAAAAAGCTGATTATGTGTTTTGATAAGAAACTCATGTTTTGAAAGTATAATCATTGATTTAAATGGTTATCAAATGCATTTCACAAAGTTAAGAGAAAGATGCTGAGATTTTAACTGATGCACTCAAGTGAACTAGCCGAACTCGAGTGAGAACTAGTTTTGCACTTGAGTCTAGGAAGAGTTGGTCTAAAAGTGATTTACAGAGGCTACATAATTTAGAGATTTTTTAGCAACACCTGAGTGAGAGGCATTGCACTCAAGTGATGACCAGGTTTACACTTGAGCATGAAGGCATACTCTAGGAAGTGCTAAACAGAAAGAACAAGTCAGAGATAGAAAATGACCATAGTACTCGAGCACTGACTCAACACTTGAGTGAGAGCCAAAAGCTCACTCGAGTTTTGTGAGTATGGCACAGGAAGTATCTATCCGAGAGTTTTGAACTTGAGTAAGGAACCAAATACTCGTGAGTGAGAAAAATTACTTCCTCAAATACTGGTGGAAGTGCTAAACAAAAGGCTATCCAGAAGCGAAGATATACTGATGCACTCAAGTGAGGAACTTAGCAGTCGAGTGAACACCTCAACACTCACAAGTGAAAAATCACACTCTTGAAGAAAATACTGTAAGTGTTATCCTGAGACTCAAGTTCATAGTACAAAATACACATGCACTCAAGTAAGACATGTTGCACTGGAGTGAGAGGTCAGTACAGTCACAAGTCAAATCATTTAGAGAACAACAAAATTGGGAAATGAACAAATTTTCCATGATCTGAATGGTTAGTATATGCTTGTGATGTACTCATTTGCACTTTATATATAGTAAGATAATCCATATATATATAATTGCTAACTATATTTAATGAGGACAATCCTTATAAAGTTAATTAGTGGTGCATAAATAGAGATGTTTCAATCTTTTAGAGTATGATTATTGCAACAAAAATGATATATACTATCCTAAAAAATCATAATATTATTAAATAGGAAATTTGGAGTTAAGAATTCAGTCATAGATTACTAATATCTGTCATAATTTTGGTGGCACTGGTGAACAACGTAAGTTAATGGAAAAGCATCCAGACATTCATAAAAGATACAAGGACCTCAAAAGTCATTGCTCTGCATCATAATAATCACAAGCAAAAGAAAAAGACAAAATCACTAATCCGATTGAAGACCAAGGAGTTAGCTTCCGGCCAAAGTACAATAGAGTCGATGGTGCTTAAAATGATGTCCTCAAATTCATGGCACCGATAAAGGGAAGTCACGACAGAGGAGCGTGGTTACAACGGAGAATATAGGTGGTGGCCAGGAGCGTAATGAAGATTAAAGAATAGCAATGATGGCACACAACAACGACGGCAGTAATGATGGAGGAGCAATGTGTGAAAAGGAAGGGGCACAATGGAGGAGTTCAAGCTACATAGCTCACTGAGAAACCGCGATAAGAAGAGAAGCATGGTTTAGATTGCTAGGGTGGGACACATCAATTTTGGTGAGGGAGGCAGGGGATTTGGGGAAGCTTTTTAGACTAGTTGTCAATCATAATTGGCATTAAAAGTGGGAAAAATATTTTAGACTAGTTTAAAGAACCACTGGTCTAAAAAATTTCATATTTAAGACCAATTATTAGTGAAAAAACTTTCAGATATTTTTTGGAAAAATTTTTTAATCGTTTTAGACCGATTGTCTGAATAACTAGTCTAAAAAATTACAAAATTTTTTATTTTTTAAATTTTTTATTTTTTTGATCGGTTATTTTAATAACTAGTCACCGGTTTAAATGATTTATTTTAGACCGTATATCATAAGAACTAGTCTTACAAGTTCTTTTTAATTACAAAACTGTCACCGATTATCTGTTTTAGACCTTATCCGCTATAACTGGTCTAAATGTGGCCATCTAAAAAGGCAATTTGGTACTAGTGGTTCCATTTCTTTATCATGTGCAGGCTCACAAGCTGTGTAACATAATGATCATATTCAATCTATCTCCTTTATTAGCAAGCTCCTTAAGCATGCAACATAATCACCATATTCCCATCATAGATCTCAAATAGTATTCAACATTCATCATTCATTCCACACACAGTATGTAGCGTGTAATCAAACACAGGACCCACTAGTCATTTCCATGGTGCTTGGTTCCTTAGGCCCCACAGCCTCTTTGGGATTCCACCCGGATCACACAATCTCCTTTTTATGTAATGGCTGAGGGCAACACCATACAAGCTGGCTACCGTCCGAGGGCCTTCTCCCATATAGGACTCTTACCAAGAAAGGATTGTTCCCTCCTCTCCATCGAGGGCCTTTGCCACATAGGTGCTTGGGGGCTTTATTAGGTAACAATCATGACAAGCACTGGACCTCACTCACCCAGGCAACACCAAAGAGCTTGGTCACATTGGTCCTATTGCCCAGGGAATCACCCATATGCCATTGGTATTTTGGGACTCATTGCTTCGGCTACAACCTGATACAGTTTGAATATTCTGTTAGCCTCAAGACATACCTTAGACATACTGGTCCAATGTCATCGTGCTAGGAATCAACCATAGTGCCAGACACATAGGTCTTATAGCCCAGGGCACCGCCCAATGTAAACTTGCATATCGGGTCTTGCATCCTTGAGCCTCCGCTTTATACCATTTTCAAACACATCACATTCTACAGGCCTAAGGACTTACTAGTTCATCAAGTCTTATGGCCTAAGCACATACAATTCATCATCTTTGTTGAATATATATCGAGACCTAACTACCTAGGAAAAATCATTGTATGTGATACAGGCTGTGTCACTATAGACCATGCGGGTCTAATCATGACTTGGGATGATCAACATTGATGCGAATATCAACCTCCCCTATTGTCCTTAACCATTACACATAAATTTACTATGCTTCCATTGCCCACTCTGATGTTTATCTACTCATAGGAGCTTCAATAATGTCAAGATGATTTAATAGGAGTCCCACAGGAACCTCCTATAATACTTGATTGCACTCGAAATCTATGTTCCTTTGTGCCAATTCTTGGTCCGTTTTGACTTAAATCATTCTAAGCTATTTCAAATTCTTGTGGGACGAAAGCTTAACAGTTGATTTATAGGTTATGGTTTTCTTGGTTACCCTTCCACTCATACCTTTCTCACATCTTTTGCCATCCACCAATCGACTCCTAGTATAGCCTCAAGTTATTGAAATAGCAAGCAAATCAATTCTATTTCTCATTTCATTAGAGAGTTATTACCTCAATCAATCCTTTACGGGAATATTTTATGATCGTAATCTTTCCTTATGTTAGGCTTAGTAGCTAGCAAATTTTTAAAATTCATTTCTGTAAGAATTCGTATCGGCAAGAATCTTGTTATCCGATTATACGGATCTTCTTTAGGTCAACACCATTCTTAATATATCTGCTAGCCTAAGGGCATACTGGTACCCTAGGTCTTAGGGCCTTTGGACACACAGGACCACTACAACACATCTGGCGTGTAATATCATATAGCCAAGGGTCTCTAACCCAACTTTTAGGTTCATCATGAAATCTGAAACGTCAACATCACACATATTAAAAATCATTTTCCTCAATTACACCTAATAGGCATGCTAAAATCATGATGAATAACACCTATTCTAACCTTCAAGGTATTTAGGAATTATCCTCAAACATTACTGAAGGTTCAACACTATCCACAAGGCTCACAAGGTTCAAACTTCTATCATGGAACAGAAGCATAGTGCAACCAATTCACATTTTGACCTAAGCATTATTTCAACTTAGATCTGATTCAAGCATATCATCAACCTTCAGTATCATCAGATCAAATCCTCTAGGATCAATATACGGTATGATCATCCCTCATGTTATAGCACCGTATATCGTATCTATATCCCTTTGACACCACAGTGTTACGAAGGATTATCACTTAGCATGGAGAAACGTCAAAACATTTACTATGCCTACATTTTCCATAACCCCATCAAATGGACCTTTCTGAGCGGTATACACCGCAACAGAAATGTCTCGATTTAAAATCAATACTTACATTAGCATTGTCTCCATACATCTAAGCACTCTTGAACTCATCTAACTCAAATGATTATTAGCCATGGAGAAACCTTAAGACAATTACTATTCCTCAAGTCTCTATAACCTTGCCAATATAACTTCCCAGGGGGTTACCTATTCTAGAATTTTCTTGGGTTGAGCACGCTTAACTTTTAGGTGCTCATGCCAAAACGTAGATACTGGCTCCAATTGCTTTTAACCACCGGTACCCTGAGACTACTCTTGTCTCAAGCATCGTGCCAGCTACCTTCGACTAACTAAATACTGTGTGTGATGTGCACACTGGCTTGATCATACTTGCTTCCTCGGGTTTGACAATAACCTTATACCATCCTCCATCCGGTATGGTACTACTTGCTACCCTTCAGATATTCACTGATCTTTAGGGGCTAGTTCATAAACTAGGGTGTTTTACTCCTTTGGTACCCCCTTCCATGCATATATTCTATCACTGTTTAATCAATACCATATCAATATGCTATCATTTTGTTAGAACCACCACTCAGCCAGAACCACTTTAGGCTCTTCCAAAATCGCTTGGGCTCTGATACCAAAATATAATACCCTTATCTTATTTTCACATTTTTCAGAGTGCTTATGTGCAGTTCAGTGGGCAACACATAAATAGTGTAAATATAATGATAGATTGATACAATGTACTTGAATACATTACCAGTTTTCCCACAGGGTTTGATAATATACATACAATTATCTAAAAGTTAGACTACATATAACCAAATAGCTTCTATCTTGGGATCCACACCCTTCAATTGATCGAATCTACCACTTTGCCTTTAGAGCCATTGGTTTCCGCTGGAACATTTATTATTTATGAAAAAAGGTGAGATTCTAAGGAATTCCAGTACTAACATACAGTCGTTCATATAAAATGTGAACAGTAAATATGTCATGCTTCAGGTTATGCACCAATTAATGAACAATATAATGGCATGTATACATGTGTAGAGGTTTAACCCCTACTATCTAAACACCTTGGTTGGATTGGTACTCAACAAGGTAAAAGTGCACTTTTCGCACTAACTACCCTTTCTTGGCAGACTGCCCCTTCTCAACAGAACCATGTTGATTAATTAAATTACAGAAGATGGCATCTCAACAGAACCATGTTGATTAATTAAATTACAGAAGATGGCATACACAAACACATAAACATTGGCATAATGTATGAAGGATAGAATTACTACCTTAAACCCCTTTTTGCTACTTGAAAAGCATTCCTCGTAATTCGTGCCAACAGCTCGACTCTTAAGTTGGTCCTAAAATTTCAAATGTACAAGAATTAGGTTAAAACACATTAATGTACTATTTTAGACACCTCCAAAGTGTTTTTGGTGGTTATATGAGTCTAAGTGAAAAATTACTAGAATGCCCCTAGAGACCTAGTTTAACGGCGACTTACTTGGTCCGACCGTACTTTTCCTAAAATTTTGACTTGGGCTATTCTTGCATACTTTTGCCCATGAAAATCCATTTCCGGCCTCGGTTTTCATAAAATCATTGCCAAATGACAGTTTTGCCCTTGTAGCCCCTAATTCGGGGGCATTTTAGTCATTTTGCTTTCTAGAGCTTTTCTAAAAAAGTGTTGAACAGTAAACCGCTGAATTTTCCCTTCTGAACACAATGGAACCATCAATTTTCCCTTCTGCGAAAGATTGGGGTTTTTGAATTTTAACCTCAAATCCTTGCTCCTTTCTACTCCTAATCACTTGATTAAGTATTTAATTAAATTTTAACCATGATATAAACTAAATTTAGGCAACATAACAACTAGGGTTTCCATTTTCTCAAATGATACAAATCACAGAAATCAATCACAAAACCACTGATCAATCCAACAATAACAACAATAATTCAAAGTTTATGAAGTTACCTTTGGTTTCCCTTGCTTTCTCTCACTTGGTCAAAACTTTAGCCTCTACAAACCTTAGGATTTTACTTCCTAAACACTATAAATCATGTAGAAGAGTAGCTTAGAGGAAGGATTATACAAGTTAGAACCCAAATCACAAAGGAAATTAACCTACCTTTGAAATTTTGCCCCTCCTCTCTCTAAAATCACCAAAGCTCACTCTCTCTTTCTTTCTTTGGGAGCTTGGACGTGAAATAATGGAAAGAGAAAGATGAATCATGGCTTTATGAAATATCTACATATTTTCCCTTAATTTATTTTATTCCAAAAATATGACTTTTATGACACACTTCTACTTTGATCTTATCCCTTTCAAATTGTGTCATATTCTTCAATTGAAAATGAACTAATCCTTCCTCCCTTTGGTTAGCCCATAATGACATCCCAAGGGTCCATTAGAAAAGCAAAATAGCTTATGGTATTTTATTCCAAAATTACAACCTTTGCCATAACCTTTTTTCCTATTTTCGGAATAGTGGCAATTTTGGCAAATTTTCTGCCCAAACTTTAAAACATCATAACTTAATTTGTAGACATCAAATTGTAGTGATTCCAAAGGCTATGAAACCTTTATTGAGTCTAGTTTCAAGAAAAAATATACCATTTAGTCAACTAGAAGCTCACACTTCCCAAAAGTTGTTTTTGGACGCTGCCACTAATGTTCGCCAGTTTCACTAGGCTAATTTTAAAAGTTCATACTCCATATGTACTGCTCCAAATAATTCCCGTAACCTATCAAATTAAAGCTCAGGATGTCTAATTTCATCCAGAAAAATATTACAATATTTGGACATTATTTGATAATCAAAATTCATATAACAATATTGTTGCCTCACAAGAAATTTTTACTAGCAGCAAATCCTCTTTTCTAGGACTCTTGCTAAACTAGGGCTTAGCAGTCCACTTGATTCAAGCTTATTCTCAAGCCTTTAATTCCAAAATTTGGGATATAATAAGTTCCACAAATTGTATGCCATTATTTCTTATTTTTGTTTTAATGCCCCAATAAGACATCCTCATGGTGCTTCAGTGGCTGTAGTCCAGCCACCTAATTTCCTAGGAAAAAGACCTATTGGACCTTATGCATTTACATTGCTCTATATTTTTAGCCACTGGACTCTCTGTTTTGAGAAATATCCTTCTTCATGACATTCGAGGCCACATCATCAAAGTTATTAGCGGTTGCAGACTTTAAATTCTGGTTCAGCCTAAACCACCATGGATTCCTTGCTTCCTCTTCCACAAATATCTTTCCACTTTGTATGCAACAATGATCGAAGAGAGGGCCTATCAAATCCCCTTGCCTCTATCACCAAACCCTGGCCCATCAGAAAAGGCCTGAAGAAGAAATAGAAACCACCCAAGTTGGTAGTGAAAACTGCTCCCGTATGGAGAGAAGGAACTCACCGTAGTGGTGAGAGAAAATTGCAATGCAAAAAATGAAAAACATAAGAGATAAATTATGAAGAGTCACACATTTAATTTAGAAACAAAATTCACTTCTAAACTAGGTCCTACATTAAAGACCGGATGGAGTATAATTCATATTATATAGGGGTGTGTGTGAGTGTTTTGAGCCAGTTTTGCTCTAACACATGCATTTACTATTTCCTATGAAATCCTTCGTTTGATGCTTATTTTAAAGCGCCCATATAACCATATTGTCAAAGCCGTAAAATTAGTGATTAAATCATTAACTTTATTTAAAAATTAAAAAAATAAAAATGGTTAACTTTAATATCATGAATTCCTTGACCACGAACTACAATCTCATGAATTACATCTAACAAGTTATAGAAATTACAACTAATAAGATTTTAAATGTGGGAAATCTTTAAAAAATACAGGTAATACCTCACTTAGTTATTTATAATATGAACCATCTATTTCTTATAAAAGGTTTCTTATACTGCTCTAGTCCTAAATGTATGACCTAATGTGGAAGTGAATTCTGGTCTTAAGTTTATGATTTTTAAAAGGTTAAGTAGGTGATTTATAAAAGGATTTTTTTTTTATTTTTTCTCTTATATTTATGATTTTTCTTTAAATTAATTTGACAAACTTATAAAGTAATATGTACTCGAATGTTATACTGCAGTATTTTTAAAAGATTTGTCACATATGTTATAATTAAATAATTTATTTAGTTTCTTTAACTATTCTAAATTAAATAAATAGTTCTTATATTAGAATCAAACATTAATAAATATAGAGAAGATGAATTGACTTTTACTTGTTGAAATATTAGTTGTATTTTTTTATAGCAACGAAGACAAAACTTCTATAAAGTGGGTTATAGAATAAATATGTAATAATGAGAAAATGATATGTTGTTGTTTTTAACACCAACTAAAAAAAAATCACCAACACTCTATCTCTCCTCTCTTGAAGCAATTTTGAGTTGGAATAAACTAACTTGACAATCCTCCCAAAATGGTCAAATAGTCGAGGACACATTAATTGGTCAAACAGTAGCCAAATGGATTCCACAAGGAGAAAAATGTAATCCTTCTACTATTATATTTGTTATCTCCAATGGCTTTTTCATTAATAATATATAGGGATAAAGGGAAAAAATGTCTCGAAAGTTTCTACCAATAAGCACTGGATGTTTGGAAGTTTTCGAAGGAACAATTTGCCCCTCCATTGACAAAATCAAATGATCAACGTGTGCCGACCAGAATATGCTGAGTTGGCTATGCCATATGGCATGTTATGCTACATTTTATCCCTCAATTATACCCTGTCATCAACATCATGTTTCATCCAAACTTTCTTTCCTCTATCCCTGACCAACAGAGCTTGTCTTCCTCTTCTCATCCTCCTCATTTCAATCTTCTACGGCAAATAAATTGCATACTATACTAATAACTAGGCATATCAAAAAAAATCAAAGAATGTAATCCTTATTATGCTCTAGAGTTTCTAAAATTGGGTTGCTTTTTTTGGGCGCCATGATTAAGTCGGCCTTGCTTCCATCGTGTTCATCTCCCTTGCTCCTTGATCCAACACCTTCTTCTTCTTCTATGAGATTTGCTTCCTCAACTATCTCTCTTGCTCGTCCAAGTGCCAGGCTTATATTCTCAAGCTCAAACCCTTTAGCCAATTCAAGTTTGGAAGGGCTGTGAAGGAGCCTCCATTGTCTCTATTTTTTTTAAAAAAATCATAGAATAGAATGAAGTTAAAAAAACCCCCTGCATCATCATCAGTGACAGCATCCATAAGCAATCCCAAAAATTAACAATTTGGAAAAAATCAATAAGAAGGGAAAAAAACCACCCTCGCCCAGTTCATCATCATTAACAATCAATAGAAAAAAAGGCATTAACATTTGTGGAAGGCAAAAGGAAGAAAATGAAATTAAGAACCAATAAAAGCATAAATCACAAGAGAAAAGCAATAGAAACCACATCAACTACCAATGAGCTCAAATCCAGATCAAACTCAAAAGCCCAAAACACTAGAAATCAAAAACACTACTACAAAAAACACACGCTACAGTACTTGATTTAAAGAATACTATAACGCTTAGGAAGCGGCGTAGCTTCCAGTGTAATATCCTGAAGTGTAATCAAGGATTTGTAACTTCAAAGTGATGTAATTAATGTTAATTAAGTACTTTTGAAGTAAATAATACGAACTGTGATGAAAATGTGTATGATGATGATTTAGTAAGCATTATGTTAATCAGGGATAAAACGGTAAATTTACCAACCGATTGGTCAGTTACTGAAGAGAAAACTCTTTAGTAATCAAGATCAATGGCTAGGATTGAAAGAACAAGAGGTGGAATTCTATGCGTGCAAGACCATAAGAAATCATTGTAGGAAGAAGGAGATGGTGTCATGTGGTCAAATGAGAGCCATTGGATGAGAAGTCAAAAAGTCAAATATTTTCCCTCTCTCCTCTTAGTCAGTTTGTGCATAGGGAAAAAGAAAAGAATGAGATCATCACCTAAATGCCTCATTTCTCTCTCATCTCTCTTCTCACCTCCATTTTCGCTGAAAACAACCAAGAAAGAGAAAGTGAAAAGCTTGGTTTTAGGTAGGTTAATGCCTTCAAATGCTTATATTATGTTTATTAAAGTTGTTTATGGTGTTGAGGGCTACCTTGCCATGCTTTCAGAATTTCTAAAAGTGGTGTTTGATAATTGATCAAATTTGGAAGTTGGTGGAATCAAGGAAATCACATTTGGGAAAGAAAAAGGTAAATATTTGATGAAGTTTGGTATAATTGTTTTGGCTATTGGTTTGGTTTTGTGAATTCTGGATTTTTACTCTGATTTCTTGTGATTTTAGAAGATATGATTTAGTTGATGTAATGTGGTGGAATAGATGCCAAGTAGTGTTTGGGAGTCAATGGTTTTGGTGTGGATTTGAAAAGAAGGAGTTTGACAAATTGTGGTTTGGGTGGTTTTGTGAACTAGAGTTGAGAATGTGTTAATTGAGTTGAAATTAGGTTGTTTTATGGTTGCCAATAGGTTCATTGTGGAGTTTTGTATGGGAATGAATGTTGGTATAAAATTTGGGACCATTGGAACCAGTTTTGGGTCACTTTGAAAACCATATAAGTTGTTGCGATTTGGCATATGATAGGCATCACTCGAGTGAGGGAGGGTCTCACTCAAGCACGATATGAATTTCTAGAGTTTTTGGTTAAGTTTTTAGGCAGAAACCGCGAGCACACTTCTTGCCTTGCGAGTGAAATATGATCCTGCTCGAGTGTGTATGGGCATGCTCAAGTGAGGTCCTGCCTGGAAGTGGTCTGTGCTCTCAGGCAAACACTCTTGGTGTTGCACTTCCTGGTGCTCGAGTGCACTTAGGGTCATTGCTTGGGTGCAGCCTCTTGTGCTCGAGTGAGTGTAAGAGATATTTCGAGGATTTGCTTTCGGGCAAACACTTTCTGTGTTTCACTCTCTGGAACTCGAGCACAACTAAGGGCATCACTTGAGTTAGAGGGGTTGTCACTCGAGTGAGGCAGCCCAAAATTGGTGTTTTGCATTCGAAAAATGTATCTTTTGGGTAGTTTCTTCTAACCCTTTGGGGATATGTTTAGGCCTATTATAGCCACCAAAAGAGTCTAAATGATAATCAACATAAAGTATTACGAAATTTGAAAACTTGGAAAGAGATTGATCTATTGTCCCTAATTTGATTTATATGATTCGACATCTGCCATCCTTGTGAGCCCACTGTGACAGCGAACGTCAGGAAGGAATAAGGTAGTGACTTTTCATTCGTACCATATGTGATGCATTATATGTGTGTATTATCATTGATTTGTGATAAACTCGTATGCTGTGACATTGTGATTATGTGTAAGCACCGTCATTTTGATAGTCCCTGAGTAGCTAACAACAGTTCAAGCAAGGGTTGTGTGCCTTCCCGGCGAAGAAAGGGGATGAGGATGAGGTGTGACTTTGTGATTATGTGAAAAGCCGAAAGGCTATTTGTGAAGGCCGACGGGCCATTTGTGAAAGCCGGATAGCTAGATGAGCTATAAGGCTATGTGTATGCACTGCTACGCTAATAGTCCCTGAGTACCTAACAACGGTTTGGGTTAGAACAGTGTGCCTTCTCAGCGGAGAAAGGGGATGAGGGTGGGGTGTGATTTATGTTGATGCTGCTGTATGATGATTTGCTTACATGCTATGTGCTTATGTGTAGTATAAATGTTTTGTTACTACTGGGATTCTCTTGAATCTCATTCTTTCCTTAAAACAAACCTTTCATACAGGGCGAGTGGCTCCAAGGAGAAGCGCACGACCTAGAGTGGTTAGAACCCCGTAGGGACATTCTCTTTTGGATATGTTGGTTGATCATATTGGACAGAGATCTTGTAAATTATCTCTGGGTTGTAATTATTAGTTGAATATAGCTGTGTAATCCCTTCTAAGGGAATTATAACCCCTTTTAGTGAATGAATGGAACCCGGGGTTTGCTGGGACTTTTGGTTATATCCTCTGATATGTATGAATGTAAATTAACTGCTCAGGTAATTATATTCGATAATTGAACTTGAGACCAGAATAGGAAAGAAGTTTTCGAAAATTTTGTAAGGATCCTACCATTTAATGGGTATTTTAAAGAGTTTCGAATTACTCAATGGTCTCTAACCCCTTTTACTATGCATTATTGAATATTAATTACGTTAATTAAGGCAGGGGGTTAGATTTAGCGCCGTTAAAACAAGCTACGGCACTTCTTGAATATATGGAAGTGCCGTAGCTTGATTATTATTTTTTTATAAAAATATTACTTCCTACGGTGCTTCTCCAGGGAAATGCCATACGAAGTCATTTGACTTCCTACAGCACTTCCCTGGAGAAGCACCATAGGAAGTGATATTTTTTTAAAAAAAAATAATTTTTCATAATTATTTTATTTTTTTGATAAAAACCTCCATTTACAATCTCAAATCCACAATCTACAACAATTTATAATACAATCCACAGTAAAATAAAATAATATAGCACGTATCTTTTGCAATAGTGCATCTTCATGTATCAAGCATAAAAGAACTCTAGCATTTAAATTGCTTAAACTTGAGCCATACATGTTATTTCTACGAAGGATTAAACTAAGTATTATTATATTTGTAAGCTCAAAAATTTAAAAACTTACAATGTATAAGAAGTTCAAGAAGATAGATTTGATACTTCAAATAAATATCTGAAAAAAAAATTATGAGCACACATATAAGATTCATAACAGATTTTAACTAAAAGAAAATGTGAACCAAATGTTGAAAAAAGAAAAACACTTACAGGCTAAGGAGCTTCTGAAGGAGGCCAAAACAAGAATAAAAACACATGGGAGAGGAAACTTTCTACAGCAACAGAGTTCTGGAAAATGGGGGAGCTAAAGAGAAAGCGGGAAGATGAAAATGAAAATGAAAATGGCGGGTTATGAAAATTAAATTATAAGGTGGGAGAAGCTATGACGCTTTTTGTCAAAAATGCCGAAGCTTCTCAGTTAATAAAAATGATGGTCAACTTAAAAAACAAAAAGCAGAAGCTACTGTGCTTTTTCTCAAAATGCCATAGCTTCTCAATTAAAAAAAACGATGGTTAAATCTTTTAAAAAAAGTAGAAGCTATGGTGCTTTTTCTCAAAATTCCGTAGCTTCTTAATTTAAAAAAAATGATAACTAATTTTTTAAAAAATAAGACTCTTGGACGACACTTGATTACCAAGTGTTGTCCAAAACTGAGCCTTGAATGGCATTTGGTTTCCAAGCGCTGTCCAAGTACCCACCATTTAAATTTTCAAGGCACTACTTTGACTAAAAAATATTATTAAGGCACCAACCAATGGTGTCAAGGCACCACGTGGTGCCTATTTTTTTCCTTGAATTATCATTGATAATTCAAGGCCTTGAATGGCCTTCTCTTGGAGAGCACTATTCAAGGCATCTTTGGCACCTTAGTTGGTGCTTTGTTTCAAAGCGCCGGCTAAGGTCTTTTATTAAAAAAAAATTAAAATCCTTTTCTTATGCGACGCTTTGTTTCAAAGTACTATCTAAGGGCACATATTGCATAACACTTTATTATGAAGTGTCGTCCAAGGGCTTTTATTAAAAAAAATTAAAATCCTTTTTAATATAGATGACTTATTTTTAAGTTTTGATCTTTAAACTGATTCTTAAATTTAATTTTTGTTCCTTAGTATAGATAAATTTTCTCAAGAAAACATCTTATCATAATAATGGATCTTTGACACTTACGGAATTTCTATTATTCCATAGTTGCCGTACTTTTTTTATAATAGTAGTAAAGGAATTATTTTTTTTAAAAAAATAACACCTTGTATAGCGCTTTCCTGCTTAAGTACCGTAGCTATCACATGTATTATTTTTCTTTTAAAATAAGAAGTCTCCTCCGGCACTTGGTTAAAGAAGTGACATAAGATTGGTGCCGCTAAATCCATATTTTGTAGTAGTGAAACCACATCCAGAGTAATCCGCAAACCAATATAAACAATACATAATCAATAGGGAAAAGAAATAGAGGAATTGGATAGGATGAACAGAGATATGGAGAGATAAAAGCACCAAAGGCAGCCAAGAAAATAGAGAACAAAATGAGAGAGATGCAACATCTGAGCACGACGGCGGAGTATTGGAGGAGGAGCAACGAGGTTGATATTGGATAAGATGTGTCGTCAGTGTCGAAATAGTGAAGTGGTTGAAGATGTTGGTGATTTGGACAGCTTCTAGGCATTTTTTTCATGGCGATGCATTTGGGTTGATGAGAGTGAGAGAGAAAGAGAGAGTGGAGGCTGGAGATGATACGTACACAAGAGATGCCAGAAAGGATGGAACCAAGGGTAATGCCTGGAGATGATGACCTACAATCTTCGATTGAAGAAGCTGAAAGAAGGAAGAGAGGATATCAACGGTGAGGGTTTCAAAAGAGAGGGAAAGATGAAAGGAATGGTGAGGTAAAGATAGAGTGATGAGGTGGCAATGATATGCAATATATGAAGTGCCATGAAGATAAATTGGTCAACCTTAACAGTCAAAATTAACTTTTTAAATGGTAAGGGCAACATTGTACAATTTGTTAAACTTTTGGGGCAATTGATACGAGAATATGTTGATATGGATATTTAAGATCATAGAATAAAAATGAAGGTTTATAACTGAAATAGATAAAAAGAGAGCTGGAATTACGTCTATTGAGAAGAAAATGATTGAAAATCATGTAATTAAGGTGATTTCGACAAATATAAAAGAAATGTCCTTGGATATGCCGGTCAGGAAGCAATATCAAATAGTATAGAGTCCCCTAAGAAGATAATAGGAAGATTAAAGAGAACAAACACTTAATGACATTATTGAGTAGAATCTTTTAGTCAACAGCTTATTCAAAAAAATTTATTAATTTTTATAGAGCACAATATTAGCACGATCTATGTAGCTAGCCTCAATTTGCTAATAAGATAAAACTTACTCCTCTAACCTTCTTTATAAATCATTTGCAACATTATACATAAAAACAAAATCATTTTCAACATATTTCATTGAAAGTAAGAAAAACTTTAAATCTCAGTATTAATCTTGCCATAAAATTTAATAGTTTTCAAACTTTACCCTTATTTAATATATAATACTTTACCTCAAAAGTAAAAAGTCTTTAGAATAATAATTAAAGGATAATATTGTACATTTATATGAAAAATTTAATAATTTGAAATTATAAATAGGGTTGAAAAGCATTCTTTCTCTATCTTGTACTCCCTCTGGTCCTTTTTAATAGCAACTTTCTCTTTTTTAGAGTTGGTCCTTAATATAAGCAACTTGCTTCTTGTATTTCAAAATTTTAACTACTTTTTCCTTTTCTACCCCTATTAAATATATATATTTATATTAATTGTCCCACACTCACAACTAATTTTTTCTTATATAATCATTTATTACTCATTCTCTCTTCTATTTTCTTTTCATAAATAGGGGCATGCATATTTGGAAAAAAATAACACTTTTGAGATATGTATTGTTTTAATTAATCTTAACTGCCATTCATTTTACACAATAAAAAAAAGTTTCTTATAAAAAGAACCGAAGGGAGTACTTACTAGAAGCAAATGAGGAGTAATGTGGTTGCATACCTCATTAGATCACCTCGCAAAGAGAAAAACCTAATCCTTCTATTTTCTTTTTATATAACATGATACCAACCTTTTATCCATTTTGTACATTGTCGTCTTCACGTTTATAGGAGCATAACATTCGTTCTTTGTATACAGAGGAAGTAATCATTGACATCGTGGTCTAAGTGATATGTTCAATCATTAATCAATAAACTATTTGAAACATCTCAACCACCCTTTAAAAGAAAATCATTCTAGCTAGCAATGCAACTTTAGATATACGGAGTAACTTAAAATCAAGGGAAAATGACACCTAGGTCCTAAGCAACAGAAAAAACACCACAAAAGTCAGTTTGAAAAGTCAATGATCGAGATTATTTCCCAATGTCCATTTATACAATTACACCCCAAGGATTTTAAACTTCGATCGTTTGTTTTCTTCAAAATGATTCTAGGGCTTTTGAAATTCTCCATCACCATTCACACACTCTGCTTATCCGTCAGTATAGCTCTGGTTGTCCGTCGCTCATTGCTATCATTCGACTCACCATTGGTGACTCCTCCAGTGCCCAAGCATCTAGCATTCCTCTGAATTCGTAGGCTACATTGGTCCTCCCAACACCTAGCGTTCTTTCGTTGCTCTTCCAAATCCTTAGCCACCTTTAATGTCTTTTCTTTTTGTGAAATGCCACCTTGAATTTCTTAGGTTGCTACTAGTTTGGGATTGGGGCAAAAGATTGAATCTTGGAATTGATTTGGGGAAATACATTAGTTAAGGAAGGTGGTTTTTGGATTCCAATTTTTGCTTTCTCTGTGTGTCGCTGCTCTGTGATGGCCGAATCAAGGTTCTTGTTTTGGGGGGTATAGATGTTTGTTTATGAATAACGTTAAAGGCCAGGGACTCTTTTATAATATGGTTTGCTGATAATATGCTCCTATAGCATTGGGTTTCAGGTCTGAATTAATGGTTATGAGGTTGATATATATATTTTTTCGTATGTGATATTTTAACACCTAACTCCTGTTTTGATGTAAAATGCTGGTTAAGGAAAGAATTGATGTATTTGGAAGTATGTTAATGTTGATAATCAGTGTTCTATTAATGCCATTGTTTGTGTGGGTTATTACTGGTTTTTAGTAGTTCCAGCAGAAGATTGGTTAGTATAGGAAGTTAGTTTGGCATTAGGTTCAGTGTAGACCAATGTACAAATTACTACTTGTCACTTTAGGATAATTAGCAATTGTTGATATGAAAAAATGTATGTTGTAAAGGTTCAGCCTAGAAAAATGTATGAATTGTTGAAAAAATGTATGTTGTGTGTGATGAGTTTCAGAAGAAAGTTTTCTTTATGGCCTTTCTTTTGAAGCGTGTGAAGTAAACCCTTGTACTTCATTATTGTTAGATATGAATGTGTGATTGATATATTATGTAGATAACTCTGTTCTCTGCATTGTTGATCTGGAATTGCAATTAACTTCATAAATTACTCGTTCATTAGATACAAGTGATTGGTTAATGTCTTAAGTTTTTGGCGATGGGTAATTAAAGTAGTAATTATGTTTAAGGTTAAGTAGAAAATGTCGAAGAACACAAAAAGGAAAGATGGAGAGGGAGATAGGCTGCTAAAAGTATCTGGGTATATATTGTTCACACAAAACTATTTTAAGAATAAGAAGAACAAGAACGAGGAGTGCAAGCATTTAAAAGAAGAGACTCAGTCGATGAAAGAAGCTTGGAACTCATTGAAAGATAAGGAGAAGGAGGCATATAGGGTGAGGGTGAAGAATTTAAGAAGTGAGGCAAAATGGACAAAATATGTCATTCCATTCTTGACTTGATGTGCTCCAAATTAGTTTATGAAAGTGTGTAGAAGTGTGAAGAATATAGAAGGTAGGATGGAGCGGCTAAAGAAAGTTGGATATGATTAGTTAGTTAACTTATGCTGCTAAAAATCCCCCAAGATTTATGTGGTCAGTTTATGTCTGCATTTGACCTTCCAACTAACAATGTTTCAATTCAAGGGAGATCACTTAACATCCATTGGGAAGATGTAAAACAAATGATGGGCTTACCGTGTGAGGGGGAATATTGAGGAAAATGTCAATAACGCAGAAGAAGGTTTTCAGCAATTAAAGACGTTGTGCGGGATAATGCCATACAAGACGATTGAAAAATGGCTAATTGAGAGAGAGGAAGATCTAGAATTTGAATTCCTGTTTGTTATTTATGCATTGGGAACTCTCTTGTGTCCTGGAGCAGGTATTAAAGTGAGTGATCTAGTGTTGAAGGTGATGGTGGCAACAAAATGATCTTTTAGGGACTATGATTGGTTGAACTTTATGTTCAATGAACTATCCAATTCACATGCACAGAACAAGAAAAAAGTCATGAAAGGGAAAGATGAAGGCAGAATCAATGTAGGCGGATGTATATATTTTCTAATGGTAAGTACAAGTTTTATCTATGTAACCTTTGTTGGCTTTGTTTAATGAGTTGTAAATTGCTGCATTAGATGTTGAAATTTGCTACTGATAAGTTGTTATTTTATTTCTATACAGGTGTTTTGCTTACAACATTTTCCCCTGGGCCAACTACACTCCTCTATAAGTGACAATGCGACTGGATTTTGGAATGACAACAATATCAAGGGTAGAGTGCAAATAGAGAAAGAAATCAACTAAGGGTTGCTACATTCTGTGGGTAATGTAGTTGGACCTCCCTCTTCCGAATTGCATCAACAAACTTTGTTAATACACCTGGTAAGTTGTGAAATTTGATGTCAGCCGCACATTCTGTCCAAAGTATTCAATTATTTTTTTCCTTTCCTAATTTGAAGGAAATCAAGAGAACATATGAAAGACTGATATCAAGGGTGGTGTCAATAGTGCAAGAGGAACTCGTTTCCCTTCAAGCAAGGTTGTTGGGTAGGGGAAACATTGATGAAGGGGAGGAAAAGGTGGTAGAAATAAAATCTTCATTAGAAAGTGAAGATAAAGAACCTTTATTATCAAGTGAAGATGACAGGGCTGACATAAGAAAAGGAGAAGATGATGAGTTGAGGTTTATAAATGAAGACGAAGGGTAAGAGGAAGAACATGAAGATGCAGCTGCTATGGGAGATAAAGGGGAATTGGAATCGAAAGGGAAGCAAGAATTACAATTGAGGAAATCTACAAGGGTTAAGAAACTCGCTATTGACTCTCCCTGGGTGACAACAATGGGTAAGAAGAGAAGAAAAGATGACAAGGATAAGCAAGATTTATATCAAATGTGCACTACAAGATCTAATTCAGCAGAGGAGGATTAGGAGTAAGTAATTACACTTCTTCTATCTAAATTAGTTTGAATGAAGAAAACTGACTTTATGCTCTTGTTTCTCTATTAAGGAGTTTGTGGATATGTATGATTATTTCTTAACCCGAGGTAAACTATAATGTCTTTTGTCCAAGGGATGGATTAGTAACAGGGTAAGTTATTTATACAATAAACTCATACTTTATTAATTGAAGTATGTGAATTACTTACATTTTTGTAATGGTGCATAGTTTATATCCATGGTTGTGAAGACGTTGGTGGGTGATCAAGTACACAAGAGCAGCCGGGTGACTAGACATATATTTTCTATAGAATTGATGCAAAAATTGTCTGCGGATCCTAAGAACTGGTCATTCGAAGCGCATGGAGCGGAGATCTTGCCTGAACATATTGGATACAACATTGGGGATTGTGACTTCATTTTTGCTTCAATACTGTGCCTCGATAATTGGTTTTGTTACGTTTTTGGTGATGAAGACAATACGGTTCTATGTGCTGGACTAATTGGTTGACACATATGCAATAGCATAAAAGCTAGAAGAAGATGCAGGTACAGGGGCTGACCATTAAAAAAACCCAAGAGATTGAGCAAAAAGCAAAAAGAAGATATTCAAGCCAAAGAATGGTTGGCACTACAGTATGTATGCACTAATTTCTTAAATGGTTAGTATGAAGTTGTCATTGTTGTTTCGTGACATGACAAACTTTTTTACAATTTGCAAAGAGATTGCATCATTAACGTACTTCAACGAGTTAAACCTGAAGATATGACAAAGGAGGAGAAATAGCAAACAAGTGAACTGAGCAAAAGTGCATGTCCAGGCTGATACATTAGTAGTTTTTTTTTCTCCAACTCTTTGAAATTTAGCTAGTTTGAACCATTCGGTTGTTATAATATTGGAATTGTGTATGTAACACTTTGTTTTGTAGCGATTCATGTAGAGCTCATGTTCTATTATGGTTACATAGTTGTGATGGCTCTACACATGACAAAGAGGGTTATACCATGCCTAAGCTTGTTGATGATCAGATTCGTCAGCTAAAGGTGGAATGTTTATGGTGTCTAGTGACACATGAGCAGAACAAACATGCACAAAAGGTGTTGTCCCTTCTCGTTGGCAACCAACAAATGAAAAGGAAGAAAGACATGTAGTATTTGACATGTTATTTTCTAGTTTTGGCTAGTTGTTATGTACTTGTGTTGATATTTTGTAGAAATGCCTTGTTGCAGAAAAGGCACTAATGTTGTACTTATGTACAGAGATGTGTAACAACATCATGAGTTATTTTGGCAACTTAATCAGTTATTTTGACAACATGTATTTATGAAATGATTTACTTTCAAGTTTGCCAAGTGAGGACTTTGACAACACGTTATGTGTATGTTTACAACATATTTAGTTGTTGTTTCACAGGTAAAGGAAACAACTATTTACACGCCAAGGTCACCACACCATTTTTTTGTTTACAAGTGGATATGCTTGTTTTCACAACACTATAAGTCATTTTAGCAACTATTTTCTAATGAACGTTGACCACAACGAACGCTAATTTTACAACATGATCAGTCATTTTAACAACTACTAAGCATGGGGCCACATGAAATGACGCTTAACACAGAAAATGGGATTGTCCACTGCTTTGTGTAGTTTTAACAACATCTTAAGCTATTTTGTCAACTTATGCATTTAATTTTACAATTTATTTCTGTCATTGCACCAAGAAAATATCTTGGTCCATAGCAAGCTTACCTCTATGGATGTCATTATTTACAACATTTAATGCTTTATTTACAACATTATTAGTCATATTAACAACTTCCTCTGGCACTTAGCCATATGTAAATATGCTAAACATATGGGAAGAGTTAACCACTTTGTGTCGTGTTTACAACATCTTCAGTTTCGTTTACAACATGTTTAGTTATTTTTGTAACTTATTAAGTTATGTTTACAACTATTTTCTGTTGTTGCACTAGGGCAATAACTTGTGAAAGAAGCAATAACATACACATTAGTTTGCTGGCACTTGTCATTGTTTACAACTTTTATTGCTTTATTTACAACATTATTAGTCATATTAACAACTACCTCTATGCATTTAAAATTTTCACAGTGGCACATAGTCTTACCATCAGCTTAACACAGTAATAACTTAATGTGATTAAAATTCCTAATGTCACATTTGAAACAGCTGAAGGCCTTATTCACAAGGCATTATGTATGTTTTCACAACAAAAAGAGTTATTTTCACAAAGTTATAGGCCAACCTTCTGATGCTTGTTTAATTTCATGCGCCTTCTGTGACAACCCACCTAAGGTGAAACCCCAACTTCAATAGTTAAGATCATATGTGTAGCAAATTCTTAGCATTTCTTGTCTACCACCTACCACTCACTCCATTATTAAGCCCAAGCTCCAACCTTTGACTAACCCCTAAATCTTAATCCAACCAACTTTCACACAGAAAAAAATTCCAGTTCGCTGCCGTTCCTTGCTACCCGTAGATGGAGGATGTAAAAGAAGACGTTCCCAACGACATTAACACCACTTGTCGTACGTCCATTTTTCTCTTTCTCCTTAATCACAAAAATGCACTTTCCCTCCTCTCTTCCTGTGCCTTTTCTGTAGTTATTTCAATGGCGGGTAATTGTGTAAATGGACATTGGGAAATAATCTCAAAAAAGTCCCTAGGAACATTTTAAAGGGACTTTTAGGGTATTTTTTCTGTTGCTTGCGACCTAGGTGTCATTTTCCCTAAAATCAAGTGTCGGATTAAACGATATTGCTATTTTAACATATTGCTTTTTATATAAGAAAATGTTTAAAGTTTATAATAGCTCTAGTTCTAAATATAAAAGTTACTTAACTAATTTGATTAGATTAAAAAATTAGTTAAATTGGTTGTATACAATTCTAACGTGTGCTCAATAGGGATACTTTGGATTTAGAAAAATTAAAAGTTTATAAATTTGAGAAATAAAGTGAATTGATTTCTTATATTTAGAACAAAGCCTAATATGCAATTAGCTTTTATATTAAAGATATGAGATAATTATATTTCTTAATATATTTATTTAATATGGCTAGCAGATAAGTTGATTTTGATAAAAAAAATTCAAAATCATTTTCAGTGAACAAATCCCAGCTTGTAAGCATTATATTACACCAATCATGCAATTAATGATAAAACAAAAAGTTTAAAGAAAAACCTAGGATTTCCACATACATGTATGGGGCATATTCCTCAAGTTAGCACATACCAATCATGACTTTATTTATTATTATTTTATTAATTAATCTTATATATATTTATATTAAAATACTCCACCGATTCCCCACCCTTGTTTACTATAAATTGGAATCCATGTTCTCCCATACGCACCGTCAACACAAACTCAGCTCAACAATGTTCTTTAAACACTTGCTAGTGTTTCTCATTGGAGTATTGATGTATCTCACCACTTCTAGCTTCACAGATTACTATCAGCCACCACCAATTGAAAAGGCCCCACCCTATAAACCTCCAGTTTACAAGCCACATATTGAGAATCGCCCTTTTTACCAGCCATTGGTTGAGAAGCCCCCAATTTACAAGTCACTTGTTGAGAAACCACCAGTTTATAAGCCACTCATTGAGAAACTCTTGTTTGCAAGCCACTAGTCGAGAAACCACTTATTTATAAGCCACCAGTAGAGAAGCCCCCTATTTATAAGCTACCTATAGAAAAACCCCCAGTTTACAAGCCACCCATTGCGAAGCCTCCTACTTACAAGCCACCAGTTGAGAAACCACCAAGCTATCAATCGCCTCCTTTTGGTTACTGAGTATCCAATGATTTTTAGCCTATTTTGGCACCCTTAAAATAAAAACACGTTTTCACTCAATTCGTCACCAGTTGTTGCTTGGTATTTTATCTTTTTTGTTTTACCTTGTCTTTGTTGTGTGTATTGTGCATGGCTATTATGGCTAAAGAAAATTCATAGTTTCCCAAATGTAATAATATTGATTATCTATGATAAAGTTGTCTTATGTAGAATCCTTTGTACTTGTATTTATCACTATATATTTAAGTAGTTAGAGCAAAAATTTCATTTATGATCATCTTCCCAATTAACTTTTGGGGTTACGCACAATTTTCTAACGCTAGATTATTAAATTGTCCTAATTTAATTCATTTCTTGTTTTTGATAGCCATTAAATCCATTTTATCCAATGGAAATTTATATAGCAATGATTAAAGTTTATTGAAAATTAAATAAAAATTTAATTAAGCACATTTATTTAAATAATAAAATATTTTTAGAATATTGGATTTAATTTAATAATATTAATTATGTCAAAATTAATTTAAATGTAAAATAAATATCAAAGTCATGACATTTTCTTTAACAGAATCAATCCCAATATAGAAAAGGATAATGACAAGAAGATATATTAAATATTAGCTTTAACTTTTTAATATCAACGAAGAAAAAAATGGAGACATGGTTAATGGTTTTGTCTGCAGCATAGTCGCGACGACCAAATACGTAGCAAATGGGCCATGGTACCCCAAATAATGTTGGAATGAATTCAAAATTTTTAGGGAACGACAAGCTATTCCAATAACAAATTTTAGAGACTGAGTTATAATTTAATTAACACTGTATGAGCATTAGATATCATATAGAATTGATTATATTTGGGGAATCCCTTCTTAATAAGCAATTTATCTCTGTGTGATGTATGTTCATAAATTATGCATCTCAATTGATTTGGTAGGTATTAATGTGTTAAAAGCTCATCAGTACTCACACATTTAGCCTGTTTTGTACTCAGAGGTCACGTAACCCATTATTGCACTGATTGTCCATTAGGTCTTACTACTTATATGATAAGCACTCAGAACATTCATGTTACAAAACATATCTATATGTCGGTGTTTAGGATTAAATGTATGTTTATCCCTACTGGCCATACTTTGCAAATAGCTAAATACAGCATAGAGCACTTAATAGGTCTTACTACCCAAGGACACTACACTATGCAAACATGCACACCAAGTCTTACTGCCTCTATTCTTTGCTCAATCTCAACCCCAAATAGGTAGCCAATAGACAACATAAGGTATCTCAGTTGCATGTTTTACAGACCGTCTCTTACCCCACAGGCTACTTGTGCTTTTCATCAGTGCAACCAGGACTATCATGTGTGACTTCCTGGCTATATCGAGAACTCTCGATCATGGGGTTGCTTAACATACTCTGATTGTATAGTAATCTATTGCCTTGATGACATACTAGTCTAACAGATCTTTTGTTCTCAGGACACATAATCCAACTTCTATAATGGATGCATATAAGGACTACAGCCTTAAGACACTCAGTTCACAACACTGAATATTCTGATCTTACTACCGTGTACAAACATGTATACTAGGACTTATTGCCAATATGTCTGTCTGTTAACATGACTATCTATAACTAAGTCTATCTGTTCATCGTTCTGGATTAAATGATTGTTTGACCCTTACTGGCCATATTGTGTGCTCTATTTAAGATCAAATGACTATTTGACCCTTAGTTGCTATACTCTTCTGGAGCAGATAACTTTCTGTCCATACTTGTCTTATGTTTTTCTCTACTCCTCAAGTATATTAGAATATTAACACTAAATATATCACAAGGCTTTATCCCTTGTATATATCATACTGTTTAGCAAATATTCTCAGGGCAGTTTTCACACCTATAGGTATGAGCACCATCAAATTATAAAACAATTCATGTATGTTCAACCTAAAGTGCTTCACACAGTCAAATATAATATAGGTATGGCTAGCGCTAATACCTATTAATGCTTGCACAACATAATTGTTAAATCAGATTGTCTCTTGGGTCATCTCAGGCGACTCCTGCGCCTTTTAATGAATTATGGTGAATACTCTGCCTTAAGTCCTGGTCTAGCCTTTGTTTGTCATCATGTGACTGGCCACAACGCCAACAAGTTCTATCCTTAAGGAATCTTTGCTCGCTGTGGCTATTAGCCTAATACGACTTTTTATTATTCTACCCAGAGCAAACTTCCTTATTCTTGCATCACTAGGAAGGATTCCCACTTCTCGATCTACCCTTACTATTAACATTTCTGTTAGTACACAAATTTAACAAATTGTTTTATGTGATATGGTACTCTTCTATTGCCTTGTTGAATTTTGTGAATTTCTTAGAGACCAGCTTTTCTTAGCTCTAGTCTCAGTCCCCGAATCATCATATCTGATATCTATCCCTTGTCATTATGATACCTCAAGTAAGAAGAGTATTGAGACACTCAGATGAATCAAGCCAAGTACTCATTGAAACTTTCTTTCTCCTCTTGTTGAATTGATGAGTTCCTATCAATTTTGATTGATCGGGGAATAGATTCCATGTTATCAGAATATTTCATGTCTGAAGGATCATTTGTGTTCTGTTTCTACCACACATCTCACAGCTTATTTCTAAGATTGTTTATCATTGTTTGATGTTCTATTAATATGCTCAGTATCTATTGTATTGGGTCAGGTCTAGTTTCTTGACCCTGCATAGCATTTCCACCTCTTGATCTTACCATCTTTATTTCTCACTATATGAAAATAAGGAAAAGGTGAATTCCACATAATCATAAGGGCATACTTGTTATTTCACAAAGTTTTGGGCACACAAATACTCCTGAAATAACGTATAGTAGACATTTATAGCAGTTAGGGAAAGCCTTTAACAACATACAACCACTAAACTACTGTACATATTCTTACTCCTTTATATGATATATCATGACATGTACATGTGACTTCCCAAAGGTTCACCCATCATGACCTTTCCCTGGGCTAAGCATGCTTAACCTTAATGTACCAGTGTAAAAATGTTGATACCGGCTCTAATTGCTTTCGAGCACCGGTATCTTGTGACTACCCTTGTTTTAGAAAGTTGTGCCAACTACCTCTGACTGACTAAATATTGTGTATGGACTATATATCAGTACCGATACATGTACTTGAACATGTACCTGGTGATATATTCCATGAAGTCAATAAGGTTGTTATTTGGACCCCGCTTTATAATCTCGTTCTTCATCTGAGCCCAAAATGCTGTATCCAGAAAGAAGTATAGTGTTATGTGGATCCAGGTATCATCCAAAATCTCCAAATCAAAATATACCTGACTAACCTATACTATGGTGAGATGGTCTGAGTACATAGTATACTAGTCTAGAGGCGTGTCATGCTCTTAGACAATCCACAAATATATGGCTTTGATGTACTCCCATAGCTCCTGATATAGTCGCAGATCATGTAACATGTATACCATTATAGCTTTGGAACTAGTAATAGAATCAAGATCTGACTTTACTTTATCAGTCTATGGTGATTAGTTTCCCCAATTGATGCACTCACTAGTGATGCCAGTCAAGGGTGAGGTCAATGCTTGTGCTCTGGCCTTACTTGAACCCATTTCCTTGGGTTGCGTAATATCCTTGACCACCCTCAGTTTGATATTATAATACTTGTTACCCTTTGGGTATTCACTGATCCCTCGGGGTTGGTTCACAGCAGGGGTGATTCACTCCTTTGGTGCCTTCGTCTGTGTATGTTTCCTTTTACCACATAATCAAAGACTATATCAGTATACTATTCTGTTATTGCCAGAATCACTTGCTTTGATACCAAAAATGTTAAACCCCTCACTATTTTGACATTTATCAGAATAACAATGCACAATTCAATGGGCATCCAGAAGTAGTATAAATATATTGAGATAACATACTTGATTACATTATAGGAATTCCCCACAGGTTTGTACATAATACTTACAATCCAAAAGTAATGAAATAAAACTACAGATGACCAATGTCCTTGCTTGAATTAGATTGAAACCTTCAATTGTCTGTATTTACGTCTTTGCCCTTAGAGTCGTTTTCTTCAGCTTGATGAATTATACATTGTAGTAAAGGGTGATATTCATAGGAATCTTAGTAGTAATAGGCAATCAAACATATAAAATGCGATAAGTAAATATGCAATGCACCACATAATGTAATAGAACATTCATACTGTAAACATGTTTATGCACACTGTTTAGGGCCAAATGATTGTTTGGACTCCTACTTGTCTGTCTACCTCAATTGGGTCCTATATGGCTGAATGCTACTTATGCTTTTCCCATCGGATGGTATTTGTGCTTTTTCCATACCACAGCTAGGTTCTGTTCATATTGCGTATATCATAGCTTGGTCGCATTAGGTTAGCTGGTACTTGTTCTTTTCCCACCTAACGGTACTTATGCTTTTCTCATACCACAACTACATATCGTGCCCCAAGAACTATTTATATCACAGAATATGATAATACATAGCACAAAAAGCATTTAAACAATCACATAATGTATAGGAGATAGAGTTACTACCTAAAATCCTTGTCACTGCCTAGCTATCGGTCTACTACTTGTTGTTCGGCTCAGGCAACTGATAAATCCTAAAATTCCATATTTATAATAAATGAGTTATTGCTCATTCATGTTCCCATTCTAAACTCATATAGTTGGTTATCTTTACTCTTAGAGTTCAAGGTAATTACATTTTGCCATTACCTTTTTAAATTTCGCACACTGACTAAAAGCTGCCAGAATTTTCATCAAAATTTGAAAATTCATATCTTTATTTACCAATGTCTAATTGCAGTGATTCCAAAGTCTATATGACCCTTATTAAATATATTTTTAAGCGAAAATATTGTCCTTAGACAACTGGATGCATAGCATTCCTGAATTTCTATTTATTGGACACTGTCATAAAAACTTGCTAGTTTTTCTTGGCTAACTTAAAAAAATACATAACTCCTAGTGTACAGCTCAAAATGATCTATATGACCAACGAAATTAAATCTTGATAAGTCTAGTTTCATTCTGAAAAATCTCACATTCATTGGACATTGTTTGCCTATTTAAAAATATCACACAGCAGACTGCCACGCAAAAAATCACATTGGCAGCACAATTTATATTCCAAATTTCAGTGTTTAATTCTAGTATCCAAAATTTACAGCCAGAGGCAATTCCTACATAGTTTTTTGTGTTGAACATAATGGAATCATCAAATCTACAAAATTCTAGCCAAACACACCTAAAACATATATGGACAAAAATCTAGAAGTATTTGGGAAAATTGGTGTTTCATAATTCCATTCAACTAAACTCCTTCCTTTCACTTTTAATCACTTGTTTAACCACTTAAACACCTCTAAAACATGATTGACCAAATTTTGGGCAGCACCTCCCCTTAGGGTTAGGCATCCCCAATCACCAATTCAAGCCAATACAAACCACAAATTCAACCACAACAACATCAACCACCTTGAATCCAACAAAGAATATGATCAAAATGTGCACAATTGAGCAATGATGTGAAACCAAAAATCAAATGCACATTTTCCTATATGGAGTATCCAAAATATGCACAAATATATCATATAGTATATAAAACTCAAGGAAAATATGCTGAAATGACATGAAATCCTAGATGTTAATAAGGGATAGTCTTAAAAAATATCTACTACTACAAAATAATGATTTAGTAGCACCCCTCCTATGACACTTCTTTAAATAAGCACCATAGATAATTGTTTATAAAAAAAACAAGTTAAGGAGCTCCAGCGTTTCTTATAATAAGTGCCATAACTTGTATTAGGCTTTTGTGGCACTCTCCTTAACAAGCGGCATACAAAACATTCATAGGGAAAAAAAGAAAAATGAAAGTCCTAGCTATGATGCTTTCTTAAGAATGCGCTGTAGCTGAGTTATTTGTAGAAAATATTTTTTTTCTTATTTTTGGAGCCACAGGCTATTGGCTCCGTAAATTTTTTCTTGAACGATAGAGAACATATAGTTCTTTGTTCATCCTTTTTCCATATAGTTTATTACTGAATATCTCATTGCCTCATCACATTTTACCCTCTAAATTCTTCTCCTATAACACATGCCTAATCTCTACTTTAGGTATGTTTCTTATATTGCTTGCTTCACAGACAAATTCAATGTTACTTCATGCATGCACACATTATTCCCCCATTCTTGTGCCTGCCAAGGCCACAGGCACATAGCCACAGTCAGCCTTGGCTTTTTGCCAAGGCAACTGTGGCCTTGTGAGGGCCAATTCTGGCCAAAGTATAATGGAGAGACCTTGACCGGCGCTTACTTGAGCAAGCACCAATACTGAACCATGCCCCCTTGACCGGCACTTTCCCCACCGAGAACCAACCAAGGTCCTGTGAAAAACCTTGGTCGGTGCTTGGTTGAGCAAGCTCCGGTCATCATCACTATTAATTCCCCATGACTCCCTTCAATTATAATATTAATATTCAAATTGATACTTTCATTTCCTCTTACTTTTTAGGTGGGAAAGATCAGAAGATGAGGTCTCAACCAACATTAATACTTATTTTGTCACATAGCTTTCTCCTTTTTTTCCTTATTTGTTTCTCAGACTGGTCTCAGAAATCATAGACCATATGGGTGTGTTAGTAATCTGATGAGCCTTGTTTTGCTTTATTGTCACGTTGTTTTGTTACCATTCTCCTTTTTTCTCTTTCCTTAGCTAATTATTCCATCAACCTTTAGCTTTCACACATTACACTCTTTCAAATAAAAACACATTATACCTTCCTCAATATTAACCTCTGTCCTCTTTTTTATAGCTTTTTCCAAAACAACATAATTTCCCCTACATCCTTTCATAACCATAGTTTATAATATATTCCCTTCTTATAAAGTCATCTACCTGTTGATTATTATTCTATGTCAAGGCATCAAAAATAAAATTTTAAAAAAACATATTCAAGAGTCCTTTAATCTTTTGCCCCCACCTTGTTTTGTTTTGCCACTCTTATGTGTGTGTATGTAGTTTAATTATTATATTAATCCTTTTTTTAAATCTAAATAATCTTTTTCATACTCTTTTAAGTTTCATCTCTATTTTAACTTTCCCTCTATTCTCATCAGATTGATTATTTGATCTATCTTTACACATACGCGGTGCAAAATTAAAACTAAGGGCCTTGCTGTCATATATAGATCCAAATTGGAAAGGTAGGGTTATGTGTATGTAGATCTTAGAGGTCAGTGTGAAAATAAAGCTAGTTTTGAAATTTTTTTAAAAATGATGTGATATGTATGTTGTTATTATGTATGAGTTTGACATAAAATATCCATTAGTTCGTCTTGGCAGGCACATGGCCACAGTCGGCCTGGATATTTTGCAAGGCTACTATGGCCTTGTGAGGCGCTGGTTGCACCTCCTTTCACCAGCTCTTACCCCACCAAGTGTAGGCCAAAGCCCTTGCTGTCATGCTGTAGCCTTTCAAGGTTGCAGCCTTAGCAGCCATGCAAGTGGCCTTTATGAGAAAAAGTTGTCTTCCTTCTCGATCTATAGATTATCTAGACTAAGGAAAGAGCGAGAGATCAGACACTGTGCGCATAGAGACTGAGAGTAAGAGTTAAGAGCTACTACTACCATAGTGGAGAGATCACAAAAGGCGATCGAGCTTTGATCATCACCTTCATTCCTCCTTCATATGCTAAGGACATGCAAGCTGATTATTGCTAAGGTATCCCGTTAATTAAGGTAAGCTTTAGCACATTCTTTCCTTATTTATTTATTTATTTATTTTGCCAGTATCCTTCTTTCCTTATTTAATTTATATGGTTTTGGCATTAATTGTCTTATTATCTATCTTTACTTCCATTTAATTTGCCAATGCTTCAATTTCCCTTAGTATTATTTCAATAGGGGGAATTTAGATTATATTTTTTGTATTCTTTTAACCTATCTAATTTTTTTCATTTAATTACAAGCTAAGATGTTGGTAGCTTCACTATCGCCATTCATTTCTTGACTTAGCTTTCACATGAATAATGGAGACAATAATATATACTGTACTTTCTAGTCTTACTTTTAATTTGTCTGATTTAATAATAATAATAATAACGGTTACTTTATATCAATTAAGGTTATGTTTCAAGGCTAATAACAATAAGGCATCTGAGATAGATTAAAACAAATATTGAGGATGCAATGGCGCTTGTGCAGCAAACACCATAGCCCCCTTCACCATTTAATTTTTCATTTATTTTTTTTATATAATGAAGGGATGTTATGGCGATTGGTGTCCAAGCACCGTAGCTTTTATATACCTTCTATGCCGCCCAAGGTAAAAGCACCATACAAGGTATACAAATTTGCTGCCCTCGCCATTATTGTCATTTTTCTCCCGCGTCCTCTCGTACTCCATTTTCTATATCTAATTGGTCCCCACTCTACCTTTCCTTATCCATTATCCCTATGCCCTCCTCTCTTTGACTGTTGCTATTGGAAGCTTCGTTGGTCCCACTTTTTGTTTTTTCTTATCTCCGCATGCGCATTTCTTCAAAAAACTTTTGTCACTACACTTCTATTACAATACAAAGCTTGGTTACCCACATGTTCTTTGCTTTGTCTCAGCCTTGTACAGGAAGTTTCTTAGTTCTTAAGTTTTTTTAGGTACGTTTTCTTCTTCTTCTTTTTTTGGTAAAATCTGTCATGAATATTATATATGTGCTCATGATTTTTTTTTTCAAGTATTTATTTGAAGTTTCAGCTGTCTTCTTAAAGCTTGGTCTCCTGGTTGTTTTTTGCTCTATCTTAGCCTCTTACAGAAGTTTTTACTAGCTTGTAAGTCTTTAAGTGTATACTTTTTATAGAACCTTAAGTCGTACATTTTCATGCATCTTTTTTAATTTGGGTACTTGAAGATTGGTCATCAATTTAGAATAGTTAATTACCTGAGATTTCTTATGTGTCCTGCCAATCATTAAATTAAAGGAGTATTAAACTAGGTAGTCAGAGCGTTAAATATCATTGAGCTATGTAATATTCTTTTGATTTAATTTTGTTGTGAGTTGTGAAAAATTAGTATGACTCATGCTATGAGAATTAATTGGTTGATTATTTGTGACTTTAATAGTGTTTAATACTTGAAAATCTTCAAATTTGATGACGTTATGCTACTGATTTTTTTAAATAAATGGAAAAAGATAAAGGTAATTAGTAACTGTAAGAGGCAAGTAACTAACTACTTTTAAAAGTATGGTTAAGGTAAAGATGGATCAAAAATAGATGTCATCTAATCGATGCTTAAGGGAATATATAGATTGGGTAAAAGAGTTTATTAGATTTGCAAGCGAGCATACAAATTATCCTAACAAAATCTTATGTCCTTGCTTATCTTGTTGTTATGGAAAATAGATTAGTCCACTTGATTTGCTAGATCATTTATTGTGTCATGGAATTGATTAATCATATACAAGATGGACAAGGCACAATGAGACGGATGATACATATTCTGATCGAGTTCATACCACAATTGCTCCTTTTAATGAGTTTGACCTAAGCATATGTGATGATGAGGATGATGGTCTTCAAGAAATGCTAAATGCATTCGAAGGAGTGCTTCATAATTTTCCTGAAGAATTTGAGAAGTTGAAAGGTGACGTTGAGAAACCATTATATGTGCCACCCTTAGGCACCCTGTAGATGCCCCTCAATGGAAAAAAATTGATTATGACCATCCTAACTTCTCGAATGAAGTAAGGAATCTACGCCTTACACTGTGAACTGATGGAATCAATCCCCATGGGGTTCAGAATAGTACATACAATACGTGGCCGGTGATATTGATGATTCATAACCTTCCTCTATACTTGATTATGAAACATAAGTTTATGATGTTGTCTATGTTAATTTATGGGTCAAGGCAACCCGAGAATTAAATAGATGTATACTTGGTTTCTTTAATTGATGACTTGAAGCTGCTATAGGAGGAAGGCGTCAATGTGTATGATGGGTATAGGGAAGTTTCACTTTAAAAGCCATGTTGTTTGGCATAATAAATGATTTATCTACTTATGGTAATTTCTCCAGATATAGCATCAAAGGATATTGTGCGTGCCCTATATATGAAGATGACATTCATTTAGTGCGACTAGATCATTGTAAGAAAAATGTGTACATGGGACATCAAAGATTCTTACCATCAAAATGACATTGTAGGAAATGGAAAAAGGCTTGCAATAGTGAGTTAGAAGAAGGTAGCCTACCAAAGATGTTGACCAGTGCTTAGGTTTTTGAGAAGGTCACACATTTGGATAACAATTTTGGCAAGCCTTTTGCAAAACAAGTCGGGACAAGGTGTTGGAAGAAGAAGTCTATTTTCTTTAAACTTCCATATTATAAGTCCTTATATGTGAGACATTTTCTTGATGTGATAAACATAGAAAAAAAATGTCTGTGATAGTCTAATTGGCACGTTGCTCAATATGCAAGGGAAAAGCAAGGACAGTGTGAATACTAGGTTGGATTTGGTTAACATGGGAATCAGAGAAGAGTTAACTCCGGTTGACCAAAGGCACCACACTTATCTACCTCTAGTGGCTTATACTCTGTCAAGGAAGGAGAAGAAGTTATTTTGTGAGTTTCTCGAAGGAATCAAAGTTCTAAAGGACTATTCTTCAAATATAAAGAATCTTGTATCAGGGAAAGGGTTAAAACTAAGAACCTTAAATCTCATGATTGTTATGTGCTTATACAGAATTTTGTATCGGTTGGTATACGGTCAATCTTGCCCAAAAAAGTAAGGAATTCCATAACTAAACTTTACTTGTTTTTCAAGTTGATTTGCAGTAAAGTAGCTGATTCAATAAAGTTACAAGATTTGTAAAGGCTAATTGTTTGTACTCTGTGTGAACTTGAAATGTATTTTCCACCTTCATTTTTTGACATTATGGTCCATCTAACCATACACTTAATGAAAGAGGTTCAATTGTGTGGTCCAATGTACCTGAGATGGATGTACCCAAATGAGCGATTTATGAAAATTTTAAAAGGGTATGTGAAAAATAGATATCGACTAGAGGAGTGTATAGCTGAGCATTACATGGTTGAAGAAGTAAGTGACTTATGTGCTGATTTGCTATCAAATGTTAACCCTATAGGGATCCTAAAGTCTCATATGAAGGGTGAAGATCAAGGAAAGGAACAAGTAGGAATGATGTAATCAGGATATCTGTGCAAGCTCACTTGTATGTGCTACATAACACTGATGAGGTTGAATCATATTCTGAAGAATATAAGGATGCTCTTCAATTAGTACATGGTGAGAGGAATGAAAATTTGATAACAAAAGAGCACAAATGACATTTTCCAACTTGGTTTAAAAGGCGCATTAATAATGAGGTGGAGAGGAATCCTAATTTTGTTTTTGAAAACTTAAGATGGCTATCGAATGGACTAAGTTTAAATGTATTGTCTTATAATGGTTATGCAATCAACGGTTACAAATTCTACAAACAAGAACATGATACAAGGAGCATAATATAGAATAGTAGGGTAACCCTTGTTGCTGATTCATGGCACAGATCTAGTACCAAAGATGTACACCCTATCTACACAACAACTTCATACTTTGGTGTAATTGAATGAAAACGGGAGTTAGATTACATAATGTTGAGGGTCCCTGTATTCATGTGTAAGTAGATTAACAACAAAAATGGATTATAGACAGATGCTTTAGGGTTTAACTAGATCTTTCTAAAGTTTGGTATAAAGATAGTCTTTTAATTTTAGCATCATAGGCACAACAAGTGTTTTTCATTCCGAATCCTTCTAAGAAGAATTGGTCCATTGTACTTCCATCAAACAAGAATTATCAATAACAAGTTGTTAATGAAAGTAATGAATATTTGAATATTCATAAGGATGATCTCTCCTTTGAGATGTTGTGGTCAAAATATATTGATATAGATAAAGATGAACCCTTATACATGAGACATGATCATAAAGAGGGGACTTGGTTTTCAAATCAAACAAGAAAGAGGAAAACATGATAATGAGTGCCTTGATTTTTTGCCTTGTATGATTTTTTACATGCATTCATATATTTCAACATAATTTACTTTCATTGTCATGATTGTCAAGTGCATGCTCTGATATATTGTTTGGTTTATTTAACTTGTAGGAAAATGGATCCTCACACTGAAAATGATATTGTTCCCATCGAAGATGTTGATCAGGCAACATTTGAGGATGAGGTAGCCTGGGGCAGGACCGTAATGTCAAAACTTTTCAAACTATAGAGTAAGGGAATTAGGCTAGAGCTTCAGTAGAATGATAAGGGAAATCCAATCGGACTAAATTCCAACACCTTTATTAATTACATTAGAACATCGGTCAGAGAAAGAGTCCCCATTAAAGTTTCAAATTGGCGCCACACAAAGAAAGATTATGGCGATATGTTCTTCGATTCAATTAAGGTAAACATTATTTACTTTATTATTCTAGTTGTTTTTGTATCATGTAATTACAATCTAACAAATTATATGTGGTTTTTCTTGCAGTCTTGCTTCATAATTGAAGAAGACAAAGAGAAATTTGTGCAACGAAAATGTGGCAGAATTTTGAGAAATTTTCGCTCCACTCTTGTCAAATTCTACTTGTGGGACAACAATGATTTTATCAATCATACACCGCTAGAAATGTACGATGGGATTATAACTCAAGAGCAATGGGATCAATTTGTGGCCTTACATACTACTCCGCAATTTGCAATAATGTAATATTAGCCTTTACGTACTTGTAATGTAGTAGTATTTGATATTTATTGATATGAATCATTTAGATCTAAACAGGAAAGAAGTGAGCGAAATCGTGAAAATGCATCCAGTATGCCATACTGGTACATAAAAGGACTGGTCTCGTATGCAACGTTGGAGCAACAATTAGTAAGCACTAATAATTATTTCATATGAATATAATATATGTGACTACTTTTTAACTGCAACTAAGTTTGATATGTAGCTACAAGAATCACATTCTGATGATGTCACACATATACCTTGGCATGATTTGTGGCTGGCCGGCTACATGAACAAAGAAGGCAAAATTCCCAGCGAATAAGCCAGAAAAGTTGCCAAATATTGTGTAAGTAGTGGATTAAACATACAATAAAGATTTAACTTTACTTAACTTATTCTATTTTATAATAGTTAATATTGTTGTAATTCTTTTTGTGATAGCGCTCAATGACGCAGGAATAGCAAGACTTGGTGCATTATGTTGGTCGCAACCGTATGATGGTCATGTTTAGGGTACTAGTTTTGTAGTGACCCAAACATCGTACTACAGATATTTATTTTTATGATTTTTTAGGTTGCTGCTCATCATAAAGGAAAATGAATTTAAGGGCATGGGAAGAACTCAAAGTTTTCATCAACCGAAGAGAAGTCCCAACCCTCAACCAGCAACCGAAGCAACTGATAAATTCCCTCATATCGCCAATAATTGGCATTAATGGCACTAGCTTTGATCAGCCAAGGAGGTCAGTTAATACGTTTCGATATTGACATCTATCATGTAGTTATAGATCATCATGTCAATGGTAGTGTGTTGAATGAAGTGCTTAGTCGTTATTGGCTTAGTGCGACTACCATCAACATATGGATTAGGTACTTTATCATCATCATCTATCACTGTTATTATTATTATTAATCATTAATTTTTTTAGGTTTTAATGACATTATTTATTTTCTGCAAAGACACTTGTACCACAATTTGTTATTACACACAGAAATGGAGAATAGATTCGTATTCATATTTTTAAAATTCATCTTCTTCTATTTTACTGAGATATGGATTTTATTATGAGATCTCATAAAATGATTGTAAGACCATGTCTTACCTACCCCTTAATACCAATATTAACTAGAGTAGTAAGGCACGGTTCGGTGAGTATATAGGAATAGCATAAATATACTGATAATATGTACATGATTACATAATTTCACCATAGGGGTTTATACATAATAATTACAACTAATGCAGTTGTACAAGGCTACTAGGGTGTCTACACTCGTTACAAAAAAATGTAGATATCTTTCTGTCTTCGTTCCACCATTGCATTTCTCTGCATGTAGTCCTCTTTTCTGTTCTCAGCACACCTCCTGTGATCACCTGACTACATGGTTAGTTGGGGGAGGGTGAGATTCGAGAGAATCTCAGTAGCAAACAATATTAATATGCATGCAAGATAAGTGCTTAATGCATGACATACTTGCATTACATAACTCATGCTAATACAATGACATATTTGTGTGCTCAATGTTTCATGCTACATACTTATGGCCATAGCATAAATAGAAACAGAGTTTCAATCATTCATATATATTTCACATAATTAAGCAAAGCAATCACATGATCAATACAAAAACACAAATATTGAATACATGTTGGAGTGGTAAGTTCACCTTTCCCTTGCCTGCCTATCGGTCTAATACTCTGTGTCCGGCTCAGGCTACTATCCGATACTAAAATCCCAAATTTACAATAAATGAGTTACTACTGATTCATGTATTAGTACAAACTCATTGTGTTGGTTATATTTGCTTAAAACTATAAAATTACCAAAATATCCCTGGGGACTCGATCCAAGCCCCTTTATACCTGGTTTAATTGTACTTTACCAAAAATTTTGACATCGGCTATTCCTACATAGTTTTACATGTAGAATCCATTTTCGACCTTGGTTTCCCAAAATCACTGCCAAAAGACGAAAATACCCATAGCAGCCCCTAACTTAGGTTTTAGGAGCAATTTTGTCATTTCACATTCCAAGGCTTTTCACGTTTCATGATTAACATGAACCCTACACAATTTTCCCTTTAAAACACAATAGACTATCAAATTGATGAAATTCCAAGTCCTTCCCCCCATTTTCAGGTTTGGACAAAAATTACTCAAGAAAGGGGAAAATGGAGTTTTCATGATTTAACCATTAAAGCTCATTCCTTTTCACTCCTAATCACCTTTTGTTTTTCATTTTCGGAGTAGTGGCAAATTCTGGCAGATTGTCTACCCAAACTTTGAAAAATCACATCTTTATTTGTAGACATTGAATTGGAGTGTTTCCAAAGGCTACGAAACCTTTATTGAGTCTAGTTTCAAGGAAAAATATAGCCTTTAGCCAACCGGAAGCTCATAATGCTTAGAAATCCGTTAAACCTTGCCTGTTCCTGAATTGGTTCTAGAAACAGGGTCTAAATTTGAAAAATCATATCTCACAATCTACAAACCCAAATAATACCCATTATCTATCAAATTAAAGAATAGGATGTCTACTTTCATCCTGTAAAATTTCAAAATTTTTAGACAATTTGCCTATTTAAGGATGCCATATGACAATATTGCTATACAAGGAAACTCACTGGTAGGAAACAACTTGTGTTCCCATATAATAATGTTGTATGTGACTACTAACTGCCTTGTTTTGTCATTCCATGTGCTTTTTAAATCACTATTGTATTCCCTTAAATAAAAAAAATTTTAGTGATCAAAATTCAGGATGTTACAAAGGCTCTTGACTAATATACCCTTGGAAGGCAATTTCTGGAAAAGCGCCTTCCAAGGCCAAAATTTTTTATTTTGGCCAAATTATTTTTTTGAAAATTTAAGTAACATTGTGTGGAATTAATTTATGAATGAACTTGAGGTTTAAAGTAAATTAAATTTATTGCTTGAATTTTAGAGATATAATATTTAAAAAATGAATGAAATATAATTGAGATGAATTGTATTTTTTTAAATTAAGATATCAAATTATTTCTTATGAAGGAATAGGTACAACATTTAAAATAAGTAAATAATTACTAAAATTAATTTGATTTGAATAAAAACATTTTTATTAAAATTAGGATTTATCATGTGATTATATTGGAATAAGGAGAAATTAACTCAAAATAGGATTTAAATTTGAAGGACTTAATTTCAAATCAAGATTTCCACAAACAATTAATTTCTCACTAAAAGAGTTTAGTTATCTATATATTTTGGAAGATGATTTAAATTAGCTAGCAAGATGAAACAAACAATTAATAAATGGAACTCCATGATTTAATTAAATATGAGAAAGTGAAAACTAAAAATAAAATTAATAAAAAAAAAAAGAGGGATGAGCAATATAATGTGTAAATTGTCAAATTTTATTCATCAAGATTTCTTGTAAATTCGTGACATTAAATGGAATAAAAATGTTGGATTCTTGTGCACTTGTAATTACAAAACATTACAATAAGTGGTTACGTACAACGTGATTAAGTATGGACACAGAGGTACAACTTTGTTCCCTTAAAGGCTTAATGTTGAAGCCCAAAATGAAGAAGGGAGGAGCACAATTTTTGGCTCAATTTAAAGTGCAAAATTTCGGCCAAAACAAAAAGGAAAGAAAGAAGATAAAGTGTAATTCAAAAATTGAAGAAATGTAAAGGGAAAATGGTCATTTGGCCAATAAAGTAAGAAGCCTTTGTTTTCTTCATAATTAAAGGCTAAATTTCGGCCAAGAGAGAAAAGGAAGAGAGAAAAATAAGTACTTGGACAATAATTAAGCCAAATGGAAGCATTTTGAGCCAAGTTTAAAAAGAAGAGGCAAAAGTCAAAAGTCATGTGCAAAATTCCATTAAACAAATATTATTGTAAGGAAGTGGAAGATGATATTTTTAAGAGTCATTTACCTCTTCTAAAGGGCCAAAATTTTCGGTCAAAAAGAGAAGAGAAGAGAAAAGAGAAGCTAGCCTGATTAAATCAAGCTATAGTTAGGCAATTAACCATGACTTTTGCAAGATGTCATGACCTATTGACACATGGCTTTTTCTTGGCTTCCCTTGATGAATGTCGGCCAAGCTATAAGAATAGAGGAAAGAGGAAAAAATCAGATCATATCACTCTCTGTCAAAGCTCTCAAGGTTGGTTAAAAAGCTTAAGGAAAGAGAAAAGAAGAGGAAGTGCACTAGGTAAGCTTATTAGCTCATTTTCACTAGGTAAACCACCTTCCTAGCTCAAATACTCTTCATCAACATTGTTCCCCTTGATGAGAGCTTCATTTCTATGGTTTTAGAATTTCAAGGGGAGGTGTTTTAAGTTTTCTAGCAAGAGCCAAAGTGGGAGAGTCAAGAAAAGAACTCAACAAGGAGCAAGAGGTGAGCAAAAGCATCATTTTGAAACATATGTTGCCTTGTTTGGTTGATTTTTTAGAGCTTGTTATTTCTACCCTATTGTTCGGCCATTTATGGTTTTCTAGGGTTCAGGAAGCTTTGATCATAGACATGTGATTATATGTCATTTTGGAAGCATATAAACTAAGTTTAGTGGTTAAAATGTGAATTGGTGGATTATTATGTTGAACCCTAATTTCTGGTCTGAACAAGATATTAAGAAGAATATGAATTTGATCAATTTGATGTTACAATTGCGTTCTACATGAAAACATTAGGGATTATAAATATTTTGGATATTGTAAATATTTTGTTTCAAACCCTGCGAGGATTCCTGTAATATAAACAAATACTTCATATCAGCATGTTTATGCTATTTCTATTTGCCCATTAACTATGCATTGTTACTCTGATAAATGTTGAAATATTAAGAGGTTTGACATTTTTAGTATCAGATCAATGATTTTGCCAACATCAAAATATTATACTGATATGCTCTTATTTATATGGTGATAGGAAATATGCGTAGAGGAAGGCCTCAGAGGAGTAAGTCATCACTATTGATGAATAAATCTCTAAAATGTCATTAAATACCAGGGCGAGAATGGGTACGAGTAAGGGCAGTGTTTGGGCCTCACCCTAGACCTACGCCATCTATAAGTTCATTAGTAGGAGACACTAAGCAACTACTGACAGATAGAATAGAGTCCGATCTAGATTCAATCACCAGCTCTAAAGTCAGATTAGTATACGTGATACATGATTTATGACAGGATCATGAGTTGTGGGAGTACGCTCGGGATATATACCTGTAGGTTGTTTGAGGGCATGACATCCATACAGACTAGTATACAATATACCTAGACGATGTGGATAAATTTTATTGGGATTAGGGTCAATTGAACTTAGAGTTTCCAAATGACATTTGGATCTGCAGGATGATATACTTCTTCCTGGATACAACATTTTAGGCATGGAAGAAGAATGAGATCATAGAACAAGGTCCGAATGATAGCTTTTTGGCTTTCATGGAGTACATTACTATACTTGTGTTGGAGTATATGTACTGGTATTGATATATAGTCTACACTTAGTATTTAGTCACCCCAAAACAGTTGGCACAACTTTGTGAAACAAGGGCAGTCACAGGGTACCCGTGCTTGGAAGCAGTTGAGCTGGTATCAACATTTTTGCATGGGTTATGAAGGTTAAGCGTGCTCGGCCAAACGAATTGTTGGGATGGGTGACCCCCGAGAAGTCATATGTACATGCTGGGTTATGTAACGTAAGGAGTATAAACATGTTAAACAATAGTCTATAAGATGTATGTTAGTAAAAACTTTCCCTAAATTGTTGTATATGTCTGTTATATGTTAAATTTGAAGTACTCGGGTATCAAAAATTTATGAAATGACAAATATGCCCTTATGATTATGTGAAATTTACCTCTTCCTTATTTCAATATAGTAAAACATAAAGATGGTGAGACAAAGAGGTAGAGGTGCTAAGCAAGGTCATGAAGTTGGACTTGACCCAATGCAGCAAATTTTAGAAATCTAACTGAATAGTGGACAATAATCAACGATCTTAGGGACGAGCTGCGAGAAGTGCAGCAAAAACAAAATGTAGAGAGGGACAAGCCAGGGAATCCTAGTAGACCATAAGATAAAACCATATGTAATATCCCAAATTTTGGGATTAAAGGCTTGAAAATAAGCTTGAATCAAGTAGACTGCTAAGCCCCAATTTAGCAAGAGTCCCAGGAATGAAGATTTGCTGTCAATGAAAATTTCTTGGGAGGTAGTGACATTGTTATATGATTTTGGATGAACAAATGATGACAAAAAATTATGAAATTTTATGGGATGAAAGTAGACATCCTAAACTTTAATTTAATAAGTAATAGGTAATTTTTGAAGTTGTATGCAAAGAGTCATGACTTTTTGAAATTAGCCTAAAAAAATTGTTAATTTTCTGGAACAACGTCCAAAACCTTAATTTCTATGAATTTTGTTCTTCCAGTTGGCTAAATGCTATATTTTTCCTTAAAACTAGACTCAATAAGGGTTTTATAGCCTTTAGAATAATTAAAATACGATGTCTACAAATAAAGATATGATTTTTCAAAGTTTGGGCAGAAAATCTGACAGAATTTGCCACTAATTCGAAAGTGAAAAAAAGTTGATGGCAATATTGTAATTATGGAGTAAATGGTGATCAGCTTATTTTGGCACTAACTTGGGCCCTCTGGTGTGATTATGGGCTAACTAAGAGAGGGAAGGGTTTGTTTGATTTAAAGGAAATTCTATGACAACAGATAAACCCTAGTTATAAAGTGCCACATAAGTCAACATTTTTGGGAATTATGTAATTCAAGGAAAAAGGGGATATTTTAAAAATATATTTCCTTCATCCTTTATGCTTAAAGCCATCAGCCCAAGAGAATAAGAGAGAGAAAGAGAGAGTGAGCTTGAAGTTCTAGAGAGAAGGAGGAGGAAAACTCAAGGTAGGTTTTGATTTCTCTTGTATTTAGCTTTTGGTTTGTGTAATCTCTTCCTTAAGCTCCTCTTCTCCATGATTTGGTGTGTTTAGCAAATAAAATTCAAGGTTTGAGAGGGGAGGAGGTTTGGCCAAGAGAGAGAGGAAGAAGAAACACAAAGGTAATTTCAAAACCCTTAAATTCTTGTTGTTGTTGTGGTTGTTGTTGTAGAAGTTATCGGTGGATTTGTGGTTGATTTGCTCTAAATTTTAGGTTTGGGAAGGGAAAATCCTAAGGGGTTATACTGCCCAAATTTCAACAAATCTTGTATAATTAAGTGTTTAAATGGCTAATTAAGTGATTAGGAGTGAAAAGGAGAAAGTTTGTTTCCTTTTATTCCCCTAAGTTTTGGCCAAGGCTAAAAATTAGGCTAGGAGTTGGATTTTTATGAAATTGATGATTCCATTGTGTTTATAAGGGAAAATTAGTTGGGGTTAGTATTGAACACTTTTTCAAAAAAGCACTAGAAAGTAAAATTATGAAAACGCCCCAAAACCCTAATTTAAGGCTGCCAAGGGCAAAACTTTCATTTGGCAATGATTTTACAAAAACCAAGGTCGGAAATGGATTCCTTGAGCAAAAATATGTAAGAATACCTTGTGTTAAAATTTTTGAAAAAGTACGGTGAAACTGGGTACGGTGGGGCCGGAACTGGGTTCCTAGGGGCATTTTGATAATTTTTCAATATAGACTAATATAACCACAAAAAATACTTTGAAAGTCTCTAAAGTAGTACATGAATAGGTTTTAACCTAATTTTTGTACATTTAGAATTTTAGGACCCGATTGATAGCCTAAGTTGCGGCATGAAGTTCGCGGAGCCTATTTAAGGATTAAAAAAGGGTTAAGGTAGTAACTCTATCTCTCATACACTATGTGAACATTGATATAATGTATGTTGGTATATTCTGTGATATGAACATGTGCCTGGGGCATATTACCTAGCTGTGGTCTTAGACTCAGCTGAGGTATACGAACAAGTAGGAGATCCAAACAGTCATTTAGCCCTAAGTATTATGCACACACATGATATAGTATAAATTTTCATTTTAAATTATATGGTGCATTGAATATTTAATTTTTGCGTTTTATATGATTGATAGCCTGTTACTACTGAGATTCATTTGAATCTCACCCTTTTTCAAATAAACAAATATTCCAAAAGAAGCTAGCGAGTCTAAGGGCAAAGTAGCAAATATTGTCAATTAAGGTGTGTTGGTCAAGAAAATATAGATATTGGTTATTATTAGTTTATGTTAATATTTTTGGATAGAATTGGATATATATTATTAAACCCCGAAGGGGAAACCGGTAATGTAATCAAGTATCTTGTATCAATATATCAGTATATATATGCTTTTCTTGTATTGCTCACTGAACTGTGCAAAGGCTACTTTGTTTAGGGTTAATAGTAAGTGTTATGTAAGACGGGGTCTTACATTTTGGTATCAAAGCCCAAAGCGGTTTTGGAAGAGCCCAAATTGGTTCTGGAAGAGCCAAAGCGGTTCTGACAAAGCAAGCGATTCTAGCAACAGAATAGTATACTGATAAGGTCTTGATTATATAGCAAAGGGAGATACGCATAGAATGGGGGCACTAGGGAAGTAAACTACCCCTTTTCTATGAATCAGCCTTAAAAGATTTGGGAATACCCAAGGGCAGCTAATGGTGCCATACTAGATTGAGAATGGTCTAAGGATAATGTGAAACCCGAGAAAGCAACTACAGCTAAGGCCAAGGTACATATACAATAGTTAGTTAGCTGGAGTTAGCTGGCACGATGTTTGAGACTAGGGAAGTCTCAGGGTATCGGTAGTCAGGAGCAGATAAAGTCGGTATCTGTATTTTTTCATGGGCATACAAAAGTTAAGCGTGCTCAAGCTAGGGAAATCTTAGGATGGGTGACCCCCTAGAAAGTTAAGTTGGCAAGGTCATAGAGACTTGAGGAATAGTGAATTGTCTTAAGGTTTCTCCATGACTAGTGATCATCTTAATTAATTGATATGAGGAATGCTTAGAAGTATAGAGTGTGATGTAAGTATTGATTTTAATACGAAACATTTATGTCATAGTGAGTACTACCAAAAAGGTTCATTTTATGAGGTTATGGGAACTTGAGGCATAGTAAATGTTTTGAGGTTTCTCTATGCTAGGTAATGATCCTTAGTAACACTGTGGTGTTAAAGGTATGTAGGTATGATATACAATGATACATGATGCATGGGGATTATGCCGTATGTTGATCCTAGAGGATCCGATTTGATGATATTGAAGGTTGGGATTGGCTTGAATCAGATCTAAGCTGAAGTAGTGCTTAGGTCAACATATGAATCAGGTTGCACTATGGTTCATAGACATGAAAGAAGTTTAAACCTTGTGAACCTTGTCGATAATATTAAACCTTTAGTAATGTTTTAAGGATAATACCCAAATACCGTGGAGGTTAGAATAAGCGTTATTGATCCTGATTCTTAGCATGCCTATTAGGTATAATTGATAGAAATGATTTCCAATCGATGAGATATTAAGGTTCTAGATATCATGATGAACCTAAAAGTTAGGTTAGATACCCTAGGCTGTAAATTCTACATACCATGTATATGGTAGTAGACCTGTGTGCCCAGAGGCCTTAAGATGTAGTGGACCGATGTGTCCTTAGACTAGCAAATTTATTCAGTATTGCATTGGGTTAGTGATGATCCGTATAATTAAAGAACAAGATTCTCTTATGGACACAAATCCTCACAAAGGGGGATTTTGAAAGATTGCTAGATGTTAAGCCTAGCATAAGGAAAGATCATTATCATAAAATATTCCCTTAAAGGATTGATTGAGGTGATAGATCTCGGATGAAATGAGAGATATAATTGATTTGACTGCTATTCCACTAACTTGAGGCTATACAAGGAGTCAATTGGTGGATGATAAATAATGTGTGGAAGGGTTACCAAGTAAACTGTAACCCATGAATCAACTAGTAAGCTTTGGTTCCACAAGAATTTGAAATGGCTCAGAATGATTTGAGTTGAAATGGGCCAAGAACTGGCACAGAGAAACATAGATTTTAGGTGTAGTCAGGTATTATAGGAGGTTCCTATAGGACTCCTATTAAATCATCCTGACATTATTAAAGCTCTTGTTAGGAGATAAACATCAGAGTGGGCAGTGGAAGCATAGTAAATTTAAGAGTAATGGTTAAGGACAATGGGGAGGTTGATATTCGCACCAATGTTGATCTTCCCAAGTCATGATTAGACACTCATGGTCGATAATGACATAGCCTATATGGCATACAATGATTTGTCCTGAGTAGTTAGACTCTATATGTATTGAGCAAAGATGATAAATTGTATGTGCTTAAGCCATAATAATTGATGGATTCATAAGTCCTTAGGCTAGCAGAATGTGTTGTTTTTGAAAATGTACCGAGCAAAGGCTTGAGGCGGTAAGACCCGATGTGCAAGTTTGCATAGGGCGGTGTCCCTGGGCTATAAGACCTATGTGTTTAGCATTGTGATTGATGCCTAGTGCGATATCACATTAGACTAGTACGTCCAAGGTATATCTTGAGGCTGACAAAATATTCAAGCAGTACCAGGTTGTAGCTGAGGAAGTAAGACCAGTGTAATCAATTGCTTTGGTGTGGCATGGGTAGTAAGGTCTAGTGCTTGTTATGATTGTTGCCAAGGCGAGTGAGGTCTAGTGCTTGTTACGATTGTTGCCTAATAAACCCCCAAGCACCTGTGTGGCAGAGGCCCTCGGTGTGGAGGAGGTTTCAATCCCAACTTGGTGAAACTCCTATGTGGGAAAAGGCCCTCGAACTGTTCCCAAGCTTACCTGTGTGGTATTTCCCTTGGCTGTTACATAAAAAGGTGATTTGTGTGATCTAAGTGGAGTCCCAAAGAGGCTGTGAGGCCTTAGGAACCAAGCGCTATGGGAAATGACCAATGGGTCCGCTGTTTGATCGCACGTTGCATATTGTGTGCGACATGAATGATGAATATTGAAAACTATATGAGATCTTTGTGAGAATATAATGATTGTGTTTCATGCTCGTTGAGCTTGCAAATAGAAGAGATAGATTGAATATGATCATTATGTTGCACATGAGCCTACACATGCAAAAGGGATAGATTGAGTGATAAGGAACTGATCCCCAAGTTGTAGATGTTTAAATTTTAAGGACAAAATTTATTAAACGGGGGGAGAAATGTGGTATCCCAAATATTGGGATTAGATACTTGAGAATAAGCTTGAATCAAGTGGACAACTAAGTCTCAGTTTAGCAAGAGTTCCAGGAATGAAGATTTGCTGTTAGTGAAAATTTCCTGGGAGGCAGCGATATTATTATATAGTTTTAGATGACCAAATGATGACCAAAAATTATAAAATTTTATGGGATGAAAGTAGACATCCTAAGATCTAATTTGATATGTAATGGATGATTTTTAGAGCTGTTTGCAAAGCGTTATGAATTTTTAAAGTTAGCCCAAGAAAACTATTTATTTTCTGGAACAGTGTCCAAAACCTTAAATTCTGGGAATTTTGTGTTTCTAGTTGGCTAAAGGCTATATTATTCCTTGAAACTAGACTCAATAATGGTTTTGTAGTATGTGGAATCACTCCAATATGATCTCTACAAATAAAGATGTGATTTTTTAAAAGTTTTGAGAGGGAAGGGTTTGTTTGATTTAAAGGGAATTTTATGACAACATTTCATGTCAATAAACTCTAGTTACAAAGTGCCACAAAAGTCAACATTTTTGGGAAATATGTAATTAAGTATTAAGGGAAAAAGGGGATATTTTAAAAACTATTCCCTTCATCCTTCGTGCTCAAAGTCGTTAGCCCAAGAGCACAAAGAGAGAGAGAGAGAGAGAGAGAGAGAGAGCAAGCTTGAAGTTTTAGAGAGAAGGAGGAGAAAAAGTCAAGGTAGGTTTTGATTTCTCTTATGATTTAGCTTCTGGTTTGTGTATTCTCTTCCCTAATACGTGCCGATGGACATTAGTCAATAGTGGATCTAATATGCTTGTCATTGCATAAGCTAGAAGTGCTTCTCGGTATTGACTAGTTGATAGCAGGCAATGTTTTGCTAGACTGTAGAAACAAAAGGGTTATTTAAACAAACATCGGCTATATTTCTAGCAGATATCAGTGGTTACCTCTTGAAAGGGAAGTAGAGTTTACAATTGAAACTAAGCTTGGAGAAGGACTAATATCTAAAGCCTCATACAGGATGGCTCCAAATAAGATGACAGAATTGAAAAATCAAATTGAGGAGCTATTAGAGAAAGGGTTCATCCGACCTACTATCCCGCCATGGGGAGCTCTAGTGATCTTTGTCAAGAAGAAAGATGAAAGCCTATGACTCTGTATTGATTATAAGGAGCTAAACAAGGTGACCGTTAAGAACAAATACCCACTCCCCAAAATTTATGATTTACTCGATCAGTTATCTGGTTCCTGCTTGTTCTCAAAAATTTATTTGACATTAGGGTATCATCAGCTTAGAATGAAAGCAGAAGATGTACCAAAGACTATTTTTAGAACCAAATATGGTCATTATTAATTTTTAGTAATGCCATTTGGGCTTATCAATGCACCTACATTATTTATGGACTACATGACTTGAATTTTCTGTCCGTATTTGGAACAATTCTTAGTAGTCTTCATTGATGATATTTTTGTATATTCATAGAATAGAGCAGAACATGAAGAGCATTTGAGAACAGTGTTGAGCACGTTGAAAGATAAGCAACTCTAAGCCAAGCTGAGCAAGTGTGAGTTTTGACTTACGAAAGTTAAATTTCTAGGCCATGTAATCTCACAAGAAGAGGTCTCAGTGGATCCTAGCAAAGTGGAAGTAGTACTAAATTGGAAGAGGCCAGAGATTGTTGCTGAAATATACAATTTTGTAGGTCTAGCCGGTTATTACAGAAGATTTATATAGAACTTATCCAGAATTGCTTTGTCTTTGACAAAGTTAACACAGAAAACTCAAACCTTTTGTATAGGATGATAGTTGTGAGAGAAGCTTCAAAGAGCTAAAGGAGACATTGACAACAGCACCGTATTAACAATCCCCAATCCATAATTAACCCATATGGTCTACAGAGATGCAAGCTATAGCACCATAATTTCAAAAGCATTTAGAACAATTCAAATTGTGTAACGAAGTTAAACGAAAGACCAAAAACAACTTTCAACCCATTTGGGATCCCAACTTCAATACAGGGTTCGATCTTATACTTAAGTGGGTTTTAAAAAAATTAAAACACTTCCGATGTGGTCTCATTTTTGCTTTTCAAGTTTGTTTGACTCATTCGGTTCTATTTCCATTTGTTAATATCAGAGTACTTACCAAAGTTCACGACTGATGTTTGGGTTAAGTTCATCAACTAAATGGTCCATAATGTATGGTTACCCTATTCTAGTTCATTTACCATAGTTATGTGCTAATATTGGTCTACGGTTGGTATGTTTACTATTACTACGAGTACTAGTCTTACAGTATACTTATATACATCATATAAAATTCATCAAAAACTAGATAACCAACAAAAGTCCTAATATTTTATTTGCGTGCTTTAGACGTCCATGTTTACCTGCTTGTCCCTTGAGCAGTTTGCCCTTGCTGTAGGTTAGTCATAGGAAACAATGAGTTTCATAGGAATCTCAGTAGTAACAATTCACTTATATGACATAATTTCACAAAGCATATAAACAATCATCACATAACATCATTCAAAATAGTCATAACATTTTTGACATTCTTGACAATTGTAATATTCGTAACATTCTTGACATGCGTAACAATGGATCATATCAACATACATACATAGAAAGTATTATACATGATATAGAAGAAAGAGTTACTATGTTGGTCTTTCCGATCTTGTTCTTGTACTAATTTTTTGCTGTCAGGGTAAATATCAAATCCTATAAATTAGAATTTACGGACGACGAGTTATTCCATATTCCAATTTTTTCATAATTCAAACTCTTTTGTTGGTTATTATTAGGGTCATTACGGTCATTTTATTATTAAAGTGGTCAAATTATCCAAAGGGACTAATTTCTACCCTTAGAGTTTAAAGAAATTACAATGTGCCATTACATTTTGTAATTTACGCACATTTAATAAAAGCTGGAAGAGTTTTCAACCAACTTTGAAAATTCATATCTTTTTGTACAAATGGCCATTGTAGTAGTAATAAAGGCTATGTGACCCTAATTAAGTCTATTTTTAGGAAATAAATATTTCCCTTAGGCAATTGGATGTACAACAATCCTGAATTATCATTCATTGGACACTGTCACAGAAATATGCCAATTTTACTTGACTAACTTCAAAAATATATAACTCTTAGTGTAAAGATCCAAATTACATGAATTACCTATCAAATTAAAAGCTTGATATGTCTACTTTTATTATGTAAAATTTCACATTCATTGGACATCATTTGTTTATCTAAATAAGACATTATAGTCTCACTGTCTCATAGGAAATCACACTGGTAGCGTTATGTTCAATTCCAATTTTTGTATTTCAAATCCATTCTTTCTAAAATTATGCCAACATCCTATTCCTACACAATTTTGCCCAAAAAATCCATTCGATATCTCAAAATTAGAAAAATCATTCTCCTTCTTCATGCCCTGTTCTGACCAAAAATTAAGGTTTAAGACAACAATTCGCCAAAATTTAATGCAAAGGAAACAAGAAGAGTCCAAGTGTCATCAATTGTGGTTTCTTGAAAAGCTATATAATTAGTTGACCATGTAATAGTTAGGTTAAATGTTAGATATTTTCTCCTTCCCCCTCTCTTCTTGATTTGACAAAAAAGATGCTCAAAGTATAGGGAAATTTGTTGACTAAATTGCTCTTGAATCTTGCTTTTTGGTAAAACTTTCCAAGTTGTACCAACTTTCAAGACTTGCTGACTTTTCCTTCTTCTCTTCTTTCATTTGCTTTTTGGCTTGGCCAATGACTATATAGTTTCTTTAAGTCTTTCTCTCTTTCTTTCCCCTATTGCTCTAATAAAAAGGAAGCAAGAATATTGACCAATTGCCTATGGATATATATGTTCAAGTTGACCAAAGTTTTCTTCAAAAGTGCTTTGAAACTTTGACCAACTCCTCATTTCTTCCATGTTTTTTCTATATAAGGGGAGGGAGTTGATTGGTTTTTTCATTTTCATCATCACTCTTGCTTTTCAAGAGCAAATCCTAGCCTTTAATTTTGTCTTCCAATTTTAACCTCAAGATCAAGTCGCAATTATCTCTTTTACCCTTGATTATGAAAATATTATTTCTTGTACTATTAGTTCTTTTACTTCTCTTTATCACTTCTTTCTAGACACCATTTGTCTTTTCCTTTGGATCCAAGTTAGGTTTTATATCATTATGACACAACGTAAAGGAATCGAGTACTTTCATTCAACTAAGTCTCACTGAAATTCATACTTGATTTGAGTGTGGATTGTATCCCTATTTACACTTGCATTTTAGTCATTTAGCCCTTGAATACATTTTAAGATTCTTACAGAACTAGGCTTCACCGTTTACTTCATTCAAACTCACTCTCAAGCTTCTAGTCTAAAAATTCGGAATATTACAATTCTCTCCTAGTTCAATAAATTTTGTCCTCGAAGTTTGTTACTAGTCCTATTCTCAATTGTATTTTTAAAGGACCAATGTACTGAGGGCTCAACTTTTTTTTTTCTTTCTATTGCTTTGCCAATACCAGTAATAAGTGATATTTTTAAAATACATAATCACCGATGTCAAATTCCAAAGGCCTTCTCCTCTTAACTAGTGCTATAATTGGAAAATAACTTCTAACTTGGCATGTTCTGATTTCTAAATCCTTCTATCAATTCCTGTTCCTATGTTATAGGACTACCATATGCACCACTTTCCCATTTAAACATCATCGATGACGTTCGCATTTACTTGGATGGTAATAAATTTCAAGGTCAAAATCTTTGCCAATACCACCCATTTACATTGTCTCATATTTAACGTCTTTGATTTTGGAAATATTTGAAATTTTTGTGGTCACAGTACATTTTCATAATCACACCATGTAAAATAGTGCTATTAGATTTCAAAGCAAACATAATCACCACCATTTCTAATTCGTGAGTGAGACATCTCGTAAGGCTTTAGCTGTAGAGAGGCACCCACCACTATTCTATCCTACTTCGTTAGGACAAATCCCAATCCTTTCTTACATAGCCAATTGCAGACCATACAGGTTACTTCTTTACAGACCACATGGGTTGTACTAAGATTTAGGATTATCAACATTGGAGTGAGCTTTCAACCTCTCATTCAGTATTACGAAGTTCTTCCCACCGACATCATCCTACTTAAACCATTTGTTAATTCATGTAAGCTTTTCTCAATGGCAAGGCGATTCAAGAAAATTCTGAGTAAATCTAGAAAGGCCTAATAAACTGAGTATCTCTACAGTAGTTTCTGGCCTATCCCAGTTTAGTATCGATCCACCGTTCTGGGATCCACCGAGGAGCCTTTCCTATGAGACAACATAGCCTAGAGATGACTACTACAAGCTAGTTGAGAGGCTATCAAAAATTCAATTCATAAGTGTAACCCCCTGCCGTAATTATATCCGAAATACGCAATGAAAGTGAAATAGAGACCAATAAGAAACAAAACTACATTTTACAAACCCATCTACCAGACGGGGTTTTCATAAATACCTTTCGAAATCATTCATAACCTGGTCTCACATTCATATTCTGAATACAATTACTACACAAAGATAAATCACATTTAAATATATCAGAGTACGCAATACAATAATCCCGGCAATCCCAGTTTCCATATATTAGTTCAAGCTTTATAGGGCACATTCGCCTATACAAGCCCTCATATGGGGATTACACAAACCCATTCGAATACATACTCAATACTCATCCAATATACAAATACACATCCCAACTATAATGATAACCAACTACTGAATCTTCAACCCGAAGGAAGTCCTCTTCGCCCCTGGCTGCTTACTCCATCATCGATCTACTACCCTGTCTGAAAGGTTAGTAGGGGAGGGTGAGATTCGAGAGAATCTCAGTAGGAAACAAATACCAAAATGCATGTATGATAAGTGTATAATGTATGACATGCTTGCAATACATATCACATGTCCATACCATGACACATCTGCATGCTCAATGTTTCAACAACACACTCATGGCCATAGTATAAATAGAAACAGAGCTTCAAACATCATATATGTTCCACATAATCAAGTAAAGCAATAACATGCATCAACACATTAACACAATATCATATACAGGCAAAAGAGGTAAGTTCCCTACCCTCTTTCCACGTAAGCTCCAACATAGCTGCTCACAAACAACATGAACATCGAACCACAACCAGGGCGAACATCAACCCTATAACCAAAGAAGAGACATAGGGTTATTCTCTATTCCAAAACCTTACTTTCATATCACTTAAAGTTGGTTACCATTCATGACCTTTAGGTGGCTAATCAAAGCCCAAACATATGCCTAAAGGCTTGGGAAGCACTTGACCAAAGATCACCTTTTAAAAGTCCAAAATGCTGATTTTTGAGGGTTGGCCGCGGCCCACAAATCCACTGGCCGTGGCCAAAAATTGCCCAGAAACATTTGGGCCGCGGCCAAGAAAATCCGGTTTCTTTGCTGAACTTCCAAAAATCATAACTAATTCCAAAAAAATCGAAATGAGGTGATCCCAAAGCCAAATGAAAGTTATTCAAGTCCTATACATAGAAAAAATATTGGCCTTTACTAGAAATCACCATACAAATACGGAATTCCCAAAAATTCAAGACTGTCCCAAAACAGAATCCATTTTCGACCTCAAACTTTGGACAGCTATAACTCCCAGTTCCCAAAACGAAATGGCACAAATTATATGTCCATTTTGAACCTTGGGAGGTGAAATTTAAGATTGGAAAGGTTCATAATTTTCTGACATCATTTGCCTAGTCAAAACGTCCACAACACCAGACTGGCCAGAGCAAAACTTCAAGGGACAGATTTCTCAGTTTTGCACCAATGATTCCAATGGTTCCCAAATTCACACCAAATACCATTTCCACATAAATTTGCACAAGGAATCCATTGGAAACACCAAATCAATAAAATTCAAATCATATTGACATGTTACCACAACATGTCACACAAATCACAATTCAAACCACAACATTACAACTCTTCCAATTCAAGTTCCCAAATCAATTCCAATGACCAAATACCACAACATGGCACCATTTCCAACATAAAACACAACCCAATTCATCCAATCCAAAATCACAAGAAAATCAGGGAAAAATTTGAAATTCACTAAACTTATCCACAAATCACAAAACTTAGATCAAAAGGCTTCAAATACTCACCTCTTCCTCTTTCCCAAACCAATTCTTTGATTCTTCATCTTTCTAAATTTCCTCAAGCCATCAAACACCTTCAGTCAAGAATCTAAAACCATAGCAATGAAGCTCTCATCACTATGAACAATATTAAAGAAGGGTATTTGAGCATTAGAGGACAAGAAACAAGCCAAATATCACCTTATTCTTTTCTCTTTCTTCCTAGCTTTGGGACGCCATGGAGAAACAAGAGAGAGATGAGATGATGAATAAATGAAGATGATGAAGAAGGGAGCAGATTTTTAGGGCCAAAAACCGTCCAAATAAGAGAGAGAGAAGAGAGGAAGGGTGTTGAGTCTTTGACCCAAGATCAAGGGTCCAAATCTTGCCACTTGTCATGATCTTGATTCATATTTATGAGCTCACATAGGCCCTTGCACACATGATTCCACCCTTTGATCTCTACACAAATCAATCTCAACCATTGATCTTGAAGTTACCAATGAGTTTCTTCTTCGGTAACTGACCAATTGGTCGGTAACTTTACCGTTTTGCCCCTAATTATGGCAATTCCTCTTGAATCACCACCAAACACATTTTCTCATTCATTTTCTTTCACAATGTTCCCTCCCCTCTATTTTAAGTCAATTTAGAGGTTAATCCATAATTGAACTCAAATACAGGGTTTTGGCGCTGCTCAGAACACATACGAATCACATCAGGTGCCAAATCACACCATAATCTCCAAAAGGGTTTATTTATCACTAACCACATCCACTTTTGGAGTCATTATCTCTTAATCACAATTTAGGATCTTGCTAAACCAGGGCTTAGCAGTCCACTAATCTCAGGCTTATTCTCTAGCCTCAAGTCTCAAAATTTGGGGTATTACAATAAGAATCACAAATATAGCAGGTGCATTGGTCAGTTTAAAGTTTGATTCTCAAGAATACACAGGAACCAAACTCCTGATCTAAAAGGTCCTTAATTGGGAAGAGTCAATATTTGTCTTGATGGTCACCTTATTCAGCTCTTTATAAGTATTACACAATTTCAAGCTCTTGTCTTTTTTTTTCATACACAACACTAGAGCACCCAATGTCGATATCTTTCCAAAAAATCTCCCTTTGTTGGACTAATTATAATGCATCATTCTCGCAAGTTGACGCCCTAGTAGCTCCACTCTATAATTCGACATCTCGTTGGCTCCACTTTATGGCACTTCACTCGGTGCTTCACTTAATCTCTGACTCTTCAACCCCTTCAGTCCAAACCTTCCGTAGGTAGCCCCCTCTGATCATAATGCTCCATAGGTAGCCCTCTCTGGTTAGTTGGTTCTCAATGAAGGTACTATTGTAATAGAAACCCACGATCCTATAAGCCCTTCTTTCTTCTTTCTCTAACAATTTTGCTAGTCCTACATTCTACTTTTTTAGTTTCACCATTTCATTTGAGGTTATTTTGTATAGACTTTCAATGTCAGTCTAGCTTAAGGCATAAGCCCAAATTCTACTTTCCTTTTTGGGGTAGTCTATTCATATCCTCTATAAAGATTCTAGGGAATTCATCAGCCTATTAGGCCATTAGACCATAATTCTTGACGACCCTTTATTCTATCAGAGATCTAACCCTCAATAATTCTTTCTAAGCAATCATTCATTTTATGGTAATATTATATGATTAAGATCTTTCCCTATACTAGATCAGTAGCTAGCAACCTTCAAAAATCCAATACATTTAACACATTCTAGTACCTCAAACAACTCAGGCCATAACAAATGCCTAAAGAGTTAGTTCAACTATTAAGTTTGCTTCTCAGATTATGATTCTCTTAATCATGACTCAGAACCTCAACCTTATTGGGTCAAATATCATGCTACTTTAATCATACCTTTAGTCTACTTCATCTTTCAGAAGGACCATAGGAAATTCACCGGCCACTGGCCTATCCTCTATCGTCTTTCTTGAGCATGTAACCATAGTTCTTGGCTATTTTTTGCTCACCATATTCTACTAACATTTGAGTAAAGCCAACTCCATCAACTTTGCCTTAACAACCTTTTCTTTCTTTGGGAGACCATGTTGTCTTTACCATGGCAACATTAATCCCTATTCCTTTTATTTTGTCTACATTTCTATTCTATTAGTGGTTTATCTCCTAAATTTCATTAAGTATCTAAATCATTCCCTTAATACGTCAATTAGGTAGCTAAGTCATTTACTTTGGGACTAAAGAAATGTCGCATGACTTCCTTCCTTTGGCCCAGAACCTCAAGATATTTTCATTTATCATGTCAACATCACTAATCATATTCTAATTCCTCGAACTACTCAAGCCATTTCAATTGCTTAAAGAATGAAAACTCAAAAGTTGACTCTTAGGTCACAATTCATTGGATTAGAATTCTTTGCAAATTCACCCAATTTCTAGATTCATAAGTAAATCTAAAACCTCAACATCAATTGGGTCAAAACCAATTTTCCTCAATTATACCCAATAAGTATGCTAAAATAATCATCTTTCATATCTTTTATTTTAACCTTCAAAATATTTAGCTAATATCCTTGAATATCCCCAAGCATTGCTAATACTCAGCATTAACCACAAGGTTCATACTTTAATGTCTCAGAACCATAGTGCAACCTGAGTCACATTTCGACCTAAACCCTATTTCAGTCTAGATTGGTTTCAAGCATATATTCAACCTTCACCATATTTATTCTAACATTCTCATGGCATCCCTAAGGATCACCATATGTTATACCTCAATGCACCCAAACCTTTAGTCAAAAGGTTTCAAATTTATAAAGTGCTTCCTAAGGGGTCACCATCCTAGGACAACTCTCACCTAAGCACGCTTAACCATGGAGTTCTGATGGAATCTAGCTCACTAGCGCAAGGACATATTTATACATCACTTCGCATTAGTATATCAAATATATTTTGATCTCAGTATGACATATCAACCTTCTCAGAAATGCTAGATACTGTCCCCACAGGGAAACATAAGCAATACCATCTTCTTGGTATAGCCTTTCTATAAATTCCCCATAACTTAAGGTGGGGATTCTAAATCATATTCTAGCTCAGTATTATGATCCATAGAGTTAGTAATAGAATATAAATCCTGTGCTACCCCATCTATCTCTAGAGCCCCATTTCCACTGGCGGAGGATTCTTCCACCTTTCAATTGAGAAACCCCCTGTTTACAAGCCTCCAGTTGAGAAACCCCCTATTTACAAGCCACCTGTTGGGAAGCCCTCAATTTACATACCACCCATAGAGAAGCCACCCATTGAGAAGCCCCCTATTGACCAACCACCGATTGAGAAGCCCCCTGTTTACAAGCCTCCTGTTGAGAAGCCACCAGTTTACAAGCCACCTATTGAGAAACCTCCTACTTACAAACTACCTGTAGAGAAACCACCAAGCTATCAACCACCACCTTATGGTTACTAAGTATCCTATGAGTTTTAGCCAATTATGGTACTCTAAAAATAAAAGCATGTTTTCTCTCAATTTGTCATCAATTGTTGCTTAGTATTTTATCTTTTTCATTTTACCTATGGCTTTTGTGGCTAGTATCATGTGTGGCTATCATGGCTACAGAAAAATTCTAGCCTCCCAAATATAATCATATTGATTATCGATCTATAATAAAGTTGTTTGATTTGATGGACTTCTTTCTACTTGTATTGATCACTATATATAACTAGTCATAAGGCAACACATAAGTTGCAATTGCTAGCAAATAAAATTGTCCTAATCTATTTCATTTTGTTGCTTTTGACAGCCATCAAAGACATTTTATAAAATCAAAAGTTATATAGGAATTACTTAAATTTTATTAAAATTAAATAAAAATGTAAAATATATATCAAAGTCTTCACATGTTCTTTAACAACAAAATCAACCCCAACAAAATAAAAAGATAATGTCCAGAAGATAAATTAAATATTAGCTATAACTGTTTAACGTTAACTAAGAAAATGTATAGAAAAATAAAAGGGACACTGTCGGCTCTTTGCTGCGCACAGTGGGGGCGACCAAATATGTAGCAAGTGTGCCATGGCACCACAAAAAATGGAGTAAACCTTTTTTTTTGGGAAAATTCTAAAAATATACTATTTAAATTTTAAAATCTCAAATCAGTGATTTGACAAGAACTTGAGTTGTGAATCTCATTCCTCTATTTGTCAATCCCTTTACTTTTATTGCTAACAAAACCAATTTAAGATTTTGAAGTTTAAATGGTATATTTTTGGGATTTTCCTTTGTTTTCCATTTTTTGGGAAAATTCTAGAAGAATACAAACAAAAGTGACAAAGGACAAAATGGTGTGATCAATTGTTGAAATCCCAAATCAAACTATCAGTAAGAATCTGGGATTTGAAATTGTGAGCAAACGATGATAATGCCCTTAGTGAAGTGGCAAGCAAAAGAAAAAAGAAGGGGAAAAAGGTTTGGTCGGAATGGCAAATTGGAAGGGAAGGACAGTGTAGGCGAGTGAAGAAGAGGAAGGGAACTATGATTTGTTTGGTCAGCAAAGAGGGAACGTGGGTTTGCTGGCTAAGCAAAAAAGAGGGGCTTCGACGATGTTTCGATTTGGAAGGTGGGTGACAGTAGTTGGTGGTTAGTGTCAAGCGAAGAAGAGGAAGGGAACTATAGGTTGTTGGGTCAACGAAGAGGGAATCCAGGTTTGTGTGCTAAGAGAAGAATAGGGGATTCAACAATGTTTTGATTTGGTCGGTGGTCAATGGCTGAGCGAAGAAGAGGAAGAGTATGATGTAAGCAAAAATGGGAAAGTAACAAGTTGGTTAGCCAATAACAACACATCATCTCGCTTTATTAATAACACCCGATACTATATTAACACTTCACTTTCTTTTTGTAGGCAAATTAAAAGTGGGAAAGTAACAAGTTCGATGGCCAATAACAACACCTCTCCTTCTATTAACAACATCATTTTCTATATTAACAACTTCACCAATAACAAATTTTAGAGTGAGTTATAATTCAATTAACATACATAAAAAAATTATATTTTGGCTTAATTATATACTTTAATATTTTTAACCGAAATTATATAATTTAATTATCTCATTTCCAGAAAGGCCTTAAACATGATTACCCCTATTTAACTACACACTTTTTAAAAAAATTATATATATACATGATAATAAGTGAAGGATAAAATTATATATTTATATAAAAAATTTAATAACATGCCTTATAAACAGAAAAAAAAATACACACTCTCTCTACCCTATAATATAGAACTACCAGAGAAGTATGTCCTATGAGAACAAAGTGTACAACAATATTTCACCAAAAAAAGAAGTCTACAATAATAAATTAAAGGTAAACTTATATGAAAATTTTAATGATGTGACTTATAATAAAGACTAAAATAAACATTCTTTCTCAACCTTATAGCTAGGACCACATTTTAGCCAATGTTTACTTTGGTCACATTAACATTTTCGGTAATTTTCCAACAAAAAAACAAATTGAAGAGTTTTAATTTTATGGAATAATATACAAAAAAAGCTATCTCCAATTGAGGTATATAAGAATGAAGTAATTAAAGCCCTAATGCAACTGCTAGCCCTAAGCCTTAAGATTAGTTATCAGTATTGTAACACCCTCATTTTTAAAGCTTGTGTACGGCTTATGTGCAATAATATCTTTAAAATGGGAGACTGGTAATCTCTTGTAAATAGTGTGAGTCCCAACTTCAAGCTGAGTGTGAGGCTGCTCATGAGTGGATTTACAAAAATCTTTTTCAAAAAAAAGTTTTCAAATTTTGTCTCATATTATTTTACAATTCATTTTAAACCATCCGTTTTAGGATCATTTCTTCATATTAGAGTTTTTCCAATACGTTCCCTACTGGAACCCAAACTACTACAATTAATTAATGCCCTATATAGACGGTTGTCTACTACAAGTTTGGATGTTACTATACGTTGCATATTTACATGCACTTTGCTTACATGTCTACTAATTTGCCAGTACGAGACTGACTTCACTTAGATACAGATTAAGTACAAGTCCCAAAAATAGATAATCAACGGGAAAAATTAAATTCTAAGTCCTTCGCTTCATTCACCTGTGATTCTTCTTGCTTGAGGAACTACCTGGCCGATCTGAAAATTTGTTTTGGGAAAAGTAAGGTGAAATTTAAAGAATCTTAGTAGTAATAGATATCACTTATATAAGATGCATACATATAACATGCCATGTCAGCTAAAGTTTCAAGATAATCAGCATATTCAACATTCAGAGATAAATTCATAATAAGTGAAAAGCATAAAGTTACCAATTCACGTTATGCAATAAGCATAAAGTTCGGGTAATTCAAGGACTTCTATACTAGTATGATGTTGTTGTTGAAGTTTGTGGTTGGATTTGGTGATTTTTGGTTAAGTTTGTAAATTTGGAAAGTGCTAACTCTAAGGGGTTATGCTGCCCAAATTTCTTTGAATCATGGTTAGAATATGTTTAAATAACTTAATAACAAATTATAAGTAGAAAGGAGTAAGCTTTAGAAGTTAAAACACAAAGTTGCATTTTCCCTTTTTTTTGCATATGTTTTGGCCAGTTCTAGATCTGGAGAAAGAAGTTGGATTTTCAATGATTTGATGGTTCCATTGGATTCAAGAGGCAAAAATAGGTGGGGTTACATTTGGTCAATTTTTCAGAAAAACTCGAAAAAGCATAATTACGAAAATGCCCCTAAAACCCTAAAACGGGGCTGTCAAGGGTAATTTCATAATTTGACACAGAATTTGGTAACTTTGATCCTAGAAATGGATTCCTTGGTTGAAAATACGTCAAGATATCCCTAGTCAAAATTTTAGGAAAACGTGCAATCAGGTCGAGTATGGCGTGGCCGAGCCAGGGTCTAGGGGCTTTTTGGTACATTTTCACCATAGACTAATATAACCATAAGAAACACTATGGAAGAGCCTAAAATGATACTTGGATAGGTTATGACCTATTTCTTGTACATTTAATATTTTAGGATCGAGTTGAAGGCCAGAAGTGACATGAGGCATATAAAAAGGGGTTAATAGACTTCGAGGTAGGGACTACCATCTCTCATATACTATGTGATTAATTGTATGTATGTGTTACTATATTTTTTGATATGATTGCGTGCTAAAGATACAATACCTAGTTGTGGTTCGGTGCCCAACAAAGGTATATTGAAAATCCTAGCATTGGTCGGTGACTCGGTTGAGATACACTATTGAAAATCCTAGATGTAGTCAGTAACTCGGCTAAGGTACTTACATATGAATCGAATTGAACTTTCATTTTGCCTAATATGGTGCATTGCATATTTAATTTTCACATTGTATATGTTGATCGTATATTTCTACTAGGATTCTTTGTTATCTCATCCCTTTTTCAAAAACAAATATCTCAGTGAGTGCTAGTGGGACGAAAGGAAAAGGCATAGATGCCTAGAGGTGATTGGCACGTGTTTCGAGGCAAGGTCGAAGTTCATGGTTATAGTTAGTTTATGTTTAAGAGATTTTGGAGAATCCTATAAATATTGGAAATATTGTAGTATTCTGTATTTTGTCGATGGATGACTTTAGATTGTAAACAAATATTTTTATCAGTAGATATGTACTTTTCTCTATGCCCACGGAACTTTGTCTTTATTACTCTTCGAGTATCGAAATGGAAATGGGTATTGACAAAAATCACACTCCCTCACCCAGTTTTGCTTCTGACAGAAACGTGTGCCAAAAATAACAACAATACAAGTTTTCATTTTGGCCACTAAACCGTTCTTATATTGCCATTAAGCATGTGATTTTACCATTTTAGAGTTTAAACCAACATTAAGCTTCAAAAACACCTCTTGGCCAACAATTTAGAGGGATCTAAGAGCCAAGAAAACTCAACGAAAACATAAGGTAATCAGTTCAAAAGGAAGCTGAGGTTTACCTTTTCGTGTTTCTACAACTAGTTTGGTATTCTAGTAGCACTTCGGCTAACTAAATGATACAAAACACTTCAGATGAGAAATTTGATATCATAGAATTAAAGCTTATAGTGAGTAAAAGAAGTTTCCTGAAGGACTTACCGAACGATAGTGGCGATTCGGGGGTCAGAATCGGCTCTGGCACAGAGGAAAAGTTACTATTCATACCTCCTTTCTCTTCTATCTATTTTTTGGTGTTTTTCTGATTTTTCCTCCTCCTTTTGGCCTTTCGCCGAATTCATAAAGAGAAATGGAGGGTGGAGATTAAATCTTGGCTTGATTGCTTGCCATGTGTCAAGTTATTCCTCCACAAGATCACATGTGTCCAAAAGCAAATAGGTCGTCCTTTTCTCTTTCCTAGGTGGCGCTAAAATGGTTGGGGGGCAGGAAGGGACCTGGCATTTTTCCTAGACTCCCGACTCGGTGTTTGAGAAAGTCAAGTACCTGATTGGACGGGGGAGCGGTGGATTCCCCAGACTCAGGCGCTAGGTGGCACACTCTAGGGACGCCAACATAAAAGGCATAAAGGTGATGTAATGATGAGAGACACTTATCACCTCCTTATTTGGCCAACACAAAAGTGGATTTGTCTTTTGTCATGATTAAGGGAAATAGGTCATGCTCTCATTTAGCCAACAAAATAATTATGCCATCATAAGTCATCATTACTTAGTTTATTAAAGTTACTTTAATAAATTTACTTTGTTGTTGCATACTCAGGATTCTACTTAGGATAGTGGCACACATATCAAGGCATGCCTTGTGACATCCTGATCCCTCAAATCTTGAAAATGGCGCCTATGTGCTCTATAGCTACCGACAAATTTTCCTCCAACTACTTACATTCGTATTTTACACTCTTGACTCCTCGATTTCCATGAATGACACGATGGGTATCTAGGAGTTCCGAGGGCTGCTCTACCTTTATTTATAAATTTTGAGCCTCATAATTATTCCACTTTTCAAGGGTAAATCCTAGTCCTAAATTAGTTGGGAATCAATTTCATACAAAATTCTCAAAGCGATTGCGCTAATATTATTTACACCGGGTTTTGGGATTCTCAACCCTTAGATGAATTTTGGGATATTACACGTATCACTTTTTGTTTTTGGCAACAAGATTAATTATCAGATCACTTTATATTCGCTATCCAAAAACGTGATAGAACGTCTTAAATATTGTTTTTCATGCATATTTTCGAGCTGTTGTTAAAAACTCTAATTTGAAATTGAAGCCTTCATTTCTCATGCATATTTGGTGCAATATGACAATAATATCCTCTTAAACATGCAGGATTATTACAATAAAGATTGAGTTTATAGAGCCAAAGACAACAAACTTAATTAAAATCATGATTAAGGTGATCAATATTCATTAATTAGCAAAGAAAATTTTGACTCCAAATATCGCAATTTAGAATTAATCAGCAAATGTATTTATTTCTTCAAATTTTCCCAATTTCCACTGTTTTGGCTAAAAGTAAAATGGCTGTCCACCATTTCTTTGAGGCTCGCTTCAAGCGAATAAACTCAATTCCAAACGTCTTTGTCTTTTCTTTTGAAATTTTAACTATGGTATCAAGGGTTTGTCATCTGCACACTTGATAAGTTTTTTTGACAAATTAAGAAATAAAATAAGCAATTAGTTGATAATTAAAAATACATGAACTTATTTTTTTGGGTAAAAAAATACTTGAACTTCATAGATTATATAGCAGTTAGCAAGATTTACATGGATCCAGATCCTCTTATAGTTAATCTCTATCTCATTTTCCTCTTAGAATCCCCTCTTCACCCTAAGATTGAAAAAAATGAAGGATTCAAATTAAATATATTGTAATATACATTTATAATATTATATAAAAATAAATTTAAATGGTTAACATTTGATTTTAATAGTTCACATATGTAGTTTATAAAAAGTAAACAAATAATTTATAAAAAAAAAATATTATATATGAACCATTCATTATCTTTTATTTAAGAGTAGAGATAAGATTCTAAGAGGAAAACTAGCTAGGAGAAAGAATTTTAAGAGGTTCTGCTTTCAACTTTACACAGGCGAGTGATCAAATTAAATAAGAATTTAACTCACCCAGACATAAACATTTGAGTTGAATAATGTAGAGTAGACAAAATAAGTTGAAGCTTCCTGCTCTGTGTCCATTCTTTGTTTGAAGTTATTTTGTATACAATAATAAACAAAAAGAAAAATAGACATAAACCATTTGTTTTAGAAAGAGAGAACATCTAGGTTCATACTCATACCACTCTCATATCTCAGAGAAAAAAAGATTAATATCTCATAAAAAAATATTAATATTCCATTGGGTCATATAAATATAGAAGTTATTTGATCGATTCGTTTCGCTGCTAAATATAAGATATCAATCCATTTTATCCCCAATTATATAAAATTTATCCCAAGTGATACATATTAATTGCATATATTAAATTAAAGATGGTTTTCATCAAAGAGGGTAATAATACAAAAAGTGGGTTAGCTAATAATATGATGTTGACATGGATGCATGATCATAAAAGAGAAAAAAAAAAGAATTTATAATGAACACAAATAAAAAAAGAGTTGGAGTTTTTTCAATTGAAGAGAAATTATTGAAAATCATTTAAGGTAATTTAAACACACAAAAAGTCATTAGACGCACCGGTAAGGATGCTTGATCAAATACTATGGAGTCCTTTGAAATGGTACATAGGAATGTAGAAGAGATAGCTAAATGAATTGTTTGAGTGGAATCTTTTGATCAACAGCATATCTAAAAATTTTGGCTTATTGTTAACAGAGTACAATAACATAGTGCTTACCTTAGTGAACTAACAAGCGATGAGGTCTGCTCCTCAAAGCTCATTCAAAAAACCTTAAATTTCATTAATCAGATCTTTAAATTTAATAACTTTCAACATTACCCTTATTTAACATGTACTCCACTCCAAAATTACAAATTCTACAAAACAATAAATAAAGAGCAAAATTGTATATTCATATGAAAATTTTTGCAATGTGATTTTAATAAATCAAAATAAAAATACATTTTCTTTCAATCTACCTTATAAATAGGATATGGATATATTCCTTTATCTCAATAGATCACCCCCACAAACAGGAATGTATAATCCCTTTTTGTTTTTTTTAATTTTTTGTTTTATATGAATGATAGCGATATAACACGGGACCTTTTGACCATTCTGTACGTCGTCGTCTTCACGTCTAGGAGCAGAAGGTCGTTACATGTATGTGTGCGTGATTACTTGAGGAAGTAACCATTGCGATCTGAGTCTATTCAATTAATCATTATCATTAATCAATAAAAATTTTGAACATCTCAACCACCGTTTAAACAAAATCATCCCAGCTGGCAAAACAATGTTAGATATAACTTAAAATTTAAGTGTCGGATATATGGAGGGGGTCGATGATGCTGTTCAACTATTATTTACAATATTTGTTAATATATTTATTTAATTTGGATTAGGAGACAAGTTCATTTTAATCCAAAAAAAAAATTCAAAGTCATTTTCACTGTACAAATCCCAGCTAGCTGGTAAGCATTGTACTACACCAATCACATGCATTCATCAGCCAAAACAAAAATATAGGGTTTGTTTCTGTTTTTTGTTTTTTTATTTTCAAAACTTCTTTATAAAATTGTTTTTTTTTAAATAAAAAAAATTTTGTTTAGTTAGTTGTTTGAAAAAAAAAAATTTGGTACAATGACGGTAACATGGCAATGGTCTTGCACTAGGTGTGGTGTGCAATAGTAAATAGGTGGTGGCCTCAATCAATAAGAAATAGAAAAACAAAAAAAAAACAACTAAAAAATGATTTTTTTAAAAGTTTTAAAAAAATTTTTTTTTGTTTTAAAAAATAACTCATTGAAAACAGTTTTTTAAGTTTTATTTTTTTATTTCTAAAAACAAAAAAACATGCGAGAATCCCTAAAAAAGAACTTGGAATTTGGGAAATGACAAATGAGTTTTTTTACTAAGAGTTGATTAGAAAATGTCAAAACTTGATACGGAATTTCCAACTTTTTTCTTGGGAAATGATTGATTTGTCATTTCCTAATTTTCAGGTTCTTTTTCAGGGATTTTCCCAAAAAACATTGTTTTTAAAAACAAAATCAAACAAGCTCATAATTTAATATCCTGAATTTTGGGATTAGACGTTTGAAAATAAACTTGAATCAAGTAGAGTGTTATGCCCCAATTTGGCAAGAGTCCCAAAAATAAGGATTTGCTGCTAATGAAAATTTTCTATGAGGCAGTAACATTGTTATATGGTTTTGGATGATAAATGATGTCCAAAAATTGTGAAATTTTAAATAATGAAAGTAGGCATCTTGAGTTTTAATTTGATAGATGTGAATTATTTGGAGCTGTGCACAAGGAGTTATGAATTTTTGAAGTTAGCCCAGTGAAACTGGCCAACATATGTGGCAGCGTCCAAAAACAAAAATTCTGGAAGTGTTAGCTTTTAGTCGACTAAAGGCTATATTTTTCTTTGAAATTAGACTCAATAAAGATTTTATAGTTTTTGGAATCATTACAATTCTATGTCTACAAATTAAATTATGATTTTTCAAAGTTTGGGCAGAAAATCTGCCATAATTGCCACTATTCCGAAAATGGGAAAAAATGTTATGGCAAAGGTTGAAATTTTGGACTAAAATACCATCCGCTATTTTGCTTTTCTAATGGACCCTTGGGATATCTTTGGGCTGACCAAAGGGAGGAAGGATAAGCTCATTTCAATTGAAAAATATGACACAATTTAGAAGGAATAAGATCAAAGTAAAAGTGTGTCATAAAAGTCAAATTTTTGGAATAAAATAAATTAAGGGAAAATATGTAGATATTTCATAAAGCCATGGATGGAGTACGATCAAGCCAGTGTGCACATCACACATAGTATTTAGTCAGCCGAAGGAAGCTGGCACGATGTTTGAGACAAGAGTAGTCTCAGGGGACCAGTGGTCAGGAGCAGTTGGAGCCAGTATCTATGTTTTGGTATGGGCACACAAAATTTAATCGTGCCCAACCTAGGGAAATTCTAGAATGGGTGACCCCATAGGAAGTTATGTTGGCAAGGTCATGGATACTTGAGGAATAGAAATTGTCTTAAGATTTCTCTATGGCTAATAATCATTTGAGTTAGATGATTTAAACAGTGCTTAGATGCTTGGAGACAATGATGATGTAAGTATTTATTTTAAATCAGGACATTTCTTTCATGGTGAATACTGCCCAGAAAGGTCCATTTGATTGGGTTATGAAAAATGGAGGCATAGTAAATGTTTTGAGGTTTCTGCATGCTAAGTGATGATGCTTTGTAACACCATGCTGTTAAAGGGATATGGATATGATATACGATGCTATATGAAAATGGGTGATCATACCGTATATTGATCCTAGAGGATTTGATCTAATGATACTAAGGTTGATGATAGGTCTGAATCAGATCTAAGCTGAAATAGTGCTTAGTCGAAATGTGAATTGGTTGCACTATGATTCTGTTCCATAATGGAAGTTTTAACCTTGTGACCCTTGTGGATAGTGTTGAACCTTTAGTAATGTTTGAGGATAACACCCAAATACCTTGAATGTTAGAATAGGTTCTATTGATCATGATTTTAGCATGCCTATTAGGTGTAATTGAGGAAAATGATTTTCCATATATGTGATGTTGAGGTTTCAAATTTCATGATGAACCTAAAAGTTGGGTTAGAGACCCCTAGGCTATATGATATTACACGCCAGATGTGTTATAGTGGACCTGTGTGTTCAAAGGCCCTAAGACCTAGGAGACCTGTGTGTCCTTAGGCTGTCAGATATATTCAGAATGGTGTTGAGCTAAAGATGATTCGTGGAATCGGGGAACAATATTCTTATGGATATGAATCCTTACATAAAGGAATTTTGAAAATTTGCTCGCAGCTTAGCCTAGCATAGGGAAAGATTACATTATAAAATATTCCTGTAAAGGATTGATTGAGATGATAGCTCTCAGATGAAATGAGAGACAAAATTGATTTTCCTACTATTCCACTAACTTGAGGCTATACTAGGAGTCGATTGGTTGATGGAAAAAGATGTGATGAAAGGTATGAGTAGAAGGGTTACCAAGTAAATCGTAACCCAGGAATCAACTATTAAGTTTTGGTTCCACAAGAATTTGAAATGCCCCAGAATGATTTGAGTTGAAACAAGCCAAGAACTGGCACAGAGGAACATAGGTTTCGGGTGCAGTTAGGTATTATAGGAGGTTCTTGTAGGACCCCTATTAAATCATCCTAAAATTATTAAAGGACAATAGGTTTGAGGACAGTGGAAGCATAGTAAATTTATGTTTAATGGTTGAGGACAATAGGGGAGGTTGATATTCGTACCAATGTTGATCATCTCAAGTCATGATTAGACCTGGGTGGTCTACAGTGACATAGCCTGTATGTCATACAGTGATTTGTCTTAGGTAGTTAAAATTGCTATGTATTCAGTAAAGATGATGAATTGTATGTGTTTAGGCCACAAGACTTGATGGTGTCCCTGGGCTATAAGACCTATGTGTTTAGCACTGTAGTTGATGCCTAGTATGATAACATTGGACCAGTGTTTCCAAGGTATGTCTTGAGGCTGATAAATCATTCAAATTGTACCAGGCTGTAGCCGGAGCAATAAGTCTCGAAATGCTAATGGCATGGCGATGATTCCTTAGGCAGTAAGACCAGTGTGACCAAGCGCTTTGGTGTTGCCTGGGTGAGTGAGGTCCAGTACTTTTTTTAATTGTTACCTATAAACGCCCAAGCACGTGTATGGAAGAGGCCCTTGGTGTGAAGGAGGGGACAATCCCTACTTAGTGAGAGGTCTGAGTGGGAGAAGGCCCTCAGATGGTTCCCAAGCCAGCTTGTGTGGTGTTGCCCTCGGCCGTTACATAAAAAGGCAATTGTGTTATTCGGGATGAGTTTAAAAGAGGCTGGGAGGCCTAAGGAACCAAGTACTGTGGGAAATGATCAGTGAGTCTTGTGTTTGATTGCACGCTACATACTGTGTACAGAATGAATGATGAATGCTGAATACTATCTGAGATATATGATGAGAATATGGTGATTGTGCTTCATGCTTGAGAAGCTTGTCGATAAAGCAAATAGATTGAATATGATCGTTATGTTGCATGGCTTGTGAGCATGCACATGATAAATGAACGGATTGAGTGATAAGGAATTGATCCCCAAGTGGTAGACATTCAAATTTCAACGACGAAATTTATTGAACGGGGTGAGAAATGTAAAATCCAGAATTTTGGGATTATAGGCTTAAGAGTAATCTTGAATCAAGTGGACTGCTAAGCTCCAGTTTAGCATGAGTACCAGAAATAAGGATTTATTGCTAGTAAAAATTTCCTGTGAGGCAGCGACATTGTTATATGGTTTTAGATGATCAAATAATGTCCAAAAATTGTTAAATTTTACAGGATGAAAGTAGACATCTTGAGATTTAATTTGATAGGTATGGGAATTATTTGGAGCTGTATACAAGGAGTTATGAATTTTTGAAGTTAGCCCAGTGAAACTAGTCAACACTCGTGGCAGCTTCCAAAAACAAAAATTTTGGGAAGTGTGAGCTTCCAGTCGACTAAAGACTATATTTTTTCTTGAAACTAGACTCAATAAAGGTTTTATAGGCTTCAAAATCACTCCAATTTGATGCTTACAAATTAAATTATGATTTTTCAAAGTTTGGGCAAAAAATCTACTAGAATTGCCACTATTCTGAAAATGGGAAAAAATGTTATGGCAAAGGTTGTAATTTTGGAATAAAATACCATCATCTATTTTGTTTTTCTAATGGACCCTTGGGACATCTTTGGGCTGACCAAAGGGAGGAAGGATTAGTTTATTTTCAATTGAAGAATATGACACAATTTGGAAGGGATAAGATCAAAGTAAAAGTGTGTCGTAAAAGTCAAATTTTTGGAATAAAATAAATTAAGGAAAAATATGTAGATATTTCATAAAGTCATGCTTCATCTTCCTTTTTCCCTCATTTCAAGTCCAACCTCCCAAAGAAAGAGAGTGAGGGAGCTTTTTGATTTTAGAGATGAGGAGCAAAATCTCAATGGTAGGTTGATTCCTTTATGATTTGGGTTATAACTTGCATAATCCTTCCTCTAAGCTACTCTTCTACATGATTTATGGTGTTTAGGAAGAAAAATCCTAAGGTTTATAGAGGATAAATTTCGACCAAGTGAGAGAAAGCAAGGGAAAGCAAAGGTGACTTCATAAACCTTAAATTATTATTGTTGTTGTTGGATTGATTGATGGTTTTGTGGTTGATTTCTGTGATTTGTAACATTTAGGAAATTGGATACCCTAGTTGTTATGCTACCCAAATTTAGTTTAAATCATGGTTAGAATGTAATTAAGTAGTAAATCAAGTGATAAGAAGTAGAAAGGAGTAAGGATTTGAGGTTAAAATTCAAAAACCCCAATTTTTTAAAGAGTTCTTTAAGTTTCGGCCAGGGCAAGAACAGGGGCTAGGAGCTGGATTTTCATGAAATTGATGATTCTATTTTGTTCAAGTGGGAAAATTAGGTGGAGTTACAATTCAACACTTTTTCAAAAAAGCCCTAGAAAGTGAAATGACCAAACCGCCCCCGAAACCCTATTTAGGGCTGTCAAGGGCAAAACTGTCATTTGGCAATGATTTTATGAAAGCCAAGATCAGAAATGGATTCCTTGGTCAAAACTATGCAAGTATAGCCTGGGTACAAATTTCGAAAAAGTACAGTTAGACCTAGTAAGTCAAGGTTAGACTGGGGCCCAGGGGCATTCTGGTAATATTTCACTATGGACTCATATGAACACCAGAAAAACTTTGTATGTGTCTAAAATAGTACATGAATGAGTTTTAACCTAATTCTTGTATATTTGGAATTTTAGGACTGACTTAAGAGTCGAGTTGTTGGCACGAATTACGAGGAATGCTTTTCAAGAAGCAAAAAAGAGGTTTAAGGTAGTAATTCTATCCTTCATACATTATGCCAATGTTTATATGTTTGTGTATGCCATCTTCTGTAATTTAATTAATCAACATGGTTCTACCAAGAAGGGGCAATCTACCAAGAAGGGGCAGTTAGTGCAAGAAGTGCACTTTGACATGGTTGTTAAGTACCAATCCAACCAACGGATAGTAGGGGTTGAGCCTCAACACATGTATACATGCCATTATATTGTTCATTAATTGGTACATAACATAGAGCATGACATATTTTCTGTTTTCTTTTTATATAAATGATTGTATGTTACTGCGGGATTCCTTGGAGTCTTACCATTTTCATAAATAATAAATGTTCCAGCGGGAACCAGTGGCTCCAAAGACAAAGTGGTAGATACGACCAATTGAAGGATGCGGATCCCGAGATAAAAGCTATTTGGTTATATGTAGTCTAACTTTTGGATAATTGTATGTATATTATCAAACCTTGGGGGAAAACCGGTAATGTATTCAAGTGCATTGTATCAATCTATTAGTATATTTACGTCATTCCTATGTTGCCCATTGAACTGCATGCAAGCACTCTGAAAAATATGAAAATAAGATAGGGGTGTTACATTTTGATATCAGAGCCCTAGCGGTTCTAGAAGAACCCAAAGCGGTTCTAGAAGAGTGGCGGTTTTGGCAACATGATAGGATACTGATATGGAATTGATTTAACAGTAATATAATATATGCACAGACGGAGGTACCAAAGAAGTGAGGAATAATAATTGTTTTAAGGTTTCTCACTGAACTACGTGCAAGCACTCTGAAAAATGTGAAATTAAGATAAGAGTGTTACACATAATCTTTCTCTAATTTTATATATATTTATCTACTCTCTAAATTAATGATAATTAAAAGAAAGACTTGAAGAAAAAACAAATATTTCCAATTTTCCACATACATACATGGGGATATATATTCATCAAGTTTCAATACCTATCAATCTTGAGTTTCTTTATTATTAATTTATTAATTAATGTTTTATTTATATTAAAATTAATTTGATCTGCATCTTGATCTCCATCAACTCCCCTTGTGATATGCCAAATTTTGTTCATCAAAATAGTGTAATTATTTGAAATATTCAATAAATGGTGAATATTCATGAACTTGAAATTTATAAAGTTTGTAAATTTTCATTTTCATGAGAGTTGGGTTAGAACAAACTATGAAATTAATTCTTGGGTTTTCTAAAAAGCCCAATATTGAGACCAAAAGTAGAGAATATAGTAGAACAATATTGGGCCTAATATTAATAGCCATTCAAGTGATGATCCATCATCACTCGAGTGACCACTCGAGTGATGTGTGCAAAAATCATCTAGAGAAGTCTCTACTAAGTTTTTGATATTGCCACTTGAGTAACCACTAAGTAATGGCAAATGATCACTTGAGGAACCCCTCAAGTGACAAGGTAAATTTTAAGGCAGCAAAGTCTCTGCTAATATTTTCATAAGATAACTCGAGTCCACTTGAGTAATGCCTCTGGATCACTCAAGTAGCTACTCTAGTGATCAGGTTTGAATCCTTGACTTAAGTCTCTATCAAGTTTTTTAGTGGCCAACTCAAGGAGCCACTCGAGTAATGGATCATGATTACTCAAATAGCCAGTCGAGTGATGCAGTACAGAAAGCATGATTTTAATCTGTTGTTCATTGATTTGTTATCCATATGATTAAAATTTCATTGTATTAGTTTCCTAAGTATATTTGCAGAGAAATAATGAAGAGATCATGCATTGAGAGAAAAGTCAAATATATTGTCTGCAACGTCTAAAACGCTCACCTACCACAAATGGCTAGTTTTTGAATTTGAAGAGGAATCAAATGACGTTGCGCGACTCTAAGGGACATGTTGAAATGGTTCCAACGTCTATTACAATTTCAACTATAAATATGGAAACATTCAACAAAGAACAAAACACAACAATTGAGAACACATGAACATACATAGATCAACATTTTCATAATGCTATGTTTTTCTTACATTCACTCTTTGTACTTCAGTGATTATATATTTGATCTGTGAGAAAGATTTTCATTACAAACTCAATATTTGTTATTAAGACAACTTAAGGTTGTGGAACCTTGAGTTGGGGATTTGATTACAACGTGTAAGGGGAGCGAGTGTCCGTTGAAGGAACTTGCTGTGTATTGAGGTACCAAGAACCCACTGAATCTTGAAGGATATAGTGAAACTCTCAAAGAAGCTCTAAGGACTTGACATAAGTAAAAGTGGTTGTGGTCGAACCAGTATAACTCTTGATGTACACTCTGGTGATATTTCTCCTAGCTTTTAATTGCTTTAAATTCTCAGTCAATTTTTATATACAAAAATATTTTTTCTATAATCACCCAATTCACCCCCTCTTGGGTAAAATGCTTGCACTAACATTTAGTATCAGAGTGTAGGTCATCTTGTTCAGGTATAACAACCTAAGAAGGATCCAATAGCAAGCATCGGTGAAGGTATACTTCCCGACGGAGCTTCTATCACCAAACCACTAGGTTTCAGTAGTAAACACTTCTCTTTCTGTAAAGCAAAGTTTAGAGTATTAGTAATGACTACAAAATATGGATTTATGGGAGGTGATTGAGAATGGACACTATGAACCTGTAAAGATTGTAGATTTACAGAAAGTTCTAAAGACACTAGCAGAGTACGATGAGAATGACAAAAAACTCATTACTCTCAACAGCAAGGCAATTCTGATGATTCAAAGTGTCTTAACTCAAAATGAGTATTTCAAAATTTTCACACTTCCAATGGCTAAGGAAATGTGGCAAGCTTTTGGAAATAGCTCACGAAGGAACTTTGGGAACAAAAGAAAACCAAATCAAGACTCTAGTTACTGAGTTTGACTTACTTCAAATGAAATAAGGTGAGTCAATAGCTGAATTTGAACTTAGATATACTCATCTTGTTAATCAACTTCCAGCACTTGGGAAAGTCTATGATCAGCATACCCAAGTAAGAAAGATACTAAACGTACTCTCAAAAGAGTGTGAGGCCAAAGTCACTGCTTTAGAGGAAGCAAAAGGCGAATCAATGTGATCAATCGCTTCTCTGTTAGGAAGTCTCTCTGAATATGAAAGCAAATTAAAGTTCAAACGAGAACTAGAAGATATTGGAGAAAAGAAGAAGAAAGGCCTTACACTAAAAGCAAAAGAAGAAACCCAAGAAGATTATGAAGATTTCAACGATGAAGAAATAGTTCTAATAATAAAATGATTCAGGAAATTTTATAAGAAAGGTCAGGGATTCAGAAATCTTCAGAAAGGAGGAACAAGTATTAAGGAAAACATCATATGCTATGAATGTGGAAAACTAGGACATATCAAGTCAGAATGTCCGAAACTGATTCAGAAAAGCAAAGAAAAGAGAAAAGGAAAGTTCTTCAATAAAAAGAAAGCTTTTGTATCCACTATATGGGGAGGTTGTTCCTCTGACAAAGATAGCAATGAAGAATAAGTAGCCAATATCTGTCTGGTTGCTCAAGAAGAAACTGAAGAAGAGGTAATTGATTCTGATCCTACCTATGATGAATTACTTTTCGAATATAATGCTTTACATTTTGAATTCATCAAAGTAGTTGAAGAACTAGTTGTTTTCAAAAGGAAAAACAAAGTTCTTGATGAAGAAATTAAAGAGAATTTAGAACAAGGTTGTGAAAATTACTCTTCTTTGAAAAAGAAAAATATTGATCTCACTAAAACTCTTGAAAACTTTACTAAAAGTAGTGAGATGTTAAATGTTATTTTAAAAGATCAACAATTTGTAAATGATCGATCTAGTATTGGATATGATACAAAAATAGACAGAAAGGAAGAAAGAAAGAAAACAGGATGTAAGATGTATTTGAGTCATTTTCAACATTCTGTACATATATCTAATCCTTTTGCACATTGCAATTAATGTAATAGAAAGAGTCATTATACTTCATCATGTATACATAAAAAGAAAGGAAAGATAGGAACCTATAAATGGGTGCCTAAAAGTTCATATGTTCATAAAACAATTTGTACTAACCCAAAGGGACCCAAAAAGATATGGGTACCTAAGACTTAATCATATTTGATTGCAGATATGTCTTAAAGCATCCAAAAACAACAAGTGGTACATAGACAGTGGATGCTCCAAACATATGATTGGTGATTTCAAAATTTTTACCACATTACAACCTAAAGAGGTGGAAAGATAAAATTTGGAGGAAATCAATGTGTTAAGATTGCAGGAATTGGGGAAATCAAAATGATAAAAGAATACAAGTCACAGACGTGTATTATGTTGAAGGCTTGTGTCACAACTTGCTAAGTGTGAGTCAAAGTACAGATAAAGATAACTGGGTAATATTTGACTCAGAGGAATGTCTAATTGTAAATAAGAAAGACTTACAGTTAGATAAGAAGAATCTCAAAGAAAAGCTTAGAGCAAAAATGGAAGGTAACTGCTATACTCTTGATATAAATAGAAGTATTTCTAAAAACTGTTTTCTCATTAACACCGATGAAAGTTGGCTATGGCATAAGAGACTAGCTCATGTCAATATACACCAACTAGGCAAATTACTCAAAAAGGATTTAGTTATTAGATTACCCAAAGTAAATTTCAGAAACGATTTGATCTGTTATTCATGTCAAAAGGGTAAACAAACTAAATTATCTTTCAAATCGAAAAATGAGATCACAACCAACAAACCACTTCAATTGCTACATATGGATTTAGTTGGACCGGCAAGAGTTAACAGTCTTGGTGGCAACTTATATTCATTGGTCATTGTTGATGGTTTCTCTAGATTTACATGAACTATTTTCTTTTCATCGAAGGATGAAACCTTCAGTGAATTTATTGTTTTTGCCAAGAAAGTGCAAAATGAGAAAGGTATGTCCATTGTAGGTATCAAGACAAATCATGGTGGAGAATTTGAGAATCAAGCCTTTGGAGAATACTGTGACACTAATGGCATTGATAACAATTTCTCTACTCTAAGGACACCTCAACAAAATGGAGTTATGGAATGAAAGGACAGAGTACTCACTAAAATAGCTAGAGCAATGCTGAATGAAAAGAACATGTCTCAAGTTTCCTGGGCTGATACAATGAGCATAGCATGCTACATTTCAAACAGAGCCTACATCAGAACAAAACTTGGAAAGACATCGTACAAACTAAATAAAGGAATGAAGCCAAATCTTGTTCATATGTACATCTTCGGTTATGAGTATTTCATTCATAATAATGGTAAAGATAACCTATAAAATTTTGATTCTAAAATAAATGAAGGAATATTCCTAGGTTATTCTAACCGAAGCAAAGCATACAGACTTTTCAATAAACAAACATGTGTTGTTAAAGAATAAATTCATTTGTATTTAATAAATTTGAGTCCTCTGACAAAATTATTGACAATGAGTAGGAAATTATTTTAAATCAAGAGAATGATCAATCTAATCCTAAACCTTTCATTCCAGAGGTTGACTAAACCAAGGAAGAAGAACAATCAGTAGGACAACCTAGAGCCTGGAAATATACCAAGAGTCATCCCCTAGAACAAGTCATAGGAGATGTGAGTGAAGGTGTGAAAACTAGAAACAAAAATTGTAATGAAGTTAGTTTTTCTGCATTCATTTCTAAGATTGAACCTTCTAACATTGACAAAGTCCTATCAGACAATGATTAGGTAATAGCCATGCAAGAAGAACTAAATTAGTTTGAAAGAAATCAAGTTTGCGATTTGGTACCCCGACCTAAGGATCATCCGATCATTGGCACAAAATAGGTATTCAAGAACAAACTTGATAAATTCATAATCATTATAAAAAACAAGGCAAGATTGGTGGCCAAAGGCTATAATCAGGAAGAAGAAATTGATGATGAGGAAACATATGCTCCAATTGCTAGATTGGAAGCTATACAAGTACTCTTAGCCTTTGCATGCATCAAAGGATTCAAATTGTATCAAATGGATGTGAAAAATACATTTTTAAATGGATATATCACAGAGTAAGTATATGTAGATCAACCTCCAGGTTTCGATGAAGTTCTGATTATGTTTTCAAACTAAGAAAAGCTTTATACTGTTTAAAACAAGCCTTGTGAACATGGTATGAAAGACTTAGTAAATTTCTCATTGATCAAGGTTTTGTATGAGGAAGAGTTAATATAACACTTTTTACAAAATGAAAATGAAATGATATTTTAATTGCGCAAATATATGTGAATGATATGGTTTTTTAAGCTACTAACAAAAGTTTGTGCAAGAAATTTTTTGAGATAATATAAGGGGAGTTTGGGATGTCAATGATGGGAGAATTGAACTTCTTTCTCTGTTTGCAAATCAAATAGAGAATGAATAGAATTTTTATATCTTAGACAAAGTATTTAAAGGATTTATTGAAGAAATACGGAATGGATGAAGCAAATGATATGTACATGCCTATGAGTTCAGCACGTTACTTGATGCTGATGTCAAGGGAAAAGATTATGACATCACAAAATATAGAGGAATGATTAGATCATTACTCTATATTATGGCAAGTAGACTTGACATTCAATTTAGTATTGAAATATGTGCAAGATATCAATCAGCACTAAAGGAATCTCATGTTGAAACATTCAAACATATCTTTAGATATCTTGCTGATATAGCAAAATTATATCTCTGGTATCATAAATGAAGAAATGAATACCTGATTGCATACTCAGACTATGATCATGGAGGGTATAAGACTGACCAAAAGAGTACTAGTGGGCAATCTTAGTTTCTTGGAGGCTCACTTGTATCTTGGTTTAGCAAGAAATAAAACATAGTGTCACTCTCGTCAACAGAAGCTTAATATGTTGTAGCGTCAAGTTGTTGTTCACAAGTGTTATGGTTAAAACAACAATTACAAGACCTTGGTATATTCTTGAAAGAGATTCCTATCTACTGTCACAACACTAGTATGATAAGCTTGGCAAAGAATCTAGTTCAATATTCAAGAACCAAGTGTATTGATGTTAAACATCACTTAATCAGGGATCTTGTTCAAAAGAAATATGTCAGTGATATTCATTCCAACTCATATTCAACTAGCCAACATTTTTATGAAACCCCTCGATAAAGATCAATTCCTATTTATTAGAAGAGAATCGGGAATGGTAAATCCCAATGAATTGTAATTTTTTTTATGTTAGAAATTGTAATTTGATTATGTTTTGATGACTACTAACTTAAGCTTCAGAGTATCTAGCAATTTGTTGTACAAGATCTTAATACTCTGTTTTGGGGTATGAAAAGCAGATGTTAACATAGTACTATATCACTCAAGGAACAACTTCAAGTAACCTATATTACCTGAGTGATAACTTAAAGCGATGATAAGCATCACTTGAGTACCCACTCAAGTGATAACCTTGAAAATGAGGCATATAAGCATTAATTCAAAGAGAAATGGCATAACGATTGAAAGTGAACAGTCAAAAGCTAAAAAGACTGATCACTTAAGTAGCTAGTTGAGTGATGCCTCAGAACTACTCGAATAAGCCCTCGAGTGATCATGATTGTAGATTACAAATCAACCTTGTTTCAACTCAATTTTGCCTTAAAGTATCATCAAATTATCAAGGGAATATACATGGGTAATTATAATATTATTTATGCCAAGTACGCATTTAAATTTGTTTCATTTTTAAATTTTTGCTATGATAACTCGAGTAATGCTTAAGATCACTTAAGTAGCCTCTCGAGTGATGTCGAGTACTAGGGCTTTATCTATCACAACTCGGTCATTTTTCACAAAATTTCTTCAAGTGTTTCTCCTAGTGCTCTCTCAAAAATTTTTCAAAAACTCTTCCTTACCTCATTTTCATCAAAATGCACAAATTTTCATTGTCAAAAACCTCTCAGATTTCTCAAAATCCATAGGCCTAACTTGCGATTGTCGTCACTCCTTTCTCCAGAAATCCACTTCTTATCTCAATCACTATGGTTAGAACCAAATCTCCTAATCCTAATACTCCTATTGAGTCTTTTGAACATCAACAACCCTCTGAGTCTCCTCCATCTCCTCCAATGAAGAAACATAAATGAGCTCCTAAACCATAATCCAAACCGAAGCTACAAACCAAACCAAAGGCAAAAGGAGTTGTGATTAAGGAACCTGTTATTACAAGGGCTCAAACTAAGAAGATTTCACCTCCAGGTAGAGGCAAGGGAACCAAAGCACCATCTCCTCCTTCTTCAGACTCTGACACTCCCTCTTTCTTTGAAAACCATCCAAAGGGCCCAAGTATGATAAGAAACTTGCCCAAGCAATGGCAAGTATACTAAATGAAGTTTACAAGTCTAAAGAAGGGAAGCAAGGTCAATCTTCAAAGGAACCAGAAGAGAGGGAAGAAGAGATCAAATTTCCTCCAAAGGGATTTAATGTAAAGAAGATTGATGAGTCACAAAAATTCATAGTTCACTTTTCAAGGAGTGTGCAAGATGCATTTCATTGACTTCAAACTTCTTCAAGAGGTAATGAAATTTGACCTCAATCCTTATCTAAAGTCTTATATGCCTTGGCTATTAGTAAAACTTCCTTTTTACAAAAAAATATTCAGACATTTCTATTTAATTTAGAACCAGTCAATGATGCCCTTAGAGATTCTCTAGAAGAAGAAATGGTCTCTAAGGTTAAGGCACAAGAAATCCTAATCTCACTCTCCAAAATAAACACATGGTTAGGGATAGAGGATCCCCTGAAGATATTTATCTTTCCCTTGACTCAAGCCAGTTGTTTTCAATTCTAAGACTGGTGAGATAGTAGGACCTTTCAGTTTTAACTCGAGTAATATGTGTGATCTTCACCGGGTTCTATGGCATGTCTATTCTAGAGCCATAGTAAATATATCCAACAATTTCACTTATTTCATTAAGAGGGATTTTAGAAAATTTGCCTCCATTCTTCTTCTGGAGAAAAAGGACTTAGGTGAGTTCATATTTGCTAAGATTAAAAGATATAGGTTCGAAGGAAAAATAACCACTCAAATGTCTTATCCCCAGCTTATTCTTTATTCTTGAAAAAGAATAAGATTTGGTACTTGGAGAAGAATGAACCTATTGAGAGTCTAACTCCAGTAGGATGAAATCAAATTAGGAAATTAAACATTAAAATTCCCATAAAAAAGCCACTTGAGTCTAGCCCTAAGAAGAAGAAGACTGAGACTGAGACTAGTCCGATGGATGATACACAGTCTTCTGCCAATGCCTCTACTACTCTTCCTTCTTTATTTAGAACGACATTGCAAACATTTATGGAAAATATTCTGAAAGGATTTCATTTCGATATCATCAACACTAATATGAAACTCACTACTTACATGACGAACAAAATTGAAGAGCTTACAGAGATTATGGATAAGAGGCATGAGGAGATGTTGGCAGAACAACAAGCCCAGGGTGAACTTCTGAGATCACTTCATACCAGACTTGATGCTATAACACCTGACCTATCTACTCCTGGTCCATCTAAGCCTTCTTCTAGACCTGAGCTCGTGCTAGCTTCTGAGCCTGGATCCTCTTTTATCCCTCTTTCTATCATACCTATCACCATCCCCAGAAATCTCCTTTTCTCTTTGCCTAACCCTGACCTAACACATCCAAACTTATTCACATCACCATTGATGACCCAGTCTAGCCAGCCTAGCTAGCCCAGCCAGTTAAGCCTGAGCCAGTACCCACACCTATTGCTTCACCTGCAGGCATTGAGGAGGTAATTATTTCATCCAGTAATCATCAGTCACCTACTAGTACAGAGAAGATAGAGGTTACTTCTCTGGTCCTATCATCTTAGAATCCTCTAAAGGATCCTCTACAGATACCTCTAGTGAATCTCCTTGAACCTGAACCATCATCTTCAGATTCTTCTAGTTCGAGTAATTCACATAGCTCTAGATTTACACCTATTCCTGTCAATCCCATTTCTGTAGCCCTGCCATCTTATCCTAGTCCTTCTCTCGATTGATTCCCACCTTTTCCCACCTTTGTAATGAAGACCAAAAGGGGGAGCAGAACTAGAAGTGATTTTTGTTGAGAATTGATATTGATGTTGCACAGATATAGCATAAGCTTACGGGTGGCTTATGGGTGTATTGGGATTTAGGGAGCTTTATAGCTTATTTTGGCTAAGTAATGAATTTCTATGCTTACTTTATGTTATCAATTTAAAATTATGAATTCAGTAGTTCAAATTTTGCTATTACTATCAAATTTGAGGACTGATGAATTTTGTGGCTATGTATACAACATGGTTACAAAGTTTGATCCAATATTAAAAGCAAACTAATCTTTTAAAGTCATTTTTTTTCAAATGCTAAAGATTTCAAATCCAAGATGGTTTCAAACTATCAAAATTTTACATCAAAGGAATCTCAAAGTTGTAAAATATTCAAAGATATTGATTTAAGCTAAAAGCATTTTCAAATAGATTCCTAGTTATTTTTAAAGAAGTTTTTGAAATACTCAAGTTTGGTCAAATGATACTTGAAAAGAGATCAACAATTTCAAAAGCATATGATATTAAGGAAAACTACAAAATGCTTTCAAATATCTTGTTCAAAAATCACCAAGTTTTGTCATCATTAAAAAGGAGAAGAATGTGAGATCCTATATGTTTTGATGATAACAAAGATTGGATTGATTCTACAAAAAGTTTTGATAATAAACAAAAGAGTTTTGAACAAAGTAATTAAGTTCTTGGTGGTAGAGAAAACCATCACTCGAGTAACCCCTCGAGTGATGGAGAAGGACAAACAGTAGCTGAACAGAAGAAAGCTTCACTGGAAAATTCTTGAAGGGATCACTTAAGTAGCCACTCGAGTGATGATCTATCATGACTCGAGTGACCACTCAAGTGATGTGTGTAAAAATCATCCAGAGAAGTCTCTGCCAAGTTTTTGATGCTGCCACTCAAGTAACCACTTTAGCAATGGCAAATGATTACTCGAGGGTCCCCTTGACTGACAAGGTAAATTAAGGTAGCAAAGTCTCTGCCAATATTTTCATCAAATCACTCGAGTAGCCACTCTAGTGATCAAGTATGAGTCCTTGACTTAACTCTTTGTCAAGTTTTTCAGTGGCCCACTCGAGTAGCCACTCGAGTAATAGACCATGATCACTTGAGTTGCCACTTGAGTGATGCAGTATAGAAAGCATGACTTTAATCTATTGTTGATTGATTTGTTATCCATATGATTAACCTTTCATTGTTCTAGTTTCTTAAGTGTATTTACAGAGAAACAATAAAGAGATCATGCATTGAGAGAAAAGTCAAATATATCATTCGCAACGTCTGAAATGCTCACCTACCTTAAATGGCTAGTTTTCAAATTCGAAGAACAATCAAATGAGGTTGCGCAACTCTAACGGACATGTTGCAATGGTTCCAATGTCTATTACAATTTCAACTATAAATATGGAAATATTCAATGAAGAATTGAACACAATAACTAAGAACACACGAACATACATTAATCAACATTTTCGTAGTACTCTGTTTTTCTTACATTCACTCTTTGTACTTCAAGGATTATATATTTGCTCTGTGAGAGAGATTTTCATTACAAACACAATATTTGTCTTTGAAACAACTTAAGGTTTTGGGACCTTGAGTTGGGGATTTGATTATAATATGTAAGGGGGAGCGAGTGTTCGATGAAGGAACTTGCTTAGTACTAAGGTGCCAAGAACCCACTGAATCTTAAAAGATATAGTGAAACTCTCAGAGAAACTCTGAGAACTAGACGTAGGTCGAAGTAATTGTGGTCGAACCAATATAACTCCTAATGTACACTTTGATGATATTTCTCTTAGCTCTTAACTACTTTAAATTGTCAGTCAATTTTTATATACAAAACAATCTTTCTGTAATCACCTAATCACCCCCTTCTTGGGTGAAACACTTGCACTAACAATATTATTGCACTTAAGCTGTCCATATGCTTTGAAAATGAGGGTGTTCTATTTGTGGCTACAAGTGGCTACCAAGGAGCTTTTAAGACATGACTTATCCTTTAGGTCATGACCTTGAGACCTCGAGGGGGGACAAAACTCATATTGTATTGGGGAAAATCCCTAACTAGGTATAATGGTATCCTAAGAAGGGGGGATGGTACTGGAGGTGGACGTACGAGTATGGAATCCATCACATTAAAAGGCTCATTTTTTTATTGAAAGGCACTTTTAATGTGACACATGGGATACCACACCCGTATGCCCTCCTCCAGTACTGTCCCCCCTCCCCAAGATACCATTATACCTGGTTAGGGATACGTCCATTTTTTTTATTGAAAGGGGACAGTATTGGAGGTAGGCATACGAGTGTGGTATCCCGTGGGTCATATCTTTGCCTTTTCTTTTGAAATTTGAAACTTTGGCACCAACAATTTATCATCTACATACTTGACAAGCTTATTAAGTAAAATTAGCAATTAGTTCATCATCAAAAAAGATCTCGAACTTCATAAATATATATATCTAGACTTACACAGGTGAGTGATCAAATTAATCGGAATCTATTTCACAAAAATAAAGAAAATATATTGTGAATAATGTAGAATATGTTTCCCTATTTGTGTCCATTCTTTGTTTGAAATCATTTCATATACAATAAATTTTAAAAAAAAAAGACATAAACCCTTCTTTTAGAGAGAGAACCCCTCTCCACCCTCAGATCTAAGAGAAAAAAAGATTAATAGTAGTTAAGTTCAGTCATGTTATTTTATTTATTGATAGATTAATTGAAATATACTACCACAGATCACCAATAGAGACAATTATAATACCTTGAAAACTACAGATAATGTAATATTTGATATTCAAAGGAAAGATTGGATCATTCATAAACTTTCAAAAACATTGGAGAAAAATACATGCGGCTAAGCAATATGTGTGTTTTATACGTTCATTTTTAAAATTACAGAAAATAAATACTCCCTCCTATCCTAAATTTATGTACTAATTAAGGTTTGTTTTAATCCTAAATATGTAAGGCAATTAACATTGTTTCTTAAAAATTTATAATATATTCTCATGCCATCCTATTGATTACATATATTAATGAAATGTCTTCATAGGGGGTAATTTCCATTGTGTAAATGATTAAAATAGATATCATAAGAAAAATCAATATATATATATATATGTGTGTATATGTTTGTGTGTGTTTTTTAACAAATAACTAAATTAATTTTTTGCAGTCTTTGTAAATTAGTTATCTAGCTCATCCATTTAATTGATAGAAACTATTTGAACTTACTTTTGAGGAAGTTCCAGTATTGGATACAAGTCATGTAAAATCTAGACAACATCAGAGTAGTGTGCAACTATCTCAGCTAAAATACATCTTCCATTAGCTGTAGGAATTTCAAATGCTTGAATATGGGCATTTGTAAATTAGTTATCTAGCTCATCCATTTAATTGATAGAGACTATTTGAACTTACTTTTGAGGAAGTTCCAGTATTGGATACAAGTCATGTAAAATCTTGACAACATCAGAGTAGTGTGCAACTATCTCAGCTAAAATATATCTTCCATTAGCTGTAGGAATTTCAAATGCTTGAATATGGGCATTTGCAACATCTTTCACATTCATAAACCCAAAAACACTATTTGGAAATGTCTTTGCACCTACATCAAGCAAAAGATGAGAGAAGTAATTAATATCAATCACAGCAACAAGTCTTATCCTATTCAATAATCTCAGTGGTAGAAATGTTGTATGACGTAAAGATGTAATAACCAATAACATGATTTGGCCCCAAGTGAGAGTTAAGAATCACATACACACACACACACACATATACACTCCCTTTATTCCTAAATATAAGAGATTTTTTTAGGAATGCCTTGTTTCTATTTATAACAGATGCAAACAGGATCTCTGAAAATTTTAGTATTATATTCCATGTTTATCATTATTAATTATTAGTTAGTCTTGCTTCACATCATTCTCTATTTGTTCATTCTCTTTCTCTCAGTAAATGAGGGTATTTTGTTATATAAGTTGTATTTTTTTTTACATATTTATTGTCATATATCAATTTTAACTATTTTTTATCGACGTAATTTAGTTATTTTGACTCACTCTATCCCTATCAAGAAATAATTATCCTTTTTATAAGTCATCATATGGGATATTAATTAATTACCTTTTTTATAAGATTTGTTATATTTAAAGTTTGATGCAATTTTTTCTCAAGATGTAATTCACACTAGTACAGAAAAGGGCTTTTAGACCGGCATATTTAGACCGGTTATATTGGATAAGGTCTTAAAATATGATAGGTGGCGTTTTTGTAATTATAATCAACTTTTAAGACCGGTTATATTGAAATAAGGTCTAAAAAAAATACTTTTTAGACCAGTTTAAAAAACAACCGGTCTTAAAATATAAATAATTAAAAAAATAAATATATGTAATATATTTTCTAAACTGGTTCTAAATATAACAAATCTAATATATTACATGAATTAAAGGTAATTAAAAAATAATATGTTTATTATTTTTAAGACCTGTTGTAAAGAAAAACCGGTCTCAAATATTAAAACTTTAAAATCGGTTGTTAATAAGAAATGGTCTTAAAAAGTTTCATTTTTTGAAGACTGGTTATTTTACCAAAGCCGATCTAAAATATTACTTTTAAGATTCGTTTTGCAGAACAATTGGTTTTAAACTGACCTAAATTCTAGATCGTGCCTAATTTCAACTCTAAAATCGATACTCAAGTACATCTCACAAACCCCTCCCTCGGTTCGCGGTAACTTCTCCTTTCCACTTCTCTCCTCCGTCCTTAACCTTCACCGCCATCGACACAGATGTACGGTTGAATACATTACTGTAAGGCTTGGTGTTTGTTCCTTCTGATTGGTTTCGTTCTCATCCACATTTTCTTGCCTCCCTGGGTTTCTTCGTTAAACTCCTCCTTCCCATGTCTCTCCTATGTTCTTTACCAACGTCGTCGGTTGACGCAGGTGTTAGATCCCAAGTTTTGATGATAACAAAAGGCAAGTGTGTGCAAATCTTAGTTTCATAAGTCTAAGGAATGATTACAAAGTTACCAAATGCATATGGCAAAGTTCTGTGATGTCTGCTATCAAATTTAACTGATGTACTCGAGCACAAGAACTAGTACTTGAGCATGAAGTTCTTTTGTACTCGAGCAGATGCGAGTGATAGCCAGAAAGTGTTTGCCCGAGAGCATAATACTGTTATTTTTACTAATGCACTCGAGCACTGGAGATAGCACTCGAGCATAAGACTCTTTATCACTTGAGCATATGCGAGTGCTTGGCCGAGAGTAATTCCTGTCATTCTTTCTGATGTACTCGAGCATTGTAATCATTACTCGAGCATGAAGCTCTTTTGTACTCGAGCACTAGCGAGTGAAGGACTGCAAGTGTTTGGCCGAGAGTTATGAAGGTCAGAGAAGCGCAAGTATGCCTGAGTGAGACTTCTTATGCCAGAGTGACACATCAGCACTCACGAGTGAGAAATCTAACTCTCTCTAATCCTGATGCAAGTGCTAATAACAAGAGTATATTACATGAGAATATTCTTCTCACTCGAGCAGGAGTATGTGTGCTCGAGTAAGGGCCCATATCAACTGCGAGTGCAAAATCTCACTCTTGCTAAAATGGTATGCGAGTGCTGTCCAGAGACGAGTCTCCTAGTGTAATATGCAAGGCCACTCGAGCAGAAGGAGTTGTGCTCGAGTAAGGCCCCACATAACTCGCAAGTGAGAAAATTATCTCTCTGAAATCCTGTGCGAGTACAAGTACAAAACTGAAGAACAAGGAGAAAAATGGTGAGTTCACTCGAGTGAGCCCATCCATGCTCGAGTGATACTCTGCCATAAGATAAAATGCACCAGTCTTACAGCGTTCAATCCGAATATGGTTTAATGATATTTATGTATCTTATCATTACTTATTATTATTATTTAACATCATTTTAAATGTATTATAAGTGTGATACAGGAGGATGAACGTTGAAATAAACAGATGCGAAGGAAGTGAAACAATGGCAGACAACATCGTGACAAGCACGTACCTACCACATTCAAATTTTCAAACGTATGCATGCCGTTCCATCGTAACATGCCCTGTTCCTCAATGATCGATTATTCAAATGGGCAAAACTGAACATCTATAAATACAGAGTTCCAGAGAGATCGAAAACAACTAAGCACAAGAATTCACAAGCAAATACACGAGTCTCTGTTATTCATATTTTCTCTGTATTCATATTGATCTTCAGTGTTTATCATACTTGCTTTGTAAGAGAGTCCATATACATTTCAAATTCTATTTTCATTTGATCTCAAGGTATTGGGACCTTGAGAGGGTAGATATCCTTACGAGAGAAGCAGTTGAGAGAATTCCTAGTTAAACCTTCCACTCATAAGACTTATAAGATACAAGCAGTAGAGAACGTTGCTTCTCGTAAGACTTACAGTGGTGTAAGCAAGAGAGAACGTTGCTGCTCATAAGACTTGTATACGTAAGAAAGTGGGAAAGGTCATAGGTTGTTTTTCTGCAAGTAAGACTTGTTGTAAGGGGGGAGAAATTTCTTAGTGTGAGAATATTTCTGCTCGTAGTCTGTTCGAGGACAATTGTTGTTTTCTGAGAGCCCATTGAATCTTGGAAGAATAGTGAAAATCTCAATAGGTCTTGATCTTTGAGGACTAGACGTAGGCCTGGTTTTTAGGCCGAACCAGTATAACTCTCTATGTTTCAATCTTCTCAACTCTACTCTGTTACTACTATTTTCATGTCACCATATCAAGCAAAAAATTTATAACATCACCCAATTCACCCCCCTCTTGGGTGAAGCTTGCCTATTTCATTTAGTATCAGAGCAAGGTCTTCTCCGAAGAGCCTAACAGCTTAAGAAGGATCCGATAAATGGCAACAATGGGTGAAAACATTCTTCCAGACAGAGCTTCAATCACTAGACCTCCAGGTTTTGCTGGAGAACATTTTTCGTTATGGAAAGCTAAGTTCAGAGTGTTCGTGATGGCTAACGAGTACGGTTTATGGAATGTAATACAAGATGGTGACTATGTTCCAATAAAGAAAATCGAAGATAGAGTCGTTAAGAAGAGCCAAGAGGAGTTTGACGAAAATAATAAAAGGTTAGTAACGTTAAATAGTAAAGCTATTTTAATGATACAGAGTGCTCTCAGTCAAAAGGAATATTTTCGAATATGTACTCTACCAACTGCCAAATATATGTGGGATGCTCTTGAAATCGCTCACGAAGGTACATCCGGAATCAAAGAAAATAGAGTCAATACTCTAATTACAAAGTATGATCTATTTCGTATGAAACCTGGAGAAGGTATATCAGAATTCGAACTCAGGTATACTCATCTTGTTAATCACTTATCTGCACTTGGAAAATCATTTGACCAAAATTCCCAGGTAAGAAAGATTCTTAATATTCTTATGAACGAATGGGAAGTGAAGGTTATAGCTATTGAAAAAGCTAAAGGAGAGTCTATGAGATCCGTAGCTGCTCTCTTTGGTAGTCTTTCCAAGTATGAAGGAAAGTTGAGATTCAAAAAGGAACTAGAAGAGTTCGATGATAAAAAGAAAAAGGGAGTTGCACTTAAGGCTATCAAGGAAGAAGAAAAGTTTTCCGAAAATGAAGATGTCCCTAATGATGATGAAATGGGAATGATCGTGAGAAAATTCAAGAGATTCTATAGAAGAGGTCAAAATAACTTCAAATATCTAGGAGACACTTCAGAACTTGGCTTATGGTATCCAAAAAGAGGAAACGAGTATTTAATGGAATATTCAAATTCAGATCATGGAGGATATAAAACTGACAGAAAGAGTACTAGTGGTCAATGTCAATTCCTTGGAGGCTCTCTAGTATCATGATTCAGCAAGAAGCATAACACGGTTTCATTATCCTCGACTGAAGCTGAATATATAGCTGTAGCAAGTTGCTGTTCTCAAGTGTTATGGTTGAAACAAAAACTTCAAGATTTGGGGATATACTTAAAAGAGATTCCAATTTATTGTGACAACACTAGCACCATAAGCTTAGCCAAAAATCCTGTACAACATTCAAGAACCAAACACATAGACATCTGACATCACTTCATTCGAGATCACGCTCAAAAGAAGGATGTCAAAGTGGAATTCATACCAACACACCTTCAACTTGCAGACATTTTCACAAAGCCAATAGCTAAAGATCAATTCCTAAATATTCGAAGAGAATTGGGAATGGTTAATCGCAATGAATTGTAAGTTTTCTTGTTAATTATCTTAATTAAATGTATTTTTGATGATAACCATACTGACTTTGGCATCAGAGCATTAGAAATTGTCTTGCAGGTCTGTCACTCGAGCACAGGAAGTGTCACTCGAGTGAAAAGCTCATGCTCACTCGAGCAAGTTAACTCTGCTTGAGCACAGAACTATTGAAAATACTCTGTTTCTTAGCACATAAAACAGGGGTTAACAGAGGAGATAAAAATACCAAGATTCTATATGAAGTGTAACAGTGAAATTTGATCCCACTCGGGTAAGAAAAATCCTCACTCGAGCATGGTATGAACATGCTTGAAGTGAAGAATGTGTACTCGAGCAGAAAGTAAGAATTTCTTTCAAGAGCCTACTTGATGTATGGTTACTCAAATGATTTTGGAGGATTTGAGTACAAAGATGAAAAATATAGCAAGAAATCCATAAACCAGGTACGCTTTTACATGTTTTATCAAAATTGTTTGTATATTGCTCGAGCACAGTATGAACACACCTGAGCACAGTATGAACATCACTCGAGCACTGTAACCCCCTTCCCACCTTTGGCCGGGATTTAGTTCTTAAACTCATAATTAAGTTGTAATTAGAGACCATAATGAAATTGGGACTTCATAAGATACTCATTTGCCCATAAATCAGATTTTTGCAAAAACATTTTTCAAAACTTATTCACAATGGTCTCAAGTTCTCAATACAAAATAATACTGGCCTGAACAGGTGGATTCCATTTACAAATATCAGAGTGCAAATAAATTCCCGACTCACTCGGGTTCCATTCATTAGATAAGGGATTTACAAAGGCACAAAGCCACAATTCAATACCCTTAACTTGGGGATTACACAAAATCTATATATACAATTCCAAAATCTACAATGATAACCATTAATTCCAAAATACACTCCTAAACAGGAGCTCTAACTACTCTTCGTCGCCCGCTTGCCTCTCGATCCTTCGGCCCTGTCTAAAAGGTTTAATTTTGGGAGAGTGAGATTCTAAAGAATCCCTGTAGTAACAAGTCAATCATATAATGTACAACAATAATGCATGTATCAAATCATCACCCACACAAGCAACTACAACGGCAGTTGCAGCGGCAATGGTTAGTATGACACATGTCATCCCTGACGATTGCTCACGCTGAATTGCTCACGCTGTATTGCATCACAACAGTCAACACAATATAATTCACCACAGCTGGGATCCATATAAAGCATATCATATTCGCAAGCCACATAGGCAAGATACACACACAGCCCACGGCTGGTTTTCGCATACGCCGCCCCCACGGGTCGGATTCACAAAGATCCATGTCGATTACGACGGCAGTCCAACGGCCGACTAGAGATGACCACTGTCACTCCCTATACGGCTCACGCTGACCTGCTCGCGCCGTAATGGACCATGGCACACATTTCACAAGTTCAATGATAAGATATGCATACCAAAACATCATACAAGATATGAGAGAAAAGTCACTACCTGAGTTCTTCCGGGCGTGTCCTAGCGCCGGTCTCTCCCGAGGAAGGCAAATATCAAATCCTATTTTCACAATTAGGGACGAAGAGTTATTCTCTATTCCAAGACTTAATTCACTTTATAATGCTTAATTGGTTATCATTATTGCTCTTTTAGAGTCACTAAATACTCCTAACAAAACTCCTAAAGGGTTGGAAGAACTATCCCAAAGATCCCCTTTTGGAAGCACAAAACTGAGATTTTACACTGTTTCACTCGAGCACAAATGACCATGCTCGAGCACAGATTGTACGGACACTCGAGTGAAAACGGTTTCACTCGAGTGATGGTACGGACATCACTCGGGCACAAGAGAGAGTGAGAGGCAGTGAGTGAACACCCGAGAGCACAAGAGAGTTTTCAGAAGCAGGCTCACTCGAGCACAAATGCCCTCACTCGAGCACATGTACGGAAATCACTTCAAGCACAAGGAAGTGAGACAGAAAGCATACACCTGAGAGCACAACGAAACTCTCCAAGTACTGGATCACTCGAGCACAGCCAGGTGTGCTCGAGCACACACCCCATACCCGCGAGTGAGAAAGCACACTCATGCAACTTTCCCGCGAGCATCAACCCGAAAGCACAACTCTCACCTGAAGCACAATCTCACTCGAGCACACACGGCTCACTCGAGCATGGTGCCCATACCCGCGAGTGAGAAGGCACACCCGTGCACCTACTCGCAAGTGACAACCCGAGAAGCAAGCCCTTTGGTGTCAAATACACTCATCACTCGAGCACAAAATCCTCACTCGAGTGATGTTCATCCCTTACTCACGAGTGAGGCTCTGCTTGCTATGACCCAGAGAGTGCAATAAGAACGCAGAAAGCAAGAAACGAGAATTGCACTTCCACACTCGAGCAGACCCATCTCTGCTCGGGTGATATTCATCCCTCACTCGAGCAGACCCATCTCTGCTCGGGTGATGTTCATCCTTCACTCGAGCAGAGCCCTCCCTGCTCGAGTGAATCCCTCAGATAGCAGAAAACGCAGAACAGAGGCACTCTCCTTAACCCTTGCCCAATTGATTCCTATGGCCATAAAACTTAACCCAAAGCCATTCCCACACAAAAACACCCAACAAACTCAATGGAATACTCAAAATCATCAAAATCCTACTCCATTATCATGATTTGGGTTTTGGGCAACAATTTCAATAATACACCAATCTTAACCAAACTTCACATTTCAATCTCTAATCAATCTATCTAACATAAACTCATTCCAAAATGCCATTCTCATGCCATAAACATACCAAATGAACAGTGGCATTCAGTTTTCGGATTCAAGCCAAAATTTCCAGAATTTATAAACTACTTCAAATGGCATGAAACATAGATAGATAGATTGATCTTACTCACCTTATCAACTTCTCCAAAGAGACTCTTTGACTCTCACACAGTCAGATTTTCGTGTGGCACCAATCAACACCAAATGGCCCAACTATACACACCAAAATGAAGCCCATGATTCAAGGATCAACATTTATGAATGGTGTTTGAGCAAAGAAGATCATTTACTTACCCAAAATCACAAGTTCTTCTTTCTCTTCCTTGCCTAAAACTTCCGCTGGAAATGGAGGAAGAGAGGAGAGAGAAACGAGAGAGAGAAATGGAGAGATGGAGAGAGAGAAAAGAGAAAAGTGTTTCCTTGTCCTCATATGATCTCATCCAATGGCCACCACAATGCCACATGTCAGCATCTCCTTCATTCCCTCAATAAGCTCACACAAGCTAAGCACACTGGATCCCGACCCACGGTCAAGGAATCACCACCCTTGATCTTAAATACCACACATATGCACTAATATTTCCAATTTCCACTAATTATAACATTAATTAATATAGCCATAAATCACATAATAATCCCAATTAATTCATAATTATCATTAATAATCATGATTATCCCTTAATCAAAAATTGGGATATTACAAGCACTAGGGTTATCACTCGAGCATTGTCACTTATATCAGTTATGCGATAGCTTAGACCGTCGTACTTCCTGCTCTCACTCGAGGTGTCTCGTCACTTGAAGGTCACACCTCTTCACCTCCAACTGTTACCCATCGATCAAATGTATCCATTTTCCTCAAATCACCATTACAACTCTTCAATCTTCTTTAAAAGGTGAGATTTTACCTTAGTTCTTCTCATTCAGTACCCTAAGTTTCTGAGAACCTTTTATTCAAACATCAAAAATTTTGTGCATCTTGTTTCCTCTATTTCGTTTCTAAATGGCTAGAACTAAGATGCCTGTTATTGTCCAAAGATCTCACTCACCCTCTCCCACTCATTCTACTGCTAGTGCTTCTGCAACCCCGGTACCAAATCCTTCATCTCCTAGAATGTCTTCTTCATCTACACCTCCTCTTAAACCTAAAACCAAAAAGAGAACTCCGGCCAAGAAACCTTATCGTAAGCCTCAAATAGAAAAGAAGGTTCAACCTCCTCAAAAGAAACCAAAGGGTGTGGTGTTCAAAGAACCAGTGGTTACCCCGTCTCAATCCAAAGAGGTCCAAGGAAGAGGAAAGAAGAAGGAAACTGAGCAACCACAACAATCCTCTTCTTCCTCCGATGACACATTCAACATGCAACTCCGGGAAGCAATGGAGAGGTCAAAACTTGACAAGTTGGTTGGGAAAATTACTTCTCAAGCTGGTGTCTCAAGTTCACACCATGTTGGGCAATCTACTGCGGCTACTTCAGGGGTACCTTCTGCCTCACAAGCTCCAGAGGATGATCATATTACAAGTCCTCCTGAAGGTTTCAATGTTGAGGAATTAAAGGCACTACCACAGAAAGTATTTGATACTAAGTTTGCACATAGGCATTTCTGTCCTGTAGTTTATGTGGACTTAGAATACTTAAAGAAGAATTGTAATTTGGATTTATGTCCTTATCTTGGATTCTATGCTCCCTAGCTAAACATTCATATTCCATATTCACCCTCTGTTGTGAAAACCTTTTACTGCAACATGAAAACCCATAACATTAAGTTTAGGGCTGGTGAATTGATTGAGGAAGTAGTATCCACTACTGTTAGAGGTCAATTCATTATGATATCTGCTATGATTATTAATGACTTACTTGGGTATGTTGCACCACCTCAAGATCCACCCACTTTCTCAGCTAATGAAGCCTTTAGGCTTTTGAGACCAAAAGACCCAATAGGCCCCCTTAATTTTAAGCCTATTGACATGCCCGATTCTCACAAAGCCTTACACTATATATATTCTCGGAGCATGGTTAACAAATCCAAAAATTTTACCCATTTTACTCAAAAAGATTATTATATGTTGGCCTCCTTCCTAGACGGGCAACAAAGAAATGTAGGGGAGATCATTTTCAGTGAGATGAGAAGATTTTGATTTTCTTCATCGAAATCCGCAACTATACCATATCCTTATATTGTATCCCTCATCCTTATGAAAAATAAGATATGGTACTTGGAAGGAACTGAGAGGGTGATTATTCCAAGGTTTGGCAAGACTCAGCTAACTCATATGAGTATCAACCTTCCAGTGAGTCGAACTAAGGCTACATCTCAGAGGGAAGCCACTCCATCAAGAGGTGATGAGGCTCAGTCATTTGCTCAAGGTCAAGTTCCTCCTCCATCATTCCTGAATGCATCACTCTCCACTTATTTGACTGAACTTATCAATCAAGTTGTTTCTAGCTTAAAGAAGGAATTAGTGACTGCAATATGAGAAGTTGGTAGACAAAATGGAGTTACAAGTCTTAAAGTTGGTAGACAAGGCTAAAACCAACTTTGACTTGATGTTCAAGACTCAGGATGACATGTCACGAAGGATAACTGATATAGAGATCTTCTTACGTTCTCACTTCTTGTTTGCATCTTTAGAAGTGCCACCTGAGATTACTCCTGCCTTGACCTCACCTCCTCATCAACAGACACATGTTCTCTTCACCGATCCAGACTTTAATGTTGATATCACCTATGATCGGTCGCCTTCACTATCACCCTCAACCTCTGTTCCACAGCCATCATCTCCATCCTTTGTGCCAATCGATCCTTCCACTGCTATGGTGCCCTTTATCCCATCATCTGATATCACTTTTCCTTAACCCTATTCTGATGTTGAGAAAATGGGGGAGAAGGATGTGTGATGGTTTTCTGAGCTATCAAGGGATGTATTGGGTGTTTGGGTAGTTTTTGTGTAATGGGGTAGGTTTATGGTGATGTTATTGGGATTATGGTTGTATATAGGCTTTATGGGTAGTTAATGTAGTTAATGATTTATGTTGACCATTATATGTTTCTTAGTTTATCATTAATGACTATTTTCATGTTATCAAGCTTTTTTTCTGTTTAGTTTTGATTATTTCTGTGATACTATACTTATCTTGGTTATTAAGTGTTCAGTGGAGGTAATGCAGGGAACATATGTAGATAAGTGCAAAAATCTAAACTTGAATCTAAACCTTTAGGAAAATATGCATTTGGAAACATTGATGTTGTATTTTAAAAATCTTTTCACTCTAATCAATCTTTTTCTTAAAAACTCATCACAAAGGTTTTGTCATCATCAAAAAGGGGGAGAATGTTAGATCCCAAGTTTTGATGATAACAAAAAGCAAGTGTGTGCAAATCTTAGTTTTATAAGTCTAAGGAATGATTACAAAGTTACCAAATGCATATGGCAAAGTTTTGTGATGTCTGCTGTCAAATTTAACTGATGTACTCGAGCATAAGAACTAGTACTCGAGCATGAAGTTCTTTTATACACGAGCAGATACGAGTGATAGCCAGAAAGTGTTTGCCCGAGAGCATAATACTGTCATTTTTACTAATGCACACGAGCACTGGAGATAACACTCGAGCAGAAGACTCTTTATCACTCGAGCACATGCGAGTGAGGCACTGCGAGTGCTTGGCCGAGAGCAATTCCTGTCATTCTTTCTGATGTACTCGAGCATTGTAATCATCACTCAAGCATAAAGCTCTTTTGTACTCGAGCACTAGCGAGTGAAGGAATGCAAGTGTTTGGCCAAGAGTCATGAAGGTTAGAGAAGCACAAGTATGCCCGAGTGAGACTTCTTATGCCCAAGTGACACATCAGCACTCACGAGTGAGAAATCTAACTCTCTCTAATCCTGATGCAAGTGCTGATAACAAGAGTATATTACATGAGAATATTCTTCTCACTCGAGTAGGAGTATGTGTGCTCGAGTAAGGGCCCACATCACATGCGAGTGCAAAATCTCACTCTTGATAAAATGGTATGTGAGTGTTGTCCAGAGACAAGTCTCCTAGTGTAATATACAAGGCCACTCGAGCAAAAGGAGTTGTGCTCGAGTGAGGCCCAACATCACTCGCGAGTGAGAAAATTATCTCTCTGAAATCCTGTATGAGTGCAAATAAAAAACTGAAGGACAAGGAGAAAAATGGTGAGTTCACTCGAGTAAGCCCATCCATGCTCGAGTGATACTCTGCCAGAAGACAAAATGTACAAGTCTTACAGCATTCAATTCGAATATGGTTTAATGATATTTATTTATCTTATCATTACTTATTATTATTATTTAACATCATTTTAAATGTATTATAAGTGTGATACAGGAGGATGAACGTTGAAATAAATAGACACGAAGGAAGTCAAACAACGGCAGACAACATCGTGACAAGCACGTACCTACCACATTCAAAGTTTTCAAACATACGCATGTCGTTCCACAGTAACATGCCCCACTCCTCAATGATCGATTATTCAAACTGGCAAAACTGAATATCTATAAATACAGAGTTCCAGAGAGATAAAAAACAACATCTAAGCACAAGAATTCACAAGCAAATACACGAGTCTCTGTTATTCATATTTTCTCTGTATTCATATTGATCTTCAGTGTTTATCATACTTGCTTTGTAAGAGAGTCCATATACATTTCAAATTCTATTTTCATTTGATCTCAATGTATTGGGACCTTGAGAGGGTAGATATCCTTACGAGAGAAGCAGTTGAGAGAATTCCTAGTTAAACCTTCCACTCATAAGACTTATAAGATACAAGCAGTAGAGAACGTTGCTGCTCGTAAGACTTACAGTGGTGTAAGCAGGAGAGAACGTTACTGCTCATAAAACTTGTATACGTAAGCAAGTGGGAAAGGTCATAGGTTGTTTTTCTGCACGTAAGACTTGTCGTAAGGGGGAGAGAAATTTCTTAGTGTGAGAATATTTCTGCTCGTAGTCCGTTCAAGGACAATTGTTATTTTCTAAGAGCCCATTGAATCTTGGAAGAATAGTGAAAATCTCAGTAGGTCTTGATCTCTGAGGAATGGACGTAGGCCTGGTTTTAGGCCGAACTAGTGTAACTCTGTGTGTTTCATTCTTCTCAACTCTACTCTGTCTACTACTATTTTCATATCACCACATCAAGCGAAAAATTTATCACATCACCCAATTCACCCCCTCTTGGGGGAAGCTGGCCTCTTTCAGCAGGGGTACTATGGATTGCATTCCCTCGTTGCTGTTGCTTGGCTCCCCTGGTTTTGTTCCTTAAGCTTGAACTCCAGGTATTTATGACTCAATCAGACAAGATTTGTAATCAATTTCTTTTAATTAATTAAGAGTTGCATTATTGTTGTTGGTTGTTTCCTTTACATGCAATTAGGGGATTGAATTTCTGGTGGATTAAATTGCCATGATCTCTAATTTAACTTTAATTTACACTTGGTTTTGTCATTGCTGGTAGACTGAATTACCATAATCTCTAACTGGGAGATTCACAGAGAGTTTTGTCATTGCTAAAGTATACAATTGGAAGTTCTGTATGTTTGAAAAAGGAAGTGTTATATATTGATTATCAACTTGTGCATTGCAATTAATTATCGACTTTTCTATGAATAGTCACTTTAATAAAGTTTTTATTGCTCAAGTGCTATATATTTGAAAAAGGAAGTGTTGTATATTGATTATCAGCTTGTGCATTGCAATTAATTATTTGTTCATGTCTACATAACTTGGGAATTGCTTTTGAATGATGCCTTTGTAGAGTGCCTTGTTATACTATTAAGTGTTGTAGAGTCTTATTGGGATATCATGAGGATCCCAATTATTTACTGTCCTTAAACCATCACAGCCTCTACAAATTTTCCTTAGACCATCACTGTCCTTAAATAGTGTCCTTAAAATGAGGATAATAAGGCGTCCTAGTGAGCGTACTTTGAATCCAACTAATGTTAATCAAAGTGAGCCATGTAACCAACCCATATGAAGGGGTAGAAGAGTCACTCAATTGAGAGACATTCCCATCAATCGGAATACCGGAGAAAAAATTATGATTGAGTTTGATAGATATTGGAAACCAATTAGGCCAAATACAAGCTGGTATAGGAGTTTTATCGGCCTCCTAGCATGTAACAAGCCTAGATCTTGATAGAGGAATGAAGAAATGTGGATAAACGTGTGAAGCAATATATTTGGGAAACTATTCAGCTCACTTATGACATTCCTGAGAGTGAAATCTTGTATAAGAAGACAATAATGTATTGTGATGAATGCTGAAGGAAGTTTAAGACAAGTCTAGCCAACAATTACGTGCATATCAAGGTGAAAGAAGGTCAGCCTCGTCCTAATCCATGCGACAAGTATTCTTATATTGACAAACACATTTCGTAAGAATTTAGCTGGCTTCAGACTACTCCAGAAGCATTGGGGAGTTGACTTATTTTGCATTTGATTTACTTATGAATTATGATTTGTTTTTATTGATTGTAACCTTAATTTTGATTTCTTATTCACAGGAAAAAAGACAAAAGGCCTGAGAGAGTGGTAGAAAAAATGATTGCCCTCATACAATGTCTTGTAAGGGTTATGCGAAGGCTGAAAAAGACTTGGCGGCTAAATGGAAGAGATTGGAAGAAGCAGCTCAATCCGATCCTTTTGTTCTTCTTTCTCCACTATCTCCAATACGTCGCGAAGAGAAGTGGTTGTTTGCTCACCAAAAGAGGAGCGGCTCTTGTACGAGTGAAAAATCTCATATAGTTGGTGAAAAAATTGTAAGTATTGTGCTTGTTATTAATTATTTAGTAAACAAATTTCATTACTAATATTTGTCATCTATGTCTTACACGAGGAGCTTCAAAAAAAACAAGCCAAGGGATCATTTAGGTCAAATGGGAGGAATGACATCCTGACCGTAACTACAGGAAAATAGGAGCATCCTGGCCATGTTAGGGGGTTAGAGGAGGGGTAGACATAAGGGATTACTTTGGAGCAGCCCCCCGCCATTCCTCAAGTGTGGTGACTAGGGAGGAGATGGAGCATATGTTGGCCACTGTGAGGGCGGAAGCAAGGGCCGCGGCAGAAGAATCATTTGGTGCACAATTTGAAGGAAGGTTCAGCAAAGGAGGAATGGATTATCATGGCGAGAACAAGACAAGATACTAATGCTCCCCAAGCACATTCCCTAAACCCTAAACAGAGCACTAAATAGAGTTGTATTGGTCAGTCATAAGAGGGTCACTAGTGCAAAATACTAATTTAGCTACATGATTTTACATCAGTTACTTAAAGAACTGAAGTGATAATTCATGTGACATAATATTGCTTCTGTTTTAAATGTAACTGATGCCGTAATGTAAAATATGGCATCAGTTACTTGAAGAACAGAAGTGATAATTCATGTGACATACATTTGCTTTTGTTTTAAGTGTAACTGACGCCGTAATATACAATATGACATCAGTTGTATAGTCAACTGATGTCGTAATTAAGATGCTATAATAATAATAATTATGGGATCAGTTTATTGAGCACCATAAGACATAATTAATATAAAGTTTTGGAATTTACTTGTGAAATAAATAAATTTAAAATATAACATGTCATAATTGTAATTAAATACTATAAATAATTTTTTCCAGAATATAATTATATTCACTAGTACAAAATACTAATTTAACTACACGATTTTGTATTAGTTACTTGAAGAATAGAAGTGATAATTCATATAACATAATTTCGCTTCTGTTTTACATGTAACTGACGCTATAAGGTACAAGATGGCATCAGTTACTTAAAGAACGGAAGTGATAATTCATGTGACATAAGTTTGCTTCTGTTTGAAGTGTAACTGACGCAGTAGTGTACAATATGACATCGCTTGTATATTCAACTGATGCCGTAATTAAGATGCTATAACAATAATAATTATGGAATCAGTTTAGTAAGCACCAAAAGCCATAATTCATATAAAGTTTTGGAATTTAATTGTGAAATAGATAAATTTGAAATATAACATGTCATAACCATAATTAAATATTGTAAATAAATTTTAAAAAATATTTTTTTCCCAAAATATAATTATATTATAGTTATATTTTAAATAACTTTTTTTAAGTGGGTTATTTATAACTCAGGACCATCTGATAGAGATTAGTAGACTTCTTTTAACTACTTAACTATACCTAGTTAATTATTAAAAAAATGGATGATGAATTTATGGGTGAAACTTGACCCATAATTTATAATTTATTTATCGAGCTTACTTATAGAATCGGGTCCTATAAGAAACCAAGACCTTAATTATAACCCATATGGCTCTAAGGAAGTCTTAAAAATATATTAACTATTTTTTTCTAAAGAAAAGGAAATATTGCGTCGATTCCCACTCCACATGATGCCCTAATGCCTTCAACAAAAACCTCCACTACTCTGCTAACTTCACAGCTTCTTTATGAATTTCGCTCTAGCTCTGCTAACTTCGCAACTTCCCTTCATCACTGTTGACGTAGCAGCTTTCAGATAGAGCACTATAAAAAAAACACTCAATTTTCGACAGAATTTGCTATGAAATTTTTTCCGTGGCAAATTCTGTGGAAAATCCGTAAGAAATTCCATTGAAAATTTTTTCGACAGAATTTTTCCATAGCTAAATTTGTCACGGAATTAACCACAAAAAATTCTATGGCTAAATTAGCCATGGAATTACGTTGCAAATTTTGCGAAAAAGTTTTTGCCACGGTGCCATGGAACTTTTCTGTGGCACATTCCGTCGCAAAATTTTAAAATGTATAAAATCTTATATTAAAAATAATATTATAAAATTAATTATTAAATAATTTTAATTAAAAATAAAATATTATTATTAATGAATATTTTATTATTATTTATTGATACTATATTTAAAATTTTTGACTAAAATAATATTTTTAATATTATTATATTAGTTATTATTTAATTTTATTTAAAAATAAATTATTAGTTATTAATATTATATTTATCATTTTATATTAAAAATAATATTTATAATATTAAATTATTTTTTATTAATTAATTTAAATTTAAAATATATTTAAATTTAGAAAATTGATTAAAATATACTTATAAAAATATTTATTAAATATTTTAAATTTATTCAATTTGAAATTAATTAATCATAAATATATAAATATTTTTTTGGAATATTTATTTATTTTTAATAATATTATATATATAACATTATGTAATAAAACAACGCAGGTTCACCTTGGCACAACTGGCAAAGGCTCGAGCGTGAAGGCACTAGGAGCATGAGGTCACGAGTTCGAACAGGAAGGGAGGCATTTTCAAGATTTAAGAGGCGCAGACATGTGGCAGCTCTCCAAGGTGACACTTGGCGCACTGCGAGGAGGGTGGACACGTGGCAGCGCATGGAGGTGACACTTGGCTCACTTCAAGGAGGGACACATGGCAGTGCAAGGAGGAGACACTTGGCGCACTGCGAGGAGGGTGGACATATGGCAACAGTAGGAGGTGACACGTGGCTGAACCAACGATGAGGTGGCCTCCTACGGACGTGACATGTGGTATTTGAAAATTTTAAAATAAAAAAATATCCATTAGATTTGAAAATTCATTTGTCACACATCTATTATGGCGTCGGTTTAGTTACAATGCGAAGCCGTAATATATTCATTTACGGCGTTATATCTTAAGCAACTGACTCCATAATATATTCATTTACAGTGACATATCTTAAGCAAGTGACGCCATAATATATATTTTTCGCTACGGCTAATTCCGCTACACCCTAAATACTGTGGCGAAAATGTAATTTTAACTGATGCCAAATTAACTTTTTGCACTAGTGGGTCTTGGAAAAGAAATTGATTAGCGTTGTGACCTGTTTGTAGAGGATGCTCTGAGATAACTAGTTGCAAGGGGGAGCGTGTATAACTTGGGATCAACTTTCCACCATCAATAAATAAAAAATGATCAAGTCAGAGTGATAGTTGAAGAGGTGATCGTTGCAGAGGCACCTCTCCCTATCCCCACTGATGACCTCAAGATTGTGAGCGATATCCTTAGCTCTTTCATCTTGTGGTCAAATTACCGATCTTAAAAATATATTTTGAAGACCGGTTTTATATTCAACCGGTCTTAAAAGTTTTATTTTAAGACCGGTTGTCAAAACAACTGGTCTTAAAACTAAAACTTTTAAGACCGGGTTTAAGGACAACCGGTCTTTAAAGTGTTACCGTAACTCTTAAAATGAGGTATTTTAAGACCGGTGGTTATGAAAACCGTTCTTAAAATAATGTATTTTTAAGACCGGTTTATAATACAACCGTTTTTCAAATGTTTTCTTTAAGACTGGTTGCTTAACTAGTCTAAAAAGTATCAGACTTTTAAGACCAGCTGTATTAAGACCTCTTCTTGAACCGGTCTAAAAAGTCATTTTGATCCGATCTTAAAAGTCATTTTTGTACTAGTGTCATTATTTTAAATAAAAATGAATTTGAATTTTTTTTATTTTCAAACAAATTTAGTAACTTAAATAATGGAGAGAGAGCTTCTTATAAAAAAATTTTGGAGTGAGTAATATAATAAACTAAAATTACCGTTGAATAGAAGTAAAATTAAATTAGCAGTTACATGGAGCGTTGGTTGCAATAGAGGTCCTATAACCATTGATGGATTGACAGTAACCATGGCAAGGTGGTTCGCTTTTACAAATTTCCAAGCAGCTTCTTCTGCCAAAGTCTTGGAAAGTACATATCCTAACATTCCTGAAAAAGAACCAAAGTTTAGACAAGTAAATATGAATATCACTCACGTTCTAGTAAATGCAATATATATATAATTAATAAGGGATAAATATAAAAAAATTAATTAAATATTCATATAACTCTTATTGTGATCTTATAAAAAGAATGAAAATAATTCAAATTTTAGACTCTTATAAAAATGATAGGATAAAGGGAGGATTACAATAAGTACGACCCATTTCTCCTCATGGCAAAAAGTGGGTTTTCAATTCTAGCTTCCATGCTCCTCTCTCCTTACTTATCTAATTTTTAAGTTACTATAATTTTATCTAATTTTTAATTAAGCTTTTATAATTTTTTTATTGAGTCATTAAAATTGTTTCAATTATAGATGTTGGTCCCTATATCTATAATCTATTAATTTAAAAAAACAAACAAACTGACACTAACAGTTAATGATATGATTCTAACCAAATAATATTCCTAGATTAATTTTTCTACATAGACATAAATAATATCAAAATCAACCAAATTCTAGATTATAACTTGTTGCAAGGAGATAGTTGAGAGTATAAAATTTTTTCTTATGTTGATAATAAATACATTTCATTTCATGATTTTATTTTTTTAAAAAAACCTCTTATTTATTTATTTATTTGGTAAAAAATGGAGCTCATTCGCCCATTATTTCATTAACTTTTTATTTTTTATTATATGACAACTTAAATGTTGCTTAGGAAGCATTCACATCGGTCATATAATATATTATGAGTATAGAGTCGAATACTTATAATTGAAAAAACCATAAGGACCTAATAGTTAAAAAACTACAAAGACTCTAATAAAAAAATTAGATGAAATTATATCTGCTTGAAATACAAATTAAATTATACTAACCTTATTTTGCTTACAAATATCTGGATCTAAAAGCTGTCAACACCCGTTTCTATTTCGATAATTGAAGAATAATAAAGACGGAATTCCATGGGCAAATAGAAGAGTACAATTATACTGACAAAAGTATTCGTTTATAATCCTAACGTCGTTCGTAAACCAAATATACAATACATTGAAAATGTCAATATATATAGGATTCCCCAAAATATCTTAAAGATAGACTAATTATAACCACCGTCTTTAACCTTGCCTCGAGACACGTGCCAATCATTTCTTGGCATCTACGCCTTTGCCTTTCATCCCACTGACACCTGCTGAGATGTTTATTTTTTTAAAAAAAAGGGTGACACCTGCCGAACAACAACTAGGTATTATGCCTTTATCACGCAATCATATCACGAAATATAGTAACACATACATACAATTATTCACATAGTGTATGAAAGATGGTAGTCCCTACCTCAAATCTTATCAATCCCTTTTTAATGTGCCTCATAAAACGTGTCGCTTTTGGCTTCCAACTCGGTCCTAAAATATTAAATATACAAGAAATAGGTCATAACTTATCCAAGTATCAATTTAGAATCTTCTATAGTATTTCTTGTAGTTATATTAGTCTATGGTGAAAATTTACCGAAATGTCCCCGGGACCTGGCCCCGGCTCCGCGGTACTCGGCTGGATTGTATGTTTTCCCAAAATTTTGACTAAGGCTATCCTGACATATTTTCACCCAAGGAATCTATTTATGAGCTCAAAATTACCAAATTCAATGCCAAATTACGAAAATACTCTTGACAGCCCTGATTTAGGGTTTTTTGGGCTTTTTCATAATTATTCTTTTTCGACCTTTTCTGAAAAAATGACCAACTGTAACCCCACATATTTTTGCCTCCTAAATCCAATGGAATCATCAAATTATTGAAAATTTCACTCCTTCCCCCAAATCTAGTGTTGGTCAAAACTTTGATCAAGAAAAAGGGAAAATTGAACTTTTGTGTTTTAGCTTCGAAAGGTTGTACCTTTTCACTTCTAATGCCTTATTAACTCATTTAAAAACATTATAATCATGATTTAAAGAAATTTGGGCAGCGTAACCCCTTAGAGTTAGGACTTTTCCAAATTTACAAACTTGACAAAAATCACCAAATCCAACAACAACCATCAACAACATAACAACTTCATACTTGTATAGATCTAATATTCATAAAGTTACCTCTTGGCTCTTGGATTTTCCCCCCTCTAGGTGTCCTCTCCTCTCTGTCCTTGAGCTCAAATGTATCTTCAAGATCATAAATTCCATGAAGAAGAAAGGTTTAGAGGAGATTTCTAAGCAAGATCACAAGAAAACTCTTAAGAAATCACACTTACCTTAAACTTCTTCTTCCTTCTCTCTAGAACTTGAGAGCTCTCTCTCTCTCTCTCTCTCTCTCTCTTAACTTCTTGTGTTGGACGAAAATGAGAAAGGGAAGAGGAAGTAAGAGTGTTTCATAAATTTCTCCCTTCATCCTACATCATGTGATTTCATCAAAGGATATTATGGTGACACTTGTTACAATCCACACCTCCTTCACTTTATGTCATAATTGCTCCAATTACCTTTCCATTAGCATGGAACTAGTTTTCTTCTCCCCTTGGTTTGCTAAAAATCGTCCCCCTCTTATGCTCCACTAACCAAATTGCTTTCCTCAAACTAATCCAACTTTGCACTCAAGTAGTGTATCATTATCATCATTAATCATGATTACTATGTCTGTGTAGCATTATTTTAATGCAATTAGACATGTGCTCATCTAAATCAATTATAAACTAATCCCATCTTCATATGATAATGACACTTGGCATGTTTAATCCCAAAGATAATTTTTCTCTCCTATTTCTTTATTTCACAATTTATACAATCACCATTACATCTTTCTTTTTCAAATTCGCAACAATTAGCAATTTCGGGAGATTTTCTTACCAAACTTTGAAAAATCATAACTAAATTTGTAGATATCATTTTAGAGCGATTTTGAAGGCTATGGAACTCTTATTGAGTTTAATTTCAAGGAAAAATATAGACTTTAGCCAGTTGGAAGCACATCATTCCCAGATTTCATTTCCTTGTCCGCTGCTCCAGAGACTTTCAAGATTTTTTGGGCTAACTTCAAAAATCCATAACTCTTTGTACATAGATTCAATTGATTCATATGACCTATCAAATTAAAGCTTATGATGTCTGATTTCATCCTGTAAAAGTTCATAATTTTTTCTCATCATTTGGTCTTCCAAAGCCACATGATAAACTCACTTCCTCGTAGACGATTTCACTGAAAACATTGTTCATTTTTCAATTTTTCAATTTTTAATTCCTTTGGCATTAAATATTCACCATTTTATTGAATATATAAAATAATCGTAATATATTCTTAGTGAATAAAATTTGGGGTGTTACAAAAATCATGTCTCATCAACTATAACTTGAAGAGTTCTAGGTTTCGCATTATAAAAAACTGCAGATACAGAAGATGTGAGAACAACTCGTTTCATAGATGATACTTTCAGGCATGATTTAAGAACATTCAGAGTTCCCTTCACTGCTGGATCAATATATCCTCCCTAAAATCAAGAAAAGCTACTAATTATTGTTAGTAATTAATTAGTTGTCAGGCTCGTGATTTATTTAAAATTTGTTGAAAGATTGCAAATGAAAATCAAATTCATATAATAAACTCAAAGTTAGAAACATTTAATAAATTACAAGTAATACTAAATAATTGATAAAAATTCATATACTACATTGCATCATAAACTATGAGCAAAATACTAAGCAATACTTGTTAGATCTCATGTTTTGATGATAACAAAGAATGGTATGAAAAAAGATTTGATTAATAAATAAGGTTGAACAAAGTAATAACAGGGAAAAACATTACTTGAAGTAAGCATTGGAGTAATGAAGAAAGGCCAAGAGAAAAAGCTGAGAAACTTGATCAGAAGCAAGTTTTCCAAGGCATTACTCGAGTATGTACTCGAGTAATGAGACAAAACTTGAAGTAACCAGAGAAACCTTCAAGTAACCTGCCAACGTTACTCGAGTAATAGTGTAAATGTTTTCAAGTTGCTCTCGGCCTGCCAACGTTACTCGAGTAACCAAGTAAATAACTTGGAGTTGCTCTCGGCCTGCCAACGTTACTCGAGTAGGTACTCGAGTAACCATGTAAAAGTCTTCCAGTTGCTCTCAGCCTGCCAATGATACTCGAGTAGGTACTCGAGTCCCCTGTTTTAAGAAATATGTTGCTCTCGGCATTTTGAACCCTGCCAACGTTACTCGAGGAGCTACTCGAGTAACTCACTGTGGTAAGCAAAAACCTGAAGGTAGTACTCGAATAATTTGTTCTATTTTTATTACACTTCACTCTAGGCATTACTCAAGTATACAAGCATTCAATGACTCTTTTAAAGTGGATTACTCGAGTAAGTACTTGAGTATCCAGAGTTATTTTTGAAGAAAAACCTCAAGTCATTACCCGAGTAAGCTATGCACATAAATTGAGTTTACTCGAGTATGTACTCGAGTAACATGGTAATCAGACTTGAAGTGCTCTCGGCCTTGAAATCCTGCCAACATTACTGGAGTAAAGCATCGAGTAACCAAAAGTTTATTTGAAGGTTTACTCGAGTTGGTACCCGAGTAACCTATGAAGAAAAGAGTGCGTTACTCGAGTAGATACCCGAGTAAACATGCATTCCCAAAGGTTTGATATTTTGCTTATTCCATGCACTACCCGAGTAACCTTATATTTGTTTGTTGATTTCCAGTTCATCAAAGTTTTCCCGATGATACTTGAGTAAGTACTTGAGTAAACTTTAATAGATACTCGAGTATGGAAACCCAGAAACTTAGAAATCATTCTAACGTTCATTGATTTGTTTCCTATATGATTAACCTTTCATTGTATTAGTATTCTTAGCATATCTACAGATACATAATGAATAGATCTTACCAAATAATGAAAGTCAAATGCAACGTTCAAATGTCACCGGCCGCTACCTACCGCAAACGTATTTCTTTCAAATACTGGAAAAGTCAATAATGGCTGCGCACGCTCCAACGGGCATGAAGAAATATGTTCCAGCAATCATTACCAACGTATCTATATATATGGGAACATCCAAACAGAGAGGAGAACAAGAACACACACACACGAACGTATCATCAAGTTTATTACTCTGTTTTACATTATACTTGTAATTCTATACTTCAGTGATTCTTATTCACTCTGTGAGAGAGATATTTCATTCAAACTCAATATTTGTTATTGAGATAACTTAAGGTTGTGGAACCTTGAGTTGGGGATTGGATTACAACTTGTAAGGGGGAGCGAGTGTCCAGGCGAAGGAACTTGCTTGTACTGAGGTGCCAAGAACCCACTGAATCTTGGAAGTTATAGTGAAACTCTCAGAGAAGCTCTGAGGACTGGACGTAGGTCAAAGTGATTGTGGCCGAACCAGTATAACTCTCGGTGTACACTTCGGTGATATTTCTCCTTACTCCTTATTGCCTTATTTTCACCGTTAAGTTTTTATATTTGCAACAAAATTTCAGTATCACCCAATTCACCCCCCTCTTGGGTGAAACGCTTGCTCTAACAATACTCCCTTTGGTACTAAATATAATTCATTTTTAACTAATTATTCATGGATATTAATAAAGAGAGTTAATTAAAAACATTACATTTGTATAAGATTTAAGTGATTTAAAATATTACTCTTATTAATTATACGAAAATTTAATATAAAATATTTATTTTTACTTGGTCACTACCCCTATTAAATATGGGCACCTATAAAAGTAAAGTATTTAATATTTATTAAAATATCAATTGCCTTATAAAAAGGATCAATATCACATTTTAGAAGAATCCTTATATGTGGGGATGGAGGAAGAATATGACTAGTAAATTCTCTATTCGGTCATATATATAAGATACCGATAACCAAATTACATATAAATAAAAAAGAAGTTAGTTAAAATTTGTTAAAGATAATCAATATGTAAAAAATGTATTTTATTTTTCAAAAATACCCTAATCTATGGAGAAAAATATAACAAATGAGAGGGGAGAAAAGGCGAGGAAAAAATGGTGTGTGAGAGATAATTAATGTGTGGGAGTAAAATGTAATTAATGGGAGCAAAAAAATAGAAAAAATTTGTTTATATTTCAGACAATGCCTATCAAAAACTTATGAATGGCCTTTGTACATTTGTTTACTTTATAAATGAAAGTTGATAATGACTAATGAAATATGATCAATACCTATAAAAAAACTTGTTAATGACCTAAAAGTGTGGATTTAATACTTAATTGGCAAACGAAAGTTAGTAATGACTAATGATATGTGGGGGAATATTTATACAAAAGTTGAAAATATGGTACTGTTAAAATTGAGTAGTTAATTTATATAAAGGGAGAATTCCAGAAGAATACCACTTGAATTTCAAAATTTTAAATTAGTGATTTGATAATAATTTACGTTGTCAATCCTATTACGCTTCTTATCAACGAGATTTTGAAGTTCAAATGGTATTTGTTTGGAATTCTCCCTTATATAAACACCCCGCAAAAAAATATATATATATTTTGAAATTCATTGGTTGCTCAATGGCCACCAATGTTTTTGACATTCAAGTGGTGGTGGGATCAATTCGCACCTTCCACCACTTGTTCAAATTAATTCATCCTGCCGAGGGAGCGATTATACTAGCGTGATGTTACTTTTTTTTTTTTTTTTTTTAATATGGAGGTCTTTGTGCATGAATTTAGAAAATCCCATTTTGAGATCTTACATATCTCATAAGGACTATTGAAATTGGGAGCACCTTAATGGGATTTTGCCATTTCCAAATTTCTTTTCTTTCTTTTCTGTCTTTTTCCCAATTTTAAAAATTATTAAAACTGTAAAAAGGAACTGGAAGTACGCATAAGGATTTAGCAGCACATTTCTTTGGATTTATTGTAAATGATGCTTTAAAATGATATATGAACCTGAGGGTCGACTTTGACGCCAATTGCAACAGGAGAAGCAGTGTGAAAGACACCATCACAGCCTTCAACAGCAGAATCAAAGGAACCTTCTTCCGACAGATTTGCTTTAAACAAACTCAATCTCTCCTTTGCTCCTTCCAGTTTCAGCAAATGTTCTGTCTTGTTTGAATCATCTGCAGCAAAAATGGTGATGAGCTCATAATTAATGAAACAACTAAACAGAACTTACTTCTTGATAAGTGAACTCACAGCGGTCACAAACAGTGCCTTTGAATGTGTAATCACGAAGAAGAAGAAGCTTAACCAGCCATGAAGCAATAAATCCAGAAGCCCCAGTTACACACACTACCTTTCCATTTCCTGTGTTGCTTTCCATTGTTGAATTTTGGGGCTGGTGAAACTGTTATAAGATCAATGTTTAGTGGAAGAATGAGCAAAATAATTTTGAAGGGAGAGAGATTTATAGGAGAAATTTTTTTTTCTTGGACTTGATGAATTAATAAAGAGAGATTGTATTGATTATTATTGGTACCGTTCTGAATAATAATTGAATAATGTCAATGAATTAATGGCAATAAATGGAGGGAATTTCTATTAACTGGGACACAAATTTGTCAAAATTTGTTTTGGTAGCATACTGCAACTGCAGCTACGTTTTTGGCCAAAACATTTATTACATGTATTTGAATCTAATAAATTCAATGCATTTATTACATTCATGCATTTAGGTAGTTGAAGATAATGTCATACACATAAAAACATATACCACTCTGGTCTTATAAGTCCCTTTTAACTAATTTTCACATACCAAGGAGAGTTAGTTAACTCATTAACTATGGGCTAAATTTCCATTTTCTCCCTTATCTATGATTGGTTCCAAAAATCTACATGAATAAATTCCTTTTGTTTATTGCAATTAATAGGGGTGAAAGAGTACAAAATGCATTTACTACCCTGAAAATGAACTTATAAATAGGACTAGAGTGGTAGTTGATGGGCATGAGTTTCGCCTATTATCGCAATTACACATTAAATAACTTAATTAACTACTCCCGATTCTTTATTATAAGAAACAACCGCCACACATGCTTCGTTTCTTTTTATAAAAAACATTTAGAGAATGTTTTATTTTTGCTTCTTTCTTTCCTAGTTTGCCCTTATTTAATTACCTTATTTAATGTCTATATATTAAATCCACACTTACTCTCTTTCTTCACCACACATTCTCTCTCTCTTATACAATCATTTGTGTTACTCATACTTCTGTTAGATCTCACATGTTTTGATGATAAAAAAAATGGATGTGAAAAAGATTTGATAAACAAATAAGTTTGAACAAAGTAATGACAGAGCAAATCATCACTTGAAGTAAGCACTGGAGTAATGAATAAAGGCCAAGAGACAAAGCTGAGAAACTTCATCATTGGCAAAGTTTCTAAAGGGTTACTTGAGTAAGAACTCGAGTAATGAGATAGAAACTTGAAGTAACCGGAGCACAGAACCTCAAGTAAGTCACGGCCAGATACATCACTCGAGGGACGACTCGAGTAATATGAAATGAAAAGAAGAGTTACTCGAGTCAATATTCGAGTAATCTGCCACAAGGAAATGAGTTGCTCTCGGCCATGTAATCCTGCCAACGTTACTCGAGTAAGGACTCGAGTAATCAGTGAAATCACTTCCAATTGCTCTCGGCCTGCCAACGTTACTCGAGTAAGTACTCGAGTAATCAGGGAAATCACTTCCAATTGCTCTCGGCCTGCAAACGTTACTCGAGTCAGTACTCAAGTCCCGTATTTCAAGAAGTATGTTGCTCTCGGCATTCCAATCCTGTTAATATTACTCAAGGAGCAACTCGAGTAAATAGCTATGGTAATCAAAACTTGAAGGTAATACTCGATTAATCTTAAATGTTATTATCACACTTCACTTGAGGCAATACTCAAGTATGTAGGTATTCTATGTCAAAGACTTGAATGAGATTACTCGAGTTAGTAATCGAGTAATCTGCAGAATTATATACACAGCACTTGAAGTATCTACCCGAGTAAGCTATGCAGAAAATTGATGTTCACTCGAGGAAATACTCGAGTAACTAGGTAAGCAAAACTTGCAGTGCTCTCGGCCTGAAATCCTACCAACATTACTGGAGTGAAGCATCGAGTAACCTATGAAGAAAATTGTAGTATACTCGAGGAGATACTCGAGTAAACAGGTATTTCCAAGGTTTGTAAATTTGTTTACTCCATGCACTACCCGAGTAATGTGATGTTCATTTATTGACTTGCCCTCTATCAATATTTTCACGAAGATACTCGAGTAGTTACTCGAGTAATCAAACCCATAAATTCAGAAATCATTCCAATATTCATTGATTTGTTTCCTATGTGATTAACCCTTCATTGTATTAGTATTCTTAGCATGTTCGCAGATAAACAATGAAGAGATCTTACCAAATAAGGAAAGTCAAATGCAACGTTCAAAGGCCACTTATCGCCACCTACCACAAATGGATATTTTTCAAAAACTGGAAAAGTCAACAGCGGCTGCGCACACTCTAACGGGAGAGAAGAAAATGTTCCAACAGTCATTATCAACACATCTATATATATGGGAACATCCAAATAGAGATAATAACAAGAACACACACACGAACGAATTATCAAGTTCACGTGCAATACTCTATTTTTTACATACTTGTAATTTTGTACTTCATTGATTCTTATTCACTCTGTAAGAGAGATATTTCATTCAAACTCAATATTTGTTATTGAGGTAACTTAAGGTTGTGGAACCTTGAGTTGGGATTGGATTACAACTTATAAGGGGGAGCGAGTGTCCAGGCGAAGGAACTTGCTTGTACCGAGGTGCCAAGAACCCACTAAATCTTGTAAGTTATAGTGAAACTCTCAGAGATATTCTGAGGACTAGACGTAGGTCAAAGTGGTTGTGGCCGAACTAGTATAACTCCCGGTGTACATTTCGGTGATATTTCTCCTTACTCTTTACTGCATTATATTCACCGTCAAGTTTTTTATATTTGCAACAAAATTTTTAGTATCACCCAATTCACCCCCCTCTTGGGTGAAACGCTTGCTCTAACAACTTCCACTATATTTATTATTCTCTCTCTTAAAGAATCCTCCTTGTTATCTCCTTATTATCTCTCTTATTCCCAATCTCATTATAAATAAGAGTATTTTAGTTAAAATGGGTTATAATTATGACACACATATTGTTTTTGACAGCCATTTCGAACCATGAGATTCGGTTAAACGTTTCTTATAATAAGGAACAGAGGGAATAATATTTTTTAATTAGATTAAGGAGCATCTATCAACCTGAAGTATTTTAGGGTATTAGATACACCTAAAAAATGCTTTAGGCTGTTCGATACACCAAAAAAATAGTTTATGATAATAGATGCACATGAAAAAATACTCTTCTAGTTCTTAATATACGATATGTTTACTTAATTTGATTAGATTAATGAAGTTAGTTAAGTTTATTAGTATGACATGTATTTTTTAAAAAATCCTAGTGATCTTTCTTAATTCTCTCATTGCCTTTTCTCCTCAATATTGTTGAGGGAGCATCAATAGGGGGCAAATTAGTAAAAACTGATAAATGTGGAAACTATATCTTATATTTCAAATCAATATCAACTCACTACTATAAAAGAGAGATTTAGTGGCGTCCCTCTTATGGCACTTCTTTAAAGAAATGCCATAGATAATTGTTTTTTGTTAAAAAAATGTTTAGAAGTTATGACGCTTTCTATTATAAGTATCATTGCTAGTGTTAGGCTTGTGCGACACCTTTCCTAAATAAGGGCCACACAAGACATTTAGTTTTGTAAAAACAAAAATATTAAAGTGCCAGTTATGGCGCTTTCTAGGCAAGCGAGAAAGTGGCATAGCTGGCCTTATTTTTTTTTAAAAAAAAAGTGTTGTCTTGGAAGGCGCTTGCCTGTCAAGTGCCATCCAAAGGTCTCTAATATAGCTTTGGAAGGCTGTAACCCCCTTCACACTATAGACTGAGATTTACATTTATAAACATATAATCAATGTAGAATTAGAGACCATAGACGATTTAGGACTTAAAGAAAGCAAATTTCCCAAAATCAGGGTTTTTAAAAAACTTTTTCAAAGCCGGTTCACAGTGGTCTCCTATTCATATTTCAATACACAAATGGCCTGTACAAGTTGATTTCATTCATACATATCAGAGTAGAACATAATTTTCTGACATACTCGGGTTCCATTAATCAAATAATGGTCTACAAGGCACAATTGCCTATAGAGTTTCCCATAATTAGGGGATTACACAAATACTATCCACTATGTACATGTAATTCCCAACAAAATGTATCCAAATGATAACCAAATATTCCAAAAATAAAACTCCTTGCCCGGAGCTCTAACTACTATTCGTCGCCCGCTTTCCCTTGGATCCTTCAGCCCTGTCTAAAAATTTGTGTTTTTGGGAGAGTGAGATTCTAAAGAATCCCCGTAGTAACAAATCACTCATAATATACACAACATCAAAGCATGAAAGTAAATCATCCATACAACACACAGCAATGTCAACAACAATTGCAACGGCCTGGTAGGTATCATGGGCATCACCCCCCACAACGGTTCACGTTGAACTGCAAGTTGTATTGCACATCTACATGAACATATCACATATATCACCACAGCTGGGATCTATATAAAACATTTCACAACATGCAGCCCCATGGGCTAGATACTGAAACAGGAATCCACGATTTCATAATGCAACCTCGGCACTTACAGCGGCAGATACAACGACCGGGGTAGGTATCATGAGCATTGCCCCTTACAAAAGCTCACGCTAAACTGCTCGCGCTGTAATGCCCTATGGCCAATAAGACATTCACAATGATAAACATGCATACCAAGTATCATACACAACATGAGAGAAAAGTCACTACCTCTATCCTTCCGTGCGTGTCCTAGCACTAGTCTCTCCCGAGTAGGGCAAATGTCAAATCCTATATTTATAATTAGGGATGAAGAGTTATACTCTATTCCATGGCTTAATTCACTTCATAACACTTAATTTGGTTATCAATAGTGCTCTTTTAGAGTCATTAAATACCCCTAACAAAACTCCTAAAAGGTTGGAAGAACTATCCTAAAGATCCCCTTTTGGAAGCACAAAAACTGATTTTTCACTGCTACACTTGAGTGAAGATGGCCTTACTCAAGTGTTGGTACGGGCACTTGAGTAAAGAAGGCCTCGCTTGAGTGATAGTGCGGTCTGTACTTCAAGTGCTAGAAAGTAAGGACAGAAAGTGTTTGCCCAAAGCACAAGAACTTTTAAAGAAGAGGAGCACTTAAGTGAAGAAGACCTCACTCAAGTGACAACTTAACACTCACAAGTGTTAAAGCGCACTCTTGAATTTTGGACGTGAGTGATAACCTGAGATGATAGATCATACTATCAAATACACCCACACTCGAGTGAGAGGAGGCTCACTTGAGTGAGAACCCACAACACTTGCAATTGAGGCAACACTCTTGCCTCTCGCCCGGAAGTGCAACATGAAAACTGAAGGCCAGAGGAGAAAATACACTAACGCACTCGAGTGAACCCACCCTCACTCGAGTGATGTTCTTCCCTCACCCGAGTGATTTTATCAGAAACCAGGAAACGCAGGAAAACTGACAGCTCTTCCTAACAATTGCCCAAGTGTTTCCAATGAACTTAAAACCTTAACTAATGCTACCCCCACACAAAAACACCCAAGGAATCCAATGGAACCATCAGAATTACCAAATTCCAACTCTATTATCATGCTTTTGATTTGGGCAACATAAAACAACAAAATCTCTACATTACTAAACTTAACATTTTAAACCCAAATCATCCAAACATACCATTCCCATCCCTAATCAATCTATCTATCCAAAACTCATACCAAAACACCCATTTCTATACCAATAACATGCCAAACTACCAATGACTCTATTCCAATGAAAATGGGCCAAAAATCCTAGAATTCAAATCTTATTCATTTGGCATAAAACATAGATAGAAGGATTGGTTTCACTTACCTTATCAACTTTCTCAAAGACACTTCTTGGTTCACCAACCTCCAAAATTTTGTGTGGGCACAAATCAACACCAATAGGCACTCTATAAACATCAAAATGAAGCTCTCACTCAAGGATCAACATTAATGAAGTGAGTTTGAGCAATAGAGGCCATTTCCCCATACCTTTCGAAGCTTTCTTCTTCCTCCTCTGGGCCATAATGGTTGATGAGAGAGAGAGAGAGAGAGAGAGCAAGAGAGAGATGAGTGTGAAGGAGATGAGGAATGATGATGAATTACTCCTCCCCCATACCTCTTGTCAGCTGAATGGAGTGAAGGAGACAGAGAGAAAACATAAAAAAAATCCCATTTGACTTTCACACATACACTCTCTCTCACATTCACTTTTTGCCATATTTTAGATTGCTATTGGCCCACCCAATATGAGTCACCAAATAACTATTCTAATCCCTCCATTAGACATTTAATCACACTTCTTATTTTTTCTCTTAGCTAGTAATTAATTTCTCCATTAATTACCAACTTATGACCAATATATCCATTCTCTAAAATTTCCAACAATTATGACATATTAATTAATATTGCCATAAAACACATAATGATTCCAATTAAATTCATAATTATCCACAATAATCATGATTAGCTCTTAATCAAAAATTGGGATATTACAAAGGAGCTTTCCTAGGCAAGAAGAATTGTTTAAAAAACTGACGTCAAACAAGTACCTTCCAAAGCTTTTTATATACTGAATTTTCTTTTTTGCTTGTCTTGCATAATTACATACATATTTTTCTATGGTTATTATATACTGAATCAATAACAAGCTCTATTACCATGATAGATACTTCCATGAGAAAGTTTGCTTATACTAAGAAACCAGGAGGTTTATCACATGCCATCAGTTAGCAGCATCTCCGCACTTGTTAACAGAAGCAGCAACCATCACAACAAGTAGAAGGGAACTCAATGTCCTTTTGTTTGATAGATCTACTAGATCCTTTTTATCTATTGAACCCATATGGTGATCTCTTTAGCACTCAAACTAAATTTGAGAATTGGTTTAGAGGTCAAAACCTAGAGATAAATCACCAGTATTAAACAGGTGTTTGCTTGTCAATGGCCTTCCAAGGCTTTAATATTTTGATAAAAAAAAGTGCTACCTTGGAAGGCACTTGCTTGTCAAGAAGGTTGTTAAAAGAAAAACATGAACACAATTAAAGCAACTGATTAAATGATTTCTGCCACTCTATTAAGCAACATGGCTGGGGTTATCATGTACTAATATCCACTACGTGCTTTAACTGCTATGGCAATCTCATAGATATTAAGGCCATCGTAATGACACATGGAAATGCATTGCATGAGGTCAGCATGCAATTTTCAAATATAATTATAAGATATTCAACATTGTTGAAGTATATCTTAGAGAATACCAGGGATCTGCTAATATTATGAACATTATTATGTTGAGAGGTTGGGATAGTATAGGATAGTTATTATGTTTTTTATTGGAATAAGATAGATATTCCAAGGCTCACTAGCCAGATGAATTCTTTTTTTTAAAAAAAAAGTGCTGCCTTGGCTTCCAAGGCTCTCTACTAATATGCCCTGGGAAGGCAATTTGTAGAAAAGTGACTTCCAAGGCCAAATTTTTTTTTACTAATTTTTTTTTGAGAATTTAAGTAACATTGTGTGGAATTAATCTATTAATCAACTTAAGATTTAGAGTAAATTAAATTCATTGCATGAATTCTAGAGATATAATATTTGAAAAAAGAATGAAATATAATTGAAAATTTACAGGAAAAATTAATCCTAAAACAAGATATAAATGGAGTTGAATTGTTTTTTTTTTAAATTAAGGTATCAAACTATTTCTTATGAAGGAATAGGTACAAAATTTAAAAGTAGTAAATAATTACTAATATTGATTTGAGTTGAATAAAAACATTTTTATGAAAATTAGGATTTATCCTGTGATTATATTGGAATAAGGAGAAATTTACTCAAGAGTGGATTTAAATTAAAACGACTTAATTTCAAATCAAGATTTCTACAAACAATTAATTTCTCACTAAAAGGCTTTATTTATCTATATATTTTGAAAGATGAATTAAATTAGCTAGCAATGTGAAACAAACAATTAATAAATGGAACTCCATGAGAAAGTGAAAACTAAAAAATAAAATTAATCAAAAGAAAGAGGGATGAGCAATAAAATGTGTAACATTCCAAATTTTATTCACCAAAATTTCTTGTAAACTTGTGACATTAAATGGAATAAAAATGGTGGATTCTTGTGCACTTGTAGTAAGACTTCACCTTACATCCCACTTATTGTCAACGTTGATCAGAGTATAAATTGCGCAGTTCAGTGGGTACACAGGAATAGGATAAATATACTAATAAATAGTATTCAATTATAGAAATTTCCCATAGGGATTGTATATAATAATTACAAATAATATAGCTGCATAGGGCTACAAGGGTGTCTACACCCGTTACAACGAAACACAGACATCTTCCCATCTTCATTGCACCACTGCATTCTTCTCATATAGTTCTCTTCTTTGATCACAGCATACCTCCTGTTCTCACCTGCCTAAATGGTTGGTTGGGAGAGGATGAGATTTGAGGTAATCTCAGTAGTTAACAGTACCAATATACATGCAAGATAAGTGCTTAATGCATGACATGCTTGCGTTACATAACTCATGCTAATACAATGACATATCTGCTTGCTCAATATTTCAAACAACATACTTATGGCCATAGCATAAATAGAAACAGAGCTTCAATTATTCATATATGTTTCACATAATCAAGCAAAGCAATCACATGCATCAATACACAAGCACAAATATCAAATACATGCAGGAGAGGTAAGTTCACTACTTAAATCACCCTTCCCTGGACTGACTGTCGGTCCAATACTATATATGGCTTGGGCTACTGATGTATCCTAAAATTCCAAATTTAGGATAAATGAGTTATCACTCATTCATAGATTATTACAAACTCACTTTGTTAGTTATCTAGCCTTAAAACTGTAAAATGACCTAAATACCCCATGGGACCCGATATAAGTCCCTTTATACCCAGTCCAACTGTACTTTTACAAAAATCATGACCTAGGTTAATACTACACAATTTCGTGTGTATAATCTATTTTTGACCTTTGATTGGGCAAATTCAGTGTCAAATTATGAAACTACCCTTACAGCCCCTAACTTATGATTTTTAAAGCTATTTTGACACTTTACATTCTAGTGCTTTTCTCACTTTGCACCGAACATGAACCCCACATAATTTTCCATTTTAAACACAATAGAATCATCAAAAACACCAAAATGCAGTCCAAACACAGCCCAAAACAAGTCTGGGCGAAATTCTATAAAATTTGGGGAAAATTGAGTTTTATGATTTCAATCCATAAAACACCTTCTTTGCACCTCTAATCACTTGTTTAATCACTTAAACACCTTTTAGATATGATTAGTGTGAATTTGAGCAGCACCTTCGCTTAGGGTTTCATCATCCCAAATTTACAAAATAACCAACCAATTCACAAATTAAGTCAAGAACCACAACAACAAACCATAACACCAAAAGGATTGAGGTTCTTGAAGTTACCTTTGATTTCTCAAGCTTTCTCTCGAATGTATACCCTCCCTCTCCTCCCTTGGAATATTGCTTGCTAACCATGATATTTATGGAGGAGAAGAGATTAAAAGAGGTTTTACACATGTTAGAAGGCAAGAATATTTGAAATAACCAACACTTACCTTGGATTTTGCCTTCTTGAGCTCTCTTTGCCTTAAGGTTCCTCAAGCTTTTGAAAACTCTTTCTCTCTCTATTTTAGTTGGGTATGACGAAAATGAGGTGTTGGAGAAAGGATGATGACGATAAAAAGATATCTCTTACAACTACTTTAAGGTATAATATTTTATTAGGTTTATGACATGTGTTTTTACTCAAGCTTATCTCAAATGAAATTGTCGTAATTCTTCCCCTTTCCTTAGCCTAACATGACGCCATTTAGGGGTTCCATTTAAACCAATTGGGATTCCTCTAATTATCTCCACCAATTGCACAAAATATATTATTTTTTGCTAATTGAACATATGCTCATATCTTTAATCAATTCTTATTTAATCCCTTGCTTAAGATGATGACACTTGGCACAATTTGTATTCAAGTAAATATTTTCCTTCTCCTTTAATATTTTGGTAGCAATATCCACCAATAAAGGGAAATATGGGTTTTTAATTTATTCCACAATTTACACAATTGCTATTACATTTTTTCCAAATTCGCAATAGTTGGCAATTCTGGCAAATTTTCTAACCAAACTTTGAAAAATTATAAGTTTATTTGTAGAAATTCAATTGGAGTAATTCCAAAGGTTATGAAACCCTTATTAAGTCTAGTTTCAAGGAAAAATATAGCCTTTAGCCAACTATAAGCTCAAATGTCCTAGACTTGTTGTTTTGAGATGTTGCCACAGATGCTGGCCAATTTCACTAGGCTAACTTAAAAAATACATAACTCTTTGTGTACTACTTCAAATGACCTATCAAATTAAAGTTTGATAAGTCTACGTTCATATTGAAAAATTTCACATTTTATGGACATCATTTGGTGATCCAAATTCACATGAAAATCTCACTGCCTCATAGGAAATTACACTGGCAGTACTATTTACATTCCAATTTTCAGTGTTTAATTCCTATGATCGAGAATTTATAGCCAGAGGCTATTCAAGGTGTGTCAATATTTACCGTATTATCCCATATAATACCCTAAAGGTATAAGGAATTTTTGTGACCAAAATTTGGGATGTTACATTTGTAGTGACAAAACATTACAATTAGTGGTTGATACAACTTGGTTAAGTTTGGACACGAAGTTACAACCTTGTTTCCTTAAAGGCTTAATATTGAAGCCCAAAATGGAGGAAGGAGGAGCACAATTCTTTGGCCCAATTTAAAGTGCAAAATTTCAGCCAAAACAAAAAGGAAAGAAAAAAGACAAAGTGTAATTCAAAAAATGAAGAAATGTAAAGGCAAAATGGTCATTTGCCCAATAAAGTAAGAATCCTTTATTTTCTTCATAATTAAAGGAAAAATTTCGGCCAAGAGAGAAAAGGAACAGAGAAAATAAATACTTGGACAAGAACTAAGCCAAATGGAAGCATTTTGAGCCAAGTTCAAAAAGAAGAAGCAAAAGTCAAAAATCATGTGCAAAATTCCATTACACAAATATTATTTTAAGGAAGTGGAAGATGATATTTTTAAGAGTCGTTTACCTCTTCCAAAGGGCCAAAATTTTTGGTCAAAAAGAGAAGAGAAGAGGAAAGAGAAGCTAACCTAATTAAATCAAGCTATAGTTAGGCCTATTGACACATGGCTTTTTCTTGACTTCCCTTGATGAATTTCGGCCAAGCAATAAGAGTGGAGGAAAGATGAAAAAATCAGATCATATCACTCTCTCTCAAAGCTCTCAAGGTTGGTTAAAAAGCTTAAGGAAAGAGAAAAGAAGAGCAAGTGCACTAGGTAAGCTTCTTGGCTCATTTTCACTAGGCAAACTAGCTTTCTAGCTCAAATAATCTTCATCAACATTGTTCCCCTTGATGAGAAATTCATTTCTATGGTTTTTGAATTTCAAGGGGAGCTGTTTTAAGTCTTCTAGCAAGAGTCAAAGTAGGAGAATCAAGAAAGGAACTCAAGAAGGAGCAAGAGCATCATTTTGGCACATATGTTGCCTTATTTGGTTGAGTTTTTGGGACTTGTTATTTCTTCCCTTTTCTTGGCCATTTACCGTTTTCTAGGGTTCATGAAGCTTTGATTATATACATGTGATTATAGGTTGTTTTTGAAGCATATAAGCTAAGTTTGGTGATTAAAATGTGAATTGGTGGATTATTATGTTGACCCCTACTTTTTGGTCTGAATGAGATATTAAAAAGGAATGAGAATTTGATCAATTTGATATTACTATTGTGTTCTACATGAAAAGCTGTGGGGATTGTACATATTTTTGTTTCAAACCCTGTGGGGATTCCTGTAATATAAACAAATACTTTATATCAGTATGTTTATGCTATTTCTGTTTACCCATTGAACTGCACATTGTTACTCTGATAAATGTCGAAATATTAATAAGTTTGACATTTTTAGTATCAGAGAAGTTTGTTCTGGTAATATCAGAATATTATATTGATATGGTCTTATTTATATGGTGACAGGAAATATGCGCAGAGAAAGGCGTTAGAGGAGTGAGTCATCACGATCGGTGAATAAATCTTCAAAATGTCATCAAATACTATAGGGACAATGGGTATGAGTAAGGCTAGTATTTTGCCCTCACCCTAGATCCACACTATATGTAAGTTCATCAGTAAGAGATACTAAGCAACCACTGATAGATGGAATAGAGTCTAATATGAATTCAGGTGTTGTAGGAGTACGTCTGGGATATATACATGCGGGTTGTCTGAGGGCATGACACCCCTGTAGACTAGTATACAATATACCTGGACGATATGGATACATTATATTAGGATTAAGGTCAACTAAACATAGAGTTTCTAGATGATGTTTGGATCTGTACGATGATGTACTTCTTCCAAGATACAACATTTTGGGGCATAGAAGAAGAATGAGATCGTAGAGTAGGGTCTGAATGACAGCTTTATGGCTTTCATAGAGTACATTACTATGCTTGTGTTGGAGTATATATAATGGTATTGATATACAGTCTACACTCAGTATTTAGTCACCCAGAGACAATTGGCACGACTTTTTGGAACAAGGGTAGTAACGGGGTACTAGTACTTAGAAGCGATTGAGCCGATATCAACATTTTTACAGAGTGCATGAAGGTAAAGCTTGTCATCCTAATGAAATGTTGGGATGGTTGACCCCCTGATAAGTCATATGTACAAGCTAGATTATGTAAAGTAAGGAGTAGAAACATGTTACACAATAGTCTATAAGCTGTATATTGGTAAAAGGTTTCCCTAAACTACTATATATGTTTGTAATATGTTAAATTTGATGTACTTATGTATCAAAATTTTATGAAATAAAAAATGTGCCCTTATGATTATGTGAAATTTTCCTCTTCCTTATTTCAATATAGTGAAACATAAAGATGGTGAGACCAAGAGGTAGAGGTGCTGAGCGAAGTCACGAATGTTAGGCATGCTAACCGAACAGCGGACAATGATCAATGATCTTAGGGATGAGCTGCCAGAAGTGCAGCAAAAATATAATGCAGATAGGGAGAGGCCAGGGAATCCTGGTAGACTGGAAGATGAACCTATACAACCTGAGGAACATGAATAGGAGCTTTTGGCTAGACCTGCTCCTGAAGGTAACAGTTTACAAATATGGGTGGCACGGTTTAGTCAACAGCAACCCCCTCTCTTTCGAGGGAAGTTTGATCCCTATCAAGCAGAGGATTGGTTATCACGATTGGTGAAAATTTTCAGAATTTTAGAATGCCCAGTTGACATCAAAGTCAAGTTGGCAATTTACAAATTAGAAGGGGATACGGATAGGTGGTAAAAGAATACTAAGATGATCCTGTAGGCACAGAATATTCCTATGACATGGGATTTATTCCAAGAGAAATTTAATGAGAAATACTTTCCTTGATTAGTTAGGATTGAAAGGAAGACTGAGTTCTTGTTAATTCATCAAGATGAGAAGGAAAGTTTTGATGAGTATTTAGCTTGATTCGTGTCATTGTCTCGATATTCTCTGTATATAAAGTATTAATGATAATGAAGAATGGAGCTTAAATTTGATGATACGGGGATTGAAACCAGAGCTAAAAGAGAAGCTAGTCTCCAAACACCTCACAGAATTCAATAAGGTAGTAGAAGAGTGCCGAATCATAAAAAACAACTTGTTGAATATGTATTTGGGTAGGAATATTAACAATAAGGGTGCATCTGATAGTGGGAGTTCATCCCAGAAATGTAAAATTCAGAGAGGCTTATCAAGAGGGAATGACAAGAAGCTATATCAATATGATAATCTCTGTAATCAAAGATTCCTTGACAACAAGACATGTTGGTACTGTGGCAAATTGTTTCATCCTGGCAAGCCATTTGGTGCTTCAGCAAAGTAGTCTCCAGTAAGGTAGATAATCTACTATTTATGCCAAAAAAAGGGACACTTTGCTAAAAATATCTCCAACAACAATGGGTAGGGGAGCCTAAACCGAGAGTTCAGGGCAAAGTCTTCACTATGACTCAAGAAGAAGCTAGAAAATCTCCTGAAATGATTCAAGGTATGGTTTCTCTTAATGGCAATTCAGTGCAAGTATTGTATGGTTTGAGTGCTAGTCATTCATTTATTGCATATGATTGTGTAAGACGGCTAGGCCTGAGTTTGCACCTATTTTCACACGATCTGGTTTTGTCTACACCCATAGGTGTCAAAATTATCACAACCGATTTTTTTTGAATTGCATAATAAATGCCGATGGACATGAATCAATAGTATATCTGATATGCTTGTTGTTCTATAGACTAGAAGTAATTCTTGGTATTGACTGGTTGATAGCAAACAAAGATGACATAATCGAAAAATTAGATTGAGGAGCTATTAGGAAAAGGGTTCATCTTACCCAGTGTCTCACCATAAGGAGCTCCAGTACTCTTCGTCAATAAGAAAGATGGAAGCATGCGACTCTGTATTGATAACAGGGAGCTAAAAAAGGTGACCATTAAGAACAAATACTCACTTCCTAAAATTGATTATTTGATCAATCAATTATATGGTTCTTACAGGTTCTCAAAAATTGATTTGAGATTAGGGTATCATCAGCTAAGAGTAAAAGTAGAGAATATATCAAAGACTACTTTTAGAACTATATATTGTCATTATGAATTTCTAGTTATGCCATTTGGGCTTACCAATTCACCTACAATATTTATAAAGTACATGAATCAAATTTTCTATCCGTATCTGGACCAATACATAACAATCTTCATTGATGATATTTTGGTATATCCATGGAGCAGAGTAGAACATGAAGAGCATTTGAGAACAATGTTGAGCACATTGAAAGATAAGCAACTCTATGCCAAGCTGAGAAAGTGTGAGTTTTGACTTACCAAAGTTAAATTTCTAGGCCATGTAGTCGACAAGAAGGGGTCTCAGTGGATCCAAGCAAAGTAGAAGTAATACTGAACTGGAAGAGGCCAGAGACTGTTACTGAAATACACATTTTTCTTAGTCTTGCCCGTTATTATAGAAGATTCATATAGAACTTCTTCAGAATTGCCTTAACTTTGACAAGGTTAACACAGAAAACTCAACCTTTCGTGGGGGATTGTAATTGTGAGAAGAGCTTCAAAGAGATGAAGGAGAGATTGATAACAGCACCAGTATTAACAGTCCCCAATCCGTAATTGACCTATGTGGTCTACAGTGATGAGAGCTGTATCACCATAATTTCAAAAGCATTTAGAACAATTCAAAACATGTAATAAAGTCAAACCAGAGAACAAAAACAACTTTCAACCCATTTGGGATCCCGACTTCAATACAAGGTTTAATCCTGTACTTAAGTGGGTTTTAAAAAGAATTGAAATATTTTCTAAGTGGTCTCATTTTTGCTTTTTAAGTCTGTTTGACTCATCCATTCTATTTCCATTTGTTAATATCAGAGTACTTACCAAAGTTCTCAGTGGATATTCAGGTTAAGTTTGTTAACTAAATGGTTCACAGTGCATGGTTACCTTATTCTAGTTCATTTATTATGGTTACGTACTAATATACAGGTCTATGGTTGGTATGTGTACTATTACTATGAGTACTAGTTTTACAATGTACTTATATACATCATATACAGTTCCTCAAAAGCTAGATAACCAACAAAAGTCCTAGTCCATTATCTGTGTGCTATAGACATCCAAGTTTACTTGCTTGCCCCTTAAGCAACTTGCCCTTGCTGTAGGTTAGTCATGAGAAAGAGTGAGATTTATAGGAATCTCAGTAGTAACATTTCACTCATATGACATATAATGTCACAAAGCATGTAAACAATCATCACATAACATTATCCATAACAGTCGCAACATTCTTGACATTCTTAACAATCATAATATTCGTAACATTCTTGACATTCTTAACATGCGTAACAATTGATGATATCAATATACATATTAAGCATTATACATGTGTAACAATTGATGATATCAATATACATACAAAGCATTATATATGATATAAGAGAAAGAGTCACTACATTGGCCTTTTCGCTCTTGTTCTGGTATTGATTTATTGCTCTCAGTGCAGATATCAAATCCTATAAATTAGAACTTACGAACGATGAGATATTCCTCATTCTAATTCTTTCATAATTCAATTTCTTGAGTTCTTATCATTAGGTCATTATGGTCATTTTACCAAGTCAACCAATGAGTTAAAGTGGTCAAATTATCCTAAAGGGCTGATTTCTACCCTTAGAGTTCAAAGAAATTACATTGTGCCATTACATTTTGTAATTTATGCACATTTACTAAAAGCTGGCAAAATTTTCAACCAACTTCAAAAATTCATATCTTTTTGTACAAATAACTAATTGCAATGGTTCTAAAGGCTATGTGACCTTTATTAAGTCTATTTTCAAGAAACAAATATTTCCCTTAGCCAATTGGACGCACAACATTTTTGAATTATCCTTCATTGGACACTGTCACAGAAATATTCCAGTTTTACTTAACTAACTTCAAAAATATATAACTCTCATTATACAGATCCAAATTACATGAACAACCCAAATCAAAGCTTTATAAGTTTACTTTCATTATGAAAAATTTCACATTCATTGGACATCATTTATTTATCCCAAAACATATTGTAGTCTCACTACCTTGCATGAAATCACACTGGTAGCACTATGTTCAATTCCAATTTTTGGATTTCAAATCCATTCTTTCTAAAATTATGCCAACAATCTATTCCCACACAATTTTTCCGGAGGAATTCATTGGAGATCTTAAAATTAGCAACATCATTCTCCTTCTTCATGCTTTGTTCTGACCAAAAATTATGGTTTAAGACAACAATTCACCAATTAATAGATCATCTACTAAACTAGTCTCATATGCTTCTTAAACATCATATAACCACATATATATGAACAAAGCATCATGAAACCCTAAAAATCTCATAGCAACTAAAATTAGGGTGCAAGAGGATTCCATAAAAATCCACCAACAAACATAATACATACATCACAATGAAGCCTAAGCTCACCACATGCTCTTTCTAGGGCATGTTCTTGATTTCTCCAACTTTGGCATGTTGTAGACATCACAAAACACCTCTTCTCAAGAAAATAAAACCATAGAAATGAATCTTTTAGTGAGAGAAACAATATTCATGAAGACTTTAAGAGCTAGAGAGGTGATCTTGAAGGTGAAAATCAAAGTAGAAGACTATAACCTTGCTTCTTTGTTCTTCTTTCTCTTTCCTTTTTCATTTTCATTTATTTTCTCTATTTTTGTTGGTGTTGGATGACTTTTTGTGGTGACAAAGAGTGAATGCAATGGTTAAGTATTAATTTTGCCTCTTGAATATTGCTTGGCCAAAATTTAATCCAAAGGAAATAAGAAGAGTCCAAGTGTCATCAATTTGTGGCTTCTTGAAAAGCTATCTAGTTAGCTGATCATTTAACGGTTAGATTAAATGTTAGATATTGATTTGGACAAAAATCATGCTCAAAGTGTAGGGAAATTTGTTGACTAAATTGCTCAAATCTTGCTCTTTGGACAAACTTTCCAAGTTGTACCAACTTTCAAGACTTATTTCCTTTTCCTTCTTCTCTTCTTTCATTTTGTTTTTTGGGTTGGCCAATGACTATAGAGTTGCTTTAAGTCTTTCTCTCTTTCCTTCCCCTATTGCTCCAATAAATATGAAGAAAGAATGTTAACCAATTGCCTATTCGTATATATGTTTAAGTTGACCAAAGTTTTCTTCAAAGTTCTTTGAAACTTTAACCAACTGCTCCTTTCTTCCATGTTTTTTCTATATAAGGGCAGGGAGTTTATTTCTTTTTTCATCTTTATCATTACTCTTGCTTTTCAAGAGCAAATCCTAGCCTTTCATTTTGTTTTCCAATTTTAACCTCAAGATCAAGTGGTAATTGTTTCTTTTGCCTTTGATATGACAATATTATTTCTTGTATCACTAGTTCTTTTATTTCTCTTTATTACTCCCTCTGGTCCTAAATATAGGACATAGTTTGTAGTGCAAATTGCACTACAAACTATGTCCTATATTTAGGACCAGAGGTAGTACTTCTTTCTAGACACCATTTCCCTTTTCCTTTAGTTCCAGGTTAGGTTTTGTATCATTCTGACACAACCTAAAGGAATTAGGTACTTTCCTTGAACTAATTATCACTGAAATTCATACTTTATTTCAAGTACAGATTGTATCCCTATTTACACTTGCTTTTTAGTCATTTAGCCCTTGAATACATTTTGGGATTCTTACTAAACTAGGCATAACCATCTACTTCATTCAGACTCATTATCAAGCTTTTAGTCTAAAAATTTGGGATATTACAATTTTTCCCCATTTCAATAAATTTCGTCCTCAAAATTTTCTACTAGTCCTATTCTCAATATTATTTTTAAAATACATAATCACCAACCTCAAATTAGAAAGGCCTTCTCTTTACAAGTGCTATAATTGGCAAATAACTTCTAACTTGGCACGTTTCGATATCTAAATCCTTCTATCAATTATTGTTCCTGTATTATCATGACTGCCACTTGCACAGCCTTCCAATTGAAACATCAATAATGATGTTTGCATTTATTTGGATGGTATAAAATTTCAATGTCAACATCTTTTCTAATGCCATCCATCTTCATTTTCTCATATTTAACGCCTTTGATTTTGGAAATATTTGACATTCCTGTGGTCATAGCACATTTTCACAATCACACCATGTAAAATAGTACTATTAGATTTCAAAGCAAACATAATCACCATCAGTTCTAATTCATGAGTGGGACAACTTATGAGGCTTTAGCTGTTAAGAGGCACATGGCACTATTCTGTCTTGCTTAATCAGGACAAATCTCAATCCGTTAATACATATTCAATTATTGACCATATAGGTCACTTCTCTACAGACCACTCAGGTCACTTCTTTGGATACCACACAAGTTACACTAGGAGCTAGGATTGTCAAAATTGGAGTGAGTTTCAAACTCTTATTCAATTCTACAAGTTCTTCCCACTAACATCGTCCTACTTAAACATTTTGTTCATTCACGTAAACTTTTCTTAATGGCAAGGAGATTCAAGCAAATTCTGAGTAAATCTGGGAAGACCTACAAAAATGAGTTTCTTTATAGCAGTTTTTGGTCTATCCGAGTTCAGTAGTGGTTCACAGTTCTGGGATCCACTAAGGACTATTTCCTATAAGACAACATAGCTAAGAGATGACCACTACAAACTAGTCGAAAGGCTAACAAAAATTCAATTCATAGATTCATAAATATAGCAGGTGCATTGGTTAGTTCAAAGTTCGATTCTCAAGAATACATAAGAACTGGACCACTGATCTATAAGGTCTTCAATTCGAAAGAGTCAATATTTGTCTTCATGGTAGCTTGATTCAGCTCTTTATGAGTAAATACATAATTTCAAGCTCCCATCTTTCTTTTCACACAAAGCATTAGAGCACCCTATGGCGATATCTTTCTTGAAACTCTCCTATTGTTGGAGTCATTACAATGCATCATTCTCGCAAGTCAACGCCCCAATGGCTTTACTCTACGATTCGACGTCTCAGTAGCTCCACTCTATAAAACTTCACTCGGTGCTGCACTCAGTCTCTGACTGGTCATCCACTTCGATCAAAACCTTTTGTAGGTAGCCCCCTCCGATCATAATACTCGATAGGTAGCCCTCTCCAATTAGTTGATTCTCAATGAAGGTACCATTATAACGGAAACCCAAGGCCCTATAGGCCCTTCTTTCTTCTTTCTCTAACAGTTTTACTAGTCTTACATTCTATTTCTTTAGTTTCACTATTTCATTTGGGGTCATTCTGTATGGACTTGTAACATCAGTCTAGCTCAAGGGATAAGCCCAAATTCCACTTTCCTTTTTGGGGTAGTCTATTAATATCCTCTGGAAAGATTTTACGAAATTCATTAGCCTACTAGGCCATTAGACCATAATTCTCGACTAACCTTTATTCTATCAGAGATCTAACCCTCAATCATTCTTTTTATGAGAATATTATATGATCAAGATCTTTCCCTATGCTAGACTAGCAGCTAGACTAGCAGCTAGAATCCTTCAAAAATCCCATACATTTAACACATTCTAATACCTTAAACAACTCAGGCCATATCAAATGCTTAAAAAGTTAGTTCAACTATTGAGTTTGATTCTCAAATGATGATCCTCTCCATCCCGACTCAAAATTTTAACCTTATCAAGTCAAAAATCATTATACTTCAATCATACCTTTAGTCCACTTACATCTTTCATAAGGACTGTAGGAAATTCACCGGCCACTAGCCTATCCTCTATCATCTTTCTCGAGCATGTAACTATAGTTCTTGGCTATTCTTTGCTCACTATATTCTACTAACATTAGAGTACAGCCAACTCCAACTACTTTGCCTTAACAACCTTTTCTTTCTTTGGGAGATCATGTTGTCTTTATCACAGCAACATCAATCCCTATTCCCTTTATTCATCTACATTTCTATTTTATTAGGGATCTAGCTCCCAAATTTTTTTAAGTATCTAAATCATCCCTTCAACACCTCAATTAGGTAGCTAAGTCATTTACTACAACTAAGGAAATGTCGCATGACTTCTTTCCTTTGGCCCACAATCTCAAGATATTTTGAATTATCATGTCAACATCACTAATCATATTCTAATTCTTGAACTGCTTGGGCCATTTCAATTTCTTAAAGAATTAAAACTTGAAAGTTAACTCTTAGGTAATAATTCATTTGGATTGTAATTCGTTGAATATTCACCCAATTTCTAGATTCATAACTAAATCTAAAATCTCAACATCAATTGGGTCAAAACTAATTTTTTTCAATTATACCCAATAGGCATGCTAAAATAATCATGATTCATATCTTCTATTTTAACCTCATGATATTTAGCTAATATCTTTGAATATCCCCAAGCATTGCTAACAGCTCAGCATTAACCACAAGGTTCATACATTGATGTCTCAGAACCATAGTGTAACCTGAGTCACATTTTGACCTAAACCCTATTTCAGGCTAGATCTGTTTCAAGCCTATCTTTAACCTTCACCGTATTCATTCTAACATTCTTATGTCATCCCCAAGGATCACCATATGTTATACCTCAATGCAACAAAACCTTTAGTCAAAAGGTTTCAAATTTATAAAGTGCTTCCCAAGGGGTCACCCATCCTAGGACAACTCTCGCCTAACCATGCTTAACCATAGAGTTCTGATGGAATCCGAGACACTAGCGTAGGGACATATTCATCCATCACTAGGCATTGGTATATCAAATATATTTTGATCCCAATATGATATATCAACCTTCTTGAAAATGCTAGATACTATCCCCTTAGAGAAACATAAGCAATACTAGCTTCTTTGTATAGCCCTTCTATAAATTCCCCATAACCTAAGGTGGGGATTCTAAATCATATTCTAGCTTAGTATCAGGATCCCTAGAGTTTAGCAACAAAAATACAAATCTTGTGCTACCCTATCTATCTCTAGAGTCCCATTTCCACTTGCGGACGATTCTTACACTGTCCAACTTATTATCACTAGAGCTCGTACCCTTTTGCCTAAGTATGCATTGTTGCTACCCTATTTCTTTCTATATACAGCTTTACCCCTTCTACGCCAAACAGGTCAATAGACAGGGTAGTCTATTTCTTTGGTATCTTCTACTCCTCATACTTCTTAAGGTGTCCATATCCCTATAACATTAGTAGAGAACATTGGCTTATTGCAAGAATCACTGCTCTGATACCATAAAATATAACACCATTATTTTAAAGCATTTAGAACAATTTAAAATGTGTAGTGAAGCCAAACTAGAGACCAGAAACAACTTTCAACCTATTTGGGATCCAGACTTCAATACAAGGTACGATCCTATACTTAAGTGGGTTTTCAAAAAAAAATTGAAACATTTCTGAGTGGTCTCATTTTCACTTTTCAAGTCTGTTTGACTCATTCAGTTCTGTATCCATTTGTTAATATCAGAGTACTTACCAAAGTTCATGACGAATATTTAGGTTAAGTTCATCAACTAAATGGTCCACAGTATATAGTCACCCTATTCTAATTCATTTACCATGGTTATGTACTAATATTTGGGTCTACGGTTGGTATGTTTACTATTACTACAAGTACTAGTCTTACAGTGTACTTATATACATCATATACAGTTCATCAAATGATAGATAACCAACAAAAGTCATAATCCTTTATCTATGTGCTTTAGCTGTCCATGTTTACCTTCTTGCCCTTGTTGTAGGTTAGTCAAGGGAAAGAGTGAGATTCATAGGAATCTCAATAGTAATTTCACAGTGCATGTAAACAATCATCGTAACATTCTTGACATAATTTCGTAGAGCATGTAAACAATCATCATATAACATCATTCATAACAGTCACAACATTCTTGACAATTGTAATATTTGTAACATTCTTGACAGTCTTAACATACGTTACAATTGATTATATTAACATACATATAAAGCATTATACATGATATAAGAGAAAGAGTCACTACCTTGGCCTTTCCATCCTTGTTCTTGTACTGATTTCTCACTCTCAGGGTAAATATCAAATTTTATAAATTAGAATTTATGGACGACGAGTTATTCCCTATTCCAATTCTTTCATAATTCAAACTCTTATGTTGGTTACTATTAGGGTTATAATGGTCATTTTACCAAGTCAACCAATGAGTTAAAGTGGTCAATTATCCTAAGGGACTGATTTCTACCCTTAGAGTTCAAAGGAATTACAATATGCCATTACATTTTGTAATTTCTGCATATTCACTAAAAGCTGGCAGAATTTTTAACCAAATTTAAAAATTCATATCTTTTTGTACAACTATCCAATTGTAATGGTTCCAAAGGCTATGTAACCCTTATTAAATCTATTTTTAGGAAACAAATATTTCCCTTAGCCAATTGTGTACACAACATTCTTGAATTATCATTCATTGGACACTGTTACGGAAATATGCCAGTTTTTCTTGACTGAATTCAAAAATATATAACCCTTAGTGTACAGATCCAAATAACATGAATGACCTACCAAATTAAAGTTTGAAATGTCTACTTTTATTATGGAAAATTTCACATTTATTGGACATCATTTGTTTATCCAAAAACACATTATAGTTTCACTGCCTTACAGGAAATGACACTGGCACCAATATATTGAATTCCAATTTTTGGATTTCAAATCCATTCTTTCTAAAATTATGCCAACAACCTATTTCTATACAATTTTTTCCAAGGAATCGATTGGAGACTCAAAATTAGCAAAATCATTATCCTTTTTCATGCCCTATTTGATCGAAAATTACAGTTTAAGATAATAATTCACGAATTCACAAATCATCCACCAAACTAGTCTCATATGCTTCTTAAACATCATATAATCACATGTATATGAACAAAGCATCATGAAACCCTAAAAGTCCCATAACAACAAAATTAGCATTGCAAGAGGATTCCATAAAAATCCACCAACCAACACAATACATATATCACAATGAAGCCTAAGCTCACCTCTTTCTCTTTCTAGGGCTTGTTCTTGATTTCTCCAACTTTGGCATTTTGTAGACAGCATAAAACACCTCTTCTCAAGAAAGTAAAACAATGAAGCTCTTAGTGAGAGGAACAATATTCATGAAGATCTTAAGAGCTAGAGAGGTGATCTTGAAGGTGAAAATCAAAGTAGAAGACTCACCTTGCTTCTTTGTTCTTATTTCTCTTTCCTTTTTCTTTTTTCACTTCTGTTTCTCTATTTTTGTTGGTGTTGGATTAAATAGGTTACCTTTACAGCCTCGTTCCATACTATCCTTCGGCGCCAAGGGAACCTTCTTCCTATTCTGGAAATAGATAGGGAATCATATCTGATTTGCTCTTAACTCATTGAGATAGAAATTAAATATATGACCACCATTCTCAATTGGCTAGTATGTAGCCTCATTCCATGGAACTACTACACATAGCCATTAGCCATCTTATTTAGAGGGCCATGTCTAGCCTCTTAGTGCTAATTTTCCCATGCTCATCTATAAAATTCATCACAAATTTTAATTAAATTTAATATCACATTTAAACCACTATAATTAAATTATTAAATTTATTAAAACAATTATTTACTTTAAACTTGAACCTCAAACCTAGTTGACAGAGAAGAAGAGGGCTTAAGTTATTTTGGTTCCTAGCCTCCTCACGATCAAGGAACCGCTCTGCCTCGCTTTATGAGAATATTAAAATCAAATTCCTCAGGCTCCTCTAATTGTTGACACATATATCAGCCCCCTCTATAGTTGAATAGGCACCTCTGGTAGGGTTCCCTACTGTGGGTCCCCTGCTGTAGGTTCTCCTACTATGGTGAGGTCGCCTGCTGTATTGTCATAGGGACATGTCCACCTCTAAGGTGCCCTTTTCCCTGACTACTTCCCCTCGACTATTGCTCCCCCATAGAATAAGTCCTCCGGGGAGGATACTCATCCACCTTCCCTTTCCCTTTATCTCTCCTGGAAGCCATTATAACTACAGTTATTAACCAATTTAAAACAAATTACAATGACAATTAACCAATATTTATAAAAATTACAATAACAATAACCAACAATATAAATAACTTAAAATCACAATATTATAATGCCAAAAAAATTAATATCTTCTAAAACCTAATTAAAAATGCTTGTACAAAAGAGGTTTAAAAAATAGGCTCAGGAACTCATAAATATTACCAAAACTTACTATAAACAAATCTTTTCTGCTCAAAAATGAAATTAAATAGGTAACTTTACAAACATTGAGTGCCTAACTCTTTAGATGTTTGAACAGAGTCTCAAATCTATAGAAAACTTCATAGAGCATGAGCGGAAAATGATTTTACCAAAAGTGGTAAAATGAGGGGTGGCGCCATTTATATAGCTAAGGGATTTGTATCGATTCTGACTAAAACTGCTACCTCAACTACTACAAATAACAAACCCTTACCCAATATGACAATTTGTAGTAGTTGCCCCAAAACTGCTACAAAGTTGCAACCCTTCGCATTTTGTCATAGTTATTGCCTCAATAACCACTACAAAACCACGAAACAGTTTGTAGCAGTTCGTGTGAACCGCTACAAAGTTGCAACCCTTTACATTCTATAGCGGTTTTTCCTTGTTAACCGCTACAAACAACACCGCCACAAATGTAGTGCCATATTTTATGGGGGTTATGTGCTCAACCACTACAAAGTATCGTCTCTTACTAGCATGCCATTTGGTGAGAATCATACCGTTGCAAATTTGTAGCAGTTTTCTTTTAAGGCACTACAAATACTAATATTTGTAGTGGTTATTTCAATAGCTACAAAATAACAGTTCTTTTATAGTGTGCGTAAAACATTCAAACTTTTAAGAAGTTATTTATTATCCAAAGATTTAATGGACTTTGATATAATTGACTTTGTCATAAATTTTTATTCATATTGTCATGTTAGAAGTGTCACAACAAACTAGTAGAGTTTAAATTTATGTGGTTACCTCCTTATAGAATGTTATAGTTGGCCCTTATATATAGGAAAAGCTCAACCAAAGAAAGGACAAAAAAATATTACAGGAATTATATTCAACAATAGCAACAACGGTGACATTAGAATTAATTAATATGGACAACTAGGATACTTCCTTAAATGTTTATATGATTAATTTATAGAAAGCTTGGTACAGTAGTTTATGAAGAATGATGATGATGATGATTCATCCCCCATTCTACTTTCATAACTTGTATAGATATAACTCAAATAAGACTTAAATATATAGGTAACTATTACAAGATCATTTTGGTAAAGGACTTGTAAACACAATTTTCTTCCATGGGGTGTGTTTGTGAGGAAAAAGGGGAATTAAAAAAAGGATGATCCTATATGACTCTTATAAAATGTAGATATCCAAATGGTCTAATAAGTTTAAGATAAGTATCCATATGAAAAAAATGATAAACTCATTAATTTAATTTCCATTTGTCCAAAGGAAAATACAAACCTTGAGGGAAACAATTAACCATGTACTAGAGTGAACATGTAAAATGAATGCTAGGGAATTAGAATATATAACTAGCTATAGTAAAATGATGTGGTAGAATTATACTAAAAAATAGGTGGCGCAATATGAGACGTAATTGAATTAATATTATATATTTCTTGAAACATGTTTTATAATCCCTATAGGTGTATAATAGTTTAACAAACTCATGGTAGTAGCCTTGCCTTGTAGTATAATTAGCATGAGGTCATTGCTCACATAGATTGAATGTCATCAATATGGGAAATAGAAGCTTGTTAAACAAAATTTATTGCCAAACCCATACTTTCCTCTAGAGTTCAATAAGATGCCCCATGATTTGTGGGATTTATTCTAGGAGAAGGGAATAAAGAACAAAGTTGTGATGTAATTTGTATTTGCTTACCAAAAAAAACCTTATGGGCTGTCATGATGAATTAAAATTCCGAAGTGAAATTGTAACCCTGAGCGTTATTACTAGTTGCCCATCATCCTTAAAGGTTAAAACTCCATATAGCTAGGTTATTTTTTTACCCCCTACATTTTTTCACTACATGTTGTATAACCCCATATGCTAAACTAACTACGTGAAGATAAATTAAAATCTTCCCTCTTTATGTTGTCTAATGTTATAGACTTGAACTTATGAATAACATATTTTACCTTATAGCTAAAAACCTTCTCGAGAGAATATGAGGATTCCTTGGATTTAATCACCATATTTTAACCTTACACTAGGAAAAATTTAAGTGTACATTTCAAGCACATGAAAAAATCTGTGTATTAAAAAAAAGCCTGTAGTGTGTTTTTAAACTTGATGAGAGTCAACATAAATACATAACCTTCATGAAATATTTCAATAATAGCAACTAATAAAAAGAAAAAATAGGGATACCAAACCTTTATATAGTACTTATATAGTACCTATAAACTAATTAAACAAAGAAGAATTTAAAGCCTTAGCCCTCAACTTAATAGACACTACTAGAAAAAATGGTTTTAACGTCCCTTTTTTTGGCATTTTAACTTCTGAAAACAGAGGGACACCTATCTGAGGGTCATGGAAAAAAACATCAATAACGTCCGTAAAATAAGGGACGTCAAAAAGGCGGCCTTTAGACGTCCCCAGTGTGGACTGGGGACATCTAATGTCTGAGATGCACTTTAGACGTCCCCAGTCCACACTGGGGACGTCTAAAGTGATGCCTTTAGCCGTCCCCAGTATGGACTGGAGACGTCTCAAGTGACCTTAAGCGTCCCTAGTCCACACTGGGGACGTCTAAAGGCACCACTTTAGACGTCCCCTGATTGGAGTGGGTACTTCTAAATGGAACTTTAGATGTCCCCAATACAAACTGGGGACGTCTTAAGTGTCACCCCACCTCTACCACGTCCCTTTTTATTTTTAAGGACGTTGAAAGTTTTTTTTAAATGGCCTTTTTATATATATATTTCATTGTGTGAAAAATGTAAACTGCAAAAATATGATGGAAACAACAGAATAAAACAATAGCAGTTAAGCAGAATGGAAACAACAACTTGAAACACAGTGATCAACCCAAGGCTCTACTACACATGCAATAACTTTAAGAAGTAGCAAACTAATTAACTAACAAACCACACAAACTACACAACAATCTATATCCAAGTCTGTTATTGCACTAAAAAACTATATCCAAGTCCCCAATTTGTACAATAACCAAGACTAAATCCAATCTATATCCAACAACAACAACGCTAATTATATGTACAATATATAGAAGTACCACAAAAGTATGTCATACACAAACTACTAAAGACTTTACTCTGGTATACGTTGAAGAAGATGTCCAGCCAAAAAGTCTCTGATCATATTTATGTCTTCATATGAGTAGGCATCTTCATTGTCAAAAATCTGTAAATTAGAAAATAACCTTATATGAAATAATGAATCAAGTAAATGAATTGCCATTGAATTACAACACCAAGAATATTATCCTCTGAGAATGAAGAAGTGATTACTTGTTCAAAATCTGTCATAATGCCACTCTAAAAGATGTTAAACATATAAAGTAAGACATAGTATCCACATTCCCAGCTGCCATGTTGTTAAGGGCACTATACATCAAAAGAAAATGGTTAAAATCAATAAAGGCATATCTAAAATGACAGTCAATCTAAAGAACTTGATTTGAAACTACGTACCTTTGGAAACAATCATCTCGGGTTTTTGCCACCTTTACGATCGCGTGGCCCGCCAAGCGCTCAATACGTCGTGCATGCCCTATCATTAAAATGAAAATCAACAGAAATTAGAACAATTCATTTAAGTCAAGAATCAAGAAGCAATGAAATACAAAAAAATAACTTATGTGTTGAAGACGCTTATAGTTTCTTTATCTAGTCTTCTACTCAAGGAATCAAACCAGTAAACTACGTAGGACCGAGGGCAGAGAATACACAAACTCCAGTGGTAACTGTAACAACATATACAGATTAAAAAGAACTTAGATGGCAAGGGAATTATTTATTAAAATCTCAAATACACAAAATTAAAATGCTTACCCTTGAACAATCGGTGCTAGATAACAACGATAGTCGTTCTCTCCCACTGTGAAGCCCACATAGTACGTCCTTTTTTTCAATGTATTCCTACTCCTTGACGTATATGCAAGAGACAAGAATCCATATAAATCAACTCTTTGCAAGTCAATGCATATACGACCGAAGGAGCTATAATAGAATTAAAATGATAAATGTATTAGCTAGTTAAAATAAACTTAACTAAATGAAGGAAAAAATGGGAAATAAAAAACTTACAGGATTGCAAATTTGCCCCATCCAATATCTAGCTCCTCCAACTTAATGAACTATTTAAGATCTTCTTTATCAATTGTGAAGGGGTACTCTAATTCCTGGCCCACAATCCCTGTAGGCATATGCAAATCAATCTGGCGAATGCCTTTATAGATCTGCTGCAGTCATGTTAAGAAGGGCCATTTTCCAACTTCCTGCTCGTTCTTTTAGAACATAAAAAAACATATTGTTAGTAGGATGTCAACACATCTCAAGTAAAAGTGAGGTAGTTCCATACCATTAGAGGTGGTGCTGCTAGGCCAATAAGATGTACAGGCCAAAGGATGAAAGATCCTCTCGCCTGAGCTATTGTGGCAACCTCATCATTAAGAATAGGGATAGATGTATCTTCTTCCCCCTCTCGAACACACGTCACAGTCACCCTACATAAATGCTGTGGAATTTACTGATAATGGTGGGTGGTAGCTTCTGTGTGAACTAGAGCATCTGTAACTACACGCAACACTGGGGCATCCAAAGAGAGGACGACAGGTTCTCCCGGCGCTGGAGTGGGAGAAGGGTTGCCAAGTGGTTCCTCCACTGGATTGTAACTTCCTTTGTTGCAGTGGAAGGCCGGGGATGAATGGGTTCTATGCTTGGTAGTTGCCATCTTCGATTCAAACATCTTCATCATTTTAGCTCGTATCTCAGGCATCAGCTCAAGATGTGGCTCTGGCAATAGCTCTTATCGGAGCTTGTCGTGAAGGTTAGCCTTGAGCTCTTGTGAGACTTCCTGGCGAATCTTGGCCATAAGCTCCCTACTGGGTTTAGCTTGTGACGAATAAAGATGTGAGGCTCGACCAAAATACTTCACGACACGAACTCCCCCTACCTCCCCACAAACATGACCGGGGTGATCTGCCTTCCTAATCACCGTTGACAAGATGTCCATCCATCCACATGGAGTGAACGAACCTTGGCTACTATGATCTTCCAATTCATCCTGCAACATAAAAGTTATCGTAAATGAAAATTAAGCACTCCCAATATGAAAAAAACTTTGTACTTATGCTCTAACTACTTACAATTCTTGCGGAAACCTCAGCAACAGTTGGATTTACGTAATTCCCACCCTTAATCCTCCTTGCTTTCCATTTTTTGTGATGTGGAGGAGGTGGCAGGGCCTGGACCACAACGGTAGGATCTGATATGGCTGCTTTCTTCAATTTCTCCAACTCTTCTGCAATCATCTTTTACTCAAGCTTCCGATAACCACCACGAGACATGCAATGTTGATACTTATTAGCTGCTTGCCTCTCTGCATTTGCTGTACTTAATGCTTGTGAAAGGAAAACAACGAACACCAAATGAATAATGTCAACTATATTCAAATAAAACAATATGATGATAGAAATCTTACCAAAACGTTTGGATCTTCTCGTGATGCCATAAACAACCTCCAACCCTCTAGAGACAAATATGTATACTCCTAACTTGGATCCATACCCCTCAATTCCCCTCGAATGTAATCTCGTGTAAGCCTGTTCTTGAAATCTTTCCATCATAGACGAACCTCCGTCATCCACTCCTTGTACATCTTCATAGTGTCAGGGACATCATAGGTTTGCTGTAAGGTAAAAACATAAGTTAATTATATTTGAAGCAATAGGAATAAAGATATATATGCAGATTTATCGAAACTTATATACCAAAAGTTGTTGCCAAAACATGTTTTTCATTTTTGGTGGAACTAACTTTCAATTGTCATAGGTAATGTGAACTTTGCTTCAAGCCAAAAGACCTAAGTAGCTAATAATATGGTCTTCCTCTGGTCCAATTAGTTTCATATTTTCATCAAAGTCAATATGCAACCTCTCCTGTTGATGGTGATGACGTGCTACCAATACAGGCATTTTTGTACTACCTCTAACCCTTCTTCTTGCAGCAAATTTAGGTCTCGAAGTAGGTTCATGTCTATTTATTTCATTGTCCCTATCACTTTGTGAGTAACTAGAATTGTCCATATTCTAGTAAGCACAAAAATCATTGTCAGATAGGTGAATAAATTGTAAGTAAATGAATAAACTAACTAGTTATAAAACAAACAGCACACATTACTATTTTCTAAGTTAAGCTCTTACTCTAGATTGCTTCCTATATTCCTTTAGCATGATCATTTCTTACAGCATATTCTTTATCATCTACCAAATCTACTTTACTTATTGTAGGTGGATTAATTGTGAAAGGTGGTATGTCATCAAGGTTGAAGGTCGGATCACAATGCTTCTATTTTTTACTTTGAAGTACAATGGAAATTTTTTATTTGCAGGATCTGTGACATAAAACACTTGTTTTGCCAAGCTTGCTGGAATGAAGGGCTCATCTCTATAACCTACTCTTTCAAGATCAACTGAGACAAATCCAAATTGTTGATCTATTACCACAGCATTATTGCTAACCCACTTACATTTGAATAAAGCAACTTTGAACTTGTTGTAAGTGATTTCCTATATTTCTTCTATCACTCCATAATAGGCCATAGATGCTAATATGGGGCTTTTGTATTTCAAACTGGAACAGTATATGGCTTCAGCTTCTACCATCACCCTACTATTTTGCATGGTACTTCTGTCATCTTGGTCTTTTGTGTGGAAAGAATGCCCGTTTATATCATGACCGCTCCAAGTAATGATTTGAAACGAAGGCCCCTAGGCTAGCCACTCTATTGTCTCAAACACACCGGTCTCATGCAAAACCTTTTCTTGAAACCACTGAATGAATGTCTTATTTTGCTCAATAGTAATATGCATGTCATTCTTCCTCGGATTCATGTTCTTCAATCTCTTTCTGTGTTCATCTATGTATGGTTGTACCTCTGCCATATTATTCAGGATATAAAGGTGTGCTTGCAATACCTCTTCACGAGGCATAGTCTTCACTTTCAGTCCTCGTGTTCCCTTACTCCTCCCCTCTTCATGCCAAGATTTTTCCTTCTTCCCTGATAGATAATCGCTGCAGAAGTCCATAGCCTCTTCAACAACAAACCTTTCAACTATTGAGGCTTCTGGTCGATAGGGATTTTTAGAGTACCCTTTTAAGATCTTCATGTATAGCTTGAAAGGGTACATCCACCTCAGGTAAACTGGACCGCAGAGCCTTACCTCCCTTACCAAATGAACTATCAAAAACACCATTATATCAAAAAATAAAAGAGGAAAGTGCATCTCTAATTGGGACAATATAATATAACCCTCATCTTCCAGTTCATCTAGCTTTTCAGTGTCAATGACTTTGTTACAGATAGCATTAAAGAAAACACACAATCTTGTCACAGTGCTTCGAACTTCATCTTTCATAATGCCCTTAATAGCTACTGGTAACAGTTGTTGCATCAACACATGATAATCATGGGACTTCATTCCCACTAACTTAAAATCATTCATTGACACACATCTTCTCATATTTGAAAAATATCCTTGTGGTACCTTAATTTCATGCAAACACTCGCACAAACTTCTTTTTTCTGCTTTTGATAGTGTATGCGCTGCTGGCTCTATGTATGCCCTCTTACCATCATCTCTTAGCTGTGGATGTAACCGTTCTCTTATTCCCATATCAACAAGGTCTAGTCTCACACTAATCCCATCCTTGGTCTTCCCTGGAATATGCAAAAGCGTACTGATAATACTATCATAAACATTTTTCTCCACGTGCATTACATCAATACTGTGTCTCACATCAAGACTACGCCAATATGGAAGATCAAAGAAAATTGATCTCTTCTTCCACATGTTCTTATCACCCACAGTCTTTTGATTCTTACCGAGTAAGACATTGATATGTTCAACCCGACTGTAAACTTCTTCTCCGGTTAATGCCTTTAGAGCCATTCCATGCTCCGACAAGCTGTTAAAACGCTTTCTTAATCTACAATACTGGTGGAACCTAGGAAGGAAACTCCTGTGACCAAGGTAGACCATTTTCCTTCCATGTTTAAGTTGGTGGAAGTGAGTGTCTGCTTCACATATTGGACATGCTTTATGCCCCTTCACACTGTACCTTGAGAGGTTTCTGTACACAGGGAAGTCATTTATCGTGGTGAAAATCATTGCACATAGCTTGAAGGACTCATTCTTATATGCATCAAACATATCTACGCCTTCCTCCCACAACTTCTTAAAGTCCTCAATCAAAGGCGCCAGGTAGACAACGATATTGTTTCCTGGCTGTTTTGGTCTATAAATCATCAAAGAAAGCATCATATACTTGCATTATGTAACACCCTGCCTTTAATCACGTAATTATAATTCGATATTAGGTAATTAAATTAAATCAGAGACCGTCAAATAGTTCAAAACCCATAAAATGTTCCCTTTAGTCGTAGGGATTTTACGAAATTTTCAAAACTTCATTCCTCTTCCGGTCTCAAGTTCAATTATCGAATATAACCACCTGTGCAATTTATCTACATTTACGTATGACAGAGTATATAACCAAAATCCCGGCAACCTCCGGGTTCAACTACATATATATAGTTTCAAATCCTGATGAGGGAATTACAGGTTCAAGTATTCAAACCATTTACAACTCAACATTATACAGTAATCCCCAATTAAATAGTCTAACCAACATGTCCAAAATAAATGTCCCTACGGAACTCTACCCGCTCCGGGTCACACGCTTCTCCTTGGAGCCACTCGCCCTGTCTGAAAGGTTAGTTCAAGGAAAGAATGAGATTCAAAAGAATCCCAGTAGTAACAAAACATTTATACCACATATAAGCACACAGCATGTAAGCAAATCATCATACAGCAGCAGCACATATCACACTCCACCCTTATCCCCTTTCTCTGCCGGGTAGGCACACAGTCCTAACCCGAACCGTTGCTAGCTACTCAGGGACTATTGGCGTGGCAGTGCATAAACATAGCCTTATAGCTCATACAGCTATCCGGCTCTCACAAATGGCCCGTCGGCCTCACAAATAGCCTTTCGGCTCACATATCACATATATCACACTTCATCCTCATCCCCTTTCTCCGCCGGGAAGGCACACTGCCTAAACCCAAACCGTTGTTAGCTACTCAGGGACTATCGGAATGACAGTGCTAACACAAATCCACAAAGACCATTCCCAATCAACGATATCACACACATGCAATGCATGATATATGGTACGAAAGAAAAGTCACTACCTGATCCTTTCCTGACGGTTGCTGGCACAGTAGGCTCACGAGGATAGCAGATGTCAAATCCTATAATCAAATAGGGACATTATGTCAATCTCTTTTCCAAGTTCTTAATTCAATAACACTCTAAGTTGGTATTCATTTGGACTCTTTAGATGGCCATTAAAAGCCTAAACATATACCTAAAGGGTTGGGATAACTATCCCCAAAGATCCCTCTTAAAAAAAACTAAACACTGATTTTTGGTCCCTTCACTTGAGCACAGAAGGCCGTGCTCGAGCATGACCCCCCATTCTCACTCGAGCACATGCGAGTGAGACGCAGGAAGTGCTTGCCCGAGAGCAACTCCCGCAACAATTCTACACTCTCACTCGAGCACAAGAGGCTGTGCTCGAGCAGAGACCTCAGAAGCACTCGAGCACCACGGAAGTGAGGCCTGCGAGTGACAACCCGAGAGCATCTCTCAACCTCTTCCTCTACCTTCACTCGAGCACAAACACCTGTGCTCGAGCACTGATCCTCAGTGCTCTCGAGCACAAGGAAATGAGGTCCAGCGAGTGTCCACCCGAGAGCAACCCAACTCCCAGGCAACAGATTCACTCGAGCACAAACTCCAGTGCTCGAGTGATCTCCCAATGCTCGCGAGTGCCAGCGCACTCTTGGCAAACTGCCCACAAGTGATAACTTGCAACGCTCACCCCCTAGTGTTTTATGCACCCTCACTCGAGCACACACATGCTCACTCGAGCATGTTCATCTTGTGCTCGAGTGAGACTCCTTCTCACTCGAGTGATACCCATCAGAACCAGATCGCAGCAACTGATAAACTTCTCCAGAATTCACCAAATGAACTCCAATGCTTCTAAAACTTGTGTCAAAGCTCATTCTCACTTATTTCAACACAAGGAACCCATTGGCAACCAAAAACAACCCAAATTTCCACTCAACAACAAATTCACATCTCTAAACCATAAATCCACCAAACCACAACTTAACACACTTCCCTTATTCCACTTCAAATCAACTTCTAATCACTCCCAAGTGTCAAAACTGACCAAATGAACAGTGACCCACTAATCAAAGCCTAACCTTTAACTAACATCATAATTAGGTCAAATTTCCAGAATTCTCATTGATTAGGCAAACATCTTAACATATATACCAAAATGCATCACAAACCTACCTCTTCAACTTGCTGAAATCAACACCTTGATTCCACCAACTTCCAGATTTGTCCAACAATCAAACACCACCAATGGAAATTCTGAAATCATAGAAGTCAAGCTCTCATCCTCTTGATCAACATTAATGAAGGGTACATAGGCATATAAAGACCTCCACTTACCAAGACTTAAGCTTTTCTCTTTCTCTTTCCTTAGCTTGTGCAGCGAAAATGGAGGAAAATGAGAGAGAAAAATGAGATATTAATTATCACATCATTTCCTTCTTCCCTATGCACAAACCGACTTGAGAGGGAGAGAGGGAAAGTTTGAAAACTTTGACTCATCCAATGGTCATTATTTTGCCACTTGGCACCATCCCATTCTTCCCACCATAATCTCACCTAAATCCACATGCACACAATTCCACCCCTTGATCTTTCAATCTCAACCATTGATCTTGATTACTAAGGGGTTTTCCTCATCATTAGCTAACCAGACGGTTGGTAAATTTACCAATTTACCCCTGATTAGTACATTACTCATTAAATCATTACCAATGATCTTGATATCACATTACACAATATATACTTCAAATGTGCTTAATTATCATTAATTACATCATTTGAAGTTATTATCCCTTGATTACAATCCAGGATATTACAATTCTCCCCCCGAAAATTTAATTTCGTCCTTGAAATTATTACACTATACTACTTGAGCCATAAACTCCGGATATCTTCTTCGCATATCTTCCTCCGCTTCCCAGGTTGCTTCTCTCGGAGTCATTCCCTTCCAGATCACTTTCACATATGGAATGCGCCTGTGCCTAAGCCGTCGCTCCTCTCGATCAATAACTTGCTCTGGCTCCACTGCATATGTGAAATTGTCTTGAAGCTCGACATCCTCATACTCAATGATATGAGATGGATCCGGTTGGTACTTCTTCAATTGAGAAACGTGGAATACATCATGGAGTTTGCTCAAGCTTGGGGGTAGGGCTATTCGGTATGCCACAGGTCCAATCCTCTCAAGGATTTCAAAAGGACCTATGTATCTTGGGCTTAGCTTCTTCCTCTTAATCGCTCGCCCAACGCCCGTGACAGGAGATACTCTTAGAAAAATGTGATCTCCAACCTCAAATTCTAGGGGTCGTCTTCTCTTGTCAGCATAGCTTTTCTGTCGGCTCTGCGCTGCAAGTAACCTCTTTCGAATGATCTGAATCTGTACTGAGGTTTGATCAACAAGATCCGGTCCGTAAAGCTTCCTCTCGGATAGCTCGTTCCAGCACAATGGTGATTGACACCGTCTTCCATACAACGCTTCATATGGAGCCATCTGAATGCTCGCATGATAGCTATTGTTGTAGGTGAATTCCGTAAGTGGAAGAAAGCGATCCCAACTTCCTTTAAAGTCGAGAACACAGGCTTGCAACATATCTTCCAGTGTCTGGATTGTTCTCTCTGACTGTCCATCCGTCTGTGGATGATAAGCCGTACTGAACCTCAATTGAGTTCCCAAGGCTTCATGCAACGCTTTCCAGAATCTTGAAGTAAATCGAGGATCTCGATCAGAAATGATATTCTTCGGTGTACCATGGAGCTTCACAATCTCACGAATGTAAATCTCTGCTAGTTTATCAGGAGAATAACCAGCATTGATTGGTATGAAGTGGGCTGACTTCGTTAGCCGATCTACAATAACCCAGATCGCATCATAGTTTCTGATCTTGGGCAAACCCACAACAAGTTCCATGGTCACACTTTCCCATTTCCATTCCGGAATCTCAGGGCTCTGGAGTAATCCAGGTGGTCTCTGGTGCTTGATCTTTACCTTCTGGCAAGTGAGACACCTTGCCACATACTTGGTTACATCACTCTTTAATCCCGGCCACCAATACACAGATTTCAAGTTATGATACATCTTGGTCATACCAGGATGTAGGATGTACCGGCTCTTGTGCGCCTCATCCAGAATCTTCTGCCTCAACTCTGCCTTAAGTGGAACACAAACTCTTTTCTGATAGCGAACCAATCCACGAGGCAATAGGTCATAGCTTGGGACTTCTCCCCGTTCAATTCGTGCCAGATTGCGCTGTATCCAGCCATCTTGCCCCTGAGCTTCTTCAATCTCAATTCTTAGATCATTTTCCTCTTGGGAAACAGTGTAGTTGGCACAGATGATCTGGTTTGTCAAATTCAAATCACGAAAATCTTCAATTAATTTCTTCTCTTGTATCATCATAGCTGCAACGAGCACGGTCTTTCGACTGAGAGCATCAGCGACTACATTGGCTTTACCTGGATGATATTTGATTTCCAGGTTGTAGTCTTTAAGCAATTCCATCTAGCGACGCTGTCTCATGTTCAGTTCTTTTTGATCATACAAGTATTTAAGGCTCTTGTGGTCGCAGTACAGTTCCACAGTCACACCATACAGGTAATGACGCTAAATTTTCAAAGCAAACACAATGGCCGCAAGCTCCAGATCATGAGTGGGATAGTTCAATTCATGAGGTCTGAGCTGTCGAGAGGCGTAGGCCACCACACGTCCCTGCTACATAAGGACACACCCTAATCCCTGCCCACTGGCATCAGAGTACACAACATATGTCGTACTGGGATCGGGCAAAATCAACACAGGTGCCGTCGTCAACCTCTCCTTCAGCTTCACAAAACACTTTTCACATTTCTCGTCCCACACAAATGGCTGGTCCTTTCTCGTGAGCTTGGTCATTGGTAATGCAATACGGGAGAAATTCTGGATGAATCTCCGATAATACCCGGCAAGACCCAGAAAACTGCGTACCTCTGCCACAGATTCTGGCCTCTTCCAGTCCAGTACTGCTTCCACTTTACTGGGATCCACAGAGACCCCTTCTTGCGAGATAACATGGCCTAGGAATCTCACTTCCGATAGCCAAAACTCGCACTTACTCAACTTAGCATATAGTTGTTTCTCACGCAAAATATTCAACACAACTCTCAGATGATGCTCATGCTCCACCATACTCTTGGAATATATCAGAATGTCATCGATAAACACAACAACAAACTGATCCAGATACTGTCGAAAGATACGGTTCATGTAGTCCATGAAAACTGCAGGCGCATTGGTTAGCCCAAATGGCATCACCAGAAACTCATAATGACCATACCGGGTCCTGAAAGCAGTTTTTGGAACGTCCTCTGCTTTCACTCGCAGCTGATGATACCCTGACCTTAGATCAATCTTTGAGAATACGCACGATCCAGATAACTGATCTAAAAGGTCATCAATTTGAGGAAGTGGGTATTTATTCTTGATAGTAACTTTGTTCAGCTCTCTGTAGTCGATGTACAAGCGTAGGCTCCCATCTTTCTTCTTTACAAACAACACTGGAGCTCCCCAAGGCGACACACTGAGTCTGATAAACCCTTTGATTCAGAGCAACATGAGGTGGGGACTCCTGAGGTCGTGCTGACCCCTCAGCAGTATCTTCATCACGAGTCTCTTCTTGAGTTTCTTCCGCAGTAGACTGAGCCGGAACTTCCTTATTCTTTGCCTTCTCTGCTCTGAGCTCGTCTCTCAGCTCAGTTATCATATCCCGCTGATCTTTAATTAGACCCATTAATTCTTGCATTGCATCTGGTGGATTTTCATCATCGACCTCCACCACAGGGTCTACACGCGGAACTTTGGGGCGTCCTCTAGTTTTCTTCATTCTACAAACAACTTGCCCCATTAATTCAACAGAGATGGTATGCACATATAGTCACAAAACTCACATATATATATCCATGTCAATAAAACATATGTGTGCATACACCACAATCATTCACAAATAATCCTATATCCCTAAACCAACTAAGGGATCTATCCTAGCAACCTCTACCCTTGCTAGGAACTACAGCTCTGACACCAAAATGTAACACCCTGCCTTTAATCACGTAATTATAATTCGATATTAGGTAATTAAATTAAATCAGAGACCGTCAAATAGTTCAAAACCCATAAAATGTTCCCTTTAGTAGTAGGGATTTTACGAAATTTTCAAAACTTCATTCCTCTTCCGGTCTCAAGTTCAATTATCAAATATAATCACCTGTGCAGTTTATTTACATTTACGTATGACAGAGTGTATAACCAAAATCCCGGCAACCTCCGGGTTCAACTACATATATATAGTTTCTAATCCTGATGAGGGAATTACAGGTTCAAGTATTCAAACCATTTACAACTCAACATTATACAGTAATCCCCAATTAAACAGTCTAACCAACATGTCCAAAATAAATGTCCCTACGGAACTCTACCCGCTCCGGGTCACACGCTTCTCCTTGGAGCCACTCACCCTGTCTGAAAGGTTAGTTCAAGGAAAGAATGAGATTCAAAAGAATCCCAGTAGTAACAAAACATTTATACCACATATAAGCACACAGCATGTAAGCAAATCATCATACAGCAGCAGCACATGTCACACTCCACCCTCATCCCCTTTCTCCGCCGGGTAGGCACACAGTCCTAACCCGAACCGTTGCTAGCTACTCAGGGACTATTGGTGTGGCAGTGCATAAACATAGCCTTATAGCTCATACAACTATCCGGCTCTCACAAATGGCCCGTCGGCCTCACAAATAGCCTTTCGGCTCACATATCACATATATCACACTTCATCCTCATCCCCTTTCTCCGCCGGGAAGGCACACTGCCTAAACCCAAACCGTTGTTAGCTACTCAGGGACTATCGGAATGACAGTGCTAACACAAATCCACAAAGACCATTCCCAATCAACGATATCACACACATGCAATGCATGATATATGGTACGAAAGAAAAGTCACTACCTGATCCTTTCCTGACGGTTGCTGGCACAGTAGGCTCACGAGGATAGCAGATGTCAAATCCTATAATCAAATAGGGACATTATGTCAATCTCTTTTCCAAGTTCTTAATTCAATAACACTCTAAGTTGGTATTCATTTGGACTCTTTAGATGGCCATTAAATGCCTAAACATATGCCTAAAGGGTTGGGATAACTATCCCCAAAGATCCCTCTTAAAAAAAACTAAACACTGATTTTTGGTCCCTTCACTCGAGCACAGAAGGCCGTGCTCGAGCATGACCCCCCATTCTCACTCGAGCACATGCGAGTGAGACGCAGGAAGTGCTTGCCCGAGAGCAACTCCCGCGACAATTCTACACTCTTACTCGAGCACAAGAGGCTGTGCTCGAGCAGAGACCTCAGAAGCACTCGAGCACCACGGAAGTAAGGCCTGCGAGTGACAACCCGAGAGCATCTCTCAACCTCTTCCTCTACCTTCACTCGAGCACAAACACCTGTGCTCGAGCACTGATCCTCAGTGCTCTCGAGCACAAGGAAATGAGGTCCAGCGAGTGTCCACTCGAGAGCAACCCAACTCCCAGGCAACAGATTCACTCGAGCACAAACTCCAGTGCTCGAGTGATCTCCCAATGCTCGCGAGTGCCAGCGCACTCTTGGCAAACTGCCCACGAGTGATAACTTGCAACGCTCACCCCCCAGTGTTTTATGCACCCTCACTCGAGCACACACATGCTCACTCGAGCATGTTCATCTTGTGCTCGAGTGAGACTCCTTCTCACTCGAGTGATACCCATCAGAACCAGATCGCAGCAACTGATAAACTTCTCCAGAATTCACCAAATGAACTCCAATGCTTCTAAAACTTGTGTCAAAGCTCATTCTCACTTATTTCAACACAAGGAACCCATTGGCAACCAAAAACAACCCAAATTTCCACTCAACAACAAATTCACATCTCTAAACCATAAATCCACCAAACCACAACTTAACACACTTCCCTTATTCCACTTCAAATCAACTTCTAATCACTCCCAAGTGTCAAAACTGACCAAATGAACAGTGACCCACTAATCAAAGCCTAACCTTTAACTAACATCATAATTAGGTCAAATTTCCAGAATTCTCATTGATTAGGCAAACATCTTAACATATATACCAAAATGCATCACAAACCTACCTCTTCAACTTGCTGAAATCAACACCTTGATTCCACCAACTTCCAGATTTGTCCAACAATCAAACACCACCAATGGAAATTCTGAAATCATAGAAGTCAAGCTCTCATCCTCTTGATCAACATTAATGAAGGGTACATAGGCATATAAAGACCTCCACTTACCAAGACTTAAGCTTTTCTCTTTCTCTTTCCTTAGCTTGTGCAGCGAAAATGGAGGAAAATGAGAGAGAAAAATGAGATATTAATTATCACATCATTTCCTTCTTCCCTATGCACAAACCGACTTGAGAGGGAGAGAGGGAAAGTTTGAAAACTTTGACTCATCCAATGGTCATTATTTTGCCACTTGGCACCATCCCATTCTTCCCACCATAATCTCACCTAAATCCATATGCACACAATTCCACCCCTTGATCTTTCAATCTCAACCATTGATCTTGATTACTAAGGGGTTTTCCTCATCATTAGCTAACCAGACGGTTGGTAAATTTACCGATTTACCCCTGATTAGTACATTACTCATTAAATCATTACCAATGATCTTGATATCACATTACACAATATATACTTCAAATGTGCTTAATTATCATTAATTACATCATTTGAAGTTATTATCCCTTGATTACAATCCAGGATATTACACATTACATACAAAGCTAGGGAGGCAAGTTGTATATTACAAGGAGTACCAGCCACGCATTGTGTGTGCTATTAAGAGTTCTATACTGATTGATGCCATCTGTACAAAGCCTAAGCCAAAGGTTTCTCGGCTTGCTGCCAAATTCAGGGAACATTTCATCTATTTTCTTCCATTGTGGAGAGTCAGTTGGGTGTCGAAGATATTTTCCATAGGATATTCTATCATCTGAATGCCATCTCAACTTCTTTTCTTTTTTATAGTGCCAAAGAAATGCTTAAAGTGCGGTATTATTGGAAGATACCACAAAACTTTTACAGGTTGCCTTTTAGTTGTCCTATCGCCATAACCACCATCTTTCTTCACTTTGTATCGTGCAATTTGACACTTAGGGCACTCACTCAGACCTTTATACTCCTTTCTGTATAGTACACAGTCATTAGGGCAAGCGTGTATCTTTTTATACTCCATACCCATTGTAGATAGGATTTTCTTGGCCTTATACATATGATTTGGAAGTACATTATCGTCTGGAAACATATCACACAATAGTTCAAGCAGCATTGTGAAACTACTATCAGTCCATGCACAAGTTACTTTTAAGTTTACCAAATGTAATATTCCTGTCAGCTGTGTGTACTTACTCCCTGGGTACAACGGTGTCTCTGCATCACTCCGCAGGCTGTCATATTCATGCGACTGTGCAAAGGATTCTACCTCAACATCGTGAATCATTATTTCCATTCTATCTTCATCTATGACATCCACAGCTTTCTTCTTATGCGACGGACAATCAGTTACTTCCTCACCATGCCATATCCACCTTGTGTATCGAAGATTTATTCCATCACAAAGTAGGTGATCCCTTATAACAACAACATCCCGTCTTCTCTCATTTAAACAATTGACACCAGGACAAAAATACATCCCATTTCTGGCTGGAGTGTTCCTTCTAGCATATTCAATAAACTCTTCAACCCCATTCTCATATTCTTTACTTGTTCTCAAAGCATTCATCCAACTATGATCCATTTTATTACCACCTACGTCATTCCAATTTACACTCAAGTTAAAAATAATTGTCAACACTAGGATTGCCATTTACTATTTTGTTTTTCAAAATTTTGGCAGCATTTTCCCTTAAAAGTGAGACATCCCAAAATCAAAGAACAAACCATCTCAGCTTCATTTAAATGAAACAAAAACTTTAGCTTCAAGCACCAAGCACAAATAGAATACACTTATATTTTAGCAAACAAATTAAATCAGATATGTACCATGAATGAGATATGTGACATCAAAAAATTCTTCCCAAGTTCAATTAGCAAATGGCAAATCTCAATAGCAGTATTATATTTTTCTTCCACACAACAATTTTTGATTCAGAAGTGTTCCAAGATTGATCACAACAATGAAGTTCCAAAAATCCAAAATACAATGGAATAGGTTTGTGACAACAAAGTAGAACTCAAACAATTAATTCACACTCCAGGAGTCAATGATAGCAAGCAAATTCTAGTACTAAGTTACAACAAGCAATGTTTAGCTCGAAATACCACCAATAGCACATTGTAAATTCTTTAGCCATTCTACACCTTGCAAGCCATTCACAGTCATACTTTAATTTATTCTTTTAATCACCAATTAAAATCAATATTTTGCAATTGAGGACAAAAAAGTTAGCATGAATATGTCTGCTTGAATAACTAAATTTAAAAAATTTCCACTCCAATCCACAACCACAAGTTTACAAGTTTGGGGGTGTTGGAACAGACATACATGAATGACTGAACAAAACTTGAAAGCAAATTGTGACATCTTAATGAAGTCCACTTCCAATGAAAGATTCCATTTCTAACAATGTAGAAGTTTAGAATATCAAACGGTCATGCAAGAGAGGAAAAACTTGAACTCAACCAAATCAAAAGGGAAATACATTCATTAGTCCAAAATAGTAGAACAAAATCCATAACTAGATAACTCCCATCAATTATAGATGTTTCAAGTAACATCATCAAGAAAGAAAACCCAAAATAATAACTGGACAACCCCATCATGTTATGGATATAGAAGATAGGTAAACCAAAAAAAAATTGTAAACAGAGAGGGAGATAAACCAAACGCATTTTGCTAAGCATTAACAAGTTCAGTGGGTAAATGCTAACCTGTAGCTGAAACCTTAGTGGGAGATAAACCACGGTGGTAAGAGGGAGGCCGACAGTGGAGAGAATGGGAAAAAATGCTGCAAACCTAGAGCACAAATGGTGGTAAGATGGGGATGGAAGTGAAGTATAGCTTTGGAGAAAGAAGAAAAATAAGAAGGGGAGAGGAGAGCACGAAGATGGGGACGAAAGTGCTTTGGAGAAAGAAGAAAACAAAGAAGGGGAGAGGAGACCGAAATGGGGATGGAGTGAAGTTGGGAGGAGTGATATGAAGCAACAGGGAAGGAACTACCTTTTCTGACATGATCAGATCAATCTTAGACATCCCCAGCTGTGTTGGGGACGTCTAAATCCTACCTTTAGACGTCCCCAGAACAGCTGGGGACGTCTAAATCCTATATTTAGATATCCCCAGCTATGCTAAGGACATCTAAAGCTTCCATTAGATGTCCCCAGAACATTTGGGGACGTTTAAAGGCAGATCTTTAGGCGTCCCCAACTGTTTTGGGGACGTCTAAAGGTTTTCTTTTTCTTTATTTTTTTTTTGCTTGCGTGTTGACTAGTTGTGGGGAAAGTCCAGTATTACTTGCTTTGTTTTTGAAGGGTGTTTCGTGCATAGTCAAAAGTTGAGGGCCTCATTTTCAATGAGGCGATTACAGAGCCACATCGATTAGTAAATGAAGTACTCTCCCTTTCTAACCATATCAGCCAAGCAATGGAAACTCTAGCTTTCTTAAACATTCACTGAAAGGCACACGAGTCATAGTGTTTTACCTATTAAAAGAGCCTAATATATATATCTGTCTCTCACACACACCTGCCTACTTATTGGAAAGTTCCCTAGCTATTTTAATTCTTTGCCTTTGTGCAAGTTGTTCTGACAAAAGTCACATGCACTGGTCAAGTCAACTAGAGCATGTGAACGTTTCGGCGTCCCCAACTTGGTTTGGGATGCCTAAACCAACTTTTTTAAAAACATAATAATAATTTTACACATCCCCATTGATATTGGGGATGTCTTATGTAGGTTTAGGCGTCCCCAGTTTGACTTGGGACGCCTAAACCTGGCTTTAGGCGTCCCTAGTCAAATTGGGGACGCCTAAAGCTTCCTTCTGGCGCAAAAATCAAATGTTTAAGAGTGAAATTTAAAGTCTTAGTGTTTTTTATGTCCCTTTTTAAAAAAGGGACATCCTTTAGGGTAGTAATATGTATATTATGTAGTAGTGACATAAGGATAAACTCATTTATGAAAGATTCCTCATGGCTAAAAAAAAGAGTTACCTACTTGGGGAACTTGGATTCCAAAATTTAATGTTCATGGAGTTGGCAACATTATGAATGAAAGCAATGTCATGGTATGGAAAGATAAAAAGTCAGACTTGAAACAAGTTAAACCCCTTTGTTCTTGAAGTAATAGCTCATTATTTAGCCCATTTACAAGTAAATTAAATATTCCCAATTTTTGTCCTATATATAATTGTTTCCACATTCTAAAAATATTTGTCTAATCTTTCCTACTAGGCTCAACCGTGCAATATTCAGTTATGACTAATAAATTACTCAAATGCATTACAAGTTGCTCTTTCTTGACGTCACAACATTGTTTTGTTTTTCTTTTAGCATCTAGAGGTTATATATGAATACCTACAATGTGATCGGCGTTGTTGTATATCCCCAATTTTAATTGCTTTCTATGGTAAGTTTTTAGGTTGTTGTATGTGTAGTTGTAATTACTTTTCCATATTAATAACATGTATCTTTCCCAAAAAAATTAAATAATATCTCATGCAGAGAAACACAAAGCCACATTCTAAGCATGTGGAAAGATATAGGGATAATGATATTTAGTTTGTATCGATGGTGTGACAAAAGGAGTTTGCAAAATAACTCTAGAAACCAAATAAGGGATACATAACAATTACAAGTGTTAGATGCTTGCTTTGGATCTGAATTTTTTATTTAAAATTCAGGGACAAAATTTTTCTATGGGAGAGAGAATGTGATAACTCAAGTAGAGAGCGAAAAAGAATGAAAGTAAAGTTAAATTATAATGAGTTTTGAATTTTTTAAAAATAATCTTACAAAGTTATTAAGATATCTACCCTGTATCTAGTAGAATTCTTCTAGTATTCTAACAACTCCTCAAATGATATAATTTAACATTTACTTAGAATATCTTTGTAACACCCTAATTTTTATCACCAATATTTCCTTTATGTAATGAGATATTTAATGGGATAAAATGGTGAATGGTGATGTACATAAAAGGATAAATACTCCAATTGGTGGGCACACACATCATGAGTATGTTTAAAATACAAAGTGCAAACAATTGTATTTCCTGCGAGTGAGTTTTCTTGTGTAGAAAACTTGTTGTGTGACAATTTTAATTAGGCAAATGATGTCTAATGCCTATGATATTTTTAGTATGAAAGTAGACTTATCAAACTTTAATTTAATAGGTTATCTAGGTCATTTGGAGCTGCACACAAAGAGTTACATATTTTTGAAATTTACCCAATAAAACTGGCTACTTTCTAGGACAATGTCCAAAGATTTAAATTCTGGGAATGTTGAGATTTTATTTGGCTAAAGACTATATTTTTTCCTAAAACTAGACTCAAAAAGGGTTAAGTAGCCTTTGGAAGAACCTCAATTGAATGTCTTCAAATAAATATATAAATTTTCAAATTTGAGTGAAAATGCTTCCGATTTTGGGCAAAAATCACAAAATGTATAGACAAAATGGTAATTTACCATATTAAGCCAAAGAAAATATTTTCTTCAGCAAAAACACTCATTTTAGTCCAAATGGGCTGAAAATGAAGGGAAGAATATTTCTTTGATATTTATGATCATATTTTGGATAAAGGTTAAAAGGAAAAAGAAATGATCAAAAATTTCAGCTCTTGTAGAAATATGTGGAGGAGGAAATTATGCTAATTTGATAGCATAGATTTACTCCCTCTTTAAACACACTTTCAGCCAAGCAATACGATCAAAGAAAAAGATGATCATGTTAAGTATTTAGCATGTGTTGCAATAAGGTATAAAATATAATAAACAAAGAGGATGAAGATGATATTTTTAAAGAGGCTTTCTCTTTCTTTAAGCCTCATATTTCGGTGCTTCAGCTGAACCGAGAGAGAGAGAGAGAGAGAGAGAGAGTTCACACACATATTAGCAAGAACACAAGAACAAGGAGCTAGGGTTTCAAGCAATCTAAGGTAAGAGATGAGTTTTCATGTGATTTTGCTTGTTAAAACCCTAGAACTCCTCTACTAATCCTTCAATCTTCATGATTTTGGTTTGAAGCAAGCAAAATTTTAGAGTTAGAGAAAGAGAAGGATCACATTTTAGAGAGAGAAAGTTGAAGTATCCAAGAGGTAATCACATAAACTTGATCCTCCTACTGAATATGATGATGTTGTGGTTGTTGTTCTTGAATTTGGCTTGATTTTAGCAAGTTTTGTAAATTTGGGATCATGAACCCTAAAGTGTTATGCTACCCAAATTTCTTCAAGTCATGTTTAATTAGTGTTTAGGTAGTTAATCATGCGATTAGAAGTGAAAATGAAGTGATTAAACAAGAGAAATCAAGAAAACACATTTTACATCCTACTAATTTCGTCTAGCTACTGTTCACTTAGGATAGAGATGGAATTTTGAAATTTTGATGATTCTATTTAATTTAGAAGGGAAAATTGTGTGGGAATGTAGGTGTTCATAATTTTTTGAAATTTGTATGCAAATCTGGAATTTATTGAAGTTATTGGTGAATTCTGTTTGATTTGCCTCTAGTGAGGCAGTGTTGTTGTGCAATGGATTTCGTTGTTCAAACCTGGTCCAAAAATTATGAACCTTTTGTAGGATTAAAGTAGACATATAAAGCTTTAATTTGATAGGTAGTTTGTAATTTTTGGATAAGTACACTAAAAGATATGAATTTTCAAAATTGTGCCATGTTTCTGGAAGGAAATCTGGAACAGTGCAGGTTTGGCAAATTTTTGGGAATAATATGGTTACAGTGGTCAGAACTGGGTATTTTTTCCATGAAAGTAAATTTAAAAAGCTTCATTTAGGCTTTGGAATCAGTCAATTTAGAATTTTCTAGAATTAATTATGAATTTTCAAATTTGACTAAAAATTTGGCAGTTTTCTGGAAAACTGTGAAATTGCACTGTGTAGAGTTGTACTGTGTAGAAATTTTTGAAACTATTATTAAAGGTAGTAATAGTTCAAGTAATAACCAATTACTTGTAACTCTAATTTTATAGGAATTGGAAAGAGCTCAAGCCCAGACCAAATTCAGGACTTGTTTGTTTGCAAAAGGGGTTTAAGGTAGTAACTATATCTTCCATACATTATGTCAATGTTATATGCTTGTGTATGTCATCTTTCGTAATATGTATGATACACAGTGCTTACAAGTACACCGAACACAGTGCCTATAAGTACACCGAATTCCAATGCCTATGGATACACCGAAATACAGTGCGTATGGGTACACCAATAAATAGTTCCTACAGGTACATCGATATGCCAGTATGTGGCCTCAAACCCAGCTGAGGTACGGAATGAGTAGGGGTTGCAACAATGGTTAACTCTGAACATTTTCGATCGAATTGAATTATGTGTTATTATAATATTGTTGTATGTGGTACTTGGCATATTTATTATTGTATTTTCTATGATTGATCGTCTAGTACTATTGAGATTCATTTGCATCTCATCCTTTTTCAAATTCAAAAATATTCCAGTAGAAGTTATCAGCTCTAAGGGTAAAATGGTAAATGCCGGCAACTGAGGTGTCCGGGTCAAGAGAATGGAGCTGTTGGTTATAATTAGTTTACTTTTAATTCTAGTGGTATTTTTCAAACATAACAACTACTAGCACAATAATATATTATTTGAGTTTCTACCAAATCTTTATCTCTACAATCCCTAAATCACTACTAAAAGAAAATAAAGTTGTGGCACTTATACTTAAACTAATTGTGGCACTTAAGAAGGGCCACATATCAGGACACCACTAAAAAAAGCTGTGCGCTTGGAAGCGCCACAGCATAATAATTTTTTAAAAAAAATAAAGCCCCTCCTGTGGCCCTTCTTCCAAAAAGCGCCACAGCAAGTGCTACCTTCTTATGGCACGTTCTTGAGGAAGTGCCACATGAAGGTGGCTAGTTTTTTTTGTGGTATTCTTCTTTTGGTCCTTTTTTAAGGAAGTGTCATAGGAAGTAATTTTTTTTAATATATATTTCATATTTATAATTCATAACCCTATAATTGTAATAGTGGACTGCTTTAAACACTTTCTATAGCTATAGCAAAATGAAGAAAAGCAAACAATGGCAATGAAATAACTTTAAAATGATACAAATAAATGAATAATAAACTAAAATAGTACTAAATATATTTACACAATTGTGAACGAAATACAATAAATTCAACTTAAATAAATGACACAATAATTGGCAAGAGACAACACAGAGGCTAGCTAGTTAATTAAATAGTAGCTACCTAGAGGTTGGCCTAAACACATATTCACACCATTTCTCGATCACTTCATTGACTTGATGGCCATTTAAACTATCACGATATTGATCTTCATAATACTACATATATATAGAATCATGTGCAAATTAAAATGAACGAAAATCACTAAAACTTAATTATTTGGCACTAATTAAATTTAAAACACAATATGAATTGCAACTAAATGACTTTCTTTTTGAGGAATAAATGGCTGATCATGTGTAATTACATCATTCATAAATTTCATGATGTAATACCCATAATCATTGTCATTAGGTTGGAAATGGTACTACAAAAATATAATGAAAGATTTAACTCTATTTTTTGAATACAAATTGTTTAGTAATAAAGTTTGAGTAAAGGCCTGACATTAGTACCCGTATCTTCTCCCAAGCATAGCTATTGTGAGGGTCAGCAGCTTTAGAATAGCTTAAGGAGGCAGAGGCCTGACACGTAGTGAATGCGCTAACAAAACAAATAGAAACTGATTACTTTTGGTTATTTAATCACAAATACAAATATTTACACATACGCACGTACGCTTACCTATTGAACAATCGCAACATATCAGGACGGTCTTCTGGAAGACCTCAAATTAGAGGATCTATATAGTAAATGCAAGGGCTTGAAGGTTCCACTGGATTGATAACAATCAATATCCAATGTTGCCCAAAATATTTTAAAAATTTTGTTTCAATAATCATGTTATGGTAAAATTTAAAAATTAAAACAACATACACAAAAATTGTACTACTAATAACTTATCCCATATTGTATAGCACTAGAAATAACATAGTTGGTGTTTCTTTCTTTCTAAAGTAATCTTTCATATCACTAGATTGTGCATGTATATCTACTCTGCCCCCATACTGGCTAACGAGATAAGGGTTGACAAATGTGAATTGGACCTTGTCTGTATCCATTAAGATGTCATGGTATAAATGGCTGGTATAAAACAAACAATGTCATGAAAAACAAAATCTTGAATGAGAAATAATAACAACAACGATAAACAGTGATGATAAAGTACCTAATTCAGATGTTGATAACCGAAGCACTAATCCATCCATGATTACATATTTTGTGCAAGACATCACCATTAACATGATCAACTAGACCACTAACACTATAGATATGTCTATCAAAACGTAATTTCAGGCCTCCTTAATGGATCAAATTTGGTGTAATCGATACTAATTGATTGCGATATGAAGTCATTCTTTTACTCTGTTGGCTAGCTGATGCTTTCAACTTGGGTTGTGTTGTCGAACACTTTGAAATCTTGCCATAAAGTTGGATTTGTTTTCCTCTTGACTATCCACCCTGCAAAAATCAGAAAATTGCAAATGTAAGTTGATTTCTTTGGTACTTTGGCTTCCAATTAGTGTAATCCTTCCTCTAAGCTACTCTCCTGCATGATCTAACTTGTTTGGGAAGCTAAAATTTAAGGTTTGAGGAGCTTGAGTATTCATCCAAGTAAGAGGAAGAAGGAGAAATCAAAGGTCGCTTCCTAAACTTCAAATACTTGTTGTTGCTATTGTTGTTGGTTTAATCGGTGGTTTTGTGGTTGATTTGCTGTGAATTATAAATTTGGGTAATGATGAACCCTAGCTATTATGCTACCCAAAATTTGGCCTAAATTATGTTTAAAATGTAATTAAGTGGTTAATCTAATAATTAGGAATAGAAAGGAGCAAGGATTTAAGGTTAAAATTCAAAAACCCCAATTTTTCCCGGAGTATTCCCAAGTTTCGGCCAAATGTAGATGGAGGGGTTAGAGTTGGATTTTTGATAATATGATGGTTTCTTTGTGTTCAAGAGAGAAAAGTATGTGGGGTTACAGTTGATCACTTTTCTAGAAAAGCCTTAGAAAGCGAAATGACCAAAACACCCCTAAAACACTAAGTTAGGGGCTGCCAAGGGCATTTTTGTCTTTTGATAGTGAATTTGGTAATTTTGAGGTTGGAAATAGATTCTTTGGGGAAAAATATTTAAGAATAGCCTGGGTCAAAACTTCGGAAAAAGTACAGTCAAACCGAGTACAACGAGGTCGGGCAAGTCTAGAGGAATTTTGGTTATTTTTCAATATAGACTCATATAACAAACAGAAACACTCTGGAAGTGTCTAAAATAGTACATGAATGGTTTTTAACCTAATTCTTGTACATTTGACATTTTAGGACTAAGTTGAGAGCTTGAGTTGTGGCACGCATTTCAAGCTGCAAAAGGCTTAAGGTAGTGACATTATCCTTCATACATCATTCCCATACAAACGATTGTATGTTGCTACTAGGATTCCTAGAATCTCATTCTTTTTCATAAATGATAATGTGCTAGCAGGGACCTATAGATCCAAAGGTAAGTTGAGAGCTCGAGTTGCTGGCACACATATCGAGGCATGTGTTTCGAGCTGCAAAAGGCTTAAGGTAGTGGCATTATCCTCATACATCATGCCATAGTCCATATGATTGTGTATGTCATTGTTTGTGTTTTCATTAATCAACATGGTTTGCCGAGAAAGGGCAGTTAGTGTGAGAATGGCACTATACCTAGTTGTTGAGCAACAATCCAACCAAGGTACACAGGTAGTGGTAGTTGAGCCCTATCCTATGTATACATGTTATTATATTGTTCATTAATTGGTGCATATATGGTGGATATCATATCTACTTTCCCCATTTTATATGAATGATTGTATATTGCTACTGGGATTCCTGGAATCTCATTCTTTTTCATAAATGATAATGTGCCAGCGGGAACCAACGGATACAAAGGCAAGTTGGTAGACACAAGAAATTGACAGTGCAGATCCTCGGATAGGGCTATTGGATTATATGTAGTTTATTTTTATACATTTTGTATAAATCCGTAAATATTATCGAATTCTGAGGAGATGATGCCTCTATGTAAACAAATAATTTTATCAGTATACTTGTACTTTTCTTTATGCCTATGGAACTTGGTCTTTATTACTTTGCACATTTAGAAATGTAAACGGGTGTTGACACTTGGGCTATCATAGGGGGGAACAATTTGTGGTGGCCTACACTACACCAACTGTTCTATTTGTGTTCTTAATGGCACATTTTGTTCTTACATCAAACGCATTTGTTCAAAGAATTGTTCTTCCCTTTGTTCCTTGAAGCATATTTGTTCATAAAGTTCTTGCATTTGATGCTTGAAACTAGTCTTCTCCTCATGCAATTGCAAAAAGTCACTTTTATTAGGGTGCTTCTAACATCTGAACACTACTACAAAAATAATAAAGATGTGGCGCTTATATTTGAACTAGTTGTGGTGCTTAAGAAGTGTCATATATAAATATGTCATTAAAAGAAACTGTTGCACTCCATGACTTTTGTTTTTAAAAAAAAAGACCCTCCTATGCTGCTTTATGGAGGAAGTGCTACTTCCCCTTTCCTATGGCACTTTCTCCAAAAAGCGCCATAGGAGGGGCATTTTTTTGAAAAAAAATATGATATGAAAACCTACCAGCACCCTTCCTGTGGCACTTCCTCCATAAAGCGCCACAGGAGGGGCATTTTTTTATAAGAAAAATATCATATGAAAACCTACCAATGTCGTATCAGAAAATTAAAGAATTCTTTCAAAAATATAAAAAACCCTAACTAAACTCATAGTCAGATTTGGTTGAGTAAAATATGCTCCATGAAAAGATACTTCTAGTTCTGGAACCCAAAAAAACATAATTTTATCTAATTAAAGGAAGAGAAAGGAGAAGAAAAATTTGGGACAAGAAAGGTACCCCTATAATAGAATGCCCAGACACTGAGAAGAGTAATCCAATGAGTTTCAGCAAGATATAAGATAAAGCCCTTGTAGCAACAGAAATTGGTATTTAATAAATATATAAAAAATATTCCTAAAAACAAAAACTCTACATAATTTAATCTGGTGGGTGTATGGTAAAAGTTACTCCTACAAACAAAAACTCTACATAATAAATATATAATAAATATATTTAATAATCTAGTGGGTGTATTTAATAAATATATAAAAACTATTCGTAAAAACAAAAACTCTATATAATTTAATCTGGTGGGTGTATGGTAAAAGTTACTCCTACAAACCCAACCTAATCACATACTTCCTATATATGCTACCACTTTTGCACCTTTTTAGGTCCTAAATCTTTTAATAATAATTCAAAAAGTAAATTGAAAAAAAAGATTGAACCTTCATCTTCATTCTGTTAGATCTCATGTTTTGATGATAACAAAAGAATGGTTTGAAAAAGAAATAATTAATAAACAAGTTTGAACTAAGGAACAATAGGGATAAGTATTACTTGAAGTAAGCATTGGACTAATGAAGAAAGGCCAAGAAAAAAAGCTGAGAAACTTGATCAGAAGCAAGTTTTCTAAGGGATTACTCGAGGCGGTACTCGAGTAATGAATCAAAACTTGAAGTAACTGGAAGCACCTTCCAGTAACCTGCCAACGTTACTCGAGTAGGTACTCGAGTAATAGTGTAAGTATTTTTAAGTTGCTCTCGGCCTGCCAATGTTACTCGAGGAGCTACTCGAGTAACCAGGTAAAGAACTTGGAGTTGCTCTCGGCCTGCCAATGTTACTCGAGGAGCTACTCGAGTAACCATGTGAAAAACTTCCAGTTGCTTTCAAGTTTCCAAAGATACTCGAGTAGGTACTCGAGTAACTCTGTTTCTGAAAAATGATGCTCTCGGCATTTTGTACCACTGCTAATGTTACTCGAGTAGGTACTCGAGTAACACACTGAAGTAAGTGAAAACTTGAAGGTGGTACCCGATTAACTTGATTTCTTTTTATCTCATTTTCCTCGAGTGATTACTCTAGTATGCAAGTATTTAATGTTCTATTTTAAGTGGATTCCTCGAGTAGGTACCCGAGTATGCAGAGATTTTTCAAGGAAAACCTCAAGTCATTACCCGGGTAAGTCAAGCACAAAAAATATATTTACTCGAGGCGGTACCCGAGTAACTTATGCAAAAATTAATGCATTACTCGAGTCCGTATCCGAGTAACAAGGTAAGTGCTCTCGGCCTTGAGATCCTGCCAACATTACTGGAGTAAAGTATCGAGTAACCAAAAGTTTATTTGAAGGTTTACTCGAGTTGGTACCCGAGTAACTCATAAAGTTATGAGTGCATTACTCGAGTAGGTACCCGAGTAAACATACATTTCTAAAGGTTTAAAAATTGATTATTCCATGCACTACCCGAGTATTCTTAAATTTGTCTGTTGACTTGCAGTTGATCAAAGTTTTCCCGATGATACTCGAGTAAGTACTCGAGTAAACTTCATGTGATACTCGAGTAGCTACTTGAGTAAGCAAACCCAGAAAGTTTGAAATCATTCCAACGGTCATTGATTTGTTTCCTATTTGATTAACTTTTCATTATATTAGTATTCTTAGTATTTCAACAGATAAACTATGAAGAGATCTTACCAAATAAGGAAAGTCAAAAGCAACGCTCAAACGTCACCGACCGTCACCTACCGCAACGTATGTTTTTCAAAAACTGGAAAAGTCAATAATGGCTGCGCACGCTCCAACGGACATGAAGAAATATGTTCCAGGAATCATTACCAACGTATCTATATATATGTGAACATCTGAACAGAGAAATATACAAGAACACACTCACGAACGTATCATCAAGTTCATTACTCTGTTTTCATTATACTTGTGATTCTATGCTTCAGTGATTCTTATTTACTCTGTGAGAGAGATATTTCATTCAAACTCAATATTTGTTGTTGAGGTAACTTAAGGTTGTGGAACCTTGAGTTAGGATTGAATTACAACTTGTAAGGGGGAGCGTGTGTCTAGGTGTAGGAACTTGCTTGTACTGAGGTGCCAAGAACCCACTGAATCTTGGAAGTTATAGTGAAACCTCAGAGAAGCTCTGAGGACTGGACGTAGGTCAAAGTGGTTGTGACCGAACCAGTATAACTCCCGGTGTACACTTCGGTGATATTTCTCCTTACTCATTACTATTTTAATTGTTAGATCTCATGTTTTGATGATAACAAAAGAATGGTTTGAAAAGGCAATGATTAATAAACAAGTTTGAACAAAGTAATGACAGGAACAAGTATCACTTGAAGTAAGCATTGAAGTAATGAAGAAAGGCCAAGAGAAAAAGCTGAGAAACTTGATCAGAAGCAAGTTTTCTAAGGCATTACTCGAGGCGTTACTCGAGTAATGAGACAAAACTTGAAGTAATCAGAGACAACTTCCAGTAACCTGCCAACGTTACTCGAGGCACTACTCGAGTAATAGTGTAAGTATTTTTAAGTTGCTCTCGGCCTGCCAATGTTACTCGAGGCGCTACTCGAGTAAACATGTTTAAAACTTCCAGTTGCCTTCAGGTTTCCAAAGATACTCGAGGAGCTCCTCGAGTAACTCTGTTTGTGAAAAATGATGCTCTCGGCATTTTGTACCACTGCAACATTACTCGAGTAGGTACTCGAGTAATGCACTAAAGTGAGTGAAAAACTTGAAGGTGGTATCCGAGTAACTTGATACATTTTTAAATGATTTCCTCGAGTCCTTACTCTGATATGCAAGTAGTCAATAATCTCTTTTAAGTGGCTTCCTCGAGTAGGTACCCGAGTATGAAGAGATAACTTCAAGGTAAACCTCAAGTCATTACCCGGGTAAGTGAAGCACAGAAAGTATAGTTACTCGAGGTAGTACCCGAGTAACCTATGTAAAAATGAATGCATTACTCGAGTCCGTACCGGAGTAATGAGGTAAGTGCTCTCAGCATCTAAATCCTGCAACATTACTGGAGTAAAGCATCGAGTAACCAAAAGTTTTTATAAAGGTTTACTCGAGTTGGTACCCGAGTAACTCATAAAGTTGTGAGTGCATTACTCGAGTAGGTACCCGAGTAAAGAACTATTTACAAAGGTTTCAAATTTAGTTTACTCCATGCACTACCTGAGTAATCTTGTATTTATTGATTGACTTGCAGTTTGACAAAGATTTCTCGATGTTACTCGATTAGGTACTCGAGTAAACTTCATGTGATACTCGAGTAGCTACTCGAGTAAGCGAACCCAGAAATCCAGAAATCTTTCAAACGATGAATATTTTGTTTTCTATATGATTAATCTTTCATTGTGTTAGTATTCTTAGCCTATTTACAGATGAACAATGAAGATATCATATCAAGTAGTGGAAGTCAAATGAAACGTTCAAATATCACCGACCGTCACCTACCACAACGTATGTTTTTCAAAAACTGGAAAAGTCAATAATGGCTGCGCACGCTCCAACGGACATGAAGAAATACGTTCCAGTAATCATTACCAATGTATCTATATATATGTGAACATCTGAACAGAGAATTATACAAGAACACACTTACGGACGTATCATCAAGTTCATTACTCTGTTTTTATACTTGTGTTTCTATGCTTCAGTGATTCTTATTTACTCTGTGAAGAGAGATATTTCATTCAAACTCAATATTTGTTATTGAGGTAACTTAAGGTTGTGGAATCTTGAGTTGGGATTGAATTACAACTTGTAAGGGGGAGCGAGTGTCCAGGTGTAGGAACTTGCTTGTACTAAAGTGCCAAGAACCCACTGAATCTTGGAAGATATAGTGAAACTCTCAGAGAAGCTCTGAGGACTGGACGTAGGTCAAAGTGGTTGTGGCCGAACCAGTATAACTCTCAGTGTACACTTCGGTGATATTTCTCCTTACTCTTTCATGTTTTAATTTCAACGTCAAATGTTATATTTGCAACGAAATTTTTAAGATCACCCAATTCACCCCCCTCTTGGGTGAAACGCTTGCTCTAACATTTGGTATCAGAGCGTAGGCCTTCTTGTTAAGGTATAACAACCTAAGAAGGATCCAATGGCAAGCATGGGCGAAGGAATTCTTCCCGACGGAGCATCCATCACTAGACCTCCTGGATTCAGTGGAGAACACTTTTCCTTTTGGAAAGCAAAATTTAGAGTGTTCGTGATGGCTACTGAATATGGACTGTGGGATGTGATTGAGAGTGGATATTATCAACCTACAAAAACTGTAGATTCTCAGAAAATTCCCAAGACGCCAGCAGAATATGATGAGAATGACAAGAAGCTTATCACTCTCAACAGCAAGGCAATTCTGATGTTACAAAGTGCCTTGAGTCAAAGTGAGTATTTCAGAATTTGCACACTTCCAACAGCAAAGGAAACGTGGGAAGCTCTGGAAATAGCTCATGAAGGAACTTCGGGAATAAAGGAGAATCGAATCAACACCTTAGTCACTGAATTTGATCTACTTCGAATGAAATCAGGTGAATCAATTTCTGAATTTGAACTTAGATATACTCATCTTGTTAATCAACTTGCAGCACTTGGGAAATCTTATGATCAACATACCCAAGTACGAAAGATTTTGAATATTCTCTCTAAAGAGTGGGAGGCCAAAGTCACTGCGATAGAAGAAGCAAAAGGAGAATCAATGAGATCAGTTGCTTCTCTATTTGGAAGTCTTTCTGAATATGAGAGCAAACTAAAGTTCAAACGAGAACTAGATGACATTGGTGACAAGAAAAAGAAAGGTCTTGCACTAAAGGTAAAAGAAGAGAATCAAGATGAGGACGAGGAGTTTGACGATGATGAAATGGGCCTAATCATAAAACGATTCAGAAAGTTCTACAAGAAAGGACAAGGATTCAAACACTTTCAAAAAGGTGGAACTAGCAGCAAAGATCATATCATTTGCTACGAATGTGGAAAACCAGGACATATCAAATCAGAATGTCCAGAACTGAATCAAAAGAGCAAAGAAAAGAGAAAAGGCAAATTCTTCAACAAAAAGAAAGCCTTTGTATCTGCTATATGGGGTGATAGCTCTTCTGACGAAGAAAGTGATGAGGAAGAAGTAGCTAACATATGTCTCGTAGCTCAAGAAGAAACAGAAAAAGAGGTAAATGATTCTGAACCTACCTATGATGAATTACTTTCCGAATATAATGCTTTACATTCTGAATTCATCAAAGTAGTTAAAGAATTGATTGTTTTCAAAAAGAAAAACAAAGTTCTTGAAACTGAACTTAAAGAAAAGAATTGTGAAGATTGTTCATCTTTGAAAAAGAAAAACATTGATCTCACAAAAACTCTTGAAAAATTTACACAAGGAAGTGAGATGCTAAATGTTATTCTAAAAGCTCAATGATTTGTAAATGACCGATCTGGAATTGGATATGATCCAAAGTCCGATAAAAGGAAAGGTAGAAAGAAAGCAGGAGGTAAGTCATATTTGAATTATTTCCAGCATTCTGTACATACATCAAATCCTTTTGCATTTTGTAATTACTGTAATAGAAAAGGTCATTATACTTCTTCATGCATTCATAAGAAGAAAGGAACGATAGGAACCTACAAATGGGTACCTAAAGGCTCATATATTCAGAAAATTATTTGTACTAACCCAACAGGACCCAAAAAGATGTGGGTACCTAAGACCTAGTCATTTGATTATAGATATGTCTCAAAGCATCCAAAAATAGCAAGTGGTACATAGATAGTGGATGCTCTAGACATATGACCGGAGATTTTGAAAGTTTTACCACATTGCAACCTAAGGAAGGTGGAAAGGTAAAATTTGGAAGAAATCAATCCAGAAAGATAGCAGGAATTGGTGAAATCAAAAATGACAAAGGAATACAAGTCAAAGATGTATATTATGTTGAAGGATTGTGTCATAATTTGCTGAACGTAAGTCAGAGTGCAGATAAAAACAACTGGGTAATATTTGATTCAGAAGAATGTTTAATTATCAACAAGAGTGACTTACAGCTTGATAAGAAGAATATCAAGACTAAGCTTAGAGCAAAAAGGGAAGGTAACTGTTATACTCTAGATATTAATAGAAATAAATCTGAAAACTGTTTTCTAAGTAATGCCGATGAAAGTTGGCTATGGCATAAGAGATTGGCTCATGTCAATATGCATCAACTAGGCAAATTACTCAAAAAGGATGTAGTGCTTGGATTACCCAAAGTAAATTTCAAAAATGACTTGATTTGTGATGCATGTCAAAAGGGTAAACAAACTAAATCATCTTTCAAATTAAAAAATGAGATTTCAACAAATAGACCATTACAATTATTGCATATGGATTTGGTTGGTCCAGCAAGAGTAAAAAGTCTTAGTGGAAATCTATATTCATTAGTCATTGTTGATGATTTCTCTAGATTTACATGGGTTATTTTTCTATCATCAAAGGATGAGACCTTTGAAGAACTTATTGTTTTTGCCAAGAAGGTGCAAAATGAGAAAGGTATGTCCATTGCAGGAATTAGGACCGATCATGGTGGAGAATTTGAGAATCAAGCTTTTGAAGAATATTGTGATACTAATGGTATTGATCACAATTTTTCTGCTCCAAGAACGCCTCAACAAAATGGGTGCGTGGAACGAAAGAATAGAGTGCTCACAGAAATGGCTAGAGCAATGTTGAATGAAAAGAATGTATCTCAAGTGTTCTGGGCTGATGCTATGAGTACAGCATGCTACATTTCAAATAGAGCATATATCAGAACAAAACTTGGAAAGACACCATACGAATTGTACAAGGGACGAAAGCCAAACATTGCTCATCTACACATCTTTGGTTGTAAGTGTTTCATTCATAATAATGGTAAAGATAACTTAGGAAAATTTGATTCTAAAACAGATGAAGGAATTTTCCTAGGATATTCTAATCGAAGTAAAGCATATAGAGTTTACAATAAAAGAACATGTATTATTGAAGAATCAATTCATATTGTATTTGATGAATTTGAATCCTCTGACAAAACCATTAATGAAGAACAGGAAGTTGGTTTAAATCAAGAAAATGGTCAATCTATTTCTAAATCTCTTATTCCAGAGGTTGATGAAACCAAGGAAGAAGAACAATCCCTAGGACAACCTAAAGCTTGGAAATACAACAAAAGTCATCCCTTAGATCAAGTCATAGGAGATGTGAATGAAGGGATCAAAACTAGAAATAGGATTTTCAATGAAGTAAGTTTTTCTGCATTCATTTCAGAAATTGAACCTTCTAACATTGATGAAGCCCTATCAGACAATGATTGGGTTATAGCAATGCAAGAAGAGCTAAATCAATTTGAGAGAAATCAAGTTTGGGATTTGGTGCCCCGACCCAAAGATCATCCGATCATTGGTACTAAATGGGTATTCAAGAACAAACTCGATGAATCCACAATTATTGTCAGAAACAAGGCAAGATTGGTGGCCAAATGATATAATCAGGAAGAAGGAATTGATTATGAGGAAACGTATGCTCCAGTGGCTAGATTGGAAGCTATACGTGTACTCTTAGCCTTTGCATGCATCAAAGGATTCAAACTCTATCAAATGGATGTAAAGAGTGCTTTTCTAAATGGTTACATCATGGAAGAAGTATATGTAGAACAACCTCCAGGTTTTGAGGATGTTACCAAACCTGACCATGTTTTCAAACTTAAAAAGGCTTTATATGGTTTAAAACAAGCTCCTAGAGCCTGGTATGAGAGGCTCAGTAAGTTTCTCATTGATCAAGGTTTTGTACGGGGAAAAGTGGATACAACACTCTTTATAAAACGAAAACTCAATGATATTTTAATTGTTCAAATATATGTTGATGATATTGTTTTCGGAGCTACTAATGAATCACTGTGTAAGGAATTTTCTGAGATAATGCAGGGAGAATTTGAGATGTCAATGATGGGAGAACTGAATTTCTTTCTTGGTTTACAAATCAAACAAAGAAAGAATGGAATCTTCATATCTCAAACAAAGTACTTAAAAGAGCTATTAAAGAAGTATGGAATGGATGAAGCAAATGGCACGGACACGCCTATGAGTTCAACTACGTTGCTTGATGCTGATGTCAAAGGAAAAGACTACAACATAACAAAATATAGAGGAATGATTGGATCATTACTCTATCTCACGGCAAGTAGACCGGATATCCAATTTAGTGTTGGCATATGTGCAAGATATCAATCAGCACCAAAAGAATCACATGCTAAAACGGTCAAACGGATTTTTAGATATCTTGCTGACACACCTGAATTGGGTCTATGGTATCCTAAAGGAATAAGTGAATATCTTGTTGCATATTCAGATTCTGATCATGGAGGATACAAGACAGACAGAAAGAGCACCAGTGGACAAGGACAATTTCTTGGAGGATCTCTTGTTTCATGCTTTAGAAAGAAACAAAATACTGTGTCTCTTTCGTCAACGGAAGCCGAATACGTTGCAGTCTCAAGTTGTTGTGCACAAGTAATATGGTTAAAACAACAACTACAAGATCTTGGTATTTATCTCAAAGAAATACCAATCTACTGTGATAATACAAGTACAATAAGCTTGGCCAAGAATCCAGTTCAACATTCTAGAACCAAGCATATTGATGTCAGACATCATTTCATCAGAGACCATGTCCAAAAGAAAGATGTAAAAGTGATATTCATCCCTACTCATCTTCAACTAGCTGATATTTTTACAAAACCCCTTGCAAAAGATCAATTTCTTTACATTAGAAGAGAATTGGGAATGGTAAATCCCAACGAGTTATAAGTTATTTCAGCTTTTCATAATATTAGATGAAGTCACTTAATGTTGTTTTGATGATTACTAACTTAAGCATCGGAGTATATAGAAATTTGTTTTGCAGGAAGGTTGAAACTCTGTTTTGTGAAACAAAAACAGAGGTGATCAGAGGACACCTTTACTGGAGTACCAACTTGAAGTAATGTGTGATAGAAAAACAATACCCGAGGAACAACTTGAAGTAAAGAAGCACTTTACTCGAGTAATGGACTTCAAAACTGGAAGTAACGGATCAAGTTACTTGATTTTCAAACATAACGGTTCTGTTTTCAAAGAAATGAAGAGTCAGAAGTTGAAAAACTATTTACCCGAGGCAAGACTCGAGTAAACTTGAAGATTACCCGAGGAAGACCTCGAGTAATGTCGGAGTTCAAATTCTCAAAGTCTTGATTAATGACTCAAATCTGACCCAAATGGATTATAAATGATCGAGGGAACATTCATGGATAATTACAATATTATTCATGCCAGGTACGCAATTTAAATAAATTATTTTAGAATTTTTCTGCATGAACACCCGAGGAATGCCTCGAGTAAAGATGAAGTTTACTCGAGTACGGCCTCGAGTAAAGTCGGGTTCTAGGTCTTTATCTGTCGCAAACTCGGTCATTTCCACAAAATCTCCTCGAGTAAATCACTATTTCCTCTCACAGAAATTTTTCTCAAGTGATTCCTTGATCCATTTCGGTCAAAACCCAACTGATTTCAAGTCTAAAAACTCTCTATTTTGCTCAGAATCTCTTTGCCCTATTTCGCGCTAAGTATCTCCATTTTTCAGAAAATCTCAGTTTTCAATCTTTCTGAAAAATGAGAACCAAAAATCTTACTCCCATAGATTCCTCTGAATCCCAACAACATTCTGATCCTCTTTCTTCTCCTCCCAAAAAGAGAAGAAAGTTAACCCTGAGACCAAAAGCAAAAATCCCTCTTCAACCACAACCGAAAGTCAAAGGAGTGGTTATCAATGAGCCAATTGCTACAAGGGCTCAATCTAAAAAGAGCATTTCAACTGGGAAAGGGAAGAGTACCAAATCCCCTTCACCTCTTCCTTCGGATTCCTCTACCCCTTCGTTCACTCCTAAGCCACTCAAAAAGCCAAAGTATGACAAGAAAGTGGCTAGTGCTATGGCTGGAATCATTGACCAAATAAAGAAGGGACAACCTTCTAAGAAGACCAAAGTAGCAGAGATCACTACCCCACCAAAGGGATTCAATGTCAACAAATAGGAGGAGTCTCCCAAGTATCTGACTCAATTCTCCAGAAGAAAAGTGTGCAAGACACACTATGTTGATCTGAAGTTACTTCAAGAGGTAGTGAAGTATGACCTAAGTTCTTATTTAGATCCCTTTATGCCTTGGCTATCTATTAGATTACCATTCTGCACTAAAGTGATCACCCATTTTTACTGTAACTTAGAGATCATAGATGAGCCTGACTGAACCTCACTTGAGGAAGAGATGACCACATATGTGAGAGGCCAAAAGATTTTAATTTCACCATCTAGAATTAACCTGTGGTTAGGAATAGAGAACCCCCCAGATGATATATATTCTGAACTTGAGCCTAACCAAATTTTCACTATTCTCAAACCCGGTGAGTTAGTTGGCCCCCTAAACTTTAAACCGAGTGATATGTGTGATCATCATAGGGTCCTTTGGTACATTTACTCTAGGTCCCTAGTGAACAAAGCCAACAATTACACCCATTTTTCCGATAGGGACTTTAGGTGGTTTGCTTCACTGCTTCTGAAGGAACAGAAGGATCTAGGAGAATATATCTTTTCGGAGATGAAAAGATATAAGGTGGATGGGAAGGCTACAACACCAATGCCATATCCTCAAATTGTGTCTCTGATCCTGAAAGAGAACAAAATATGGTATTTGGATAACAAGGAGCCCGTTGAGAGGTTGACTCCGGTTGGGAGGAACCAAATTGGGAAACTGAACATAGATATCCCTCTCAAAGGCCCTCTGGAATCTGGGTCAAAGAAGAAGAGAAAGACCACTGAGCCAGAGACCAGTAGGATGGATGACACTCAGTCATCGGCTCCAGCCGCTACAACATCATCGCCATCCTTCCTCAATGCCACTCTCCAGCACTTCATGGAGAACATACTCAGAGGATTCCATGTGGATATCGCCAATACAAACGCCGAGTTGATTACCAACACTAACTTCAAGATGGGCGAGTTGGTTGAGAAAATTGACAAGAGGCATGAGGAATTGGTTGAGAGAATGGATAGAAGGCATGAGGAGTTGCTAGCAGAGCAACGTGCCCAGGGTAAGACACTGAGATTGATACTGGCACGCTTGGACTCATTGGGTCCCGGACCTTCTGCCGGTCCATCTTCATCTGCACCACCACCACCTCCAGAAAACCCTCCTTCAGACACTCCTATCCCTGAGGATGAACCATCTACCCCTCTGGTTTCTGATCCACTTGAGCCCCAAGGAAAAGATATTCTATTCACAGTGGATGATCCTAAAACTCATGAGACCACTCATATCATTATTGATGATTCACCTCCCAAACCTCAGCCAGACACCGCTCCTAAACCGACTCCATTACCTGCCCCCACAGAGGAAATCTCTCCTTCCTCATCCTCCTCTGAACATCTTACTCCTGAGGCAGAGACCACCCCTGAGAATCAGACCACTCCAGGAGGAGAGACATCTACTATGGTTGTCTTTCAACCCTCTCCTCTAGGCGATGACATCCAAGTCCCTCCAGTTCATCTGCCTGACCCTGTCCCATCTAGCTCTTTTAACTCTTTGAGCTCAGATGGTTCTCCGGTTCTTCCAGTGACACCCATTTCTGTGGTCAAACCTCCTAGCCCTCCACTTGATTGATGAAGCCAAAAAGGGGGAGAAGACCTTGAGAGTGATTTTGTGGATGTGTCCTAGTTTATTCTGGGTATTTGGTTGTATGTGGGCTTTTAGGGAGCATTTTGGATTTCTTTGAACTTTATCTTGTAATTTGAAAATTTTAAATTTAATGCAAGTGTGTTTAAGTTATGAAGTTATTTTAAGTCCATTTAAGTTTTGAATTATGATACATTGTTGAACTAATGAAGTTGACTGTGAATGCAAGGTGTATGCTATGATGTTAAACTTAATAAGACAAATTTGAAAATTCAATTTGACAAATCATATCCAAAATCACCAAGTTTTGTCATCATCAAAAAGGGGGAGAATGTTAGATCTCATGTTTTGATGATAACAAAAGAATGGTTTGAAAAGGCAATGATTAATAAACAAGTTTGAACAAAGTAATGACAGGAACAAGTATCACTTGAAGTAAGCATTGAAGTAATGAAGAAAGGCCAAGAGAAAAAGCTGAGAAACTTGATCAGAAGCAAGTTTTCTAAGGCATTACTCGAGGCGCTACTCGAGTAATGAGACAAAACTTGAAGTAATCAGAGACAACTTCCAGTAACCTGCCAACGTTACTCGAGGCACTACTCGAGTAATAGTGTAAGTATTTTTAAGTTGCTCTCGGCCTGCCAATGTTACTCGAGGCGCTACTCGAGTAAACATGTTTAAAACTTCCAGTTGCCTTCAGGTTTCCAAAGATACTCGAGGAGCTCCTCGAGTAACTCTGTTTGTGAAAAATGATGCTCTCGGCATTTTGTACCACTGCAACATTACTCGAGTAGGTACTCGAGTAATGCACTAAAGTGAGTGAAAAACTTGAAGGTGGTATCCGAGTAACTTGATACATTTTTAAATGATTTCCTCGAGTCCTTACTCTGATATGCAAGTAGTCAATAATCTCTTTTAAGTGGCTTCCTCGAGTAGGTACCCGAGTATGAAGAGATAACTTCAAGGTAAACCTCAAGTCATTACCCGGGTAAGTGAAGCACAGAAAGTATAGTTACTCGAGGTAGTACCCGAGTAACCTATGTAAAAATGAATGCATTACTCGAGTCCGTACCGGAGTAATGAGGTAAGTGCTCTCAGCATCTAAATCCTGCAACATTACTGGAGTAAAGCATCGAGTAACCAAAAGTTTTTATAAAGGTTTACTCGAGTTGGTACCCGAGTAACTCATAAAGTTGTGAGTGCATTACTCGAGTAGGTACCCGAGTAAAGAACTATTTACAAAGGTTTCAAATTTAGTTTACTCCATGTACTACCCGAGTAATCTTGTATTTATTGATTGACTTGCAGTTTGACAAAGATTTCTCGATGTTACTCGATTAGGTACTCGAGTAAACTTCATGTGATACTCGAGTAGCTACTCGAGTAAGCGAACCCAGAAATCCAGAAATCTTTCAAACGATGAATATTTTGTTTTCTATATGATTAATCTTTCATTGTGTTAGTATTCTTAGCCTATTTACAGATGAACAATGAAGATATCATATCAAGTAGTGGAAGTCAAATGAAACGTTCAAATATCACTGACCGTCACCTACCACAACGTATGTTTTTCAAAAACTGGAAAAGTCAATAATGGCTGCGCACGCTCCAACGGACATGAAGAAATACGTTCCAGCAATCATTACCAATGTATCTATATATATGTGAACATCTTAACAGAGAATTATACAAGAACACACTTACGAACGTATCATCAAGTTCATTACTCTGTTTTTATACTTGTGTTTCTATGATTCAGTGATTCTTATTTACTCTGTGAAGAAAGATATTTCATTCAAACTCAATATTTGTTATTGAGGTAACTTAAGGTTGTGGAATCTTGAGTTGGGATTGAATTACAACTTGTAAGGGGGAGCGAGTGTCCAGGTGTAGGAACTTGCTTGTACTGAGGTGCCAAGAACCCACTGAATCTTGGAAGATATAGTGAAACTCTCAGAGAAGCTCTGAGGACTGGACATAGGTCAAAGTGGTTGTGGCTGAACCAGTATAACTCTCGGTGTACACTTCGGTGATATTTCTCCTTACTCTTTCATGTTTTAATTTCAACGTCAAATGTTATATTTGCAACGAAATTTTTAAGATCACCCAATTCAGCCCCCCTCTTGGGTGAAACGCTTGCTCTAACATTATTTCCACTGTTAAAGTTTTATATTTTTGAAAGAAATTTTAGTATCACCCAATTCACCCGCCTTCTTGGGTGAAACGCTTGATCTAACAGATTCAACACCATCCACGAAGAAAAGGTGTTCCTTTCTCAAGCAAAATTACAAGGGCATTGACATTTATGTGCCTTCTAGTTGTAATGCATAGGATAGATTCATTTTGAAAGAGAGATGAAAATATTAGAGGGAATAAGAGAGAGAAAGAGAGAGGGAGGGAGGGAGGGAAGGGACCTTTCTTTTGGGCAAAAGAAACCAGCTTGAGTTGCAGACTTAAAGCACTGTGTGAAGGGAAGGTTATGGTTCCAGTCCCAGCAGCTTCCAAAGCCAGCACATGGCTCCTGCTATAGGAATACTCCTACATTTAACCACATAATTTTATTATTAATAGCAAGGAATTAAATTAAAAGCAAGAGGAAGATGAAAATAGGGCTCTAATAATTTGAGGTTGAAGCATGGGGTTTAAAAAGGAAGGGGACATAGAGAAAGAGACAAAGAAGAAGAAAACAGAAAAGCAAGATGGAGGGACAGACAAAGTAAAATAGTGAAATATATGCCTTGTGTTTTGACCAAAAAATATGTGTATGCCTTGTGTGCCTCTTGGTTAACCAAGCGCCACATAAGCCACCCATGTAGCTGTGGCACTTCCTATAGCTACCCTCAATTTGTCTTTTGTGGTCCTTGGTTAGCCAAGCACCACACAAGGGGACCTATAAGCTATGGCACTTAAACAAGAGCCATAACTTGTATATGCTTTTCTTTAAAAAAATTAAGTAGAAGTTGTGGCACTTCTTTAAGGAAGTGCCACAAAATGTGCACCACTATTGCTCTTTTTTGTAGTAGTAGAAGTATGATGATTGGGTGACTGCAAAACCAGTACCCCAAACATGACTATCATACTCAGGTAGTCCTAGCGCTCTGCTCAACAAATCATCTCGACAAATATAGCTCGCCAATGCAAGCTCCTCTTGAGTCATTAATTGCTATCATATAAAGAATTATAACAATATTAGTTATTATAAATTAGATTCATTTAAGTAAAGCTAATTATTTATTGTACGCATAATCTAATACTTATACAATATTCGGCTACTCTTTTTGCTTCTTTACTACGAATTTCACCTTTCTTATTGTGCAACCGGCTACCCACAGATCATGTCATGGTACCTGTGTAATATATGAACTTGATTCTTCTATCCGCATATCAAAGTTAGTTGAAGTTAATTGTTATTCATACAATTTATCTACATATGAAATAATCATTAGTTCTTTCAATTTTTTTCTAACTGTCCATATGAAACAGGTCATTGTGTGTACCGATATAGCATTTTAGTCATGTTAGAGAAATTTTCTCCCTCAACTCCTATTTAGATCCAAATGATTCACATCAATGAATGTTAATTACAAATACCTTACAGGTAATAGGTAAAGTCAAACATATTCTATTACTTGAAATTCCTGAGTTGTATGTGTTCTTACAAAATCATCCCACATTATTTAGTGATAATTCCTTCATACAGTTTTAGTGGTGTAGTGATGATAATCTCATCATCACCCTCAAGAAGTATTTTACAAGATTAGAATGAACCTTTCTCGTAAGTTTATTGGCTTTTCGTAGCATGAAGTTCTTCCGATGATCATCATTATCCTCAATAATAAAATAGCTCTATAACAATAAAAAATATAATTTGTTATATTGAAATTAAATAAAACAAAAAAAATGAACAATAAAGTAATTAATGTGTTACTTGTACTTCATCCCAGATTTTATCCCTAGAATGTTGCTTCACCTGTCTCCAATCTTGAATTGAAATAGGGACTCTGTCTCGAACTGTAGTCCCAATGAATTTATCTAATGAGATGCGGTTCGGGCCGATTGGGTTTCCCTTTTCATTCTACTCCATTTCTAACTTAATTCCCTTACTTCTCAATTTTATCAACCATACCATAATGGTCCTGCCATGGGTTACACTCTCCGTAAATCTTTGTCTAGCAATGTTCGTGGGAACATCATCAGTTTCATCGTGTGGCAAGTCCATACTCCTGCAAGTGAAATAAACCAAACAAAACATTAGTGCACAGTGTCAACCATGTCAACGAAAGTAAATTGTTTTCAAATATATAAAAACATATAAGACATACAAGTAAAAAAGTCAAGGCACTCATTATATTTTCCCACGTTTGATTTAAAATTTTGTTCTTGAGAATTCGTGTTGGATTGAGAATTGTGTTTCTCTTGACCCAAGTCCCTTCTTCATGATCATGTCTCACGTATAGGGGTCCATCTTCATCTTCATCTATACCAATACCTTCTGACCATAAATTCTCAAATGAAGGATCATCCTCATCGATATTTAAATATTCATTACTTTTAGCATCAACTTGTTCTTGATGATTCTTGTTGGATAGGAGTACAATAGACAAATTCTTCTTAGCAAGATCCAAAATGAAAAACACTTGTTCTGCATATGCTGCTAAAATAAAAGGATTATCTTTATACCAAATTTTAGAAAGGTCCACTTAAACAAAGCCTAAGTCATCTATCTACAATCCACTATTGTTGTAACCTACTTACATTTGAAGATAGAGATCCTGAACATAGAGTAATCTAACTCCCATATACATTCATTGACACCAAAGTATGACGTTGATGCATATATAAGGTATATGTCTTTAGCACTGGATCTATGCCAAGAATCAGCAACAAGTGTTACCCCACTATTCTGCATCATGCTCTGTGTATCATGGTCTTGTGTATAGAATGTGTAACCGTTGATTGCATAACCATTGTAAGATAATACATTTAAGCTCGGCCCCTTTGACAGCCATTTCAATTTTTTAAAAACTGAATTAGGATTTTGCTCCATCTCATCATTAATGCACTTTTTTAACCAACCTAAAAAATGTTTATTGTGTTTTGTTGTAAACAAATTTTCATTCCTATCACCATGTACCAATCGAAGAGCATCCTTTTGTTCTTCAACATACCGTTTGACCTAATCAATGTTATGTAGCACATACAAGTGGGCTTGCTCCCATTCAGTCACTAATATCGCTATTACACCCCTCCCACTTGTTCCTTTCCCTGCTCTTTGGTCATCATAACTAGACTTCGAGAACCATACAGGGTTAACATTTGATAGAAAATCAGCGCAGAAGTCACTTGCTTCTTCAACCATGTACCTTTCAGCCATACAACCCTCTGGACGATATCTATTTTTCACATACCCTTTTAAGATTTTCATGAATCTCTCATTCGAATATATCCATCTCAAGTACATTAGATCACACAATTGAACCTCTTTAACCAAGTGTACAATTAGATGTATCATAATGTCAAAAAAAGAAGGTAGAAAATATATTTCAAGTTCACACAGAGTACAAATAATTAGCCATTGCAAATCTTGCAACTTGGTTGAATCAACCATTTTACTGCAAATCAACTTGAAAAACATGCAAAGTTTAGTAATGGTGTTTCTTAAATTTTTGGGTAAAATGGATCGTATACCAATTGATATGAAATTTTACATGAGCACATGACAATCATAATATTTAAGGTTCTTTAACTTCTACTCTTTTACTGATACAAGGTTCTTTATATTTGAAGAGTAGCCATCGGGAACTTTAATTCCTTGCAAAAACTCACAAAATAATTTTTTCTCTCCTCTATAGAGTGTATGCCGCTAGAGGTAGATAAGTACAATGACCTTGCTCAATCAGTGCCAACTCTTCTCTGATTCCCAACTTCACCAAATCCAACCTCAAATTGAAATTATCCTTGTTGTTTCCTTGGATATTGAGCAACATGCCAATTAGACTATCATAGATATTTTTTTTGATTTGCATAACATCAAGAAAATGTCTCACCTATAAAGACTTCTAATATGGAAGTTCAAAGAAAATGGAATTTTTTTTCTAACCACTAGTCTCGATTTGTTTTGTAAAATGCTTGCCAAAATTGTTATCCAAGTTTTTTATCTTTGCAAAAACCTGGGCACCAATCAACATCTTCGGTAGGCTACCTTCTTCTGAGTCACCATTGAAAGCCTTTTTGCACTTCCTCTAACAATGTTGTGTTAGTAAGAATCTTCGATGTCCCATGTAAAAATTTTTTTTACAATGATCTAGTCATACTAAATGAGTGTCATCTTCACATATAGGGCATACACCATATCCTTTGACACTGTATCCAGACAAATTATCATAAGCAGAGAAATCATTAATTGTGTCAAAAAACATGGTTTTCAAAGTGAAACTTTCTTCCCTATACCATCATACACATTGATGCCTTCTTCCCAAAGCAGTTTCAAGTCATCAATTAAAGGAGTCAAGTATACAACTATATCATTCATAGGTTTCCTTGGCCTAAAAATTAACATTGATAGCATCATAAACTTATGTTTCATGATCAAGTGTGGAGGAAGGTTATAAAATATCAATATCATCGGCCACGTATTGTGTGTACTACTTTGAACACTGTGCAGATTAATTCCATCAGTTGACAATGTAAGGCGTAGGTTCCTTACTTCGTTTGCAAAGTAAGGGTACTCATGATCAATTTTTTTCCATTGAGGAGCATCTGTAGGATGCCTAAACTTCATGTCTTTAATCCTTTCATCTGCATGCCATGTCAACTGCTTAGCAATCTCTACATTATTGTACAGTCACTTGAATCTTAGAATAATAGGTAAATACCATAGGACCTTCAAAGGACTTTTTCCTTTCTTCTTCCCATATCGAGATGAGTTGCATTTAGGGCACTTCTCCAACATTGCATACTGATTTTGAAATAATATGCTATCATTAAGACATAAATGTATCTTCTCATATCCCATATCAGTTGTAGAGCAAAGAATTTGCTTTGCCTCATGTATCTTGATAGAAAGTATATTTTCTTCTGGAAGCATATCATGCAAAAGTTCAAGTAGTACGGTGAAACCCGAATCACTCAATCTATAGCGAGCTCTAAAATTGTATAATTTCAACACAGCTAGCAATCTTGTGTATTTAGTACTATCGGCATATAATGGTTTCTTTGCATCACCTTTCAACTTCTCAAATTCATTAAGGTAGTTATGAAGCACCCCTTCAATTACATTTAGTATTTGTTTAAAACCATCATCTTCATCAAACATGCTTTGGTCAAATTCAATCGAAGCACCACTTATAGTATGCACCCGATCATTACATGCATCGTTTGTCTCACCATGCATTGTCCATCGTGTTTATGTTTGATCAATTCCATAACACACTAAATGATCTAGCAAATCAAGTAGACTAATCCGCTTAGCTAATCAAGCACCACGTAAGCCAACCCACAAGCTGAGGCCCTTACTTAAGTAAACGCCGCACTTGTATATTCATTTAAAAAAATAGAAGCCGTGGCCCTTTTTTAAAGAAGTGCCACAAAATATGCGCCACTATTCCCTCTTTTTGTAGTAGTGAATCGACTCTAGATTACTCCTTCTCAATCATCCTCATTCACATGGCCGCCTAAAGCCTCTACCTTGCAAGTGATTTTACAGTTTCTCCTTTCCCCTATACACTATTTCTTCTTTTGCTCTTCCTCTTTTGCTTTTGTTATTTCTTCCTCTGGCTCCACATTGAGTTGACCTCCTCATTCTGTCATACATATGGCAATGCTTTAACCAATTATTCAGTGCTATCCAAACGTGCATAAGTTGATACTAAGGACTCCTATTAAATCCTAGATCTAGTATGATTAAAAAGGGACTTATACTACTGATCCCATCAGGTAAGAGCATGAATATCAAGGTGGAACCATTCATTTCACCTTTGCTATGTTTTGCACCTTAAATATCTTTTCCTTATTTTTATTCCATATTCTTGGGAAGCAATTCCAAATCGCTTGATCACTCCTAAATACTTCTAAATACATCTTTTGTATTTGTTTTGTTTGAGAACTTTATAATTTCTTGAGCATAGTTATCGTGATGGTATTTATTAGTGTGGATATTTTAAATCATACTTTTATGTTGCACTTTATTGCACTTTTTATCTAGATCTATGATTATCATGTCCAAATCCATGTTCGCCAAGTCCAAATATGTGCTCTTCATATCTAGATCATGCTATCTCAAGCTCTCATCAAGTCGTCACCCATATATATGCTCATCTGCGCCACTGCCACATTTGTTCTAAGATAATGTATCAAATTCATTTTTCTCTTTGTTTTAGTTTTATTGAATATATTATTGTTATCAAAATATAGGAATTTTGAATGTATCGTCTGATCTAATATTTTCTACTCTTATACTATTCTTGTTATTGGATTTAGATTGATTGTTGCTTTTTTAATATATATGCTTTTTTTAATTTCTTTTTTCAAATTTATCTTCTATTTTATTGAGATATGGATTTTACTACAAAATCTCATAAAATCGTAGCTTCTCTTCTGCAATTTTATGATATCTTATCTAGGTCTTAAAATCCATATCTCAAAATTACTTCTTCATAGAAGAAGGCGATCTAAAAATTAAAATTAAGAAAATCAGAAAAAATCAGATCTCAAAATCACTTCTTCCCCGAGACTTTGAAACCTAGATTTTTTTTTTAAATTCTATATTTTAGATATGATGTATATTATTTGGTCTAGAAAGTGCCAAACTTTCTAAACCACTCGATATAAGACCTAACCTAAAGCCAATCTAAATAGCCATTTTTAACAAGTATAAAAGACCTTTTTTCTTGTAGCAAAAGAGACATGTAATTAAATCAATGTGAAAATGGAAAAAGTTCATTAAAGTTTTTAACAAAGTCAAATTGTTGATTATATATAGGACTACCCAGCCTTATGTGTGAGAATGTTACTTATAAATAAAGCCAGAGGGAGTAATAAGGACCAAAGAGAATAGAAGCTACATTTAAGCATAAATTACAAAGGCAAAATTGACAAATAAGGATTAATAGATCTCCAACTGACTAATTACATTGTAGACAACAAAAATTCTTGCAAAAGTGACTTATATTATAGATCTAACGGAGTGCATTATTTTACTAATGATCCAAGTTGGCATGTGAAATACTTCCCTCGATCCATAATATAATACGTTAACTAACTCACATGAACTAAATAATGTTAGTTAAGGCCGTTCAAAAAATGATCGTCAAAGAATATGATTTTCAAATATGGATTTAATATCTGTCACTTCTTTCTCTCCTCTGTAAGGGGTAAAAGTGGGAAACAATAATCAATTACCTTGTCAATCTCTTATATTTTTGATCAAAATTTCCTTCTAAAAAACTTCTTATAGTGTGGAGTACTGGAGGGAGTAATTAACAAAAGATTTAACATCATTCTTGTTTTATGTGTGTTTTGAACCAGTTTTGTTCTAACACCAGAAGGGGTCAATAATTCCTATTCCATGCTTTCTAGTTCCTAGTGTCTACTATAAGGAATCTTTCTAATCTCCTCGTTAAAATAAACATTAGTGGTTAAATGGTCATAACTCCTCATTAAAATTATTCCACCGATTCAAAATATAAGGTTACAAAATGTGAAGGAATGTGATTTTTTATATAAGCTAAAGTTTGAACTTATTACTTGGTAATTTAGTGAGTTTGTTTTTTCAATTTTTTCAAGCTCACGTCACACACACACACTCTCTCTCTCTCTCTACTTTTTCTTCCACATATTCTCTATCTAACACAAAACAAACTGTTGGTTTTGAAATGGGGGGAGAGAGAGAATGAATGGGAAAATAGATGATAAAGTATTAGTGAGAAAATATATGCAAGACAGAAATAACATAAAACAAACTACTGGTTAAAATTAGTTAAAACTTATAAATGTGATAGAAATATTTTTTTTTCCAAATATACTATTATTTTTGAAGATGATAAGTGAGAGAGAAAATATGTGGGAAAACATATGAGAGAGAATGAGTCGGAAAAAGCAATAAGCACAGCATATAATAAATATAGGGAAAAAAATTGAAAATTGCATTAAATTTGTAAACAAACATAAATTGTTGCTTATACTCCCTCCGGTCCTTTTGTAAGCAACTTTTATCTTTATTGCGTAAAATGAACTAGCGTTTAAGATTAGTTAAAAACAATAAATATGTCAAAAATATCATGTTTTTTCTGAATATACTCCTATTTATAAAAAGAGCATAGGAGAGAGAATGGGTAATAAATATGAGAGAGTATGAATATAAAATATGAGAGAAAGTGTGTAATAAATGAGTAATTGAAAGAGAATTACTGGTAAATGGGAGATAGTTAATATACAAATGTGTATTTAATAGGAATAGAAAAGGAAAAATGTAATTTAAATTTTGAGATATAAGAAAAAAAACTTCCTATAGAAAAGACCAAACCCAAAAGAAAGAAAATTACTTATAAAAAGAACCAGAGGGAGTATATAGGGTACCCTATGCAAGAGAATGTTGCAATTAATTAAATTTAAATATCGACAATCTTAAAAATTTGTCACTCTGGTTGTTATAAAACTCATTTAGATAAGGATAGATTTGGGAAAGGTAGCCGACTTAGTGAGATTTAAATGTTTTAATTTCCATTTTTTAGTATATGAGATTTAGTTAAACTGGCTTTATCACTTATAATAAGGGCAAAAGTGCAACAATTAATGCATTTCTTCAAAAAAGTGTTTGATAATAAATATTAATTAGAGGGAGTAATCAAGTACCAGAAACAAAACAATTAGGCTAAAGAATACCTTTGGTCCTTTAAGTTTGTGCGATTTTTCATTTTAGTCTTTGAAATTTAAAAAGTATGTTTTTAGTCTTTTTAAATTATCACCACTAACTTCATTAACAGAACATATTGAGTTAGCAAATTTAAGATTCCAGCTCTACAAATTTAGAATGATGTATGTCTTTCCCGAAGGTTTACTCTAAAATTAAAATGTAAAAGTAATGATATTAAAGAATTAAAATTTAGCTATAAGAGCATTTTAAATTTACTGACTCAGCATTTTCTGTTAGTGAAGGTAACAGTATTAACTTGAAAGGACTAAAAACACATTTTTTAATGGTAAAGGATTAAAATGAAATCTCATCTAAATTTAAAAGAATAAAAATATACTTTAGCCAAACAATTAATCTTGAAAAGGATGAGATGCAGTAACATTTGTTGTTGAGGAATATTAGAAGTAGCAACGAAGACTAAACTTTTCTAAAGTAGCTTAGCTTAAGGAATAGACTCATCACAGCACAAATGATTCATAGTAACAATGAGAAAATGATAAGTCGTTGAAAACAACTGGCGCGCATAAAAAAAAAAAAAAAAAAAAAAAAAAAAAAAAAAAAGGGAAACAACAACAATTAAAAAAATCACCGATACTCGCTCCACTACTCCTCAGGCAATGTGAGTGTCAATTAAATAACTTGACAATTATTCCAAGTGGTCAAATAGTCAAGGACGCGTTAATTTGTCGAACACTAGCTAAATGGATCCACTCCACAAAAAGAAACAAAAAATAGAATTCTTCTATTTTAATTTTTGTTATCCTTTATTACTTTTTTGTAAATAGTAACAACAAGGGTGGTACCTAAGCTGATTATGAGGATGTTGCTATAGATATATGATCAAACAATTAAAAAAAAAAAAGATAAGGTTTATAATGTTTATCCATTATGGCCTTTTCAAGCTGAGTGTGAAATTGCCTTGTTCGACCTCATATTTAAGTAAGGTTTTGAAACCCAGACCAGTCACTAAATTTGTTGAGGTATTGGGTCAAGGGTCAGTGAGTCAAATGAGAGTAAAACTGGAGCTAAACAGTGACCAAACAGATGAGAAATTAAATATTTTAAGCTTATTAATATGAAATTCTGAAAAAAAAAATAAAAAATCAAGTTTTTTTTCTTAAAAAAATGCTGACCCGGACCAGACCCCAAACTAGACAGATTTCCTTGCCGGTTCGTCGATTCCCAGGCAGGACCGATCCGGTCTGAATTTCAAAACCCTGAATTCAAGAGAAGGAAAGGAAAACACTTTCACCGTCAAGCCATGAGTTCGATAGGCTTTTCAAGCTGAGCGATAGGTCTATTCAATCATTAGTCAATAAAATATAAATCATCCCAGCTGGCAATAATGCAATTTTAGATATAATTTAGAATCAAAGTGTCGGATATTAAGAAGATCAAGATGGTGTTTTAATATAATAAGAAGAAAATAATGTTTAAAGGTTATAATGTGTTTTAATATATTTTTTTAATATGGCTAGTAGACAAGTTGATTTTGATTAAAAAAGAAAATAGAAAGTCATTTTCACCAAACAAATCCCGGCTAGTGGGCATTGTATAACACCAACCACATGCAATCAGCCAAAACCATTTACTCCTAATAATTCCATGCATATCTATCGACTCTATGAATGAATGGTGAACGGGGAAAAAAAAAAATTGAACAAAAAACTAGGGATCTCCAGTTTTCCACATTCCTGCCTGGCGATATTCATCAAGTTCGTACACCTACCGATCTTTAATTTATTTATTATTATTTTATTAACTAATCTTACATTTATATTAAAATACTCCACCGACTCCCCTCCTCGTTTACTATAAATTGGAGTCCATGTTCTCTCATATGCACCATCAACTCAAAATCAGCACCACAATGTCCTCTAAACACTTGCTAGTGTTTCTCATAGGAGTGGTGTTTCTCACCACTTCTAGCTTCGCAGATTACTATCAGCCACCACCAATTGAAAAGCCCCCACCCTACAAACCTCCAGTGGAGAAGCCACCTATTTATAAGCCACCCGTTGAGAAGCCCCCAATTTACAAGCCACCTGTTGAGAATCCTCCTGTGGAGAAGCCACCCGTTTACAAACCACCTGTAGAGAAGCCACCGGTTTATAAGTCACCTGTTGAGAAGCCCCCTATTTACAAACCACCCATAGAGAAGCCACCTGTTGAGAAGCCCCCAGTTTACAAGCCCCCAGTTTACAAGCCACCTGTTGGGAAGCCCCTTGTTGAGAAGCCCCCAGTTTACATACCACCCATTGAGAAACCCCCTATTTACCAGCCACCAATTGAGAAACCTCCTGTTTACAAGCCTCCTGTTGAGAAACCCCCAGTTTACATACCACCCATTGAGAAACCCCCTGTTTACCAGCCACCAATTGAGAAGCCTCCTGTTTACAAGCCTCCTGTTGAGAAGCCACCTGTGGAGAAGCCCCCCATGGAGAAACCCCCTATTTACAAGCCTCCTGTTGAGAAGCCACCAGTTTACAATCCGCCTATTGAGAACCCTCCTACTTACAAGCCACCTGTAGAGAAACCACCAAGCTATCAACCACCACCTTATGGTTATTGAGTATCCCTTGAGTTTTAGCCAATTATGGTGCCCTAAAAATAAAAGCATGCTTTCTCTATATTTTTCATCAATTGTTGCTTAGTATTTTATCTTTATGTTTTACCTTTGGCTTTGTGGTAAATATCGTGCATGGCTATCATGGCTACAGAAAAATTCTAGCTTGCCAAATGTAATCATATTGATTATCGGTCTATAATAAAGTTGTTTGATTTGATGGACTCCTTGCTACTTGTATTGATCACTATATATAACTAACCATAAGGTTACGCATAAGTTGCAATTTCTAGCAAATTAAATTATCCTAATCTATTTCATTTGTTGCATTTGAGAGCCATCAAAGACATTTTATAGAATCAAAAGTTATATAGGAATGACTTAAATTTTATTAAAATTAAATAAAAAATTTAAGCGCATTTATTTAAATTTTAAATAATTAAATATTTTAGAATATTGAATGAAACCGCACCAAAGTTTACTTTTCTAACATTAATGATGTCAACATTCATTTAAATGTAAAATATATATCAAAGTCTTCACATGTTCTTTAACAACAGAATCAACCCCAACAAATAAAAAGATAATATCCAGAAGATAAATTAAATATTAGCTATAACTATTTAATGTTAACGAAGAAAACATACAGAAAAATAAAAGGGACACTGTCGGCTCTCTACTGCATACAGTGGGGGAGACCAAATACGTAGCAAGTGTGCCATGGCACCACGAACAACGGAGTCAGCCTTTTTTTTTTTGGGAAAATTCTAAAAAAATACTATTTAGATTTTAAAATCTTAAATCAGTGGTTTGACAAGAATTTGAGTTGTCAATCCCATTACTCTTATTGCTAAAAAAACTAATTTGGGATTTTGAAGTTCTAATGGAATTTTTTTTTGGAATTTCCCTTTTTTTTCCTTTTTTGGGAAAATTCTAGAAAAATACAAATAAAATTGACAAAGGACAAAATAGTGTGATGAATTACTGAAATCCCAAATCAGACCATCAGTAAGAATCTGGAATTTGAAATTGTTAGCAAAAGATGATAATGCCCTCAGTGAAGTGGCAGGCAAAAGAAATAAGAAGGGGAAGAAGCTAGGTTTGGTCAGAATGGCAACATTGGAAGGGAAGGACGGTGTGGGTGAGCGAAGAAGAGGAAGGGGAACTACGGTTTGTTGGGTCAACAAAGAGGGAACGTGGGTTTGTTGCCTAAGCAAAGAAGAGCAGCTTCGATGGTGTTTCAATTTGGAAGGTGGGTGACGGTAGTCGGTAGTCAGTGGCCGAGCAAAGAAGAGGAAGGGAACTGTAGGTTTGTTGGGTAAGCGAAGAGGGAACACAGGTTTGTGTGCTGAGAGAAGAATAGGGGATTCATCAGTGTTTCAATTTGGAAGGTGGGTGACGGAAGTCGATAGTCGGTGGCAGAGTGAAGAAGAGGAAGGGAACGATGTAGGCAAAAATGGGAAAATAACAAGTTGGATAGCCAACAACAACACCTCTCGCTTTATTAACAACACCAGCTACTACATTAACGACTTCACTTTCTTGTTGTAGGCAAAAGTAGAAAAGTAACAAGCTCGATAGCCAATAACAACACATCTCCTTCTATTAACAATACCATCTTCTATATTAACAACTTCACCAATAACAAATTTTAGAGTGAGTTATAATTGAATTAACACTACATCAAACAAAATTATTTTTTGAGAAAGACATTAAACATCATTACCCTTATTTAACTACACACTTTCAAAAAAAAATAATATACACAATAATAAGTGAAGGGTGAAATTATATGTTTATATAAAAAATTTAATAACGTGCCTTATGATAGGAAAAAAAATGCACTCTCTCTCTCTACCCTATAATATAGGACTACCAGAGAAGTATGTCCTATAAGAACAAAGTGTACAGCAATATTTCACCCCAAAAAAAGGTCTACAATAGTAAATTAAAGGCAAAATTATAAATTTATATGAAAATTTTAATGATGTGTGTAATGTAACATCCCGAAATTTGGTCACCAAAATTCCATATACCTTTGGGATATTAAATAGGATAAAATGGTGAATATTGACACACCTTGAATAGCCTTTGGCTATAAATTATGGATCATAGGAATTAAACACTGAAAATTGGAATGTGAATAGTGCTACCAGTGTAATTTCCGAAGAGGCAGCAATATTTTCATGTGATTTTGGATGATCAAATGATGTTCAAAAATTGTCAATTTTATAGGGTGAAAATACGCATCCTAAGCTTTAATTTCATAGTTCATGAGGAATTTTTGGAACTGTATATAAACAGTTATGAATTTTTGAAATTAGCCCAAAAAAACTATCTATTTTCTAGAACATCATCCAAAAACTTAAAATCTGGGAATTGTGTGTTTTTACTTAGCTAAAGACTATATTTTTCCTTAAAACTAGACTTAATAAAGGTTCTATAGCCTTTTGAATCACTCCAATACGATGTCTACAAATTTATTTACGATTTTTCAAAGATTGGGCAGAAAATTTGCTAGAATTTCCATTAAATCCCAAAATGGAAAACACTTTGCTATTAAATTGATATCAACCCATTTTGGCTCTAAATTGGACCCCTAGACGTGTAAAGGGCTGACTAAAGAGGGAAGGAATTGGTTACATGTTGTGGGCTTTAAGTCATAAACTTACATGTAGATAAACTCTAATTACTTTGACACCAAAAGTCAAAATTTTTTATTTTTGGCTAATTGAATAATTAAAAAGGGTTAATATATGATATTATAAAACATCATCCTTCCCTTCCATGCTCACAAAACCATATTCCTTGCTCAACATAGAGAGAGAGAGATAGAGAGAGAGAGAGAGCTTTGATCTAGAGAGAGAAGGAGGAGCCAAATTCTCAAGGTGAGTTGATTTCTTCGGTGAATTAGCTCATAACTTGCGTAATCCTTCTCCTAAGCTTGACCTCTATGTGATTCAAGATTTTTGACGCAAGAATTTTAGTCGTGAAAGGCTTAGGGCCTGTTTGGTTCGTAGGGAGGGGATGGAATGGGAGGGGATAGAGGGGAGAGGATGGGGGAAGGGCATAGAGTTGCCTTGTTTGGTTTGATTAGAAGGGAGGGAAAGGGAACGATTTTTAATGATTCCTTGTTTGGTTCAAGAGAGGGAAGGGAGGGTGATAATGATTAATTTACAATTATACCCTCATATGTTAGGTTATAAAAATTAATTTACTCTTTAATTTATATTATATTATTTAACGAAAATTTAGTCTTAACATATTAATACGTGTATAAAAAAACTGAAATGATAATTTTCTTATTTATGATTAATATAATAATATATTTTGAAAAATTATATTATCAAATTTGATTTTTAAAAAATGAAATCTTGTTCTCTTCTGTCTCGTATCAATTTTAATATATATTTTAATTAATAAAATAATAAATTTTAAACAATAGAAAAATGAAATCTTGTTCTCTTGTCAGATCGGACCAATTAAAATTTTCTCTTCTTCCTCCACCATCTATTCCCCTTCTCTCAGCCCAAACCCAAAATACATTGAATCAAAAAAAGTTAGGGGCTTGCTGCAACAAAAGGGCGAGAGTTACAGATCCGGTAAGCAATGGCAAGAATAATGGACAGGCACCATTCGACATCCATTCTCACTACTCAAAAACCTTCGACTCCTCCGCCTTTCCTTGTCTTCCATCAGCACCACTATTTACAACCTCGCCGCCGATGACACCCGTCATGCTAATGAAAAGATTCGTTGCCTCCTCATCATTCTCACTAGTAATCTATTGGTCAGATGAAAAGGAAAGAAAATACAAGAGCACAGTAAAGAAGCGTATGGGCAAATTGGTAACAAAATTTGGCTCCCCTCCAAAAAACCCCAATTTGGAGGGGATCAAGATAAGGGGATGGGTGGGGGAGAGGGGCAAAGTTTTGGTCCCCTCCCCTCCAAAATTTCAAACCAAATGAGGGGAGGGGCTCATTTTTCCTCCCCTTGAATCCCCTCCCCTCCAACCAAATAGGTCCTTAGGGTTTTGGACAAACAAAGGAAGAGCCAAAAGGAAGCAAATGTAACTTACTAAACTTTAAATATTGATTGTTCTGACTGTTGTAGATAATTTAATCGGTGAATTTCTGTTGGATTTGCTCTGATTGTAAAATTTTGGTAAAGGGTGTGCCCTAGGCATTATGCTGCTAAAATTGAGTCTAAATGGTCGTTTTAATGTAATTAAATATTTAATAAAGTGATTAGGAGTATAAAGGAGCAAGTCTACGGAGTCAGAATTAAAAAATCCCAAACTTTCTTGGAGTATCTTAAGATTTCGGCCAGGTTAAGATAAGGGGGTTAGAGTTGAACTTTTGATGATTTGATGATTCTATTGAGTTTAGGAGGGAAAATTAGGTGGGGTTACAGTTGACCACTTTTTCAGAAAATCCCTAGAAAGCATAATGACCAAAACGCCCCTACAACGTTAACTTAGGGGCTGCCAAGGGCATTTCTGTCTTTTGATAGTAAATTTGGTAATTCTGAGGCCGAAAATAGATTTCTTGGCCGAAAATATGTTAGAATAACCCAGGTCAAAATTTTGAGAAAAGTACGGTCGAACCAGATATAACGGGGCCAGGCTAGGTCCCAGTAGTATTTTAGTAATTTTTCACTATAGACTCATATAATCACAAGAAACACTATGGAAGTGTCTAAAGTAGTACATGAATGGGTTTTAACAAAATTATTGTACATTTGGAAATTTAGGATCGGACAGTAGCCCGAGGTGGACATAGAACATTTGACTTATAGAAGGTACAAGAGAAGGACATAGAAACCAGAGGTAGGGGACTTACCTTACTTGCATGTATTTGATATCTCTGCTTGTGTAGTGATGTTTGTGATTGCTTTACTTGATTGTGTAGAGCGTATTTGAATAAATGAAGCTCTTTTTTTGTATTCACTATGGCCATAGTTTTGTTGCTTGAAACATTGAGCATGCAGAAATGTTAATATGGGGTATACATCTAGTCAAAGCTAACATGTCATACATATAGCATCTATCATGCATGCATTATGGTACCTATTTCCTAATAAGATTCCCTCAAATCTCACCCTCTCCTACCAATAATTTAGACAGGTGAAAATAGGAGGTGTACTGAAAGTAGAGAAGAGAACTCTACAGGAGGAATGAAGTGGTGGAACGAAGATGGCAAGATATCTCTATTTCATTGTAGTATGTTTAGATACCCTAGTAGCCATGTGTAACGACATTGATTGTAATTATCACGTGCAATCCTAACGGGGAATCTCCATAATCAAGTACTTTTTATTAGTATATTAATGCTACTCATATGTTGCCTACCGAACTGTGTATTATTTTCCGCATATACTCTGAAAAAGGTGAAAATAAGATAAGGGTATGACATTTTGGTATCAGAGCCCAAAGTGGTTCTGGAGGAGTTCAAAGTGGCTCTGGCAGAGCAAGCGGTTCTGCTAACACGATAGTATACTGATATGCTCTTGATTATATAGTGTTAAGAAATATGCACAAACAGGACTAGTAAAAGATTGAATCCTCCCAGTCTAATGATCCGCCGTAGAGAAATAATGAATGCCTGAAGGGCAAGTATTACGATACCGATTTAAGGATAGTACCAATGGTATATGTTCTGAGAATGATATTAGAATCAATGTTATGTACATACCTGCACTGATATGCAGTCCATACACAATATTTGATGCCAGAGGTAGTGGGCACAATTTTGAGATAAGGGTAGTCACAGGGTACCGGTGGTCGGAAGCGATTAGAGCTGGAGGTCGGAAGCGATTAGAGCTGGTATCTTTGTTTTGGCATCGGTACACAAAAGTAAAGTATGCTCAACCCAGGGAAATTCCATGATGGTAATCCCTGGGAAATTGTTGCACATGTTATGTCATGTTATGAAAAAGTAGAAGCACATATTTTGCAATAGTTCAGGGCCTACAAGCAATTGTAGGCTTTCTCTGACAACTATAAAAAGTTGTGATAAGTCATTTTAGGAATACCCGTGTACCCAAAACTTTATGTAATGACAGATATGCCCTTGTGATTATGAGATACTTACCTTTTTGTAGTGAAACATAAAGGTGATAAGATCATGAGGTACAAATGCTGGGCAGGATTAGGAAGTTAGACCTAACCTAATATAGCAACACACAGGACAAGTTAACAGAACAGTAAACAATGATCCATGATCATAAAAAATGAACTGTAGAAAGTGTGCAGTAATAGAACACAGACAGGGACAATCTTGGTGAACAAGAATATAAACAATAGTCTGAGGAACCCGAACAGGAGCCTCTATTTATACTTGCTCTTATGGGAGACAATTTGCAAACATGAACAACATAGTTGTGAGAGGTATAGCAAAAACATATCACAAACTAGGGAAAAGTTAGAAATTTAATATCATTCAGGAAAGGCTAGTGTAGTGACTTTCTCTTTCATAAACTATGTGATTATCTATATGCCTTATATGCCATGTTTTGTGACACATGTTGTAGACACATAGGTTAGTTGGGGTGCAGAACCCAATTAGGACAAAGAAACATTTTTTGGCAAGTAGTTGTTTGCACAGGAATAGGGCACAAGTAGGGTTCATACAGTTATATGACCCTGTATAATGCATGTAGCCAGTGAGGGCTCAAGTAAGGATCATATAGTCATATGATCCTAAATAATACATGCAGCCAGTGAGGGCATAAGTAGGGTTTATACAGTCATATAGTCTTGAATAATGAATGTAGCTATTGAGGGCACTAGTAGGGATCATATAGTCATATGATCCTAAATAATGTATGCAGCCAGACAATCAGATTTATGCTATTATAATTCTGTTACTTAAGTGGTGCATACATATTTATTTATCACATTTTCTATGGATGATTGTGTGTTACTACAAAGGCCAAGTGGCATCTAACTAAGGTAGTCATACAAGTGTGGGCAGACAATGCAGCCCTACCTATGTTGTATTTGTCAATGTAAAACATTAGAGAGGGTGCCACAGAAACGTGGTAAACATACGTGTGATTTTTAGGTGATATAGGAGAGGCTGACAGTCACACCAGTGTTGATCTTCCTAAATCATGTTTAGGCCTGTGTGGTCTATAATGACACAGCCTGTGTGACATACAGTGATTAGAACCATATGGGGTTAGTCGTAAGGCAGCCCCATCAAAGCATGTGAATCAACCCCATGATGAGGATGCACCCCTGACATGTCCAGGTCGTTGGTTGGTGCCGGCTTCTGGTTGCATCGGTGAGAATCACAAGTAACCCTAAGGCCAAAAAGGCAATATGTCAAATATACTACTAAGGCTATGTGGCCAATAGTATTACACCCTGTGTGGTGTACAGTGATGTATAGTGTATAGTGATATGACCTGAGGGGTTAATAGTATTACACCCTGCGTGGTATACAGAGTAATGACCTGTATAGTCAACAATTACACAACCCTTGTGGTTTGTAGTGACATATGTGAACTGAAATTAGGATAAACCCTAGTATAGTAGGATATAATGGTGATGAATACTTCTCGACAACTATAGCCTCACAGAATGAATCACCCACTTGTGATACAGTGCATACAGTGGATGGTGCACATAGTGAATAGTGCCCATAGTGAACAGTGCACACAATACGATAAGTGAATAGTGCACATCATATAGCTAGTGAATAGTGCACACAGTACGGCCAGTAAGTGTCAAATATTCATTTGATCTAGAACACCAGACAGGCAGGTATAAATACAGATAGTGTATATGTTTGTACAAGGCGATAAAACTGGGATACTCAATGTTGTGAGAGTAGACTGACCTATACCAAAAGGCTAAATATACTGGGTAGTGTCCCATTAAGGCAATGAGGCCTAAAATAATGAACTAAGTGTCCTGATGGACAACCAGTACAATAATGAGTTGGGTAGCCCATGAGTAAAAAATAGATAACAAAGGCGGTAAGACTCGATATGTATGTTTACATGGGGCAATATCCCTTGGCAGTAAGACTAAACAAACATTTTATTCAATAATGAACTGCGTGGCCTATGAATAACAAACAAGCATTATATGTGAATAGTAACAGGTTGAATGTGTGGAGACTAATAGACATTTAACGCACATACATGGGAAACAGAAAAAGATATGTGAAAGCATTATCCGAAGTTTTTGGCTATGTATGAGTAGAAAATTTCGAAGACGAACTTATTAAATGGGGGGAGAAATGTAACATCCTAAAATATGGTCACCAAAATTCCTTATACCTTTGGGGTATTAAATGGGATAAAATGGTGAATATTGACATACCTTGAATAGCCTTTAGCTATAAATTTTGGATCATAGGAAATAAACACTGAAAATTGGAATGTGAACAGTGCTGCTAGTGTAATTTTCGGTGCAGCAAGATTGTCATGTAATTTTGGATGATCAAATAATGTTCACAAAATTGTGAAATTTTATATAGTGAAATTAGACATCCTATACTTTAATTTGATAGGTTAGAGGTAATTTTTGGAGCTGTATACAAACAATTATGAATTTTTGAAATTAGCATAGAAAAATTGTCTATTTTTTGGAACAACATCCAAAAACTTAAAATCTGGGAATTTTGTGCTTCCATTTGGCTAAAGGCTATAATTTTCCTTGAAACTAGACTTAATAAGAATTTTATAGCCTTTGCAATCACTACAATACATTATCTACAATTTTAGTTATGAGTCTTTAAAGATTAGGCAAAAAATCTTTCAGAATTTCCATTAAATCCGAAAATGAAAAACATTTTATTATTAAATTGATATAAGCCCATTTTGGCTCAAATTTGGACCCCTAGACGTGTAGAGGGCTTACTAGAGAGGGAAGGAACTGGTTACTTGTAATGGGCTTTAAGCCATAAACTTACATGTAGATAAAGTCTAATTACTTTATGACACCAAAAGTCAAACTTTTTTATTTTTGGGTAATTGAATAATTAAAAAGGGATAATATAAGATATTATAAAACAACATCCTTCCCTTCCATGCTCACAAAACCTTCTTCCTTGCTCAACATAGAGAAAGAGAGAGAGCTTTGATCTAGAGAGAGAAGGAGGAGCTAAATTCTCAAGATGAGTTGATTTCTTTGGTTCATTAGCTCTTACCTTATGTAATCCTTCTCCTAATCTTTTCCTCTATGTGATTCAAGGTCTTTGAAGCAAGAATTTCAGTGGCAAAAGGCTTAGGGTTTCAGCCAAAGAAAGGAAGATCCAGAAGGAAGCAAAGGTAACTTACTAACCTTCAAATAATGGTTGTTCTGGCTGTTGTGGATAATTTAATAGTGAATTTCTGTTGGATTTGCTCTAATTGTAAAATTTGGGAAAGGGTGAGCCTTAGGTGTTATGCTGCCAAAATTGAGTCTAAATGGTAGTTTTAACATAATTAAATAGTTAATAAAGTGATGAGGAGTAGAAAGGAGTAAGTCTGCGGAGTCAAAATTGAAAAACCCCAAATTTTCTCGGAGTATCTTAAGATTTCGGCCAGATCAAGATAAGGGGATTAGAGTTGGATTTTTGATGATATGATGATTCTATTGAGTTCAGGAGGGAAAATTAGGTAGGGATACAGTTGATAACTTTTCCAGAAAAGCCCTAAAACAAAACGCCCCTGAAATCCTAACTTAAGGGCTACCAAGGGCATTTCTGTCTTTTGAAAATGAATTTGATAATTCTGAGGCCAGAAATAGATTCCTTGGGCAAAAATATATTAGAATAGTCTATTCAAAATTTCAGGAAAAGTACGGTCAAACCGAGTATAGTGAGGCTAGGGCAGGTCCTAGGGGTATTTTAGTAATTTTTCACTATAGACTCAAATAACTGCCAGAAACACTATGGAAGTGTCTAAAGTAGTACATGAATGGGTTTTAATAAAATTCTTGTATATTTGGAAATTTAGGATCAGATAGTAGCCTGAGCTGGACATAAAACATTAAACTGATGGAAAGGTCAAGAGAAGGACTTAGAAACCAAAAGTAGGGGACTTACCTTACTTGCATGTATTTGATATCTCTGCTTGTGTAGTGATGTATGTGATTGTTTTATTTGATTGCTAAAGTATATTTGAATAAATGAAGCTTTGTTTCTGTTTTCGTTGTGGCCATATTTTTGTTGCATGAAACATTGACATGCAAAAATGTCATTATGGGACATACATCTAGTCAAAGCTAATATGTCATACACATAGCATCTATCATGGATACATTATGGTATATGTTTCCTATTGCGATTCTCTCAAATCTCACCCTCCCCTACCAATAATTTAGACAGGTGAAAACATGAGTTGTAATGAAAGCAGAGAAAAGAATCCTATGGGAGGAATGCAGTAGTAGAACAAAGATAGGAAGATGTCTCCATTTCATTGTAGCAAGTTTAGATACCCTAGTACCCTGTGTGGTGACATTGATTGTAATTATCACGTACAATCCTAATAGGGAATCTCCATAATAGAGTACTTTTTATCAATATATTAATGTTATTCATGTGTTGCCTACCGAACTACATATCATTTTTTCCCAAATACTCTGAAAAAGGTGAAAGTAAGATAAGGGTATGACATTTGTTCACACCCTTATTTTCAAGACATATGGACAGCTTAAGTGCAATAATATCTTTAAAAAAAAGACCATCATTCTTTTGTATACAGCGAGAGTCCTAACTTCAAGCAGAATATGGAACTGCCTTCTAATGGGTTTTCAAAAATCTTTTCAAAAATTATTTTTAGATTTGGTCTCATGTTATCTTATAATTCTTTTTAAGTCATCCTTTTTAGGTTCATTTCTTCATATTAGAGTTTTGCTAATATGTTCTCTGCTGGAACCTAAACTACTATGATTGATTAATGGCCCAAAATGGACGGTTGTCCACTACTGGTTTGGATGTCACTATGTGTTTGCTTATATACAGGCGCTTACTTACATGTCTACTGACATGCCAGTACGAGACTGCCTTCACTTAAATATAGATTAAGTACAATCACAAAAATAAATAGATCACCATTAGACAATTAATTTCTAAGTTATTTGCTTCATTTGCTTGTGGTTACCTTCTAGCCTGAGGAACTACCTGCCCAAGCTAAAAATTTGTTTTTGGAAAAATAGGATGAGATTCCAAGAATCTCAATAGTAACAAATATCACTCATATAAGATGCATATATATATATATCATGCCATGTCAACCAAACTTATGGTACAATCAATACATTTCAACATTAAGAGATAAACTCACAATATGCAGAAAGCATAAAGTTACCAATCCGAGGACTACCGTCCCTTGCCACAGCACTGGGAAATTCTACTGGGCCTGAGCCCTTCTCATCTGAATGTTTTATCCATAATGGTACAAACATGCATATAACATATCATATAATATGTGAGGGATAAGTCACTACTTGACAATTGTTTCAAATCTTGACCTCGATTGACTTGCTTCCGGCATCCTGGGCAAATGTCAAATCCTATAAATTATAACTTTCGGGCGATGAGTTATTATTTAGTCCAATTCTTTCATAAGTCATTGTCTTATGTTGGTTATCATTAGAGTCACTACATTAGACCCAATGTGTAGCTAATGGGCCCAAGCTAACCCCAAATGCTAAACTTAAACCTTGAAGGTCTAATTCTATTACAAACACTCTTTACTTTAATTTTTTGCACAATTACCAAAAGCTAGCAGATTTTCACTAAACTTTGAAAAATCATAACAACTTATCAAAAACTTCAATTGGGGCGATTCAAAATTCTATGTGACCCTTATTAAGTCTATTGTAAGGGAAAAATACTTCCCACAGTTTTCTGTCCATACAAAATTCCTAGTTTTATGCTTTCCATTGCTGTCAGAAATCTTTCCAGTTTTGATAATTCAATTTCAAACTTTCATAACTTTTTGTGTACTTATCCATTTTCTACCCATTACCTATCAAATTAAAGGTCTTTAAGTGTACTTTAATTCTAGAAAATCTCATCACCATCATATGAAGTTTGAACAATAAAATTTTTGTCACAACAAAACTGCCAGACAAAAACACATATTGGAAGATTAACGAACTAAGTTTACAGTACTTGACCTTTTTAACCAATCTTCCTAAAATCATAACCAGAGCCTATTCCTACACAATTTTTGTGTAGAATCCAATGGAAAAATCAAAAATACCAAAATCAAACTCCCTCACTCAGTTTTGCTCCTAAATGAAATATGTGCCAAAAACAACAAAAATCCAACCTTGTGTTTTTAACTACCAACAAACCTAATACTTCAACAAGCATGATATATCACGTTAACCATAATTAAAAGCATCTTCTTACTCCCAAAAATCCTCTTGGCCAAAAATCAAGGGTGGCACAAGATTCAAGAAATACTTAACGAAAACACGAAGTAATCGGTTCAAAATGGAGCCGAGGCTTACCTCTTCTCATTTCTACAAATGCTTCAAATTTCCAGCAGCACTTTGGCTAGTTAATGGACACAAAACACCTCAAATGAGAAATATGAGACCATAGAAATGAAGCTTACAGTGAGTAAAATAACTTTCTTGAAGGACTTACCGGATGATAATGGCGATTTGGGGTTGGAATCGGCTCCAGTACTCAGGAATTTTTACTATTCCTTCTTTCTCTTTCCTCTAGCAATTTTGATGAATTAAAATCATACTTTTTATTTCTCTTTCTCATTTGGCCGAACAAGGCGGCAAGGCCCCTTAAACAAGAATGAAAGGTTGTTATTTGATCTAGTAAAGTGATCTTACATGATCTTGCCAAGTGTCACAAGATTGTAGCTCTTGATTGCCATGTGTCATCCATCCAATGCATCCTCCCTTTCTCTCTCCCACATGGTGCCACAAAGGTCAGATGAAGGAAGGGACCTGAAAATTTCCCTAGACTCCCAGCGCGGTGTTCGAGAAAGTTAGTTGGGTGACCCAAACAGAGACCGGTGGATTTTCCTGGCATAGGTAACATGCGGCGCTCTCCGGAGATGCCAACACAAAAGGCATAAAGTGAGTGCAATAATGACGGACACTTGTCACCTCCTCATTTGGCTAACACAAAAGCAACTTGGCACTTAGTCATAATTTAAGGACACTTGTCAAGCTCTTGTTAAACCAACACAAAACATGTGTCATCATGAGCCATCATTACTTATTTTATTAAAGTTACTTAAATAAAGTTGCTTTATCGGTTTATACTCGGGATTCTACTTGGGACTGTGGCATACATATCGAGGTACCATGGCACCATATTGAGGCATGTCACGCGACACCCGAGTACCTCCAATTCTCAAGAATCGCGCCTCTGTGCTTGATAGCTACCGTCAAATTTTCCTCCGACTACTTACAATCGTATTTTGCAATCATGACTTCTCGATTTCCGCGAATCACACAATGGATATCTGGGAATTCTGAAAAATGGCTCTGCCTTTATTTATAAATACTAGTATTTTTTTTATTCCACTATTTCCATATTTTTCATGTTTTCACAATTACAAAATTTGGTATATTACAATGTGACTTATAATAAAGACTCGAATAAACATTCTTTCTCAATCTTAAAGCTAGGACCAAGTTTTAGCCAATGTTTACTTTGGTCACATTAACATTTTCAGTAATTTTCCAACCAAAAAAACAAATTGAAGAGTTTTAATTTTATGGAATAATATACAAAAAGCTATCTCCAATTAAGGTATATAAGAATGAAGTAATTAAAGCCCTAATGCAACTGCTAGCCTTAAGCCTTAAGATTAGTTATCAGTATTGTAACACCCTCGTTTTCAAAGCTTATGAATGGTTAATGTGCAATAATATCTTTAAAACGGGAGACCAATAATCTCTTGTAAATAGCATGAGTCCCAACTTTAAGTAGAGTGTGAGGCTGCACATGAGTGGATTTACAAAAATTTTTTGTTTAAAAACGTTTCAAATTTGGTCTCATATTACTTTACGATTCATTTTAAACCATCTATTTTAGGTTTATTTCTTCATATCAGAGTTTTTGCCAATAAGTTCTCTGCTAAAACCCAAACTACTACAGTTAATTAACAGCCCTATATAGACGGTTGTCCACTACCAGTTCAAATGTCACTACACGTTGCATATTTACAGGCACTTAGCTTACATGTCTACTAACTTGCCAGTATAAGACTGACTTCACTTAGATACAAATTAAGTACAATTCCAAAAAATAGATAACCAACGGGAAAAATTAAATTCTAAGTCCTTCGCTTCATTCACCCGTGATTACCTTCTTGCCTGAGGAACTACCTGCCCAAGCTGAAAATTTGTTTTTGAAAAAATAGGGTGAGATTCAAAGAATCTTAGTAGTTATAGATATCACTCATATAAGATGTATACATATAACATGCCATGTCAACCAAAGTTTCAATATAATTAGCATATTCAACATTCAGAGATAAATTCACAATATGCGGAAAGCATAAAGTTATCAATTCACGTTATGCAGTAAGCTAAAGCAATATTTTTATATTTTTCAATTTTTAAAACAAAGTAGCAAAAGGAATTGAAATTAACACTAATAACAAGATAAATTCAATTAACTAATATAATGATGGAATGTGATTCCCTTGAGTTGAGGTTTTAGTCTTCCTTGCTTGCTAAAAATATGAATTCCATAATGAGTCAAGAGGATGAAACTAAGTTACCACTAGCTCCATACTTGCAATAATCATTTAATTCATTCTACCGAAGCAATTAAATGAATATCACCAAATAATTTAGACTCAAGGAGATGAATAATCAACCTCCAATTCTAGCTTGTAATTACCATTACAAAAGTTCAAAGCATTCAATTTAATCATTTAAATCCACTTAACCAAGTTGGAATAAACAATTCAACCTACTCCTAATATGAATCATACAAAGCTTAATTAATCAACTCCAAACTCAACCACCAAGTTTATTCACTTGGCATAGAATAATCTAAATCATAATCACATACTTTACCAAGTCATACAATTATGAAATAGAAAGAGAGCTTAAGGAATTCCATTGAAGTTTAGAAGCTCAAACCATTACCCAACTCAAGAAAATAACCAACACTTTAGCTACTCATGGAAGAAGAAGAAGATGAAGCTTGATGAAGGAATGAATAATTGGCCATGGAGAACAAATGAACAGCACCGAACAGCCCTCTAAATGAAGCACCGAACAGCCCTCAATACTTCAACTCCATCGGTCAACCAATTATGTTCCAATACTCCTCTTCCTTTTCACACTCTCCAGCGCAATACTCCTCTTCTCTTCAATTCCATCGTGTCCTCTTCTTTTTTGCAGCCGCCAAGACTGACTTTTCTTTATTCCATCCGATGCCTCCCACGTCGTGTTCCCTCTTCTCCTTGGTCTCCGTCCCTCTTATCTCCAGCCGCCTCTCTTCTTTTATCTCATTGTGTCGTGAGTCTCCCTTCTCATATTTCCTTTTGCAGCCGCCTCCCTTCCTTTCTCTTTATTTTGTCTTTAGTCCTCCCCCTTTTCACACAGCAGCCGCCTCCCACGTCGTGTTCCCTCTTCTCTTTGGTCTCCGTCCCTCTTATCTCCAGCCGCCTCTCTTCTTTTATCTCATTGTGTCGTGAGTCTCCCTTCTCATATTTCCTTTTGCAGCCGCCTCCCTTCCTTTCTCTTTATTTTGTCTTTAGTCCTCCCCCTTTTCACACAGCAGCCGCCTCCCTCCTTTTATTCGTCGTTTTTCCCTTTTCACTCTTCATTTCCGGTTGCTTCTTTAAACCACTTGGGTCAACAATTTCGGCTGAAGCTTCTCTTCCTAATAAATCAATTCGGTCTGGCCTCTTCCATGCTTTTCAATTCGGTTCACAGCTCATCTTCCTTTCTTTTATGACTCAAATCGGTCCAACCTCCTCTTTCTTCAATAATTCCCATCGGTTCAGCATAAGCATTTTTCCAAAAATTCAGCCACCACTTCCTCTTCTCTTCTCTTATTCTTTAGGTTAAAAATGAGTTGTGCCTTGTTTGGATAAGAGGTGAAAATCTATTTTGACATTAAACACAAAATTGCAACTATCAAACAAGAACCTTACTCACTTAACCTCCTCTTAGAAAAAATGTGAAAATAAATTCTGCACTTATGATGTTCCAATTTTGTCCTTCATTAAGCTCCAAAATAACATCTTTGACCTTGACCACTCAAGTTGTGCCACATCATCACCTACAAAATTATATTCACAAAGGTAATATCTTTTGCTCACAATTAAAGAATAATAGGAATAACAAATATTAATTAAAAATATAACAATTTCACCATTTTAATTCCAAAATTATTCTTTCGCTAAAGTCTCACATTAGCATTTGATTATGCCCAAAATACTCAATTAAGTCCCACAAAAGCCTAAGACTAATTAATAAAAATATATAAATATTAAGCTCTATCAGGTGGTTCCAAATCCTATGAGTCATTTATTAAGTCTATTTTAAGGGGAAAATACTTCTAACAACCACCTGACCACACACACGTTCCAGTTTCCCTTTTTACCCCTACTGCCAGAAATCTAACTAGTTTTAATGGTATAACTTCAAACACTCATAACTCCTAGTGTACTTATCCAAATCCTTCATAATACCTATCAAATTAAAGATCTTTATGTACACTTACATCTAAAAAATTTCATCATCAACAGATAAAGTTGGACAGTGAAATTTTCACCACAATAAATCTGCAAGTCAAAAACACAACACTGACAACTCTATGACACTGATAAACTTAATATCTAGTCTTTGAGCTTTTAAACCAATCTGTCAAAAATTATAATCAAAGCCTATTCCTACATAATTTTCCGTGTAGAATCAAATGGAAACCTTAAAAATACCAAAATCACACTCCCTCAACCAATTTTGCTTCTGAAACATGTGCCAAGAACAACAAAAATCCAAGTTTTCATTTTAGCCACTAAACCATTCTTATATTGCCATTAAGTATGTGATTTCACCATATAAGAGCTTAAACTAAGGTTCTGAAACTCGGACCAGTCATTAAACCGGTCAGGATACTGGGTCAATGGGTTAGATCGAAGTCAAACCGGAGCCAAACCAATGAGAAATTAATTATTTTTGGCTTATTAATATGAAATTCTGAAGAAAGAAAATTAAAAAAATTATTTTTAAAAAATAAAAAATAAAAACATGCTGACCCAGACCGGACCTCGAATCAGACAGGTTTCTAGGTCGGTTTCGAAGCCGGACCAGCCGACCCAGTCTAGGTTTTAAAACCCTAGCTTAAACCAACATTAAGCTTCAAAATCACCTCTTGGCCGAAAATTTAAAGTAGTCCAAGAGCCAAGAAAAATCAACGAAAACACAAGGTAATCGGTTCAAAAGGAAGCCAAGGTTTACCTTTTCGTGTTTCTATAATGGTTCGTATTTCATTAGCACTCTGGCTAACTAACTGATACAAAACACCTCAGATGAGAAATTTGAGACCATATAATTGAAGCTTACAGTGAGTAGAAGAAGTTTCCTGAAGGACATACCGGACGATAGCGGCGATTTGGGATCAGAATCAGCTCTGGTACTCAAGAAAAGTTACTATTCTTTCTTCCTCTCTCTTCTATCTATTTTTGTGTTTTTTTTTATTTTTCCTCCTCTTTTTGGCCTTTGGCCGAATTCATCAAGGGAAATGGAGGAAGGAGATTAAATCTTAGCTTGATTGCTTCTTGTGGTGCCATGTGTTAAGTAATTGCTCCACAAGATTGTTAGAATTGGCTGACACCTAAGAGTGGTGGTGAATTGGGTGTTTGATAATAACTTAAAAACTTTGAAAATATTTTCGCATCTTAGTAGAAGCAGTAATATGAAAGTAATAAATCATAAATCAACTATTAGATATTTAAATAATATGTTCTAGAAATTCAAGAGCTTAGGGAAGAAAGTATCCAAACTGTGATTTATCCTAATTCAGTTCAATCCACGATTAGGCTCCTCCTGAGATTTTCAATCTACTATCTTCTTTTTTAATCCGGGCACAAGAAAAGCCTTTACAACCTACAAGTTTAGCCAAACACTTGTGAAGCCTTTTACAAATCTCTCACGGAGTTACTCCCACTTATACACCAAAAGGTTATAACTGAGTTACTCTCCCTTACACACACTATAAGGATACAACTTTGATGATTAAAGATTATAATCGATCTTCTCTCTTGAAAGTACATAAGATGAATACTGAAACAAAATACAATCAATCACTCTCTCAAATACACATGATATAGAAAATAGATAAGAACAGAGAGTGTTTGGGTCGAGGTGGATAGCTTATAATATGAGCATGTTAACGTTGGCTTTTTGTTCTCGTCGTCCTTTTGAACTCTGAATGCTCTTATATTTATATTTGATGAAAATTGATGACCGTTTGAGCATTTCAACTTATCCGTTGGAGTGTAGCTACTTCTTTTGTCTGTTTGCTTGAATTTGAAAACTAGTCATTATGAACATTGGATGCTACGCTACCATAAAGTCAACTTTTGTCTCTTCACATCATCCCTTCAATTTATTCTTGGAGAAATGCATTAAACACTACTACAATGAAGTGTTAGAGTGATTAGAAGCAAGAGGAATGAGTTACACAATCATTCCTATGATTTTTGGAATCTTCGAGACATTGTTCTGTTCTCCTCAGAAGCATTACTCGAGTGATCCAAGGTCATCAGTCGAGTAATCACTCGAGTGATCCCCTTCAAAATCAGGCAGAGAGCATTGAAGTCATTTTCCAATTGCATCACTTGAGTAATCTTGGGACATCACTTGAGTATCTCTTCATTTTAATTCAAAACATGTCAAATAATATATCATCAGAATGCTCTTGCCATCTACATTCCAATGCAATAAGAATCAGCTCCAAACTCATTGTAAGATGAAAGTTATGATCTAAATGGTGACTACTTCACTAGACAGTGTCTGAATTCACCAGCGTCAACTTCTTGCAGGCATAACTCTTAGTATATAACTCCAAATTTGACAAATTACCTATCCATGGAAAGCTCTTTAAGTTAATTTTATATAGCACCAGTTTCATTGCAATCTTATATCTGTTTGGGAGTTATGTCCAAATGCCAAAGCTGTCCTGGAATACGACGGTGATTTATATGTCAACTTCAACATATCATATATCTCTCATATAAACTCCTTTTAATGTGATTTTGGTGTCCATAGTTCGTGTTGAGACTCTATTTCATATGAAATTGGTTTTACCTTAATCTGACATGTGGTTAGAGAGATATGGCTAAAATACTAAACCTTTGTTATGCTATGGGAAAATAGAGCACATCAGAATGCTCATCACTCAAGTGGTGACTCGAGTGATGCCTTCTAAAACTTGGCAGAGAGCCAAAACTCAAGGGAATACCTTGGAAAAGTTCCATAACTTCTATATAAGTCATTTTTGCTTCGTATTGACCCATTTCAACCTCCGGTATCGCTTTTAAGAGCTTGAATCTTGATATTCTCAATTGATATTGCAAGTTCTTCTTTCTTCAACCTCTTTCTTCTTGATTTTCCTCTTGATAATCATTCTTCATAACCTAACTAGATATCTACTTGAATTGATGATCATTCTTCATAACCCAAATAGATATCTTCTGGAATATCTTCAATCTTCTTCTTTCTTTGCTTGACTAATTAGATATCTTCTTGAAAATGTTCAATCTTCTTCTTTCTTTGCTTGACTAATCTACAAGATATGCAACATTAAATATAGTAGTTAGTTAATGTAGAAGATAAGTATATTATACAAACTTTTTGCTCTTAATATTTGACATAATCAAAACTAATCATATCTAACAAAGATCACATGTATCCAAAAGTGAATGGGTCTTCCTTTTCTCCCTCCTAGGTGGCACTAAAATGGTCAGGGGAAGGAAGGGACCTGACATTTTTCCCAGACTCCAGGGTCAGTGTTCGAGAAAGTCAAGTACCTGACTGGACCGAGGAACGGTGGATTCCCCAAAATCAGGCACTAGGTGGCACGCTCCTGGGACGCCAACACAAAAGGCATAAAGGTGGTGTAATGATGAGAGACACTTGTCACCTCCTTTTTTGGCGAACACAAAAGTGGATTTGTTCTTTGTCATGATTAAGGGACACATGTCATGTTCTTATTTAGCCAACAAAAAAGTTATTATATCATGAGTCATCATTGCTTACTTTATTAAAGTTACTTTGTTGGTGCATACTTGATATTCTACTTAGAACTGGGGCACGCATATCAAGGCACGCCACGCGACATTCTAATCCCTTAAATCTCAAAAATGGCGCCTCTGTGCTCTGCAGCCACTGATGAATTTTCCTCCAATTACTTACACTCGTATTTTACACTCCTAACTCCTCGATTTCTGCGAATGACACGATGGGGTATCTGGGAGTTCCGAGGGGGGCTCTACCTTTATTTATAAATTTTGAGCCTCAAAATTATTCCCCTTTTCAAGGATAAATCCTAGTCCTAAATTAGTCGAGAATTAATTTCATACAAAATTCTCAAAGCGATTGCGCTAATATTATTTACACCAGCTTTTGGAATTCCTAGCCCTTATATGAATTTTGAGATATTGCAAGTATCACTTTTTGTTTTGGAAACAGGATTAGTTATCAAATCACTTTATATTGGCAATCCAAAAAAGTGATAGAGCGTCTTAAGATTGTTTTTCATGCGTATTTTTGAGCTACTGTTGTTAAAAACTCTAATTTGAAACTGAAGCCTTCATTTCTTATACATATTTGGTGCAATATGACAATAATATCCTCTAAAACATGCAGGATTATTACAAAAGAGATTGAGTTTATAGAGCCAAAGACAACAAACTTAATTAAAAGCATGATTAAGGTGATCAATAGTTATTAATTAGCAAAGAAAATTTTTGACTCCAGAGATCACAATTTAGAATTAATCAACAAATTTATTTATTTCTTCAAAGCTTCCTAATTTCCACTGTTTTGGCTAAAAGGAAAATGGCTTTCTACCGTTTCTTTGAGGCTCACTTCAAGCGGAATAAATTCAATTCCAAACGTCTTTGTCTTTTCTTTTGAAATTTTAACTTTGGGATCAAGGGTTTATCATCTGCACACCTAATAAGTTTTTTGACAAATTAAGAAATTAAATAAGCAATTAATTTATCATTAAAAATACTTGAACTTATTTTTTGGGTAAAAAAATTCTTGAACTTCATAGATTATATAGCAGTTAGCAAGAGATTTACATGGATCTGGATCCTCTTATAGTTAATCTCTATCTCATTTTCCTCTTGGAATCCCCTCTTCACCCTAAGATTGAAAAAAATGATGGATTCAAATTAAATATATTGTAATATATATTTATAATATTATATAAAAATAAATTTAAATGGTTAACATTTGATTTTAACAACTCACATATGTAGTTTATACAAAGTAAACAAATAATTTATAAAAAAAATATTAAATATGAACCATTCATTATCTTTTATTTAAGAGTAGAGGTAAGATTCCGAAAGGAAAAAAGGAGAAAGAATTTTAAGAGGTTTTTGCGAGTGATCAAATTAAATAAGAATCTAACTCACCCAAAAATAAACATTTGTGTTGAATAATGTAGAGTAGACAGAATAAGTTTAAGCTTCTTTCTCTGTTTCCGTTCTTTGTTTGAAGTTATTTTGTATACAATAAACAAAAAGAAAAATTGACATAAACCATTTGTTTTAGAGAGAGAACATCTAGGTTCATACTCATGCCACTTTTAGTAATGTGATTTTAATAAATCAAAACAAAAATACATTTTCTTTCTATTAGCCTTATAAATAGGAACATATAAGGATGGGTATATTCCTTTATCTCAATAGATACCCCCCACAAAAGAGGAAAATATAATCCTTTTTATTTTCTATATTTTTTGTTTTATATGAATGATAGTGATCTAACACGGAACCTTTTGACCATTCTGTACGTTGTCGTCTTCACGTCTAGGAGTAGAAGGGCGCTACATGTATGTGTGCGTGATTAGTTGAGGAAGTAACCATTGTGGTCTGAGTCTATTCAATTAATCATGATCATTAATCAATAAAAATTTTGAACATCTCAACCACCCTTTAAACAAAATCATCCTAGCTTGCAAAACAATATTACATAGTATAACTTAAAATTTAAGTTTCGGATATATGGAGGGGTCGATGACGCTGTTCAACTATTATTTACAATATTTGTTAATATATTTATTTAATATGGATTAGGAGACAAGTTCATTTTAATCCAAAAAAAAAAATTCAAAGTCATGTTCACTGAACAAATCCCAGCTAGCTGGTAAGCATTGTAATACACCAATCACATGCAATCATCAGCCAAAACAAAACTATAGGGTTTGTTTCTTTTTTTATTTTTTTATTTTCAAAACTGCTTTATAAAACTTTTTTAAAAAGCAGTTTTTAAAAACAAAAAAAATTGGTTAGATAGTTGTTTGAAAAAAAAAAATTGGTTTTTTAAGTGAATGATGATGACATGGTAGTGGTCAGTGTTAGACGTGGTGTGTAATAATGAATAGGGAGAAATACTTAGGTATTTCGAGAGTATCAGCTTATCCATACTCTATCCAATCAGAATTCTTCAACTCAAATAATTTTAAATCTACGTGTCAGCCAACTGTTTTATATTATTTTTTTGTTTAAAAAATTAAAAATATCCGGGGTTTTGTAGATTACTCGGCTGCCCCTCTCTTCTTCCTTCACCCCACCCCCCTCTTCTCATTGTTCAGAGTTGTGCTTCTTTCTTCATCGGAGTGTGACCCCAATGATGGCCATGGAAGAGAGGTTAAAGATCGATAGCAAGTTTTATAGATTTGCTTCAGATTGAGAAAATATTATCCCCAAAACTGTAGCCTTTTCTGGATCTACCCAAATCATAAATCTCTAGTAATTGAGATTGAAGAAAGAAATCCCCTCGATTCCTCTTGAATGCAGAATGCAGATCCAAGTAATTACTTATAGCCCTTGAGAGAAGCATTTTTTATGTTAACAAGAAATTGGGATGAATCTCTTGACAAAATGTAAACTTTATCTGCAATAAGTATCGAACTAAGCCAAGAACTGCAAAATAATACAAATCCATCAAAAAGAGAATGCATAAAAATGATTCACATCACACAGGCTGTGAATAACATGAAAAAGGTCATCCTTTTTGGGCTCACGCTGGTGCTTTTCTTCTTGTGTTCACTTGCATCTCCCATTGAGAGAGTCTAACAATGATTGAGAGGGAAAAGGCTGTTAAACTCCAAAATCCATAATGGATTCAGATTTGCATCGTTATCATGGCAGCAACCGCCGGCTCATGAGAAGAAAATAGGTACAGGGAGAGGAGAGGGTGAAGAGAAGAACCAGAGGAGATTCAGGAAGAGAGAGAAGAGGGACAGTATTGGAAATCACCAAATCCTAGTTATTTTTATTTCTTAAAAACAATAAATTAATGGAAACATTTAGGTTGACATGTGGATTATAATTAATTGAGTTGGAATATTTTCATTAGTGAGAGTTTAGATTAATTGGTACTCTGAGAGTATGTAAGTATTTCTCATGAATAGGTGGTGGCCTCAATCAATAAGAAATAGAAAAAAAAAAAACTGTGTTTCTTCTTAGTTTTTAAAACAACTTTTTATTTTTGGTTTTAAAAAGCAACTCAATGAAAACAGCTTTTTTAAGTTTTGCTTTTTTATTTCTAAAAAAAAATTGTTTTTAAAAACGAAATCAAACATGCTCATTATCTCTCTCTAATATGATGTATATCTATCTACTCTCTAAATTAATGATAAAAGAAAGGCTTGAAGAAAAAAAAAAAAGTATTTCCAATTTTCCACATGCATTCATGGGGATATATATTCATCAAGTTCACACACCTACCAAGCTTGACTTTATTTATTATTAATTTATTAATTAATTTTATGTTTATATTAAAATTAATTGGATCCGCATCATGATCTCCACCGACTCTCCTCTCCCGTTCTACTATAAATTGGAGTCCATCTTCTCTCATTTGCACCAACAACAAAAACTCAGCTCAACAATGTCTTTTCTAAACACTAACTGCCACCAATTGAAAAGCCCGCGATCTATAAACCCCAAGTAGAAAAGCCGCCAGCTTACAAACCACCTATTGAGAAGCCTCCTGTAGAGAAACCACCTGTTTACAAGCCACCCATTGAGAAACCTCCTGTTTACAAGCCTCCAGTTGAGAAGCCACCTATTTACAAGGCTCTCGTTGAGAAGCCACTAGTTGAGAAACCGCCAATTTACAAGCCACCCGTTGAGAACCCTCCAACTCACAGCCACATGTCGAGAAGCCTCCAATTCACAAGCTACCTGTTGAGAAGCTGCCTGTCTACAAGCCACCTGTAGAGAAAGCCCCTATAGAAGCCGCTTGTTGAGAAGCCCCCTGTTTACAAGTCTCCCATTGAGAAACCATAGAAACCACTAGTTTACAAGCCCCTGTTGAAAAGCATCTTGTAGAGAAACCTTCTATTTACAAGCCACCTGTTGAGAAGCCTCAAGTAGAAAAACCACCTATTTACAAGCCACATGTGGAGAAACCACCACCTTATGGTTACTAAGTATCCCATGATTTTTAGCCTACTTTGGTACCCTAAAAATAGAAGCATGTTTTTTCTTAATTTGTCACCAATTGCTGTTTAGTTTCTTATCTATTCTTGTTACCTTTGGCTTTGTGGTGCGTATCGTGCATGGCCATTATGCCTACCAAAAAATTATAGTCTCCCAATTGTAATAATATCTATTATCTATAAAAAAAAAAAAGTTGTCTGATTTGGACACCTTTTTACTAGTATTTATTATTAGATATGATTAGTTTTGGTGATGTCAAATATTAAGAGCAAAACGTTTGCATAATATACTTATTTGTTTCATTAACTAACTACTACATTTAATGTTAGATATCTTGTAGATTATTCAAACAAAGAAAGAAGAAGATTGAAGATATTCAAAGAGATATCTAATTGGGTTATAGAGTCAAAAATAACGATATTGAAGAAAGAAGAACTTGCAAGAACTAATGGAAATTTCAAGAAGAAAGATTAGTCAAGTAAAGAAAGAAGAAGATTGAAGATATTAAAGAAGATATCTAGTTGGGTTATGAAGAATGATCAACAAGAGGAAAATCAAGAAGAAAGAGATTGAGAAAGAAAAAGAAAGAAGAACTTACAAGATCAAATGAGAATATCAAGATTCAAGCTCCTAAAAGTGTACCGGAGATTGTAATGGATTAATATGAACCTAAAATGACTTATACAGAAGTTATGCTACCTCCAAAGGTGATTCCTCAAGTGATCACTAGAGTGATGACCCAGAATCACTGTAGTAACCACTAGAGTGATGAGAATTCTGATGTGCTCTGTTTTCACATAGTAGGACAGAGGTTCAGTATTTTAGTGATATCTCTCTAACCACATGTTGAAATGAGCTAAAACTAGTTTCATATAAAACTAGACTCCCAACACGAAATATACAAACCAAGATCACATTTAAAGGAGTTGAGATGAGGTAGATATGATCTGTTGAAGTTACCACTCAAATCACCATCATATTCTAGAACAGCTTTTGTATTTTGGACGTAACTTTCAAACTACACATCAGATTGAGATAAAACTAGTGTCATATGAAACTAGACTTAAAGAGCTTTCCATGGATAGGTAATTTTTCATATTTCAAGTTATATACTAAGATTCATGCCTTCTAGAAGTTGATGCTTGTGATTTTACACATTGTCTAAGAACAGTAGATACTCTTTGGATCATAAATTTCTGTACACAATGAGTTTAGAGGTGATTCTTCATGCATTGGAATGTAGATGATGATAGCTTTCTGATGATATGTAATTTGCCATGTTTCAAATCAAAATCAAGAGATCACTTGAGTGATGTCCCAAGATTACTTGAATGATCACTCGACTAATGAAGTTGGAGATGCTCTCAGCCAGATTTTTAAGAGGATTACTCAAGTTATCACTCAAGTAATGACCCACGATTACTCGAGTAACCACTCGAGTGATGCGACAGACAATGTATCCGAAGCTTCTGAAAATCAATGGAATGATTGTGTAATTCACTCTTCTTGCTTCTAATCACTCTAACACTTCATTGTATTAGTGTTGAAAGTATTTCTCCAAGAAAACAATGAGAAGATCATGTGAAGAGAATAAGTCACTTTACATAGCGTAACATTCACAAACCACAATGGCTACTTTTCAAAATCAAAGAACGGTCAAACGAAGCTGCACAACTCTAAATGACAAGTTGAAATGGTTCCAACGGCTATCACAAATTCATCTATAAACATAGGAACATTTAATAAAGAGAAACAACAATGACAACACAACAACGCAAAACATTCTAAGATTATGAATCATCCACTTCTACCTGAATACTCTATGTTCTTATATATTTTCTATATCATGTATATTTGAAAGAGAGATTATTTGTACTGTACGCTAGTGTTCATCTTATTCACTTCTGAAAGAGAAGATTGATTGTAATCTTTCATCATCAAAGTTGTATCCTTCTGGTGTGTAAGAGGGAGTAATCGATTGTATCCTTACAGTGTGTAAGGGGGAGTAATCGATTGTATCTTTACAGTGTGTAAGGGGAGTAACTTGGTGAGAGAATTGTAAAAGGCTTGGCAAGTGTCCGGCTAAACACTTGGGATAGTAAAGGCTTTTCTTATGCCCTGATTAAACAATAAGATAGTGGATTTGAAATATCAGGAGGAGCTTGGGGACTAGACGTAAGTCATCGAGGATTAGACCGAACTAAGATAAATCACAGTTTGCATACTCCCTTCCTTAAACTCTTATATTCTGGCATATATTAACTATTGATTTATAATTCATTACTTTCATACTTATTGCTTTCATGAAGATGCAAAAAGATTTCCAATGTTCTTAAGTTATTATCAAACACCCAATTCACCCCCTTCTTGGGTGTCAGCTAGTTCTAACATTTGGTATCAGAGATGAATTCTTGTTTAAAGGACTTAACCATCTCAAGAGCTTAGAATGACTGATTTTGGGTGTTATATGCTTTCTGAAGGTTTTGACTGTACAATTCCACCTATTTTGAAAGATATTGATTTTTGGTTTTGGAAAGCTAGAAGGACATCTTTTACAAAATGCTTTGATTATGATATATGGGATGTTTTGACAAACGTCTTTGATTTCAAACCAAGAAAGGATTGGACAGAAAGAGAAAAGAATATTTTCATTGAACATTAGAGAAATGAAAATTTTGTATAGTGCTTTAACCGAAAATAATTTTGAGAAAATTAGAATTTGCTCTACTACTAGATATACTTAGGATACTCTTGATTCTATCTATACTTCTAACAAGTGTGTTGAACTTGAAAGTATTGACAGTTCATGTGAAACTGTAAGCTGCATACTTGCGGTTCATTAACAAATGAAAGTTGACAACGAAGAAAGAGAAATCATAGAACACTTCCATGATCTTGTCAATATAGAAGAACAAGAGGAGGATGATTCCCAAGAAGAGCTCATTACGGACAAATTTGATGGATCATCCTCTAAAGCTCAAGATGCACATATAGTAAACAATTCCAATTCTTCTAGAGTTATTTTAAAAACTTATTTTCAAAGTTTGCATAAAATTGGTTTCCAACCAATTATTGATTCTATTGAGAAAAGAAAAAAGGTTTTCAATCATGTTGGAAATTCATATGGGAAGAAAGAACTTAGACAAACTAATCATTTGATATCGTATTTTCTTGATCGATACAACACTCACATAAAATCTCATAATGCGTATCATCATATTATTTGCAATTATTGTGGTAAATCATGTCATATTTCTCACACATGCTATATTAAGAGAAATTCTAATGTGAGAAATAAATATGTTTGGGTTCCGAAAAGATAAGTAAAGTCAAATGCTAACAATCAAGGACCCAAGTATAAGTGGGTACCAAAATGTCCACCTAGTACTTTATATGTGCAGATTGATCATAAGAATAATGGACATAAGGGTATGGAGAAGATAAAGAAAAAGCCAAGAGTTTCTCATGCACCAATAAAGAGGTTTATATCATCTATATCGAAAAGGATAACTCTCAGAGCACCCATTGCTGGAACTGCAAAGTTTAACCATAAAGAATGGCAATGGAGAAAATAAATATGTTCCACCTCAATAATGGACTACCATAGTATACCATTCAACTATCTCGAGGAGAACAAGAAAAGGAGGATATTTCAAGCATCAAGTAAAAAACTCCTGGAGTCTATATATTTTGAGAGAAGGTTGTCAGCACCCAAAGCAAGATATTCATAGTATCAACATCATAAAAAGATGCAATGGGTAAGCAAAAGCAATCCTCCAAATATCTAAGGTAAAGGTACACAATGATAAAACCTTCTATGCTATTGTCTATAATATTTATTGAGGTTTTATATTTTGAAATCTTAGGAATGAGCATTACAAACTATTTAAAATTATGTTTTCACATCCCTTAAAAAGCCAGTTAATAGATTTATCTATAAAGGGGTTTCAATGCTCAACAGGTTAATTATTTACGCATATATAATGATTTGAAAAGAAAATATTTATTTTATGCATGTTTAATTCGTTATGCTCAATTTCCTTGAATTAATTATATTCTTAGAGTATGTGAATTTTATCTTGATTTCTACAAGCTAACAAGAAATGGATCCAAGCAAGGTTGGATACCATGAAGAAAAAGAAATTTATACGGCTTTGTAAGATAAGAAAAAGCTTTTCAAGACTATAGCCACATGAAAACAAATTCATATCTTGATGATGCTGAATTATGGAGTTTGGATTTTGGTGCTATGTATACAAAGGAGGAAAATCAATATTATTCCACCAAAACCAAGCAAGCTATCGCAAGGACAAGAAGAATTATGGTGATATCTAATCCTTACTCTATATCTTTTCATATCTTGTGCTTATATGAACTAAACTGGGTAATGAATACTTGCTCATTATTCCTTATCATTAGCAAATGATCACTTATGGTTTTCAAAATGTATTTTCAGTTCGCTAAATGGATTAAAAATGAAATAATCTTTCTATGCATTGGAGGTTTGAAATACTCATTTAAAAAACTTGCTTAGATTTCAATCCATCTTATTAGTGCATACATATGATTTGAAAATTATTCATATTTTGTTTGCATTCAAATCGGTTTCAAACTTGGAAGTTAATATTTTTGAATACTAAAAGTAAAAAATGCTTCAAATTCATCCACCAAAGTATTTCCCCATCATTGACATATTGATAATTGATCTTAAATGTGTTATCCAATGCTTGAACTCCTCAACCATTATTTTCTAACAAGTTGGACCTTATGTCTAACTAGTTAACTATCTATATGAGTTTCAAGTGTATCTTCTAGAAAAGAATTCAATATGTGAAAGCCTTATGCCTAATACACAAATACTTATTGGCCAAGTTATTCCAACCATTATGAATGTTCATTAATGCATTGAATCTTAATGCATTAACCATTAATGTGGAATAACTTACTTGGATAATATTCTAGACCTCTAGTCATTTGGACTAATGAGTATGTGCTTAATCATTCATAATTCATTTGTACTCATTTTGTTGCTTGAATACTTTAACCATTGATATCGACTATCTTTGAATAACCAGTGTCTTGTATTCAAATCCTTGAGTTGAATATTCATATCCTTCAAAACACAACGGTAAGTGTCAAGATAATATATGGATCAATAGCAAAGTCATGATACTTATATATGTCCATCAAGTTAATCCTTTTGGTTATCCATATGACTCTTGCTCTTTGGAATATTCTCCAACATGTTAACTCTAATTATTAACATGTTTTAATTTCTTAGTTGAACTACAAAGTGAAGCTTTCTAATATATATTTTATAACTATTGACTTCCACCATTTTTAACATGAGCATCAATTGTACAAATGTTTCAAAAATAAGTTTTTGCATATATTCAAAATTCCAATTTCATCATGTATTATCATGATTTGAAATTGCATTTGAGATTTTGAAACAATTTGCATATTTTATTATCATTCTTGAAAAATTTGATTTCATTCATAATTTATTACTCCATAAAAGTTGATGAAAACTTTTATGGATATATCTATAACTCTCTTTTGATCTCACTCACATGCCTTGCATGAAAGTTTTATCAATGACTTATTTTCTATATAAAGTGTATTTACAAATTGTCATTGATATTGAAAACCATCATTGTTGGTATTATTTGTTCGTTGCCCTTTAGGATTCAGTGGCTTGAATTTATTTAATTAGGTAAAATTATATCTTGGCCTTTGTTGATTATTATACTCTTTGCTCAAATATCATATGATTCAAATGCATAAAAGCATAAGAGTTATAATGTCTAATACTGTATGGACCCAAGAGAAAGTTGGGTACCAAAGAGCATATATTTATACTTTTGTAGGAATTGATCAAAATGCTCTACTTCTGGATACAAAGATCAAAGGCTAACAGAGGAGGCGTGACTGGAAATATTGCAGTGTGAGCAAAAGTTAAATTTGTGGTATTACTCAATTGATGACTCAAGTAACACCCCATCATTAGCAAGTAACTAGCTAGTAGTGCAATCACAGAAAGAGAAAGAGGAAGAAAACCTTTTAGTGGGCCTAGTGGAATTCAATTCGAAGAAGCTAAAGCAGAGAGACCAAGGATACTCATGAGTTGGATTCATACTTCCAAACTATAAGCCTTTGCTATCTAGCCATCTTCACTACTGCCAAAAGCAATTAGACATCTCTACTGCAACATGAAGCCTACTGAGTTATTCTCTGTGGAAGGAGTTGTGATTGAGGAGACGTTAAAAACAAAAATCATTAGACCAAAAGAGTCACTAGGGATTCTTGATTTCAATCATATCTCTATGTGTGATCTTCACAGGATTATTTGATATACTTACACCACAGCTATGATAAACAAGGCCAATTCAATCACTTCATCAAAGGATTATCACATAATGGCCTCTATCATTAGCAAGAAGGAAAGAAAGACTGGAGAGATTGTCTTTCAAAGAACAAGAAGCACATATATACTTTTGCAAGGCATACTCCAATTGCATACCCTCATTTGGTATCTCTACTCCTCAGAGCTAACAAAATATGGTACCTAGAGCCAAATGAGCTCCTTGTGAGGACTCCTATGGTTGAGAAGCTGTATATCCAAAAGGTGAATATACACTTATACTAGTGGGTGGTACTAGCTAGAGACAGAAAGCAGAACCTAAGGAAATGAGAGATAATAAAGAACAATCCTCACTAGAGCTAAATCAACTAGAGTCTCTTTCGTTGGATTGACCATTCAAACAGACTGAGCTTCACTTGATGTTACCAATTAAAAGCTCATCAAGGTTGTGGATGAAAGAGTTAGGAAGTTATGTACTGTGATTAATCAAAACTTCCAAATGTTGTTTACTAAACATTGGACCTTCAAGTAATCTACAATTACTTCAAGTAATCTGCAATAACTTCAAGTAATCTACAATCACTTCAAGTAATTCGCAATTACTCCAAGTAATTTTGAGGAGCACTCCAAGTAATCTTAGAATTACTTTAAGTAATCAACAATTTGCAATCACTCTAAGTGATTCACAACCACTTAGTTTAAATTACTTAACATCATTCCAAGTTAACACATGAGGCATAGAGGATGGGACCTGAGACTTCAACAATAAATGAGATGTAGCTCTTTGCTAGAGCTGGTCTTCCTGGTCCTTCATTCTTTGGTCCATCTATCCAAGGCTATCTGAGAGAGGAGCTTTAACAATCACACAGAGCTTGCTACGAACACTGTTGAGTTCATTACTTCTGTGAATGACAAGATTGCGCAACTCTGTAACTTGATCAACCAGAACTTTAAGGCCTTATTCTAAGCTCATCTTGGTATACAATGTTCTCACAGAGACTATGCTTCAAAATCCCTTAGTACTGATCACATCATTAGATAGTGAATAGCAAACGATACATCAATGGACTACCAAGGATTATGACCCGAGTAACTACTAGAATACTCGAGTAAGGTATTATATTCTTTAATTCAAATTCTCTGAGTTGCATCACTCAAAGTGAACACTTGAGTGATGACTCAAGTGATACAGGGTTAACATTAAAACTCTGAATAGCTCATCATTTTAAAACATGATCTTCAAATTGTCATACTCATTCTCTCTACAAAATTTCCGATGACTTTACGTATCCAGGAGAGTTATTAACTTATTATTCACAATGATTTTCTTTTAAGCCATAAATTCATTAAGGGGGAGAGACAATTGTTTTCTTGACATATTAATTTTGATTAATAGGGAGAAGGACATTTCTAATTTACTTTCATGTTTACTTCTCTACAAGCATTTCTTCCTTATACTGCAAACTTTTTGCTAATGTCAAATAGGGGGAGAGAAAGGTAAGAAAAATATGTTGCACTTAAAATGGTTTTAGAACTCACACATATTTTTCTTAAAGGATTTTCCATCATTAAAAAGGGGGAGAATATTAGATATAATTAGTTTTGATGATGTCAAATATAGATGTCAAATAATAAGAGCAAAATGTTTGCATCATATACTTATCTTTTTCATTGACTAAGTACTATATTTAAGTTAGATATCTTGTAGATTAGTCAAACAAAGAAAGAAGCAGATTGCAGATATTCAAAGAGATATCTAATTGGGTTATAGAGTAAAAAAGAACGATATTGAAGAAAGAAGAACTTGCAAGAACTAATGGAAATTTCAAGAAGAAAGATTAGTCAAGTAAAGAAAGAAGAATATTGAAGATATTCAAGAAGATATCTAGTTGAGTTATGAAGAATGATCATCAATTTAAGAAGATATCTAGTTGGGTTATTAAGAATGATCATCAAGACAAAAATAAAGAGGAAAGAGATTGAAGAAAGAACAAGAAAGAAGAACTTGCAAAATCAAATGAGAATATCAAGATTCAAGCTCTTAGAAGTGATACCGGAGTGCTGTTCTAAACACTTGTTAGTGCTTCTTATTGGAGTGGTGTTTCTCACCACTTCTAGCTTTGCTGATTACTATCCGCTGCCACAAATTGAAAAGCCCCCAATCTATAAACCTCTAGTAGAAAAGCTGCCAGTTTACAAACCACCTACTGAGAAGCCTCCTATAGAGAAAACACCTGTTTACAAGCCACCCATTGAGAAACCTCCTGTTTAAAAGCCTCTAGTTGAGAAGCCACCTGTTTACAAGGCTCCCGTTGAGAAGCCACAAGTTAAGAAACGGCCAACTCACAAGCCACCCATCGAGAAGACTCCAACTCACAAGCCACCTGTAGAGAAGCCTCCAATTCACAAGCTACCTGTTGAGAAGCCGCCTATCTACAAGAAATATGTAGATAAGCTACTTGTTGAGAAGCCCCCTATTTACAAGTCTCCCTTAAGAAACCATATAAACCACTAGTTTACAAGCCTCCTATTGAGAAGCATCCAGTAGAGAAACCTCCTATTTACAAGCCTCATGTGGAGAAACCACCAACCTATCAACCACCACCTTATGATTACTAAGTATCCCATGATTTTTAGCCTATTTTGGTACCCTAAAAATAGAAGCATGTTTTCTCTTAATTTGTCACCAATTGCTATTTAGTTTCTCATTTATTTTGCGTTAGCTTTGGCTTTGTGGTGAGTATCGTGCATGGCCATTATGGCTACCAAAAAGTTATAGTCTCCTAACTGTAATAATATCTATTATCTATAAAAAATGTTATCTAATTTGGTCATCTTTCTACTAGTATTTATTATTAGATATGATTAGTTTTGATGATGTCAAATATTAAGAGCAAAATGTTTGCATAATATACTTATCTTTTTTATTGACTAACTACTACATTTAATGTTGGATATCTTGTAGATTAGTCAAGCAAAGAAAGAAGAAGATTGAAGATATTCAAAGAGAGATCTAATTGGGTTATGGAGTCAAAAAGAACAATATTGAAGAAAGAAGAACTTGCAAGAACTAATGGAAATTTCAAGAAGAAAGATTAGTCATGTAAAGAAAGAAGAAGATTGAAGATATTTAAGAAGATATCTAGTTGGGTTATGAAGAATGATCATCAATTCAAGAAGATATCTAGTTGGGTTATGAAGAATGATCATCAAGAGGAAAATCAAGAAGAAAGAGATTGAAGAAAGAAAAAGAAAGAAGAACTTGCAAGATCAAATAAGAATATCAAGATTTGAGCTCCTAGAAGTGATACCGGAGGTTGGAATGGGTCAATATGAGGCTAAAATAACTTATACAGAAGTTATGCTACCTTCAAAGGTGATTACTTGAGTGATAACTCGAGTGATATGCCACTGCCTCATTTTGGAGATGATCACTGGAGTGATGACCCAGAATCACTCCATTGACCACTAGAGTGATGAGAATTTTGATGTGCTATGTTTTCGCTCACCAGGATAGAGGTTTGGTATTTTGGTAATATCTCTTTAACCGCATGTCGAAATGAGCTGAAACTAGTTTCATATGAAAATATACTCCCAACACTAAAATAACATACCAAGATCACATTCAAAGGAGTTCAGATGAGGGAGATATGATCTGTTCAAGTTGCACTAAAATCAGCGTCGTATTCCAGAAAAGCTTCGGTATTTTGGACATAACTCTCAAACTACACATCGGATTGAAATGAAACTAGTTCCATATGAAACTATACTCAAAGAGATTTCTATGGATAGGTAAGTTGTCGTATGTCAAGCTATATACTAAGATTTATGCCTTCTGGAAGTTGATGCGCGTGATTTCAAACATTGTGTAAGAATAGTAGATACTCTTTGGATCATAGCTTTCTATATACAATGAGTTTGGAGGTGATTCTTATTGCATTAGAATGTAGATGATGAGATATTTCCGATGATATGTAATTTTCCATGTTTCAAATCAAAATCAATAGATCACTCAAGTGATGTCCCAAGATTACTCAAGTGATCACTCGACTAATGAAGTTAGAGATGCTCTCGGCCAGATTTTAGAGAGGATTACTCAAGTGATCACTCGAGTAATGACCCACGATTATTCCAGTAACCACTCGAGTGATGCAACAGACAATGTATCTAAAGCTTCTGAAAATCAATGGAATGATTGTGTAATTCACTCTTCTTGCTTCTAATCACTCTAACACTTCATTGTATTAGTGTTGAAAGTATTTCTCCAAGAAAACAATGAGAAGATCATGTGAAGAGAAGAGAAGTCACCTTACGGATCGTAACGTTGACCAACCGCAACGGCTAGTTTTGAAAATCAAAGAATGGTCAAATGAAGCTACGCGACTCCAACGGAAAAGTTGAAATGGTCCCAACAGCTATCACACATTCATCTATAAATATGGGAACATTTAAGGAACGGAAACAACAATGAGAACACAACAATTCAGAACATGCTAAGATTATGAATCATCCACTTCTACCCGAATACTCTCTGTTCTTATCTATTTTCTATATCATGTATATTTGAAAGAGAAATTATTTGTATTGTACTTCATTGTTCATCTTATTCACTTTTGAAAGAGAAGATTAATTATAATCTTTCATCATCAAAGTTGTATCCTTACAGTATGTAAGGGGGAATAGTCGATTGTATCCTTACAGTGTGTAAGGGGGAGTAACTTGGTGAGAGAACTGTAAAAGGTTTCTTAAGTGCCCGACTAAACTTATGGTATTGTAGAGGCTTTTCTTGTGCCTGGATTAAACAAGAAGATAGTGGATTTGAAATATCAAGAGGAGCCTAGAGACTAGACATAGGTCATCATGAATTCGACCGAACCAGTATAAATCACAGTTTGCATACTTTCTTCCTTAAACTCTTGTATTTCTAGCATATGTTAACTGTTGATTTATGATTCATTACTTTCATACTTATTGCTTTCATTAAGATGCGAAAAGATTTCCAAAATTCTTAAGTTATTATTAAACACCCAATTCACCCCCTCTTGGGTGTCAATTAGTTCTAATATTCATTACTATATATATAAGTAGCTACAGTATATGATTTAGAGTAAAATATTCCATTTATGATTATCATCGCAATTATCATTCAGGTTACGCAATTCAAGTTATTTAAACTGTCCTAATTTATTTATTTTTGTTGCATTTGATAGCCATTCAATCCATTTTATCAGATCAAAATCTGTATATAATTGCTTAAAATTTTATTAAAAATTAAATAAATTAATTTCAGAATATTGAATAAAAAGCCACTAAAATTTAATTTCTAATATTAATTGTGTCATAATTCATTTGAATGTAAAATATGTATCAACAAGAATATAATTAAATCCTAAACTCTAACTTTTTATCGTCAACGAAGAAAACAAAAGAAAAATAAAAGGGATACGATTTTGTTTGCAGCACAACGACCAAATACACCACGAATAACGGAGTAAGCTCTTTATTTTTTTTTAAATTGGTTTTAGTTTAGTGAATGTGCCAAAAATAATATAAAGGCCGTTTGGTTAGGATGAATTCAAAATTTTGAGTCTGACAACAAGCAGTTCCTGTAACAAATTTGAGAGACTGAGTTATAATTTAGTTAAAACTATATGTACCAAAAAAATTAATTTTCCCTTAGTTATATAATGTAATCTCATTTTATTAGATAACAAAATATTTTTCTTGATGCATAGTATATGCAAAAAAATAATCCACTCATCAATTGGAAGATACCAAACTTAATTAACCAATAATTAATTTGGTCAAATTAACTCAATTTGCCTTTGGTCAGAATTCAGTACTTTACCAACAAAAAACAAATTCTGCACTGGAGTTTTAATTTTGTGGAATAATATATAAAAAACTATCTCCAATGGATTTCTAATGATATTTCAATTTGATATGGTAATGCAAAATATCAAATCATTATATAAAAACGAAGTAATTAAAGCTCTAATATGCAACTTCTAGCCTTAAGCCTTAAAATTAGTTATCACAATTTTTTTTTTTTTTTTGTCTTTGGTCAGAATTCAGTACTTTACCAACAAAAAACAAATTCTGCACTGGAGTTTTAATTTTGTGGAATAATATATAAAAAGCTATCTCCAATGGATTTCTAATGATATTTCAATTTGATATGGTAATGCAAAATATCAAATCATTATATAAAAATGAAGTAATTAAAGCTCTAATATGCAACTTCTAGCCTTAAGCCTTAAAATTAGTTATCACAATTTTTTTTTTTTTTTTTTGCAACAAGATTAGTTACCAAATCACTTTAAATTTGCAATCCTAAAAAGGGATAGGCCATTTTTATATACTACCTCATGTCCTTAATATAACATCTTGTTCGCAGTATAAATTGTAATACAAACAAAAGCTTATATTAAGAACTAGAGGTAATATTGTTTTTAATATTCTAGCTACTATTGATAAACATTCTAATTTGGAACTGGAGCCTTTATTTCTTACAAATATTTGTTGCAATATTACAATAGTATCCTATGAAACATGCATTATTATTACAGTAGAGATTGAGTTTGTTATAAAACCAAAGACAACAAAATTAATAAAAAAGCAAGATTAAAATGATCAATATTTATTGATATCGATAATTCGACTCCAATTATAGATGACAATTTAGAATTCAACGAATTTCTTTTCTTTAAGGCTTTCCACTATTTCTTTGAGGCTCACATCAAGCGGAATAAACTCAATTCCCAACGTCTTTGCCTTTTCTTTTGAAATTTGAAACTTTGGCACCAACGGTTTATCATCTGCACACCTGATAAGTTTATTGAGTAAAATTAGCAATTAGTTCATCATTAAAAAAAAAATCTTGAACTTCATAAATATATATAGCTAGACTTGTACAGGTAATGATCAAATTAATAGGAATCTATTTCACAAAAATAAAGAAAATATATTATGTATAAGGTAGAATATGTTTCCCTATTTGTGTCCATTCTTTGTTTGAAATCATTTCATATACAATAAACAAAAAAAGAAAAGAAAAGACATAAGCCCTTCTTTTAGAGAGAGAACCCCTCTCCACTCGCAGATCTCAGAGAAAAAAGATTAATAGTAGTTAAGTTCAGTCATGTTATTTTATTTACTGATAGATTGAAATATACTGCCATAGATCACCAGTAGAGACAATTATAATACCTTCAAAACTACAGATAATGTAATCTTTGATATTCAAAGGAAAGATCGGATCATTCATAAACTTACAAAAACATTAGAGAAAAATACATGCGGCCAAGCAATGTGTGTGTTTCATACATTCATTTTTAAAATTATAGAAATTAAATACTCCCTCCGATCCTAAATTTATGTACTAATTAAGGTTTGTTTTAATCCTAATTATGTAAGACACAATTTACTTTGTTTCTAAAATTTATAATATATTCTCATGCCATCCTATTGATCACATATATTAATGAAATGTCTTCATATGGGGTAATTTCCATTGTGTAAATGATTAAAATAGATATCATAAGAAAAATCATTATGTGTGTGTGTGTGTGTGTGTGTGTGTGTGTGTTTTTAACAAACAACTAAATTAATTTTTGTAGTCTTCGTAAATTAGTTATATAGCTCATCCATTTAATCAATAGAGACTATTTGAACTTACTTTTGAGGAAGTTGCAGCGTTGGATACAAGTCATGTAGAATCTTGACAACATCAGAGTAGTGTGCAACTCTCTCAGCTAAAATATATCTTCCATTAGCTAAAGGAATTTCAAATGCTTGAATATGGGCATTTGCAACATCTTTCACATTCACAAACCCAAAAACACTATTTGGAAATGTCTTTGCACCTACATCAAGCAAAAGATGACAGAAGTAATTAATATCAATCACAGCAACAAGTCTTATCCTATTTAGTAACCTCAGTTGTAGAAATGTTGTATGACGCAAAGATCTAACAACCAATAACATGATTTGGCCCAAAGTGAGAGTTAAGAACACACACACACACACCCTCTATTCCTAAATATAAGAGATTTTTTTAGGAATGGCTTGTTTCTATTTATAAGAGATGCAAACATGATATCTAAAATTTTTAGTATTATATTCCATGTTTATCCATGTTAATTATTGGTTAGTGTTATGAATATGTTAGGTATATTAGGAGTATTATTAATTGGGCTCTTTACGTACTGGTTATTGGGCCTGTTCTGTTGTATTTCTATTGTGTTTGTATGGGCTCAAGATTATACTATAAATATGTTAGCTTGATTATGTAATAGAGTGATCCTGCATTTCATATTAGCTGGTCCATACTTTGTAAGCTCACATGGTATCAGTGTCTCAGTGTACTTTACTCAATTAAAAAGGCTGTGGGATGAATACACTCTTTTAGTTCCTCTTCCTAATTGCAAATGCTCTGACTCCACAGAATATGTGAAGATCGTCGAGCAGAAATGCCTCCTCCAATTTTTGACGAGGTTAAATTACTCATATCAACAAGTCCCATATTCTTCTTATGTCTCCCTTACCCAGTGTCACCCAAGCTTGCGCTATGGTGACTCAAGAAGAAGACCAACGTACTATCTCTGTTTTGGGCCTCAGCAACCCTATAGAAGCTGCTGCCATCTTTGATAAGGGCTCACGTCAAGTCCATGGTAGAGGATGTGGTCGCTCCTAAGACCAATGCACTCTCATTGTAATCATAAGGGACACAAGCGTGAGTCATGCTATAAATTAATAGGGTATACGGACAGGGGAAGTGTAGCACGACAGAACAACCAAGCACATCAAGCCATCCCTTACTTCACAACAATAGAATCAAATTCTTCAACTTCTGAGGAAGCAGTCAGAGGAGATTGCTGTTAGGACCACTGACTACGTTGAGGAAACCATATCAAGTTCAATAAGTGCTCTCCCTCAAAATTTATCTTATTCTAATTGGATTTTAGATTCTGGTGCGACTTGTCATGTCGTGAGTAATCTCACTTTACTAGAATGTGTGAAGGTATATTCTGGCCCTCTTAGAAAAATAAAAATTCCCAATGGAGAACAAATTATAATAACACACACTGGAACTGTGCGATTATCTGATCAAATTGTGCTATATGATTTCTATTATTGTAAAGAACACTGCTATAACCTTATTTCTGTTTCAAAATGTGCAGCAACTTAATTGTATTATTTCCTTTCATCCTGAGTTTTGTATTGTGTAGGAGATATCAACTGGGAAATCCCAGATGATTGGTAAAATTTTTAATGGTCTTTACTTAATTAGACCAACTTCAAAGCTTGAATCTAGTCTGACTTTGCAGAATAATGAATGGAAGAAACAACTCTCAAAATTATGGCATAATAGACTCGATCATGCACCACTAGAAATCCTTAGACATTTAGATATCATAAATAGGGAGAACATTGATTTTTCTGAAGCTACTGTTTGTGTTGTATGCTCTCAAGCCAAGCAAACCCGCTTACCTTTTTCTTCTTCTGTATCCGCTACTAGTTTACCATTTCAATTGGTACATGTTGATGTTTGGGGGCCTTATAAGGAGCTTACCTATTGTGGACACAAGTATTTTCTAGCCATTATGGATAATTTTACTAGATGTACTTGGATTCTTCTAATGTTAAATAAAAGTGATAGTGTGCAATGTCTCAATAATTTTGTTTCTTATGCTGATAATCAGTTTTCCAATAGCATAAAGAAAATCCGAACTGATAATGGCCTAGAATTTATTAATAATCAAGTTCAAGATTTTCTTGATGCTAAAGGAATAATTCATGAGAAAACATGCCCATACACTCCTCAACAAAATGGAATGGTCGAGAGAAAATATAGGCATTTATTAAATGTTGCCCGTAGCTTCCTTTTTCATTCTGGGGTTCCAATTAAGTTTTGCGGGGAGAGTGTGTAAACTGCTGCTTTTCTTATCAATCAAACACTTTCCAAAGCTTTGAATTTCAAAACCCCTTATGAAATGCTTTACAACAAACAACCAGATTTGAGTTTTCTCAAAGTCTTTGGGTGTCTATCCTTTGCTACTAATCAAAGTAATCACGAAAAAATTCATCTAAGAGCTGACCCTTGTGTTTTCATGGGTTATCCCGCTAACCAAAAAAAGGTTTTTTGTTGTATTGCATTAATTCAAAAACTCTCTTTGTTAATAGGCATGTAACATTTAATGAAACCAAGTTTCCTTTTAAAGATTCCTTTAGTAAGGAGTCAAGGGGGGTTCGTACTAAATTGTTGACTTCTAACTATTTTTCATATGAGAGTGCATACTATCCTATTATTTATAATGCAGAACAGGGACATATTGATGTGTGGAATGCTGAATCTAACTTACATGATGCTGGTCCTAGATATGAAACAAGTGTTGATGTTGATCAACATACTAATAATGTGGACATACCTGCCAGGGAGAGAAAATCTCCTTCTTGGCCAAACGATTACATATGTTTAAGACATTTTTCACTGTAATCAAAAGGAGATCTAAGATATAGATACCCCATGCATGAGTATATGACTTATGAGTATGTTTTGGAGACATATAAGGATTATTTGTTGTCAACTGATGTTGTTTGTAAGCCTTGGAGTTTTCAAGAAGCAGCAAGTGATCCTAAGTGGATGGACGCTATGAAAGAAGAGATTAAAGCTCTTGAGCAAAACCACACTTGGGATATTGTTGATCTTCCCGTAGGTAAAAGGCCCATATAGGTTGCAAGTGGGTTTATAAAGTTTAATATACTTCTGATAGTAAGGTTGATAGATACAAGGCACGGTTAGTTGCCAAAGGATATAGCCAACAGGAGGGCATAGATTACTTTGAGACATTTTCCCCTATTGTAAAGATGGTTATTGTGAGATTGGTACTTACCCTTGCTACAATGCATGGTTGGCATCCATTCCAAATGGATATCAACAATGCATTCCTTCAAGGGGATCTACATGAAGAAGTATATATACGAATACCACAAGGATTTGATCAACTTGGAACTCACAAGGTTTGCAAGTTGGTCAAGTCACTATATGGGCTTAAGCAAGCCTCACGTCAATGGAATGCCAAGCTCACAGAAACCTTAATAAAGGGGGTTTTACGGCAAAGTTCATAAAGCAAGAGAATGAGAATGTTACCATTGTATCGGCTTATGTTGATGATTTAGTAATAGCAGGGAATAGCATGGAAAATATTAATGATATTAAATCACACCTACACTAGCAATTTTAAAACAAAGATCTTGGACATCTTAGATATTTTTTGGGATTAGAACTTGTAAAATCTAAGAAAAGTATCTTCCTTAATCAAAGGAAATATGTACTTGAGTTGGACAAAGTCCTTGCAGGTCTCTATGGATTGTAGTGTCAAGTTTACAGCTGCTGGTAGAATGCCTCCTAAACTCAAGAGTAGTAGTAACAAACACATGCAAAGAGAGAAACGTTATTTATAGTTGGATCCTTTGTTACATGCCCATCCAAGTATTGGAGACTTATTGGTAGGTTGTCTTATCTCACGATTACAAGGCCTGACATCTCTTTTGTTGTGTGACTTTGACCCAGTTTATGAGTGCTCCATGGAAGTCTCACATGTAGGGAGCTACACGAGTTGTAAGGTACCTCAAGGGGACACCTAACTTGGGGATTCTTCTGGCACCTACATAACATACAAATTTGGAGTGCTTTGTAGATTTTGATTGGGCAGCTTACCGAGACACTTGAAGGTCTGTAATAGGGTCTGCTATCAAGTTTGGAGGTTCTTTCATTTGTTGGAAATCAAAGAAACAACAAACAATGCCCAAATCGTCCATAAAGGTAGAGTATCGTGCTCTAAGTTCAGCTACTTCTAAGGTCGTTTGGTTGTTGTATTTACCTAAGATTTGAATGTTAAGAATCTAGAACTAGTTTCTGTTTTTTGTGATAGCAAATAGCAATCCACATCGCGAGTAATCCAGTTTTTCATGAACGGATAAAGCATATTAAGATAGATTATTACTTTGTCCGAAAAAAACTTCAACAAGGGATTATTCAACTTTCACATGTTGTTAGTAGGGATCAACTCGCAGATACTTTTACCAAATTTTTAGGAAAGGAAGATCATGTTAGGTTGTTGAGCAAGTTGGGGACTTTTAACTTGTTCGGACACCAGCTTGAAGGGGGTGTTAGGAATATGTTAGGTATATGAGGAGTATTATTAATTGGGCTCTTTAAGTACTGGGCTATTGGGCCTGTTCTATTGTATTTCTATTGTGTTTGTATGGGCCCAAGAGTATACTATAAACATGTTAACTTGATTCTGTACTAGACTGATCCTGCATTTCATATCAGCTAGCCCATATTTTGTAAGCTCACAGTTAGTCATGCTGCACATCTTTTTTCTATTTGTTCATTCTCTTTCTCTCGGTAAACGAGGGTATTTTGTTATATAAGTTGTTTTTTTTTTTTTACATATTTATTGTCTTATATCAATTTTAACTAGTTTTTTTAACTGTGTAGTTCAGTTATTTTGACTCACTCTATTCCCTATCAAGAAATAATTATCCTTATTATAAGTCATCATGTGGGATATTAATTAATTACCTTTTTTTCAAGATTTTTTATAGTTAAAGTTTGATGTAATTTTTTCTCAAGATGTAATTCATTATTTTAAATACAAATGAATTTGGATTTTTTTTTTAATTTTCAAACAAATCTGGTAGCTTAAATAGTGGAGAGAGAGCTTCTTATAAAAAAATTTTGGAGTGAGTAATATAATAAATTAAAATTACCGTTGAACAGAAGTAACAGTAAATGAGCAGTTGCGTGGAGCGTTGGTTGCAATAGAGTCCCTATAACCATTGATGGATTGATAGTAACCATATCAATGTTGTTCGCTTTTGCAAATTTCCAAGCAGCTTCTTCTGCCAAAGTCTTGGAAAGTACATATCCTGACCATTCCTGAAAAAGAACCAAATTTTAGACAAGCAAGTCTGAACAGTATTGTACATATTAAAGACCCTTCGTTTCCTATCTATGAAAGTTTAATAAATAAATTATGTGGTTTAAAATAATGATTAAAGTTAATTAAAAATAATAAGTATATCTGAAATAAATTTTATTTTTAAAGTATGTCTTTATTTATGAGGGGTAAATATAGAGAAAAATAAAATAAATATGAGTGTTACTAACATTTTAGTCAATATAATACATATAATTAATAAGGAGTAAACATTTTTTAAAAAAAAAAAGCTAATTAAATGTGAAGGCAATTTTTGTCAAACTCTTATAAAAAAAATGAAAGTAATTCATATTCTAGTCTCTTATAAAAATGACATGACCAAGAGAGCAATACAATAAGTAGGACCCATTTCTCTTCATCGCAAAAAAGTGGGTTTTCAATTCTAGTTTCCATGTTCCTCTCTCCTTACTTGTCTAATTTTTAAGTTCCTGTAATTTTATCTAATTTTTAATTAAAATTTTATAATTTTTTTATTGAGTCTTTAAAATTGTCTCAATTATAGATGTTGGTCCCTATATTTATAATCTATTAATTTGACAAAAAAAATTGACATTAATAGTTAATGATAGGATTCTAACCAGGTAATACACCTAGATTAATTTTTCCACATAGATATAAATAATATCAAAATCAATCAAATTCTAGATTATAACTTGATGCAAGGAGATAGTTAAGAGCATAATAATTTTTTCTTATGTTGATAATACTTATAATTGAAAAAACCGTAAGCACCTAATAATTAAAAAACTACAAAGACTTTAGTAAAAAAATTCGATGAAATTATATCTGCTTGAATTACAAATTAAATTATACTAACCTTATTTTGCTTACAAATATCTGGATCTGAAAACCATGTCTCATCAACTATAACTTGAGGAGTTCTAGGTTTTGCATTATAAAAAACTGCAGATACAGAAGATGTGAGAACAACTCGTTTCACAGATGATGCTTTCACGCATGATTTAAGAACATTCAGAGTTCCCTTCACTGCTGGATCAATATATCCTCCCTAAAATCAAGAAAAGCTACTAACTATCATTAGTAATTAATGAGTTGTCAGGCTAGTGATTTATTTAAAACTTGTTGAAAGATTGCAAATTAAAATCAAATTCATATAATACACTCAAAGTTAGAAAAATTTAATAAATTACAAGTAATACTAAATAATTGATAAAATTCATATGCTACATTGCATCATAGACTATGAACAAAATACTAAGCAATACTCCCTTTGTTACTAAATATAATTCATTTTTAACTAATTATTCATGGATATTAATAAAGAGAGTTAATTAAAAAAATTACATTTGTGTAAGATTTAAGTGATTTATAATATTACTCTTATTAATTATACTAAAATTTAATATTATATTAATTTTTACTTGATCACTACCCCTATTAAATATGTGCATCTACAGAATGAAAGTATTTAATATTTGTTAAAATATCAAATGCCTTACAAAAAGAATCAATATCACATTTTAGAAGAATACTTATATGTGGGGATGGATTAAGAATATGACTAGTAAATTCTCCATCTGGTCATATATATAAGATACTGATAACCAAATTACATATAAATAAAAAAAAAGTTAGTTAAAATTTGTTAAAGACAATAAATATGTAAAAAATTTATTTTATTTTTTAAAAATACCCTAATCTATGGAGAAAAATATAACAAATGAGGGGAGAAAAGATAAGGAAACAATGGTGTGGGAGAGATAATTAATGTGTGGGAGTAAAATGTAATTAATGGGAGCAAAAAAAAAAAAAAAAGAAACAAGTTTGTTAAAATTTCAGACAATTCCTATAGAAAACTTATGAATGGCCTTTGTACATTTGTTTACTTGATAAATGAAAGTTGGTAATAACTAATGAAATATGATGAATACCTATAAAAACAAAACTTGTTAATGACCTAAAAGTGTGGATTTAATACTTAATTGGCAAACAAAAGTTATTAATGACTAATGATATGTGGGGGAATATTTATACAAAAGTTGAAAATGAACTACAGTAAAAACTAAGTAGTTAATTTATATAAAGGGAGAATTTTAGAAAAAATACCACTTGAACTTCAAAATCTCAAATTAGTGATTTGACAAAAATTTACATTGTCAATCCCATTATGCTTATTGTTAACGAGATTTTGAAGTTTAAATGGTATTTTTTTTGGAATTCTCACTTATATAAACACCCCCCAAAAACAAAAACAAAAAAAATTGAAATTCATTGGTGGCCATTGGCCACCAATGTTTTTGACATTCAAGTGGTGGGATCAAATCCCACCTTCCACCACTTGTCCAAATTAATTCCTCCCGCCAGACGGAGCGATTATGCTAGCGAGATGTTGTTATACTTTTTTTTTTTTTTTAATATGGAGGTTTTTTTTGCATGAATTTAGAAATTCCCATTTTGAGATCTTACATATCTCATAAGGACTATTGAAATTGGGAGCACCTTAATGGGATTTTGCCATTTCCAAATTCCTTTTTTTTTTTTCTTGTCTTTTTCCCAATTTTAAAAACCATTAAAACTATAAAAAGGAACTGGAAGTACGAATAAGGATTTAGCAGCACATTTCTTTGGATTTAATGTAAATGATGCTTCAAAATGATATATGAACCTGAGGGTCGACTTTGACGCCAATGGCAACAGGAGAAGCAGTGTGAAAGACACCATCACAGCCTTCAACAGCAGAATCAAAGGAACCTTCTTCCGACAGATTTGCTTTAAACAAACTCAATCTCTCCTTTGCTCCTTCCAGTTTCAGCAAATGTTCTGTCTTGTTTGAATCATCTGCAGAAAAAAATGGCGATGAGCTCATAATTAATGAAACAACAAACAGAACTTCTTGATAAGTGAACTCACTGGGGTCACGAACAGTGCCTTTGACAGTGTAACCACGAAGAAGAAGAAGCTTAACCAGCCATGAAGCAATAAATCCAGAAGCACCAGTTACACATACTACCTTTCCATTTCCTGTGTTGCTTTCCATTGTTGAATTTTGGGGCTGGTGAAACTGTTATAAGAGCAATGTTTAGTGAATGAATGAGCAAAAGAATTTTGAAGGGAGAGAAAGATTTATAGAAGAAAATTTTTTCTTGGACTTGGTGCATTAATAAGGAGAGATTGTATTGATTATTATTGGTACCGTTCTGAATAATAAATTGAATAATGTCAATGAATTAATCGCAATAAATGGAGGGAATTTCAATTAATTGGTACACAAATTTGTCAAAATTTGTTTTGGTAGCATACTGTAACTGCAACTACTTTTTTGGCCAAAACATTTATTACAAGTACTTGAATCTAATAAATTCAATGCATTTATTACATTCATGCATTTAGGTAGTTGAAGATAATGTCATACACATAAAAACATATGGTTGATGTGCATGAGATCCGCCTATTATCGTAATTACATATTAAATAACTTAATTAACTACTCCCTCCGATTCTTTATTATAAGAAACAACCATCACATATACTGTAACCCCCTCTCGTAATCATATCCGAAATACAACATTAGAGTGAAATAGAGACCAATAATAATCAAAATTTATTTACATTCCCATCCTTAGGATAGGATTTTCACAAAGTTCAAAAAATCACTTTAACCTAGTCTCACATTCACATTTCGAATACAATTACATTGCGAAGATAATTAACATTCATAATATATCAGAGTGCACAATAATAATCCCGTTAATTCCGGGTTCATATCTTCACTAAAGGTTCATAGGCACATACGCCCTTTACAATTTCTCAAATGGGGATTACACAAATTTCATTCCCAATACATATCCAAATACACCTCCACAATATATACAACCATATATCCATTCTAACATATACAACTCTAAATACATCCAAATCAACTACCATCATCCCAAGTAGCAATGATAACCAACTACCAAATCCAAGTGCCCATAAGGGATTCTCGCCACCCCTAGTCGCTTGCTCCTTCCTTGAGCCACTTGTCCTATCTAAAATGTTGATAGGAGAGGGTGAGATTCTAGAGAATCCCAGTAGGAAACAAATACCAATATGCATGCAAGATAAGTGTTTAATGCATGACATGCTTGTAACACAATAACTTGTGCTCACATAATGATATATCCGCATGCTCAATGTTTCAACAACATACTCATGGCCATAGCATAAATAGAAACAGAGCTTCAGCCATTCATATATGTTTCACATAATCAAGCAAAGCAATAACATGCATCAATACACAAACACAAATATCAATACATGCAGGAGAGGTAAGTTCCCTACCCTTTTTCTTTCCACGTATGCTCTAGCATCGGCTACTCACGATCCAAGCGGATATCAAACCATGATCAAGGTGAATACCCAATGCTATAACCAAATCAAGGACATAGGATCATTCTCTTTTCCAAATTCTCATTTTCATAACACTTAAAGTTGGTTATCATAATTGACCCTTAAGAGGCCACAAATGCCTCTAATAAAAGCCCTAAAAGGTTGGGAAACAATAGATTAGAGATCTCCATTCGAAAACTCAAAGTGCTAGAACATAGGGGTTGGCCGTGGCCAACCCTTCCTTGGGCCGCGGCCAAAATATGGTCAGAATCAGGTTAGAAAGGTTTGAGCCGCGGCCAGCCACCTTGGGCCGCGGCCAAGAAATTCCCTGATTCTTGGCTGAACTTCCAAAATTCATAACTAATTCTAGAAAAATCGAAACAAGGTGATTCCAAAGCCAAATGAAAGCTATTTAAGTCCTCTTTATAGGAAAAATATGGACTATTACTGGAAATCACCATACAATCCCAGAATTACACAAAACTCATCACTGCCCCAAAACAGAGTTCTGTTTCAATCCCAAACTTTGGACAACCATATCTCACAGAATACTAAAAAAATGACACAAAATTATGTCCATTTTGAATCTTGGGATGTGAAATTTAAGACTAGAAAGTTTCACAATTTTATGAAATCATTTGGTCATTCAAAACTTCCACACAAATAAACTGCCCAGAACAGAGTTCTAAGGGACAGATTTTCCAATTTTCTACCAAAGTGTCCCATGGCTCCAAAATTAACAATCAAGCCTATTCCTACGTAAATTTTCACAAAGAACATAATGGTAACCTCAAAATGACCAAAATCACCTATCAACATGCCCTGTTTTGACCAAAGCACAAAACCAACACAAAAGGTGCCAAACTTCACATTTAGACTTCAATTCAATTCTATTAATTCAAAACACCAAATAAGACACCAATTCCATGACAACAACATACCATACTCCCCCATAACCCTAAATCACAAAAACTTCGGGCTAAAATTTCAGAAATTCAAGGCCCAACAAATAGCCACAAAATTTATATGAAATTGAAGCTTTCACTTACCTCAACAACTTTCCTAAAGGCACTTCATGATTCTCCAACTTGCACATTTTCGTGATTCCTCAAATCACCACCAATGGAGAAACTACAACCATCAAATTGAAGCTCTCACTCCAAGGAACAACTTTATAGAAGGAAGTTTTGGCATTAGAGGTCAAGATCTTACCTTTTTTACAAGCTTTTCCTTCTTCCTCTTTGGTCTCCAATGGTGAAAATGGAGAGAGAAGAGAGAGAGAAATGTTTGATGATGATGATAAAGGTGAGGAGCAGAAATTTCAGTCCCCCATGCCATGTCAATTCGCATAAGAGAGAGGGAGAGGGAGAGAAAACAATAAAATATGGTCATTTGACCTTTCCAACCATTCTCTCACCATACCCACTTGCCAAATGTCCTAATATCATTGGTTCCCATAAAGCAAGTAACCAAATTAGTTACTCTAATCACTCCATTAGCCATTTTAATTTCACATCTCATACCCTCTTATTAGTAATTAATCTCTTCCATTAAACACTAATTTAGAGCCATTCTTTCAATTTTTCCAACAATTATGGCATATTAATTAAAATTGTCATCAAACTCATAATTATTCGACTTTAATTCAATAATTATCCTCAATAATTACCATTAGTCGTTAATCAAAAATTGGGGTGTTACATATACTCTGTTTTTTTATAAGAAACATTTAGAGAATGTTTTATTTTTTACTTTTTTCTTTCCTATTTTTTCCTTATTTAATTACCTTATTTAATGTCAATATATTAAATCCACACTAACTCTCTCTCTTCACCACACATTCTCTGTCATACTCTTATTTTATTTTCACCTTTTTCAAAGTATTTATGGAAAACGATAAGCAGTTCAGTGGCCAACACAAGAATAGTATAAATATACTGATAATATGTGCACGATTATAGAAAATTCCCCATAGGGATTCATACATGATAATTTCCATCACTGCAGCCGCACAGGGCTACTAGGGTGTCTAAACCCATCCCAGTGAAACGGAGACATTTTCCTGTCTACATCCACTGGTACAAAATTCTCTTTTTAGACCATTGCATTTAGACCGGTTATGGCTGATAAGGTCTAAAAAATTTGACCGGTGGCAGTTTCATAATTATATAGAACTTCTAAGATCGGTTCTCCAAAATACCAGATTTAAAAAAACTATTTAGGCTAGTTATAAATAAAACCGGTCTAAACATAAAATAAATTAAAATTTTAAAATGTGACACATTTAAGACCGGTTTTTATTAAAACCGGTCTTAAATGTTAAAAATTTTTTTTAAAAAAAATCACCCTTTTAAGATTGATTTTTAACAAAAATCAGTCTAAAAGGTGAGTTTTTGCCCGTATTTTTACTCTCGCGCCCATATCCTGTGCTCTATGAACCCTTTCTTCTCTTTTCACCATTCTCTGTGAGCTCTATCCTTGATTGTTTTGAACTCATCCATTGCGCCCCGTTCCTCATTTGTTCAACTCTCCTCCGTCATTACCGATGTCATTGTTGTGTTCGTTGTCGCTGTTCTTTGGTCATTGTCACTCTCCTCCGCTGCCACCTCTATTCTCTGTAGTGACCATTCTCCTCTGCCGTGACTTCCCTTTATCAGTGCCGTGAATTTCAGGACTTCATTTTAACCTCAGCCGACGCCACCGTGACTTTGAGTAAAAGCTCACTCCTTGGTCTTCAATCGGGTTAGTGTTTTGTTAATTAAAGCCCTCAACTTTTTGCTTGTATTTGCTTATTCTCAGCAATATTAACTTTTATAATATAGTTAGACATGAAATAATTGCAAAAAAAGTAATTAAGGTGAAAGGGAAAACTATGTGATGAATTTATTATTACTACATATATGTTTTTCTTGTTTTGGACCAAAAGTAAATAAGATGCTCTGACTTGTGATATTTAGCTTGGAGTAATATCATTCTAAGTTCTATTTTAATTTAGTGTGATTGTTTGATTGTCAGTGTCATTGGTTTGTTGAAACAATACTAGTTTCAAATGGTGCATGTTAAAATTTGTTGAAATATCTAAAACTCTATGGTTGTTGTTTTTTTGTCTATCCTTTTGCTATTGGATATAGGGTGCTACAAGTGTTGAGATATATACGGATCATAGTTAGATAAACACTAAACAAATGAGTGTTGAATATGATAATAGGGTGAGGGGTTTTTTAGACTTCACTAGAAGAAATGCCGGTGATGGTAGTGGGAAGTTTTATTACCCTTGTGTAGTAAGTCTGAATGAGAAGCGACTAAGTGCTGCAGATATATATACACATTTAATTTGTGAAGGATTTTGTAAGAGTTATACAGTATGGGTATGGCATGGTGAAGAATTAGAAATGCCAAGTTCATCTCAACAGGGGGAAGTGACCTTTGATGATAATGACACGGATACGTATGATCGGATAGAGGATATTATTCGTGATGTAGGAGAAGAGGCATTTGAGCAATTACATGCATATGGTAATATGTGCAGTGATGCTGAGACGCCGCTGTACCCGTGGTGTAAAAAATACCAATTGTTGAAAGCAGTATTGAAATTGGTAAGCTTGAAAGTACGGCATGGATGGAGCAACAAAAGTTTTTCAGAAACGCTTGAGGCTTTTAAGGACATGCTTCCAGATGATAATGTGTTGCCTTCTCGATACTATGATGCTAAGAAAATACTGTGTCTACTAGGGATGAAGTATAAAAAGATCATGAAGAGGAACAACAGCTTCCAATATGTGGAACCTCGAGGTACAAATCAAATAACGCCCCTGCAAAAGTGTTTTGGTATCTTCCAATCATACCAAGGTTCAAGTGCTTGTTTGCTAATGAAAACGATGCATAAAATTTGAGATGGCATGTGGATGAGAGGATATCCAATGCAAAGCTTCGACATCCAGCTGATTCTTCTCAATGGAAGAAAATCGATCAATTATTTCTTGTCTTCGGTGAAGAGCCTAGAAACCTTAGGCTTGGGCTTAACACGGATGACATGAATCCTTTTGGTAGCCTGAGTAGTATACATAGTTCATGGCCTATTCTGTTGGTAATTTACAACTATCTCCTCTGTTATGTATGAAACAAAAGTGCATCATGTTGTCTATGTTGATTTCAGGACCAAAACAACCCAGAAATGACATAGATGTTTGCCTAGAACCCTTGATCGAAGACTTGAAAGAGTTGTGGGATGAAGGTGTTGATGTTTTTTACCCAAACAAGAAGGAGGTTTTTAAAATGTGAGCCATGATCTTTTGTATTATAAATGACTTTCTTGCATATGGAAACTTGTCAGGATATAGTGTTAAAGGAACATGTCTAATTTATGAAGAAAGAACATGCTACCATCAACTTCAACATGGAAGAAAGATAGTTTATCTTGGCCGTAAGAGATTTCTTAGATGAGGCCACCCGTATCGTAGATTAAAGAAATTTTTTTTATGGACAAGAGTTTGAAGATGCTCCGAAGGCTTTGACTTGGGAGCAAGTTTATGAAAAGGTGAAAAATATGAATGTTATCTTTGGTAAGACTATAAAGAATAGTAATGAAAAAAAATAAATGGAAAAAGAGGTTATATTAGTGGCTAAATGTATGCACTTCTCTAGTTCGAAAGATAAAAACCTTAGATTGGCAGCAATACCTTATTTTGGGGTTATTGAAGAGATTTGGGTGGTTGATTATGTTAAAATTAAATTTCCCATTTTCAAATGCAAGTAGGTTGATGTCAACAATGGTGTGATGATTGATCAGTTGGGATTTACATTTGTTGATCTGATTAGTAGAAGTTTTGGAGATGAACATTTTATTATGGCATATCAAGCTAAACAAGTGTTCTATATTATCGATGAGGCAAATAAAATGTGGTCTGTAACTCTCAAAGGAAAATGGTCATTAACATTAATCAGGAAAGTTGTTCAATGAATTATCTTCATGAGACTCCTTCTTTTTCTAGGGGTCTACCAGAATTGAACGAAGAAGATGAAGCAGACATTGAACACAACACAAGAAACAATCATCACGAAGGGATATGGGAGAATATCCCTTTATAAAACTACTTTGAAGTTTAGTTAGCTAAAATTATTATCATAAACTATATTTGAATTATGTTTATTGTTATCGGTATATATAAATTAAAACTACTTTTTTTGATGTTGTCATAGGAAAATGAAGTATATGAGGTGTCTAGTGTAGATACTCCAAAGCCAGCTAGTGATCATCAGCCTGAGAAGAGTGTGTATAAAGTATTTTGCCCATAATGAATAAGTGTTGATGATGATGAACTTTGTTTCCATTTCAATTAGTTTGGGTTGCCTGAGAAGACAGTGTATGAAGTATTTAACTTTGGCCATAATTTTATTATTCTGCATGTGATTGTGAGTTTATTCTGTCTGTGATTCTATCTATATTGTTGAAATGGTTGCTTGCAGAGTGAAATGTTTTAACAAGAGAAATAGCTGGCTTGCTAGCTGGGTAAATGTTTTAAACGGAGTAATTCTATTTTTAAAAAAACTTTTTAGACCGGTTCTTTCCAAAACCAGTCTAAAAAGTAAATTTTAGACCGGTTTTCTAAAAAACTATTCTTAAAAGTATTACTTTAAAACTGTTTTTTCCAAAACCAGTCTAAAAAGTTTAACTTTTTAGACTGGTTTCTTCAATAATCAGTCTAAAAATAATAATTTTTAGACCAGTTTTATAAATAACCGGTCTTAAAATGTTTTTTTAAGACTGGCCTAAAAAGTAGTGGATTTTTAAGACCGGCTGTATCAAGACCGCATCTAGAACTAGTCTAAAATGTCATTTTTAACCGATCTTAAAAGTGATTTTTCCACTAATGGTTCCACCGATGCATTCCCCTCGTACGGTTCTCTTCTTTGTTCTTAGCATACCTTCTGTCTTCACCTGTCTAAATTGTTGGTAGGGGAGGGTGAGATTCGAGAGAATCTCAGTAGGAAAATAGTACCAATATGCATGCATGATAGATGCTATGTGTATGACATGTTAGCTTTATCTAGATGCATGCCCCATAATGACATTTCTGCATGCTCAATGTTTCATTTAACAAAACTATAGTCACAACAAAATAGAAACAGAGTTTCATTTGTTCAAATATGCTCTACACAATCAAGTAAAGAAATCACATACATCACTACACAAGCAAGGATATCAATTACATGCAATTAAGGTAAGTCCCCTACCTTAGCCCTTGTTGATCCATAAGTACGCTCCTCTAACTTTGTGCCTAAAAAAACATGTCGTAGCTTGGCTCTCTACTCAATCCTACAATTCCAAATGTATCATTTAGACACTTCTATAGTGTTTCTGGGAGTTATATGAGTCTATATTGAAAAGTTACTAAAATGCCCCCAGGACTCGGCCCAGCCTCATCATACCCAGTCCGATTGTACTTTTCCCGAAATTCTAACCTGGGCTATCCTGACATATTTTTGTCTAAGAAATCCATTTTCAGACTCGAAATTACCAAAGTCACTGCCAAAAGATGAAATTGCCCTTAGCAACCCCGAATTAAGGGTTTCATGGGCATTTTCATAGTTATGTTTTTTTGGTCTTTTCCAAAAAAAGTGATCAATTATAACCCCAGCCAATTTTCGCTCTTTAACTTAATGGAACCATTAAATCATTGAAAATCCAACTCTAAGGCCCTCTAACAGCCTTGGCCAAAATTTATGAATACTCCGGGTAAAATTGGGATTTTGCGATTTCTGCTCCACAGACATGTTTCTTTATACTCCTAACCCCTTTATTAACTACTTAATTAGGTTACAACTATCATTTAGGCCTAATTTTGGCATCATAACCCCTATGTCATCACATTTCTAAAATTTAAAACCAACGGCAATCCGCAAAATTTCACCGATTAAATTTCTAGAAAACCCAAGGGTTAATTCCATTTTCGTATACAAATTTCCCATACTCTTTAATTCACCATTGTATTCCCTTTAATACCTCACATATATAAGAAATGTTAGGGAATAAGTTCAAGACACCTACTAAACTAGAGCTTAGCAGTCCACTTAATTTAGGCTTATTCCAAAGCCTCCAGTCCCAAAATTTGGGATATTACATTTCTCCTCCCGTTCAATAAATTTCGTCCTCAAAATTTGAACATCTACTATTTGGGGATCCCTTTTTATCACTCAATCCATCCCTTGACTATGTGTAGGCTCACAAGCCGTGCAACATAATGATCATATTCAATCTATCTCTTTCGTATGCCAGCTCATCAATCATGTAATACAATCATCATTTTCTCATCAAAGTTCTCAGATATTATTCAACATTCATCATTCATTTAGTACATAATATGTAGCGTGTAATCAAATACATGACCCAATGGTACATTCCCACAGTGCTTGATTCATTAGGCCTCACCACCTCAGCTCACATGTTTTACGGCTTTCCTCTCGACTATAAGCAACCAATGCTGCGCAACCCGACAATGTTGGGTTATAAGCCTCCCGATCATAGATTGATTAGTCGTATCTTTTTTTGTTTCCTATGTATGTGTATGAAATGACTGTTACCCTCCACACATTTAACTTGTCACTATTCACATATGCTGTTTGTTTGTTATACATAGGCTATACAGTTCATTACTACATAAAATGTTTGCCTGGTCTTACTACCCAGGGTCATTACCCCATACAAACATATATATCGGGTCTTACTGCCTTTGTTCTCTAGTTTGTACTCATGGGCCACCCAACCCATTACTGTACTGATCGTCCATCAGGATACTCAGTTCATTATTCTAGGCCTCATTGTCTTGTCGAGACACTACCCGGTGTATTTAGCCTTACGGTTTATATCATTCTACCGCATAACACTGAGTATCCTAGTGTCACCTCCCTGTACAAACATGTACACTGGGACATATCGACAATATATTTATCTATATTTATGCTTGCCTATTCGGTGTTTAGGACCAAATGACTATTTGATCCTTACTGGTCGTACTGTGTGCATTGTTTGGGATCAAATCACTATTTGACCTTGACTAATCATACTGTGTGTATTGTAACATGAATGGGTAAGTGATTCTATGAGACTATGGCTGTTGAGATGCACATGCCTTTACTTGACCCTATTACATCAGAACGTATCCCAATCCATGTCTACTTGCATCTATGTATACCATAAAGGTCGACTATAGATCTGAGATTGTTGACACTGGTGTTGTTGAGAGGTATTCACCACCGTTCTACCTTATTACACAAGGGCTCATCCCAATCTCTATTTTCATGTGTCACCATAAACCATATAGGTTGTGTGAATGCTGACCATACAGGTCATTGCACTGTACACCATACTGGATGTAATACTGTACACCACTTTGGATGTAATATTGCACACCACGAAGGTGTAATACATTATACCACTCTGGATGTAATATTGTACACCACGTAGGTTATAATACGGTTTATCACACATACTGTAGCACTGCAGACCATCAAGGCCATATTATGTTTTGGTATGATCAACACTAGTGTGAACATCAACCTCTCTTGTAAGTTTCAAAATTGCACCTAGATTCACCATACTTTCGCTACCCACTCTAATGTTTCACACTGTTAAATACAATATAGGTGAGGCACACTGCCTGCCCACCCTTGTCTTACTACCTCTGTTAGATTCCACTTGGCCTTTGTAGTAACCCACAATCATCCATAGAAAATGTGATAGATAAATATGACATGCACCATATAGTGTAAAATGAAAATTCACATCAATCAGTGTGTGTACACAAAGTTCAAGGCCAAATAACTAGTTAAAACATCAATCCATGTGTGTACACGAAGTTCAAGGCCAACCATCTAGTTGAAACCCCTACGTGTACCTCAGCCGAGTCACCAACTACTACTAGGTAAGACTAGTGTACCTTAACTAGGTCCCAGACCACAACTACGTAAATCATGTATCATAGCTGGGTCCTTACTAGACCGAATGGTATATATACACTTTCCTTCGGATGATACATTTACAGTTCCCATACCACAGCTAGATAATATTCGTGTACCTCGGCTGGGCACCCAACCACAACCAGGTAATTTAGTGTACCTCAGCTGAGCCCCAGACTATAGCTAGGTAATGTGCCTTAGACATGTGTTTATATCACAGGATACAGAACATACAGCATATTAACCATCACATAGAGTACAGGAGATTATAGTTACTACATTAGCCTTCCTAGATAACCTTCGTGATGATCATTGATCATTATTTACTGTTCTATTATCTTGCCCTACGTTTGCTGTATTAGGTTAGGTTTAACTTCCTAACCCTATTCAGCATCTGTACCTCTTGGTGTCTCATCACCTTTATACTCACTATATGAACAACAAAGAGGTAAATATCATATTATCACAAGGGCATTGCCTTCGTTTTACAAGTGTTGGTTACATAGGTACTCCTGAAATCACGTATAACAGATCTTTATAGTAGCCAGGGAAGACATGTAACAACATATAGTCCTTTAAACTACTACACAACATGTGCTTACTCCTATTACAAGATATATCACAATATGTACATATAACTTCACAGGGGGGTCACCCACCCTAAGATTTCCTTGAGTTAAGCATGCTTAACTTTTGTGTATCCGTGCCAAAATGGAGATACTAGCTATATCTATTCCCATTCACCGAACCCTGAGATTGCCCTTATCTCGAGAGTCATGCCCACTGTTGTTGGTCAACCAAACACTGTTTGTGCACTTCATATCAGTACCGGTACAAGTACCTGAATATGTACCTTGATATATTCCCTAATGTCTACAAAGTTTTCTGTCTGACTCCGTTTTATAATCCTATTCTTCTTCTAGGCCAGAACACTATATCCAGAAAGAAGTATAGTGTTGTATGGATCCCTATGTCATTCGGAATCTCTGAATTAACTTATCCCTGACCACCCACTACTAGGGTCAGTTTATACCTGTACACTGTATACTGGGCCACTGGGGTACCGTACTTACGAATATCCCATAGGTATATGCTCAGCACATCCTCCCCTAATGCTCGATCCGGTTGTAAACCACGCATCACGTATACCGCTCCAATACTGGGATCGGTAATGAAACTGGGATCGGTAATGAAACCCGGATTTGTCTCTATCTTGTTTATTTGTGGCTTATATTCCTGTCACTTTGCTACCCGTAACTGTGGCTGGTCCCTGTTCAGCCAACTGATGACTCTGTTTTAGGATTAGGCTCTACACTTTGGTCTTGCTTAGACCAGCTCCCTCGGTGTCTGTGTCATCCTTGTACAATCCTCTCTCTGGTATGGTAACATGTACTGCCTTCTAGGTATTTAACTATTTCCTCAGGTATGTCTGTTCCTTTCGAAGGCTTGTGAACTAGCCGAAGTAATTTACTTCGCTGTTCTTATCATTGTATAATCAAGCTTATCAGTATACTACCTTGTTGCTAGAACAACCGCATTTACTATGTGCATTTACCTTTAATTTCCAATATTCATGACCAAAATTAACATTAGTATTAGCCAAATATTATTTTCTTATATTCCTCTACTTTGGACCTCAATATTGGGATTTATAGAAAACCTAAGAGTTAATTCCATTTTTGTATACAAATTTCCCATACTATTTAATTCACCAAATTTCCTATACTCTTTAATTCACCATTTTATTCCCTTTAATACCTCACATATATAAGAAACATTAGGGAATAAGTTCAAGACACCTGCTAAACCGGACCTTAGTAGTCTACTTAATTTAGGCTTATTCCAAAGCCTCCAGTTCCAAAATTTGGGATATTACATTCTCTCTCTTATACAATCATCTGTATTACTCTTACTTCCACTATATTTATTATTATCTCTCTTCTAGAATCCTCCTTGTTATAATAATTCCTTATTATCTCTCTTATTTCCAATATCGTTATAAATAAGGGTATTTTAGTAAAAAAAAGGTTACAATTTTGACACAAGTATTGTTTTTGACCGCTACATCGAACCACAAGATTCGGTTAAACATTTCTTATAATAAGGAATGGAGGGAATAATATTTTTTTAGTTAGATTAAGGTGCATCTAGCAACTTGAAGTATTTTAGGGTATTTGATACACCTAAAAAATACTTTAGGGTGTTTGATATACCAAAAAAATAGTTTATGATACTATATGCACCTTAAAAAATACTCTTCTAATTCTTAATATAAGATATGTTTACTTAATTTGATTAGATTAAGAAAGTTAGTTAAGCTCGTTAACATGACATGTATTTTCTAAAATATCCTAGTGATCTTTCTTAATTCCTTCATTCCCTGTTCTCTTTAATTATTGTTGAGGGAATACCAATAAGGGGCAAATTAGTAAAATATTGACAAATGTGAGAACTATATCTTATATTTAGAATCGAGATAAACTCACTACTACAAATTAAGTTTTGTAGCATAGGCATTTATTAAATGTTGCCTATAGCATCCTTTTTCATTATGGGGTTCTAATTAAGTTTTGGGGGGGGAGTGTGTAAACTACTGTTTTTCATTTATTGATGTTGTTTGTGAGCCTTGTAGTTTTCAAGAAGCAGCAAGTAATCCCAAGTGGATAGACGCTATGAAAGAAGAGATGAAAGCTCTGGAGCAAAACCATACTTGGGATATTGTTGATCTTCCTAGAGCTAAAAGGCCTATAGGTTGCAAGTAGGTTTATAAAGTTAAATATACTTTAGATGTTAAGGTTGATAGATACAAGGCACGGTTAGTTGCCAAAGGATATAGCCAATAGGAGGGGGTAGATTGCTTTGAGACATTTTGTCACGCCCTTATCTCAATTTCAACCTTTTTCAGAGTATTTGCAGAAAACAATAAACGATTCGGTAGGCAACACAGGAATAGCATAACTATAGTGATAATATGTGCATGATTACATAAATTCCTCATAGGGATTTGTACATAATACTTACGATTAAGGTAGGCACACAAGGATACTAGGGTGTCTAAACTCATCCCAGTGAAACGGAGACTTCTTCCCGTCTTCGTTCCACTACTGTAATCCCCTCGTACGGTACTCTGCATTGTTGCTTGCATATCTTATGTCGTCTCCTGTCTAAATTGTTGGTAGGGGAGGGAAGATTCGAGAGAATCTCAGTAGGAAACAGATACCATAATGCATGCATGATTGATGCTATGTGTATGACATGTTAGCTTTATCTAGATATATGCCCGATAATGACATTTCTGCATGCTTAATGTTTCATACAACAAGACTATGGCCACAACGAAAACAAAAATAGAGCTTTATTTATTCAAATATGCTCTACACAATCAAGTAAAGCAATCACATACATCATTACACAAGCAAAGATATCAAATACATGCAAGTAAGGTAAGCCCCCTACTTAACCCTTTTCCGCCTCGAAACGTATGCCTCGATCTACGTGCAAACAGCTCGAGGCTCCATATTTGATCCTACATTGTCAAATGTACTATTTAGACACTTCCATAGTATTTCTGGGGGTTATATGAGTCTATCTTGAAAAATTACTAAAATACCCCTGGGACCCGACCCTATCGTACCCGTCCGACTGTACTTTTCTCAAAATTCTAACCTAGGCTATCCTGACATATTCTCACCCAAGGAATCCATTTTCAGACTTGGAATTACCAAATTCACTTCCAAAAGACAAAATTGCCCTTGCCAGCCCTTATTTCAGTGTTTTAGGGGTATTTTCGTAATTATGCTTTCTCGGCCTTTTCTGAAAAAGTGACCAACTATAAACCCACCTAATTTTCACTCCTGAACTCAATGGAACCATCAAATCATTGAAAATCCAATTCTAAGACCCATTTATAGCCCTGGCCGAATTATATGGGTTTTCTGAGGAAAATCGGGGTTTTTCAATTTCGGCTCCGTAAACACGCTTCTTTCTACTCCTAACTACTTTATTGACTATTTTATTAGATTACAACTATCATTTAGTATCAATTTGGGCAGCATAACACCTAGGCCAACCCATTTCTATAAATTAAAACCAACGGCAATCTGGCGAAATTTCACCAATTAAATTGCCCACAGCAGCTAGAATAGTCAATATACGAAGGTTTCAAAGTTACGTCAAGCTCCCACTTGATTTTCCTTGACTTGGCTAAAACCTAGCTCACTTCAACAAGCAAATTTGAGCTTCCAACCCTTGAATCACATAGAAGAATAGCTTAGGAGAAGTGTTATACATATTAGGAACCGATTTACCAAAGAAATCACTTACCTTTGTAAGCTTTTTCCTCCCCTTTTCTCTCTCTAAAATTTCACACTTCCTCTCTCTATGTTCAGCTGGTTCACATCAGAAATGGGGCTGAAGAAGGAGGAGGATGATTATAATTATATATCCAATTTAACTAATTAATTTTCCCAATTTTCAAATTTTTACAAAATTTTGGCAGATTTCTTCTCAAAATTTAAAAAATCATAACTAATTCTAGAAAAATTGAATTGGAGTGATTCCAAAGCCTATAGAACCATTATTGAGTCTATTTTGAAGGGAAAATATAGAATTTTGTTAGATGGAATCATAAAATTCCCAGAATTTCAATCTTTGCCTGTTGTTCCAGAAACTTCATAGTTTTTTTATGCTGACTTCAAAAATTCATATCTTTTTGTATATAGTTTTAATTGAATCAAATGACCTATCAAATTAAAGCGTAGGATGTCTACTTTCATAATTTTTTCTCATCATTTGTTCATTCAAAATCACATGATAAGCTCACTACCTCATAGACGATTTCACCGAAAACATAATTATATTCTCCAAAGTTCACCATTTTACTTTCTTAATACCCTAAAGATATAAGAATCATTAGGGGATAAATCTGGACTCCTGCTAAATTGGGGCTTAGCAATCCACTTAATTTAGGCTTATTCCCAAGCCTTAAATCCCAAATTTCGGGGTATTACACATTTTCCCCTATTGTAAAGATGGTTACTGTGAGATTGGTACTTACCCTTGCTAAAATGCATGGTTGGCATCTATTCCAAATAGATGTCAACAATGCATTCCTCCAAGGGGATTTACATGAAGAAGTGTATATGCGAATACTACAGGGATTTGATCAACTTCGAACTCACAAGGTTTGCAAGTTGGTCAAGTCACTATATGAGCTTAAGCAAGCCTCACGTCAATGGAATGCCAAGCTCACAGAAACCTTAATAAAGGGGGTGTTTATGATTACTCCTTGTTCATAAAGCAAGAGAATGAGAATGTTACCATTGTATTGGCTTATGTAGATGATTTAGTAATAGCAGGGAATAACGTGGAAAATATCAATGCTATTAAATCACACCTACACCAGCAATTTAAAATAAAAGATCTTGGACATCTTAGTATACCTAACATACCTTTCTTAGATCTTACAAGTTCTAATCCCAAAAAGTATACCTAACATATTTTAACACCCCCTTTCAAGTTGATTTAATAAAAAATCAACTTGAAAGGGGGTGTTAGAATATGTTAGGTATACTAGGAGTATTATTAATTGGGCTCTTTACGTAATATGTTATTGGGCCTATTCTGTTGTATTTCTATTGTGTTTGTATGGGCCCAGCATTATACTATAAATATGTTACCTTGATTATGTAATAGACTGATCCTGCATTTCATATCAGCTAGTCTATATTTTGTAAGCTCACAGTTAGTCTTGCTACACATCATTTTTCTATTTGTTCATTCTCTTTCTCTTGGTAAATGAGGTTATTTTGTTATGTAAGTTGTGTTTTTTTTTTTTCATATTTATTGTCTTATATCAATTTTAACTAATTTCTTTATCTGCGTAATTCAGTTATTTTAACTCACTCTATTCCCTATCAAGAAATAATTATCCTTATTATAAGTCATCATGTGGGATATTAATTAATTACCTTTTTTACAAGATTTTTTATATTGAAAGTTTGATGTAATTTTTTCTCAAGATGTAATTCATTATTTTAAATACAAATGAATTTGGATTTTCTTTTTAATTTTCAAACATATTTAGTAGCTTAAATAATGGAGAGAGAGCTTCTTATAAAAAAAAAAAAAATTTGGAGTGAGTAATATAATAAATTAAAATTACCGTTGAACAGAAGTAAGAGTAAATTAGCAGTTGCGTGAAGGGTTGGTTGCAATAGAGGTCCGATAACCATTGATGGATTGATTAATGGGTGAAGGAGTAAATTTATCAACGAAGTTTTATTCGAGGAATGTCTAACACAAATATGTTTTAGAAGGGGTAAAAATATAAATGAATAATTAAAAAGGAGCATCCAGCACAAAATCCATTAAAGTCATACTAATGCCATTAGAGTTTTCTTCTCTTATAATTTAACGTCGTTAGTAAGAATTTAAAGGTTTTTGTGTTGGATACCCTTTTTAATATTTTATTGGTATTTTTACCCTTTCTAAAATATATTTACGCTAAACGTTCATCGAATAAAACTTCATTAATAAATTTACTCCTTAGCCCTTGATTAAATAGTAACCATATCAATGTTCTTCCTTTTTGCAAATTTCCAAGCAGCTTCTTCTGCCAAAGTCTTGGAAAGTACATATCCTGACCATTCCTGAAAAAAAACCAAATTTTAGAAAAGAAAGGCTGAACGGTATTGTACATATTAAAGACCCTCGGTCTTCTATTTATAAAAGTTTAATAAATAAATTATATGGTTTAAAATAATGGTTAAAGTTAATTAAAAATAATAAATATATCAAAAATAAATTTTATTTTAAAAGAATGTCTTTATTTATGAGAGGTAGTATGAGAAAAAAATAAAATAAATATGAGTATCAATAATATTTTTGTCAATGCAATACATATAATTAATGAAGAATAAAAATTAAAAAAAACAACTAATTAAATGTGAAGGCAATTTTTATCAAACTCTTATAAAAAGAACGAAAACAATTCAAATTTTAGTCTCTTATAAAAATGATATAACCAAAGGAGTAATACAATAAGTAGGACCCATTTCTCCTCGTGCAAAAAGTGAGTTTTCAATTCTAGCTTCTATGTTCCTCTCTCCTTACTTGTCTAATTTTTAAGTTACTATAATTTTATCTAATTTTTAATTAAGCTTTTATAATTTTTTTTATTGAGTCTTTAAAATTGTCTCAATTATAGATGTTGGTCCCTATATTTATAATCTATTAATTTGACCAAAAAAAAATTGACATTAACAGTTAATGATATGATTCTAACCAGGTAATACACCTAGATTAATTTTTCCACATAGATATAATAATATCAAAATCAACCAAATTCTAGATTATAACTTGATGCAAGGAGATAGTTGAGAGTATAATAATTTTTTCTTATGTTGATAATAAATAAATTTCATTTCATGATTTTATTTTTCAAAAAAACCTCTTTTATTTTTTATTATATGACAACTTCAATGTTGCTTAGAGTCCAATACTTAAAATTGAAAAAACCGTAAGGACCTAATAATTAAAAAATCTACAAAGACTTTAATAAAAAAAATTAGATGAAATTATATCTGCTTGAATTACAAATTAAATTATACTAATCTTATTTTGCTTACAAATATCTGGATCTGAAAACCATGTCTCATCAACTATAATTTAAGGAGTTCTAGGTTTCGCATTATAAAAAACTGCAGATACAGAAGATGTGAGAACAACTCGTTTCACAGATGATGCTTTCACGCATGATTTAAGAACATTCAGAGTTCCCTTCACTTCTGGATCAATATATCCTCCCTAAAATCAAGAAAAGCTACTAATTATTGTTAGTAATTAATTAGTTGTCAGGCTGGTGATTTATTTAAAACTTGTTGAAAGATTGCAAATGAAAATCAAATTCATATAATAAACTCACAGTTAGAAACATTTAATAAATTACAAGTAATACTAAATAATTGATAAAAATTCATATACTACATTGCATCATAAACTATGAGCAAAATACTAAGCAATACTCCCTTTGTTACTAAATATAATTCATTTTTAACTAATTATTCATGGATATTAATAAACAGAGTTACTTAAAAACATTACATTTGTATAAGATTTAAGTGATTTAAAATATTACTCTTATTAATTACACTAAAATTTAATATTATATTAATTTTTACTTGATCACTACCCCTATTAAATATGGGCATATATAAAAGGAAAGTATTTAATATTTGTTAAAATATCAAATATCTTATAAAAAGGATCAATATCACATTTTAGAAGAATCCTTATATGTGGGGATGGAGGAAGAATATGACTAGTAAATTCTCCATCCGGTCATATATATAAGATACTGATAACCAAATTACATATAAATAAAAAAAGTTAGTTAAAATTTGTTAAAGATAATAAATGTGTAAAAAATGTATTTTATTTTTAAAAAATACCCTAATCTATGGGGAAATATATAACAAATGAGGAGGGAGAAAAGGCAAGGAAAAAATGGTGTGTGAGAGATAATTAATGTGTAGGAGTAAAATGTAATTAATGGGTGCAAAAAAATAGAAAAAAGTTTGTTAAAATTTTAGACAATTCCTATAGAAAACTTATGAATAGCCTTTGTACATTTGTTTACTTGATAAAGGAAAGTTGGTAATGACTAATGAAATATGATGAATAGCTATAAAAAAACTTGTTAATGACCTAAAAGTATGGGTTTAATAGTACTTAATTGGCAAACGAAAGTTAGCAATGGTTAATGATATGTGGGGTAATACATATACAAAAGTTATATTTAGACATTCATTGGTGGCTCAATGGCCACCAATGTTTTTGACATTCAAGTAGTGGTGGAGGGGGCGATTATGCTAGCGAGATGTTGTTACGTTTTTTTTTTTTTTTTTTTTTTAAATATGGAGGTCATTTTTGCATGAATTTGGAAAATCCCATTTTGAGATCTTACATATCTCACAAGGATTATTGAAATCGGGAGCACCTTAATGGGATTTTCCATTTCCAAATTCTTTTTTTCTTCTGTCTTTTTCCCAATTTTAAAAACCCTTAAAACTATAAAAAGGAACTGGAAGTACGCATAAGGATTTAGCAGCACATTTCTTTGGATTTATTGTAAATGATGCTTCAAAATGATATATGAACATGAGGGTCGACTTTGACGCCAATGGCAACAGCAGAAGCAGTGTGAAAGACACCATCACTATAATACCCCGAATTTCGGGATTGGAGGCTACTTAATAAGCCTGAAATAAGTGGATTGTCAAGCCCCGGTTTAGCAGGAGCCCCAAATTTATTCCCTAATGTTTCTGATATGTTTGGGATATTAAAGAAAGTGAAATGGTGAATTTTGAAGAATGTGATTATGCTTCTATTGAAATTTCCTACGAGGCAGTGAGATTGTCTTGGGCTTTTGGATGATCAAATGATGTCCAAAAATTATGAAATTTTACAGGGTAAAGTAGGCATCCAGGGCTTTAATGTTATAGGTATTATAAGCTATTTTGACCAGTGGATTGAGAGTTATGAATTTTTGGAGTTAGCCCAGAAAATCTGAAAAGTCTCTGGAGCAACGGTTAAAAAAAATGAAATTTGGGGATGATACGCTTCCAACTGGCTAAAGTCCATATTGTTTCTTGAAACTAGACTCAATAAGGGTTCCATATCCTTTGAAATCACTCCAAAACGATATCTACAAATTTAATTATGATTTTTCAAAGTAAGGGCAGAAAATTTGCTAGAATTGGCATTATTCCAAAAATTGAAAATAAAATGTGTTAGCAATTGTGTAAATTGTGGGATTAAAGATGCCAAGTGTCATTATCATATGAAGAGAGAGTATGTTATGATTTATGAAGATGAGCACATGTCCAATTACATTAAAATAAAGCTACATGAACATAGCAATCATGATTGATGATGGTAAGGATTATCTTGAGTGTAAGGGTGGAATTTGCTTGAGTGTAAGGTTAAACTAGCTTGAGTGCATGGTTGAGTGCATCGTATTTTAGTTAGAAGAAAACTCAATTGGTTAGATGAGCAAGAGGGGGGCTGTTCTTTATGCTAACTAGAAGAGGAAGAAGTTAGTTCAAATCCAACTAGAAGCCTAATGACATAGTTGGAAGAAGATGAGACTATTTGCCATGTGTCAACACAAGAAAGCATCTTAAAAATAAAGGGATGAGAGCAATTGGAGATATCTTATGAAATACATTTTCCCTTCCTCTTCCCTTCACATTTCCATCCTAAGCTAAAGAAAAAAGAGTGAGAGAGAGCTTAAAGAGCTCTTGAGTTCTAGAGAGAAGAAGAAGAAAATCAAGGTAAGAAATTGATTCCTTAAGCATTCCTCTTATGATTTTACTTAGAAACCTTCTCTAAACCTTTCTTCTTCATAGAATCTATGATTTTGAAGACACATTTTGAGCTCAAGGGGAGAGAGAGGATTCAAGATCTCAAGAGGTAACTGTAATACCCCGAATTTTGAGATTGGAGGCTTGAGAATAAGCCTAAATTAAGCGGACTGCTAAGCCCCGGTTTAGCAGGTGTTCCAAATATATTCTCTAATGTTTCTTATATCTTTGGGGTATTAAAGAAAATAAAATGGTTAATTTTGAAGAAAGTAATTATGTTTTTGGTGAAATCGCCTATAAGATAGTGAGCTTGTCATGTGATTTTGAATGATCAAATAATAAGCAAAAACTATGAAATTTTACAGGATGAAAGTAGACATTCTAATATTTAATTTGATAGGTCATATGAATCAATTAGAGCTATATACAAAAAGATATGAATTTTTGAAGTCAGCAAAGAAAAACTGTGAAATTTCTAGAACAATATGCAAAGATTGAAATTATGGGAATTTTGTTATTCCATTCAGCAAAAGTCTATATTTTTCCTTGAAACTATACTCAATAAGAGTTCTATAGGCTTTGGAATCACTCCAATTAGATATTTCTAGAATTAGTTATGATTTTTCAAAGTTTGGACAGAAATCTGCCAAAATTTTGTAAAAATCCGAAAATTTGGAAAATTAAAGTAAATTATGATATAATAATATATCATCATCATCTTCCTCTTGAGCTCATTTTTGGCATGAAACAGTAGCTGAAGAGAGAGAGAGAGAGAACGTTCAGATTTTAAAGAGAGAAAAGGAGGAGGAAAAACTTACAAAGGTAAGTGATTTCTTCGGTAAATCGGTTCCTAATGCGTATAACTCCGTTCCTAAGCTTCCTTTTCATATGATTTAAGGTTTGGAGGCTCAAATGTGGATGTTGAGCACCTAGGGTTCAGCCACATCAAGGGAGAGCCAATGGGAGCTTAAGGTAACTTTCAAACCTTCATATATTGACTATTCTAGCTGTTGTGGGCAATTTAATCGGTGAAATTTCGCCGGATTGCCATTGGTTTTAATTTTTGGAAATGGGTTGGTCTAGGTGTTATGCTACCCAAATTGGTACTAAATGGTAGTTGTAACCTAATAGAATAGTCAATAAAGTGGTTAGGAGTAGAAAGGAATGTGTTTACGGAGCCGAAATCGCAAAACCCTGATTTTTCCTGGAGAACAACATAATTTCAGCCAGGGATGTTTGGGGGCCTTAGAGTTGGATTTTCAATGATTTGATCATTCCATTGTATTCAAGAGGAAAAATTAGGTGGGGTTACAGTTAGTCACTTTTTTCGGAAAAGGTTGAAAAAGCATAATTACGAAAACGCCCCTGAAACCCTTAAAGTGGGGTTGTCAAGGGTATTTTTGTAATTTGACATTGAATTTGTTAATTCCAAGTTTGGAAATGGATTCCTTGGGCAGAAATATGTCAGGATAGCCCAGGTTAGAATTTCAGAAAAAGTACGGTCGGACCGAATAAAGTGGGTTGGGCTGGGCGGGGCCAGGACCCTGGGGGCATTTTGGTCAATTTTCATAATAGGCTCATATAACCCCCAGAAACACTATGAAAGTGTCTAAATGGTATATTTGGAATTGTAGGATCGAATATGGAGGTCGAGCTGTTGGCACGCTTTACGAGCCATACATTTCGAGGCTTAAAAGGGTTAAGGTAGGGGACTTACCCTACTTGCATGTATTTGATAGTTTTTCTTGTGTAATGATGTATGTGATTGCTTTATTTGATTGTGTAGAGCATATTTGAATAAATGAAGCTCTGTTTCTGTTTTCGCTGTGGCCATAGTCTTATTGTATGAAACATTGAGCATGCAGAAATGTCATTATAGGGCATACATCTAGATAAAGCTGACATGTCATACACATAGCATCAATCATGCATGCATTATGGTATCTATTTCCTACTGAGATTCTCTCGAATCTCACCCTCCCCTACCAACAATTTAGACAGGAGAAGACAAAAGATATGTTGAGAGTAGAGACGGGAATCGTGCGAGGGGATCACAGTAGTAGAACGAAGACAAGAAGATATCTCTGTTGCACTATAATGGGTTTAGATACCCTAGAGTCCTGTACGGCTACACTAATTGTAATTATCAGGTACGAATCCCTGAGGGAAATTTCCGTAATCATGTACATATTATCAATATAGTTATGCTATTCCTGTGTTGCCTACCGAACCGCATATCGTTTTCCGCAAATACTCTGAAAAAGGTTGAAATTGAGATAAGGGCGTGACAGTAACCTCACAAACCTTAGATTTATTCTAGCATAGTGTTGTTGTTAAGGTTTGTGGTTGGTTTTGGTGATTTTTGTCAAGTTTGTAAATTTGGAAAGTCTTAATCCTAAGGGGCTATGCTGCCCAAATTTCTTTAAATCATGGTTAGAATGTTTTCAAATAACTTAATAAGGGATTATAAGTGGAAAAGTACAAGCTTTGGAAGCTAAAACACAAAAGAACAATTTTACCTTTTTCTTGACCAATATTTTGGCCAAGACCATATCTGGGGAAGGAGATGGATTTTCATGAAATAAATGGTTCCATTGAATTCAGCAGGCAAAAATATGTGGGGTTACAGTTGGTCACTTTTTCGGAAAAGGTCAAAAAAGATTAATTAAGAAAACGCCCCTAAAACCCTAAATCGGGGTTGTCAAGGTTATTTTTGTAATTTGACACTGAATTTGGCAATTTCAAACCAGGAAATGGATTCCTTGGGCAAAAATATGTTAGAATAGCCCTAGTCAAAATTTTGGGAACAGTACAGTCGAACCAAGTACGGCGGGGCCATGTCGGGTTCCTAGGGGATTTTAGTCATTTTTCAATAAAGACTCATATAACCCCCCATAAATGCTATAGAAGTGTCTAAACTGTACATTTGACGTTGTAGGACCAAGTAGAGAGCTCGAGGGATTGGCACACAAATCGAGGCACGTTATTCAAGGATCAGGGAAGGGCGATTAAGGCAGGGAACTTATCTCTCTTGCATGTATTTGATATTTGTGCTGGTGTATTGATGTTTGTTATTGCTTTGCTTGATTTTGTGAAACGTATATGAATAATTGAAGCTCTGTTTCTGTTTATACTATAGTCATACGTATGTTGTTTGAAACATTGAGCATGCAGATATGTCATTCTGTGAACATGAGTTATGTTATACAAGCATGTCATACATTAAGTACTTATCTTGAATGTATATTGGTGTTGTTTTTCTACTGAGATTATCTCAAATCTCACCCTCCCCTACCAACAATTTAGACAGGTGAAGACAAAAGCTATGCTAAGAATAGCGAAGAGAACAGTATGAGGGGAATGCCGTGGTAGAAAAGAGACTGGAAGATGTCTCCGTTTTCCCTTGGATGGGTTTAGACACCCATGTAGCGCTGAGATGCTATATTAATTGTAATTATCAAGTACGAACCCCTATGGGGAATTTCCGTAATCGTGCACATAATATCAGTATATTTAAGCTATTCCTGCGTTGTCCACCGAACTGCATATTATTTTCCGTAAATACTCTGAAATAGGTGAAAATAAGATAAGGGTCTGACAATCACAGCCTTCAACAGCAGAATCAAAGGAACGTTCTGCCCACAGATTTGCTTTAAACAAACTCAATCTCTCCTTTGCTCCTTCCAGTTTCAGCAAATGTTCTGTCTTGTTTGAATCATCTGCAGAAAAAAATGTGGTGATGAGCTCATAATTAATGAAACAACAAAACAGAACTTCTTGATGAGTGAACTCACCGGGGTCATGAACAGTGCTTTGACAGTGTAACCATGAAGAAGAAGAAGCTTAACCAACCATGAAGCAATAAATCCAGAAGCGCCAGTTACACACGCTACCTTTCCATTTCCTGTGTTGCTTTCCATTGTTGAATTTTGGGGCTGGTGAAACTGTTATAAGAGCAATGTTCAGTGGATGAATGAGCAAAAGAATTTTGGGGAGAGGGAAAGATTTATAGGAAAAACATTTTCTTGGACTTGGTGCAGCAATAAGGAGAGATTGTATTGATTATTATTGGTACCGTTCAGAATAATAAATTAAAGAAAAAATTTTAAAAAAATACCAATTAAACTTTAAAATCCTAGATTAATAATTTTACAAGAACTTGTATTATCAATCTTATTATTCTTTTTATCAATCTTATTATACTTCTTGTCAACGAGATTTTGAAATTTAAATAGTATTTTTTAAAATCCTCCTTAAATTGAATAATGTCAAGGACTTCATGGCAATAAATGGAGGGAATCTCTATTAGTTGGTACTTGGGACACAAATTTGGGACAAATTTGTTTTGGTAGCATATTGTAACTGCAACTACTTTTTGCCAAAACATTTATTACAAGTACTTGAATCTAATAAATTCAATGCATTTATCACATTCATGCATTTAGGTGGTTGAAGATAATGTCATACACATAAAAACATATAGTTGATATGCATGAGATCCGCCTATTATCGTAATTACACATTAAATAGCTTAATTAACTACCCCCTCCGATTACTTATTATAAGAACAACCACAACACATGCTCCGTTCTTTTTATAAGAAATCTTTAGAGAATATTTTATATTTTAGTTCTTTCTTTCCTATTTTACCATTATTTAATTACATTATTTAATGTCAATATATTAAATCCACACTTATACAATCATTCTCTTCTACCATATTTATTACTTTTATTTAATCACTTTCTTCTACAATATATTAAATCCACACTTATTTAATTACTCTCACTCTCTTCACCACACATTCTCTCTCTTATACAATCATCTTTATTAATTTTACTTCTACCATATTTATTATTCTCTCTTTTCTACCGTCCTCATTGTTATAATAATTTCTTTATTCTCTCTCTTATTCCCAATCTCCTTATAAATAAGGATATTTTAGTCAAAAGGGTTACAATTTTAAAACAATTATTATTTTTAACCGCTACTTCAAACCACGAGATTCGATTAAACGTTTCTTATCATAAGGAATGGGGGAAGTAATATTTTTTAGTTAGGCTAAGAAGCATCCAGCACCCTAAAGTATTTTAAGATATTGGATACACCTTCGATGCATCAAAAAAATAGTTTATAATACTATATGCACTTGAAAAAGTACTCTTCTAGTTCTTAATACAAGATATATTTACCTAATTTGATTATATTAAAAGAGTGAGTTAAGTTTATTAGTATGACATATATTTTATAAGGTAACAGCTAGATGCACCTAGAAAAATACTTTAAGATATTGGATACACCTACAAAATACTTTAGGGTGTTCGATGTATCAAAAAAATAGTTTATAATACTAGATGCACGTGAAAAAGTACTCTTCTAGTTCTTAATGTAAGATATATTTACCTAATTTGATTAGATTAAAAGAGTGAGTTAAGTTTATTAATATGACATATATTTTATAAGGTAACAGTTAGATGCACCTAGAAAAATACTTTAAAATGCTAGATGCATATTAGCCCTTTTTAGTTTATATAAATTAGCTAACAATGTCTTATATTTTAAACTAGATATATGAGAAGAATTTCATCTCGACTTGATTGAATTTCCTAAGGTAACAGCTAGCATAGACAAGTCTCTAATTAACATTTGATACATGTCCTTGAATCTAAGAAATTCAGTGTATTTATTATATTCATGCATTTAGGTGTAGTTGAAGATAATGACACATGCATAAATACATATAGTTGACTATTATGGGATCCACCTATCGGGATAAGAGTTACTCCTTTTAGTCCTATTTATAAAAGCTCAATAACTAAATTACATGGTTTAAACAAGTGATTAAAATTAGTTAAAAAATAATAAATCTATATAAAATAAAATTGTGTTTCCAAGTATGCCCATATTTATAAGGGGTAAGTAAGAGAGAAATAAAGTAAATATGAGTATCGCCAACTTTTTAATTAGAGAAAAATTGCCCATAAATACTTCATTGGAAATTTATTTACCAAATGGTACCATATGTGCAAACAATCTTCCTCGTATGCAAAAGATCTTTCTTTGTGTGCAAACAATCTTCCCTATGTTCAGTATATCTTCTTTATATGATCTTCCCTTGTGTTCAAGCAATCTTCCCTATATACAAAATATCTTCCCTTATATGTAAAAAATCTTCCCTTAAATACTTTTAGGTCCTATTTGTTAAATAAATTTCCAATATGGTCTTTATGGGCAATTTTTCCTTTAATTAATGCAATATGTATATTTAACAAGGGAAAAAATGAAAAAAAAAAAAGTTCATTAAATACCCAGAAAACTCTTATCGGATTCTTATAAAAAAAGAACCAAATCAATTTAAATTTTGGGCCCTTATAAAAAAAACACAAGGAAGTATAATCTAATCTTTTTTTTTTTTTTAAAAAAAAAACCAATGATAAGTATTTATCAAAAAATTTGAAATGATTAGGGAAAAACCTTCTCTCCACTCCAAAAACTCTCAATTTTGAGGGGGAGAGGGGGGAGGGGCTCCCCTAAAAATTTTTTCCAACCAAACATATTCTCACCCACCTTTGCCTTCCCCTCCACAAAAACTCAACCAAACATAGCTTAAATATGCAATAATGCTGATATGTTTAATGATGCAGAAAAAATGGGTTTCATGCACAATAATACTCGGTCTGTTTTTTTGAGAAGTATATATGAGAATGTAATTTTATTCCTTATCGTTTTGTAATATTCATTTCTTTTTACTGCTTGCGCCCTTATCTTAAAAATGAGAGAAACATGCTTTTATATATTTCCTATGCAATTCTCTCAGGGTATTGTTAGAAAAATTTATGCACCAACCTATTTTTCAACCAAATTGTACCTACATATTTAATGCTTTTAATTAACAAGGTTAAACCATAGTTTTGATTCTTTGAGTTTATATCAGATGTCAATTTAATCCCTTAAGTTAAAGTGTATTTTTATGTTTTAGTGAGGGTCAACATATTTGTTAGTAAGAGTGAAGGATGTTAAAATACAAAAATAAAAAATAAAAAAAAGAAGCTAAATATACAATTTATAAATTTAAATAATTAAAATCAGATATTATGTAAATTTAAAGCACCAGAACAATACTTTAGCCAATTAACAATTATTTCTTAATATGGAGCACCTACAACCAAGGTTCGAAAAATAGGACTAGTCCTTGAATTATACAACGTAGCAATTTAAAGGTTAATGATTTAAATCTGGGTCAAACCAATCATAAATGAAATAATATAGTTATATTAAAATATAAAAAAAAAAAAAGCATCTATAACCATAAAAAATATTTAATGCCTAAAAGATATAAATATTACCACATATTCTTAATATAAAATTAATTACATTATCAATAAAATCCTATGGTAAGGAGTAGAGGTAGTACTAAAATATCTATTAACTCCTGCTGCTATGGCACACCATTAGCCCCTAGACACCATTAACCTATTAACCTATAGGCTCATGGTAGATGTAATTCTTTCAAACTTATGAAAACAAATATGAAGGTATGTACTTTCTTTTTCTTTTTTTAAAAAAATATTCTACCCCCAACCTAGTGCTCTCATTATAGAGAAGGGAGGCGCACACCCACGCTATCCACATTAAGACTAGAACCCACAATCTGGTTTTGGGCAAAACAAAAAAAAAAAAAAAAAGAACCCCACAACTTGGTTTGCTATTTCTTTGTTTCCTTCTTTTTCAAATTAAAGAAAAAAATCCCTAAAAATACCATTTGAATTTCTAAATTCTGAAAAGGTTACACCAATTCCAAAACTCCAAATCCATACCCGTGTCCAAATAAGGATTTTAAAATGTTAGTGCTTTTACAAATTTACCCTTTACCTCTTTAAAAAGCACAAACCACCCTTGGTGCAGACACCATTGCTGGCTGACAGCAAGAGCTCTGGCAACAGCGGCTACCCTACCACCGGAGTTCCAGCAGTTAACTAAAACTTTTGGGGCAAAGGTGGTCAAGGTGAGATGTGATTCCACCCTCTTTAGATCCAAAACATTCTTCTTCGTCATTAATTAATTCTCTCAATTGGAACCTGAGTGACATACATTCCTCAACATTTTTCCATGTGAAGTAGATTACAATTTAAAACCAACAAACTTCTTTTCTTTAAAGCTTTCTACCATTTCTCCAAGGCCCACTTCAAACGGAATAAATTCATCAATCCCCAACGTCTTTGCCTTTGCTTTGGAAACTTGGAAGGTTGGCATGAAGGGTTTATCATCTGCACATCTGAAAATAAATAATGAAATTAACAAGTATCATAAAGAAAAGCTTGAACTTGATAAATACAAGGACAACATAGCTTATTCCTTTAAATATCATACGATACACAACAAAACATGTCTATACTTCAATTTAGAAGTAACAAGTCTCATGAATCTTAACTAGAAGCACTTACTACTAAGACTAATTTTATATACGGTGTGTGTATGTGCGTGTGTTTAACTACAATTTGCACTCAAAATGCAAAAGGGTTAAACCCAAAACTTTGAGTCGAATCAAGATCATAGCTAACTTTGACGGTTTAACTTTAGGTATGAATGGAAATTTGCAAAAATTATCATCATATTATACCGTAATATATATATATATATATCTCGGATCCTCTACAGCAGATAGAGTAGAAACTATATGATACTATTACCAAATCATTGTCTTATCCTTTACTTCTTAAAGGAATTAATTTGACAACTCTTGCAACAAGTGAACGCTAATACATACCCCCTCCTCACTCTGATTCTTTTTTATAAGAATATGTTAACAATTTTACATAGCAAGAAAACCCCAACTAAATCAGTCAACGATTTCAAAATTCTAATTTATCCTCAACATAAAATTGAGTGAGACAGCGTAATGTTGGGCGCCACTCTGAGATCTCTATAATAATCAATCGAGTAAGAAAAATATTAATAGGAAATGATTGCTCAGCTATGCTTTTCTCTAATAAATTCATTTTAGGCTTACATAAAATTAAAAAAGGCTATTTTATTTATTGCAGTACACGCTTTTACCATATAATAACACATCATCTAATATAACATGCTACTTACTATACAGAGTAGAGATAATAATTAAAGCACAAAAGAGTGACACACGATTTAAGTTTTTTGCAACATTAAAGGAAACAGGTAATGTCACAAAAAGCTGAGGGGGAAAATTAAAACCAGATATCTTTTAATATATGAATCCTTAATTAAAATTATAAAAGATAATTGAACTTACTTATCTGGAAGTTGTAATGTTGGGTACATATCGCGCAAAATGTTCACAATTTCTGAGTAGTGTTTCACTGACTCGACCAAACAATATCTGCCACTAGCCGAAGGAATTTCAAATGCCTGAATACGAGCATTTACAGTATCTTTTATATGCACCCATGATAAGGTAAAATTTGGAAATGTTTTTGCTCCTGCACAAAAAAAACCAAGGAACAAGAGTCCACATGAGAAGCAACACAATAATTCTGGTCCAGGGTCCAAATCAAAAGTAAGCTTAGCACAAATACAGGTTCCTTAAAAAAGGACTATATCTGTAAAGAACAATTGAAGAAAAAATTACCATTTGGAGAATATAGCATTTAGAAGTGAGGAACAAAGGTAAATAAATTAAAATTACCATTTAATAGAATTATAATTGCAGCTGAACTTGTGTTAAGTGTTGGTTGCAACAGAGGTCCTATCACTGTTGCTGGATTGACACTAACCATGTCAATGTTGTTTTCTTTTACAAATTTCCAAGCAGCTTCTTCTGCCAAAGTCTTGGAAAGTACATAACTTGACCAGTGCTGAAAGAATAAGAATATAAATGAGCATGAAATTCGAAGGATGCTGTACAACATTGCATGCTTCACAAAATTTTGATAAAGAATGAGTTGCAAATATCAATTTAAATAGTTATAAATAAAGGAAGAATTTCAGTTGCAATTCAAGCATTTAAATTTGATAAAAAAAGTTTCCAATGATTTGAAACCAAGATTGTCATATTTGCAATTGTTGGAATTAGTATTTGTAACTTATTTTTAGTACGATTTTAAAAAACATAACTATGACCAAATTGAAGTTTTAAGACCTAAACATCATTTTCCCTGCCATGTGTATCCCAAACACTAGTACACATCAATTGGAATATTTAGTGTGAGATGACAAGAAAGGGGAAAAAAGATGTTGGGACCCACTTTTGCCTCAAATGTTGGTCTCACCTCACCCCTCTCCCTTTCTCTTGCTTCACATTATCGAGACCAACTGGCCGAGAGCTTTTAGCTCACATGGCATCTCGCACATTTTATAGAGGAGGATCATGTGTAGTTTTGTATTTATTTTTTTTTAATGATTCATGCAAAATATGATTTTGAAAAGGCATTGAAGTCTTGTCATATCAGAACTTCATTTATGTTTAGCATTCACCATAGTATGAGTTACAAGGTCATAAGAAGCTCAATTTCAGTCTAAGTTAAACTCAACAAATTAGCTAGTATACATACCTCAGATTCATAACAAGATTCTGGATTTGTAAACCATGTTTCATCAACTACAACTTCAGGAGTCCTAGGCTTTCCATTAAATAACAATGTAGCAATGGAAGAAGTTAAAACAACTCGTTTCAGAGACGGCAATTTTGCACATGATTTAAGAACATTGAGAGTTCCCTTGACTGCAGGGTCAATGAGTTCAGTCTGAAATCAAGAAAGCAACTCTTAGAAACTACTTTTTTTTTTTGGAAAGTTAATCTTTTGTTCCCTATAGTTTTGACTGGGTTGTAGCTCAATGCCTACACTTTAACTCGATGCAACTCAATCCTTATAGTTTTGACTCAGCTGTAACTCAGTCTCTGAACTTTAACTCACTACAACTCAATCACTATAGTTTTAACCATTTTAGTGTTTAGCTCTTATATTCTAGAATAAAGGTGGGGGACTATATTATAAAATGGTTAAAACTATATGGACTGAGTTGCAGTGAGTCAAAGTTCATGGACTGAGTTACAATCAAGTCAAAACTATAGGGACTGAGCTGTACCGATTCAAAATATAGGGACTAAGTTACAACCCAGTCAAAACTATAAGAATCAAAAGATTAATTTTTCCTATTTTTAGTTAGAGAGGCAGGCATTAACGGTATGAGGTTATTAGCAAGACCAAATGCATGGCCACCCACAGTCCCACTTATAGAGGAGCATACATGCCACTAGACTACAGGCCATTAGCAATTCTTAAAAGCTACTAGTTAGCTAATAAAATTTCAACTTGCATATCATAATGAACAAATTACTTAGTTAAATACTTATCCGGTCCTTAATATAGAACATATTTGAAAAGTTGATTTTGGTAAAAAATATAAGACATAATTTTTCATATTTATCAACATTTTCTTTATTTACCCCTATTGATGCTCCCTCAAATTGAGGAGGAGAGGAAAAGAGAGAATTAAGGGATATAACTAGGGTGTTTTAAAAAATACATGTCATATTAACTAATTTCTTTAATCTAATCAAATTAAGTAAATATGTCTTATATTAAGCATTGAAGGGAGTATATGATTATGACAAAGACCCAACAGTGAATGTTAATAGTTGAAACCATTAAGTAGTACTATTAGTTTCTGTATAGATTGCAGAAATATATCAGTGTATTTAACCCTGAAGTACGTACTCTCAAAAAATGATTGTTTATAAATGATTGTTTAGAATGATATACAAGAACCTGAGGGTCTTTGACATCAACAGAAACAGGGGAGGCAGTGTGAAAGACACCCTCACAGCCTTCAACAGCAGAGTCAAAGGAACCTTCTTCCAACAGATCTGCTTTCATCAGACTCAATCTCTCCTTTGCTCCTTCAAGTTCAAGCAAGTGTTGTACCTTTTCTGAATCATCTGTGCAGAGTTATAAACCACCACAAAATTGGTATGGTTCTGAGAACAAGACATAGGAAACACCAAAATAGAATTGCTTCATGTGAAAATGACAACTAGAGATGTTAAAATTTAAAATCTCTCGGCAGATGAATAAAACTACTTCTACTCCTAAGGAGTTAATTAAATTACTTTAAAGTATTTATATCTATCATTTTTCTCCAAACTAATTTCTAACTTATAAATTGATATATAATTTAATTATACATAATATATAATATGATTAAGTAACTTATTTAACTTTCTTAATTTCTATAAATAAAGGGTCAACAACTTATATTTAAAACTAGATTTAGAACTAGAGGTAATAAATTACATGAACTTCACTCTAGTTTAAAAGCTGTTTTGACTTAGGCTCTGTTTGGTTTGAGGGGAGGGGAGGAATGAGAGGGTGGGTAAATTACTTTTTTGGTTAAAGGAATTCAAATTTTGAGCGGGAATCCAAAATTTTGAAAAAAATAAGAAAATAAATTTTGGACGGAACCCAAAATTTAAAAAAATGATAGGATAAATTTTAGATTTCTTTTATCCAAAATTATAATTTCCCTCTCCCCTCCCCTCCCCTCCCCTCCCCTCCAACTAAACACAGCCTTAATGGATGCTGGATGGTTCAGAAAGACAGTAGGCAGAGATCAGGAAAGAAAGCCAAACACATGCGAGAGCATAGAGATGCTAGTCTTCAAATTAAGCCCTCAGATTATTTCTTTCACCTATTCCAAGAATCACTTCATCTCACCTTTTGCTGGTTTAGACCAGCTTCCTTACGGCTAACCCTTGATTTTGAAGGGCAAACCAAAAACATAGAAATCAATCTATCTAAGACCCAATATTTAGAGAAGTCGAATCTGTGATTGTTTTCGCAGGACGATTTTTGAGACCAGAAATATTAAAAACAAAAAAAAAGGGGTGATGATAACTCACTTGGGTCTCGAACAGTGGCCTTCACAGTATAACCACGAAGAAGAAGATGCTTAACAAGCCATGAAGCTATAAAGCCAGAAGCACCAGTTAGACACACCACCCTTCCTTTTCCAGTGTTGCTCTCCATATTTTTCACCGCCCGCGCCCCCACCGCCGCAAAAGCCCTCTTTGATATATGCACCTCGGTTGGATATGGACCATGGACAAAAATATAGTAGTTAAATGAAAGTTGCATTATTATATTAAAAATAAAAATAATATTAAAAAAAAAGGAAGAATGGAGGACAGCTTCCCATTTTTTTTTTTCTTTTGGATAACATAGGGCGAGCTACGCTTGAAACGAAGAGTACCCGGATGGGTCAATCAGCAATTAGCGTTCATGCTAGCTTGGTCAATTAAAAACCTCTCCCCTACAACATGGGCTCACTTCCTGAAGAAGAATGATCTGCCTATTGCTTAATGGGCTTCCCGTGCTAGTATATCAGCACAACTTTGCACTTCCCTGTTCACTTGGAATATCTCCACTTTCCAGTCTCCATAAAATTAACTGTCTGGTATCTTCGATCAATTCTCGCATATCCAGGGGGCTACCACCATCTCTAAACAGACAATTAACTGCCTCAAGTTTTACTGGCACGAGTGAGAGTGCAATAGTCAATGGTAGACTTTCCTGGAATTTTTTTCGGACAAAAATTTGAGTTTCAAGTTTAAGTTTGAAACTACTGTTCGAGACCCAAGTCAGTTATCATCACCCCCCCTTTTTTTGGTTTTTAATATTTTTGGTCTCAAAAATCGTCCTGCAAAAACAATCACAGATTCGACTTCTCTAAATATTGGGTCTTAGATAGATTGATTTATGTGTTTTTGGTTTGCCCTTTCAAAATCAAGGGTTAGCCGTAAGGAAGCTGGTCTAAACCAGCAAAAGGTGAGATGAATTGATTCTTGGAATAGGTGAAAGAAATAATCTAAGGGCTTAATTTGAAGACTAGCATCTCTATGCTGTTGCATAGGTTTGGCTTTCTTTCCTGATCTTTGTCTACTGTCTTTCTGAACCATCAGTTTAAGTTTGTGTCAATGAATAAAATGTTTTTGGGAGAGTTACCTTTAATTGAGTCTGACAATGTACGAATCTAAACCAGTTAGATAGTCATATAAAAAATTCTACCTCTCAGCATTAAATTTATGATAAAATTCAAGTGATTTCTATTTTTTTGTTGGGCTAACATCTAATATTACGCTTATTAATTACAACAAATGCCTTATAAAAATATAAAAATAACTTTTAGAAGGCATCATATAATGAGAATTGGAGCCTTGGAGACAATATTAACTATTATAGATATTATCCCTTCTTATCTATTGCATGATGAAATGGGAAGAGGCGAAGCTGAATTGAAAGAGAAGAGGAGGCGGAATGATGGAGAGAGGGGGAGAGTTTGTAGTGTGTTGTAAAAGCATGATTCATTAGAGATTTGATGAACGATCAGGATTAGGGAACTAGAAGGAGTAAGGAAATGAAGAGGTTACGGGCAGCACGAGAATAGGCGTAATTGTCAATTGATTTAGTTAGAGTGTTTAAGTGCTCATTTACATTAGTAGTGAAGAATCATGATTTTAAATAATCATGATTTTAATAAGTGCTATTAGTTAAAAGTGCCGTTAATGATTACTATTATGAGATATTTTTTTACAAGTGATTTTAAAAATGTTAATTATGTTTGAATTTCATTTATTAAAAGTACTTATGAATGTATAGTTATCAAAAAAAGGAATGAATTTAATAAATTTGTTTATATTTTCATAACTATATTTGATAATAAAGTGGATATATGGTGTCATCTTATGGTGGAAGGACAAAAAGTGCTTTTTGACTTTTGTGTTGGTGCAATCTCCAAGTGACACATATCCCTTAATGATAAAATTACTTTTTATTTTAAGTGTTGGCTAAATGAGAGCATGACACTTGTCCTCTAATGCTGATGAAGTGACTTCACCTTTTGAATTGTCCTCACTAGAGGGTGCCACCTTGCCCCGAGCCGAGGAAATCCATTGGTCTCCAACCCAGTCACCCAAATAACTTTCCCGAACACTAAATCTAGGAGCCGGGGAAAATCATTAAACCCTTACTTTCTCTAACAAGTTAGATGGCTAAAAGCCTAAGAAAAGACGTAGGACTCACTTTATTAAAGCAAGTGACATGTGTCATCAGACAAATGGCACCATAAGAATTCGACACATGGCATGACTTTTTCAAGACTCCCTCTTAGCCTATAATTTTGGCCATTCCTCACAAAAAAACGGAAAAAAAATTAGAGAAAATAGAGAGAAATTGGAAAAGGAGAGAGAAAGAGTGAATAGTAACTTTCTCTGATTTCAATCTACCAAAACACTGTCGACACACCAATTCCTCTCAAAATACTCTTCAAGAACCTTCTTTTACTCATCACAAGCTTCATTTCTACGGTTCCAGATTTTCATTTGGAGGTGTTTGGTGTTATCTAGCTAGCCGGAATACTACTGGATTTCCGAACTACTTGTGGAAACTCATAGAGGTGAGCGTAGGCTTCGTTTTGAACAATTGGATTGTTGTTTGGATGAGTATTATTGAGGGTGGGTACTATTCATAATTTTGGGCAGGGGTGTTTTTGGAGGTTTAATCATGTTTTTGTGGTTAGATGATGACTTATGATGATATTGGACCAAGTTGTTAGATAAAATTCTGTTTTGGAGATTTCGGTTAAAAAATGGTCTGTTTGGTCAAGGCTTAAAGCACTGAAGCTTTATGATTTTGATCATTTTGACAATGTCATTGTGTTTAGAAAGCAAAATTATGTGGGGAGTAACTCCTGGTTGTAATTTTGGACCATTGAAAATATATATTGCAAAATCAAAAATGCTGCTAGTATGTGTTTTGTGTAGGGCAGTCAGTTTGTATGATGTTTTTAAATAAGTAAATAATGTCTAAAAACTGTGAAATTCTCATTCTAATAGTATACATGTCAATCTTTAAATTGATATATAATTTGTGTCATTGGGATGTGTGTGCTGGGAGTTATGCATTTTCAAAGCTTGGTCTGGAAAATTAGTGAATTTTGGGGGTAGTGAGCAATTAAGTGAGATACTGTATTGACATGTCTCCAAAAGTATAATGGCTATATTTTTCCCTAAAACTAGACTTATTAGGGGTCACATAGCCTTAAGAATCATCATAATTGGACATCTGTACAATTAGATATGATTTTTCAAAGTTAGGTCATGTTTCTAGAATGGAATATGGAATAGGTTGGGTTTGGCGTAATTCTAGGAATTTTGTGGCTGTAATGGCCAGAATTGAGTATTTTTGTGAGAAAGTATACTGAAAGAGATTTACATAGAATTTGTAGTTCCCTAGAATTAATGATGAATTTTTGAAGTTGATAGAAAAGTTGGCAGAATTGAGAATAAGAGTGAAAATGAAAAATGTAATCGTACTAGGTAATTAAGTAAAACCTTAAGGGTGAAGTTAACCAACTTGGGGTAGTTGGGCTACTTTGACTTTACTTTTGATTTAGTATTCTAACTTTAATGACAACCAACATAAGTGCTTAGATTGTAAGACAATTGGACTAAATAATAATTTGTCGTCCGAAATTTTAATTATAGGGCCTAACCATTGTCCGGAATCTAACACTTACCTAATCTCTCGGAAACAGTTAGATATTGCTCAAGGGAAACGACCAAGTAGTAACTTGGCTTTCATATGTTTATAAGATACACTACATATTCTGTGAATTCATCATGAATTGTCTGGTACATTCTGATTCTACGGGGAGGTCGCTCTGGGCCTATTGAATGGGTAGACGCTTAGGCCAATGCAATGTTCTGTAATACATAAGCAGATGCCCGGGGCCTATTACACGGATTACAATTGGGGCCATGTGACATACTTAGCGTTATGGTGATGAATGAACTGAATGCTATGCACTAAATACTGTTGTGATGATTCTGCTATATGATAACTGTGTGGCATTCTTTGTGATGTTATATCTGTATGATTGGTTACTTGTTACTACTGAGATTCTTTTGAATCTCACTCTTTTCTCTAAATAAATCTACAGTTCAGGCTAGTAGCTTGTAGGGCAAGAAGGTAAATACTGACATCTAGAAGACGAAGCTTAAGGATTTTAATTTGTTGTCAGTTATCTGTTTTAAGTATTTTGGAAATTTTTGGAACTATATATGATGTACATAACTATGTAAACCTAATAACAGACAGTAGTAGAACTAGTAGTACCGATAGCTTAGTAAAAGAATGATGACTATATATATATATTGATAATGCTTTTATTTGATGAAGAAACATTAATTAATGAACACATTATGAAACTTAAGCAGAGACACGCTCACACACTCTGATAAAATAGATTCAAATACCAATGGGACTTAGTAAGATAGTAAATGTTATATTTTGAAAAATTTTATTACACTCAAAATTCCCTATCAATCCTAGGTTCACCTCATGAGATAGGTTCAGAAGTTGTGAATGTGTTTTCAAAGTAAGTTTTAATTGGGGACTGAACTTTGGTTCCATAATTGATTTTACTACTATTTTACACTCATCTGGGTCTATTGGACATAAAATGTTACATTTACAAACTAATTTGAGAATTTTGGTTGAGAAATGTAAGACCCCGTCTTATATATCATTTACCATTGATATTAATTAAAGCACTAGAGTACAGTTCGGTGGGCAACACAAGAATAGAGGAAATATACTGATATTATTAAAATAATAGGCTTTATTACATTACCGGTTTTCCCCTCAGGGTTTCATAATATATATACAAATTGTCCAAAAATTTTAAAGAAAAACTAATATAACCCGACAACTCCAATCTTGGGATCTGTACCCCTTAATTGTCCACATTTGCCACCTTGCCCTTGGAGCTGCTAACTTCTGCTGGAATATTTTTATATTTGAAAGAAAGGGTGAGATTCCAAGGAATCCTAGTAGTAACATACATTCATTCATATAAAATGTGAAAAGTAGATATGTCATGCTCCATATTATACACAAATTAATTAACAATATAATGGCATATATACATAAGTAGGGCTCAATCCCCACCACCCATACACCTTGGTTGGATTGTTACTCAACAACCAGGTAAAAATGCCCTTCTCGCACTAACTGTTTCTTCTTGGTAGAATCATGTTGATTAATTAAATTATAGAAGATGGCATACACAAACATATAAACATTAGCATAATGTATGAACGATAAAGTTACTATCTTAAACCCCTTTTTAACTAGTAAGACGTTCCTCAAACTTTGTGCCAACGGCTCGGGTTATTAATTCAGTCCTAAAATTCCAAATGTACAATAATTAGGTTAAAACTCATTCATGTACTATTCAAAACACTTCTAAAGTGTTTTTGTTGCTTATATTAGTCTAAACTGAAAAATTACCAAAATGCCCCTAGGACCCGGTCCTGGCCCCGCCGTACCCAGTCCAATCGTACTTATCCCGAAATTTTGACCTAGGCTATTCTTACCTATTTTCACCCAAGGAATCCATTTTTTACCTTAGTTTTCAAAAAAATCACAGCCAAATGATAGTTTTTCCCTTGACAACTCCTATTTAGGGTTTTAGGGCTATTTTTGCAATTTCACATTCGAGGGCTTTTTTCACAATGTAGTCAACATCGACCCCACCTAATTTTCCCTCATGAACACAATGAAATCATCATATTGTTGAAAATCCAGCCCCAACTCCTATATTTAGTCTTGGCCGAAACTTGTAGGGTTTTAGGAAAAATTGGGGTTTTTGAATTCTAACACCACAACTTGCTCCTTTTCACTCCTAATCACTTAATTAACCATTTAAACACTTAATTACACAAGATTTGAGGAAATTTGGGCAACATAACCCCTTAGGGTTATCACTTCCCAAACTGACAAATTAGAGCAAACCAACCACAAATCCACCGATAACTTCAACAACAACAATCACAATAACAAGAATTTGAGAGTTTTAAAGGTACCTTTGTGTTTCTTCTTCTTCTTCTTCTCTCTCTCTCTCTAACTGAAATCTCTCCCTCCTTAATTCTTGATACTTTGCTTGCTAAACATACCAATCCATGGAGAAAAGAAGCTTAGGCAAGAGATTACTCAAATGGAAAGCCAAATCACAAGGGAAAATCACAACCTACCTTGAGATTTTAGCTCCCTTGCTCCTCCTTCTCTCTAACTTTCTTGAACTCTCTCTCTCTCTCTTTCTTTGGGAAACTTGGACGTGAAATGATGGAAAGAGAAAGATGAAGCATGGCTTTATGAAATATCTACATATTTTCCCTTAATTTATTTTATTCCAAAATTTGACTTTTATTACCAATGGTACTTGAGCTTATCTTCATGGATCAGTATCATATAATCCCATTAAACTTGAACTAATACTCCTCATTTTAGTCATAGGAAAATTCAAAATAGGATGATATTATTTTATCCTATAATTACAACATTTACCATAACATTTTTTCTCATTTTCAGATTAGTAGCAATTCTAGAAGATTGTTTGCCCAAACTTTGAAAAATCACACCTTTATTTGTAGACGTCGACTTGGAATAATTCTAAAGGCTATGAAACCCTTATTGAGTTTAGTTTCATGAAAAAAATATAGCCTTTAGCCAACTAGAAGCTCATAATTCCCAGAATTAAAATCTTTAGACGTTGTTCCATAAAATAGGCAGCTTTTCTAAGCTAACTTCAAAAATTCATAACTCTTTGTGTACAACTCAAAAAATCACCCATTATCTATCAAATTAAAGCTTAAGATGTCTATTCAATCCTGTAAAATTTTATAATTTTTGGACATCATTTGATTATACAAAACCATATAACAATGTCACTACCTCACAGGACATTTTCATTGGTAGCATATCCTTATTCTTGGGACTCTTACTAAACCGATGCTTAGCAGTCCACTTAATTCAGGCTTATTCTCAAGCTTCTAATCCCAAAATTTGAGATATTACAAGAAATAAGAGGAAAAGTATTTGTAGGGACAACTAAGAATTTAGGAGTAGGAAATGGGAGGGTAGATGATTGAGATTGATTCTGGCACGGCTGGACTCTTTAGGTCCCGGACCTTCTGCCAATCCATCTTCCTCTGCACCACCACCACCTCCACCTCCAGTGAACCCTTCTTCTGACACTCCTATCCCTGAGGATGAACCATCTACTCCTCTGGTATCTAGTCCACCTGAGACTCAAGCCAAAGACATTCTATATACAGTGGACAACCCATATACCAATGAGACCATTCATATCGTTATTGATGATTCTCCTCCAAAACCTCAGCTAGAAATCGCTCCTAAACCGACTCCATCACCTGCCCCCACAGAGGAAATCTCTCCTTCCTCATCCTCTGAACATCATACACCAGAGGTTGAGACTACTCCTGAGATTCAGACCACTCCAGAAGGAGAAACCTCTACTATGGTTGTCTTCCAACCTTCTCCTCCCGACGATGACATCCATATCCCTCCAGTTCATCTGCCTGACCCAGTCCCCTCTAGCTCCTTTGAATATTTGGGCTCAGATGATTCTAAGGTTCTTCCAGTGACACCCATTTCCGTGGTCAAGCCTCCTAGCCCTCCACTTGATTGATGAAGCCAAAAAGGGGGAGAAGAGCTTGAGAGTGATTTTGTGGATGTGTCCTAGTTTATTTTGGGTATTTGGGTGTATATGGGTTCTAGGGAGCATTTTGGAACTTGTTATTTTGGAACTTGTTATTTCTTTTATTGTAATATGCAATTTAAGTTTAATACAAGTGTGTTTATGTTATGATTGCATTTTAAGTTCATTTAAGCTTTGAATTATGATACATTATTGGACTAATGAAATCGTTGTGTATGCAAGGTGTATGCTATGAATCCAAACTAAATAAGACAAATTTAATTTGAAAAACCATGTCCAAAGTCACCAAGTTTTGTCATCATCAAAAAGGGGGAGAATGTTAGATCTCATGTTTTGATAATAACAAAAGAATGGTTTGAAAAGGAAATGATTAATAAACAAGTTTGAACTAAGGAATAACAGGGGTAAGTATCACTTGAAGTAAGCATTGGAGTAATGAAGAAAGGCCAAGAGAAAAAGCTGAGAAACTTGATCAGAAGCAAGTTTTCTAAGGCATTACTCGAGGCGGTACTCGAGTAATCAGTCAAAACTTGAAGTAACCAGTGGCACCTTCCAGTAACCTGCCAACGTTACTCGAGTAAGTACTCGAGTAATAGTGTAAGTATTTTCAAGTTGCTCTCGGCCTGCCAATGTTACTCGAGTAACCAGGTAAAAACTTGGAGTTGCTCTCGGCCTGCCAATGTTACTCGAGGCGCTACTCGAGTAACCATATGAAAAACTTTCAGTTGCCTTCAGGTTGCCAATGATACTCGAGTAGGTATTCGAGTAACTCTGTTTCTAAAAATGTGTTGCTCTCGGCACTTTGTACTACTGCCAATGTTACTCGAGTATGTACTCGAGTAACGCACTGAAGGAAGTGAAAACTTGAAGGTGATATCCGATTAACTTGATATAATTTTATCTAATTTCCTCGAGTCATTCCTCTGATATGCAAGTATTCAATGATCTATTTTAAGTGGATTCCTCGAGTAGGTATTCGAGTATACAGAGATATTTAGAAGGTAAACCTCCAGTCATTACCCGGGTAAGTCAAGTACAAAAAGTATATTTACTCGAGGTGGTACCCGAGTAACTTATGCAAAAATGAATGCATTACTCGAGTCAGTATCCGAGTAACAAGGTAAGTGCTCTCGGCCTTGAAATCCTACAACATTACTGGAGTAAAGCATCTAGTAACCAAAAGTTTTTGTAAAGATTTACTCGAGTTGGTACCCGAGTAACTCATAAAGTTGTGAGTGCATTACTCGAGTAAGTACCCGAGTAAACATATATTTTCAGAGGTTTAAGAATTGGTTATTCCATGCACTACCCGAATAATCTTGTATTTATTCATTGACTTGCAGTTGATCAAAGATTTCCCGATGATACTCGAGTAAGTACTCGAGTAAACTTCAAGGGATACTCGAGTAGCTACTCGAGTAAGCAAACCCAGAATTTTAGAAATCATTCAAACATTCATTGATTTGTTTCCTATATGATTAATATTTCATTGTATTAGCATTCTTAGTCTATTTACAGATAAACAATGAAGAAATCATATCAAGTAATGGAAGTCAAATGAAACGCTCAAATGTCACTGACCGTCACCTACCACAATGTATGTTTTTCAAAAACTGGAAAAGTCAATAATGGCTGCGCACGCTCCAACGGACATGAAGAAATATGTTCCAGCAATCATTACCAACGTATCTATATGTATGTGAACATCTGAACAGAGAAAAACACAAGAACACACTCACGAACGTATCATCAAGTTCATTACTCTGTTTTTCATTGTACTTGTGATTCTATGCTTCAGTGATTCTTATTCACTCTGTGAGAGAGATATTTCATTCAAACTCAATATTTGTTATTGAGGTAACTTAAGGTTGTGGAACCTTGAGTTGGGATGGGATTACAACTTGTAAGGGGGAGCGAGTGTCCAGGTGTAAGAACTTGCTTGTACTGAGGTGCCAAGAACCCACTGAATCTTGGAAGTTATAGTGAAACTCTCAGAGAAGCTCTGAGGACTGGACGTAGGTCAAAGTGGTTGTGACCGAACCAGTATAACTCCCGATGTACACTTCGGTGATATTTCTCCTTACTCTTTCCTGTTTTAATTTCAACGTCAAATTTTATATTTGCAACGAAATTTTTAAGATCACCCAATTCACCCCCCTCTTGGGTGAAACGCTTGCTCTAACAATAGTTCCCTTCCTTCTCCCTAACAAGACTTTCCGATGGGTCACCTGATCCCTTCCAACCACTGCCCACGAAGTACCTACTTCAAATCAAAACAAAGGGCTTTATTGAATACTTGGAAGACTATGGCTATATGCCACTCTTTTTTTGTGGACTTTTCATTCTTCCATCATTGCGCTTAGTACGGGATTGACATTGGAAAATTGCTGGAGGAGTTTCTTGAAGAAAAGGTCTTCCTTTACATATCAAAGAAGGTATCTAATCTCACGTCATTTGTTAGGGTTTTCCTTAAGACTTAGGTTTAATCTTCTTTTTCTTTGTCTTCTCAAATTCATGCTTAGGAACCTGAGGAACTCCGATGTAAAAGATGTAAAGAAACTAAGCATCAAGAGGTATGGACATTTTTCTTTTCTTTTCTTTTCTTAAATTTCTCTTTGCTCTACCTCTGCTCCTTCCATGCATTTGTCTTCTTATGACCCGTCTCTTTGTTTTTCTCTATATTTGTATTCATATTCCTCTTTTACCAATCCACATATTGTTCATGAAATAGTTCTCAAGAAACTTAGAATTTTCATTTTCATCTACATCTTCACCAAAGTACGCAAGCAATTCCTTACCCTATTCCTCATCAAATTTTTCTCTTTCACTATCACCTGCCTTCTCTTTCACTAAATCCTCTACATGATCATTTAAATGAGTCTATCCCATCAAACATCAATTCCTTCTTTGACAAGATAAACTTCTTAGCTTGTTTTACTTAGTTCCCTTTCTCTTTCCAGACAAGACTTTTCGATGCATCACCCAATTCCTTCCAATTTAATGCCCATGGATCACCAACTTTAGATCAAAAAGGAAGACATCACTAAATACTTAAACAACAATAGTTATATACCACCCTTTCTGTGTGTTCTTGGACTCTTCATACTTTTGTCATTGTGCCCAGCATAGTGTTGACATTAGTCAATTCTAAGACTCTTCATACTTCTTTCATTGTGCCCAGTGTAGGACTGACATTAGTCAATCTCATGAGGAGTTTCTTGGAGGAAAGGTTGTCCTCTACACCACAAAGTAAGTATCTAATCTTGCCTCATTTGTTAGGGTTTTACTTAGGGCTTTGGCTTAATCTTTTTATATTTGTTTTCTCAAATGCATACTAAGCAAGCTGAGGAGCTATGTTTTAAAAGAAGATAAGAAAAAATTAAGAATCAAGAAGTATGGATATTTGTTTCGATCTTTAATTTCTCTTTGCTTTACCTCTAATCCTTACAAGCATTTGTATTGTTATAACTTGTCTCTTTGAATTTCTTGATGCTTAAATTCATATTCCCCTTTTCTCACTCCTCATATTGTTCATGAAATATTTCTTAAGAAACTTAGAATCTTCATTTGCATCTGCATCTTCACCAAAGTACTCATGCAATCCCTTCCCTTATTCCTCATCATCTTTTTATATTTGTTGTCACCTACCTTCTCCTTTACTACATCCTCATCATAAACATTTAATTACTCCATCCCATCAAACCTCATTTCATTACCCCACAACATAGGCTTCTTAGCTCACTGTTTTCTTCCTCTTCCTTGACAAGACTTTTTGATGGGTCACCTGATTCCTTCTAACTTATTGCCTTCGAAGCACCTCAGATAAAAAGGGAAGACATTGTTGAATACTTTGACGACCATAGGTATATGTACCACCCTTCTATGCGTTCATGGACTCTTTATTCTTCCATCACAGTGTTTAACGCAAGCTTAACATGGGTCAATTGCTAGAGGAGTTTCTTGGACGAAGGGTCCTCCTCTGCACCACAAAGTAAGTATACACTCATTTATTAGGGTTTTGCTTAAGTCTTTAGTTTAACCTTCTTTTTCTTTGTTTTCTCAGATGCAGGCTATGTAACATCCTAATTTTTGTTTCCAAGATTTAATTATAATTAAGAAAGAATTATTTATAATAAGTTTATTTATCATGTCATGATTTGGATTTAAAGAGTTTATTGAAAATATGATTTATGATAGTAAAAGAAAGTATGGAATAAAAATAATCAAATGGAAAGAAAAATGTAGAAATGAAAATATTTTATTAGTATTGTTATTATTAATATTATTAAAAAATATAATATATATATATATATAGTATAAAAAAAGAAGGGAAGACTTAAAAAAATTGAGAGAGATCTAGACAAAAAAAAAAAATAGAGTGGCCCAAGCCCATTAAGGTTTTCAAAAAAAAAAAAGAGGAAAAAAAAGGAATAAGCATATATGTATAATATCTATATATATATATATATATATATATCTAAATATATTAATATAATAATGTATAAAAAAGGAAAAAAATTAAAGGGGCACGTGGCCCCATTGGTTAGTCACTTGGTGAGGGTTTTATAAATACCCCCATCAAATCTTTGCTACAGTGAATGCAGTAGCTGTTTCACTGTAGCAACCCAAGAGTAAGCTTTTAGTGATGCCTTCATACAATTCAAATTAGGGTTCCACTTTGAAGATTAATAAGGTACTCAAAATTACTTCTAATAACAAAACTTCCTTCATGAAAACATTTCTCAATAATTTTCTCCTTCTTATGATAGTAATTTTCTGCTGGTTAGATATTATATTGGGTAGGGGCTAGGCAAGTTTTGAGTTTTATCAATATATGACAATAGGAATGTAGACGATCATTAATCGTTAATTTTAATCAGTTCACTTTTGTTATTTATTGGGTATAAGATTTTATAACTAATTTTCTAGATAATCAGTCTATAAATAATTCTATATTGGACATTTTTTACCGATTAAATTTGGGTTAAATGGTTTATTTGCATTATTGAAGGTATTCTTAAAGTTTTGATCGGTTTAAATTTTTTATTAAAGTTAATATTTATAATGTAGCAATTTTATGCCCTAAACTTTAAATTGGGGATATTATGTAATGAAATGAAATTGATGATAATCAATGACTTAAATGAGTTGTTTGGGTTAAACAAATATTTGAATTAATTTTAAAATAAATAATTGGGATTTTAGTGTGAAATTAGAATTTCGGAGTAATTAATTCAAAACTTTAAATGTGTAGAATTAAGTTAATTGTTCTAATAACTTAGAGTTATTATTATGTAGTAAATTGATTGTTATAGATTGATTATGGCTTGCGTTTGAGCTCTTGGATTAAGAGTATTGTGGTAATACTTTGCTTTGGCGAGGGGTAACCACTTTCTCCTTATGTTTTTAACTATATAGAACTATAAATTTGCTATTGGTATGTGTTATGTGTTAGATCTCATGTTTTGATGATAACAAAAGAATGGTTTGAAAAGGAAATGATTAATAAACAAGTTTGAACTTAGGAATAGCAGGGGTAAGCATCACTTGAAGTAAGCATTGGAGTAATGAAGAAAGGCCAAGAGAAAAAGCTGAGAAACTTGATTAGAAGCAAGTTTTCTAATTCATTACTCGAGGCGGTACTCGAGTAATGAGTCAAAACTTGAAGTAACCAGAGGCACCTTCCAGTAACCTGCCAACGTTACTTGAGTAAGTACCCGAGTAATAGTGTAAGTATTTTCAAGTTGCTCTCGGCCTGCCAATGTTACTCGAGTAGTTACTCGAGTAACCAGGTAAATACTTGGAGTTGCTCTCAGCCTGCCAATGTTACTCGAGGCGCTACTCGAGTAACCATGTGAAAAACTTCCAGTTGCTTTCAAGTTGCCAATGATACTCGAGTAACTCTGTTTCTGAAAATGTGTTGCTCTCGGCACTTTATACCACTGCCAATGTTACTCGAGTTGGTACTCGAGTAATACACTGAAGTCAGTGAAAACTTGAAGTTGGTACCCGATTAACATGATATCATTCTATCTCTTTTTCCTCGAGTCATTCCTCTAGTATGCAAGTATTTAATGTTCTATTTTAAGTGAATTCCTCGAGTAGGTACCCGAGTATGCAGAGATATTTTCAAGGAAAACCTCAAGTCATTACCCGACTAAGTTGTGCCCAAAAAGTAAGTTTACTCGAGTCAGTATCCGAGTAACAAGGTAAGTGCTCTCGGCCTTGAAATCCTGCAACATTACTGGAGTAAAGCATCGAGTAACCAAAAGTTTTTGTAAAGATTTACTCGAGTTGGTACCCGAGTAACTCATAAAGTTGTGAGTGCATTACTCGAGTAAGTACCCGAGTAAACATATATTTTCAAAGGTTGAAGAATTGGTTATTCCATGCACTACCCGAGTAATCTTGTATTTATTCATTGACTTGCAGTTGATCAAAGATTTCCCGGTGATACTCGAGTAAGTACTTGAGTAAACTTCAAGGGATACTCGAGTAGCTACTTGAGCAAGCAAACCCAGAATTTTAGAAATCATTCAAACGTTCATTGATTTGTTTCCTATATGATTAATATTTCATTGTATTAGCATTCTTAGTCTATTTACAGATAAATAATGAAGAGATCTTACCAAATAAGGAAAGTCAAAAGCAACGCTCAAATGTCACCGACCGTCACCTACCACAACATATGTTTTTCAAAAACTGGAAAAGTCAATAATGGCTGCGCACGCTCCAACGGACATGAAGAACTATGTTCCAGCAATCATTACCAACGTATCTATATATATGTGAACATCTGAACAGATGAATACACTAGAACACACTCACGAACGTATCATCAAGTTCATTACTCTGTTTTTCATTATACTTGTGATTCTATGCTTCAGTGATTCTTATTTACTCTGTGAGAGAGTTATTTCATTCAAACTCAATATTTGTTATTGAGGTAACTTAAGGTTGTGGAACCTTGAGTTGGGATTGGATTACAACTTGTAAGGGGAAGCGAGTGTCCAGGTGTAGGAACTTGCTTGTACTGAGGTGCCAAGAACCCACTGAATCTTGGAAGATATAGTGAAACTCTCAGAGAAGCTCTGAGGACTGGACGTAGGTCAAAGTGGTTGTGGCCGAACCAGTATAACTCCCGGTGTACACTTCGGTGATATTTTTCCTTACTCTTTCCTGTTTTAATTTCAACGTCAAATTTTATATTTGCAACGAAATTTTTAAGATCACCCAATTCACCCCCCTCTTGGGTGAAACGCTTGCTTTAACATTATGGACCATGAAACTATGTTGTTAATGAAATCGTCTTATGGGACTTATTTTCATTTAGAAATGACTAGTGATATGATACTACATGAATTGGTGTTGATTTATGAGCTTGGAAAGATTCTCTTGATAACTTGTGAATTGATAATAGTATGTGATAACCCATTGTGATTATATCTTGAGTATTGATATGAGAAGGATAATGGGTGTTGATTTGATGGGAGTTATTCATAGAGGAAATAAGGGGTGAATTCTTGTATAAACAGGAAATAAGGTGATGGGCTTCTAGGTGTACATTGGTTAGTTCTTTTACCCATTTGTGTTTAATAGGGTCTTAACACCCCACTAATGTATTAAAGGGGGAACCTATGATTCGGTCTTGTGTTCTATGAATTTTGGCCTATCCATATCACTTGATCGATGAGCTTGTTGAGTTGAACTACCAATCAGATGGGTGAGTACTAGCCTATGGGTTCAGTCAGAGGAAATAAGGGAGGTTAGAGAATAAATCCTTGTGTACTGATTTTTGTACACCCATGTGATAAATATGAGAATGAGATTATGATATTGTAAATTGATATACATGTGAACAAGTGACATTTGTTTTATATAATGCCATGTATTTATAACTGTCCCATTTGACATATCACGAGCACTTACTCATATGCCCGATGAGATGAATTGTTGGTTGCTAAGCTTTTGTCTTACCCCATTGATTTAACATTTTTCCAGGTGATAGTTCTCATGTGAGTCCATCAGGGAAGAATTTGGAAACCTAAGCAACTTCTGCTAATAGTAGTGCTTCCATGTTTTTTGTATATGTTGGATTATTGTATATTACCATGTTAGGGCTCATCTTGCATACTTTGATTTATTTTGGAGATCTAATGCATTAACTATATACTTTAGATCTCTCTATGATTGAATTACTTTTGGTGGGTTTGGGTGGCGTAGGGGTCTTATGATTGTGCTTTAAACTTGTGGAGCCACCTCTTGATTGACTTGGATATTTTATTATGTGATGAAATATTATTCAGTTAAAGAGTTTAGGTTTGGTTGTGAATGTTTATTTGGGCCTTGTGAAGTCCAAAGCCAACTGTTTGCATGATAATGTTTTGATGAATGGTTTAATCAGACCCTTAGTTAATTATTATTTTAAGGAAATGATTTTACACTCTTCCCTAACGAGACTTTTTGTTGGGTCACCCGATTCCTTCTAATTTACTACCCAACAAATGAACTAATATTATATACTCACTTTGTGGTGTAGAGGATGACCTTTTCTTTAAGAAACTCCTCCTGTGATTGACCAATATAAATCCCGGTTGGAGCATAATGATGGAAGAATGAAGAATCCATGAACACATGGAAGGGTGGTACATAGCCATAGTCGTCCAAGTATTCAGCGATTTCCTCCTTTTTTTTATTTGAAGTTGGCATCCATGGCCTATAAATTGGAAGGAAATGGGTGATCCACCAGAAAGTCTTGTCGGGGAAGAGGAAAGGAATTGGGGGCTGAGAAGTCTGTCTTGTCGGGGAAGGAAAAAAGTTTGATCGGATTGATTCATTTAAATGATTGTGAAGAGGATTTAGTGAAGGAGAAGGTAAGTGACAACAAAAGGGGAAAGGATGATGAGGAATACAGGAAGAATTGCATGAGTAATTTAATGAAGATGCATATGACAAAAGGGGAATATGAATATAGATATGAAGAAAATCAAAGAGACAAATTATAAGAAGATAAATGCGTGGAAGGAGCAGAGGTAGAACAAAGAGAAATTAACAATTAAGAGAAATATCCATATCTCTTGATGCTTAGTTACTTCACATCTGTAATGACTCAAAAATGGGATTAAGAGCTAATGAATTCAAAAGTGATGTAATTATTGTTAATCAAACACTTTTGAAGAATATGATGTGAAATTTGATCTGAATGTGTTGTGATCAGTGCCTAAACCTTGCATTTAAGCTTAATTGTGTGGTAAAGCTTAAAATGAACCCTAATGGTAAGGAAGGGCGCATGAATGGTGATATGGATGATATAATTGTGTTTAGTAGTGATTCAAGTGTAATTGCCATAATCAGAGGTAAAATGGGTAAAAGGAAAGTTACCGACCGATTGGTCAGTTACCAGAGAGAAAACTCATTGGTAACTTGAGATCAATGGTTAGGATTGATTGATCAAGGGGGTGGAATCTTGTGCTTTTGAATTTATGTGTGCCATGTGAGAAGTCATGCAATCTTGACAAGTGGCATTATGAGGACCATGGGATCAAGGTGAACTTTTTAAACTCTTTTACTCTCTCCTCTCTCCCTCCTATTTGGCTAAGTGTGCATGGGGAAGGGAAAACTTGATCTTCTTTATCATTTTCTCATCTCTCTCTCCAATCTCCATTTTCGTTTCAAGTTAAGGAAAACAGAGAAAGTGAAAAGTGAGCTTTTGGCTAGTTTGAAAGTTGAAGAATTAAGAAACTAACTTTGGGAAAAAGAAGAGGTAAAAAGAGCTCTCTATTGGTATATTTATTATGATCATTAGTTAAGTTTTGGAAATTTATGATATTGCCCTGATTTTAGTATGGTGTTAGAATGGACAATTTGGATAGTGTGTTAGGTTGGATTTGGTGCCTTATTATGTCTTTGTGTTATTGGAGTTAATTTGAAATTTTCGAAGGAAAAGTGGTGTCATGGGTTAATGTATGGGAATGTGATGACCGACACAAAAACTTGTTGTTAGGTTGCTTTGGTGTTTCCAATAGGTTCTTTATGAAAATTTGTGTGGGAAAAGGTGGTTTGTGAAGCTTGGGAACCATTGAACACTTTGGTGGGAAATTTGGGAAATTCTGTCAGTTACTCCGGTTTTGGCTTCTAATATGCCTTACTCGAGTGCACCAGGGTGTCACTCGAGTTCAGCATTCTGTTTCTCTTTTTCCTTCAGTTTTGGTTGCACTTCCTCACCAAGAAAGTAGAAGTGCACTTCCTCACCTGCGAGTGATATGGGTTATCACTCGAGTGCGTCGGGTCTCACTCGAGTGAGTATGTATTTTGCACCTTTAGGTTACGTCTCAGGGAAACACTCACGGTCAAATTGTCAAGAGTGTGTTCTGGCACTCGCAAGAGTTGGGTAATTACTCGAGTGCCAAAGCTAGTACTCAAGTGCACTCCTCATTCTAGGGTTTCAGTTGCTCTCGGGTAGTCACTTCCTGTACCACACTCAGCTAGACTCGGGTGAGAATAAGGGCATTACTCGAAGTGTTAGGGTCAGGACTTGAGTGCTGTGATCATTTTCTGTCTCAAAGGTTGCTCTCGGCCAAGTACTTGCACGAGTGAGCTAACCTCACTGGAGTGCAAACTATCTTATCACTCGAGTGCATCATCTATCACTCGAGTGCAAGAACTGAAAATCCGTCTTTTCACATCCAAAAAGGAAATCTTTGGTATCGCATTCCAAACCCTTTAGGCATATGTCTAAGCTTTTAGTAGCCACCTAAAGAGTTCAAATGATAACCGATTTTAAGAGTTATGAAGATAAGAATTTGGAACAGAGAATAACCTATCGTCCTTGATTTGGTTTATAGGCTTTGATATTTGCCCTGTTTGTGATCAGCCTGTGCCAGAGCACGTCAGGAAAGAACAAGGTAGTGAATCTTTCTCTTATACTATATGTGATACATTATATGTGTGTTATATCATTGGTTTGTGATGATTTCGAACGCTACAAAGCCTGTAGATATGTGACGACCAAGGACGAATAGGACTCCTTAGGGAAAATTTATATTTTAGTTGTTGGTTATCAGTTTTGGTATTGGGATTACTGTATATATTTTGGGATGTAAATTTTAGTTATGATTTTGCTTAATCCCCTAAGTGGGAAATTGTAACCCTTAGCATATATACATATGAAACCCGGGGATTGTTGGGATTTTTGTTCTACACTCTGGTATATAAATGTGCTTTGACTGCTCAGGGTAATTATATTCAAATTGTGGAATTTGAGACCAGGTTTAAAAGAAATTTTGAAAGGATTTTGTGAAAAACCCCACCGTCAGGAAGGGATAGAAAATGAGTTTTATTATTATTGGTCTCTATTTCATGTTAATTACGCCCTTTCAGATCATAATTACTATTCATTAGGCAGGGGGTTACAACATCTCCTTTTGAAGCATAGCTTCTTAGGCTACATTGCATGCATATGATAAAACAAAGAAAAAGAAGATTAAACAAATGCTCTAAGCAAAACCCTAACAAATGAGGGGAGATTATACACTTGCTTTGTTGTGCACAGGAGGACCTTTCCTCCAAGAAACTCCTCTAGTGATTGACCGATGTCAATCTTGTGCTCAGCATAATGATAGAAGAATGAAGAGTCCACAAACACCCAGAAGGGTTGTACATAGCCATATTTGTCCATGTATTTAGTGATTCCCTCCTTTTTTGACATGAAGTAGGTACTCTGCTAGTAGTAAGTTGGAAGGAATCGGTCGACCCATCTGAAAGTCTTGTTAGGTAAGAGGAAGGGAACTGAGAACTATGAGCTAAGAAGTCTGTCTTGTCGAGGAAGAAAATGAGGTTTGATGGCACGGGCTCATTTAAGTGCCTGTTTTGTTAAGCATTAAGAGCTCAAATAAACCTGATTGAGCTTAAGAAAGTGCTTATAGGGCTCATCTATCATGTTTGGGTATTTTTTTTTCAAAACCCTGATTGACCTTGATCTTGTAATTTAGTGGCATGTTTAGCATAAGCAACTAAAGGGTAGCTTCTGCATTTGAGAAATCAGGATCAAACTCCAGCATCAATAAATGGTCTCATCTACCCTCATACTTCTCACTCCTAACTTGTCAACTGCCCCATCAAATATTTTTCCTCTTATTTCTCAACCAAAATTCTCAATTTTATTTTTAAGTGATCCATGCCTTCTGACCTCGTATATCTAAATTATCCAATTTTCCTATCCTCCTTATTGAAAATTGCCATAGCTTAGGCTTTTCTTAAAAAATAAACTTGATTACATAATCCAAGATTATATTGTGCAATTGATACAAAATGATTAGATATCATATTAATCAATTTGTTTTTCTAGTTAAACATTATATATTATTTATAATTTTGGTCAAATATTTTGTTTTCAAATATATTCATTCCTTATTTAATATAAAATGTACTTTTATTTAACCTTGGACCTCACGTGTGTTCAAGATGTCTCTTCCAATTGAGGCAATGTTGGGCATGGGCTGGGCTGGGAATGACACTTGTCTGTTGCCCAGCCCGAAGAATGAACGTGCTGCATTTTGCACATCGATGCCTGACCCTACCTCATCAAAAGCCCAAGTAATTTTGGCCTGGGCAAGGGTGGGCTTCCCAGCCCAAGTGTGTTCTCATTATGCTCATAAAATCATATACAAAAAAAAAAAAAAAAACAGCTCCAATTAAGACTTGATGAACAATATTTAACATCAAATATATTCCATAATTCCAAACTTGAAATATTCAAAAAGAATAAATATACATACTACTAGTCCACATAATTCCATAATTAAATGAACACAATACGTCTTAACACATTATCCTTACTTGAACACGAAATAAATTGCATCCAATAATCTATAATCCATAAAAAAGGCCTCAAAAAGACTGTAATGAAATATGTGCATGTACCCACACATGCATATATATATATATATAGATACATGAGTGTGTAAGTTTATTATACATGTATATTATATTTTTAAAGTAAAAGTATATTAATTTTTTAGGTAGGGCTAAATGGGCCAGGCAGCACATTGTGTCTGATACTTAGCCCTGACCAAAAATTCCCAATGTTTTTGGGCCACTATTTTTAGGCTAGGCTAGGCATTTTTGTTGCGGGCTTGTGTGGGCATTGCGAGCTACTGGGCACATGCTCATCCCTAAGTTAAGCTGTTTTAACCTTATATTCTTTATTTACATAATTATATATATACATATATAACAATTAAACAATAAATATAATATTTATATAAATGTATATATTTATACGTAGGGTCTTGGTTCAATTTTAGTGAGGAAGTTTTTCGTCATGAGCATCTAGCACAATTAAGTTTTGAATGGTGAAAAAGTAAAACCAATCTTTTTAAAAAGGTGCAATTTTAGCAATTTCATTAAATTAACTCAAACATCTGTTATAAAGTTGGAGGGAGAACAAGTGAGTTCTACATTAGAAAAGTAACGGACATTTGGTTCAGTTTAACAAAATTGCTAAAATTGTATAATTTGTAAATGATTGTGTTTACTTTTACACCCTATAGACTTAATTATGCTAGACGCTCATTGTGAAAAATTTTGTCGCTAAAATTGCACCTTAACCCTTATATATATATATATATATATAATTTTTTATAATACGTTATTTAATATTCATTTTTAATTTTCCTATTTCATTTAAATATATATTATTAATATAATATATATTTAATATATTATATCAAATATTATGTTTCTTATATTCAAATATGCTATATTTTTTTTTTTATATTTTTTTACATTATTTTGTATTTGTATTATTTTAATTTTATTATATTATATAAATTTTTGTAATATAATAATAAAGCATTAGATATTTTACTGACGGAATTGTTCCATTAATAAATTATCGATAGAGTTCGCATCATAAATATGTCGGTAATTTTGTTAGTAATCCGCCTTTTCCAATCGGTATTTTTGTTGTAAATTGTATTTTCGAACAAAATTTAATGATGAAATTTATTGACGGAATTTTTCTGTCAATAAATTTACCAACAGATTTTCCATCAATAATCGTATAGTAATTATTGACGAAAAACACTTGTCAATAGTGATCTCACATTTTTTTGTAGTGAATATATCACAGTCCAAAAAAATTATAAGACTGGATATACAAATTAAGTTGATTCAAATTATAAGGATGAAGGACAAAAGACGCTTTACTCCTATCTAATATATCAATTAAGGTATTCTAAATCACTAATTGCCCCAATAAGTCCCTAAGTGACATTCCTCCACATCTTTCTTTCCATTTTTCTTTTTAAAATTTTGGTAAAAGTGGGCTCAACTTTTATTGCATTTGGAGCTAGAATGGACAAAACCGCTTAGAAGTTATTTTCAGGATGATTTTTGATGTTGATCTAACTAAAAGTAACCGTGGATTTAAGGAAAAGTTATACTTGTTTCATGGTGAATTCAGAATATGAAAAATAGGTTGCATTAATTTTTTTTTATTTGTGAATATAAGTTGAAAGCAAGGAAAAATTAGTACATTTTCGGTTTTCAAATCTAGTATCTTTTCCTTTCATTTTAATGCTTTTTTGTGTTTGTAAACACCTTTTTGGCTTGATCCCATTGCACTTTGCAGTACAATGAAGTGTGATATAATGGTAATACAATGCAATATTAATTACAAAGCTAGTGTTTTGTTTGATTTTTAAACTAGGTGCAATTAGTAATTTTTTAATAATTATTTAAAATTAAAATATCACATAAAGTCTATTTTACTTTTAATATAATCTTTATAGAAAAAATAGTTAAGAGACATCGCATTGCCTCATCATAACCGTCACGCTACCTCGTCGAGGATTGTTCGACAGTATTGTTTGTTGTAGTGGAGGCCACGGTAACGGTGGTATGGTAGTGGTGATGGTGGGTGGTGACAATGACGGTGAAAGAGGAGGTTGTGGCTGTGACGACAACTATCATGGTGGCAGCGGTGGGGTGAAGGAGGAGGAGGTAGTGGTGGCGATAGCAAGTAGTCAAGGCAACAATAGTAGAGAAGGAGGTAGTGGCAATAGCGACAGCTATCACGATGGTAGCGGCCGTAGCGATAGAGGTGGCGGCGGTGGTGGAGAAGGAGGTAGCAGTAGCAATGGCAAGTGGTGACAGCGACAACAGTGGAGGAGTGTAACACCCCAATTTTTATCACCAATATTCCTTTTATGTAATGAGATATTTAATAGGATAAAATGGTGAATGGTGATGTACATAAAAGGATAAATACTCTAATCGATGGTCACATACAACACACTACTAGAAAAAAGGGTTTTAACGTCCCTTTTTTTGGCCTTTTAACGTCTGAAAACAGAGGGACGTCTATGTGAGGGTCGTAGAAAAAAACGTAATTAACGTCCGTAAAATAGGGGACGTGGAAGGCAGACTTTAGACGTCCCTAGTTGGAACTGGGGACGTCTAAAGTGTCGCCCGTAGTCCTTTCCACGTCCCTTTTTTTATTAAGGACGTTGAAAGTTTTTTTTTAAATGGACTTTTTATATATATTGCACTGTCTGGAAATGTAAACTGCAGAAATAGGATTCCAACAACAGAATAAAACAACAGCAGTTCAACAGAATGGAAACAACAACACAGTGATCAATCAACCCAAGGCTTTCTACATGCCACACAAACTTTCAAACCACACAAACTACACAACAATCTATATCCAAGTCTACTACATGCCACACAAACTTTCAAACCATACAAATTACACAGCAATCTATATCCAAGTCCCCAGTTTGTACAATAACCAAGACTAAAATCCAATCCATATCCAACAACAATAACACTAATTATATGTACTACCAAAAAAGTATGTCCTACACAAACTACTAAAGACTTTACTCTTCTGGTATACGTTGAAGAAGATGTCCAGCCATAAAGTCTCTGATCATATTTAATTCTTCATATGAGTAGGCATCTTCATTGTCAAAAATCTGTAAATTAGAAAATAAGCTTAGATGAAATAATGAATGAAGTGAATGAATTGCCATTGAATCACAACACCAAGAATATTATCCTCAGAGAATGAAGAAGCGATTACTTGTTCAAAATCTGTCGTAATGCCACTCTGAATGATGTTAAACATATAAAGCAAGACATAATATCCACATTCCCAGCCGCCAGGTTGTCGAGGGCACTATAAATCAAAAGCAAATGGTTAAAATCAATAAAGGCATATCTAAAACGACCGTCAATCAAAAGAACTTGATTTGAAACTACGTACCTTTGGAAACAACCATCTCGGATCTTTGCCACCTCTACGTTCACGTGGCCCGCCAAGCGCTCGATACGTCGTGCATGCCCTATCATTAAAATGAAAATCAAAATAAATTAGAATAATTCATTAAGTCAAGAATCAAGAAGCAATGAAATACAAAAAAATAACTTACTGGTTGAAGACGCTTTTAGTTTCTTTGTCTGGTCTTCTATTTAAGGAATCAAACCAGTAAACAACGTGCGACCGAGGACAGACAACACACAAACTCCAATGATAACTATCACAACATATACAGATTAAAAAGAAGTTAGATGGCAAGGCAATTATTTATTAAAAATCTCAAATACACAAAATTAAAATGAGTACCCTTGAACAATCGGTGCTAGATAACAACGATACTCGTCCTCTGCCAATGCGAAGCCCACATAGTTTGTCCTTCGTTTCAATGTATTCTCAACCCTTGTCGTATGTGCAGGAGACAAGAATCCATATAAATCAACTTTCTGAGAGTCAATGCATATACGACAGAAGGAGCTATAATAGAATTAAAATGATGAATGTATTAGCTAGTTAAAATCAACTTAACTAAATGAATCAAAAAATGGGAAATAAAAAACTTACAGGATTGCAAATTTGCCCCATCCAATATCTAGCTCCTCGAACTTCATGAACTGTTTAAGATCTTGTTGATCAATTGTGAAGTGATACTCTGTTCCCTGGCCCACAATCCCTGGAGGCATATGCAAATCAATCTGGCGAATGCCTTTATAGATATGCTGCAATCGTGCTAAGAAGGGCCATTTCTCTGCTTCCTGCTCGTTCTTTTAGAACATAAAAACACATACTGTTAGTAGGATGTCAACACATCTCAAGTAAAAGTGAGGTAGTTCCATACCATTGGAGGTGTTTGTGGTAACAAGCCAATAAGATGTACAGGCCAAAGGATGAAAGATCCTCTCGTCTGAACTATCGTGGCAACCTCGTCATCAGGAATAGGGATGGCTGTACCTTCTTCCCCCTCTCGAACACACGTCACAGTCACCCTAAGCAAATGCTGTGGAATTTGCTGATGATGATGGGTGGTAGCTTGTGTGTGAACGAGAGCATCTGCAACTACACGCAGCAGTCATTAGGGCAAGCGTGTATCTTTTTATACTCCATACCCATTGTAGATAGGATTTTCTTGGCCTCATACATACGATTTGGAAGTATATTATCGTTTGGAAACCTATCACACAACAGTTCAAGCAGCAATGTGAAACTACTATCGGTCCACCCACAAGTTGCTTTTAAGTTAACCAAATGTAATGTTCCTGTGAGCCGTGTGTACTTACTCCCAGGGTACAACGGTCTCTCTGCATCACTCCGCAGGCTGTCATATTCATGCGACTGCGCAAAGGATTCTACCTCAACATCGTGAATCATTCTCTCCATTCTATCTTCATCTATGACATCCACAGCTTCCTTCTTGTGTGACGGACAATCAGTTACTTCCTCACCATGCCATATCCACCTTGTGTATCGAAGATTTATTCCATCACAAAGTAGGTGATCCCTTATAACTTCAACATCCCGTGTTCTCTCATTTAAACAATTGACACAAGGACAAAAATACTTCCCATTTTTGGCTGGAACGTTCCTTCTAGCAAATTCAATAAACTCTTCAACCCCATTCTCATATTCTTCACTTGTTCTCAAAGCATTCATCCAACTATGATCCATTCTATTACCACCTATACCATTCACACTCAAGTTTAGAGTCATTCTCAACACTGGGAATTGCCTTTTACTATTTTGTTTTCCAAAATTTTGGCAGCATTTTCCCTTACAAGTGAGACATCCCAAAATCAAAATAACAAACCATCTCAGCTTAATTTAAACAAAACTAAACTAATTAAGAAGAGTAAAATAAAAAGTCATAACAGTAAAACAAGAGTAAAAAGCAGGAAGCTAACATTAATTCTTCTAACCCAAACAAAAGGATGAATACTTTAATTAGTGCCAAGAATTTCAATGAAAAACATGAAAATAATGACCTTAACTCAATGATAACAATCTCTTAGTCTCTCTTTCTTTGTGTTTTCTCTTTCTTGTTATATCCTTTTTCTATTTTCTTTTTCAATTTCTCTTTTATTTTCACTATTTAAAAAAATTCACATAGCATTGTTTCTCTTATTCATCAATCCCTTCACTGTCTTTCTTTCTTATATCACTTACACTTAATAAAACAATAAATGAATGAGAAGATAGGGGGAAATTGCATTAACTCAAACAAATTAATGGCTAATTAATCAATGCAATTTTTCTTTAATGAAAGTTTAGGCTCAAATGGTTGAAACAAAGGATTCATGAGATAGGAATGGATATTTGGCCAAACTAGCTATAAAATTAAATGCCGAAATTGTTTTTGATCATTCAAAAGGAGTTTTAAATTTTAAAAGAGATTCAAGACTATAAGTTGTAGAGATGAAATTGCAATAAATATACCCTTTCTTAAAACAAATAAAAATTTAGCATCAATTCTTCACTAGTCTTTGGCTTCCTAAAGTTAATTATCAAAGCCAAATTCTATGCCTACCTACTAACACTCTAAGAAGATAGAACCAAATCCTAATCAAACTCAATTCTTTCAATATCAAATCAAACAACTTTTAGAATATTCATAAATCAAAATCCAAACTTCCAAAACGCAATTTTTTTGTTCAAAAGTTTGCAAAAAAATTTCTCTATATGTATAACAGCAAAAAAGACAAGTTATGCAAACTTAATAGTATTAGTTATAAATTTTTAAAACTTAAAAAAAACACAATTTAACAATTTTGTAAGGGTTTTGTAAGGGTTCAGTTACGTTGGATCACAAGTGATTCTTAAAAGTCTAAACAAATATGATAAATGACCCCAACATACATAACGTTTGACATATTAATCTAACATTAATTCAATTCTAACATTGTTAACAACATCTGTTCCCCAAAATAATTATTTACATTACATAAAACCATGGACCTGATTTTCTCAAAAACCAAGTGCAGAATCCAAGTGCATGCAGCAACAATATAACCCAGAATGCAGAATCAAGTGCACACACCAACAATCCAGAAACGCAGAATCTAATTGCAGCAACAATCTAGAAACGCAGAATGTAAATTCTTAATTGCTTCACATAATAATCCAACTCACGCCTCATCATATGCACATGATTTTAGGAAACCCAGAAACGCACCTGAATAATTCTGAGAATGCAGCAGCAGCAGCAAATGGGAAGACCCACACGGCTATGGGAATGGGAGAAGAGGGAAGACAAATGCAGGGGAGGGGAGGTGCGCCTTTGCTTAGTGAATGAGTTCTGAAACTCAGCTCACGGGTTTGGGAGAAGAGAGAAAACGAATGCAGCAAAGGGAAGTGCCAATCTGGAGACGCTCACGGGTATGGCTTTGGAACTTGTTCAGTGAAACAGATATGAAATGCAGCTCACGGGTTTGGGAGAAGAGAGAAAACAAATGCAGCAGGGGACACTAACGGGTATGGCTTTGGCATAGAAGGTAAAGCTGCCATGTACAGTGAATGAGGTGATGTTTGGATGATTCTACGTCCCCAGTTTCTCTGGGGACGTCTAAAACCCCACTTTAGACGTCCCCAGATTCTCTAGGGACGTCTAAAGTGGGGTTTTAGACGTCCCCAGAGAAACTGGGGACGTCTAAAGTGTTGGAATTTTTTTTTCCCAGTCAAATTCATCCAGCGCCATATCCTCCCGCCAAATATTGAACTTTGGACATCCCTAACTTAAAAAAGGGACGTCCTTTAGGGACGTAGAAGGTCTAGTTTGTAGTTGTGACATGAGTATGTTTAAAACACAAATGTAAACAATTGTATTTGCTTCCAGTGAGTTTTCCTATGTAGCAATCTTGTTGTGTGACATTTTTAAATAAATAAATGATGTTCAATGCCCATGAAATTTTCTAGAATAAAAGTAGACTTATCAAGCTTTAATTTGATAGGTCATTTGGATTTGTACACAAAGAGTTATGAATTTTTGAAGTTTACTTAGTGAAACTGACCAATTTCTGGGACAGCGCCTAAAAATTTAAATTTTGGTAATGTTGAGCTTCCAGTTGCTAAAGGCTATATTTTTCCTTAAAACTAGACTCAATAAGGGTTAAGTAGCCTTTAGAAGTACCTCAATTGAATGTCTACAAAAAATATATAAAGTTTCAAAGTTGGGTGAAAATGCTGTCAGTTTTGGGTGAAAATCACAAAATATATGGGCAAAATGGTAATTTTCCAGATTAATCAAAAGAAAATTCTTTCTCTAGAAAATACCTTCACTTTCATCAAAAGAGATAGGGGTGTTCAAATCCCTGGACGGGACTGGGATCACCCATTCCCGGTTCCCGTCTCGGGGGGTGGCCGGGACTGGGATGTCATTCCTGGTCCTGGGAAATTCCCAGGACAACCGGGACCAGGACCGGGACCGGGAATTCCCGGTTTTAATAATATAATTATATTGTATAAATTTTTTATAATCTAATGTTTAAAGTGATTATTTAACACCTAATAAGATCATAAAAATCACACAAATTGAGCTAGAATTGAAGAATAACATATTATTATTAATATTATTGTCACATTCATCATTTTTGTTATTATCTTTATACATTATATAGTTAGGATTTGAATCACGAGATATGCGATTTAACTCTAACTAAATATGTGATATACATTTTATCAAATGATAACTTAATTTATGGAGTAAAAAATACAAAAATAAAATAATAACTTATTTTTTAAGGAAAAAATATAAAAAAAACCGGGACTGGGGATTCCCGGGATCACAAGGTGTGATCCCAGTCCCGGTCCCGGTCGGGACGGGAAATTCCTGGAATAAAATATTCAGAACTGGGCTGGGACAACCGGGACCGGGATACTTTGAACACCCCTACAAAGAGAGCTGAATATGAAGGGAAAATTATTCTTGGGATATTTATGAATACTTTTGGGCAAGGTCAACACCAAAAAGTGATGAAATAAAGTGGTCAACAATTACAACTCTTGTAGAAATATGTGGAGGAGGAAATTATGCTGATTAAATAGCGAATATTACTCCCTTATGAGACACACTTTCGGTCAAGTATATGGCTAAGAGAAAAGGTGATGATCCAATAGAAATTTGTACATGTTTATTGCCATTTAGATATATTAAAGAGAGGAAGTGGATGAAGATCTTTTAATAAAGTCTTCTTATCTCTTCCAAGGCCTCATATTCGGCCAAACCTCTGAAATATGAGAGAGAGAAGAGTCACACGAAAATATGGAGAATATGGAAGACAAAGAGAAGAGTTCAAGCTTAAGAATCAAACTAGGTAAGTTTGCAAGTAAATCTCACTTGTTTTTGTCTCTAAATTCATGGGAATCTCTCTCTAATCTCTATTCCTTCTTGAAACACATGTTTAACAAGCAAAATCAAGAGCAACAAGGAGGAGAGAGAGGATGGTTTTAGAGAGAGAGAGAGAAGAGAAATCAAAGGTAATCTCAAGAACCTTGTTTCTCTTGTTGATTTATACTTGTTGTTGGTGGTTTGATTGTTTGGTGGCTTGTTTTGGTTGGTTTTTGAAATTTGGAAAGCTCAAATCCTAAAGGGAAATGCTGCCCAAATTTGGATTAGTCATGTGAGAAGCGTAATTAAGTGGTTAAACAAATGATTTAGGGTGAAAAAAAGGTGTTAAGTTGATTGAAATCAAGAAACTACATTTTCCTTAATTGCCTCTAATTTTTGTCTAGACTTGTTTTGGCAGTGTTTGGATTGGATTTTGGTGGTTTTGATGATCCTATTGTGTTTAGAAGGAAAAACTGTGTAGGGTTCATGTTGATCATGAAGTAAAAGCCTTGGATGTGAAATGACAAAATTACCCCTAAAACCTGGCTGCCAAGGGTATTTTCATATTTTGGTAGTGAATTTGGTAATTCTGAGGTCAAAAATGGATTTCTTGGGCCAAATTATGTAGGAATAGCCCGTGTCATAAATTTTGGAAAAGTACAGTTAGACCGAGTATAAAGGGGCTTGACCAGGTCCCTAAGGGTATTTTTGTCATTTTGCAATGTTAAGCTAGGATAACCAACAAAATGAGTTTAAAAGAGTTTAGAGTAGTACATAAATGGGTATCAACCTAATTCTTGTACATTTAGAATTTTAAGACCAGATTGATATCTCGTGCCAGTGGAACAAAATTCAAGGACCGATTTTTCGAACAAAAAGGGGTTTAAGGTAGTAACTCTATCTTTCATACATTATGCCAATATTTATATGTTTGTTCTTTCATACATTATACCAATATTTATATGTTTGTGCATGCCATCTTCTATGATATAATTAATGAACATGGTTTTACTGAGGAGGGCAATTTGTGTGTGGAGGCATACTTACTTGGTTGTTGAGTAAGAACCAAACTGAGGTGTATGGATAGTGGGAAAATAAGCCCCTAACACATGTATACATGTGTTGATATTGTTGCGTATTTGTTGCATAACATGGAGCATAACATTTAATTTTTCGCATTTTATATGATCGATTGTATGTTACTACTGAGATTCTCTCGAATCTCATCCTTTTTCAAATTAAAAATATTCCAGTACTGAAGCTAGTGGCTCTAGGGGAAAATCATAATTACCGGCGATTAAAGGTTCCGGTCAAGATCAAGAAAGAATGTTGATTATCTGAAAACCTTTTATTATTTTTAAGGACGATAATCTATTGTACAATATCCTGTACGGGAATTCCTGTATATAATCAAGTAAATTGTATCATTAATATCAGTATATCTATGCTTTCCCCTGTGTTCCGCTAAACCGGTTATTGAAACTCTGATTAAGGTTAATGGTAAGTGGTATGTAAGATGGGGTCTTACAATGAGAAGGTAGTAGTGATGGCCGTAGTTGTCATGGCTGCGGCTACGGTAACGGTGGAGGAGGAGGAGGTAGTGGCGGTGATGGCATGCGGTGATTGTGATAACGATAGAGGAGGAGCTAGCGGCGATAGTGGCAGCTACCATGGCGGCAATTGTGGCATGGCGTGGTGGGTGAAATGAGACAAATGAAACAAAGATAAAGGAGGCTAAAGGGTATATTAGACCTTTTCAACCATACAATGGAGTAGTGATAAGTATATATAGAAGAGAGGTATGAATGAGGATTACCAATTTTTTGGTAATTATCATTACAGTGGTAAACCTTATTACCATGCTAAAGAACAACCAAACACTCTTCTCTTAGTAATACAATCATGATTACTATTACAAACATGCAATGGGGTTGAACCAAACGGGCTCAGATTGTCTCCAAGTCACTTTGGACTTGAGACCAATCTCTATCAGCCAGTGGCGTTAAGGTTAAAGCCCTTACAATAAATGCGCTTCCTAGGATTCAAAATTTGTTCTCTTTTTTGCGAGGTGAGGCTGTTTACCATCTCAACTAACAGTTTGTTAGTTATTTTAAGCTTGTTGAGGCTAGTAGTAAAAGATAATATTAAACCAACACAAAGTTGATCTAGTGGTATAAGGCCTTATTAGATCCTTCTGGGTCTCGAGTTTGAATCCTAGAAAAAATATCTATGTTGGGAGAGGCAGCCACACGGACCCCGAAACTGGAGTAATCGGTTGCTCGGGTACTTAATAATAAGATCCAAAACAAAAGTTAGATATGGGTTGAAAGTATCCAACAAAACAAGACAAGGCTGAGTTTGGGGAAAGATACAAAAAGACAAGATTGAGAAATATGGCTGATTATGTTTTTTGTTTTTATTTTGTTCCAAAATAGTCATATAAAAATTGTTTTTACAAACAAGTTTTGAAAAAAATAAAAAAATGCTTTGATAGTTGTTTTAAAATTTGTTTTTAAAGTGATGCCGCGGCGACTGTCATTAGTAATGACATGGTGGTAGTCATCACTAGTAGTGTAGTATCAATTGTAGATATGTGACATTCACAAAAAAAAAATAGTGGATATATGGTGGTTTCAAAAAATAAAAACTAGAAAAACAAAAACAAAAACAAAAATACACCTAAAAACTGGTTTTGCTTTTTAGTTTCTAAAAATACCTTTTTATTTTTTTATAAAAAACAACTTATTGAAAACAATTTTTCAAATAAGCTTTTTAGTTTTGGCCAAAATAATAATAATAATAATAATAATAATAATAATAAGCTTTTTAGTTTTTTTAAAAAAAAAACAAAAAACTGTTTTTAAACCAAAATCAAACAAGGCCATTATGTGTGGGCCGATAGGATGGGCCCATTTAATAAGGACAATTGTAAACCCCAGAATTGTTCAATTCGCGGCATGCCTATATCCGTAACGGAATCAAGTGATCAAACGCCCTGAAAATTAAAAGGTTAACTACGCATATTTTTCAGGTCCATGGAAATTATTTTTAAGAATACACACAAATAGTATATTATAAATTTTGAAAAATATATTAAATTTAAATGTTTTTTATTATATCAAGGGTTTCACCCTCTAGGTTCAGAGGATAAAAGATTCTCACATCTCCCAATAAGTATACTTTTCGAGATTTTTTTTTTTTTTATGGTTATACTTTTCGAGATTTGAATTTCTATTCTTCTCCTTTTGAGGGTGAGACCCCTTACTACCTCAACCAACAATTTGTTAGTTATATTGAACCTCAAGTCATATGATTTCTTTACTCAAGTTTTTATCAATAATTGTTATTGATTTTATATTTTAATAGTATCACTTAAAGATATTCTTCATCACTAATTATTTTAATATGTGCAAATTACTTTTTAAATCCTTATATTAAAGATAGAAGGTAATACTACATTTTTTCTTTAATATAAGAACTAGTTGATTAAATTGGATAGATTCAAGAAATTGGTTATGCTAGTTTTTTTTTTTTTTTTAATAACTAGTTATATTAGTTATTGTGACAAATATATGATAGTTTTCCTAAAAAAAATTATTTTTCATCATGACTACCCTTAAATAAAAACTTCTTAAAGTATGCAATTAATAGGAATATTTTAAAAAAATATATAAATTTGAAAGATAATACGGATTGAGGTATTCCTAAGTGCTTTTTGGACTACCCACAACGATAAAGTTAGTCATAAGGATTTTCTCCTGTGTGCTCCCCTACTCTTTTTGTATAAATCCGTTTCAATTAATTCTTTTACACCACATATTGACAGTTAAGTTGTAAATATGCCTTAAATTGATAGTTTTTTGAGTTTACAGTTTTAAAATTCTCTCTCTCTCTCTCTCTCTCTATATATATATGTATCTATCTATCTATCTATCTATCTATCTATCTATGTATTAAAATCTGGACCAGGTATTGAACCGGTCGGGGTACTGAATTAAGGGTTAGTGGGTCGGACCGGGGCCAAATCGGAGTTAAACCGAGACTAAATCGGTGAGAAATTGAAAATTTTAGGCTTATAGTATAAATTTTTAAAGGAAATATTTTAAAAAAGAATTATAAAAAAAAATTGGAACCTGGACCGGATCGATCTACTAGCCGGTTCTCCGGTTTCCGGGCCGGACCGACCAGTCCGGTCCGGTCTGGGTTCCACAACATTGCTATTTATAAATCATTCTTCCATTTTTTTCTCTTTCTAATGAAAATTAAATAAAAATAAAAATAGAAAATAATCATTAATAACCTCTAAGTGAATTTATATTTAATATAAAAAAATTCTATAAACAAACTTACAATAAGGACTCAGCGTTGTATGTGTGCGCCATGTCACAAGCATTATTTGCTACATTATCTTGACCCATCACTTCCATGTAATCATGGCCTAACACTGTTAGTCCATGTCAGTGTGGTTGGGATGATTTTTTTATTTTGTCAAAAAATATTTAGGTGAATTGGGTATCATAGGTTCATCAAGGCTATGATGTTCCTCCCAATTCAGAAAATGCTTATATAAATACTTAAAAATTTATCGCAAATAAGGTTCTCATATCCACAACAAAATGATGTTATTTATTCAAGAACTAACATGCCAAAATCGATTGGAATTAAAGGCATCTGTTTGACTCTTTCTAAGAAAAGCAGAATTACAAGAATGGAGAGCCACCTTGACCCAAAGCCTAAAGAGAGCCGGAGAGAAAACCTTAGAAATAAGCTTATTAACTCCTGTTTAATATTTTTTTTTTAAATCATTACAAGCTAACACTTGGAGCGGCTCGAACCTACATTTTGTATCAGTGCCACTCGGCCATGAAGTCTTTGGCTCCTTTTTGACATTACTTCCTTGTATGCTTAATATAGTACATATTTGAGGTTAAATATTGATTTTAAATATAAAATAAATTTATTATATTTATCAATCTTTTTTTAATTCATTCGGATTGATACTCCATCAATGATAATCAATGAGGGGAGGGGATTATAGAAGATGATTAAAATGTTTTAGTAAATGCATGTTTCATTAATTTACTAAATTAATTTCTTTAGTCTAATCAAATTAAGTAAATATATCTTATATTAAAGATATGGTAGAGTATCACTTGAAAGTTGACAAATTAAAAGTTGACAAATAGATTAATTCTCTCCTGAGTGACATCTTCGTATGTATTCCTCCACATTTCTCCATGTGAAATAGTTTATTAAACTTAAAAGTTGGCAAATTTCTTATCTTTGAAGCTTTCCACTATCTCTCTAAGGCCCACGCCAAATGGAATAAATTCATAAATTCCCAACGTCTTTGCCTTTTCTTTGGAAACTTGAAAGGTTGGCATGAAGGGTTTATCATCTGCACATCTGAAACGAAATTAATGAAATTAACAAATATCATAAACAAAAGCTTGAACTTGATAAATATCATATCATACACTTTCCCAAAAAAATAACGATATGCACAATAATAAGTAGGTAAAATAATATATTCACGGTGAAAAGTTTGATAATATGACTTACAAATAGGAGGAGAAAATACTCAAACTTGTAAATAGAACAAGTTCAGTATTTTAACGATTTTACTTTATGAATGAATGAGATTTTTTGGATCTTCAATGTAGGAACTCAATACGTTTTGTCTCTTAAATTTATAATTTCCCCCCTAAAACTATCCCTATTGCTAGAGCATATATTAAAGGTTTCGTATCAATGAGCACATTTTTTAATGTAAATGATTAAAAGAGATATTTTAATTAAATCAATGCATCTTTTTATATATACTTAATTTAACTAACGTCCTTAATATCTATAAATTAATTATTTAGCTCTTACCTTTATAAGTGAATGGACTAAGTCGGATCCTTTGTTCCAAAATGAGTAGAAACTATGCACCTATTTCCAAAATGTCTTGCATATCCCTTTACTCCTTTAAAGGAATTAATAATTTTTCGCCTTTTACAATTAAACACCAACACAAAACTCATTCCTCTGATTCATTTTATAAATATATGTTAACAATTTAACATATATTAGAAATTCAACTAATTTTTAATAATGATTTCAAAATTTATAACATTATCCTCAATATAAAATTGAGTGAGAGACTGTAATGTTACCCACCACTCTTAGCTCTCTACAATAAATTTGAGTGAGAAAAATATTCATATAGTAGATGATTGCTCAGTCATGCTATGCTTTTCCCTGATAAATTTATTTAGGCTGTAATAAAATGAAAAATCTCCAATATTTACTCATGCTTTAACATATAACACATAATCTAACATAAGTTAATTATAACTTATAACACCCTATACAGAGTAGAGACAATAATAATTAAAGCATAAAAACGAGATATGGTTTAATTTTGTTTACATTCAAGGAAAGAGGAAAAACCATGATATGTTTTAACATATGAATTATTAATTAAAATTATAAAAGAAAATTGGACTTACTTATCTGGAAGTTGTAATGTCGGGTACATATCACGCAATATATTCACAATTTCTGAGTAGTGTTTCACTGATTCGACCAAACAATATCTTCCACTAGCCGAAGGAATTTCAAATGCCTGAATATGAGCATTCACGGTATCTTTTACATGAACCCAAAAAAAAGAAAGATTTGGAAATGTTTTTGCTCCTGCATCAAACAATGATTATTATTATTTGAAGAATCTTTTTGAGTGAAATTAATCGAAGAAATTTAATGACCTATAAAGAAAAATTGAAAGGAGGAGGGTTATACTATAAGTTAGTTACTGATCTAAATGCATGGTATATTGCTACAGAAGATTTCAGTCAAGAGTTTTAATTAAGGAGTCTTGTTTAAAAAAAAAAAACGAATTACATGTAAAAACAGAGTTGGCCCCAAGAATTATCCAATCATTCCAAAAATAGTTAAAAGACCAAAGACGAAAAATAAGAAGCCTTCAAAATACTAATAAAAGAGGGAAGGGAAATCATGACATTGACATTTGCTAAATAAAATTAAAATTACCATTTAATAGAATTGTAACTGTAGTTGAACTTGCGTTAAGTGTTGGTTGCAAGAGAGGTCCTATCACTATTCCCGGATTGATGGTAACCATATCAATGTTGTTTTCTTTAACAAATTTCCAAGCAGCTTCTTCTGCCAAAGTCTTTGAAAGCACATAGCCAAGAGAGTGCTGAATGAAAATAAGAATATAAATGAACATGAAAATCGAAGGGTGCTGTAGAATATTAACTGAATGAATTATCGTTAGGTTCTAAAATATCCATTTAATGATAGTTAATTAGGCCCTCAATTTTTTGAAATAAAAAAAATGAGTTGCAATAGATTTAAATAGCTAAAAATATAGGAATCTTAGTTGCAATTCGATTATTTAAGTTTCATAACCATTTTCAATGATTTGGTTCTAAGATTATCATTATTATAACTTATTTTTTTAAGAAAATTCTTTAGAACATATCTATAACTAAATTGAAGTCTTAGACCCAGGTGTTATTTTCCATACTATATATGTAACCCAAACACAAGGTACACCTCACTTGGAATATTTAGTGTGAGATGAGAAGAGAAAACGACAACATGGGGATCAACCTTTGCCTCATACGTGGGGGATCCCACATGCTCATCAAGAGTGATGTCCATCCAAAATTATCATATTTAAATCATCTCGATCTAATTTGAATGGTCTACATTTAAAATTTTCAGTTGATAATTTTTAAATAAAAGGAATCATTTTTTTTGAAAAAAAAAATTATAGTTAACAGGCTATCTTCATTTTAGATTTTATATATGTTAAAATAATTATTTAAAAAAATAAATCTGATTTATTAAGATCTGATGAGTTTGGGTGCTCATCACTCTTAAGTCTCAATGAGCACACAAACTTGTTCCCATATCTGGGTCTCACCTCTCACTTATTTTCTTCTGTTTCTTCACATTATGAGACCCATTTTTGTTGGCCTAAAAAAAAAAAAGCTGACCTTTTTTGCGGTCCCAGTATCTAAGATGACTTCAGAAGATAAAATTCACTCAAGCATGGTATATTTGCATACATAATTGCTCAAAAGAAAATGTTTTTAGGTCATTAAGTGATGGAAGTATTGAACTATCGTTTTCCTTAGTTTATAGATAAAATAAGAAATATTCTGGTAGTTAAAAAACAATGTAGCTTTTTCACCCAAAAAAAAGTGGTTTTACAGTCCTTTAGGGATTCATGCAAATTATGATTTTGAGTAGATTTGAGGTCTTGTCATCTCACCATAGCGAATAGTATACATACCTCAGATTCATTACAAAATTCTGGATTTGAAAACCATGTTTCATCGACTACAACTTCAGGATTCCTAGGCATTCCATTGTATATGACTGTGGCCATAGAAGAAGTTAGAACAACTCGTTTTAGAGATGGTGATTTTGCACATGACTTGAGAACATTGAGAGTTCCTTTCACTGCTGGGTCAATGAGTTCAGTCTGAAACCAAGAAAACAACCCTCAGAAGCTCCTATCAGAAGCTACTAATTTGTTGTCAAACTCGTGACTTTTTGTAAACTACGCATAAGGATTGTATATATATTCATCTCGTAAACTCACAAGTGAAATTTGTGAAAAAGAGCATTTTTCTAAAGTGGCCCTTTTAAACCGGTTGCTTGATGCAGGGGAGGGAAAAGTAGGAAAAAGACAAAAGCATGCTAATGGTTCAAATGTTCGACTTATTTTGATATTGATGCGTCACTGTGCTGATGAGAATAGAAAGTACACGTGTATGCACAGGATTAGTATACAATACAAAAGAGGATAAGAATAGAGGAAAAAACATCTCATTTGCTAATGCTTCTAGTTTCTTTTAATGACCAATTGGACTTGGGCTACTTCTGTTCTCCCCAATCTATGTTTTTTTTACAAGAAAATAGGTTTTTAAAAGCTATTTTTTATTTTTTATTTTTTCAGAAACTATTTTCTAAAATTTATTATCTAAAATCATTTTATCATTTTTTTCTAAAACCGATTCTCCAAAAGTTACACCGGTTAATTAACTACATTCTTATTAATAGTAAAAACGTTGTAGAAAGTGTGACAAGCTAGTGCCATTATCATAAAAATATGTGAAGCTTATGACTTTCTACACCTTTGGCAACCGGGGTAGAAAGCACTTTTTATTTATTTTAAAACTGATCATGAGTACTTTATAAAATTACACAAATAAAATAGCTGAAAAAAATCAACACTCAACACCTAGTACATATGACATATCATAATGAACAAAATACCAAGTAGTACGACTATGACAAATATCACCAATTAATGTGAGTTGGTGGAACTATTATTCCATTAATTTCTGCATCGATTTCGGACCAAATATATGAAAGCATTTAGAATGATTTAGCACTTTCTTTGGATGTAATATTGCTGATGATTGTTTAATTAGAATGATATATATATATATATATATATGAACCTGAGGGTCTTTAACATCAAAAGAAACAGGTGACGCAGTATGAAAGACACCATCACAGCATTCAACAGCAGAGTCAAAGGAACCTTCTTCCAACAGATTTGCTTTAATTAGACTCAATCTCTCCTTTGCTCCTTCCAGTTCAAGCAAGTGTTGTACCTTTTTTGAATCATCTATGAAGATTTATAAACCATTACAAAATTAGTCACTGAAAATGGTTCTGAGAACAGCAAAATAGAATTTGCTTCATGCGAAAATGACAATCAGGCATACTATGAATTAAACTTCTAACTCAAACTTTAAAAGCTGTTTTTTACTTGATGGATGGTTCAGAAAGAATGATAAAGAGATCAGGAAAGAGGCCAAACACCTTCATTTAGATCAATCTTATCCGTGATTGTTTTTGAAGGACCATGTTTGAGACCCAAAAATAAAATAAAGAGGATGATAAGAAGGAAGAGAACTCACTTGGGTCACGAACAGTGGCCTTGACAGTGTAACCACGAAGAAGAAGAAGCTTAACTAGCCATGAAGCTATAAAGCCAGAGGCACCAGTCACACACACCACCTTCTCATTTCCTCTCTTGCTTTCCATTATTCTCTCTCTCGTCTTTCTTCTTCCTTCACGCAATGAACTTTGATAGTTGATATGAACTATCTTTTCCATTATAATGTATTTGCTGGGGTCATTTCCTTTTCAAGTCACCGGTTGGAGATAATCGTAATCTTCTTTTGTGATCTCAGTAATTGTGGTTGGTTTGAATGGAGTAAGAGGTTGGCATGAGTTGGGGAAAAAAGTTGGTAGGATGGAAAATGGAAAGGAGAGAAGATAAATAATGTTGCAAAATTAATGGCCAAATGTCACAAAATTGACAATAATATTCTTATACCTTGATTTATTATATCTCATGTCATTATTTATTACAAAACTACATAAAATTAAAAATTCTCAAAATATTTTCGAATAAAAATATCCAAAAAAATAATTTTCATATTTATATAATTTTTTTATCAAATAATTTATTGGTTTAAAAAAAAATTTCAAACTCAAATAATAAACTGAAAGAAAAATCGAATGATATATGTTTTAAGAAATATTTTTTATATTCTTATATGTTTAAAAATAAATTGAAAGAAATATGTTTTTACAAATCCGTATTTGTAAAGGTAGCTTAGTGGTTGCTTGTTTATAAGAAGTGGTTATTTTGAACAACCAATTCATCATTTTTATCAGCAATTAAACAACTAAATTAATTGTTAAAGAAACTCTATAAGTATTAGAAGGGGAACCACCCACCGACACCGGTGGGGTTGGTTTGGGTGAAAGGACAATCATCAAAGTCACTCGATGGAATAGACAGGCCGGAGGGAGAAGACAACATGGAGAAGGGCATCATTCGGAAGGAATTTAATTTCTTCCCAAAATTCGAAAGAAAAGTTGGGGAGAATGTGGTCCCACCCTCAATTTCTCACACCTCTTGCTCCACTTCCCACTTTTCTTTGGATACAAACATGGGATATGTGACAATTTACAAAACAAAAAAAGGCAACAAAAAAAAAAAAGAAAAAAAAAAGAAAAGAGAGAAGTATTTAATACTTGCCCCCAAAAGCAAGTGCTTTGGCACGGCCAGCATAGACACCGTCTCACATTACTGCCTGTGAACTTAGGGATCAGTTTGTAAAATAGAAAAATTACAAGATTATATTGGAGAACAAAGTTGCCCCAAATTATAAGAACCATAGACTAAACAAGCAACAATTCCCCCACATGTTGCATGGGAGCAACATCTATAACATTTAACTCATAAATTGACCTAACATGCATTCACTTTTATTGCATTCATGAATCATATAAATGCTCCAAATTAATATAAAACAATTTTAATGCAACTGTCTTAAATATTCTTTAACTATACATCATTCACCGCTAATTAGTATCTACGATAATAAAATACATACCAAAACCATACCATAATTTTCACTTTGTACATATATGATTTATCACTGACAAAAAAACTTACTACACTAAACATAAGTAACTGACAAATACACATCTTTCTCTACGGAAATAGATGAGATACTATTAATATATAATGTTATATCACTAATGTACAATAATCAAATTAAATTAAATAATACCTGCAAAATGGGCAAAAATTTAAGGCATAAAAAAGAGAAGTTGAATTTCAAATTTTGAAATTTGAAAAAGATAGAGGGAAAGAAAAGCAGCTAATTAATATACAGTGATAGCCAAACAATCAGAAGAAAAATCAGGGAACATACAATTGATATACAAAAATTAAATTAAATTAAATAATCCCACCTTATCAGCACCCATGCAAAAATAAACTATTATAAAGAAAGCCACATAAATAATCCACTGCAAAAAAGAATTTAAATATGACAAAAATGGTGCACCCCAAGTTTAGAAAACGCAAGCAAATATACTTTTGTCATCCTTAATGACAAATGATACTGAACTTTTTAAGAAAAGTGCAAAACTAATTGACAAATTTGAAGGCTCGATTAAATATAAATCTAACACTTCAGCCACAAACAAAAGAAACACTGGCGGCAAACGAATTCGCATAGTTGTTTGTAGAAAGAAAGGGAAAAAAATTCTGCATTGGCCATTGATGATAACCTTTTAAGAAACTGAATTTTTAAGAAAACTGTTCATCCCATCCTTGATTCAAATAGAATAAGTATTCTGCATTGGCTATTGATGATGAGTGGCCAGCAATGTTTATTTTTAGTGATATTGGATAGGTAGAACAACTGAATAGAAGAAGGCAATCTCATTCGCTTTCTCATCAGCTCCATAATGAATAATTTAGAAGATGGAGAAAATAGATAATGAAGGAAAGCAAACAAATAATACAAAAGACTTCGAATTTTAGGAAGAAGCAAAAAACCACAGATCTCAAGGACACCTCATGATGACTTCATTGATGTTTATAAAGGTATAAACTTCTTGATATATATTCAAATATATGATATGGTTATATCGCATTGAAAAAAAGAACAATTCGCATGATAAAAATATAAAAAACACAATATATTCATTATGTTGAATTTCAAACTCATGATATTTACATATCAAAATGTTTGGATATATATCCAAACTAACAAAATATTCCAAAAAGATCTGAAAATTGTTACCCATGTCCATCCAACCAAAAAACATATATATGAAAAATTAAACTCTTAACCCAATATAAAGTAGTGAAGGTTCAAGCCCTCCTAAATTCTTAGAGCAATGCCCTCCTGTTTGTCAATATTTGGTAGAAGGAAGGGTTCTGGAAGTCCCTTGTTGCCAACATAGTTTGTCAAGTAAATACCACCTGTAATAAAAACACCAATTGATCAAATACTATATTAGCATGGTTTTTTTTTGCATAATAATTAAATACTAAAATATCTTGTGAAAAAATCCCCCACCACCTTCTGCTAGGGTCAGCTAGTCAAGAAAAAGTGACAAATATAGAGATATTATAGATGGTGACTTCATTTGGCAACTTGATAAGACAACTTGAACAAATAAGAAAACACAATATTTGAACTTGTGCAGAAAATCCCAGGTTTTTGGGCAAACCAAGATTTTGGAGAAAAGAAGAGTAAAAGAGACTACTCCTATAACATTTCTGTCCAAATTTATCTGAAATGTTTTGCCTGCAAAAATGGAGCACCACAGTTTCACCTCATGAAAGATTAAATTGGAGCGAGTGTAATGCAAGACAAAAAGGTAACAAAAGGAATAAGCAAAGAAAAAATTCTCAATTCTCAAAGTTCAATACTCAACAATCAAGTAATGACTATAATTGACTAAGCCAATTCCCAAAAGGATTTATCCAAATACTTGTGGAAATCTTAATCGGTCCCAACTAATCAAAATTGCATTACCTCATGATATATGACAAATCATAAATATCTATTTCCACACTACATTACTGGAAATCATTATCACATCAAACAATCATGAAAAATAATTCTCAGTTATTTCCACTTTGGAAGTCTCATTAGGAATTTTATCTTACTTTTAGTGATATAGGATACGTAGAAAAACATAATACAAACAGAGAAGTAGGCTTTCATGATGATTTCCTTGATGTTTCCACTTCTTCACTTTTCTCCCCATTCTTTGGTTTTGTTTGTGCTTTTGCCTCACAAATCTTTGCAAGAGCTTCTGCCTTATTCTCTCGGCATAGATTGCATATCTGCAGAAAAAAAATATAAGCTTGAAAGAAAAAGAAAGGAGACAAAATTATTGCAGTTAGAGTTTTAAAATTATTGCACAAAATCAATCAATAACCAACTCACCCCAAATTCACAAATATCCGAACAAAGAAAGTGAGAGTAGCACTTTAGCAATAGAGAAACTAAATCAAGAAAAACAAGCATTGAAATATTTACAAACTAAGAAGAATCAAGTCAACTCCACATTAAAAGCAATGTGTGATTGAGTAGGTGAATGGAAGCAATATATGGTCACTATTCATACAGTATCAAGTATGGAGCATCCGTATCACCTACTTCCTTAGCCATCATAGTTAGAAGCTACACCTAATTGTCATATCATGTAACGTGTTCTGCATTTAAAACAGATAAGGGAAAAAATCTTGATGATGGCACCTGAAATGACAGGCATTTAAGTTGTACTCAGTTAAATTATAAACAACTACTTACTCCACCGAGATTTAAGGATTTGCAATACCTTGGTAATTGGTTGATCCAACAAAAATGACTACCCTTCATTGCCTCTGCATTTAAGGTTTTGAAAAACTCAATATTATACAATATTACATAATAAGTAAAGTTAAAGACCACCTCACCATCAATTAGAAGCGCAGGCAAATTTGCAGTGAGGAAAAATCACTTTTCATTTATATGATGCAGAATGTTAATCTTAGATCATTCATTTAGATTGCCTAATGGTATAACCAAAAGTCAACTGAATTATAGTAATATTGTTATGGCTAATTAATTAGTGACTCATAACATTAGTTATCAGTTGAGCACTTCTAGAATAGACAAAAAACATGGTTCAAACTTGGAACTTGGAATATACAAAATTCTTCAAAATAAAGTCATGCAAGACCATGTAAGTACTAAGGAAAATAGGTATAAAATTTTATCCAACACAAAACCCTCCCAAACTTCCAGTTCATTTATTTTACTTCCCTTTTTTTGTCCCTATTTTGATATGATACTCTTCCGGTTGTAAAAATTGGATCTACTATGTACATGCATGACATTGGGCAGTAGGCATTAGGCATTAGGAATTAGAATTATGAAATTTTAAAAAATATGCAATAGGTTGGAATTGTACTAGAGAAGGTTACTATTCATACCTACTCAAGTATGGAGTATCTGTTTCACCTACCTTCTTAGCTATCATAGACAGAAGCTACAGCCAATTGTCACATCGTATGACCTGTGCTGCATTTAAAACAAATCAAGGAAAAAATCTTGATGAGGACACATTCAATGACATGCTTTTAAGATGACTCTGTTAAATTATAAACAATTACCTGTGCCATTGAGACCTCTGGATGTGCAAGACCTTGATATATGATTGATGCAAAAAAAATTATCAGTTTACTTGGCATTAAATGGAAACCCATCTAATCCAATCTTTCATTCAGAAAAGCTTCTAAATGTTGATAGTAAAATCGTTAAGGTAGTATAAATTTCCCACATCAAATAATGCATATTAATTCAAAGGATGGCTTACTATCATAAATCCTCATTCCAATGGTTTCTACAATATGAAATCACAATTGACTTTTGTTCCATGCCTATAACTTAAATGCCATTACCTTTCGTTGTGAATTTATGCATATGAATACCAACAATCCCATACCATAAAAAAACCACATCATATCATAACTGAAATCACAATTCATCTTTTTTTCATTGGCATGAAAATGAATTGGCCTTAGAGCCTTCCAGATTGATTGAATATGGTAATAGCCCTTAACATTTCATCTCTTTTTATTGAATTGCCCTTAAAATTACTCAAAACTTGAGGACCTCCAGATTACAACTGATTAATTAGGGAGTCATAACATTTCTTATAAGTTATAGACCTACATATTATAACTAATTAATTGGTGAGTCATAACATTACTCAGAAGTTGTGGAACTCCAGACTAGAGAAAAAGTAGTATGGTTCTAACCTTGAACATGCAATATACATAACTCAGTTAAATAAGGCCATGCAAGACCATATATGCACTAAGACAAAATGACCTTTGAACATATTGATCAAGCTCCTACACCTTCTTAATGGGCCTCTTTGACAGCAACAAAGGCCACAATAGTTGACCATTGTCACTGTAATATCCCAATTTTTGATTATAGGTTAATCATGATTATTATGGATAATTATGAATTTAATTGGGATTATTATGTGTTTTATGGCAATATTAAATTAATATGTCATAATTACTGAAAAATTGGAATAATGGAAATATTGGCCATAAGTGGTAATTAATGGAGAAATTAATTACTAACTAAGAGAAAATGAGATGTGTGATTTAAATGGCTAATGGAGAGATTAAAGTAGTTAATTTGTGACTTATTTGGTGAGAGCCAATGGTAGTGTGACAAGTGGCAAAGAGTGGATATGTGAGAAAAGTCAAATTAGAGTTTAATATCATTTTCTCTCTCTTCCTCTCCTCTCTTTTCTGCGGTGGAAGCATGGAGGGAGTATGTTATCATTTCTTCATCTCCATCTCTCCATCTCTCACTCTCATCTCTCTCTCTAAAGCTGGGCTCCATTTTTGGTAGAAAAAGGAAGAGAAGAAAGCTTGAAAAAGGTAAGGAAAATGGTCTCTATTGCTCAAACTCCCTTCATTAAAGTTGATCCTTGAGTTAAGAGCTACATTTCTATGGTTGTAGTTTGTCAATTGGTTGTGGTTTGTGGCCACACGAAATTTTGGGAGGGAGTGAATCAAGAACTCTCTTTGGAAAAGTTGATAAGGTGAGTGAGACCTATCTTTCTATCTAAGTTTCATACCATTTGAAATACTTTGGATTTTCTGGAATTTTGGGGCCATTTTCAAAAATGAGGGCCATTAGGAGTTTGGTATGTGTTTGGTATGAAATTTGTATGTTTGGAATGCATCTTGGATAGATAGAATTTAGTTGGGTTTGAAATTGCTAAGTTTGGAGATTTTGGGAGTTTAGTGTTTAATGTTACCCAAAACCAAAGCATGATAATGGAATAGGATTTTGGTGATTTTGGCATTCCCATTGAATTCCTTGAGTGATTTTGTGTGGGAATGAGCTTGGTTATTAACTTTGGATTCATTAAAATCACTTGGGAAAAGTTGGAAAGTTGTTTGGTTTGAGCTCTGTTTTGCACAGTCCGTTTGCATGAGCGTTTTGAGTGACCAAATGATATTGAAAAATTGTGAAACTTTCCAGTCTTAAAGTTCACATCCCAAGCTTCAAAATGGACATATATTTTGTGTCATTTCGTTTAGAATTCTGTGATATATGGTTGTCCAAAGTTTGGGATTGAAACAGAACTCTGTTTTGGAGTAGTGTGTAGTTTTTGGTGATTCTGTATTTGTGTAGTGATTTCCAGTGAGGGGCTATATTTTTCCTTGAAATAGGACTTATATACCTTTTATTTGGCTTTGGAATCACCTCGTTTCAATTTTTCTAGAATTAGTTATGGTTTTTCGAAGTCAGCCCAGAGTTAGGAAATTTCTGGGCCGCGGCCCAAGAGTGGCGGACCGCGGCCCAAACCTTTCTGGCCTGTTTTGGGCCGCGGCCCACGAGTGGCGGGCCGCAGCCCAAGGCCTTCTGACCATGTTTGGGCCGCAGCCCAAGGAATGGTGGGCCGCGGCCCAACCCTGTGTTTTGGCACTTTGTGTTATTGAAAGGGGATCTTTAACCTATTGTTTCCCAACCTTTTAGGGCTTTTATTAGAGGCATTTGGGGCCTCTTAAGAGTCAATTATGATAACCAAAACTAAGTATTTCAAGTTAATTAAGTCTTAGAATAGAATATAACCCTTCGTCCCTAATTATGAATATAGGATTTGATATTTGCCTTCCTTGGGAGAGACCGGCGCTAGGACACGCACGGAAGGATCAAGATAGTGACTTTTCTCTCATATCTTGTATGATGTTTTGGCATGCATAACTTATCGTTGGATTTGTGAAATGTGTGTCATGGTCCATTACGGCGTGAGCAGGTCAGCGTGAGCCGTGTAGGGATTGACGGTGGTCATCTCTAGGTCGGCCGTTGAACTGCCGTCGTAATCGACATGGATATTGTGAATCCGACCCGTGGGGCGGCGTTTGTGAATCCAGCCGTGGGCTGTGTGTATTTTGCCGGCATGGCTTGTGTATGAAATGCATTATATGAATCCCAGCTATGGTGAAATGTATTGTGTGGATTGCTGTGATGCAATGCAACGTGAGCAATTCAGCGTGAGCAATCGTAAGGGATGACATATATCATACTAACCATTGCCGTTATAATTGCCGTTGTAGTTGCTTGTTGTGGTTAATGATTTGCTTACATGCACTATTATTGTACATTATATAATTGATTTGTTACTACGGGGATTCCTTAGAATCTCACTCTCCCAAAAACCATGTTTTAGACAGGGCAGAAGGATCAAAGGGAAAGCGGGCGACGAAGAGCGGATAGTGCTCCGGTTTAGAAGTATATTTGGTTTTATTGGTTATCATATATGTATATCTTTTGGGATAATTTTGGGAAACAATTGTGTATATTGGGATTGATAGTATAGTTTTGTGTAATCCCCAAGTTAAGGGTATTGAATCGTGGGCTTTGAGCCTTTGTAAATCCCTTAGTAATGAATGGAACCCGAGTGTGTTGGGAATTTGTTTATACTCTGATATTAATGAATGAAATCAACTTGTACAGGCCATTTAGTATTGAAATGTGAATATGAGACCGTCATGAACAAATGCTATAAAAGTTTTTGTAAGCCATGATTTTGGGGAGATTGATTTTGTTTAAGTCCCAAAATCATCTAAGGTCTCTAATTCTACATCAATTACGTATTTACGAACTAAATCTCGGCCTTAATCGTGAAGGGGGTTACAGTCACCTTCCTTGGAAAATCAAAGTAACAAAAAATTAAGAAAAAGCTTGCATACAACAACAAAAACAGATCTAGTCTGTTAATTATATACCATTGCCCCTATAACTAAAAATTGTTAGAAACAAAAATCTGGCCTTGAAAAACAACTAAATAATAGGAATCCCATAATTGACAGACATAAAATTGGACCTTCGAAGAGTTTATATTGTGAGCACATATGCTAGAACCCTATTCTTCCCATTATTAAGCTTTTATGTGGTCTAATAGCAGCATATACAATCAATAGCAAACCCATAAGTTTCCTAGTAGAAGATCCTGAAATGTAAGTTTCAATACCATATTACTTTAAAATCTAAAACTTTACTGTATATCTGCAACCATAAATGCAAGCTCATATGTCATCATTCCCCTGAACCTAATTTTCCTTAAAGGAAAATGCTATGCAAGAAACCCATAAGCTCTGGAAGAGAACAATCACAAATGTCATCTTATAAATCTCAAAGGCCTTTATCTCTTTTCACAGACTTGTAAGAACATGACATGAAGAAGTAAAATCTAAGTAAGCTCTAAACAAAGCATACTGACAATATATTTTATACAGAAAAAACATGGAAAGGAGATATCTAAAATAGAAGAGAGAGAACTTTATATGTATGTAGCCTTCACCAAATAATAGATTTTCAGTTTCATCTCAATTCTCACTAATAGATTCATAAGATGAGAATACGTTATGTTCATTTTCTAGATACAGAACACATTTCCTGGCCACTAAGAAATTATGCTATGGCATGACTTATGATGCCTAATCCTTCTATTATAAAACAAACTTTTAGTGCAACAAAGACTAAAAAACACACACTATAGTGACAAAGCAAGTTACAAGAAGAAAAGTATACTAACTTCATAAATGAAACTAAGGTTTGCTACAGAAACAGAGAAGATTGAAATGATTTTTTTTTGAGCAAAAGAGAAGATTGAAATTATTAAACGAAGATTATAAACAAATACTTAAATTCAAAATAAGCTTCATTATGGTTGATCACATTACCATTAAGATGTCACTTAATGCTTTTATGACTTTCAAAATATTAGATAAATTAAACCAAAGAAGAAATGGTGTGAGGCTTTCATGTTTTGAAAACAACACCAAATATTAAACTAATAAGTTGAACAGTTTGCAGCTAACTGGTTTTGATTTTAAGAAATACATTTACAATAGGATATTGAGTACTTTAATGTAGAATTATATAAAATTATGGTTAAGTTTTAAATATCATTATATTTTTCTACCTTTAGTCCAATATATAATATTATGAACATGATTACCATATGTAGAAATAATCCTACACAACAGGCATTAAAATCCTGAGCTAGAATGCATAAGTACCAAAAGTCTATTGAATAATCTACTAGCCAACATTTCAGGTGAATACATAGCAAACTTCTCAGCTATAACAGTACATCATAAGTATTCTTGTATGTAGAGGTATACAATCAATTTTTATGGTGGATTAAAGAATTACAGAAAATTTGAATCCGTAATTTATGCTTGCATTTTATTTTAAATTTTTACTCACACAGAACCACTTCATGTGAAAAAAATATATCTTGCTTCAACTTTTTATGCATACATAGCAAATAAAAAAGAAAACAAAAGGAGAAACATCTAACTACAGCATAATTAGTTGCTAGGTTCATATGATTCCATGCTAATACTGTAAAAGTTCATATATTAATCTATATATATATTTTACCTATAAAGAAACTTAATGTAGGAACATGAAAAAAGTACCTTCTCATCGAATACAACATAATCAATAGAGATAATCTTCCTCGGGTAACCACACTCTGTCCCATTCAAATCGAAACCTGTCCTCTAAAATTCTCGATCAACCTTTACCAACACTGTGGCCTCAATCTTGTGTGGATCTACAGCATCAAGCCTTAGATCGAGCAGAACCATTTCCAAAAAAAAGACATATTGAAGAAACAGTATAAGATGATGGAATGAAGAAAAAGTGAACCAAATGAAAATTGCAAGGAAGGACGAAAAAAAATGTCATGCCCTTACCTTGTTTTAACCTTTTTTCAGAGTATTCATGGAAAATGATATGCTATTCGGTGGGCAACACAGGAATAACATGAATATACTGATAATAAGTGCATGATTACATAAATTCTCCATAGGAGTTCGTACATGATCATTATTATCAATGTAGCCACACAGGGCTACTTGGGTATTTAAACCCGTCCCAGTGAAACAAAGACATCTTCTCGTCTTCGTTCCACCACTGCAATCCCCTCATATGGTTCTCTGCATTGTTCTCAGAATATCGTCTGTCTTCTCCTGTCTAAATTGTTGGCAGGGGAGAGTGAAATTCAAGAGAATCTTAGTAGGAAAACAATACCAATATGCATGTACGATAAATGTTTAATGCATGACATGCTTGCATCACATAACTCATGCTCACACAATGACAAATCTGTAAGCTCAATGCTTCAAACAATATACTTATGGCCATAGCATAAATTGAAACATAGCTTCAAATCATTCATACATGTTTCACATAATCAAGCAAAGCAATAACATGCATCAACACACTAACACAAATATCATATACATGTAGGAGAGGTAAGTTCCCTACCTTGACCCTTTTCCGCCTCGAAACGTGTGCCACATAACGCATGACAACAAATCAAGCCCCATATTCGATCCCATAATGCCAAAGGTACCATTTAGACACTTCCATAGTGTTTCTGGGGGTTATTTGAGTTTATGGTGAAAATTTACTAAAATGCCCCCGGGGACCTGGCCCGGCTCGGCCCCGCCGTACCTGGTTTGGCTGTACTTTTCCCAAAATTATTATATGGGCTACTCTGACATATTTTTGCCCAAGGAATTCATTTTCAGCCTCGGAATTATCAAATTCAATTTCAAATTACAATATTACCCTTGACAGGCCCACTTTAAGGGTTTCAGGGGCATTTTCGTAATTATGTTTTTTCGACCTTTTCCGAAAAAGTGACCAACTGTAACCATGCCTAATTTTCCCTCCTGAACGCAATGGAATCATCAAATCATTGAAAATCCTTCTCTAACCCCTTCAAACTAGCCTTGGCCGAAATTCTCAATTCCCTAGAAAAAATTGGGGTTTTTCGGTTTCTGCTTCGTAGACGTGTTTCTTTCTACTCCTAATCACTTTATTAACCATGACATTAGGTTACAACTAACATTAAGACCCAATTTGGGTAGCATAATCCCTAGGCCATATCATTTCCAAACTTTAAAACCAATGGCAATCTAGCAAAATTCCACCGATTAAATTGCCCATAGCAGCTAGAATAAGCAATATACGAAAGTTTGGAAGTTACCTCAAGCTCCTACTAGCTTTTTCTCAAGGTGGCTGAAAACCCTAGCCTTAGAACACCCAAATTTGTGCTTCCAACACCTTACAATACATGAAAGAGAAGCTTAGGAACAAGGTTATACGCGTTAGCTACAAATTCACCGAAGAAATCGACCTAACTTGCGAGATTTCTTCTCCTTCTCTCTCTAAAATTTCTCATACCTTATCTCTCTTGTTGCAGCCGAATGGCACATTTTTAGGTTGATGGAGGAGGTAGATGATGATTTAATATTATATAATATTATTTTCTAATTGTTTACTAAATTTTCAACATTTTCAGATTTTTACAAAATTCTGCCAGATTTCTGCCCAAATTCTAAAATATCATCACTAATTCTAAAAAAATTGAAATGAGGTGATTCTAAAGCCAGATGAAAGCTATTTAAGTCCTCTTTACTGGAAAAATATGGACCATTACTAGAAATCACCACACAATTCCAGAATTACACAAAATTCACTATTGCCCCAAAACAGAGTCCAGTTTCGACATCAAACTTTGGACAACCAGAAATCCCAGCTCACAAAACGAAATGACACAATTTATATGTCTATTTTGAAGCTTGAAATGTGAAATTTAAGACTAAATTTCAGAATTTGTAGGCATAATTTGCCTATTCAAAACGTCTATACAAATAGACTACCTAGCAAGAAGTTTCAATAGACATAATTTCCCAACTTTCCATTTAATGTTTCAAACCAATTCCAATGACCAAATAACACAATATGACATCAATTGCACTACATTACACCATCCAATTCCACCATTTTGAAATTATACAAAATCATAGCAAAATTCACAATTCTCATCATCTTCTTTAGAAGTGTTCATTTATCACTAATCACATCCACTTTTGGAGTCATTTACCCTTAACCAAAATTTGGAATCCGGCTAAATCGGGGCTTAGCAGTCCACTCATTTCAGGCTTATTCTCTAGCCTCAAATCTCAAAATTTGGGGTATTACAAAAACAACAGAGCCTTTGTTCTTTCTTCATTACCCATATGTTGGCTTGATCTTTCGTCCACAGCATTTTCGCATCTCATAGAAGAAAGACATCACTATCGGCAAGCAAAAAAGCAATTCCTGAGCTTAGACTTATAGAAGCACAGATTGAAGAAAGGCATCAGTGTCAAGCAAGAATAAATTTTCAAGAACAAATTTTTTCAGAAAAATGAAAGGCATCAGCAAGGGTGAAGCAGACGGACAGAGCCATTGGCACAACATCCAATGTTCTAAATGAAGTTACTCTTCAATTTGATTGGGTTGGAACTTGGAACAAAGCCAACTGATATGAAAATGGCTTGGCAAGTGAAGCCATAACTGTAGTTAGGAACAGTAAACATGAGATAGAATGGGAAAGGAAAAAGCAACGGCTTATTGTGTTATTCCTCTGATGTATATATTGATAGAGCTGGAAAGAAAAGCTTAGAAAAAAGCTTTACTCCTTTTTGGTCTGTTTAAGTTGGCATTTAAAAAACACATTTATACAAGTCAAGATAAAACCCTTCTCACATACTTACCTCATATACCGTAAATCATGATAGAAAAGCAGCATCCACTGCTAAGCTAAACAAGCTTGAATATTATCACTTAAAGGTACTTCGTCATTAATTCCCTCAATAGGTTCTTGAGAGACATTCCTTCATGTGAAGTTAATAGATTACAACATAATTTAAAAGTTGAAAAATTTCTTTTCTTTGAAGCTTTATACTATTTCTCTAAGGCCCACTTCAAATGGAATAAATTCAATTCCCAACGTCTTTGCCTTTTCTTTGGAAACTTGAAAGGTTGGCATGGAGAGTTTATCATCTACACATATGAAAATAAATTAAATTAAGAGAAAATTCTAGAACAAGACTTTGGAAAACGGGAAAGGACAAATCAATGCTCCGAAATTTTGAAATCCCAAGTCAGTGCTATGTCAGTACGGAGGAGGACTCTAGGATTTTGAAATCTCGACGAAAAGACAAAACTGCCCTTCAGCTGTCCCTCTCTTACTAGTGGAAAAATCACTTTAAAGACCGGTTAAAAATGACATTTTAGATCGGTTCTAGATCCGGTCTTGATACAATCGATCTTAAAAGTCTGTTACTTTTTACACTGGTTATGGAACCGATAAAAAGACGTTTTAAGACCGATTATTATAAAACCGGTCTAAAAATAAATATTTTTAGACCGGTTATCAAAGGAATCGGTCTAAAAGGTTCAAATTTTAGACAAGTTTTCTGAAAAACCGGTATAAAAAGTTGAAATTTTAAGACCGGTTTTATGGTAAACTGGTCTTAAAGTAATATTTTTAAGACCTGTTCTCTCCAAAACCGGTCTTAAATGTACTTTTTAGACTAGTTTTGGAGAGAACCGGTCTTTAAAGTAGTTTTTTTTTTAATTTTCATTTAAAACATTTACCGAACAAGCCATTTCCCCTATTAAAAAGTTCAACGACATTTAAATAAATCTTCTTTTACAGATTATAACTAACATCTTAATGACATGTGAGAGACTCAAAACTCATTGGAGCATATTAAAACTCAACTCCCTTGTGCTTAAACAGTGCTGCCCGAAATAGAAGCAAGGAAAACAACCATGAATAATAAACTCACAATCATAGACAGAATTATAATGCAAGGAAATCATACAACTATAACAATGTTGTTTTGACGAAGTTCCTTATCTTTTCACTTACACACATACATCAGAGATTAAATTACATTAATGAAAATATTGTTATTCATTATGGCCAAAATACTTTATACACATCCTTCTCAGGCTGATGATCATTAGCTGGCCTGGCTTCGAAGAATCTACACTAAGACGTATACCTCATATCCTTCATTTTCCTGTGACGACAACAAAAAATGTAGTTTTATATATACACCAATAACAATATACATAATTCAAATATAGTTCATGATAATTATTTTAGCTAACTAACCTTCAATGTAGTTTTATAAAGGGATATCCTCCCATATCCCTTTATATATACACCAATAACAACATACACTGTATAACTCTTACAAAATCCTTCATAAATTAAATGTGTATATATATCTGCAGTAGTTAGTCGCTTCTTATTCAAACATACTACATAAGGGCAATAAAACTTCCCACTACCATCATCGGCATTTCTTCTAGCGAATTCTAAAAAACCCCTCACCCCATTATCATATTCAACACTCGTTCGTTTAGCGTTTATCCAACTATAATCCATATATATCTCAACACTTCTAGCACCTTATATCCAACAACAAAAGGATAGACAAAAGAATAACAACAATAGAGTTTTAGAGATTTCAACGAAATTAAAATGCACCATTTGAAACTAGTATCGTTTTAATAAACCAATAACATTGTCAATAATCAAACAATATAATAACACTAAATTAAAACAGAACATAGAGTGGTATTACTCTAAACCAAATATCACAGGGATGTAATTAAAAGTTAGAGTATATATCTAACAAGAATGTGCATATTTAATTTTTTTCCAGATTATGTTTAAGTGCTCAAAATAACAAGAACCATTTTTTCATAGAACATTATCAATTATTGAACAACGTAAAACTAAATAATAGATCAAACACTAACCTGATTGAAGACCAAAGAGTGAGCTTCAACCCAAAGTCACGGTGGCGTCAGCTGAGGTTAAAATGAAGTCCTCAAATTCACGGCACTGACAAATGGAAGTCAAGGAAGAGGAGAATGGTCACCACGGAGAATAGAGGTGGCGGCGGAGAAGACTGATGATAATTAAAGAACAGTGATGACGAACACAGTAATGATAGCGGTAATGACGGAGCAGAGTTGAGCAAATGAGGGATGAGACGCCATGGATGAGTTCAGAACAAGCACGGATAGAGCTCACAGAGAAATAGCGAAAAGAGAAGAAAGGGTTCATAGAGCACGCGATCTGGGTGCGGGAGTAAAAATATGGGCAAAAAATATTACCTTTTAGACCAGTTTTCAATAAAAACCGGTCTTAAATGTTAAAACATTTTAAAACTTAAAAATTTTAACATTTTAAGATCGGTTCTATTTATAATCGGTCTAAATAAATTTTTTAAGATAGGTTTTTTTGAGAACCGGTCTTAGAAGTTTAATATAATTATAGAATTGCCACCACGCAAATTTTTAAGATCTTATCCGCCAAAATCAGTCTAAATGTGGCAGTCTAAAAAGGAATTTTTCCATTAGTGTCTCTTAGCTTGGAATAACAAAACCGGCCTCTTTATTAATAATACCGCATTCTATATTAACAACTCCGCTTTCCTCTTTCACAATAATAACACCGGTCTCTTTATTAACAACACCGAATTCTACATTAACAACTCAACTATCTTGTTTCACAATAACAAGACCGGTCTATAAATTAACATCACCGGATTCTACATTAACAAATCTACTTTCTTGTTTCACAACTTCATAATTTAAGTTTCAGGCCCAATAACAACACCTCTCTCTTTATTAACAATACCGTATTTGACATTAACAACTCAACTTTCTTGTTCCACAACTTCATAATTTAAGTTTCAGGCCCAATAACAACACCTCTCTCTTTATTAACAATACCGTATTTAACATTAACAACTCAACTTTCTTGTTTCATAATAACAACACTGGTCTCTATGTTAACAACACCGTATCTATATTAACAACTCCACTTTCTTGTTCCATAACTTCATAATTTATCTTTTAGGGCCAATAACAACACTTCTCTCTTTATTAACAACACCATATTTGATATACAAAGATGTGAAAAAATAAAGCGGAGTTGTTAATGTAGAATGCAGAGTTGTTAATAAAGAGACCAATGCTATTATTGTGAAAAAGGAAAGCGGAGTTGTTAATAAAGAAGCCGATGATGTTATTCCGAGCTGAGAGAAAGGGGCAGCTGAAGGGTAGTTTCATCTTTTCGTCGAGATTTTAAAATTTCAGATTCCTCCTCCGCACTAACACAACACTAACATAGGATTTGTAATTTCGGAGCACTGATTTGTCCTCTCCCATTTTCCAACGTGTTTTTCTAAAATTTTCCCTTAAATTAATTAACAAATATCATAAACAAAAGCTTGAACTTGATTATTTAACATATATAGCCAATGAATCTTAATCGATCGTGTAGTTAGAACTAAAAGCACTTACTATGTACTAAGAATACAAGTAGATATTTACAAGGGTAAAGGTGCATCCAGCACCTCGATCTATTTTTTGAGGTGCATTTAGTATCCTAAAGTATTTAACGATGCTGACTATTTTTGGAGGTGCAATCATCACCTTAAAGTATTGCACCCTAAACTATTTTTAGATGTGCAATCAATACTCTAATATATTAAAATTGGAGCAATTACACCCCTTCACTCTGAGAATTTAATTCAATTTAATATATTCCTACATCTGTGATTGAAACTGATAATTTACTATGAATAAAAGTTCCCTCTTTTTTTGACTTGGCTTTTTCTTTTATTTGGGTCTTGAGATTCAACAAGACCAACATCAAATACTTTCATAACAATGATAGGGGAACTATGATGGGAAAGATAAACCACAAATCTTGAGTTAATATTCTATTAATGAAGGGATGTAATTGCTCCAATTTTAATACATTAGGGGCAAAATTGTAACCTTAAATACTAAAAGAAGGGATGAACATGTTGAAGTCGATGAAAGAGGAAATGAAAGAGTGTGTCAACAAACAGAGTTAGTATTCTGTTAGTGAAAGGGTGTAATTGCTTTATTTTTAATACATTAGGGTGCTGATTGCATCTTTAAAAATAAATTGGGGTGCTAGATGCACCTTTACCTATTTATAATTTAATTTCAAAATACAAGAGGATTAATTAACACTCAAAACCTTGAGTCAAGTAAAAATAGAGCTAGGAATTAGGGCCGGCCCTTGACGGGCCATAGCCTAAAAGGGCTAGACCTTTTAGGTTTGGAGTTAGAAAAATTGCAGTTTCTCAAGGCCTGACCCGAAAGCATGTGAGCCAGGGCTAGCCCACAGGGCCAAGAAGTCCTTTTCACAATACTCCATTAGGCAGAACAGTATACAATATGATTTTATTCTAAATAGGTAAAACAATATACTAAAAAATCATACTAAAAAAATCACAATATGATTCAATTAGGCAAAACGATATACTAAAAAATCATAATCTATACAATATGAGGACAGAGTGACATATAGATTTAATAAGACAATTCAAAAAGGTAACATGGTTTCCCTTTCCAAACAGAAAAAATAAATGGGCTTAACGGGCAAGCTCGAGGCCCTGCAGGGCCAGCCCTTTTAAGCCCTCGGCCTTACAGGGCTAGCCCGTTTAGGCCCGACTTCCTTTGTAGGCTACAATTTGTAAGCCCGGCCCTTGAAGGGCTTAGGCTTAAACAGGCCGGCCCGACGGGCTTGACCCGTTTTCCTGGCTCTAAATAAAAATCATAATAAGCTAATTTTAATGCTTTCACTTTAGTTATGAATTAATTAATGAGAATCGGTAAAAATTACCATAGACGTGTCCTTTCTGGGTTCTGTTGTACCATAATATATATGTATTTATATATTGGATCCTCTCTACCAAATAGAATAGAAACCATGCTACTATTGTCAAATTTTTTTCCTCTGTACCTTAATTTTTTTTTAACATTAAGTTTATGTTTGTATTAACTTTTTAAAAGTAATTTTACTATTTATAAGATAAATATATATAAGAGGAATTTTGTCTCAATTTTTGAAAATATACTTAAAAAAGCATTTTTTAAGAGTTTCCAAACAAGCACTAACGGAAAAAGATAATGACGCCAAAAGTTTATGGGGAGAATAAAAATCAAGATATCTCTTTATTCTAGATTTAGTCATTAATATAAGAATTAATTGATTAATTTGAGGAGATTAATAAAGTTAAATATATTACTTTAAAATATTTACATTTATCATTATTCTCCAAACTAATTTGGCTAACTTATAAAGTAATATATAATCTAATGATAGCATATATATATGTCAGAGAGATTATATAACATATACTATGATTAAATAATTTATTAACCTTCAATAATCTTTCAGAGGAAAAAAGGAGTTGTTAATGGGAGCAACGATAGTTGTCAATGGAGGCTGTTCAACTTGTTAATGACAACTATATGTCATATTTAAATATTTTTTTACAACTAAAAGTTTTGTTGATTGATATTCGTTTTGGTCCTAACAAATGGAAAAATCTGTCTGATTTTGATGGGTATTGTCCTCCATATGCTTGTAAACTATAAAGGCAGACCTAATAAATACAATGGATATGTTTTGGCTAAGGTTTCAATGTGTTTGGGTATGATTTAGTATGCTCTATTTTTGCTGTCATTGTGCTCTATTTTTTGGTTCATTATGATACGTTTCTGTAATAGAAGAGGTAAGGAATGAAGATAAGGGTGAAAGGTTGTGGCTACATAACTTAATGATCCTAGGAAAAAAACTGTTGTTAATGGGAGCAGCGATAGTTGTCAATGGAGTCTGTTGAACTTGTTAATGACTACTATAGGTCATATTTAAATGTTTTGCTTCTGGTGTAATGATGTTTAGAATGGGTTTGAAAAGTTTGTTGTATTTTTTGGTACTTTGTGCTGTTTTCAGTAATTAGAAGTGAGATTTAATGAACAAGGTATGGAAGATGTGTGGCTGGAAGTCCTGAAATGGTTAATGACAACTATTTTGTGCAAGTGGATAGCGGTGATGGCTACCATGTCTGGCAATAATCTTCTGTTTCTTTCATATGGGGGAAGGTTTGAAGTCGATGAAGACGGTGATATAACATATGTTAGAGAAATAGTCAGATCTAGAAATTCGATTGTAAATCTGATTAGATAGAAATCCAGACTACTTGATTTTTGGCCACGGTTTATGAATTTGTTGTTAGTTCCTTGTACATGCATTTTCAGATGTAAATGAAAGTTGCATGCAATATGGTTTTGTATCCCACTTTCATTTATGGAATTTGTAATTTGATGTAAATTCTATTGTTAATGTATAAACCAAGAGTTGTCAGTGATGGCCCTTGGAGTTGTCAATGTACGCCTATAAAGTTGTTAATATATATATATGCAGTTATGATCACATTGGAGGCCTAATGACTTGTCAGTAAAGGCTCTTTGACTTGTCAATGGATGCCTATTGAGTTGCCAATGGAGACCCATGGAGTTGTTAGTAGAGGCTCTATGACTTGTTAATGGACGCTTATTGACTTGTCAATGAAGGCCTATTGAGTTGTCAATAGAGGCTAATGACTTGTCAATAGAGGCTCTTACACTTGTTAATGGGGGCTCATGCACTTGTCAATGGACGGCCATTTTGTTGACAATGGAGGTCCTTGGAGTTGTCAGTGGAGGCCCTATGTATGACTTGTCAGTGGAGGCTCCTCGACTTGTCAGTAGAGGCCCCTTGAGTTGTTAATGGATGCCCATTGAGTTGTCAGTAGAGGCCCCATGACTTGTTAACAGAGGTTCATTGGCTTGTCAATTGATGCTCATTAAGTTGTCAATGGAGGCCCCATGAAATGTCAATGGAGGTTTTTAAACTTGTCAATAGAGGCCCCTAGAGTTGTCAGTTGAAGTCCATTGACTTGTCAATGGAGGCTCCTCTACTTGTCAATGGAAGCCCATTGCCAACTACATTCTGGTCCAATGACTTGTCATCGGAGGCTCCTGGAGTTGTCAGTGGAGTCTCCTTAACTTGTCAATGGAGTCTCTTACAGTTATCAATGGAGTCAAACAATGTACAAGGAAAAGCATCATATGTATATTATATAACTTTAGCACTAACGTTAACTCATGGTCATTACAAACAATGTGCAAGGAAAAACAATGTCACTGCACTTGATCATTACAAAAATGTTAACTATATTTATAATGAGTGTGCACATGCTCATTACAATCCCCTAATATGCTATCCATACAATCATATTTACAATGAGTGATTCCCCTTCCCCTTCCCCTTCCCTTTCTATTTCTCCTTCTTCTTGTCCTTCTGCTTTTCCTCATTGTGGATGAAAGATTCTTCAGTGAATAAAGTATAGCCATGAAAGCTTGGTGCCCTTGGTCGTGTTGGGCTTTTTCTTCCTTGCTTGTCTTTGACAGATTTTCCTTTGTCCTTCTTACTTCCCTGGAAAAAAGAATTTTCACCACTTTAGCATTGCATCCTAATCCAAGTAAGCCAGATATTCTTGAAAAAAGTGTCAAAATTAGATTCAGAGGTTTGCAGAAGTTTAGGAGCAAAAGGTGTCAAAATTAGTTCAAGAGCCTTAAAATTCTTGAAAAGGAAAACACATCTCTTCATGTCAGTTGGAAAAATCATTTTTAAAACAAACTCTGTTGTTGCCAGACCTTATAGTTGTTGTTAACAAGTTCAACATACTCTATTGACAACTATCATTGCTCCCATTAACAACGCATTTTTTTCCTATTGATATCAAGTTATGTAGCCACAACCTTTTACCTTTATCTTTATTCTTTAGCTCTTCTATTGCAAAAACACAGTATAATGAACTTGAAAATAAAGCATAATGATAGCAAAAATAGATCATAGTAAACCATACCCAAACACATTGAAACCCTAGCCAAAGCATATCCATTGCATTTACTAGGTTTGCCTTTATAGTTTACAAGCATATGGAGGACAATACCCACAAAAATCAGACAGATTTTTCAATTTATTAAGACCAAAACGAACTTCAATCAACAAAACCTTTAGTTGTAAAAAGAAACATTTAAATATGACATATAGTTGTCATTAACAAGTTCAAAAGCCTCTATTGACAACTATCGTTGCTCCTATTAACAACATCTTTTTTCCTACACACATCATGTTAGAATCGGCTGACACCCAAGAGGGGCATGAATTGGGTGTAAGATAAAAATTTAAGAACTTTGAAAATCTTTTTGTATCTTAGTGGAAGCAGTAAATATGAATGTAATGAATCATAAATCACAGTTAGATATTTAAATGATATATGCTGGAAATATAAAAGCTTAGGGAAGAGAATATGCAAACTTTGATTTATCCTGGTTCAATCCAATCCACGATGACCTACATTCAGTCCCCAAGCTCCTCCTAAGATTTTCAATCCACTATCTTCCTCAAGTTTAACTGGGTACTTGAGAACCGCTACAATCCCATAAGTTTAGTCGAGCACTTGTGAAGCCTTTTATAAATCTCTCACCAAGTTACTCCCCCTTACAGCAAGTCCTACGAGTAGAGCAATTTCGAAGACCTTTCTCTCCTGCTTACTCGAGTAATTCTTACGAGCATCAACGTTCTCTCCTTCTTACACCCCTGTAAGTTTTATGAGCAGCAACGTTCTCTACTGCTTGTACCTTATAAGTCTTATGAGTAGAAAGTCTTACCGACAATTCTTTTTACAACTTCTCTCGTAAGGAAATCAATCCTTTCAAGGTCCCTCTACCTTGAGATCAATTCAAAAATATAGTTGAAATTGTTTACAAACTCTCTTACAGAGTGGATATAATGCTCACTAAAGTACAATACAAATAATCTCTCTCTCTAAGGAAAATAATATCAAAGGTAGATAAACATAGAGTATTCGGGTAGGAGTGGATACTTCATGATCTTAGCATGTTTTCCATTGTGTGTTCTCGTTGTTGTTTTTTTTTTGTTCTCTACTTGAATCTCCTATATTTATAGTTGAGTAGGATATGACCGTTATAAGTATTTCAACTTATCCGTTGAGTCCCGTTTCTTCGTTCGTCCGTTTGCTTGAATTTGAAAACTAGTCGTTATAAATGTTGACGCTCCGCTTCCATAAGGTCAACTTTTGTCTCTTCGCATTATCTCTTTATTGCATTCCTAGAGAAATACATTAAACACTAATACAATAAAGTGTTAGAGTGATTATAAGCAAAAAGAGTGATTTACACCATCATTCCATTGATTTTCGAAAGCTTCAGTACGTTGTTCTGTTCTCCTGGGAAGCATTACTCGAGTGGTAACTCGAGTAAGCCTTGGTCATTACTCGAGTGATCCCTCGAGTAATGCTTTATTTTCATTTCATGTTACTCGAGTGCACCCTCGAGTAATGTCACTCATTTCTTGGTCGAGAGCTATTGGATGATTTCTTCTCTAATTACTCGAGTGGCTTCTTGAGTAATATCTCAAATAACTTTACAGATTACTCGAGTGATCCCTTTGAGTAATCCCATGCAATTCTTGACAGAGAGCTTATTGGAACAATTTCTCACTTATTATTCGAGTGGTCCCTCGAGTAAGGTTTCAAATAACTTTGCATATTATTACACGAGTAAGCCCTTCAAGTGATGTTTTCATTTCAACTTTAAACATGGTAAATAATATATCATCGGAAAGATCTCATGATCTACATTCCAATGCAATAAGAATCAACTCCAAACTTGTTGTATACAGAAAGTTATGATCCAAAGAGTATCTACTATTCTTAGACAATCTCTGAAATCATGAGGAGCAACTTCCAGAAGGCATAGCTCTTAGGATATAACTTCAAATATGCCAAATTACCTATCCATGGAAAGCTCTTTGAGTCTACTTTCATATGGAACTAGTTTCGTTGCAATCTGATGTGTAGTTTGAGAGTTATGTCCAAAATATAGAAGTTGTCCTGAAATATGACAGTGATTCATGTGTCAACTTCAACCGATTATACCTCTCTCATATGAACTCCTTTTAATGTGATCTTGGTGTCCATAGTTTGTGTTGGGAGTTTAGTTTCATATGCCACTGGTTTTAGCTCAATCCGACGTGTGGTTATAGTTATATGCCTAAAATACCAAACCTCTATCCTATCACGCTAAAACAGAGCACAATAAAAATGCACATCACTCAAGTGGTTACTTGAGTGATCATGTCCATGACTCGAGTAACCACTCGAGTAATATCCTTTAAAATGTGCCAGAGAGCCAAAACCCAAGGGAACACCTTGGGGAAGTTCCATAACTTCCATATAAGTTATTTTATCTTCGTTTTGACCCATTCCAACCTCCATTTGATCGTAGAAACCTCTAGGATCACTTCTAATAGCTTGGATCTTGATATTCTCATGTGATCTTGCAAGTTCTTCTTTCTTCAATCTTCTTCTTTCTTTGCTTGGCTAATATACAAGATATCTTCATTTTTTTCCTCTTGATGATCATTCTTCATAAACCAACTAGATATCTTTTTGAATATCTTCAATCTTCTTCTTTTTCTCTTCTTTCTTCAATCCTTTGCCTCTTGATTTTCTTCTTGATTATCATTTTCCATTTATGAGGCATTATAAGCAAAATAACATCAACCTACTATTGGGTTTATGATTAATTTACAAGATATATAACATTAAATATAGTAGTTAGTCAATGTAGAAGATAAGTATACTATACAAACTTTTTCCTCTTATTTGACATCTATATTTGACATCATCAAAACTCATCATATTTAACACATCACGTTATATAGCCACATACCTTTCACCCTCATCTTCATTCCGTAGCTCTTCTATTTTAGAAACACAGCACAATGAACTAGAAAATAGAGCATAATGATAGCAAAAATAGAGCATATTAAACCATACCCAAACACATTGAAATCACACCCAAACCATGAAACCATAGCAGCCACGCTTCAGCCCACAGATGATTCGTCATATTCATAGTACCCGACCCTTTCATACGAACATCCTCCTTCTCTTTACATCTATTGGAACTGTTTGGAACTTTATCTTTATACTGGCCCAGAATTTCTTGCGATTTTGGAACATAGATCTGATCTCCTTCGCTGCCGTTTATCAACAAGCTCAACGACAAAAACCCACCACTGACCATCCCTGAAGCTCTCCATTATCACCGGAAAATTTTGAAACTCAGTGTTCTTCTGCATCCCCATCTCCAGAGCTATTATGTATGTCATTTGACAGTATTTGCATCCCTTTCTTTATTTAATTGACAGGGGTGTTTATGACATTTCTCACCTATAATTTATTACAAAATGGTCCTATGGGACTTGATAGTAATTTCAGAATTTCCTGAGACCATTTCTTTGTATATTTTTTTTTTCTATGGGACTACAGTGTAATTCTCCCAATAAAATTTACATAACTAAATAGCTAATAAAAAACCTCACATACTACATCTAGCTACTATAATTAACGAACAACTTATTAAGTATTGCTCTAAGTTTATTTATCAGGAACTTCAATATACTGATTAGAATTAAGAAAAATTTTAAATTCCTCCATTTCTTAATATAAGACATATTTATTTAATTTGATTAGATCAAGAAAATTGATTATATTTGTTAATATGACATGTATTTTTTAATACACCCTAGTCATTTTTTTTAATTCCCTCCCTCCCTCTTCTCCTTGATTATGGTTGAGGGAGCATTAATAGAATTAAATTAGGAAAACATGGGCAAATATGAAAACTAAGTTTTATATTTAGGACTAAGATCAACTCCTCAAATATATCTTATATTAAAGATAGGATGAGTATACTTTAATGAAAATCCAAGAAAATAACAATCTACGCATATTACAATAAACTATAGATAAAATTGTTCATTTGTATATATATTAAGTCTAATGATGTCATACCATTATCTTATTTCACCTTTTTTTAGAGTATTTGTGGAAAACGAAATGCAGTTTAGTGGGCTACACAGGAACAACATAAATATACTGATAATATGTTCATGATTATAGAAATTCCTCATAGGGGTTCGTACATGATAATTACAATTGATGTCAATGTACGAGGCTACTAGGGTATCTAAACCCGTTCCAATGAAATGGAGGCATCTTCTCATCGTCGTTCCACCATTGCATCCTCTTATGTAGTTCTCTTCTTTGATCTCTGCATACTTTTTGTATTCACCTGTCTAAATTATTAGTAGGGAAGGGTGAGATTTGAGAGAATCTCAGTAGGTAACAGTACCAATATGCATGCAGTATAAGTGCTTAATGCATGACATGCTTGCATTACATAAACTCATGCTAATACAATAACATATCTATGTGCTCAATGTTTCAAACAACATACTTATGGCCATAGCATAAATAGAAACAGAGCTGCATGCTCAATATTTAAAACAACATACTTGTGGCCATAACATAAATAGAAACATAGCTTCAATCATTCATTTATGTTTCACATAATCAAGCAAAGTAATAACATGCATTAATACACTAGCACAAATATCAAATACATACAAGAGAGGTAAGTTCCCTACCTTAACCCTTTTTGATCCCTAAATAGGCTCCTCGAACTTTGTGCCTCAGCTTGGGCTATCAATCGGGTCCTAAAATTCAAAATGTACAATATAGACACTTCCATAGTGTTTCTAGTGGTTATATGAGTCTATATTGAAAAATTACAAAAATGCCCCTGGAGACTTGGCCTAGCCTGGCCTAGCCCCGCCGTACTAGGTCCGACTTTACTTTTCCCGAAATTTTGACCTAGGCTATTCTAACAAAGTTTTGCTCAAGGAATCCATTTCTGGACTTGGAATCACCAAATTCACTGCCAAAAGATAAGAATGCCAAGTGGTAAGCGGCTTAGTTCCGCTTAAGCAAGGTCTTGGATTTGAGCCTTGTGTATGCAGAAAATTCCCATTGGGAGACTCTCCCACCATAGCCAGGTGCACAACGCGGGTTAGATCCGGATGTAATCGAGGCAAAGCTCCGGTGAACTGGGTGGGCAACCAAAAAAAAAAGACAAGAATGCCCTTGGCAGTTCCTATTTCAAGGTTTCAAGGGCATTTTCAGAATTCTTTTTTTTTCAGGCTTTTATGAAAAAGTGATCAACTGTAACCCCACCTAATTTTCCCTCCTGAACATAATAGAATCATCAAATTATCAAATATCCAATCCTAACCCCTCCAAACAGCACTGGCTAAAACATGAAATTCTCTTGGGAAAATTGGGGTTTTTGAGTTTTAACTTCGCAGACTTGCTCCTTTCTACTCCTAATTACTTTATTAACTATTTAATTACATTATAACCACCATTTAGACTAAATTTGGGCAGCATAACATTTAGGACACAACTTTTTCCAAATTTACAAATAGAGCAAATCTAGCGGAATTTGGCCAATTAAACTAGTCACAACAGCCAAAACAACCAATATTTGAAGTTTAGGAAGTTACCTCTTCTTCCTTCTGGATTTTTCTTCTTTGGCCAAAAACCCTAGCTCCCTTAAATGAAAGTTAGCTTCTCAAATGCCTTGAATCACATGAAAGAAAAGCTTAGAGGAAGGATTATACAAGTTAAAAGCTAATTCACCAAAGAAATTAAGCTTACTTGGTGAATTTTCTCCTCCTTCTCTCCAAGAATTCCTCACACGCTCTCACTCTCTTTTGACACTCAAAACCGAGGGGAATGCATGGAAGAGGAAGGGAAAAGTGCTTTTATAATATGGTTGTCATAATATCTAATTATCTAATTTCCCAAAAAAAACCAAAACTTTGGTTTTATGTACATAAGCTTTTTGTACATGTATTGGTAAGCAATAAGCCCAATATCCATACAACTAATATGTTCCCTCCTTGGTTCATCCAAAAACATGTCCTAGGGCCCCTTTAGATCAGCCAAATTGGCTGATGGGTTTAACCCAAAATTACCATATTGCCATCACAAAATGTTCCCCTTTTTCGGATTTGTCTCAATTCTAGCAGATTTTCTACCAAAACTTTGAAACATCATAACTAAATTTGTAGACATCGAATTGGAGTGATTCCAAAGGCTATATAACCCTTATTAAGTTTAGTTTCAAGGAAAAATATAGCCTTTGCCAATTGGAAGCACATCATTCCTAGATTTTTAGCTTTGGGAAGCTGTTCTAGAAAATAGACAGTTTTCTTAGGTTAACTTCAAAAATTCATAACTTTTTGTATAAAGTTTCACATGATTTATATGATCTATCAAATTAAAGCTTAGGATGTCTACTTTCATCATGTGAAATATCATAAGTTTTGCCCATCATTTGGTCATCCAAAATCACATGACAAATTCACTGCCTCATAGGAAATCTCACTTACAGTACTATTCACATTTTCTAAAATTCACCATTTTATTGAATATTTCAAATAATTACAATACATATATGGGAATAAAACTTGGGGTGTTACAAATGAGATGATTTATATTTAGGGCATGTTTGAGATGGCATATGGCCCCATGCAAACTGACTTTGTCAACTCAAAAAGCCAATTTAAGTTTCAAATTATGCTTGGGTGACTTTTGGGGTTAAAATGACTTCTTTGAAAAAGTCAAGTTGAAGCTTAAATAACCATTTGCAAATTTTTGGTTTTTCTTTAAATTTGATTGAAATTGACTTTTCAATATATTATCCAAACAAGTTCATGTCAAATTGACTTTTCTATACAATTTTATTCAAACACATATTACATTATACTAATTGATTTTTACCCTAACTTCAATTTTAAAAAGTCAATTAGCATAAAAATCGCTTTTTCAAACATTAATTTAAACGTGTCTTAGGATTTTTACCTGAGGTAATTTATCCACCCTCCCATTCCCTCCCACCCCTCCCCTCCCCTCAAACCAAACACACCCTAAATGTAAAGTCGGGAAATCAGGCCAAGCCTGTAGGGCCAGCTCATTTAGGCTTGAGCCCGTCATGGGCTAGTCTTATTAGAGCCTCCAGAAGGAAGCAGGCCTAAAAGGGTTGGCCCTAGCCTCGTTTAACTTTTTTTTAAAAAAATGGGCATAGGGCAATGGGCAGCAAGCATTGGTCGGGAGTAGAGTTAATCTAACCTAACCTTTAGATCAGAGATGCTCTCACACTGACTGAAACCTCATTAAAGCTTCTCTTCTTTGATTTTTCATTTTTCTTTTTTTGTATGTGTACGCCAAAATCTAAATTAGGTGTTCTATTATTTCTGACATTTGAAGCTTGTAGACTTGTTCGATTGTGGCTATAGACTTGTTTGATTAGTTGTGGACGTTAATTATGGTTTGGACTTAAGTCTTAGTATTTGTGTTTTATTAAACTTGGATAATATTTATGTTTTAAATTATTTTTGATAATATTTATGTTTTAAATTAGATATTTTAGTCTTTAGGAGAATAAAAAAAAAAGTGATGGAAAAAAAGAAAAAAAGTTAAACGGGCCGCTGCGAGATTTATGTACTTTTTTGGACTCAGATCTAAACGACCCGGCCGGTTTAGGCTCTAGCCCATCACGGGCCGGCCCTGCAAGGCCAGATCGGCCGGTTTTCCCAGTCATACCTAAATGCCATGTAAATGCAATAAACTGAGGGGAAATGGATTTTATATTTTTTTTTCAAATTGATAACTAAAAGAAGAATGTAATTTAATTAAAAGCTAAGCTATTGTTTTTGGTATTTTTATAAAAATAGGATGGATATGAGGAAATAAATCTTGGTATCATAGTGAATGGCTTTTCTAACTTCTTAAAATAATTTGGGAGTTAATTTATCATTAAGTCAAATTGAAAACCCAAACAATCGTGTTGAGTCCAATCTACCTAATTAATGACTAATCATATGATCGCATTTATAGTCATCTCTTAGATAACTTGTTAAAAACTACTTGATGTGTGTTTGAAAATTATTTTAATGCACTTGCTTCCTCTTTGATGAGAGCACTATTGCGACACTCAATTTGAAATAAATTCATTATACACACTAGTAATCACATAGAATGTTAACTTCATTAATTCAAAAGGAAAATAAGTGCAATATATAATCCAAATGCACCAATATAAAATTCAACACAAAATCAATCCATTAAGGACAAATCAACACTCATCCAATTCTCATAAACATGTGCTGATTATAAAAATCAAACCAAACAAATCAAAAGACATAATGAGTTAATGGAAAACTAATAAACTTTCTTTTTAGCATTTTGAAGCTCTAGCTACCTTCTCTATGACCAGGAATCAAGCAAATTAGCCTATCATAAACTTTACCATAGCCAAAAACATCTTCAAAACAATTAATACCCCTGGAAATTGAATGAAGTGCTGAATGAAGAATCTGGAGAGAATGAATCCTATGGGTTAATCTGGAGAAATCAATGGGAATATAAGCAATTGGCTGAATTAATGGAGAAGGCAAGAGATAAGGGTTTATTGATCAAGTTAAAGAAATAGAGGCGATGGAAGAAATAAAGGAATATATGATGGTGAATATTAAGAGGGTGTCAGCAATGGAGGAAGGTTGGTGGTGGTGGTGAAATGAAAGCAGAGAAGAATGTCGTCGAAAAACTCGCGCAGCGCCAGAAAACACATTGCTTTGCCGGAAACTGCAAAATCTCACTGGAAAATGGAAAGAAGATGGTGGTGAATAGCGAAGCACGGAGGAGGTAGTAAAGGCTAGAGAGAGAGAGAGAGAAAGGAAGAAGATGAGCATTCTCTGGTGTTGTGAGCTTTGGCGGTGCTACAAATATGAGCTCTGTCTTTGCTTAAGCTTCTTATACCTGTGGTGTGAGGACGGAAGAGTGGTGGTTGAAGCTCGCCAGATATGGTAACTCTTTGTCTCTTTCCTTCTCCTCTCAAGCTCCCTTTCGTCTAATTAAACTCTCTAGTATATGTTCTCCAAATTTGTAGTCTACAGTGTCACAACTGATTACTCAACTCTATAACAATGGTGGTCAAAGATGGAAGAGGTGATGGTAGTTGAGGGAGGGCCGGCAGGAAGAAGAAGACGATGTGAAAATGGTGGCCCTCCTTCTCTTCGTTCTCTAGCTTTGGATCTTTAGTTAGCGGCGCTCCACACTGTCCTCTTTCTACTCTCTTGAGTTTGTCCAAGAAGGAAGAAAAGATTTGGTCACTTAGGTTTTGACTAGGGACTGAATTTCAAACTTCAAAAGTTCTCCAGGAGGGACTAAAGTGCAAATTTTTGAAATATTTGTAAGGCAGAATGTAATTTTTCAAACGTCTAGGTCCTTTTCTGTGATTTTTTCTGGTCCTTTTTCTTCATTCACTTGTAATTTCCATAAATTATAGGGACCTTTTTTGCAATTTTTTCCCAATCCTCAAAATATTAATTTTGGCCCTTCGAAATCTCTAATTTTTTTCTTAAACACTTACAATGCAAGATTAAGCACATAGTAGCATCAAAAGTCTAAGAAATCATTTGCATGAATAATTAACAAATTATGACCATTTTGTCCCTAATTATAATTAATTAATACAAATGTCCCTAACTAAAATTAGTACTTAATCGTGCAATAATGCACGAGCAAATGCATTAAAAAACCCAATTTAATTATGAAAAATCATATAAAAATATAGTTCAATCAACTATTAATTGGGAATATAATATTTGACTCAAGTGTTATCTTAAGGTTTTTTTTTTAGACTTAATGAAGTTTTAACTCCCATAACCTTTTTGAGCAATGATAGCCACTTTCTTCATTATTAAGAGCATCCATCATGTAATCCCTTTTAATCCAAACATTCCTTCATTGTTTTCCAAAATTACAAAAAAGAGTAGAAATAGTTTAATTTACATGCATTTTAATTTAGAGAAAACCATTTTTAAAACCCCATGTCTAATCATGTTTTTAGCACTTAGTCTAACATAGGGAATTTAAAATAAAAGGCTCCTTGATAAAACAACGATCTCGAGTTGTTTACATTAAATTGCATTTAATTCATGGTAAAATTTGTGATTTAACCTTGAGGTGGCTAAAGTCGTGTCAAATCAATTGCACCGTTACCGGGAAGCTAACTAATTGGCTTCCTAGGTAATCTATTTGTCAAATTCACTTTTGATAAGGGATTTCTCGTGTGAAGCTTGTAGTTTTCTTGATTTTTCATTGCACATAGTTTAGGATTTTTGCATTTAGATAGTTTGTATAACATTCATTGCATTATTGCATTGTCTTAACTTGATAGCTTCTGTGTGGTGTTATTTGCATTGAATTTGATCTTATTTTGAGGTCATTTGTTTGAATTCACCATGCCTCCAAGTTAATATATATCATACTTGCAACTTTGGTTATTTTGAATTAATTTTCCTCCATCGCTGGTAAGACTTGCTGTCACCATGGGGGAAGAGGGGAGACCTTCACCATTGCACAACCACCATCATCTCACCACTACCACCGTCTCATTGTTCTTACCACCATCACCCTGCCTTTCCTTTTATTTTTTGTCAATTTACAACATCACTACCTTCACCACTTAAGCTCCATTAGCACTCTCCTTCCTCTTCTCATCATTGTTGCCAGAATCATTATTCCACCATTTCCTCCTATTTCCTTCACTTTTGCACTGAATCCGGTAGTTTCTTCTTTCCTTCTCTATTGATTTGGCCGATTACTCATACTCTCATGGATTTCTGGTGCTTTGGTTGATGAATTAGTATGAGTGGCTAATTTTTTAGAGGCTTGGGAGTAAGGAAGGTAGCTAGAGCTTTATTGTCCTCCAAAGAGGAGTTTATTAGTTTTTCATTAGCTCATTTCATGTATTATGTGCTGTTTGAATTGATTTTGTATTGGTACATGTTTGTGAGACTTAAATGAGTGATTATTTTTCTATGATGGATTGCCCTTGTGTTGAATTTTGTATTGGTGCACTTGGAATTTGTGTTGAACTTATTCCTTTTTGAATTAATGAAGTTATGCATTCTATTGATTACTAGTGTGTATGATGGATTTATTTCAAATTGAGTGTCACAATAGTGCTCTCATCAAAAAGGAAGCAATTGCATTAAAATGATTTTCAACCACACATCAAGTGGTTTTTAACAATTTATTTAAGAGATGACTATGAATGTGATTGTAGGAGTAGTTATCAATTAGATAAATTGGAGTCAATGAGATTGCTTGAAGTTTTCAATCTGACTTGATGAAAATTAACTTCCAAATCATTTCAAGAAGCTAGGCAAGCCATTAACTTTACTACCAAGACTCATTTCGTCATATCCATCCCATTTTTATAAAAATACTAAAAACAATAGTTTAGCATTTAATTAAATTGCATTCTACTTTCAATTTTTAATTTGAAAAATGGAAATCCCTTTTTCTGTTGGTTTTGGTTGCATTTGCATGGCAATTAGATCACTTAAGAATTAATAAAAGGCTCATTGAGAAGAGAAAATGATCATAGGTTTGCTTATATACAATTCTTAGTTAATTTTTTATTGTGGACCTCAAGGTGATAATCAAAATATTTGCATATTCAATTTCCTTTATATGATAATTTTGTGGACAATATTTGAGTTTAATATAATAAATTTTGGTGTAATTGATAAATAAATAATAATTTAGAAAGGGAAAAAAAAGAAAAGAAAAATATTGTAGCTGACGAAAATCACTATTCATAATGGAAGTGACTGTAGCAACGGAAGCACTGTAGCATTACGCACTTTTTCACTGTTCCAGACACTGTTTACTGTTTGAAATCACTATTCAAAATGTGCTTTCACTGTAGCAATGCGATTTTGGGCACTATAGCAACGCGTTTTGTTCCTTATAAATAGATATTAAGGCCAAGCATAAATGGAGGAAGGAGAGGAAGAGATGTAGATGCTTCCTTCTTTGATAATTAGAGGTCCTTCTCTGACAGAGAGAGATATTTCCTCTGACAGTTCTAAATAAATTGTGTTATTTTCTAGATTTAATTTCATGCATTGTATTACTTTATGCATACCTCTATCTTGGAAGGCTTAGAATTGTATTACATTTTGCATGCGTTCTATATGAAAGGCTTAAGTAGTCCTCCTTTATGGATGGTATAGGTTGCCAGCTATATGGAAGGTTTTACTTCCTAAATGGATGTCTATATTTTTCCATTTTTCATACATCTTTTGGTTGTATATTTATGTTTTATAATTTAATATTCAAGTTTTATGCAGTATTTATGAGGTTTTCGTTCTAATTTTATGTAATGTTAATTTATTTTTATTTCATTTTTAATTTCATAATGAGCTAAATTTCTATTTTCCTAGGGTGATGATATAGCTTACTAATGACATATTGAATCTTAGTTGATTAAATCTAGTTTTAATTATTATTTTCAATGCTTTCGATTGATTGACCATTTTTTGAATGATTTCAATATGCAAGTTGAGACCAGAAGGAGATGCATGTGTGTAGATCCTATAATTAAAACCATAACTTGCATATGAAATAGGAATATATTCATATGAGTTGTGTAGCATGAGTTCCATAAATCTTAATGCATAATTAATTGATTAAATTCATATAGGAATATATTGGATTAACAATTAATTATAGAATTGCTTGACCTTGGAAGATGTTAGTAATTAAATTAGAAAAACTCGACTATATATTATGTAGAATAAATTGGGCTAGAATAGTGATAACTCTCCATATTTTATATATTTGAATGATATTTTGAAGGTAATTGAAGAGTTATCTAAGCAATTTTTGAAGATTTCTATAAGATTTTATTGTTATAAGATCAAATTAAAGTGGTCTAGGATTTGGGGTTTTCATTATAAATATTATATATCAAAATAAAAATAGATGTAGTTTTAGGTAATTACTATTAATAATTTAAATTTTAAAAAATTGTGTGTAAGTTGTTTTTGTTCTTATTGCAATTATTATTTCAGTTTTGTTTTAATTGTGTTTATCTCCTTTTATCAATCAACTACGTGGCATTTGGTGGAAGAGAGAATCAATGAGAATGATGCTGAATTAAATGCCAAAGAAGAAGTACGGAAGCGTTTTGTTAAAGGGGTGAATATGTGTGGCATGTTTTGGGCTTGGACTTCAAATTTCTCACCTAAGAATTGGAAGGAGGAAGACCTAAAGGAAAAAAAACGCTAAGGGTTAGAGGAAAGGAGAGAGGAGCTAAATCAGAAAAAGAGGAGGCAGCCGCACAATAAAAAGGGATCATCATCTTCACCATTGTAAAACGTCGGGAGCAGCGAGAAAGCGTCATTGAAAGTGGGACCTGGGGAAGAGCCATTAGCTTCTGATTCTTCTTCTTCTTCCCTATGTCCTCGACGGTGATGAGAGTTGAATCAGAAATAGAGGAGGCGGCTGATTCATTGAGAACTTAATCATCATTCTTTGGGATCTTCTTCGTCGTAAACTCGAAGCTGAACCAGAAAAACAACCAGCAGGCTGAACCGGAGAGGACGACACTGCTGGTCTTAAAGGGTGAGAAGAACCAGAGGAAAGAGTGAGGGATCCATAACGACAATCTGTTCTTCATCTACGCGATTCTGAGAGTAGGAAGCTGGGTTCGTCTTCGGTGAATCATCTCCCCTCGGTACTGGAACAGACCATATATTCCATTGTTTATTTTGTTGTTTCAGTTCCCTTGTTCCTTGCCTTCAAAGTTCTTCTATGACTTTTAACTCTGAATTGATTGTGGCTGAGATGAATTTTGATTATGATGATAAGTAGCTAGTTAATTTGCATTAGGATTATTTCAAAGCATTGCAAGGATTGAGACTTATTATTATTCTCTTTAGTTGTTAACGAGCATGAACTTCCCCGCGCGTTGCTTGGGGAGCAAAGTTTAAAGGAAAAAAAAATTCCACTTTAAAATATTAAATTAGAAACATGAAAAAACATAACTATTACATGATAAAAGCAGAATTACAGAATCTGTTATTGCTAACCTACCAATACAAAAATAAACACAGCAAGATGCATGCAAATATTATGAACAAAAAACATAATCTTACTATATTTATGAACAAAATGCCTCTTCGTCTGATATAGAATTTTTCCCCGTGTGATGTACAAGGGAATGTTATTAAGGAAACAATATAGTCATTAAGGGAAATTTGGATCAAATGATCAAACGTCATTAAGAAATACAAGTACTTAATTACATAATGATGATAAGTCATTCCCATCAACAAAGAATTGAGAAAATCATAGAATATTTGGGATAAAAAAAAATATTATCTTCAACAAAATCTGTGAAAGGCAACAAAATGTCGTTGTGTCATTTACATGCCAAGTGATAAGTGGAGAGAATGGTGCAGCAACATGTTCTTCTATATGCAGAGTGTAGCCAACACTCTAAACTGAAAGGCAGGCATTCAATCCGTAAGAATATAGAAAAGTGTATGCTAGCATTCGTAAAGCTTCCAAAAAGAAAATGAAATTGTAGATGTCAAGTCAAATCATGAAATTCAGCTGGGCAATTTACATGAAAGCTGCATACATTGGCTCTTCATAAAACTTTGTGTTTGTTCAATGAAAAAGCTTATAATTAATACAGATTGAAAATTTGAAACATCTTTTAATCAATCAACTTGCCTTGCTACCATTTTCCTTATCACAAAAAGAGTTAGTCAGCTATTAAAACTAGCTCTAACGCATTTAGGTTCATCTATCCTAATAATAAATTGAAGGTAGTATAAAGACCATGAATATAATAAAAACCCAAATAACTAAAACAGAAAGATAACACTGACTAATAACATTTTCCTTTTTTAGAGTTTCCACTATTGAGAAAGCCTAACTAAAATATAATGCAGCTACTGCCATCAATGGAACAACACATTACATTCAAATAGACACATATAAGTTGATTTTGGGTTGAAATCTAGCTGAATGTTACTCTACTTTTGAATCTAAAGAAGGGGCTGAATGTTACTTCACTTTTAGAAGCTGCCCTACTTCTTTCTCTTGAGCAATGTACTTCGTCAGGATGCTCTTGTTCATATTTATTATGTCTACGTGATAAAGCATGTCAAGGTAGGCATGAGATTGAATTATGAGGCAACTTACAATACATGAAGGTAGACCATGCTAGACAGTAGAAGCCAAGTTTCCTAATGAGGTAGAAACAAAACATTAAATGCATCAATATCAAAACCGTGTTAAATATGAAATTAAGCCATGAAATGTCATGAGTGTTGAGTAGTAACTTGCCCATTCCTAAATCCTAATTAACACAAACTGTATCTGATACTATTCATGTTGGGCTTGTATAATTGTAAACTTAAATTTCATATAACATGGTTTGTATAATTCCACAGCAACAATTATATACACAGAAGTAAAAAAAAACCATTCATAGCATAAAAAGATGCACTGAGTTTATTGAATGTCAGTGAATTTATGAATGTAATATAAAATCCAAAGCAACACAAAGGGATTAATGATCTACACATATATTAGTACCTTCGTATATTCCTTATGCCTTATTTGCCCATACATGATTAATCTTTGCACCTAAAGATTATGGAACAAAAGCGTGGAACAATAAGTGATTTTATGAGCCAATATTCATGATCTTTACAAAAGGCATAGCAAATGTCATCAAATTGCTCTCCTTTGCAAGTTGAAAGATGAGAATACAACAAAAGGCAGGCTAAGAAAAACAATTGTTGGAGAAATAGGAATAAAAACTTTAGTCAAGAAATGTTGCCTTGGTTTTGTTCTTATATTCAGTAGCAAAAGAACAAAATATGAAAGCTTGCGATATTGAAAATATGTATCAGCTAACATACAGAATACAGAAGTAGAGAAAATAGCACCTTTTGCTGCAGGGGAATGGGATAAGGGAAAGGGAACTATCTAAATTATAGATAGGCACACTAAACAATAACTTTAAGGTTACCTCAAGTGTGTATCAGGTACTACTATTTGACTGCTTTGGGAGTGATGACTAAGCAAAGACAACTTAATTTTAACTTAGATACCCCCACAACAGCAATTCAATGATATTGTGTACCAGAAGCTTTAACAAGGAAAGGGCCATAGATTCTTTTATTATTAGGCTTGTTGAATGTCAGATAACAAAATTAATGGAAAAAGTGTACTCATGGGCTGCTATGAACAACTACTTCTTAGTTATAAGAGGCAAACTAATTTTGACCTGAACCATGGAGAGTTAAATTACAATTTATCTTACCCTAAATGAATACATCTATGAGATGGCAACATAGTGAGGCTATGTTTTTAATATTTCACACACAGATTTGTTTCTTTCTTTCACTTTTAAAACTTACAAGCTAAGGGAGGAAAAATAATGATTTGATGGCACACAAATTATAAGATCATGTAATATTAAACACAATGTATGAACAGGGCTTTCTTTTATTTGCAAATAATAATTATGTAGTACCTGTGAATGGCTAAGAAAGAAAAGATGCTGTTGTTGCTGCTCTTGGTTGATCAAAACCCACATTTATTAGATTATGAAGATCAGATTCATAAGTAGAGGATGGTAGAATTTGCTTCTTTTAAAAGGTAAAAAAAAGGACAGTATCATGAGAAAACTAATCATTATATTTATGGCAGAACTTGAAAAGGAAAAGGATTGTTCTTAATTATTGCATGGTTGAGAGACAAAAAGAATGAGTGAGTTTGACTTCAATGCATCGTTCATACTCTCCTCCTTCTCTTAACTTTTATTGGACCATGCAATAACAAAGAGAACATAATTGTTTCTTCATCACTAGAGAAGATAATTACACAGAAGAAGAAAAAAGGTAAAACGTATAGGGAAACATCAGGAGTCAAGAAACATTTCTGGGATTGAAGGAGGAAACTGTTGGCCTGAGTTGTTATTATTATTGAACTGAAGATATGTTGGATTGTTCATGTCTGATCCCATCCCAAATGTTGCAAAACTGGGACCACAAGTACTAAAAACCTATACAAAATTAAGGTAAATCTTGTGTAAACATTAAAAAATTAAAGTGTCTTGTATGTCATGTGGTTTGATATGTGTGTATATTTGTTGTATTGATGACCTCTTTGGAGAAGAGATAATTCGGGTTGAAGTCAAGTGCTGGGTTTACAGCAGCTAGTTTCATTAACAAGAACTGCAAAAACAGTCAGTGAAAAATGCCATTAAATATTTTTGAAGTCCAAAAGGAAAACCAGAAATTAATTGAAAGGTCTTAATTTATCAAATTCCAAATTACCTCTACTTGGCGTTGAAGAGATTGAACATAGTTGATGATCTCATAAAGCATTCCAGCTTTTCCTGTGATCTTAGAAAATTTCTTTTTGTAGACAAAACAAACCCACAATAACTTAAATCCAGACAAAAAAATAACATATAACAATGTAATCCTAAAAAAAGGAACCAACCCCTAATAACTTAAATCAAACGCCAATGAACAAAAAAATAAATACAATACCAACTATCAAAGGAAAAAAGGAAGAGTTGTTGACAGGTAAGAGAAGGAAGATGGAGATAAGGCCGAAGAATAATAATTTCATACCATAAAAATAGTGAAGAGATTTCTGAGATAACTTTGGATTTGTGTGAGATAACCTTGCCTGCCTTCAGCCACGTCCCCAGCTATAAGAGAACAATTACTTGGTTTGGACGCGAATTTGTCATCGCATTCAGAATCCATGACAGAAGTAAAATCAAACCAAGCTGCATCAATGAGGCAGAAAAGAATAATTAGATGCAGTAGCTGGTAATTCCAATTTTTCAGGCCAAGTAATGATATATCTCTGTTCAAGTGCAAACAGCCAACAACTTACATGCTCATGTAAGAACAGAATAGAATAATGTTTTTATTGACAAATTCTACCTGAAAACCGAATTGTTGGATCACATATGTAGCCAATACTCTAAAAGGAAAGGAAGGCATTCAATCCGTAAGAATATAGAAAAGTGTGTGCTAGCAAATGAAATTGTAGATGTCAAGTCACCTAATGAAATTTAGCTAGGCAATTTACATGAAAAGTGCATACATTGGGTCTTCCTAAAACTTTTTGTTTGTTCAATGAAATAGCTTATAATTAATAGAAATTTATACATACAAGGTCACCAAATTTAAAATGAACTTAAAATTTGAAACAGCTTTTGATCAATCAACTTGCCTTGCAACCATTTTCCTTATCACAAAAAGAGTTAGTCAGCTATTAAAACCAGCTCTAAAGCATGCATAAATTCCAATCTTCCTGAAAACATACATAAATGTCAAGTTGATATCCCTTTCTGCAAAACTAATGGCACAGAATATGCTGAATAACTAATATGAATAGAAATTAAGCTTATCCATAAAACATGCATAAATGCCAAGTTGATCAGGTAGATTCAAGCTAAGAGCATATTATAATCCAAGTATAATCTAATCTAATTTGCCCCTCTCTCCCTCACTTCCAAGTAAGTTCCCTCTGCTTTAGTTTTAGTCTTTACTTCAGAATTCAGATTACCATATCCAACCATAGAGTATAATATTATTGTTACTCCACTTTCACCTTCAAATCTACCTATTTTCTTTCACCTCTCAGCCCTACATCCTTATCACCTTCTTGTCTTCTTCTTCCTCTCTCTCTCTCACGCATTTAGTCAAACACCTCACCTACATTCATTTGTCCCCTTATACATACATATACAGCTTCTTCTGCCCCTTCTCACACTTCACCCATATCTCTATCAAATATCTTTCTCTTCCTCTCTATCAATCAATCCATCATATCAATCGTCGGTGAATATATATGTAATTTCAAGATGAACGGTTATTCTAAGATCAATCCTGGTGCAAACAATCACAAGTTAAGATCTATAGATTTTCCTGATTTTTTCTCGTACCTTGAGAACCCAAAAAACATCAGTAAAAACACCAGAATAGAGGAGCCAGACTAGATCAAGAAGGAAAAGGCATAGAAATCGTCACCTGAGAGAGGGGAAAAAGAAGATGAGGGCGGTGAAGCTGTCGGTGAGCAGCGAGATGGAGAGAAATTCGGTGTGGTTTTAAATCGGAGCGCGTCGGTGTCTTCATTTTCGGCGATGGGGATTCAGGGCACGATGAAGAGGGCGTTCTGAATAAGAAGATCGTCGTCCGCGTCAGAGAGGTATTGCAGGATCCATGACCAGTACGTGGCATTAGCACCACCGATTGGAGAGGACGGTGAAGGTTAAGAAACAAACGGAGGAAGAAAAAGAAGAAGAAGCATAGTGGTGGAGGAGGCAAGATCCTAAGAACCTGTAAGTGCCTTCTTAGATTTTGTAGCCGATTCAGCCAAATGCAATGGCAATCACTAATGTTTTGGAGCTGTCAGACGATTTTAGAATTGGAATTTCAAATTTCAAAATTAGAAAGAAGTTGTAAAAGTAGGAAAAGGCAGGAGGTTTCAAAATCTGTGATGGAAAGATCTGGTCCGTTGATTAGTTATGAACAGTGATAGTGGGTGGGAGAGAAAATCAAAACCATTCATTGCTTGTGAATAGTGCTGGGGGTGGAAGAGTATTTATATATATATTGATGGCAATAATGTGTTAATTTTATCTTGTTCCTAATGCTTCTATATGACTGGCCACCACTTGGATTGTTTTGTTCAATTAAATTAAGCTTGAGAAAGTTAATTTAATTGTAGAACTTAGGTAAAATTATGCTAGACTTGAAGTTTAGGATTAAATTGTTTGTTAGTAACATAGAGATATAGTTACTAATCTAGCATTGTCAAATTAAGGTTGTTACTTAATGATTATTTTCTCTTAACTGTAGCAAGGGATTATACATGTTAATTGAGGATATAAATTTGGTTTTGACTTGAGAAAGCTTAATCAAATGCTTTTGAACCTTAGACTAATATGTAATGTCATTTAATCACTAATGGAGTGGTAATTATTTAAGTCTCATGAATTGCGATGGTTAGAAATAATCCTATGCTTTCTTGTTTTGAAGTAGAGTTTTAATTTAGTTTTAGCCAAATTGTTTTCCTTTTTCTAGAATTCAAATAATCTTTAGGATATAAACTCTCTAAATGGTTTTACTCAACCTAATTGATAACATAATCATGACGATTAATCCACTTTTGCCTTAATCCTTATGGGAACGATCTTTACTTATCACTTTATTACTTGACGCGATCCGTGCACTTGCGGTTGAAACAAATAGATAAGTGATTCAATCTGGAATTTGTTACGTGAAATTTGACCCCTAGGTATTTTTCTTATAGTTGCTTTCATATTATTTGCACTCATATTTAATCATTTCTTTATTTGTACTTTCAATCACCAACTAATCGATTGACTAAATGGAATTAAAATGATCCATTTTGGTTCTTAGTGATGAATCCTCGTGGGAATGATACTCTACTCACTTCTGTATTATTTGATTACGACAGTGTACACTTGCACTATTTAATAAATTATATAAACACGTAACAAGTTTTTAGCGCCGTTGCTGAGGATTGTTGTCATTAATGTTAATACCAAGTGATTTTAATACTAATTTAGTCTGCATGTAAAAATTTCAAAAAAAAATTTAAAAATTAAAAAAAAATGGATCATTCACAGCATTCGTTTGGTTTAATCAGTGATAAATTGTCATAGTTTAGTTCTTTTTCTGGAATACATGTGGATGGAATGAGACAAGAAAATATAAATGCTGGCTGGATTGAAAATTCTTCTCCTTATAATTGTTTTTCTTGTGCTTATTGTGGAGAGTGTAATTCTTATAAGCATTGTCTATTAGCAATATCGGTCATTATGTGAGAGATGATTTCAATATGAACCAAACTTGTTTTGATTATTCCTTTTATCTTGGTGGAATTTTAGAGCAACAACAGTCTTTGGATCCATATGTCAGGTATTGTCCTAATCCTCCTTTCTACTCTTATCCATATATTAAAGAACATACTCTTAAGTATAAGGAGAAATCTGATTTAATAAGATTATGTGAGGAGTTTCCGAAATCAATAGAGAAATTTAGTAGAGAGTAAAAGAAACTTGCCACTTGTGTTGAGTCAAGTGTCTAAAATATTGGAGCATATGTGAGTCAAATTATTGCGTCACTTGAAACTATGAGGCAAGATAATTCTTTGAGCATGATGACAACTTGTGTTGATGATGAATTTTGTGAGGATATGGAATTGAATGAAACCTTAGCTCTTTGTGGAATATGAGAAGGAATTTGAAATCACTTTTAAAGAGGATAGTGGTTGTAGTCTAGAAGAAGTTCCAGTTGTGGAACCTGATTCCTATCATTTTGATGTTGAAACTAATGTGGATGTTCCAAAAGCTATTGTTCATGTCTCTCCTATTGAAGTGTTGACTCTTACTGATGAGAGTTAAGTGGATTTTGTGGGATGCTCTAAAATTTTGGAAACTCCTAAATCTGTTTGCAAATACATGTGTGTTGGGCTTTATTTGAATTCAATAAATAATTGTACTCTAAAATTGTCTATGATTAAAGAAATACAATTAATTACTTTGAATGATCATTTCTTGTGTCTGAAACATTGTTGCTTGAAAATAAATGAAGATAAGGTAATCATGGTGTTTGATACTTTTGATTAGTAGTTTGTTTTGGGATGTCTGGCTGAAGACTATAAATTTAGCGTTGCTTAGGAGGTAACCCAAGATTGGTTTGATGATTTGTTGTAATTTTACAGGACTTCTAGCAGCCTCGATGATGTATTCCACTTTAGTAGCTACAATTAAAAAATATATATAAATATATAAAAACAATTGATTTGATCTTTGTCTAGCTAAAGACATTAAAGAATAGCGGCTATTTGGGAGGCAACCCAAAACTTCTTTCCTACTGACTGGAACACACTGCATTGTGTTGAGAATTTTAGTTTTCATCAGTTTCATTTGAAGTTACCATAGAGGAAACTCTTGTAAAGTTTAAGAACAGGTTCCCTATTCTTCCCAAAGATGTGCTCAGGAATATCTATAACTGTCGACTTGAAAGGATGAAGATATTCAAGCGTTTGGGCCTTCTTGTGGATGTACGCTAGATCATTGAAGCTAAGGTACGTTTAGCAGGTGAGATTCATAAATTATTTGTTAAACTTTTGCTATGAATGGGAAGAAGTTCTTACTCCAAAAAGAGAAAAGCTAAAAGAATGAATGTCTGCAATAAATGTACATGGTGGTCATGTGATTAGCACTGTAGGAACAAAGGTATGGTTTCTATAAATCGAGAAGATAAAATTAAATTTATTAAGGATGGGCTAAGTAAGGAGTCACTACATGATATCATTTAAACTCTTGAGACGCAACCGAGTGGTGATGTTCATCGTATTCTTCTATATTTAGTAGATATATTCAACAAACAAAAACAGTGTTACTGTCTTGGAAATCTAACATTAAAAGACCCTGTTAGCCAATTTATAAGAAAATGATTCATAGAAAGTGTTTAAGCTGTAACTGAATGTAAAACTAGAGGAAGATGTGAGCCAAAATCACAACTACTATACATAATTATACTTTTGTCTAATTTGGCTTATATTTTCATAAGCTTTTGTTTAATTTGTTTCATCTTTTTAGTAACTTTTAACTTTCTTTTCTCTTTTTGTCTAATTTTGGTTTATTGTGTGTTTGTGTTTAAAAAAAACTTCCTCTAAGCTTTAAAAGACATTGAGGATAATGTCTGATTTAGGTTGGGGGAGGAATTGTAAAAAAAAAAAAAGTTAGTCATTAAAAACCATTAGATGCATGGGGTTTGAAAAAAAATGGCAGAGTAAGAAGTTATTCTTAACTCCTGAGACGCATTTTATTAGTTACATGTTTTTGTTCTTTTCTAAAAGTAAAAAAAAAAAAAGAGTAAAAAAAAACAAGAATCTTGTTTAAGTGCTTTGTAATGATTTTAAGAAGTATATATGTTTCAAGGATTGATCAATTAAATTTAGAGATTTTATAGCATGAATGAACAATTGATTGTTGCAATTGGTGATGAATTTTGAGATTGAATGAATTGAGTTTAAAAGCCCCTAACCGTGAGCTTTTGAGCCTATAATGATTATTTCTCTTATGTGTGATATTTACCTATTAAGTTGTCACTCTATAATTTGCTTTAAATCTGATTGAAATTACATCTCACATGCACATTCAAAAATGATAAAGGCATTCATTTTCTTTAGCTAGAGCCAAATAGTCAACCTTGAAATTATATTGTTGTTATGCCCCTTTGAGCCTAATTATCTGTTTCTTTGTTCTAAACCTATTAATATGTGCTTTAATGATATATCAAGTGCTTTTACCTAATTTGAAAGATTAGTGGAGCTTTTGAAATTCTTGTGAATTGGACTTTTGACAAGCGTGGTGTGTATATAACATCAACTTTAGAGTTGCAGAGTTTTATGAAAAAAGACAAAAAATGTTAAGTATTTGAATTGTGGGTTGTTGTGATTAGATATATTTATAAGTAGCCCATTTGTCAATTGTTCTATTAAATTTCTTAAACGTAGCCTTTCACATCATGTTTTACATTCCTTTTACCTTAACTCCATTACAACCCTTAATAAGTTCTTTTGATTTGAATTATGCATGTGAATTAGGTAGTGGAGATTGAGATTTTTAGCAAGCCTATGGTACTGCAATTTGTTGGTTGAATTTGAGCAAAACACTTACGCTTAGACACTTGAGAGATTGAGAAAATGAGTTATACTTATGATCTCAGTTTATTCATTTTTAATTAAAGTTACCAGCTTATATTTTGGTTGATTGATGAATACTATGAGCTCTTTATGTCTCAATTGTGTTCTTGCTTATGACTTGACAGTTTTGATTTTGTTGAAAGCACTTATTAGTCACTTTTTGTCTGAGGACGTCCAAGAGCTAAGTGTGGGAAAATTTGATAAGTAAAATATTTGCATATTTAATTTTCCTTTTAAGATGATTTTGTGGACAATATTTGAGTTTAATATAATAAATTTTGGTGTAATTGATAAATAAATAATATTTTATAAAAAGAAAAAACAAAGAAAAGAAACATACTATAGCTGACGGTGCTGTAGCTGACAAAAATCACTATTCATGACGGAAGTAATTGTAGTAGCATGCGCTTTTCACTGTTCCAGACATGGTTTACTATTTGAAATCACTGTTCCAAACGTGATTTCACTGTAGCACGCGCTTTTCACTGCAGCAATGCATTTTTTCCCTATAAATAGAGATCAAGGCCAAGCATAAATGGAGGAAGGAGAGGAAGAGATTAGAGGCTTCCTTCTCTGACAATTAAAAGTCCTTCTCTTATAGGGAGAGATCTTTCCTTTGGCAGTTCTAAAGAAATTGTGTTATTTTCTAGATTTAATTTCATGCATTGTATTACTTTTTACATGCCTCCATCTTGGAAGGCTTAGGATTGTATTACTTTCTTGGAAGGCTTAGGGTTGTATTACATTTTGCATGCCCCTTATATGGAAGGCTTAGGTAGTCCTCCTTTATGGATGGTATAGGTTGCCACCTATATGGAAGGTTTTATCTCCTAAATAGACAACTAGATTTCTCCATTTTTCATGTATCTTTTGGTTTTATATTTATGTTTTAGAATTTAATATTCAAGTTTTATACAGTATTTATGAGGTTTTCATTCTTGTTTTATGTAATGTTAATTTATTTTTATTTTTTTTTAATTTCATAATGAGCTAAATTTCTATTTTCCTAAGGTGATGATGTAGTTTACTAATAACAGATTGAATCTTAATTTATTAAATCTAGTTTAAATTTTTCCTTCATGATTGAATTTTAATTATTATTCTTAATGCTTTCAATTGATTGGCCATCTTTTGCATGATTTCAATATGCATGTTGAGCCTAGAAGGAGATGCATGTGTATAGATCCTATAATTAAAACCATAACTTGCATATGAAGTAGGAATATATTCATATGAGTTGTGTAGCCTTAATGAGTGCCATAAATCTTAATGTATGATTAATTGATTAAATTCATATAGGAATATATTGGATTAGCAATTAATTATAGAATTGCTTGACCTTGGAAGAGGTTAGTAATTAAATTAGGGAAACTCAACTATCAATCATGTGGAAGAAATTGAGCTAGAATAGATAAGTGATTCAATCCAGAATTTGTTAAGTGAAATCTGACCCCTAGATCTTTTCCTTATAGTTGCTTTCATATTATTTGCACTCATATTTAATTATTTTTTTATTTTATACTTTCAATTACCAACTAATCGATAGACTAAATAGAATTAAAATTACCCATTTTGGTACTTAGTGATCAATCCTTTTGGGAACGATACTGTACTCACTTCTATATTACTTGATTGCGATAGTGTACACTTGCACTATTTAATAGATAATCTAAACACGTAATGCAAGGCTAATGATAAAAAGTCCTCATGAAAGGGTTCTCACCCCTCCATTCTTATATATAGGAGTAAGATAATGGGTTTACTTTGATTCTATATACAGTTTCTCAATTTATTTTATCTCTCAAATTTGTAACTTTTTTCATGAAATATTCTTATTGTTTGCAAATAAGTAAAATATTTGCATATTTATTTTTCCTTATATGATGATTTTTTGGATGATATTTGAGCTTAATTTAATGAAATTGGGTGTAATTGATAAATAAATAAAGATTTTGGCATAAACTAGAATTTATTAAAAAAATACTAAATTTTAACATTGTTTTAGTTTTCAGGCAATATCTGAAGCTCTAGACGTCGAATTAGGATGTTCTATATATGGATAAAAAGCTAAGAAAAATCCCTATAACTTTTATGTTGAGGCCAATACCCAGTTGTGTCTTCAAGAGTTTAGAATTTTGCTTAGAAGTTCAGAATCTGGATTTGCCCAAGTTTGATCTTTGCCCACTAATTTGACCATAACTTGAGCTGCAATTGTTGAAATGAGGAGCTCTCACATGCATTTACAAGCTAAGATCCAAATTTACAACTTTCATTAAGATAAAAACATGAGAATCCACCGTATTGACTATCAAAATTTGGTTGCAATCAAGAAGCATGATTGCTACAAGGTCAAAATTGGTGGCATAAAGTCAAGATTCATACCTAACAAGTGGAAATCTTTGTTTGATCTCATGTTTTGATGATAACAAAGAATGGTATGAAAATGATTGATAAAAAAATAAGTTTAAACAAAGTAATAACAGGGGAAAATCATCACTTGAAGTAAGCATTGGAGTAATGAAGAAAGGCCAAGAGAAAAAGCTGAGAAACTTGATCAGTGGCAAGTTTTCTAAAGGGTTACTCAAGTAGGTACTCGAGTAATGAGATAGAAACTTGAAGTAACCAAATCAACCTTCAAGTAACTTGCCAACGTTACTCGAGTAAGCACTCGAGTAATAAGGTAAATGACTTCCAGTTGCTCTCGGCCTGCCAACGTTACTCGAGTAATCAGGTACATCACTTGGCGTTGCTCTCGGCCTGCCAATGTTACTCGAGTAACCATGTAAAAAACTTCCAGTTGCTCTCGGCCTGCCAATGATACTCGAGTCTGTAGTCGAGTTACTCTGTTTCAAGAAATGTGTTGCTCTCGACATTTTCAACCCTGCCAATGTTACTCGAGGAGCTACTCGAGTAACTCACTGTAGTAAGCAAAACCTGAAGGTAATACTCGAATAGCATGATATGTTTTTATGACACTTCACTTGAGGCACAACTCAAGTATGAAGGTATTTAATCACTTATTCAAATCTGGATTACTCGAGTAAGTAATCGAGTAATGTGCAGATTTATTGACACAGAACTTCAAGTCATTACCCGAGTAAGCTGTGCAAAAAACTTATGTTTGCTCGAGTAAGTACTCGAGTAACAAGGTAAGAAAACTTGAAGTGCTCTCGGCCTTGAAATCCTGCCAACATTACTGGAGTAAAACATCGAGTAACCTAAAGTTTATTTGAGGGTTTACTCGAGTTGCTACTAGAGTAATCTATGAAGTTTAGTGTGCCATACTCGAGTAAGTACCCGTGTAAACAAGTATTTCCAAAGGTTTGAGATTTTGTTCACTTCATACACTACCTGAGTAATATTATATTTGCTTATTGACTTGCAGTTTATCAAAATTTTCCTAATGATACTCGAGTATGTACTCGAGTAAACTTAAATGAATACTCGAGTAACTACTCGAGTATGCAAGTCCAAAAATTTATAAATCATTCCAACGTTCATTGATTTGATTCCTATATGATTAACCTTTCATTGTATTAGTGTTCTTAGCATATCCACAGATAAACAATGAAGAGATCTTACCAAATAAGGAAAGTCAAAAGCAACGTTCAAATGTCACCTACCACCACCTACCGCAAACGTATGTCTTTCAAATACTGGAAAAGTCAACAGCGGCTGCGCACGCTCTAACGGGCATGAAGAAATATGTTCCAACAATCATTACCAACATATCTATATATATGGGAACATCCAAACAGAGAAATAACAAGAACACACTTACAAACGCATTATCAAGTTCATTACTCTGTTTTACATTATACTTGTAATTCTATGCTTCAGTGATTCTTATTCACTCTGTGAGAGAGATATTTCATTCAAACTCAATATTTGTTATTGAGGTAACTTAAGGTTGTGGAACCTTGAGTTGGGATTAGATTACAACTTGTAAGGGGGAGCGAGTGTCCAGGCCAAGGAACTTGCTTGTACTGAGGTGCCAAGAACCCACTGAATCTTGGAAGTTATAGTGAAACTCTCAGAGAAGCTCTGAGGACTGGACGTAGGTCAAAGTGGTTATGGCCGAACCAGTATAACTCTCGGTGTACACTTCGGTGATATTTCTCCTTACTCTTTATTGCTTTATATTCACCGTTAAGTTTTTATTTGCAACGAAATTTTAGTATCACCCAATTCACCCCCCCTCTTGGGTGAAACGCTTGCTCTAACATTTGGTATCAGAGAGTAGGTCTTCTTGTTAAGGCTTAACAACCTAAGAAGGATCCAATGGCAAGCATGGGTGAAGGAATTCTTCCCAACAGAGCATCCATCACTAGACCTCCAGGTTTTAGTGGAGAACACTTTACTTTCTGGAAAGCAAAATTCAGAGTATTCATAATGGCTACTAAATATGGGCTATGGGATGTAATTGAGAGTAGAAACTATCAACCTACAAAGATTGTAGATTCTCAGAAAATTCCCAAGACTCCAGCGGAATATGATGAGAATGACAAGAAACTTATCACTCTCAACAGCAAGGCAATTCTGATGTTACAAAGTGTTTTGAGTCAAAGTGAATATTTTAGAATTTGCACACTTCCAACAGCAAAGGAAATGTGGGAAGCTCTGGAGATAGCTCATGAAGGAACTTCGGGAATAAAGGAGAATCGGATCAATACCTTGGTCACTGAATTTGATCTACTTTGAATGAAATCAGGTCAGTCAATATCTGAATTCGAACTTAGATATACTCATCTTATTAATCAACTTTCAGCACTTGGGAAAATCTATGATCAACATACCCAAGTACGAAAGATTTTAAATATTCTTTCTAAAGAATGGGAGGCCAAAGTCACTGCGATAGAAGAAGCAAAAGGAGAATCAATGAGATCAGTTCCTTCTCTATTTGGAAGCCTTTCTGAATATGAAAGCAAACTAAAGTTCAAACGGGAACTAGATGACATCAGTGACAAAAGAAAGAAAGGCCTAGCACTAAAAGCAAAAGACGAAAATCAAGATGAGGATGAGGAGTTTGACGATGATGAAATGGGCCTAATCATAAAACGATTCAGAAAGTTCTACAAGAAGGGTCAAGGATTCAAACACTTTCAGAAAAGGAGGAACTAGCAGCAAAGATCATATCATTTGCTATGAATGTGGAAAACCAGGACATATCAAATAGAATGTCCAGAACTGAATCAAAAGAGCAAAGAAAAGAGGAAAGGCAAATTCTTTAACAAAAAGAAGGCCTTTGTATCTGCTATATGGGGTGATAGTTCCTCTGACGAAGAAAGTGATGAAGAAGAAGTAGCCAACATATGCCTTGTTGCTCAAGAAGAAACCAAAGAAGAGGTAAATGATTCTGACCCTACCTATGATGAATTACTTTCTGAATATAATGCTTTACATTCTGAATTCATCAAAGTAGTTAAATAATTGATTGTTTTTAAAAAGAAAAACAAAGTTCTTGAAATTGAACTTAAAGAAATTTCAGATAAGGATTGTGAAAATTGTTTTTCGTTGAAAAAGAAAAATACTGATCTCACAAAAACTCTTGAAAAATTTACACAAGGAAGTGAGATGCTAAATGTTATTTTAAAAGCTCAACGATTTGTAAATGACTGATCTGGAATTGGATATGATCCAAAATCAGATAGAAGGAAAGGTAGAAAGAAAGTAGGAGGTAAGTCATATTTGAATTATTTTCAGCATTCTGTGCATACATCAAATCCTTTTGCATTCTGTAATTACTGTAATAGAAAAGGTCATTATACTTCTTCATGATTCATAAGAAGAGAGGAACGATAGGAACCTACAAATGGGTACCTAAAGGATCATATGTTTCCACAATTTCCTGTACTAACCCAAAAGGACCCAAAAAGAAGTGGGTACCTAAGAATTAATCGTATTTAATTGCAGATGTGTCTCAAAGCATCCAAAAACAACAAATGGTGCATAGACAGTGGATGCTCTAGACATATGACCGGTGATTTTGAAAGTTTTACCAAATTACAACCTAAAGAAGGTAGGAAGGTAAAATTTGGAGGAAATCAAACCGGAAGGATAGCAGGAATTGGTGAAAAAAAAATGACAAAGGCATACAAGTCAAAGACGTATACTATGTCAAAGGATTTTGCCATAACTTGCTGAGTGTAAGTCAAAGTGTAGACAAAAACAACTGGGTAATATTTGACTCAGAGGAATGTCTAATTGTCAACAAGAATGACTTACCACTTGATAAGAAGAATATCAAGGCTAAGTTCAGAGCAAAAAGGGAAGGTAATTGTTATACTCTAGATATTAGTAGAAATGAATCTGAAAACTATTTTTTGAGTAATGCCGATGAAAGTTGGCTATGGCATAAGAGATTGGCTCATGTCAATATGCATCAATTAGGCAAACTACTCAAAAAGGATTTAGTTCTTGGATTACCCAAAGTAAATCTCAAAAATGACTTGATTTGTGACACATGTCAAAAGGGTAAACAAACTAAATCATCTTTCAAATTGAAAAATGAAATTTCAACAAATAGACCACTACAATTATTGCATTTGGATTTAGTTGGCCCAGTAAGAGTTAAGAGTCTTGGTGGCAACTTATATTCATTGGTCATTGTTGATGATTTCTCCAGATTTACATGGGTTATTTTTCTATCATCAAAAGATGAAACCTTTGAAGAATTTATTGTTTTTGCCAATAAAGCGCAAAATGAGAAAGGTATGTCCATTGCAGGTATTAGGACCGATCATGGTAGAGAATTTGAAAATCAAGCCTTTGAAGAATATTGTGATACTAATGGCATTGATCACAATTTCTCTGCTCCAAGGACACCTCAACAAAATGGAGTCGTGGAACGTAAGAATAGAGTACTTACTGAAATGGCTAGAGCAATGTTAAATGAAAAGAATGCGTCTCAAGTGTTCTGGGCTGATGCTATGAGTACAACATGTTATATTTCAAATAGAGCCTATATTAGAACAAAACTTGGAAAAACACCATACGAGCTATACAAAGGAAGGAAGCCAAACATTGCTCATCTACACATCTTCGGTTGTAAGTGTTTCATTCATAATAATGGTAAAGATAACTTAGGAAAATTTGATTCTAAAACTGATGAAGGAATTTTCCTAGGGTATTATAACCGAAGTAAAGCATATAGAGTTTTCAATAAAAGAACATGTGTTGTTGAAGAATCAATTCATATTGTATTTGATGAATTTGAATCTTCTGACAAAACCATTGATGAAGAACAGGAAGTTGTTTTAAATTAAGAAAATGATCAATCTATTTCTAAATCTCTTATTCCAGAAGTTGATGAAACCAAGGAAGAATAGCAATCACTAGGACAACCTAGAGCCTGGAAATATAATAAAAGTCATCCCTTAGATCAAGTCATAGGATATGTGAATGAAGGGATCAAAACTAGAAATAGAATTTTCAATGAAGTAAGTTTTTCTGCATTCATTTCTAAGATTGAACCTTCTAACATTGATGAAGCCCTATCAGACAATGATTGGGTTATAGCAATGCAAGAAGAATTAAATCAATTTGAAAGAAATCAAGTTTGGGATTTGGTACCCCGACCTAAGGATCATCCGATCATTAGTACTAAATGGGTATTCAAGAACAAACTCGATGAATACGCAATTATTATCAGAAACAAGGCAAGATTGGCGGCCAAAGGCTATAATCAGGAAGAAGGAATTGATTATGAGGAAACGTATGCTCCAGTAGCTAAATTAGAAGCTATACATGTACTCTTAGCCTTTGCATGCATCAAAGGATTTAAAATCTATCAAATGGATGTAAAGAGTGCATTTCTAAATGGTTACATTATGGAAGAAGTATATGTAGAACAACCTCCAGGTTTTGAGGATGTAACTAAACTTGACCATGTTTTCAAACTCAAAAAGGCTTTATATGGTTTAAAACAAGCTCCTAGAGCATGGTACGAAAGGCTCAGTAAATTTCTTATTGATCAAGGTTTTGTATGGGGAAAAGTTGATACAACAATTTTCATAAAATGAAAATGTGATGATATTTTAATTGTTCAAATATATGTTGATGATATTGTTTTCGATGCTACTAATGAATCTCTGTGTAAGGAATTTTCTGAGATAATGTAGGGAGAGTTTGAGATGTCAATGATGGGAGAACTGAATTTCTTTCTCGGTTTGCAAATCAAACAAAGAAAGAATGGAATCTTCATCTCTCAAAAAAAGTATTTAAAAGAGTTATTGAAGAAGTATGGAATGGATGAAGCAAATGGAACAGACACATCTATGAGCTCAACTACGTTGCTTGATGCTGATGTCAAAGGGAAAGACTACAACATCACAAAATATAGAGGAATGATTGGATCATTACTCTATCTCACGGCAAGCAGACCGGACATCCAATTTAGTGTTGGCATATGTGCAAGATATTAATTAGCACCAAAGGAATCACATGCTGAAACTGTCAAATGAATATTTAGATACCTTGCTGACACACCAGAATTGGGTCTGTGGTATCCCAAAGGAAGAAGTGAATATCTAGTTGCATATTCAGATTCTGATCATGGAGGATACAAGACAGACAGAAAGAGCACCAGTAGACAAGGACAATTTCTTGGAGGATCTCTTGTATCATGGTTCAGCAAGAAACAAAATATTGTGTCTCTTTCGTCAACAGAAGCCGAATATGTTGTAGTCTCAAGTTGTTGTGCACAAGTGATATGGTTAAAACAACAACTACAAGATCTTGGTATCTATCTTAAAGAAATACCAATCTATTATGACAATACAAGCACGATAAGCTTGGCAAAGAATCCAGTTCAACATTCTAGAACCAAGCATATCGATGTCAGACATCACTTCATCAGAGATCATGTCCAAAAGAAAGATGTGAAAGTGATATTTATTCCTACTCATCTTCAACTAGCTGACATCTTCACCAAACCTCTTGCAAAAGAACAATTTCTATACATTAGAAGAGAATTGGGAATGGTAAATCCCAATGAATTGTAAGTTATTTCAGTTTCTCATAATATTAGATGAAATCATTTGATAATGTTTTGATGATTACTAATTTAAGCATCGGAGTATGTAGAAACTTGTTTTGCAGGAAGATTGAAACTCTGTTTTGAGAAATAAAAACAGAGGCTATCAGAGGACACCTTTACTGGAGTACCAACTTCAAGTAATGACTAACAGTGAAGCATTACCCGAGGAACAACTTGAAGTAAAAGAGTACTTTACTCGAGTATCTACTCGAGTAATGGTCTTCCAAAACTGGAAGTAACGTATCAAGTTTCTTGAATTTTGAATCAAACGGTTCATTGGTGAGAAATGAACAGTCCAAACTAGAATTGACAGGTTACCCGAGGGGAGCCTCGAGTAAACTTGAAGATTACTCGAGTAACTACAGGTCTAGATCACAAATTTGATGAGAATCGACTCAAATCTGCTCTAAAATGACTATAAAATGATCGAGGGAACATACATGGATAATTACAATATTATTCATGCCAGGTATGCAACTTAAATGAATTAGTTTAAAAATTTTCTGTATGATCACTCGAGTATGGACTCGAGTAAACATGCAATTTACTCGAGTAAGGCCTCGAGTAACGTCGGGTTCTAGATCTTCATCTGTCGCAAACTCGGTCATTTCCATAAAATCTCCTCAAGTAAATCACCCAGTCCTCTCTAAAAAAACTTTTCACAATTTCTTTCCTACACTATTTCCGTCAAAACCCTTCAATTTCTAGCCCCAGAAACCTCCTATTCTGCTCAGATTCACTGTGCCCTATATCGCATTTTTCACTCTGTTTTTCTGAGTTTTCCAGCTTTTTTGATTCAACATGGTTAGAACCAAAAACTTCACTCCTACAGACTCTTCTGGATCTCCACAACTCACTGATTCTCTTTCTTCTCCTCCCAGAAAGAGAAGAAAACTCACACCTAGGTCAAAAGCAAAAATTCAACTCAAACCTCAACCTCAACCGAATCCAAAAGATGTTGTTATCAAAGAGCTAGTGGTTACAAGGGCTCAATCCAATAAGAGCACCTCTACTGGGAGAGGTAAAAGTGCCAAGTCTCCTTTTCTTCCACCTTCTGATTCCTCAACTCCCTCTTTCACACCAAAACCTGCCAAGAAGCCTAAATATGATGTGAATATGGCTAAGGCAATGGCTTGCATTCTAGATCAGCTTGAGAAGGGGCAGTCTTCAAAGAAATCAGAACTGCCAGAAGAGGAGATCACCAAACCTCCAAAGGGGTTTAATGTCAAAAAGCTAGAGGAGTCCCAGAAATACCTCACTTAATTCTCCAGGAGAAAAGTATGCAAGACACACTATGTGGACCTCAAAGTACTTCAGGAGGTATTGAAGCATGATCTTAGTCCCTTTCTAGAACCATTTATGCCTTGGCTTTCTATTAGACTTCCTTTTTGCACCAAAGTAGTCACACACTTTTACTGCAACCTTGAGATTCTAGATGAACCCAATAGAAATTCTGCAGAGGAAGAGATGACTACCACTGTTAGAGGCCAAAAGATACTTATCTCACCTTCTAGAATTAATCTGTGGTTAGGAATAGAGAACCCACCAGATGACATTTACTCCAAACTTGATTCAAACCAAATATTCTCTGTTCTTAAACCTGGTGAGCTTGTAGGCCCCTTAAATTTCAAACCTAGTGATATGTGTGATTATCACAGGGTTCTATGGTATATATACTCTAGATCCCTTGTGAACAAGGCCAACAATTATACCCATTTCTTTGATAGGGACTTTAGATGGTTTGCTTCATTACTCCTAAAGGAACAAAAAGATTTGGGGGAGTATATATTTTCCTAGATGAAGAGGTACAAAGTATATGGGAAAGCTACCACACCTATGCCATATCCTCAGATTGTATTACTCATTCTGAAGGAAAATAAGATATGGTATCTGGAGAGCAAAGAGCATATTGAGAGGATTACTTCGGTTGGGAGAAATCAAATTGGCAAGCTGAACATTGACATTCCTCTCAAGGGTCCTCTGGAGTCTGGGTCGAAGAAGAAGAAGAAGAAGATGGAGACTGAGACAAGTAAAATGGATGACACTCAGTCTTCGGCTCCAGCTGCTACTACCTCATCACCCTCTTTCCTCAATGCTACACTTCAGCACTTTATGGAGAATATGCTCAAGGGATTCCATGTGGACATTGCCAACACCAATGCTGTAACCCCCTCCGTAATTATATCCGAAATACGTGATTAAAATGAAATAGAGACCAATAATAATCAAATAACATTTACTAACCCATCACATGATGGGGTTTTCAAAAATACCTTTTGAAATCATTTATAAACTTGGTCTCATATTCACATTTCGAATACAATTACTACACAAAGATAAATCTCATTCATATAAATATCAGAGTGAACAATGTAATCATCCCGGCAATCCCAGGTACATACCTTCGCTAAAGATACATAGGGTACAATTGCCTATTACAATTCTTCAAATGGGGATTACACAATCTCATCTCAAAGGAGTCCTAGCCGCTCCCTCCGCGAGCCACTTGCCCTGTCTAAATTGTTGGTAGGGGAGAGTGAGATTCGAGAGAATCTCAGTAAGAAACAAATACCATAATACATGCATGATAGATGCTATGTGTATGACATGTTAGCTTTATCTAGATGCATGCCCCATAATGATATTTCTGCATGCTCAATATTTCATGTAACAAAACTATGGCCACAGTAAAACAGAAACAGAGCTTCATTTATTCAAATATGCTCTACACAATCAAGTAAAGCAATCACATACATCACTACACAAGCAAAGATATCAAATACATGCAAGTAAGGTAAGTCCCCCACCTCCAATCTTTCTCCTCGATTTGCGTGCCATCAACTCGAGGCTTCACATTCAATCCTACAATGTCAAATGTAATATTTAGACACTTCCAATGTGTTTCTGGCGGTTATATGAGGCTATATTGAAAATTTACTAAAATACCCCTGGGGACCCGGCCCCGCCGTACCCGGTCCGGCTGTACTTTTCTTGAAATTTTGACATGGGCTATTCTGACATATTTTCGCCCAAGGAATCCATTTCCGGACTCAGAATTATCAAAATCAATGTCAATTTATAAATTTACCCTTGGCAGCCCCACTTTAAGGGTTTCAGGGGCGTTTTTGTAATTTTGTTTTTTCGGCCTTTTCCGAAAAAGTGACCAACTGTAACCCCACCTAATTTTCACTCCTGAACTCAATGGAATCATCAAATCATTGAAAATCCATCTCTAACCCCTCCAAACTAGGCTTGGCCGAAATTCTCAATTCCCCGGGAAATATTGGGGTTTTTCATTTTCAGCTCGTAAACGTGTTTCTTTCTACTCCTAACCACTTTATTAACCATTACATTGGGTTAGAACTACCATTTAGTATCAATTTGGGCAGCATAACACCTAGGCCAACCCATTTTCCAAATTTACAAACAAAGACAATCCGGTGAAATTTCACCGATTAAATCAACCACAACAGCCAGAACAATCAAAGATTGAAGTTTCGGAGGTTACCTTAAGCTCCCTCTGGCTTTTACTCAATATGGCTGAACCCTAGTCCCTTTTAAACCATAAAAATTGAGCTTACAACACCTTAAAGAACATGAAAAGGAAGCTTAGAAGCAAGGTTATACGCGTTAGGAGCTAGATCATCGGAGAAATCGGCTTACCTTGCGAGATTTCTCCTCTTTCTCTCTCTAAGAGCTCTCAACTTTCTCTCACTAGTTTCAGCTGGTTCAGCAAGAAATGAGAACTGAAGAAGATGAGAAAACATTTAATTCCATGCTGATGTCATCTTTTATTGAGATGATGTCATAATTCCCATTTTCGGATTTTCTGGCAGATTTTCTGCCCAAACTTTGAAAATCATAACTAATTCTAGAAAAATCGAAATGAGGTGATTCCAAAGCCAAATGAAAGGTATTTAAGTCCTCTTCATTGGAAAAATATGATCCATTACCAGAAATCACCACAAAATTCCAGAATTACACAAATTTCATCACTGCTCCAAAACAGAGTCCATTTTCGACCTCAAACTTTGGACAGTCATATCTCCCAGTGCCCAAAACAAAATGGCACAAATTATACAACCAATTTTGAAGCTTGAGATTTGAACTATAAGACTGGAAAGTTTCAGAAGTTTTAGACACCATTTGGTCATTCAAAACGTTCACACAATTTGACTGCCCAGAATAGAGTTTCACTTGACAGAATTTCAGATTTTGCGTCTTTGCTTTCATTGGTTCCATTTTCATACGAAACATCATTCCCACATAAATTTTCATAAGGAATCCATTGGAAACACCAAATCAATCAAATTCACATCACATTGACATGTTTTCACAATAATCTCAACATGTCAACACAATTCACATTCAATTCTTCCCTCTATTCTAAGTCAATTTGGATGTTAATCCACAATTGAACTCAAATATAGGGTTTCGACACTGCTCACAACACACACGAATCACATTCGAGTGCCAAATCACATCATATTCTCTAAAAGGGTTATTTATCACTAACCATATCCACTTTTGAAGTTATTAACCCTTAATCACAATTTGGGATCTTACTAAAATGGGGCTTAGCAGTCCACTTCTCTCAGGCTTATTCTCTAACCTCGAGTCTCAAAATTTGGGGTATTACATTTTTCCCCCCGTTCAATAAATTTCTTCCTCGAAATTTGTCACACCACTTAATCCACAAACTACGGATGCTTCTTCACGACAGCTTCCGTTTCACAATTCATTTCACATTGAATGGTCCCTTCTAGACCACGCAGACAACCGGTGCACCACAAATCTGATTCTCGGAAGAATCTTAAACAAACTAATGTGTCATGCACGGTTGCTCATACAAATACTTAGGATTCTCATAATCACCATACAATCTTGCTATCACCCCTTACTAATAGTAGCGCCATATCTTCGGCACGAACACAAATGCAACATCGTTGCCATAAAATTGCAATCGGCCTACTTCACGATTGCCACACAAACCCAATTACCATACATTTTGACAAACGATACAATTGCTTCCACATACGATTGCCACAACACCATCATCACATAACCACAATCGTCGCAAGCCCCCCAATTCATGAGTGGCTAGTGCATCTCAATATCCGGAGGCTCTAAATCATAAGCCATATCATAAGATTTTGGTAGTTGGGCAGCATAGGCCACTACTATGCTCAACTCAATCTAGTTACCCCTTCCGGGAGTAACCCCAAAACACCACAACCTCAATACATCAAATGACAGCCTTAGCTGTATACACAAACATTTCAACTTTCACTATATCCACTTTCACAGCTTTACCCTCACCCATACACCTGCCAGTAACTCTGCTAGTGGTAACCAGGACTTTTGGGAGTCCACAACATCACATTATCAGGTCACTCTGGAATCTCAATCTCTTCTATCCGAAGCAACTTACGATATTGGCTTACCTAGAGTCTCACTCTCCCAACACCAGCCTCATCCTCTTTCTCTGTCGGGGATGCACACTACACACCCGAACCGTTGCTAGGTACTCGAGGACTATTGGCATGGTCACATACCATCCTCACCCTCTTTCTCCACCGGGGTGCACATTGCAATACCCAAACCATTGTTAGCAACTCAAAGCCTATTGGAATGGCAGTGCATACAATATTAACAGCTTTCGTTGTAATCTCTATACTCAATGTATTCACAATGCCAGATTTCGCTATAAACACCCTATATAGGTGCCTTTCTATAGTCACACCCCTCCGATGGGTGCCCACGCTTCCACTGTGTGGCTGGCTCCCACATCACACCTGTTCAATAAGTGTCTGTGGGTTATCGGACTCATGATTTTATTGTCACACCCACCCCAGTTTTACCCCCTCTAGGGATGCCCCGTGCCGGTGGTGCCCACCCCGGTTTTACCCCCTACTGGGGATGCCCCGCGATAGTGGCTGGGTTACTCAATTATTGTCACACCTACCCTTGTTTTACCCCCTCTAGGGATGCCCTGTGCCGGTGGTGCCCACCCCGGTTTTACCCCCCACTAGGGATTCCCCGCGACGGTGGCTGGGTTGCTCACATTTCACCCAGGACCCACAAGAAAATCCATTTCCTTATCAAACGTACATCACAGACTCTAATTTTATGCATCGCCTTTTAGCCTTAGGTCAACATCAGTGAGACCAACGTGGTGGCTAGCCAAGCTGGCCATGCCGGGTAAGTGCCCTTAGAATTGGTAACGATCATGTAGTCGAATTCGCCATCAGCTGAACTAGCTCTGCTTTGTGGCCACAACCACACCTCAATCCTAGCTTGTTCACAATTGTTACATATACATGTTGCCTCACTGGCATACACACATCACATTACCTCTCTGGCAATCACAAAGCTACTCTGGCTTTCAGGTAGTCAATCCCCCGTAAATTACTGCCCCAGCAGAATGGTCCTCCGCCATGGGAATCACCCCATGCGGCCGCAGGTGAAAGACACACAAATATCCGTCACATCCTGAGCCTTTACCTACTAGACGCAACACACCAGACCAACCTGATCGGCCCAACCGGGGAGATGGACTCATAATACAATCACAATAAGTTGGAACTGGCATCTTAATAGCTTTACCTTTACACCGAGAATTCTTTTCACCAAATCGGGATCCTTCAAGACCCCTTCTCACAAGATAATTTGGACTTCAGAGTTGTACTCTTCGAAGCCATCACTAACACATCACACATTTTGCAAACTTGAGCTCCTACTCAGCGCAGTATTCAAACATATCACAATTACCATGCTTTCGCTGCACACTATGAGGTCTTTCTCCTAAGGGGTTGTGCTACCCAAATTTTCTCAAACCATGGTTAGTATGTGTTTAAATGGTTTAATAAGAGATTAGGAGTGGAAAGGAGTAAGCTTTAGGTGTTAAAACACAAAATTACAAATTTTCCCTTCTCTTTGGTAATATTTCAGCCAGACTTGTTCTAAGGAGAAGGAGTTAGATTTTCAATGATTTGATGGTTCCAGTGAGTTCAGAAGAGAAAATTAGGTGGGGTTACGGTTAGTCACTTTTTTGGAAAAGCCCGAAAAAGCATAATTACGAAAACACCCTTAAAACTCTTAAAGCAGGGCTGCCAAGGGTAATTTCATAATTTGAAATTGAATTTTATAATTCTGATCCCAAAAATAGATTTCTTGGGCAAAAATATGTCAGGATAACCTATGTCAAAGTTTTAGAAAAAGTACAGTCGGCCGGGGTCTTAGGGGCATTTTAAAAAAACTATGGTGGTGCCTAAAATGATATATGAATGAGTTTTAACCTAATTCTTGTATATTTAACATTTTAGGACAGAGTCTGGAGTTGAAAGTTAGCATGTTTCACGAGGCACGCGATACGGGTGTGATAGAGCTTTTAGGTAGGAACATTATCCTTCATACATTATGTCATAGTTCATATAATTTTGTGGATGCCATTGTTTGTGCTTTTATTAATTAACATGGTTTGCCTAGAAAGGGCAATTAGTGCCTAAGGTACAGTTACACTGGGAGTTGGGTAAGAATCCAACTGGTGTACGATTAGTGGGGCAGGAGCCCTACTTATGTATACATCACAATGATGTGTTATATTGTTCATTAATTGGTACATATCATATTTACTTTTCGCATTTTATATGAATGATAGTATGTTTCTACTTGGATTCTTTGAAATCTCACCCCTTTTTCTAATCAAAATGTGACAGCGAGAACTAGTGGATCCAGAGGCAAGATCATTGACATGGAAAGCTGAAGGGCACAGATCTTGACACGAAGATTGTAGTTATATGTAGTCTTTAATTTTGAGTATTTAGAGAAATTATATATATTACCTTACCCTGAAGGGAATTCCTCAATGTAATCATATACTATATATTGATATTTTTATTCTATTCCTGTGTTGCTCATTGAACTGCGCGCAAGCACTTTGAAAATATGGAAAATCAGATAAGGGTGTGACAGTGTTCCAATGTTTTCATAGTTGAGGAGCTTGATCAACTACGGACCAAAATCATTCTTACGCTTTGTCATTCGGAGATGATTTTTCCTCCGTCCTTTTTCATTGTGATAGTTCACCTTATAGTCCACCTTGTTCATGAGCTCGCTGGCCTAGTTCAATATCGATGGATGTATCCTATTGAGGGGTACTCATTTCAGATATGTGCATCATTGTTAGTTCCTATGTTTGCTAGTCACCCTTTTCAGCATTTAGTATAATTTTTCCCTTCTTTATTTTGTAGGTTTCTTGGGAAATTGAAATCTTACGTAAGGGATAAGGCGTGGCCAGAAGGTTCTATAGCTAAAGGTTATATAGGGGATGAGATCCTATATTTATGTGCAAGGTACTTTAATGACCTTGAGACAGCTTTCAACCACCCGTCTCATGTAGACGATTGCCTGAACTTGCGCCAACATCTGGAGAATTTATCCCTCATGTTGGTAAACCAGTTGGGGGAACTGAGAACTTCAAACTAATAGCAACTGAAAAGTTGCAAGCACAGATATGTCTTGATTAATTACACTCAAGTTGAACCATTCCTTCAGTAAGAATTGTACACTTATATGTTATTTTATATCTTTCATAACATTTTTTACTTACATTTCATGATCACCTTCCCATAATTAATTGCATGGAATTCAGAAGTCATGTAAAGCGTCAACTCAGGATCGATACACAAACATCCTCCGAAGTTTACAAAAAGGTCCGTAGAGAATTACAAAACTAATTTGTGTGCAGAATTCTGAATGACTACAACCCACACTCACCAGATTTCAGAGCTCTCTTAATCGGCCCTCTTGACCATACAAAAAGGTTTACAGTATACAATGTCAATGATTTTAAGTTTTACATGGTTTCATATGATCAAGGATTGCAAACTCAAAATTTGGGTGTTTATGGCACCTTGGGACAAGGAGTTATCAAGTAGCAGTGATGCCAACATGTAGTTTGGAGGCATCTCTTACTATGGAAAGCATCTTGATGCGGCCAAACTAAATTAGCAAGGTCGTTTCACCGTGAAGCTGTTCATGTATTTGTGGGCAAATACCACAACTTCCCGGGGACTCGCAATTGACGACTTAGGCATCACATCGGTAAATTTATTACGGCCAATTTACATTGGTCATTCTGAAGATGATGAGCCATATATTCTTACCTCAGAGGAACACCAGGTTTATTATGTCGAGGATGAGAGGCGTAGGGATTAGCACATGGTGGTTCATTTTATAGTCTCTAAACCTTTATGATATGGGTAATGGTGATGACATCGCTTACGAAAGTGAGCCATTTCAACCCGCCAATTTCAAAAACTTATTCCCTGAAGGCAATGACAATTTACTTATAGTTCGGTGTGTTTTTTTTAAGTTCACATCATTTAAATTTAAGTTTTTTACAAAATAATTCCATACTAACAATTTCTTCATACAATTTTTGTAGGGATGGTGAAGAAGAATGATTAAACAAATTATACTTTTGTTTTTGTAGCCCTTGATGTAAATTTTTTTTTTAAAAAAATATTCAATACAATATTTGTAAATCACCCAAAAACCGCTACAAAAGTAAAAGCCGCTATAGAAAACAAACAATAACCGCTACAAAACCTATCACCTTAAGCATTATAAATGCTACACAGATCCCTATAAATACCCCACCACACCTCATTTCAAACACTCCCTCATTTCTTTTAACCCTACCTCTCACTATAAAAAAATGGTATTTTGTAACGGTCCATTTGTAGCGGTTAACATCAATTGCTATAAATGCTGACATTTGTAGCGATTTTAACATAAACCGCTACAATATTGTAGTGACAACCTACGCTCCAAGTGGCTCGACAGATTAGCAACGTTATTTGTAGCAGTTACTAGGAAATAACAGCTACAAATATGGCACGGGTTTGCCACTACACTTTGTCAAGGTTAGTTTGTAGTGGTTACAACAAATAAACCACTACACAGTTCATGCTACTTGGCGCTACCAAGCTGCGCCAATAGTGTATCAATTTGTTTGTAGTGGTTACTATGAATTAAACCTCTACAAAATACCATAGGTCACCTATTTGTAGTGGTTATTTTTGAAGAACTGCTACATAACTTTAAAGGTCATCACATTTATGTGGTTATTTTATAACCGCTACAAAGTTTGCTGCCCTAGTTTTTTTGTTGCAGTTTTTTCAATAACCGCTACAAAATCCACAACTATAAAAAAGGTGTCGCCTCTCCTTTTTCCCATTTGGCCATTTTGTTTTCTGAAGTTTGTTTAAGAGTTTTCCTTCAGATCTAAGGATTCTGACGTCTGTCAGAGAGTTCTCTCTCTAGCATTTCTCATTATCACTTGAGGTACGGACAATACTTATTTTATTTTGATTATAATTTTACATATAAATATGACTAAATTAATTTATTTTTATTTTTTTTTAAATTTTTGTCGTTGATATGGCTTCAAGGATGGACAAGGGGAAGGAGCCTGAGGTTCCCAAACCGATTATGTGGGGTAGCAGCAGCAAGGGAGGGGGCAGCATAGAGGGAGGGTGACCGCACGATTTCAGCCCATCTCCCTACAGTAGCTACAGGAGTTGGCTCTACCACAGCCACCGCAAACGGTCCCACAAAAGACAACTGCACTAGAGGTGCCTGATCTAGGAGAGGGAGATATCAGTGTTGATGACTATGACGCGAACGAGGACTTTGAGATCTCGATTCTGATAAGAGAGATGGAGCAGTTCCTCGATAAGGAGGAGGCGCGGGAGTAGAATAACCCACGAGGGTCATCTTCGTGGTCTACTGGGTTCAAATTGGATGCGGTTCCCCCTTTACTTCAGGATATGGAGGAACATTCTGAAGGGGTCGAAGGACCTGGCGGGGGAGGAAGTGATGCAGGTAATTAATAGTATTTAATTATACTATTTTTTTGTAATTAATTATATTTAATTAATATTTTTAATTTTTTTATTTGTAATTAGTCATATTTAAATTTTTTTACAGCTGAGGTTTGCCGTCTAGGGCAACCGGAAGAGGTACACCCTCGTGAAGATGGGCGACGGCTGGAGGAACAGGAGAAATCGTCTCTTCCATAGTGCGGATAAGGATGGGACTATTCCCCTGCAACAGCTGATCGAGAATGTCTCGGACGGCGTCCCTCCTAACGATTGGGCGAGTTTCATCCAGTTCAAGAGGAGCGCTGAGGGGCAGGTAATGTATTTATTAGGTTAATTATATACAATTTTATAATTTATAATTATTAAATTATAATTTAAATTTAAATTTAATTAATTTTATGATTTTATTAATTATAAATATTTTATATTATTTTAATACATTTAATATTGTTTTTTTCTAGGCGCTTTCTCAGAGAAACACAAGGTGCCGTGGGCAGCAGACGATTATCTTAAACCGCTACTAATTATGTTTGTAGTAGTTAAAACCATTACAAATACACACTTTTACTCACTACTAAACCACAATTTTTTGTAGTGTCTTTTTCGTTTTCTCTCATTTACAAATTCTTTCCTAAGAGCTGAGAAGCTAATGAAATATGGTATAAAGTATTTTTATTTTTTCATTTCAATATGTTTTTCCCTTCACATAATATTTATTCTCTCTATTTTTCTTTTTTGCAGATATTGAAGGACCTTTTCTCACCGTTCCCAATTTTCCTTACATAATGGTAACCAAATTGTAGCAAACAACATAATAATTTCTTATTACCTACATATCCTCAATAATATTACCAATATAAAGTTTATAATTATCCAATTTGATTAAATCATTCTTTTTAAATAATAACTACTATCAGCTAAACTATTTACATAATAAACTATTCAATCCTATATTATAAACATGGAGATAGATAACTGTATAATTTTTTTTAAATTTGACAAAATATTTGTAGCAGTTTAAAAAAAATAAAACCACCACAAAATTTTTGGTGCCAAATTTGAAATTTTTTATGATATAAGTAGTGGTTATACTACCACTACTAACTTTTGGCGCCATTTTTTTAAAATTTATAATTTCAATTTAGTAGCGTGTAAGACCCTGTGTTACATATCACTTGCTATTGATATTAATCAGAGTACTAGAGCACAATTTGGTGAGTAATACAAGAATAGTGTAATTTACTGATATACAGTACATGGTTACATTACAAGAATCCACATAGGGTTTGATAATATATTCAATCTTGTACTAGAATTTTGAAATAAACTAACTATAACCAACAGGTCCATTCTCTCGATCTTGCGCAGCACAACCACCAGTATTTATCATTTTGCCCTAAGAGCCGCTAGCTTTCGTTGGAATATTTTAATTTTGAAAAAGGATGAGATTCAAATGAATCTCAGTAATCACATTCAATCAATCATATAAAATATAAAAATTAAATATGCAATGTACCATATAATGATGAAAATTCATACTATATCGTGTGTGTGCACAATACTTATGGCCAAATAACTGTTTGGACCCCCTACCTTTTCGTATACCTCGGCTGGGTCCCTAACCCCAGCTAGGTAATGTGGCATAGTGTATGAGAGATAACATTACTACCTTAAATCCTTTTCGACGCATGTGATGTTCCTCAAACTTTGTGCAAATGGCTTAAGCGATTCATCTAGTCCTAAAATTCCAAATATACAAGAATTAGGTTAAATTTCATTCATGTACTATTTTAGACTCATCCAAAGTGTTTTTGTTAGTTATATTAATCTAAACTATAAAATTAGCAAAATGCCCTTGGGGACCCGGTCCAGCCCCGATTTGCCCATTCTGATCATACATTTTTCAAAAATTTTGACCCGGGCTATTCTTATATATTTTCGCCAAAGGAATCCATTTTTTACCTCAATTTTCTCAAAATAACTGCCAAATGACAACTTTTCCCTTGACAACCCCTATTTAGTGTCTCAGGGCCGCTTTGGTCATTTCACTTTCTAGAGCTTTTCTTCAAAAGTGATCAACATCAACCCCACCTAATTTTCCCTCTTGAACACAATGGAATCATTAGATTTATGAAAATCCAGCTCCTACCCCCTATTCTTGCTTGGCCGGAACATGAAGAAAGAAAAGGGGAAATTGGGTTTTTGAATTCTAACACCGAAAGCTTACTTCTTTTCACTCCTAATCACTTGATTAACCTTTTAAAGACCTAATACCCAAGATTTGAGGAAATTTGGGCAGCAGAACCCCTTAGGATCAACACTTTCCAAATTTACAAACCAAAGCAAAAAAGCCATAACTCAACCAACAACACCAACAACAACAACAAGAATTTGAAGTTTGTGAAGTTACCTTTAGTTTTCTCTTTCTTTCTCTCTAGCCAAAATATTTCACTCCTCAAACCTCGAAATTTTGCTTGCTAAACATGCCAATCTATGGAGAAGAGGAGCTTAGGGTAAAAATTACACAAGTAGAAGCTAACTCACCAAGAAAACCCAAGTCTTACCTTAAGAGTTTCCTCCCCTTCTCTCTAGGTTTCTTGAGCTCACACTCTCTCTCTCCTCTCCTATTGCTTCAGTCAGCCAAATGACGGGAAAGATGAAGCAAAGATACTCATACATATCTCTCTTATTTTCCCTTAATTAAATTATTACCAAAAATCCAATTTTATGACATAAGTGCACTTGGGCTTTATCTACATCCAATTGATGTCATAAGCTTCAATTAAAATGGAACTAACCCCTTCCTCCTCTAATTGGCCCAAGTTCCCGCCTAAGAGCCCCCTCCATGCACACAATTGGGCTTTCATTCTATTACTCAAACTACATGTACAAAGTAATCATATTTTATTTCAATTCCACATGTGCTCATCTTTTATAATTTCATATTTAATTCCCTTGGCTTCTTGGATAAGCCATTTCCACCTCTTTTAATATTTTTGTCAACAAATATCCACCAATAAAGGGAAAATATAGGCTTATACTTAATTCCACAATTTACATAATTACCATTACATTTTTATCCCCAAACTCACAATAGTTGGCCATCTTGGCAGACTTTCTAACCAAACTTTGAAAAGTCATAACTTTATTTTTAGAACTTCAATTGGTGTGATTCCAAGGGCTATAGAATCCTTATTGAGTCTAGTTTCAAGAAAAAATATAAATTGCAGCCAACTGAATGCTAAAGATTACCAAAATTTCAATCTTTGGATGCTGCCACTGGAAATCGCCAATTTTACTAGGGTAACTTCAAAAATTCATAACTCCTTGCGTACAGCTACAAATAATTCTTGTAGCCAATCAAATTAAAGTTTAGGATGTGTACTTTCATCCTACAAACTTTCACAATTTTTGGACATCATTTGGTCATCCAAAATCACAAGACAATCTCACTGCCTCACTGGAAGAAATGAAACAACATGCACTTTCAACTTCAATAAATTTCATTTTTGTATACAAATTTCCAATACTCCTTAATTCACCATTTTATTTCTTTTAATACCTCAAAGATATAAGAAATATTAGGGAATAGATTTGGGACACTTGCTAAACTGGGGTTTAGCAATCTACTTAATTCAAGCTTATTCTCAAGCCTCAAATCCCAAAATTCACGGTATTACATAGTGGTTCTGTAACCACTACAAACATGGAGCCAAATTTTCATTTTTCATTTCCCTCCACACAAAATTGTGGCGCCAACATTAGTAGGGGTTATAAAACTGCTATAATGTTGACAAAAGATGAGTTATCACATTTGAATATTGTAGCGGTTAGAAAAAACTGCTACAAATATAGTAGCGTTTTCATTACTTGAGTAGCGGTTATGTATAATCGCTATAAAAATATTTACAACAGTATATTTTCTAGTGGATTTGTCAACCGCTACTAATGTCTTTTGTAGCGGTTAAAACCGCTACAAATACATCATTTTAACCACTACTAAATCTCATTTTTTTTATAGTGTTGCAATATGTATGTTGAGACCAGAAGGAGATTCATGTGTGTAGATTCTATAATTAAAACCATAACTTGCATATGAAATAGGAATCTATTCAATGGGTTGTGTAATCTTAATGAGTTCTATAAATCTTGTTGCATGATTAATTGTCTTAATTCATATAAGTATATATTGGATTAGCAATTAATTATAGAATTACTTGACTTTGGAAGAAGCTAGTAATTAAATTAGGAAAACTCGGCTATTAATCATGTGCAATAAATTGGACTAGAATAGATAGGTGATTTAATTCGAAATTTGCTAAGTGAAATATGATCCCTAGGGCTTTTTCTCATAGTTGTTTTCATATCAATTGCATTCATATTTAATCATCTTTAATTTTATAATTTCAATCACCTACTAATTGATTGATTAAATAGAAATAAGATTACCAATTTTGGTACTTAGTGATCAATCATCATAGGAAGGATACTCTACTCACCTCATATTACTTGTTTATGACAATGTACACTTGCGCTTTTTAATAAATCAATTACACGCGTAACAATTAGTACACATATTTGTTGTCATGAAGTATATGTAGTCTTGAACTTAACCATATGCCCTCTAAAATGGTCACTTTTACACTCTAAATTATGTTCAAAGCGCGAATTAGATTTGATTTTCTGCAAACCATAAGGGTCAATTGCACATTAGATTTGATTTTCTACAGACCGTAAGGGTCAATTGCAAATTCCCATTATGATTATAAGTGGGAGCTCATCAGAGTGGCATCTTCACTTTTCATAAGTGAAATGAAAAAATTATGACCGACAAGAATTAAAAGGTACAACATTTATTAGCATCAATTTCCAAACAAGGACAAAACTAATGACTATGTGTCTCTTTATGAGACACATAGACAATGTAATATAGAACCAGGTGGTTATTCTCAATCATCTTTGTGAGTGGGAACTTAGAAAGGTCAATAAAGAGACCTAAATAAGAGAAGCAAGAAGCTTCAATAAGAAGGATTAATTGAGGAAGGAGTTTATGGCTGCTATAGAAGACAGAGCTATGTTCTGTACAAGATTCCTACTAAGGCAAAATGGAATAAAGTAATGGTTAAAGAGAACCATTGTCAAGTAATTTTTTTCATAAGATTTCATAAGAGTGATAACCTAATATAGCTTTTCAAATGGTTGAAGAGAACCATTGTCAAGTAATTTTTTTTTATATTATCCTTTTAAATTGATGATATACTATAATCTAGAAATAGTTTGAATCTAGTAGTGTACTTTAAAGAATGATACTCATAAATTCTGAAATGAAGCACATGGGCGAAGTAATGTATATTCTTGGACTTGAGATCCAATGAGATGCTTAAAGAGAATCCTCTCTGCAATAAGAGAATCATATTAGGAGATTCTTGAGCGATTCTATATGAGTGAATGAAAACCCATAGATATCCCAATGGCTTCAGCAATTTTTTTTAAGTCTTCATATTTGTCCCTGAACTAAATCAACACAAAAAATGGAAAAAAGTTTCCATGCAAATGCTATTGATAGTCTAATGTACACAGTGATGTATATAAGACCAGATATCTGTTTTGTGATAGGACTTGTATGTTGGTACTAGCTAGTCTAACCATTGTGAGAGATATGGAATGTCTTCACAAAAGGTCTTGAGATATTTTTAGGATATATAATGATTTTGAGCATTTTAATGTACTATGGCAGTACATGTGGCTATATGGTTGATGATGTTTGGAAAATATCTGAGTTAAAAGTGAGAATTCAAATCCAGTATTAATGTATTGTGAAAACGCTACATCCATTACCTAAGTAAAAGACCTTAAGTATCATATCAAGACTAAACATGAAGATGTGATTCTTGTTAGAAATACTATAGCATAAAGTTGTTATTGAACAACACATTCCTATGCAAAGTCCCTTAACTAAGCATGTGGCCAAGGAAATACATGAAGAGCATGATGAGTCATTTGGCATGCATAGGAAGTGAAGTATAGATACTTCATTATGGCTTTACATTTGTATGCAAAAGTATACAATGTCTAATATGTTGTATAAGTTGATGAGATCGGCTTTCTCAAATGAATGACCACCTTTGACGCTCAGGGGGAGTGTGCAAAGATGAGACATATGTGCACAATAGTACAATAACAAGAGAGATGATATGGTAGAGAAGAAACAAACTAAATGTCACCTCGATTTAGCGGTGTAGTCAGTCAAGATGAAATCCGTGATTATAAATATGGATCGACTCATGGATACCCACATCCATGATACTTATAGCTAGACAACAAACTCTTCAAAATTGACTTCATGTGAGTAAAGCTTAAGAATTTAGGTTTAGATACTGTGTGTGTCTATGCTTAAGTCTGTACGGTGTTAACAGTAAGCTCAAAACGACAAACACTCTTAAAGAATAAGAGTAACACCATAGCATGCGATTCATACTGCATGTGCGGAAGAATCACGAGTAGGAAGCAATTGAATAGATCCCTACTTCATTATTGTGAGTCCCAAAAAGGTTAACCCTTTCAAGATGTCCTCTGACTTTGACAATATCATGGAGATATGTTTCAATGTCTGCTACTTTAACATTTTTCCTATGATCAAGATCAATATCATCTAAAGGCATTATGTTAGGTAAGCAGTTGATTCATATTGAAATGATATATGAGTGAAAGAAATATTACTTGGAATGTGTACACTCATGCTTGTGTCTGAGACCAGTCCTTTATGATGTTACTTTGGTAATTTCATAAGTGTGGATACTATACATATGAGAAAGGCAATTTGAGTTTTATCTTGACTCAAAAGGGATTAGATTGGCCATGAAGAAAGTGTATATGGGTTAAAATCTAAGACATCGGGGGCATTATATTAATATGATCAAGTTGCACTACATGGTTGTTTTGTGCTAGTCTCTATAAAAGATATTCCTGGTACAAGACACCCCAAGGGGGACGTCATGCCCACACGGCTATGGCAGAGCACCTAATATGAAAGAAGGAAGGAAGAGAAAGAAACTTGACCCACAATATCTGATGCACCAAGTGTGAGTGGGAGATGTTGGAATATGCCTGCTCTACCCATGGTGGATCAGGGCCCAAGCCCAGTTCACTTGGGGTTATTATGTAAATAAGGAATAATATGGGTCCAAATATGAAGTTTTATCTTTATGATTCAAATTTCAAATAAGAGTAATACCATACGTATTATAAGAAATGATACGGGTTTGTGGGTGTTGGTTGGAAAAACTTATAGAAAACTTCCACAAGAAACTAATCTCTCTTACTCTCTTCTCTTCAATGGTGAATCTATCGTATAAATGTGATTGGAGTCCATATCGGTGCTCTGATTTTATGTGGGTACTTATCAAGTTAACTAATTCTAGGTATGCCTGAAATCCTTTAATTTTATTCGACAAAGATATTATGACTTATATCTATAGAATACAATTCAAATGTCTACAAATTTCTTTTCTTTGAAACTGTCCACCGTCTCCTTTAAACTCACTTCAAATGGTATGAACTCAACTCCTAACATTTTGACCCTTTCCTTTGAAATTTGATATGTCGGCATCATGGGTTGATCATCATCACGCCTAATAAATTAAGTTTGAGAAAGCAAGATATTAGAAATTTTCATCATACACAAAAACTTAATTTGAATAAATAATGATAGGGAAAGTTGGGAAAAAGTTCCCCATTAAAAATTTTAATGATAAGAAGGACCGAAAGGAGAGTATCGGTCCTCTTTGTGTATAAAATTTGGAGAATACCGATACTTTCTATGTATAAAATATATCAAGTCCATCTCATTAAGTATATTTTAAATTAAAATAATTGAAATTAAATTAATCAACGTTTTTAGAAACAAAGAATTTTATTTTATATCTGAAGTCACCAAACATAATCAAATAAAAAAAAAAGTTGGCAGGAATTTAAATGCAAGTCGATATAATTTTATAAGCTATAAATGTCAAATTGATATATTTGGTGGGTCAACTTAGAAGTTTGACAACAATATTTATAATTGTTATGTATAATATATTTATATAGATGTCTATATCCCCCGTTATTTCCTATTTTCTCTAGTTTTTTTTTATGATTATGAAATCACATTTATTGTATATTAAAGAGTAGTGCCTATAAATAGAAGGCACATGTTAAGTATTAGACGCACCTCCAAATAGTAAATTAAAACCGTTCTTTTTTACACTCATATTCTCTCTTTCTCTTCTCACATCTCTCTTTATTTTATAAAACATAATATCTATTTGTTTATTTTTATTTAATACGAGTTTGATTCCACAACTAATAATGTCTTCTCAAACAATAAACATGTTTACATTATTACAGTAGTAATTGGGGTTATACCAAAACAAACAATGTTTTTTTACAAAATCATGGTCATTGTAATGATCAATATTTTATTCGACATAGATATTATGACTTATATATATAGAGTACAATTCAAAAGTCTACAAATTTCTTTTCTTTGAAACTGTCCACCGTCTCCTTTATACTCACTTCAAATGGAATGAACTCAACTCCTAACGTTTTCACCTTGTCCTTGGAAATTTGATATGTCGGCATCATGGGTTGATCGTCATCACACCTTATAAATTAAGTTTGAGAAAGCAAGATATTAGAAATTATCATCATACACGAAAACTTTATTTGCATAAATAATGATAGGGAAAATTGGGAAAAAGTCCCCCATTAAAAATTTTAATGATGAGAAGGACTTAAATGAGAGTATCGGTCCACTTTGTGTATAAAATTTGGTGAATACCAATGCTTTCTATGTATAAAATATATCAAGTCCATCTCATTAATTAAATTTTTAATTAGGAGATTCTCCCCATTTTTCCCATGGTAATATGGCCAAATTCAATATAAAAGAAAATTAAAAAGAATACGTTAAGATAAATTCATAATGAAGAAACGTAAAGCATTAATATGCCCTATATAGAATAATCAAAATACTTGGAACCTCTAGAAAGTTGAAACAGCAATGAATTCTTCTTCTCTAGGAAAGCTAAAATAATAACACAGAACTGAGCTTACTTGTGTGGAAGTTGTAATGCAGGGTATAGTTGATGTAAAATGTTTACAATTTCAGAATAGTGTTTTACTGACTCAGCCAAACAATATCTTCCACTAGCTGAAGGATTTTCAAATGCTTCAATATGGACATTTGCAACATCTTTCACATTCACCCACCCAAATACACCATTTGGATATGTCTTTGCACCTGCATATCAAGTAATTAAAGATATGGAAATTTAAGAGACCTTGTGGGAAGCGACACAAATATAAAAGGCTTGTTTGTATAATTAAGTCAAAACTCGTTACCCACACATAAATTCAAATGAAAATTTGATACTCTTTTGGTTTTATTTATAGGGCAAAGAGAGAATGTTTTATGATGGTCCTCTTTATAGGTCACATTATCAAATTTTTTCTATAAGTGTACAATTATTCCACACATTTATTATTTTGTTGACTTTGTTTTCATAGGGCTATTGTATCTTAAATAGGAATAAAGTTGTTAAGGAGGAGTTGATAAGGTTTAAGGGCTTTTTTTTTGTCTATGTGAAACATGTTGTAAGCTAAGTGATTTATAGATAAGATATTTTGTGTCACACAAAATAGCCAACCACTCACAAACACTCTCTGAGTGATCTCTATCAAATTTAGTTGTGTACAGGTTGAACATATATAATTAATAAGATTGAAAAAGTGTGGCAAATTTAGTTGGATAAATTAAAATCACTACCATTTAATAGAATTAGAATAGCATCAGTAGATGCATTATGCGTTGGTTTCAAGAGAGGTCCCAGCACCATTGCTCGATTGATAGTAACCATATCAATGTTGTTTTCCTTTGTGAATTTCCAAGCAGCTTATTCTGCCAATGTCTTGGAAAGTATATACCCTGACCATTCCTGCGCACAAAAATTATAAAATTCCAACAAAGATATTATATCAGTACTCCCTCCAATCTTTTGTAATACCACACAAATTAAAATGTTGGTTAAAATTTGTTAACAACAATAAATGGGCAAGAGATGTATTATTATTATTTTCAAGTATACCCTTATTTATGAAGATGAAGAGTGAGAAAGAGAATAAATGAAAGAAAGAGATGAGTGAGACATGTAATTAATTACAGGTAAAAATAAAAAACAACATTAGTCTTTTCGACAAACAGAGATATAGGTTGTTTCTTATGTTTAGGAATAACCTTATATGAGAGAATGTTCCTTATAAATAGGACTAGAGGGGCATAAAGTTTTTAGTTTAAAGTTCAATGGTCGAATGATATCATAAATTCTGCCTATGTTTTACAGTCGGCCTCAAGCTTGGATAAAGGAGAAGGGTTGTGTTAGGCCCTCGACTACCAATGTAAAACTCTATCGAACCTTTATGAAAATGGATCAATGAAGAAATTGTGCGAATACTAGGTAGTTTCCCATAAGTGACACATTATATGGCTCGAGTACATTGAGAAATGAGCGAGAGGCGCAGCAATGTCACCCGGGTGTAGTGTTAAATGAGCAAGGGCTACCGCACTCTTCTAACGGATATGGCTAAAGAAGCTAGTTCATGCAAGCAAGATCAAATTTGGCACTTGGAACTTTGAGACCCTATATAGCAAATCCTGAGAAGTGATTGGAATTTGGAAAAGAGAAAGATTGACATCTTATGCCTTCAAGAAACTAAATGGGTTAGAGAACAGTCTTGGGAATGTGACGGTTTTAAGCTTTGGTATACAGGTAAAGTGGGTACAAGGAACAGTGTTGGTATCCTCATTGATAAAGAGTGGAGAAGTAATATGGTAGAAGTTAAAAGGATTGAAGATATAATCATTTCTATAGGAATAATTGTTGGAAAGGAGACTATCAACATTATCAGCGCTTATGCACCACAAGCAGAGGTAGAAGCACAACTTACGGAAAAATTGGGAAGATATGGAAGGTCTGGTTCAAAGCATACCTCTTGTTGAAAAGATTTTTATTTGTGGGAATCTTAATGGACATGTTGGTGAAGAGGTAGGGTAGCATGCAAGGGCTCATGGTGGCCTTGGTTTTGGGGTACTTAATAGTGAAGGACAATCTATAATCGATTTCTCTCTTGCATACAATTTTAAGATTGTCAACACTTGTTTTAAGAAGCGAGAGGAACATCTCATTACATACAAGACTGGTGCCTCTAGGTCACAGATTGACTTATTTTTAGTAAAAAACCCTAACAGAAAGACTTTGTAGTAATTGCAAAGTGATTCCTAGGGATGGCATTACTATGCAACATAGGGTCTTGGTCCTTGATGTGCGTATGAAATATAGAAAACAAAAATGCCGACAAGTTTTAAACCTACGGATTAGGTGGTGGCAATTAAAGGGGGAGAAAAGAGAGATTCTCAAGAGAACTCTTTTAGAGGAAAGAGTTTGGGAGTCCCAAGGAAATGCTAACACAATGTGGAATGGCTCAGATGGTTCAGAAGGATGCTAAAGATATTTTGAGAGAATCTAAAGGTTTTGTCCATCGAGATAAGGAGACTTAGTGGTGGGATGAGAATGACCAAGACAAAGTAAAGAACAAGAGAGATTGTTTTAAAGCCATACACTTGTGCAACAATGATGAAAATTGGGAAAGGTACCGTGTGGCTAAAAAGGAAACCAAGAAAGTAGTGAGTGAAGCTTGCTCTAAAGCTTTTGAGGAGTTTTATAAAGAGTTGGGGACAAAGTATGGGGAAAGAAAGATTTACATGATTGCAAAGAATAAAGAGAGAAAAAAGAGATATTTGAATCAAGCAAGGTGCATAAAGGATGCATAAGGCAAAGTCTTGGTTCCTAACAAAGATATTATGGATAAATGGGAGGCCTACTTCTACAAGTTGTTCAGTGATGGAGGTAGAGGTTCAACTTGTGAATTGGAGGATTTTCCAATTAGAGAAGGTGAACAAAATTTGGCGTTCTATCACAAGATCTGTGTTAGTGAGGTTAAGGAAAATCTTAAGAAAATGGAAAATTGTAAAGCTATTGGTCCTAACGGTATCCTTATTAAAGTTTGGAAGTGTTTAGGAGAGAAAGGGTGTTCTGGCCTACTAAGCTTTTTAATGAGGTTTTTGCAATCAAAGAAAATGCCAAATAATTGGAGAAAAAGCACTTTAGCCCCTTTTTTCAAAAATAAAGGGGATATCCAGAATTACACTTGCATATGGTTTCTATTGACTTACAAAAAGCTTATGACCGCATGCCGAGAGATGTATTGTGGAAAGCCTTAAAAAAGAAAGGTGTGTATGTTGCATATATTAAGGTTATACTAGATATGTATGAGGGGGTACCAACTAGTGTGAGAACATCTGGAGGTGAGACAAAAGATTTTCCTATAAAGATTGGCCTTCTTTAGAGATAAACCTTAAGCCCTTATTTGTTTAACTTAGTCTTAAACATTCTAACTGAGCATATAGTCAAAGTCAAAGAAATCCCCAAGTGCATGTTTTTTGCTGATAATATTGTTCTTGTGGCTAAGTCAAGAGAAAAAATTAATTCTAAACTTGAGTTATGGAGAAGAACCTCAGAGACGAAGAGTTTCTGACTAAGTAGGTGTAATACAGAATATATGCATTGTACTTTTGATAAGAGGAGAGTAAGAAGAGATTTGGATTGAAAATGGGAGATTAGATCATTCCATGAGTGACAAAGTTCAGATAATTTGGATCAAGTTTGCAAAATGGTGAAATTGATGGAGATGTTAATAATAGAATTCAAACTGAGTGGTTTAAATGAATAAAAGCTACCGGAGTAATTTGAGATAAAACAAAGTACCTGATAATGTAAAAGGGAAATTTTATCATACTACTATTCGGCTAGCAATGCTTTATGATAGTGAATATTGGGCTTTGAAGGGGTTACATAAGCACAAAGTGAGGGTTGCTGAGATGGGGATGTTGAGATGGATGTGTGATCATACAAAGAAAGATAAGCTTTGTAATAAAATTATATGATGAAGGATTGGAGTGGCACTTATTGAAGAAAAAATGGTAGAAAATCGTTTGAGGTGGTTTGGATATATACAACGAATGCCATTAGATGTGCCAATGAGGAAGTTAGATCAAGTTGTTTGAAGCCTAGTTAAAAGGGGTAGAGGAAGAGTGAAGAGAACACTTAATAAGGTTATTGAATGAGATCTATCAGTTAACAATTTATCCTGATATTTAGTTTTTGACAAAGTGCAGTGGCATCATTTGATCGATATAGCCGACCCCACCTTGTGGGATTAAGGTTATGATGTTGTTTGGTCGAATGATATCATAAAATTCATTAGTTATCGAATAACTACTTCATATTAGTATACTAATTAGTTTAATTGAATACTCCATATGATCCCAAATATCAATTATTTACATGTATCCATAAAAAACAATTAAAAGTGATTTTGAATATCATCCTAATTAACTACATATGATCATATCTATTCTCAATCACTACCTTTATAAAATGTGAGCATATATGGAAAAAAATATTTAATATACTCCTTATTAAATCTATCGAATGCCCTATAAAAAGACTAAGAATACTTTCTAAAAGATGAGTATACTAGTAATACATACCTGGCTATATTGCTCGCAAACATTTGGATCTGAAAACCAGGTTTCATCAATTATAACGTCTGATTTTAAAGGCTTTCCATTACATGCGACTGCAGCTATGGAAGAGGTTAAAACAAATCGTTTCACTGATGCTGATTTTGCGCACGATTTCAGGACATTTAGAGTTCCTTTAACTGCTGGCTCAATCAGTTCAGCCTGAAATATTTAAAAAAATAATATCAGCATTTAATTAGAATCTTAATTATGATTATAAATTATCATTGTTATCAAAGTCATGAGTTAACTTAGAATCTTAATTATGATTATGAATTACCATTGTTATCAAAGTGACAAGTTAACTTTCCAAGTTTATCATTTTTACGTTTTTACCTGACAAAATCGAGTCAAGTCATTAGTAAACTTGTGCTAGTTGTAAACTTAGATAAACTCGCAAATTTACACACTGAATTTATTATTTTTACGTTTTTAATTTAAAAAACCATGTCAACTCACTCTTAAACTCATATTAACTTTTTGAATTTAATTATGCTCAATGACTTTATATATATTTCTTTGCTAAATATGATAAATTATGGGTGTTGATGTATTTAATTTCAATTATTTAGATTTAAAATATATTTAAATCAAATTATTGTCATTTTTATATTTTAATTATTTAATTATACATTATAAATTCCTATTTAATTATAAAAGTAAACTCTTACAAGTTTACGATTCGAGTTTAAGTTACTGTCACAAATTCCTTTAAACTCACGATTTTGACAATATTGTGAATTATCAAACCCCTTATTTATGCAAACTCCCAAAAAGATCGTTTATGATTGATGCTAAATATACTTTCTCCGTTTCCTTGGGTCCGTCATTGAAGGTTTTAGTTAGCGTCTAGATTAACTTTTCTAATATGCACTTAATTTCTTTTAGTAATTAATACTACCTTGGACATTTAAATTTAGTGAAGATAAATGTATAATTGAAAATAATCATAACTAATAATGTTTTCTTTTGAGATTTAAAATAACAGATAAATAGAAAATAAAAGTTTTCTTTAAAGATACTAAAAATAAAAGGTAATGAACCCAAGCTACTTGATCTAGTGATGGACCAACTACATCACAAAGTGGGTAAACTATATTGAATCCCAACTTGTTAAAAAAGCTCCCTAATGAGAGGTACTCCCACCGGTCCAAAATATTAATACAAAGTTGATTTTTTTGGAGAGATTAAGGAAGATAATTAAATTACTTTAGAGTATTTATATTTTTACTTTTTCCTCCAAACTAACTAATTTAACTAATAAACTAATATATAATCTAAGAATATACAATATATGATATGATTAAGTAACTTATTAAACTTCCTTAATCTCTTTAAAAAAAAGTCAACTCTATATTATATTTAGGACAGGAGAAAGTATTTTAGTCACAAAACCTTAATCCAGCTTAGTCAGTTGCTCAGATATCTGGTAATATGATTTAGAAAAAGAACCGGATACCAAATGGCCCAAAGGTTTTTGGGAAAAAAAAAGAAGATAAAAGGTAACAAAGAACCAACAAGCATTAGTACTAGTGGAAGGGGTTAAGTTTGAATGAATTGAACCCGAGGGTCTTCGGAAGCAAGAGACACAGGAGAAGCAGTGTGAAAGACCCCATGACAGCCTTCAACAGCAGAATCGAAGGAACCTTCTTCCAACAGATTTGCTTTAATCAAACTCAATCGCTCCTTTGCCCCTTCCAGTTTCAGCAAGTGGTCTACCTTGCTTGAATCATCTGCCGAGAAAATCACAATACAAGTTACAAATTAAGAAGCAAATGATGAAACTGAAATATAGTACTATCTCATGTCCTTAACATAAGATCTTATATTCAGAATCAGAAGTAGTAGTACATAGGGTTAGTACATGAGGATGAAGGAGAAGGTGGTGAGTGAAGATGTGTTTGTTTATATATAAATATTGAAAGGATGAGAAAATGAACTGACTTGGATCACGCACAGTGCCTCTAACAGAATAACCACGAAGAAGAAGAAGCTTGACGAGCCATGAAGCAATAAAGCCAGAAGCACCAGTTACACACACCACCTTACTCTTCCCTGTTGCTGCTTCTTCGTTGCTTAGGCTTGCCATATTATTATTCTTATCTTTTGCTTGCTTTGGATGAAGGAATGGAAGCTATTTATGAATTATAAATATTACAGTGAGGCGTAATTGTTATTCTTCCACAATGATCAGTGTGTCGTTTTGCAGTTATCAAATTTGACGACGAAGATTATTCAATAGTAGTCCTCTACGCGTAACAAAAAATCTGCACTCATTCAATTAACCTTATCTTCGATTCAGTCAAAAAAGACGGTAAAAAAGAAAACCCTATCATCGTTGTTTTAGATTAGCCAATAAGCTGCAAGACGTGACCTTCTCTGGCCCAATCAGCCTGCCTCCGTTTATATTTCCATCCCTTTGCGTGTCAATGTAACTAAAATCTTTTTCAATGTGGAATATTTCTCTTTTCTTTTGCTAAACTCTTTGGGTTGAATTAGGATTACAACATTTTCCCCTTCAAATAACCTTATTTTAGTAAGATCAAGCGGGTTAGATGAATTGAATATGGCCTGGTTTAATAATGTTTCAAACTTCAAACAATTCGTTTCCGTTTTCCTCAATAGGTTCTCATTTTTCTTTTCTTTTCTTTTTTTCAAGTTCTACTTTGACGTATTTTTCAAAATACACATTTATCCCTCCTTATCATTTTTTTTTTACCATGGATCTTTGAGGTTAAGTTTTTCCATTATCAGTTGTTTTTTAAGGAAATTGCCATTTATCAGATTCAGCACTTGTGTTGAGCGTCGGCTTCAAGAGTAGTCCATTCTTTTCTAGAGCGGCGTCTAAAGCCCTCTCTCTCTCTCTCTCTCTCTCTCTCTCTCTCTGTTTTTATTTTTATTTTTTGGAATAAAGCCTTCTTTAACTATTACTTCCACTACTACAAAAAAGCAAAGCTATGGCGCTTATAATTGATTAGCTGTGGCATTGGAGAAGTGTTACATATCTGGACACCATTAAAACTTATTTTTTTTCTCTTTTCGTTTCTCTTTTTTTCATTTTTTTGGGCTCTTCCTGTGGCCTTTATTTAAAAAAGCACCAAAAAAACTCTTTTTTATTTCTTTTTATTTTTTGTGCGATCATATCTCCCATAATAGTATAATATTTCACACTATATGATCTAATAAACATTTTGTATCTATATCCACAATACTGCAAAATGAAGAAAAGCAAACAACAATAATAGATAACTTCAAAATGATACAAACAGATGATTAATTAGTTAAATTAGAACATAAAATAATTATACAATATATTATACGTGAATGAATTATATAACAAATTCAACTTGATTACATGCATGCATGACACAACAATTGCTAAGAAATAACACAACAAAGGCCAGTAGCTAGTGATGAATTAAATAGTATAGCTACCCAGAGATTTGCCTAAAAACATATTCACACAATTCCTCGATCACTTCATCAAGCTTATGGTCAGTCAGAGTGTCACAACGTTGATCTTCATAATACTACACATATATACAATCAGCCACAAATTAAAACGAATCAAAATCAGCAAAACATAATTATCAGGAACAAATTAAATTTAATTAAAACACAATATGGAGTGCAACTAAATGACTTACTTTTTGAGGAATAAATGGTTGATCATGCGTAATTACATCCTTCATAAATTTCATTATGTAATACCCACAATCATTGTCATTGGGTTGGAAAGGGTATTGCAAAAATATAATGCAATATTTAACTCTGTTTATGAATAAAAATTGTTTACTAACAAAATTTGAGTAAATTCATATATCAATACCAGTATCTTCTTCCAAGGATAGCTAAAGTGAGGGTCAGCAACTTTAGAGTAGCTCAACGAAACAGAGGACCAATACGCAGTCAATGCGCTAACAAAACAAATAGAAACTGATGACTTTTGATTGTTCAATCACATATGAAAATATTTACACATACGCACGTAGGCTTATCCATTGAACAATAGTAACATATCAGAACGGTTTTGTGGAAGACCATCTTTTAGAGGATCCACATGGTAAATACAAGGGCCTGAAGGTTCTGCTAGATTGATAACTATCAATATCCAATGGCGCCTAAAATATTTTAAAAAATTAGTTTCAAAAAACATGGTATGATAAAAGTTAAACAATAAAAACAAAAGCTGTACCACTAATAACTTACCCTACATTGTATGGCACTAAAAATAGCGTAATCGGTGTCACTCTCTTTCTAAAGTAATCTTTTAAATCATTAGATTGTGCATGTATATCTACTTTACCCCCATGGTAGCCAACGAGATAAGGATTGACAAATACGAATTGGACCCTATTTGTATCCATTAAGCAGTCATTGTATAAATGCCTGGTATAAAACAGTGTCATGAAAAACAAAAGAAATGGAATAAGAAATATTAATAAAAGTGATAAACGATAATGGTCAAGTAGGGTCCAATTACAAGTAATAAAAGTACCTTATCAAGAAGTTGATAGCTGAAGCACTAACCCAATTACAAGTACATATGTCATGCACGACCTCGGCAGTAACATAATCAACTAGACCGCCAACATTGTAGATATGTCTTTCAATACGTATTCCCCGTCCTCCTGCACCGATCAATTGTGGTGTAATCAATACTAATTGATCACGATAGCCGAAGCTTTAGACTTGGGTTGTGATGTCGAACACTTTGACATCTTGCCCTGCGAAGATAAAAAAAATTAAATCACAGTTTTATATGGAAGTCCGAAGGAAAAATGCAGAGAATTGTAAATGAATGACCTTTTCATATGGCTCTATAAGACCTATTGGCCAAGCAACATAGCCACCTACAACATCTTTCACCATTATTTGCTCATCCCGAGATGGGATCGGTAAGAGGGTGTTTTCATTCGTGCAAACGTCAACCCTCACTCGGAGTGTGTTGTCAGGCAGCGGTGAATTGTGTAGTGTGTCCTTATCAGTATTGTAGGTAGCACCTACTACAACCACGTGCTTGGAAGTTTGCTCGGCATATAACTTATATTGGAATTCACCCCATAGAAAATAGACTTAATATGTCATAGTTTGCTAAATTATAATGTAACATAAAGTTAAGTATAGAAGAAATTAATTACCAAAGGAAAAGGGACTTTAGGCATGGAAGTGCAGCTATCTCTGACACTTAGACTATCACAGAAGGGAACATTTTGTGTTGGCCTACACTGCACAAACTGTTGTATTTATGTTGTTAACAACACATTTTGTTCCTGCAAGAAACGCATTTGTTCTAAGAATTGTTCTTCTCGTTGTTCCTTATGGCGCATTTGTTCTTGAAGTTCTTGAATTTGACTCTTTAAACTAGTTATCTCGTCACGCAACTGAGAAATGTCACCTCTACTATGGTGCTTTTGACGCCCAAAATATGCTGATGGGGTGACAGCAAAACCAGTACCCCGAACACGACCATCATACTCGAGTACTCCAAGCGCTCTGCTCAACAAATTGTCCCGACCAACATAGCTTGCCAACGCAGGATCCTCCTGTGACACTTGTCGCCATCACAAAAAGAATTACAACAATATTAGTTATTATAAATCAAGTTCATTTAAGTAAAGCCCATTATTTATTGTACACATAATCCAATACTTACACAATATTCAGCTACTCTTCTTGCTTCCTCACTATAAATTTCACCTTTCTTATTTGTGACACTGGTTATCCACAAATCATGTCGTGGAACCTGTGTAATACTTGAACCTGATTCTTCTATCTGCATGGCAAATTTAGTTAAAGTTAAATGATATTCAAACAATTTATCTACAAATGAAATAATAATTAGTTCGTACCATTTTTCTTTCTAACTGTGCATATGAAACAGGTTCTTGTGTGTACCGGTATGGCATATTGAGCGCGTTAGCGCAATTTTTCTCCCTAAACTCCTGTTTAGATCAAAATGACTCATATCAATGTACCAATGTTAATTACAAATACGTACATTACAAGTAATAGAGAAAGTAAAACAAATTATATTACCAGAAATTCCTGAGTTGTATGTGTTTTGATAAACTCATCCCACATTTCTTGAGTGATGATTCCTTCATGTAATGGATAAGTCTGTGTATCAATGATATTGTCATCATCATCCCTTAAGAAGTGCTGATTCCTGAGTTGTATGTGTTTTGATAAACTCATCCCACATTTCTTGAGTGATGATTCCTTCGTGCAATGGATAAGGCTGTGTATCAATGATATTGTCATCATCATCCCTTAAGAAGTATTTGACAAAATCAAAATGAAACTTTCTCATAAGTTTTTCGGTTTTTCTTAGCATGAAGTTCTTCCGATCATCATCAATAATAAAAATGCTCTGTAACAAAAAAAACATATATAATATGTAAGATTGAAATTAAGTGAAATATAGCAAACCGAACAATAATATAATTAATGTGTTACCTGAACTTCATCCCATATGTCATCCTCATAATCTTTTTTTGCCATTTTCCAATTTTGAACTGTAATAGGGACTCTGTCTCGAACTGTAGTCCCAATCAAGTTATTTAATGACTTACCATTCTCGCCGAACGGGTTTCCATTTTCATTCCACTCCAGATGTAACTTGATTCCCTTACTTCTCAATTTGATCAATCTCGCCATAACTGTCCTGCCACGTCGTACGTTCGCCTCAAATCTTTGTCTACCAATATGCTGAGGAACATCATCAGTTTCATCGTGTGGTGAGTCCATACTCCTGGAAGTGAAATACACCAAAATAAAACATCAGTGTATAATGTCAACCATATCAATGAAAGCAAATTATTTTGAAATTTACGTACGTACAAGTAAACAAGTCAAGTCATTCATTATCTTTTCCTTTTTCTGGTTTGATTTAAACTTTTATTCTTTAGAATTCGTGTTGGATTGAGAATTGTGTTTCTCTTGACCCAAGTTCCCTCTTCATGATCATGTCTCACGTATACGGGTCCAACTCCATCTCCATCTCCATCTTCATCTTCATCTTCATCTGCATCTCCATCTATATCAATCTTTACTGACCACAAATTTTCAAACTTAGGATCGTCATCATTGATGTTCAAATTTTCATTACTTTCAAGATCAACTTGTTCTTGACGATTCTTGTTGGATGGGAGTACAATAAACCAATTCTTTTTAACAAGATCCAAAATGAAAAATGCTTGTTCTGCTTGTGCTGCTAAAATAAAAGGATCATCTTCATACCAAACTTTAGAAAGGTCCACTTGAACAAAGCCTAAGTCATCTATCCTCACTCCACTGTTGTTGTTAACCCACTTACATTTGAAGACAGGGACCCTGAACATAAAGTAATCTAACTCCCATATGCGTTCAATGACACTAAAGTATGACATTGATGCATAGATAGGGTGTATGTCTTTAGCACTGGATCTATGCCAAGAATCAGCAACAAGTGTTACCCCACTATTCTGCATCATGCTGTGTATCATGATCTTGTGTATAGAATGTGTAACCGTTGATTGCATAACTATTGCAAGATTATACATTTAAGCTCGATCCCTTCGACAACCACTTTAATTTTTCAGAAACTGAATCAGGATTCTGCTCCATCTCATCATGAATGCGATTTTTCAACCAGCCTGAAAATTGTTTATTATGTTCTTTTGTTAACAAACTTTCATTCCTATAACCATGTACCAATAGAAGAGCATCTTTGTGTTCTTCTACATACGGTTTGACCTCATTAGTGTTATGTAGCACATACAAGTGGGCTTACTCCCATTCAGTCGTCGATATCGTTATTACATCCCTCCCAGTTGTTCCTTTCCCTGATCTTCGCCCATCATGACGGGACTTGGGTATCCCTACAGGGCAACATTTGATAGAAAATCAACACATAAGTCACTTGCTTCTTCAACCATATACCTTTCAGCGATACAACCCTTTGGGCGATATCTATTTTTCACGTACCCTTTTAATATTTTCAAGAATCGCTCATTCGGATACATCCATCTCAAGTACACTGGACCGCACAATTGAATCTCTTTGACTAAGTGTACGGTTAGATGTACCATAATGTCAAAAAAAAAAGGTGGAAAATACATTTCAAGTTCACACAAAGTACATACAATCAGCCTTTGCAAATCTTGTAACTTAGTTGAATCTACCACTTTACTGCAGATCAACTTGAAAAACACGTAAAATTTAGTGATGGTGTTTCTTAAATTTTTGGGTAAAATGGATCGTATACCAACTGGTAGGAAATTCTGTATGAGCACATGACAATCATGAGACTTGTGGTTTTTTAACTTCAACTCTTTCACTGATATAAGGTTCTTTATATTTGAAGAGTAGCCCTCAGGAACTTTAATTCCTTGCAGAAACTCACAAAACAATTTCTTCTCTTTCCTCGAGAGAGTGTATGCCGCTGGCGGTAGGTAGGTACGATCCCCTTGCTCAATCGGTTCCAACTCTTCTTTAATTCCCAAGTTCACCAAATCCAACCTCGAATTGACACTATCCTTGCTTTTTTCTTGGATATTGAGCAATGTGCCAATTAGACTATCACAAATAGTTTTTTTTCTATGTGCATCACATCAAGAAAATGTCTCACATATAAAAACTTTTAATATGGAAGTTCAAAGAAAATAGACTTTTTCTTCCGACCACTTGTCTCAATTTGTTTTGCAAAAGGCTTGCCAAAATTGTTATCCAAGTCTTTTACCTTTGAATACACTTGGGCACCGGTCAGCATCTTTGGTGGGCTACCTTCTTCTTAGTCACCATTGAAAGGATTTTTCCACTTCCTCCAATGATGCTGTGATGGTAAGAATCTTCGATGCCCCATGTAAACATTTTTCTTACAATGATGAAGTCGCATTGAATGAGTGTCATCTTCACATATAGGGCATGCACCATATCCTTTGACGCTGTATCCCGACAAATTACCATAAGCAGGGAAATAATTAATTGTGCCAAACAACATGGCTTTTAAAGTGAAACTTTCTTCCCTGTACCCATCATACACACTGATGCCTTCTTCCCAAAGCAGCTTCAAGTGATCAATTAAAGGAGCCAAGTATACATCTATAGCATTCCTAGGTTGCCGTGGCCCAGAAATTAACATGGACAACATCATAAACTTACGTTTCATGATCAAGTGTGGAGGAAGGTTATAAATCATCAATATCACTGGCCACGTGCTATGTGTACTACTCTGAACACAGTACGGGTTAATTCCATCAGTTGACAGTACAAGCCAAAGGTTCCTTGCTTCATCTGCAAAGTCAGGGTACTCATGATCAATTTTTTTCCATTGAGGAGCATCTGCAGGGTGCCTAAGCTTCGTGTGTTTAATCCTTTCATCTGTATGCCATGTCAACTGCTTAGTAATCTCTGCATTACTGTACAGTCACTTAAATCTCAAAATAATGGGAAAATACCATAGGACCTTCAAAGGACTCTTTCCTTTCTTCTTCCTATAGCGAGATGCATTGCATTTAGGGCACTTCTCCAATGTTGCATACTAATTTCGAAATAATACGCAATCGTTAAGACATGCATGTATCTTCTCATATCCCATGCCGGTTGTAGAGCAAAGAATTCACTTTGCCTCGTATGTCTTGGTAGGAAGTACATTTTCTTCTGGAAGCATATCTTGCAACAGTTCAAATAGTGCGGTGAAACCTGAATCACTCAATCTGTAGCGAGCTTTAAAGTTGTACAACTTCAATACTGCTAGCAATCTTGTGTATTTAGTACTACCGGCATATAATGGTTTCTCTACATCACCTTTCAACTTCTCAAATTTGTTGGGGCAGTTATGATACACCCCTTCAACCACATTTAGCATTTCTTCAAGACCATCATCTTCATCAAACATGCTTTGATCAAATTCATCCGAAGCACCACTCGTGGTATGCACCCGATCACTACATGCATCATTTGTCTCACCATGCCTTGTTTATCGTATATATGTTTGATCAATACCGTAACACACTAAATGATCTAGTAAATCAAGTGGACTAATCCGCTTTCCAAAACAACAAGATAAGCAAGGACACAAGATTTTGTCAGGATCTTTTTGTGTGCTCAATTGCAAATGTAATAAAATCTTTCACCCCATCTATATATTCCCTTGAACACCGATTAGATGACATCCATTTATGATCCATCTATGCCTTCAATATATTTTTAAAAAAAGTATGTGGTTAGTTGTATGACTATTGCATTTACTAATTACTTTTATATTCTCTTACCAATTTTAAAATAAATTCCCAACATGAAATCTTCAAAATTGAAGCTTTCTAAGTCTTAAACCCTATGTTTTAATTGAGAAATAATCCATTCATTATTCCCAGGCATTATAATAATTTTTCACAACTCATAACGAAAGAAATCATATTTGCCACATCATATCATAGGTAAATTAGAAAATATTACAAGTCTGTTAATAAAATACAAGTGTTAAGAATATACAAATAATTATTTTACTTATGCAACTAATCCATAAAAATCATTTGAACAACTACAAATTATAACTAACTATTATTAAATTGAAATAAATCACATTTGTAAGCTCAAAATTTAAAAAACATACTTTAAATAAAAGCTTCAATAGACTGCTGAGCTGAAACTACAAACACAAATTACACATAAAAAAATCAATAAAATAATTAGTGGTTGTAAATTTTTTTTTAATAATAATAATGTGTACAAAACATCAATATATAATAAAATAAAATATGATTAATTAGCTTAAATTAAAAAATATGATTCAAAAACAAAGAAAGAAAATAAAATAAATCAAAAAGGAAAACATATATAATTTATTGTTATTTTTTAAAATCATTAACATTTTCTAAAAATTTTCTTGTTATTTTTTAAAATCATTAATATAATTTATTCATTTAATCTCTGGATTGCACACATACTAGATGTGTGTACCTACCACAGCATAGATTCGGCATATTATAAGATGTTAGTCATCCATTCCATTAAACCAAATCTAGAGCATCCTTTTTTTCTTATAATTTTCAAATTATCCATAGATTTTTCTTAAATGAATTTTCCTTAAAGTACCAAATGCTTTTTGAAATATTATTTTTTATAAAAAATATATGCGTTGATATATATATATATTCTAAGAATGAGATTGAATTTAAACAAATAATTATTTAATATATATAACTTAATTTATTACCCTTTTATTGTTGTACTTAGTTGTTTTCTCATCAAGGCAATATGGACTTCTTTCGATAAAAGAAAAATATCAAATCATGTAGAGTTAAAATCTAGTTATTTTTATAAGAAAAGAAAATAGATGTTTCCCTATTTGGTTAGCAAGATAAGATTAGAAGAAATGAAAAGTGAAGGAGAAAAGGAGATATGTGGTTCACATGTTTTCTTTTTATTGGTTAAAATTTTTGGAGAGAAAACATGTTTTTCAAAATCATCCCAAAAAAAAAAAATATATGAGCACATGATTATATGGAAAGCCCTTTATATTAAACTTTACAATCATTTAATTTCTTCTTTTGTGGCCAGCGCAGCAGTCAAATTTCCCTATCAAAGATACATTGTTTTGTGTTCTAACAACCAAACATGAAACCATATCCCCCAATTAAAATCTCACCAACTTCTAAAATTGCACCATTACTACTCTTCAATCCAGCTTAATTGATCAGTTAATATATTTAAGGTCAAATTTCAGGTTTTTTTCCTTACGATTCTAGTTAATATATTTAACATATATATATATACACACACATGCGTGTCATAAAAAGCAAAAAAAGCACATCATACAATATAATATAATCAACATATATATATACACACGTGCGTGTGATAACAAAAAAAAAGCAGACCAACCTGAAAAAAAAAGGAAAGACGTTGAACTTACAGATCAGTGTAGTGCAATGGGAGACCACGTTGCCCGTTGGTGACGCAATCTTCAGTGAGGAGAAGGAGGAAATTTGAGCAGTTGGGACCAACTGGATGGTATGGGGACCAAAAGTGGAAGACACTATAAAGATAAGGGAAGGGACATGAGTGGGGATGGATGGCATTTGGAACAAATTAAAACAAAGTATAGATTCACTGATGAAGACGTGTGGGTGTGTTTTTTAGTGTGAAGATGATATAAGAAATGGAGATGGGGGGCGACAGATACTAAGAATTGAAGATGAGAAAGGGAAAGTAAGTGTGGCGTAGTAGTCAAAAAGAGAAGGAATGAGGACGTGGGAAGTGAAATTAAGAGATAAGGGTTGGGGCGGGGAGAATTTCTATTGGTTGGAGAGATTACACTATATCCTTTCTTGAAAAACTTTTTGTTTTTTAAAGTAACTAGCTGTGGCGTCTGGGTATTGCCAAGCGCCACAGTTGGTAATTAGGGGCCATGTGTGGCGCCTACACAAGCAGGCGCCACACATGGCCCACAGCACAGCTGTGGCGCCTGGCGTTTGGCAGAGCCATGTGTGCCAGGCGCCACAGCTGCATTTGTGGCAACAGGCAGGCACCACACTTGGCCATCCCAATTGTGGCCCCTATCCCACTAGGCATCACAGCTGGTACCCAAAATTTAAAATATATATATAAAGAAAAAAAAAAGGGAAGCTGTGACACTTCTTTGAAGAAGGGCCACAAAATATGCGCCACCTTTCAACCTTTTTGTAGTACTATTTCTCTTGTTCCTATTATAAGGCATCAATTATAAATTAATTCTTATAGATCAAGGAATCGCAATTAAGTCATTAAATTTATCCTAAATTAATAAATTTTTATAACTTTACTCTCTTTAAATGATGTGACTGAATTATTCTAACTTTAACGTGACAATTCTTGTTAAAAAAACAACGGTGAAATGACTTAATTATAAAAAGTTCGAGGTACTTTTTGTTTTTTTAAGAATTGAAGGTTGAAAGGATACATTGCAAGAGGGAATGCAAGAACGAGGGTTTTTTCTTTAGTGTTGAAATGGCAATTTAATCCTTAGGGAAAAAAATATATAATTGCTATACAATTATTAGATTACATATAATTCTTGTAGATATGTCTTACATCAAAATGGTGTGTGAATTTTCATTAAAAATATAATGGTTAATTAACGGCAAAGCGTTCATAGTAAAAAAATAAGGGGAGTTTAAATTTAAACTTTTAAATGCCATATATAGAGATTTTATACAATTGATATAAAGTTCATGGGAGATTTGTATAATTTAGCCATTTTTTCATATTATATATATATATATATATAAAGTGGTCCAATCACTGGAGCTGGATTCATGGTACTAAGCCACAAGTGTTTCCTTCACAAATTTCCTCAGGCAAAACCTACAAAGGATTCTCTGTGCAAATATTTCAAACTTCAAACAGTTCATCTTAGCTTCTCTCATTTTTATTCTTTTTTTCTTCTTCTAACTTCAAATTTTGTTGACTCAACTTAAACAAAAGTATGAAGTTATTGTTTAACTGAATTGTTAGTACCAAGTCATCATGGGAACCATACATTTTCTTATTACTTTATTACTTGATACGGCTCATACACTTATAGAATGTTAGAATAAAATATCTCATAATTTTTTCCCTATCAATCGCAATATCACTATGCCCATGATTGAGATATTACTTTGACTCCGTCCTCGAGATTGAAATCTCATACATTGATGCCCTCATATCATTATCAGTGCTAGTTTCATCATCTTAGGACTGATAGACACAGTGGACTACAAAGGCCCATGCGGACCAAAAAATGCATACATATTTTTCACCCATTTTAAATTTAATTTTTCAAAATATTTTTGTAACTGTCCTCGATATCTTTCTTTATTTTCGGTGAGTTTTGAGAATATTTAATTTATTTTCACCCTCTGATTTCAATTTATTTAGTAACTTCAGGTTTAAAAAAATATATTTTATTAGTAACTGCCTTCTTGTTACCTCTATTTATTTTTGATATATTTATTTTAAGAATATTTTAAATTATATTTTTATTTTATTTTTCAAACTTTTAAGTTTAGATTTTAAAATATTTTTCTCGCTAGTTCTGTTTATTTTGAAAATATTTTAATCTTTAAATTTATTTTATTTATAAAATTCTGGCTGCTACACTTATTTTGTGAAAATTTGATTTATCATCTATATTTTATTTTCGTGTTTTAAACTTAATATTTTGCTTATGTGGAAGATAAACAAGAATAAAAGATTTCAGGAGATCTTTTTGGATATTGGAAAGTTTTTTAAGAAATTCAAGTATTACCGCTTGAAAGTTATAGCATAATATATATATATATATATATATATATATATATATATATATATATAAGATAACTAAATTAATATGTTGGTGGAAGAGTAAAAGTGCATATATTGCACGCACCTCTACTTTTATATAGTATGAGATTTAATGATTAAATTATTGGAATTTTTTCTGAATTTTAGATTTAAAATATGAATAAATATTTACAGCTTATATTACTTGCAGAGTTATATATATATATATATATACACATATATATTTATATATTTATATAATGGCAAGTTAATAGCTTAAGAAAGGCATTGAGAATATAATAATCAACAATATAATCTAGTGTTTTTAATGAGTAGTTTGCGGATTGCAGGCACCTAAACTTTGGTGAAAGGCTTCAATCTTGAATGGTTTGATTATTCCTAATGCTCACCTGCTTCTTCAATCTCTTATCTCCCAACTGAAATGTTATTGTTTTGGTTTTCTAACTTAATATAAGCTTCCATTTCTTTTACGTTTATCCCTGCTCTATTTCCGTCTTTGATTTTGACACTAATTCCCTCTTTCTGCTGAAGATGATCAAGAAACTCAAATGATTTATGAGTATAAAAACATTTATTATTTATTATTACCCTTGATATTTTAATACAAGAGCTAGTTATTGACTAATTTGAGTGGATCAAGGAAATTATTTATGTTAGTTATTTTTAACAAATATAGGTTGATTTTCTTAAAATGGTATATTTCATTTTAGATATAAATCTCTTAATGTGTGCAATCAATAAGGATATTTTAAGAAAAAAATTATAAATTTAGAGGCAAGGTGTATTAAATTAAGTATAAATCCCTTGCACATATGCATGAACTAATTCTAATTAACCCCTCCGGGTCCTTAGTATAAGATATATTTACATAATTTCATTGTATTTAGAAAGTTGGTTAAATAAGTAAATATGATATATATTTTTTTAAATACCATAGTCATCTTCCTTAATTTCCTAATTTTCTCAACTACTTGATTATTGTTGAGGAAAAATCAATATGGGTAAATTAAAAAAATATTGGCAAATATAAAGGGTTCAGGGGTAGTTTTGCTCTGGAAGTTTTCACTCAAGAATAATTTTGCCCTGGAAGTTTTTCGTGGGACAATTTTGCCCTGGTAGTTAGCTCAGTTAACTTTGACCGTTAGTTAACCAAATATATTGAGCTGACAGTCCGCATGTTATCCATGTCATTTTTGTTAAAATGTAAAGTTGCTCGGAAGTTTTAAATCTAACTTTGAAAAAAGATGAAGTAGATAGCACATGGATATTCGACACAAATTTATACCTTAATAAAAATGACATAAATGACATGTGAATTGTTAGCTCAACATATTTAGTTAACTAACAGTCAAAATTAACTGGGATAACGGCAAGGACAAAATTGCTCCCTTTTTGAAACTTCAAGGGCAAAATTACCCGCGAAAAACTTCTGGGACTGAGGCAAAAATTCTCGTTAACCCAATATAAAAATTATACTTTATATTTAGGACCAAAATCAACTCCCCGAATTTGTCTTATATTCAATCCCAAAGAAAGTAATTGTAACACAGTACCTCAAAATTGACAACAAAGACAAGCTTGACCACAAAATACTACTCCATTTAGGACATAGTTTGTAATGAAATTTGTACTACAAACCATGTCCCCTATTGGAGGCAGTAGGAATCAATGTTCAACAAGAAAGTAAGGAATATAGTTGCACACTTCTATCAGCCAACTTCGCCAATTTCGGTATTTCTATTTCCTACCTCAATTTGCTTTGAGTTCAGATTAACGTTCAATATGCTGGAATTCAAAATAATTAAAAAAAAAAAAAACCGTAACACTCAATATATCATAAGTTTATAATCATCACACAGACAAACTTAAGTTCATTCCCAATAGGTCCCTATCTAAAACAAACATTGTATCCCTCTCAATGTCTTCTCAAACACCATTTATTTTATTACAAAAGGGGATATAGTTATCAATTCCACATATACCGACTTAAAGCATGCTCGAGCTAACCAACATAATACTCTTCAAATAGGGGATTACAAAGTTAGAAGTTGACAAATTTCTTCTCCTTCAAGCTTTCCACAGTCTCCTTGAGACTCACTTCCAATGGAATAAATTCAATTCCCAGTGTTTTTGCCTTTTCTTTAGAAACCTGGTATGTCGGTGCGAATGGCTTATCGTCCGCACACCTATCAAGTGTGATGAGAAAGCAAGAAATGAAATTAGCCAAAAAAATCAGAAATAAAATACATGAAATAAATGAATGGGTATGAAGTGAGAATACATGCCATTTGTTTTATACATGGTTTTTGGAGGAATAAGATCAAAATCTGTTGTGATCAAATGAGAGGAACACAATATCAAGAAATTTAAAGAATTTGATTTCTCAAGTAAGACGAGTTAAGAAATCAGTCACAACTTAGCCTACGAGAACTCCTTGCTAAAAGATTGGATTGACAGTCACAGTCTAGAATTTAGATTTAAATTGAAGCTCTATGCTCCTTTTCCTCCCCTGGATCCATACATACCCTTCATTTCAAGTTAATTAACACACCAATTCAACCATACCATTCATTTCAAGTTCCAAACATATAGAATGATGAAAATATCGAATTAACACAGAGCTCTAAGATGACATGGATATTCCGTTACATGCAACATTCACAACAGTCAAACATGGATATTCCGTTACATGCAATATTCACAACAGTCAAACACAGATTTTTGGATCATGATAGATTCTACATTTTCGGTGTTAAATTTAACATTAGGGGTATTTATCCAAATCTGCAAAACGACAGGACAAAATACTCCCTTTTGTGGTTGTGTTGCGCCATAAAAACCTTAACCTTAATTCAGTACCAAACAAAGAAGAAAGCTCTTTCTTTCTTTTTAAATGGAAAGTGGAAACATGTTACTTATTTCAATACGTCCTATGCTTCCCGCTTTAAAGGAATTTCTGCATATAAACGTTAAATAGTGAAGCAGAATTGAGAGACAGAGAAATAGAAGAGAGAATCATGCGAGAGATAGAGAATAGGAACTGGAACTAATCCTTGATTGAATTCAAGTGAGTTTACATCTATTTATAGGCTTAGTATCTCTTCTAACGGTTACATTCTAACTAATCCAACTGACTTGTGATTTCTATTACAATGATACATCACAATCATTAAGGTTTTGTTAAAAAAATTCAATTTTTAGCCTTTTCTTATAAGCTATTACAAATAGCTTATCAAAATAAGCTTTTTGCAACATATCCCTCATGTGTTTAGGTTAAATTCTCCCAACAACTCCTTTATACTCTCAATAACTTTCTCATGCTTACCCTAACTAAAATCACTTTTTCTTAATCTTAGAGTGTGTTTGGATTAACTTTTAGAGAATAGCTTCTAGAGAAAAAGTGATAAAAGTGATTTTAGAGAATAAATTCTGAGCTGAATAGATTATAGGAAAAAAATAACTTTGATAAAATGATAGTGTTTGTGTATTGTGATCAGAATCACTTTTTTCATGGTCGAATTACTAAAAAGAACATTAACTTTTGTGATAATTATATGTAAAGGATAAAATGATATTTTATGTATTATTTAACATTAAATTTTATAATAAATACCAAAAATGAAATAAATTTTTCTACAAAATGAAAATATAACTTTACATATATATATATGTTAATAAATTATATAATAAAAAATCATTTATAAATAGTTAGTATCTAAAATAATATCTTTTATATTATATATTGGTAGGATTAAATTATATATTAGTTTATAAGTCAACCAAATTAGTTTAGAGAAAAAATGATAAATATAAATACTTTAAAGTAATTTAATTAACTGATTTAATCTCTCTAAAAAAATTAATTATATCTTTTTTTTAGGATCGGAGGTAGCATTTGCATTTACAACTTAAATGAAAAGTCCTAAAAAAGCATGGGGAAAAATATCAGCCGTGTTTCTGTATGTGTTTGGACAGGAAAAAAAAAACACAAAATATGGATTCATATAATTCTATGGCCCCACGTATCAACTTGAGGAATGGCAATTCTGCATTAATGAGAGAAGAGAGAGAGGAAAGAGATAGGACAATAAAAAGACAGAAGAGAGAGAAAGAGAGAGGCGAACTTATTGTAAAAGAAGAAAATTTCAGCTTTTTTAAAACCATGGTTTTGGAGTCTAAAACGAAGGCTTTGGGAAAAAAATGGGATTTTCAACTTTTGTTCGGTGTTTAGGTACATTTTTGTAAAACCATGGTTTTGGAGCTAAAAGAACGTTTTTTTTTTTAATCCAAACACACACTTAAACTAACTTATCCTTATTTAAGTTCATATAAAGAAATCTGTTGCTTCCACATCAGCACATGGTAGATTAAACCACCATTATTTAACATGATAATATATCCCAACAAAGCAGAAACAAAAGTTGAAAAACAAAATTGAAAAAGATAATTCAACATTTTGGAAAACAGATAAATTTGCAAAAAAGATTAGAGCAAGATATATAACTAAACTACATATTATACGCAGTCTTGAAATTGAAGAAATAATTGGACTCACTTTTCAGGAAGTTGCAATTGAGGGTACAGCTCACGTAAAATCTTCACAACCTCCAAGTAGTGGGCCACTCTCTCAACCAAACAATATCTTCCGTTAGCAGAAGGAACTTCAAATGCTTGAATATGAGCATTTGCAACATCTTTCACATTGATCCATCCAAATGACATGTTTGGAAATGTCTGGGCACCTGCGTAAATCAAGGATGGAAAGAGTCCCTAAAAGGAAGGATGTAAAAATTCTTGTCTAGGGGCCAAATAGAGTACATATAACACATAGAAGTCATCAAATATTTCTCAAAGTAACAAGGAATGTTAAATCACAAACAAGTCAGACTATTGGATCCTTAAAAAGAAATTTTGAACAAAAGTACATTTAGACTATAACTTTGTTCGTCTGAAAGATCTCCTTTACATTTTGTATAGGATAGAATTGTGTCACTAGTTTTCGTGCTAAGTCCAGTCCTTGGTTTGAATTTTCCTTTTAATGCACAATAAGTCAATAAGGATGAAGAGTACATAACATTATAAAGTTTAAAGCTGCATATACCACCAAAAAAAAAAAAGGGGGAAAATATTCAGATCTAGCATTATCGTAAGCATTATAATTCCAATGTGCATTAAAACAAGTTTAAGATACAGATTAAAATCTCACAAGTCACAACGTTCATTTTATTACACTTTGGCATACACTTACCATTTTGTTACAATGATCCCTGTTCTTTTTCCATTTACTAAAGCTATAAAAAGCAGTTGAGTTGGAGTTGATAAAGTAACTCAGATGCTTTATGAATAGTATAAGAAAGTACCATTTATTATATTCAAAATTGCAGCAGCACTTGTGTTAGGCGTTGGTTGCAAGAGATGTCCTATCACCGTTGCTGGATTGATGGTAACCATATCAATGTTGTTTTCTTTTGTGAATTTCCAAGCAGCTTCTTCTGCCAAAGTCTTTGAAACTACGTACCACAGCTGAAAGCACAAATTTGGAAACAGAAGGAAACTTGAGGACATCGTAAATTACTATGCATGACAAATAATCACATTTGCACCCAGTGGATCAACTGTCTGACATCAAAATCCAAACTAAGAGACTTTAGTAGAAATAGAGGACTTGAAAACAAGCAAAATACACTCAAGTTCCCTCAGAAGCAGAAAAAAATTGGGGAAACGTGAAAAGAAAAACAGAGGCACAGATGTCTGTGGGTAGTTGATATGAAAATAATAAGAGAAAAGATGAAATTGATATGACTAAGGATTTGGGCAAAGTCTGAGATTGTTTCAGGGAGGAGGAGCCTTCATAAATTTCACAGCATTGATAGCACATGATACAATATTGAATGATTGTTATGGACATTTTTTTATTTACTAATGTCCGTCTTATAAGGATTGTTATGTGGTATTGAAGGATGCCATAGCCACCATCTCCATAAACACCAAGATGCCACCAGTGTGGAGCCATTCCACCTTAGTGGCAGATGGGCTCTCCAATATCTAGCCATTCCACCATGGTGGCCATCACTGACAATGTTCATTTAGCATACAGTATATCATGCCATTCTGATTTGCCCATTAGATACATAATAGCTGTCCCAACGCTGTAGAACATTCATTATCACAAATTTAACCAGCATGATAACATCCGTATCAGTAATTTGGTCCAATGAAATATAGCGGATACCTGAGATGCCCTACAAAAGTCAGGATCTGAAAACCATGTCTCATCAACAACAACTTCAGAAGTTCTAGGCTTTCCATTAACTGCAACTGCAGCAATGGAAGAAGTTAAAACAACTCTTTTCACAGTAGGAAATTTAGCACATGATTTTAGAACATTGAGAGTTCCCTTCACCGCTGGATCAAGAAGTTCAGCCTGAAATGAAAAAAATGTCAATACCCGTTTCCATTTCGATATACACAGAGTAATAAAGACCAAGTTTCACAGGCATACAGAAGAGTACAAATATACTGATAAGAGCATCCGTTTATAGACAAGCATCAACAGTGCAAAATATGCTAATATTTACAAATATGTATAGAATATCCCAAAAATATTCTAAATACAGATTATATATAACCACTATTCTCATCTCGGGAAACGTGCTGTCACTTCCCCATATCTTTGCCTTTCGAGCTGCTGGCTCTCACTGAGATATTTTTGTTTAGAAAAAGGGGTGAGATTCCAAGGGATCTGAGTAGAAACATACGATAAACATATAAAATGCGAAAATTAAATATGCAATGCACCGTATGGTGTACAATGATAATTCATATCATCCATGTCCGTACACAAAATTCAGGGCCAACTGTCCAATTGAAACCCCTATGTGTACCTTAGCCGAGTCCCTGTCTACAACTAGGTATAACCAGTGTACCTTAGCTAGGCCCTAGAACACAGCTAGGCAATGTGCCTCTAACACGTGTTCAAATCACAAAATATATATAGTAATACACATTATACATATAGTCACATAGTTTATGAGAGATAGTAGTCCCTACTTGAACCCTTTTCTAGTCTCGAACGGGCTGCCTCATAAAACATGCCGATCATAGGCATCCAACTCAATCCTAAAATATAATATCAAATGTACATGAATTACGTTATAACCTCTCCATGTACCATTTTAGACACTTTCATAGTATTTATAGTGGTTATATTAGCCTATGGTGAAAATTTTACAAAATGCCACGAGACCTGGCCCTGCCATACCCGGCCAGGCTGTACTTTTTCTGAAATTTTGATATGGGCTATTCTGACATATTTTTTCCCAAAGAATCCATTTGCGGACTTAGAATTATTTGATTAGGTTATAACTACCATTTAATCTCAATTTAGGCAGAATAACATTTCTAACAACACATTTCCAAAATTCAAGATCAAAGACAATCAGGTTCACCGATTAAATTGTCCACAGTAGCCAGAACAATCAAAGATTGAAGTTTCGGAAGTTACCTCAAGCTCCCTTTGGCTTCTCCTTATGTGGCCAAAACCCTAGCCCTTCTTAACACCAAATTTGAGCTTTCCAAACGTCGAAATATATGAAGGAGAAGCTTAAGAGCGGAGTTATACACGTTAGGTACGAATTTACCGAAGAAATCGGCCTACCTCGCGAGATTTCTCCTCCTTCTCTCTCTAAAAGCTCTCAACTCTTTCTCTCTCTTGTTGCAGCACTTAGGCACGGTTTATGGCTGAAGAAGAGGAAATGATATGATGCCTTTCATCATCATATATTTTATTGTATTCTAATCATTTATCTAATTTCCAAATATTCCACAATTTGGAATTTCAAGTAATAACTCCTATCTTCATCCAATTGTGTCATAAGCTCAATTCACATGTATCTAACATTTCCCTCTTCTTGTTACATGTAAGAGATACCTAGGGGTCCTTCTTTTTGGTCTCAATTGACTTCAACACTTATTCAAGTTATGTATACACCTAAAGTCACAATTTTGGTCAAATTTGCATTTTTGCTCAAATTTTTCATAAATTCATATTTGTTTGACCAAAATACTCCAAATATATTCATCCCCTTTATTTTCCTTAATTAATTGAAATTAACTTCAATTAATTGGAAAATAATTAATTTTGTGCTAAATTAGAAAAATTACGATTTTGCCATTACCTTTTTAATCTAATTTCTTTTCTTATTTTTCTTTGGCCAATTTTCTTCTATTTTTGGAACAAATATTTTCTCTATTATTCCTCCATTTTTGGACCTTAATATTGGGATTTTTAAATTACCCAAATTAATCTCATAATTATTTTTGCCCAATTTCTCATGAAAATGAACATTTATACAATTCATAAATTCCAAATTAATGAATATTCACTATTTTTATTAAATTTCTCAAACATTTACAATATTTTTGGTGAATATAAATTTTGGGGTGTTACAAAAGACAAAATTCATGAGCTAGAAAAGAAGGCCACAGGAGATTGGTAGCTTCTATACTTGACTGATAAATTATAGAAAATGTCAAACGCGTAATAATAAAATATTCAAAAAGAATTTACCACTTTCTTTAGCCAAGAATCATGATTACAAGATTACAGACAGCAATTTATTAATGAAACCAACCATTAAACCAAATAGAAACAAGGACATTCGAAATGAGAGACATTAATCCAGCCATTTCTTTGATATAAAATACAAAGTTCTATTTGAAGAGGATATGGGCAGCAAGTGAAGTTATACTTCTCTTCAATTTTATGGCATTTTAACAATATAATTATACATCAAGAATAGAACTTGCCTAAGGCATGGCATTCTAATCGTTTTACGATATTGTGCTTAGAGGTCCAAGAATTTTCCCATTTACCAAAAATTTCCTACCTTCTAGTACAAGAGTATGCAATTAATTCATTTCATTTAACTATATCAACAAGATCATCCTATTATTTGCCAAGTGAAAAATTTTGGGAATTGTCAACATGACAATCTTTTAGTGTTCAGAAATTAACTGCCTGCTTATCGGAGGAAATGAAATACTATAATTATGGGTTCTGGCTCTCTTATTACAAAGCCTTCAGATTCCTACAGTTTTGATTTCTCATTTGGAATTGCAAAGAAGACCTCATCTTAATGGTTCTTGCACCCCACTCCCACTCACGTTCCTAGACAGAAGGAATCACTGTTCAAGCATACTAAAGCAGTAAAAACAGAATGCTTTACAATAGACAGACCACATTTCATTATCCATCAACTAATGCAGAATGGAATGAACCTGGGGATCTTTGGCATCATGATAAAAGGGAGACGCAGTATGAAAGACACCCTCACACCCCTCAACAACAGGGTCAAAGGAACCTTCATCCAGGAGATTTGCTTTAATCAAGTGCAATCTCTCCTTCGCACCATCAAGGTTGAGCAAATGGTCTACCTTTTGTGGATCATCTGCAGAGAGTTACAAACCAAAGTAAAATGGTCATTCAAAACCTTAATAATTAGCATTATGAGAAAGAACAATAAAAATTTTAATGACACAGAAACTTGGAAAGCATAAGCAAAATGGAATCTTCAGGAACCCATGTAAAGTAAATCCTTACCCTTGTGAGCATACGCTAATCCTTGCTAGCTAATTGCATAGATATTCAATTTCACAATCAAAAGAGTATGTTATACGAAAACAAGGATACGGCCACAGGTTTACTACAAACAAAAGTACAAAGCAAAAGGAAATATCAGAGCTATGGGTTCCCTTCACAGGACTGTATTTACTTCTTGGTAATTTAGCGATGATATGCTTGGCTGGAGGCAATTTTATCTTTTATGAACCATCGAAAGGCATGGTACTAAAGTCCAACGATGGAAAGATGAGATTCAACTCATATAAACTTAAAAGCTTGAAAGGACATGGCTCTCTATAGTTTCCTACCATCGTCCCTCCATAAATACCCCAACCGATCATCTTCAATTTTCAATTGCCATATAAAATCCCCCTCCCACAAAACCAGAAATATAAAAAATAAAACAAAACCTGGAGATGTCCATCTAGGCAATGCTAAATCCTAACCGAAAATATTGACAGAATGGAGCAAGGAAAGCGAATTCTTGACATTTCAGAGAGAAAGAAGCAAAGAATGTAGAAAGAGTATCACTCACTAGGGTCGCGAACAGTGGCCTTCACAGTGTAACCACGGTGAAGAAGAAGCTTGACGAGCCATGAAGCAATATAGCCAGAAGCACCAGTGACACACACGAGCTTCCCTGCGTTGATGCTCATTATCTCTCCCTCCCACTTTCCCCTTTTTGTTCTGCTGCTTATTTGTGGGAGTGTGCCAGGATTGGCGTGGCTCCATGCATATATATACCGCAGTGGCACACCGGCCCTGTCATTGCCACAAAAAATATAAATAAATCCAATAAAGTGGGTAGTTATGTACCAATAACCTTATTAACTTTTGAAATTTTACAATAAACCCCTGAACTCTTACATTTATGCAAGTAACCCTTATACGATTAATTTTTCACATCACTTATCTCTGCACACAGCTTATTAAAATTTCGGGAGCCACATCCACGCTAAAATAAATTTAAGATGTTTATAATTTCTTTTTCGCCACGTAAGACGTATATAATTGATGAATAATGGATAGTTGATAATGATTTGCAGACTTGAAAAATCAAGGAGGTTTATCACTTTATCATAAAGTTTTAAAGATTAATATACTTATTTAATTATAGATGAAAAAGAAAATATAGTGAATAGTTTAAGACCTTAAACCTCAAATTCCCAACTCTGGGGCCCGCAAAGGAGAAGACGGTGATCGGAATCGTTCTGGTAGCACCGCCGTCGCTGACGACATTCAAACCCATCTCTGCAATATCATCTGCATAATACTCAGTAAGCCGTTTCACTTTGACGAGTAGCTGTGCACGCGCCGAGAACGAACAGTAATTACAAGAATCTTCTTTCTTGGTGTACAAGTCATAGAATCCACATTCAATCTTAACGCTGTGATCACCGTCCCTGAAATTAGCCGCGTGGAGTAGTTCCTTCAGATCGTAAATCCACTCAAGGTACGTCACGGTGCCTCTCCAGGAGATCACTATGTCGCGGCGGCCCAGCCGGTCGATCTTGCCGGCGTCATTGACGACTACGACGTAGCCCATCCAGTTGGCGTGGGGGCTCGAGATGCTCCGGAGAGACGTTGATTTCTGGAAGAAGTTCGGTAAATTGATGTTGGAAGTGGTGTAGAGATAGCGAGTTATCGCGTAGCCCACGCCGGCCATGTCGAGCTTCTGGAAGAAATTGGAAGGGTGGTACTTGCAGGTGCCACAGTACTTAGAACGAGGATCAAAGTCGAAGGAATCGTAACAAGCCTGCGCGATTTCGCCGTAGCGAATGATTGCTCTGCGAAGATGAGGGTTCCTAGGATCTAACAATCCTTCCCAGTTATTACATCCTTGAATTTCTCTCCAGATTTCATGCAAGGGAGGTAATCCATCTCCTTCGAGTAGAAGAAGTTCGTCGTTGTCATCGTCGTGGTTGTGGTTGTGGTCTTGGTCATTCTTCTCTTGGTCTTGTTTTGGGATTAAGCTTGAGATTGAAAAAGAGCATTTGATTGCTGAAATTGATGATTCGTGTTTTAAGAGAAGAAAAAGACGTCTGGTTGGGTTTTTGAGAAAGATGCGGTTAGTGGAGTTTGATGAGGAAAGAGAAGAAGGAAGGAGGGTATGGGGGAAAACCAGAGATGATGATGATGAAGATGAAGAAGCCATAATGTGAAAGTGATGAGAAAGAGGGGAGACACACAGAAGCAACTAATAAAGAAAAAAGAGAGGAACTTTAAAGTGGAGGGGTCATTATGATGAAGAGATATGCGTGGAGGACATAATCTTGAGAGTGGTGAATGAAAATGATAAGCCTTGTGGACAATTTACTAGTGTATAGAGAGCTACGCCTCCATGTTGGGTCAAGATTGGGAGATAAGTGGATATTTTTGGAGGGCTTTCTTTTTATAATTTGATTTACATGAATATATATAAATAATATATACTCCCAAAACCTACTTATAATAAAAATCATTGACTTTTCTTACGAAAAGAAAAACAAATTAGATTATTACAATTCATACTTTATTCTTTTTAGATTTTAGTAAATGGTTAGTGATTTGAGAGTCAAACCGGATTAGACGGTCAAACTGTCCAGTAGCTAGACATGAAGATGCTCAAATTTCAAGTGAAAGTCATTTTGAAGATTGAGTTGTTTTGAATTGTTGATCAGCCATAATTGGACCAAAACCTACTTTTAGGCCGAGACATATTCCAGATATTCAATAATCGGTCGGCTTTTTAGAGATCTATGTGAGACATAGTAGTTATTTTTTAGCGTACAGATGAGACTCTAGCAAGAAATACGGTGCCTAAATAGAAGAAGAGGTGGGTATTGGATTTTGAAAAAAGAAAAAGACGGATGAAGAATACACACACAAAGACACACACACACACACACACACACACACACACACACACACACACACATAAAAACAAAAGCTATCCAACAATAAAAGTGTACGTGTTTGGTATGGCTTGTAGAACCTCAAAAGCTAAGTTGAGAAAATCCAGAGCTCATTGAAGCCTAAAATTTTGTTTAATTTGGGTTAGCATTGGAGTAAAAAAAAAAAAAAAAATTGTGCAAAAATTCAAGTTAAAGCCAAAGTTGATTTTTGGAGTGTATGGCTTTTAACTTTTGTTTATATTTGAAATATTTAAAATCATTTTTTTAGTTTATCATTGGGTTAAGATCCAATTTTATTATGAAAGTTTTCACAAAAGAGCAATATTGCCCTGAAAGGTTTTTTAAGAGCAATGTTGCTCTGAAAGTTTTCAAATCGTATAAATTTCGCCTGACTTTATCTATGTTAAGTTTAATCGTTAGTTGACTAAATATGTTGACTGGCAGTCCATGTGTCATTTGCATCAATTTTGTTTTTGTGTTTATATGCAAATTTACCCATGAACTACAAGAAGTTTTCACTTAGGTGCAATATTATTCTAAAAGTTTATAAATCTTAGCAATTTCACCCAAATTGTTATCAAAGTTAAGTTTACCTGTTACTTAATCAAATATGCTTATCTAGCATGTTCATTGTCATTCACTTCATTTTTTCCAAGTTAGAACTATAAATAAGGAAAAAAATTTTAAAAAAATGCATACTATTTGAATGATTTGAGAAAATCAAAGACGTGAAAACACCTTGTGTGATGAAAAGAAAATAGAAGAGGTAACTGCCTATCTCGGAATCGTTGAGGTACGACGGCAAAGGGTTTTTGGTGGCCTTATTCTCGGTTTACATATAGTAATTGAATACTTTTCTTCATTTACTATTTGGCAAACATGAGCTCTTCCTCCATATGTGGCTTCTTCTTCTTCAATGTCATTCACACTATGAGCTTGATATATTTGGTAAGCTGACTATTAAACTTAACCTATATAACGGTTAGGGCGACAATAATGCTACAATTTGGAAACTTCTAGGGTAATACTGAACCTAAAAAAACTTTTAAGGCAAGCTTTGCTTGAGTGAAAACTTTCGGGGCAATTCGTACCTTAACAGAAATGATGTGAATGACAAATGGACATGCCAGCTTAACATATTTTGTCAACTAACAATCAAATTTAACCTATATAATGATTAAGGAAAAATTTATATGATTTGAGATTTTTTTGGGTGACATTGCTCCTAAAAAAACTTTAAGAGGAAAATTGCTCTTTTATGACAACTTCTGTGACATAGTTGGACCTTAACCTTATATCATTTAAACACGTTATTGTCACCTCACTCTTTTTTATAAAAATGTATAAAAAATAATCATAAATTACTCACTTGCTTTATTCAAGGCATTATTCCAGTGATATATAATCTTTTTGCCAACAAAGAAATTGATAGTATTAAAAACATATACAGTTACATTGTCTCATAAGAAATACATAAGTAGAAGCAAACAACAGGGCAAACAGCAGAACAAAATAAACTCCAAACTTAACAAAAAAACTAGGCAAACAAACAATTACAAGTTCTTTAACACAGCGAGAATACAAGACCAGCTCAGAACTTCCTTCACCACCATGAGCCAAACAGGCCTGCAACCGTGACGGAGGTCGTAATGCCCACTTTATAGAGCAAGACCCGTCCAATGAAGTTTTGGCAATCCACTTGGCTACCAAATAGGATCCATGGGAACACATATACCAGGATGGTTCCTAATCAATTTCCTTGAGATAAGGAGATTCTCAAGGAGAGCAATACTCATCATAAAAACATAGAAAGCATAAACAATATGACAAAAAAGAAGAAAATCACAACTCCAACCCCAATAAGAACAGTGATGCCATACATGCTGAACAGGCTCATGTCTAGCCCAAAGATGAACAGCGTTAACAACCACACTGAACAGGCACATGGTTAGCCAATAATGAACAGCGTATACAAACATACTGAATAGGGCCAAGTTAATGATCCTCAACTGATTATCAATTAACCATACCTTGCAAGCTTGAACAGCAAAAAGATTCACCTCCCTTCTGCATACAGATGCCTCAATCCTCAAGAACCATGGCTTGCATCGTTGTCCCCTCCGAACTCCTTGGCTCCACTGCCTTTATTTTCCCCACCGTATCTGAACTGCCCCAATAGCCAACCACCAATTGGTCCCTCAACACCTTCCGAATCTAACCCATTCATCAATTAAGCGCTGAACCTTCGCTAGATGCTATGTCTGGAGACGTTTTGCCCTTAGAACTTGCCGGATCCTCTACTATTGATTGATTTCAAACCTGACCCCTCCGTTCCACTAGCGACGACCTTCGCAGCACCTCGAGCAGCACCGGCGACCCTGGAGGCACCCAACGGACATCACTATCCGAGGTCGTCTCCCCGATTTGAAGGCTCCAAGCCTTCGCACATCGACCATCGTAGTCTCCTTTCTCACCTTCGCTGACTATCATCGTCGCTTGCAGAGCAATCGAAGGCCACGAGTTAGGGGAGACGTCGGAGGGCTCTACCGGACGAGGACAAGTGACCGCCCACCATGCCAGAACCATTATCTTGACAGAGCAAGAGAAAACCCTAATACAGGAGAGCAAACCCCAGTTCGGGGACGGCTCGCATGTGCGAAACTGAATGTGACTCTCCAGTGATATATAATTGCATTGTACTAATATGCGTTAAATAAGACAAGTGAAACATCTCTTTTATTTGCTACACGCTTGGCTTTTGCTCCCTGTCCAACATGAATTTGTTTTTCCCAATATTTTTTAAAAATAATTGAGTAAGAATTTAAAAATAATAATAATAATTTTCCAGCAGTTTTGAGAAAATATAATATTTCATATTCAAATTACTTTTTAACAAATAAATACATTGTTCACATTTCTAATTTTTATAAATTAAAAAGAAAAGCGTTTCCCTACTTTAAAATTTGAAATGCTCAATATGATGTGAAAAACTTATATGCAAATTAATTCTTATTTCGTTGGAAAAAATTATTTTTAAATTCATAAAATAGATTGTTTATAAAGTCATTATTATCATCAGATAATTGAAAATTTATTCGTTCTTTTTATTTTCATATTTTTTTTATCGAAACATGTTCATGATACTTTTTCACATAAGTAATTAAGTATAGTATTTATATGTAATTAAGCTACATAAAAAATCATGAAATGAGATTAGTTAATTTTATTTATTTCAAATTTTTTTAAATTTTTAAATTTTATTTTTTATACATTTATTATTTTATATATGCAAATATTATTATAATTTATTTAATTATTACGTCACCTATTCAACTATCTGTGATTGTCTAACCGGGTGTTTTATTTCGCTGAGATTGTCTAATCCGTTAAACAATGAAAATTGTGATTTTGTTTATCTTCTCGGTTTATGTGATTTGGCTTATAAAAAATTGGTTGGAATTGATTAAAAACATGAACACAATAAAAATCTTAAAAGTTTATAAACTTTTATCACTTTTTAAGTTGGAAATTAAATTTTCTAAACCACCCACTTGTACAAAAAGCTCACAGGCTAGAAGAATATATTACCTCTTTAATATAACACCCACTTTGTAATTCAATTTTTTCATCAAAGTGTGTGTTATAATAATGACTGCATGGAATAATTTTTTTGCCGCGTGGTTAGAAGAATACAATAATATAATAGGATTATGATTAACTTTTCTTCTAAAATCATTCTCCCTTCGTTGGTAATTAAAAGACAACATTTTGTAACTAAGGTGATAGCTTGATAATTTTGTTATTATATTGTTGGTTAATTTTAAGAATCGTTATAGATTTTTCAGGATTTTTATATTTTTTTAATAAATTAATTTATATTTTATTTTTCATTATTTTTAATTTTAAAATTAAATAAAGTATAATAATTAAACTATTTTCGATGAAAATGTTTCATTAATAAACTATTTGTGTTTAAGAAATAGTGTTCATCGATAGTTAGCTTTATTAGTTGATGGATCATATTTCTGATTGATTGGCTGTTTTACCCAAAAGCTTCCTATGTTCGAGTGAAATAATTGAGATAAAAATATTCCATTCTTTTATAAATACTAGTATTAACCCATAATTTTGTTTTTTTTATAAATTACTCGTTTTAATCATATATGCATATCGTCATCATTTAAGTGGCAATATTTTCCAAGTTTCCATGTAGTTTCTTTTCTTTTTTTTTTTTTTGAAAATTTAACAGACAATTTTTAAAAGAAACGAGTTATATAAAAACAGTTTAAATTTACAGAGGTTTCACGGGACTAACGCAAGAAATGCTAGATAAATTGTATGTCCAGTCAACCATACATAATAGAAAGTAAAACCACCGACAAAACAAATGAAACCCCGTTATGGAAGAGGCATATATATAGTCAAGTCAACCAAAAAATAAAAAATGAAAAGGCCGTGCATGTTTTTCACATTTCGTCATCTTTTGAGAAATTACTCTAGGGGAGCTTATAGTTTTTGCTAAATTTTAACTTATATCCCTATAATTTTTTCTTTTCATGAAGTTTTTATAGTTTTATATTATGTTTAATCCCGTCCCTATAACTTTTTTCCATTTATTTGGTCTTTATATGATTTCTCTTCATTTTTAATATTGTTTTTGTAGTTTCAAATGACTAATAAAAATAAAAAATTACAAAGACATGATTAAACATAGGGTGAAACAATAAGTATTTGATAAAGAAAAACTACAAGAACTCAATTAAAAATCAGGTAAAGTAAAAGTATAAGAACCGGACAAACGAAGAAAACTACAGAGAACTAATTAATGGGAACCTGGGCATGAGCCTGTATATGGGCTTTTTTTAGGTAAAATCATGAGCCTTCAAAAGGCCTGAAGCCTTTTTAAAAGCCTACTTAAAACGTATGCCTTTAAATAGGCTTAAAGCATATGCCTCTAAGTTCATATATAATCCCTTAGCCTATTTAAAAGCTTACGTTAGTCTTAGAAATTTAGGATCTACTACTACAGAATTGCGTATATTGACACTCTATACTTAACGGTTTTCATGAAATTGTTAAATATAAATAGGCAGAATTATGCAAAAGAAAAATATAATGGTTATTTAAAACAACTATTAAGTATATGAGACAATATTAAACGGTTTTATATGACCACTGTGATATATAAGTTTGGTTTTTTTGAAAAATGATCGCATTGTTTACTTGATGGTTGTATCTAAAAAACTGTTATATATATTTTATCAATATATAATGGTTGTTTATCAAAACACCGTGAAAGTTATATATTTGGTGATTTTTCAAAATAAACCGTCAAATATATGGCTTTAAAATCTCTTTCTGAACTCTATTATCATGATTTAAAAATTCTTACCATTTCTCCGCACTCTAGTTGAACAGCTCCAACCACTCTTTTTTGGCATCCCCACTATTATTTCCATCTCTATTGTTGCTGAAATCATGATTCTCCTCCTTCCTGTGTCTGAGGCTGTATGTGAAGGCTTTTGTGGCTTGTTCTGGGTTCGGTGTTCTTTGAAGCTCTGCAAGTTTTGTGTGATCTGCATAAAGGTTAGAAATTTCTCTGGAAATCCAAAGGCATTTCCATTTCTCTGTTGCTATTTTTTAGTACAAGGCATTTACATTTCCATTTCTAGACTGGTCATCTTTTAATCTATGCTACTACTTGATTCTTGCAGAGGAGCCTAGCAAAGAAGAGCGTAAGGCGGTGTATCTTTGGTGCATTCTTGCAGCGTTGCATTTCTTGCCAAAAATCTAAAGGTATTTCCATTCTCTGCTGCTATCATCTAAATATATATGAATTTGAGTTTATGAAGCTGGAGTGGATTTAGGAATATTTTCCTGAAATTGCATTTCTCATGTCTTTTCTATAGTTTCATGCTTCCTTTCATACGCTGCTACTTATAGTTCTATATGGTTGGATCCTTGCACGTGTGTTTGAAATTTATAGTGTTGAACTTGAGAGCTCCTTGGTTGATTCCCATACACATTGTGATACTTACTGCAAATTGTCTAGGCTTGTGTGAAGACAAGTTTGGGATTGTTGCTGTCAATTGGACTTTTAGCTCTTCATATTGCTCTCATTAGAACTGAAATTTTTAAACTTGTTGCTACTATTGTGAGCTATGAATTCTTGAGAAAAATGAGGTTTTAATTGAATTCATGACATGTTTTTCTAGAAATTTTCCTTGTTGTTTTGGATTGTTACTGTCAACTGGTTTTTTAGTTCTTCATATTGTTGTCATTGACTTTACGTGCATAAATTGATTAATTGAGCAACTGGTTAAGAGTTACAAGGGTTTTCTATTTCTTCTATTTGTTACAGGTTAATATGTTGGCATCCTTTGGTGGATCAAGTACTGAGGGCCATAAACCCTCTGCCAACCCCTTTAGTTCGCAGCAGGATGATAACGCGCTACTTATAGAATAAGAGGAAAGAGCACTGAGGAAGGGCCTTATTGTGATGAAGGAGGTTCAGAAAGCAAAGAGAGGGGAGGAAACTTAATGTGAGATGGAACAAGAAAGGGCAAGTTGTGAAATTTGACAAGTTCATTAGCTACCTAGGGTATGCGACAAAAACCAACATGCCTATCACTTTGAACAACTAAAAGAAGGCAACCGAGTCATTGAGGAAGGTTGTCTGGGATGAAGTATTGGTAAGACATGATGCTACATAGTTAATAATATCTTGTTAATTGGTATACCTACACTAACAATGATTTGTGTGTTTTGTATTCTAGATTCCACATAGATGAGGATAAGAAGGATTTTTTGCTCGGGAAGGCTGGCAGGATTATGCACTTTTTCCAAGAGTTTGTGATGAAGAAATATTTTTGGAAACCGACTCTGTAGATGAGTCGGTGGTTTCGTCACTGTTAAAGGAAGTTGTCAAACAACTCGAATGTCCGGCTTTTGTACGGTCATGATGCTCTCCAACTTTCAAGGTAAATTAAATTTACCAGAATAAAAATTTAATGGTACTTCTATATTAATGTAATGTGTAACTTTAACATCTTTGTCATTTTTGTCCACAGGCTTTAAGCGTGGCAAATCTTGAGAGGGTGAAGAGCAATGAATACCCTACTATAGAGGCCGCAAGGAGTATACGAACATTGAGCAGTAGTTGATATAGAAGTAGGGGTCAGGATCGGATGTGACTATCAATCATAAAGTGTTGTGGGCCACTGCAAGGCAAAACAAAGAGGGTAACATTGACAATCCTCACGTCTAGGAGGTTGTCTCAAGAATGGTAAGTACTGATGATTTTGATTCAATTATAATTGATCTTTTCATATAAAAAGGTATTTAACCTTTTATTTTCCTACAAGAGACCTTAAGTCAAGAATTAGAACAACACGACCTTCCTACAGACAAGGATGTCTTGCAAAAGGTTATGGGTCCCAACCACGATGGTCTTTTGAAGGGTGTCGGCTATGGAATCAGAAAAAAGAATACTTTGGGAAGAAAAAGAGGTCAACAAGGGTGTCTAATAAGAAGTTTCATCAGTATATAGAGATGAATGAGATGCTGAAGCAGCAAGTTGAAGCATAACAAGCTGTTATTCATTAGTTAATAAGCGAGACACCACAGGGAAGAACTAGGGAATGGGTCACACCCCAAGTGCCAAAGATAGTTGCATTTTCCCATCTCATACTCTACCTGAGTTAGTATGACTAATGTTGAAAGCTTATTCTTTATTTATTTTTTCTTTAAACTAATTGTATTTTTTCTTTGTTTAGGGCTAAGCGGAGGTTGAGTGTGTAGCAAATAGCCCCAAGCGACATACGGTTGCTATGGGCCGCATGTACAACTTACAAGGGGAGAACACGATTCATAACTCATGTAATATCCCAAAATTTAATAAAAGGCTTATTTTCTCAAAAAAAAATTTAAGGAATGATAATTAGATAATAAGTCAAATTATAGAACTTATGAAATTTAAGGAATCTTAAATTAGACAAAGAGAAAAATTAGGGCCTAGTGTGTGTAATTAATAGGATAAAAATATACCTATATATATATATATTAAAGCATATTGACACACACACACATCCTACATCTTCACCTTTATTTTGGAGCACCGAAAGTTAACACCTCCACTCGTCTCTCATCATTAGCTAGACACATGTTATACACACATGATTGAATTATATTTTTACATGATTTTTCATGATTAATTTGGGATTTTTAATGCATTTTCTAGAGCATTATTGCAAGATTAAGCATTAATTTTAGTTAGGGACAATTGTATTGAATTAATTTTAATTAGAGGCAAAATGGTCATAATTTGTTAATTATTTTGTGCAATTGTTTCTTGGACTTTTAATGCTATTTGTGCTTAATTTTGTATTGAAGGTGTTTTGGAAGAAAATTAGAGATTTTGTCTGAACTAATATTTTTCTAAGACTGGGAAATATTACAGAAAAGGGCCCAATAATTTCTGGAAATTACAAGTGGATGAAGAAAAGGGGCAAGAAAAGTTACAGATAAATACCCAGAAATTTCAGAAATTGCTTATGACCCACAAACATTTCAAAACTATGCACTTTAGTCCCTAAAGAAAGCTTTGTAACTTTTCACTTTAGTCCCTAGTCAAAATGCTAAACTTTTCTTCTTCAGACAGACCCGATATTGAGACAGAACAGAGCTGAAAGGGGAGCATGGGGGTGCCGGTGAGTGAGACTAGAGAACGAGAGCTTGAGAGGAGAGGGAAAGAGACGGAGAGACACCACCACAGTCAAGGACCTCCCTCCTCTCTACATTTCCATTGCCGGCAACCTGAAACACAATGAACACTGCACATTTTTTTGAGACACTAGAAGCTCGTGATCGATTTCAAAAATCTCAGAATCCAATTGAAACACTAATCCTTCCTTCGTTTTCCGCCAAGCCGTGACTTGAACAGTTGGTACATAGGGCTTGAAGGTTGAACGGAGAAGAGAGACCACACAGCCTGGATCGTCGAAGACCACATTTTGGTTTTTTGTAGGAGAAGCTTCAACTTCGTCTCTTCCCTACACCTCATGATTCTCACCACTAAACTAAATCACACCACTACTTTTAATTCCTCTAGATTCCATTACATTCCTTCACTTCCTAAATCCAAATCGGACTTTCATGAGTTTTTAGGCCAAATTTCTAGATTCCGGCGAGCTCATGAATTTTTCGGCTAGTGCTCAGATTACAAGCTAAAATTATTTTGAGGCAATGAGAGGATGATTCCTTTGCTTCTTGGTGATGATGATTTGTTCTTGAGCTTAATGGACTACAAAAGGGAGTTTTTTTTTATCATTCCATTAGTCTAGAATTATATATTTAAATTGCTTAGCTTTAGGAATTATTGTATATGATTTTGGAACTGAGATTGATGTTAATTGTCTATATTGGTCTGATATTTGTGATTGGATTGGATTTTTATAGCTTGTGGGATTTATATATATGCATTTCCTTATTGATTCAAAGATATTGTGCTTTCTACGTGTTATTGTTAGATTATATAACTGAATTGGATCAATTGAGTGTTGTATTATCACATTCATATCAAGAGGAAGCAAGTTATATTTATCCATTCAATTGCACATTAAGTGGTTTTTAACAATATCTCAAGAGGTAGTAGTTAGCTATATTTGTAGGAGTTACTTTTAATTGGGATTATTAAATTCAAATGTTATTTTGAGGTTGTTCTTAAGACTTAATAAATTGTTAACTCTCATAATCTTTTTTAAAAAGGATACACATTTGCTTCATTACCAAAAGCATTCTTAATTCATATTTTCTACTCCATACCATTCTATTCACTCATTCTCCATTTTTATAAAAAAACCAAAAATAGTAATTTAGCTTTTAATTAAATTTTGCATTTATCTATTCAAAAAAAAAAACCAAAATCTAATTCCCCTTATTTTATTGCATTTGTATGACATTTAGATTACTTAGGATTCAATAAAAGACTCCTCGAGAAGAGAGAACGATCCTAGGTTTGTCTATACACAATCCTTGATTAATTTTTTATTATGGACCCCAAGGCTAATGAAAGAGACAAAAGGTCCGCTAATCAAATGGCGCCGTTGCCGGGGAGCTAAGTAATTGGCTCCCTAGGTAATCTAATTGTCAAATTCACTTTTAACAAGGGGTCACTTTGGTGAAGCTTGTTAGTTTTGCATTTTTGTTTCTTTGCATATAGTTTAGAAATTTTGCATTTAGGTAGCTTGCATAGTATTCATTGCATTGTTTTTACTTGGTAGCTTCTGTGTGGTGTTGTTACATTAAATTTGATAAGATTTTGAAATTACTTGTTTGAATTCACCATGTCTCCAAATTAAGTCATATCATACTTGCAAATTTTGTCATTTTGAAATTCTTTTTCCCCTTTTTCACTTTCATTTGTATTTTTGTAGAGCTTTTTTTCTTAGTTTTTAATAGTTTATAGTTATTAGTCATCTTGTATTTCATTGGGAAGTTATTAAATTGAGTTTCTTATGGCTCGGTTTAATGGTTGTCCATATTTACCTCTAAATTCTCATTCTTCCACAGGCAATTACACTAATATCTCTCAAGAATCTCAATCGGTGCAACAACAACTAGAGCTCATCTTAGCCCGATTGGAGAATCCAAAAAGAGGTTAGGATTATCAAGGAAATTCAATGTGGGAGAAGTTATTTTAAAAGACCAATTCATGCGTCTCATCAAAGATGAGAACTTCTCCTTCAAATACTCAAGATTCTTTAACATAGTTGTCTCTTTCCTCACTTGTTTTCTTCCTAAATTCTTATAATTCTTTGGGTTTCATTGTTTTATGAGGAAGATGAGTGTGGAGGAGGGACACAATCTAGTAGAAAAAGGTAAAATTGTGTAGTTTAGTGAGTCCAATAATAACCCCCTTTGTATGCTTTGCACACTTACACCTACATCTTCATGATTCACGTAGCAACACTCATCTCACTTTCTTCAACCATATAACCCCACACTTCATGCACTCCCTCACTCTCTGTTGCTTCAAGTCAGCAAAGAAGAGAGAGCTTTAGAAAGAGAGAACATAGAGTTGAGAAAGGGAGAGAGATGTGAATGAAGGAGGTGAATAGAGGAAGAAAATGATCGAAGAAGAGGAAGAAGGAAGTGTTAAACCTTACATGCAACACCATAAACATGTATAGGTGAGTCTCCTACACATTTATCTTTGTTTTCCCATTGGATTTGAGGCTGTTTTCTGGGTTGTTTCATTGCTGGAATTGAGAAACGTCACCAAAACATTCTGCAACCAAAAACTGTAAAACCAGTTATTGTGTTACCATTTTGGGGCAAAGTTTGGGGTTATTTGGTTCTGAAATTTGCTCATTAACCTCAGTACAAATGTTTAGGAGAGTATAGAGTTAAAATTTGTGAGGTTTGGACTATAAATTCATGGTTACATAATAGTTTTCTTCACTTTGTTTTGTTGTCTGAAAAATAAAGTGCATACCTGAAACTTTCAAAAAGCTTAAACAGAGGCTATAAATGGATTTTTCGAATGGGTCTTTTTGTATAGATATTTCAGGATGTGTAGTTGATGATAGAATCAAGAAAAGTATAATTTGGAGTGAAAATGAATGAGTTCTTGATTTTTGAAGTCAGACTGTCAAAACAAATATTATTGGAAGACAGTTAGGTTCATGTTGCATTTTGACCTTACATGAAAATACATTTAAAGAGTTTCATTTAAGCTTTAGAATCAGTCGATTTGGAATTTTCTAGAGTTATAGAATTTCAAAGTTGACTGAAAATCTGTCAATTTCTAGAAAATTGTGAAACCGTGATTTGGTAGTGATTTTGCAAAACCCGAGGTCAAAAATGGATTCCATAGGTGAAAATATGTCTGAATAACCTGGGTTAAAATTTTTGGAAAAATACCATTGGACTGGGTCTGGTTGGGCCGAGACCGGGTCCCTAGGGACATTTTGATAATTTTTCAATATACACTAATATATAACCACAAAAAACACTATGGAAGTCTCTAAGATGGTACATGAATGAGTTTTAACCTAATTCTTGTACATTTGCATTTTTAAGACCCGATTGGTAGCCCGAGACGTTGCACATAGTTCGAGGAACTATTATCAAGTAGCAAAGAGACAAAAGGTAGTAACACTTTCTTTCATATACTATGTAATAATTTGTATACTTTGTGTATGCCATCTTTTTTAACATGACAGTGCTTAGGGCATACGACTTAGCTTTGATCAGGGATCCAGCGATAGTACACGCGGATAAGCCAGGGTCTAAACATGTCGTTGCACTACTACAAAAAGGTTGAAAGGTTGCACACATTTTGTGGCCCTTCTTTAAAGAAGTGACACAGCTGCCTTTTTTATTTTTTTCTTTTTCTATATTTATAATTTAATTTTGGGTACCAGCTGTGGCGCCTAGTAAGATAGGCACCACAATTGGGATGGCCAAGTATGCAGGCGCCACACTTAGTCCTATAAACGCAACTGTGGCGCCTGGCGGGGCCAGGCCCCATAGCTGCTGTGGCACCATGTGTGGGCCTTGCCTAGGCAGGAGCCACACATGGCCCTGCATTAAGGCAAGTGTGGCGTCTGCCTTTAAAATATATATTTTTTCAATAAAATATGATAGTGTAATCCTCCCAGCCAATAGGAACTCCCCCCGCCCTATCCTTATCTTCTAATTTCAATTCCCGCGTATGTTCTTCCTCATTATTCCTTCTCTTTTGACTACAATTATTCAACAACTCCCTTTCCCTTTCTATCTTCATCCGTCGCCCCCCTCCATCCATTTCCTATCTTCACACTAAAAAACACACCCACACGCTCACACGTCTTCATCAGCGAATCTATGCTTTGTTTTAATTTGTTCCAACTACCATCCATCCCCACTCCTGTCGGCCCTTGGCTCGACTTAGTACTGTCTTCCATCCACTTTTGGTCCCCACTACATCCACTTGGTCCCAGCTACTCAAATTTCCTCCTCCTCCTCACTCAAGATTGCGTCACCAACGGGCAACGTGGTCCCCCACTGCACTGCACTGATCAATTAAGTTGTAAGTTCAACGTGCTTCCTTTGTTTTTCAGGTTGTAGCATATTTTTGTTATCACACGCACGTGTGTATATATAAATATGTTGATTATATATTAAAATAAAAAACTACTAATGTTTAGCTATCCACCACACATCTCTTTAGAAAGTTTGATTCAATTCCTATATGGCCCTCTGTGTAGTTTTTTTTTGCCAACCTCTCCGCACAGAGAATGGAATGCTAGACGATAAAGTTCATACACTTAAGACCCAGACAATAGAAAGAAAAGCTCACTGATATAGTTAGTAATTCCAATGTGTTTTCTATTTGCAAAATTCATTTTTGAGCAAAAGCCTTCCCACCTAAAGGACAACCCTATTTCCAGGAGCATACTCTCTCGCCAGTTAATTAGCGACTTGCAATACAACTGCCATATGTCAACACCCATAACTGCCACGATAGCTGTTCATAATATATCATTACCCTAAATCTCCCATCCAAAAGAAAACAACAAAAACTGTGAAGTGAGGAGAAATAGGAATAATACTTTATAAACAGATAACTAAATGTGAAGTGCTGACCAATCAACTTAAGTTTCAGGCCTATTCGTTTGGTTTTATTTTTTCATCTATATCTGCATCTATCTATATATATAGTTAGAGGAGTATATAGACAATTATATCTCATATGCTAAAGTGGAAAAAATGTTATTCCTGTCCACTCATGTCTCTAAGTGCTGTTGATGCTTGCTTGCGTGCTATGAAAATTGTTGGTGGGCCTATATAAGAGCGCCACACGTGATTATATATATAGTATATTATTGTCTATTAGTGTTTTCTAATGATTATATATATGTTCTTTATGTCCTAGAATAGAAAAAAAAAATTGAATATTTATTTGAAATTCTATATTCTTTTCTATATTCATAGGAATTATGTTATCAATAGCTAAGAATAAAGAGTTAATAACTAAGATCTCAGTATTAAATTCCTATGCATGCACAATTTCTATCTGTTTATGTGCGCCCGCTTAGCTCAGAGGTTATAAATAATCATTCTATTTATATATTATATATATTATTTATATTTATTAATATATAATTAGTATATATATTATTTATTAATATTAATTCATTTTATTAATCAAATTTTATATTAATAAAATGAAAAGAATATTCAATATCAATATATTTAAATATATTCCAATTTTGAATTCTATTCATTTTCTAAATTTTAGATTCATATTATTACTTTACTATATAACTATATATTTTGATTTCTTTACTATATATTTCTATTTCAATATTGATATTTATTTAGAATTTAGATTAATTTAATATTGAATTCTAAATTCTAATAATAATAATTCAATTCAATATTAAAATATTCTAAAATATTAGAATATAAAATCAAAAATATTAAAATATTAGAATATAGGAATTCCTATTATTGTCGATTAGTGTTTTCTAATGATTATATATTATTGTCGATTTATGTTTAACTAATCCATAACACGTGATTATATATATATAGCATAAACAATTCCTATTTGTTTGATTTAATTAATTAGTTGATCAATCGATCTTTTTTTATTTTTTGGTGATAATCAATCATCATTTCAAAAATACAATTGATGTCTAAATTTATTTTAAATTTTTAACGTACCCTTAATTTAATTAATTAAAGTTCGCTGATTAGTGTCTCTCACTTTTTTTTTTAAGTAATTAAGCTAGTAAAAAATAAATTTTTTTTATGTTCTCAACATTTATATATGCTTTCCTTTTTGTTTTATTTTATTTTCTTCCTTTTTTTTTTTGAATCATATTTTTTGATTTAAGCTAATTAATCATATTTTATTTTGTTATTATTGATGTTTTGTACACATTATTATTAATAAAAAATTTACAACCACTAATATTTTATTGACTTTTTTTATGTGTAATTTTTGTTTGTAGTTTCAACTCATCAGTCTATTGAAGCTTCTATTTAAGATATGTTTTTGAAATTTTGAGCTTACAAATGTGATTTTAGTTGAATTTAATAATAGTACTAGTTATTTATAATTTGTAGGTGTTCTAATGATTGTTATGGATTAGTTGCATAAGTAAAATAATTATTTATATATTCTTAACACTTGTATTTTATTTGTTGACTTGTAATGTTTTCTAATTTACCTATGATATGTTGTGACAAATATGGTTTCTTTCGTTATGTTGAAGATTTCATGTTGGGAATTTATTTTAAAATTGGTAAGAGAATATAAAAGTAATTAGTTAATGCAATAGTCATACAACTAACCACGTACTTTTTTAAAAAAATAGATTGAAGGCATAGATGGATCGTAAATGGATGTCATATAATCGGTGTTCAAGGGAATATATAGATGGGGTGAAAGATTTTATTACATTTGCAATTTAGCACACAAAAGATCCTGACAAAATCTTGTGTCCTTGCTTATCTTGTTGTTTTGGAAAGCGGATTAGTCCACTTGATTTACTAGATCATTTAGTGTGTTACGGTATTGATCAAACATATATACGATGGACAAGGCATGGTGAGATGAACGATGCATGTAGGATCAGGTGTATACCACGAGTGGTGCTTCAGATGAATTTGATCAAAGCCTGTTTGATGAAGATGATGGCCTTGAAGAAATGCTAAATGTGGTTGAAGGGGTGCATCATAACTGCCCCAACGAATTTGAGAAGTTGAAAGGTGATGCAGAGAAACCATTATATGCCGGGAGGACTAAATACACAAGATTGCTAGCAGTGTTGAAGTTGTACAACTTTAAAGCTCGCTACGGATTAAGTGATTCGGGTTTCACCGCATTGCTTGAACTGTTGCAAGATATGCTTCTAGAAAAAAATGTACTTCCTACCAAGACATACGAGGCAAAGCGAATTCTTTGCTCTACAACTGGTATGGGATATGAGGAGATACATGCATGTCCTAACGATTACGTATTATTTCAAAATCAGTATGCAACGTTGGAGAAGTGTCCTAAATGCAATGCATCTCACTATAGGAAGAAGAAAGGAAAGAGCCTTTGAAGGTCCTATGGTATTTTCCCATTATTCCGAGATTCAAGCGACTGTACAGTAATGCAGAGACTGCTAAGCACTTGACATGGCATACAGATGAAAGGATTAAAGACACGAAGCTTAGGCACCCTGCAGATGCTCCTCAATGGAAAAAAATTGATCATGAGTACCCTGACTTTATGGATGAAGCAAGGAACCTTCGCCTTGCACTGTCAACTGATGGAATTAATCCGCACGGTGTTCAGAGTAGTACACATAGCACATGGCTAGTGATATTGATGATTTATAACCTTCCTCCACACTTGATCATGAAACGTAAGTTTATGATGTTGTCCATGTTAATTTCTGGGCCAAGGCAACCTGGGAATGATATAGATGTATACTTGGCACCTTTAGTTGATGACTTGAAGCTGCTTTAGGAAGAAGGGGTCAATGTGTATGATGGGTATAGGGAAGAAAGTTTCACTTTGAAAGCCATGTTGTTTGGCACAATTAATGATTTCCCTGCTTATGGTAATTTGTCAGGATACAGTGTCAAAGGATATGGTGCATGCCCTATATGTGAAGATGACACTCATTCAGTGCGACTTCATCATTTTAAGAAAAATGTTTACATGGGGCATCGAAGATTCTTACCATCACAACATCATTGGAGGAAGTGGAAAAATCCTTTTAATGGTGACTGAGAAGAAGGTAGCCCACCAAAGATGTTGACCGGTGCCCAAGTGTATTCAAAGGTAAAAGACTTGGATAACAATTTTGGCAAGCCTTTTGCAAAACAAATTGAGACAAGTGGTTGGAAGAAAAAGTCTATTTTCTTTGAACTTCCATATTGGAAGTCTTTATATGTGAGACATTTTATTGATGTGATGCACATAGAAAAAAATATTTGTGATAGTCTAATTGGCACGTTGCTCAATATCCAAGGAAAAAGCAAGGATAGTGTCAATTCAAGGTTGGATTTGGTAAACTTGGGAATTAGAGAAGAGTTGGCACCGATTGATCAAGGGCATCGTACCTACCTACAGCCAGCGGCATACACTCTGTCGATGAAAGAGAAGAAATTGTTTTGTGAGTTTCTGCAAGGAATTAAAGTTCCTGAGGGCTACTCTTCAAATATAAAGAACCTTGTATTAGTGAAAGAGTTGAAGTTAAAGAACCTCAAGTCTCATGATTGTCATGTGCTCATGCAGAATTTCCTACCAGTTGGTATACGATCCATTTTACCCAAAATTTAAGAAATAAAATCACTAAACTTTGCGTGTTTTTCAAGTTGATTTGCAGTAAAGTGGTAGATTCAACTAAGTTACAAGATTTGCAAAGGCTGATTGTATGTACTATGTGTAAACTTGAAATGTATTTTCCACCTTCTTTTTTTGACATTATGGTACATCTAACCGTACACTTGGTCAAAGAGATTCAATTGTGTGGTCCAGTGTACTTGAGATGGATGTACCCGAATAAGCGATTCATGAAAATATTAACAGGGTACGTGAAAAATAGATATCGCCCAGAGGGTTGTATCGCTGAAAGGTATATGGTTGAAGAAGCAAGTGATTTCTGTGCTGATTTTCTATCAAATGTTGACCCTGTAGGGATCCCCAAGTCCCGTCATAATGGGCGAAGATCAGGGAAAGGACAACTGGGAGGGATGTAATAACAATATCGGCGATTGAACGGGAGCAAGCCGACTTGTATGTGCTACATAACACTGATGACGTCGAACCGTATGTAGAAGAACACAAGGATGCTCTTTGATTGGTACATGGTGATAGGAATGAAAATTTGTTAACAAAAGAACACAATAAACAATTTTCAAGCTGGTTGAAAAATCGCATTAATGATGAGATGGAGAAGAATCCTGATTCAGTTTCTGAAAAATTAAAGTGGTTGTCGAAGGGACCGAGCTTAAATGTATTATCTTACAATGGTTATGCAATCAACGGTTACACATTCTATACACAAGATCATGATACACAGAGCACGATGCAAAATAGTGGGGTAACACTTGTTGCTGATTCTTGGCATAGATCCAGTGCTAAAGACATACACCCTATCTATGCATCAATGTCATACTTTGGTGTCATTGAACGCATATGGGAGTTAGATTACTCTATGTTCAGGGTCCCTGTCTTCAAATGTAAGTGGGTTAACAATAACAGTGGATTGAGGATAGATGACTTAGGCTTTGTTCAAGTGGATCTTTCTAAAGTTTCATATGAAGTTGATCCTTTTATTTTAGGAGCACAAGCAGAACAAGCATTTTTCATTCCGGATCCTGCTAGAAAGAATTGGTCTATTGTACTCCCATCCAACAAGAATTGTCAAGAACAAGTTGATCCTGAAAGTAATGAAAACTTGAACGTCAGTGATGACGATCCTTCTTTTGAAAATTTGTGGTCAGTAGAGATTGATATAGATGGAGATGCAAATGAAGATGAAGATCGAGATGAAGAAGGACCCGTATACGTGAGACATGATCATGAAGAGGGAACTTGGGTCAAGAGAAACACAATTCTCAATCCAACATGAATTCTAAAGAATAAAATTTTAAATCAAACCAGAAAAAGGAAAAGATAATAAGTGCCTTGACTTGCTTACTTGTACGTACGTTTTTATAAATTTCAAAATAATTTTCTTTGGTTGATATGGTTGACATTAAACACTGATGTTTTATTTTGGTGTATTTCACTTTCAGAAGTATGGACTCACCACACAATGAAACTGCTGATGGTGTTCCTCAGCATATTGGTAGACAAAGATTTGAGGCGAATGTACGACGTGGCAGGACAGTTATGGCGAGATTGATCAAATTGAGAAGTAGTGGAATCAAGTTACATCTGGAGTGGAATGAATATGGAAATCCATTCGGCGAGAACGATAAGTCATTAAATAACTTGATTGGGACTACAGTTCGAGACAGAGTCCCTATTACAGTTCAAAACTGGAAAATGGTCAAAAAAGATTATGAGGATGAGATATGGGGTGAAGTTCAGGTAACATATTAATTATATCATTGTTTGGTTTGCTATGTTTGACTTAATCTCAATCTTACATATTATATATGTTTCTTTTGTTACAGAGCATTTTTATTATTGATGATGATCGGAAGAACTAAGTGCTAAGAAAAGCAGGAAAACTTATGAGAAAGTTTCGATCTGATCTTTTCAAATACTACTTGAGGGATGATGATGACAATATCATTGATACACCGCCTTATCCATTGTACGAAGGAATCATCACTCAAGAAATGTAGGATGAGTTTATCAAAACACATACAACTTAGGAATTTCTGGTAATATAATTTGTTTTTACTTTCCCTATTACTTATAATGTACGTATTTGTAATTAACATTTGTACATTGATATGAATCATTTTGATCTAAACAGGAGTTGAGAGAGAAAAATCGCGCTAACGTGCTCAATATGCCATACCGGTACACACAAGGACCTGTTTCATATGCATAGTTAGAAAGGAAAATGGTACGAACTAATTATTATTTCATTTGTAGATAAATTGTTTGAATATCATTTAACTTTAACTAAATTTATCGTGTAGATGGAAGAATCAGGTTCAGGTATTACACAGGTTCCATGACATGATTTGTGGATAGCCGGTGTGACAAATAAGAAAGGTGAAATTCATAGTGAGGAAGTAAGAAGAGTAGCTGAATATTGTGTAAGTATTGGATTATGTGTACAATAAATAATTGGCTTTACTTAAATGAACTTGATTTATAATAACTAATATTGTTGTAATTCTTTTTGTGATAGTGCAAGTGTCACAGGAGGATCCTGTGTTGGCGAGCTATGTTGGTCGGGACAATTTGTTTCTGACATACTTCAGACGTCAGAAGCACCATAGTAGAGGTGACGTTTCCCAGCTGCGTGACGAGATGACTAGTTTCAAGAGTCAAATTCAAGAACTTCAAGAACAAATGCGCCATAAGGAACAACGAGAAGAACAATTCTTAGAACAAATGCGTTTGTTGAAAGAACAAATTGTGTTGTCAACAACACAAATACAACAGTTTGTGCAATGTAGGCCAACACAAAATGTTCCCTTCTGTGATAGTCCAAGTGTCAGAGATAGTTGCACTTCCATACCTAAAGTCCCTTTTCCTTAGGTAATTAATTTCTTCTATACTTACCTTTATGTGATATTATAATTTAGCGAACTATGACATATTAAGTTTTTTTTCTATAGGGTGAATTCCAATGTAAGTTATATGTCGAGCAAGCTCCCAAGAACGCGGTTGCAATAGGTGTTGCCTACAACACTGATAACGACATACTACACAATTCACCGCTGCCTGACAACACACTCCAAGTGAGGGTTGACGTCTGCACTAATGAAGACGCCCTCTTACCGATCCCGTCTCGGGATGAGCAAATAATGGTCAGAGGTGTTGTAGGTGGCTATGTTGCTTGCCAATAGGTCTTATAGAGCCATATGAAAAGGTCGTTCATTTACAATTCCTTCTATTTTTCCTTCGTACTTCCATATAAGACTGTGATTTAATGTTTTATTTTCGCAGGGCAAGATGTCAAAGTGTTCGACAACACAACCTAAGTCTAAAGCTTCAGCTAGCCAACAGAGCAGAAGGAGACCGACCTCATATCGTGATCAATTAGTATCGATTACACCACAATTGATTGATGCAGGAGGACAGGAAATACGTCTTGAAAGACATATCTACAATGTTGGCGGTTTAGTTGATTATGTTACTGCCGAGGTTGTGCACGACATATGTACTCATGATTGGGTTAGTGCTTCAGCTATCAACTTTTGGATAAGGTACTTGATCATTATCGTTTATCACTGTTATTAATATTTCTTGTTCCATTTCTTTTATTTTTCATGACATTGTTTGTTTTATACCAGGAATTTATACAATGACTGCTTAGTGGATACAAATAGGGTCCAATTCATATTTGTCAACCCTTTTCTCGTTGGCCACCATGGGGGTAAAGTAGATATAAATGCGCAGTCTAATGATCTAAAAGATTAATTTAGAAAGAGAGCGAAAAAATACAATGCAGGGTAAGTTATTAGTGGTACAATTTTTCTTTTTATTGTTTAACTTTTATCATACCATGATTGTTGAAACTAATTTTTTAAAATATTTTAGGCACCATTGGATATTGATAGTTATCAATCCAGTGGAACCTTCAGGCCCTCGCATTTACTATGTGGATCCTCTAAACGATGGTCTTCCACAAAACCGTTCTGATATGTTACTATTGTTCAATGGGTAAGCGTACGTGCATATGTATAAATATTTGCATGTGATTGAATAATCAAAAGTCATCTGTTTCTATTTGTTTTGTTAGTGCATTGACTGCGTATTGGTCCTCTGTCTCGTTAAACTACTATAAAGCTGTTGACCCTCACTTTAGCTATCCTTGGAAGAAGATACTGGTATTGATATATGAATTTACTCAAATTTTGTTAGTAAACACTTTTTATTCATAAACAGAGTTAAATATTGCATTATATTTTTGCAGTGCCCTTTCCAACCCAATGATAATGATTGTGGGTATTATGTCATGAAATTTATGAAGGATGTAATTACACATGATCAGGCATTCATTCCTCAAAAAGTAAGTCATTTAGTTGCACTACATATTGAGTTTTAATTAAATTTAATTAGTTCCTGATAATTACGTTTTGCTGATTTTAATTCGTTTTAATTTGTGGCTGATTGTATATATGTGTAGTATTATGAAGTTTAGCGTTGTGACACTTTGACTGACCATCAGCTTGATGAAGTGATCGAGGAATGGTGTGAATATGTTTTTAGGCAAATCTCTGGGTAGCTATATTGTTTAATTCATCACTAGCTGTAGGCCTTTGTTGTGTTGTTTCTTGGCAATTGTTGTGTCATTCATGCATGTAATCAAGTTGAATTTGTTATATAATTCATTCATGTATAATATATTCTATAATTATTTTATGTTCTACTTTAACTAATTAATCATTTGTTTGTATCATTTTGAACTTATATCTATTATTGTTGTTTGCTTTTCTTCATTCTGCAGTATTGTGGATATAGATACAAAATGTTTATTAAATCATGCAGTGTGAAATATTGTACAATTATGGGAGATATGATCGAACAAAAAAAAAAGAGTTTTTATGGCACTTTTTTAAATAAGGGCCACAGGAAGAGCCCAAAAAAAGAAAAAAATGAGAAAAAAAACACCCTCCTGTGGCGCTTGGTGGGACAAGTGCCACAGGAGGGGGGTCTCCTGTGGCGCTTGGTCATCCAAGCGCCACAGGAGACCCCCCTCCTGTGGCACTTGCCCCACCAAGCGCCACAGGAGGGTACTTTTTTTTTTAAAAAAAATTATAATGATGTGGCGCTACCAGTGCCACAGCTTCTTTTTGTGGTATCCAGATATGTAGCACTTCTCTAGCGCCACAGCTAATCAATTTATAAGCACCACAACTTTGCTTTTTTGTAGTAGTGTTGGACCATGGATACGAGTTAAGCCGAGGTTGCAAACAGTCATTTGGCCTTGGACAGTGTGCACACAACACAAGTTAGTATTTTAAATGATATGGTGTATTGCATATTTATTTTCATATTTTATATGTCGGAAAAGCATGTTACTACTGAGATTCGCTCGAATATCACTCTTTTACTACACTTGACAACATTCCAGTAGAAGCTAGTAGCTTGTCGGGAAAGACAGGGGCTACCGGTGTATAAAGTTCCAGTGAATACTAGAACTGTTGTAGTTATCTATATTTGTACTTTTGCTTTCTTTTGAACTCTTTGTACATTTGTATATATTTTTCAAACCCTGTGAGGATTCTCCTGTATTGTAAATAAGTACCTAATGTCAGTATATTTCCATTATTTCTGTCTGCCTTATGGAACTTTGTGCTTAATACTGTACGAATATCAAAATGTTAATGCGTTTGACATTTCACCTGTCCCTCAGAATCATGTTAGGGTAGAGTTGAAGACGGCCATCGATTCTAAGTATGCCCTTCCGATTCCCATCCTAGATGTAGATATAGTGGGAAGAGCTATACTTAGCTTTGTTGTGTGGCTAGGCCACCTTATTGTCATACCTAGGAAGACAAAAAAGGTATACCGTCATCTTTTAAGCTTGCTAATGAAGTTTATAGTAACTATTTTCCCAACTTCTCAACTTGTTTAGCCAAAAAGGAGGACGACCAATCTGGGAGCTCAGTTTGACCATAGTTCGGTGTCTTGTACGCCAAAGAAGATGAAAGAGCTTGTGCCTATGCCTTAGCTGCCTGTTCACTAGTTCTGCCAGTTTCTAATAAATACTGGATGGCTCTTGAGGCATACATTACATTTGTCATTGAAACAGACCATGAGTGAGACTACTACACCAAACAAGTCTCATTTGAGCAAGATATATATGGGGAATTACGCGTATTTGATGATATCAATAGGGTGTTAGTCAAAGAGATCATCACAGGCAATATGGTTAGCTCGAGTGCTTGTAACTTTTATATTTGGTATTTCTTCTATTGCAAATACTTAGCTACTCATAGCATTTATATATACTGATTTACTTATTTTTGCATGTAAGGTACCTTCACAAGGAGCACGTAGCCCACAATGGCTTATAAGACATGTTCTTGTTCCTCAACCCCCACCTCTATTTAGGAATGTTGGGTGTATGCAATAAGGTAGATTTTGTGGAGAGAAAAGGAAGGAAACTAGCAAAAATGGTCATTAAAAGGGCACCAAAGAAGAAGGATAATTTTTTCTTAGTGCCGTACTGTCAAGGGTAAGTATATTACTTAAATTGGATGCTCATTATGTTTTTTCTTAGTTTTGTTCTCATTATATTTATTATACTTAGGGGTCATTGGATGCTCATCATACTAAATCCCTTCAAGCAAAGGATTTGGTACTTTGATTCGATTCATAGCGATATGGACAATCAACTATAGATGGTCGATGTTTTCAATAAGTAAGTTGATGAATTTAAAGTTGGTACTTTAATTTCTTATTGTCCTGTCAGAGTTTATTATGAATTTGGTGCATCAATTTCTTATTGTGATCTTGTCAAAGTTGTTACCTATTACACCATAGATGAAGGTCTCGGTTGCCCCTTGTTAAAAGGCAAAGGCATTACATCTGCTTATAAATGAAAGAGAGTAGCGGTAATTCGCCAGTACTTACCATTTTGTGTTAGACTTGTCAGAGTTGATTTTTTGTGTTAGATTGATACATTTCATTTGTTTGTTTATAATGTTCACAGTGACCTTATTGGAGCTCTTATTATGGATACTGTATCATGAAGTTCTTGAAGAACATAGTCATCCACAATCTCGGCTCAATTAATACTAAGGTATGTATATATATGCATGTGTGAGTTAAGTTAAATTAAAAGTTAAGTCACATATCTTTTAACATAATTTTTGTTTTGCGTGAAGTACTTTGATGACAGTTAGTATGAGAAATATTCACTCAAATAAAATGAAGAAGTTATAGAAGAGTTGGCTATGACAGTTTATCGTCAATAGATGGGAGTATAATGGAGTTAGCTATAGAGTACCAATTTTTTGTTTAATTGTATGTTAGGTTCTTAGTTTAGCTAGTTCAGATTTGGTTTTAGTTTCTATTTTGGTTCATGCTTTTGTTTTTTGTTTTGTTTTCTCTTTTGCTTTAACTCATTTGCTTTTGGTTGGTAATTTGGATTAGCTTTTTGGTTCATGTAATGTACAATTTTGTGTGTGCGTATATATACAATACAAAAAAAATGGAATTTGCAACGGAATTAAATTCTGTTGGAAAACCATCAAAAATTTCACCAACAAATTTTCCGACGGAATTTCTGACGGAATTTTTTTCGTGGCAAAATTAGCCACCGAAAATATTCCGTCAGAAATTCTGACTTTTGACATGGAATTTCCAACAAAAATTTCAGACGGAATCAAATTCCATCGGAAATTGCGAGGGAATTTTCAACAGAATTTAATTCTGTTGCAATTTCCAACAGAATTAAATTCAGTCAGAAATTTCCTCTCAATTTCCGACGGAATTCATTTCCATCAAAAATTCCGTGGAAAAATCTAAAAATTATTTTTTAATTATTTAATATTTTAAAATTATATTTAATTTTAAAAAAATATTTTTTAAAAATTTATTATTTTTAATTAATATTTTTATTTTTATGATTGTTTTCTAATTTCTAAAATATTTTTAATTTTCAATCATAGATTTTGGTCCCTGTAGGGGCAAAATAGTCATATAAAAATAAAATTTATTAGTTTTTAATTAATATTAGTTAATAATTATTTATTAGTTATTAATTAATGTTAATAAAAATTTAATTTTAGAAATTAAAAAAATATACTCATATGATTATATATATAATTGTGTGTAATAATAGAACACCAAAGAAGTCTAGCTCATCCAGTAAGGTATCGCACGCGTACGGATTTATGAGGTTGCGACACGTGGCAGACGAAGGTTGCGACATGTGGCGGATCTGGGGGCCGACGACAAGATGGACGCCGCCAGAGCTGCCATGCGCTGCCGCCGGCGATGAGGGGGCGGTTACCGGAGTTGCCACGTGGATTTTTCAAATTTTTCAAAAAGAAATTTTGACGTAACTTCCAACGGAAATGAATTCCGTCAAAAGTTTTTGCGAGGGAATTTCCGCTGGAATTGAATTCTGTCGGAAGTTGAGAGGGAATTTCAGACGGAATATTCCATCGGAAATTGTGAGGGAATTTGCGACGGAATTGAATTCCGTTGGAAATTGCGACGGAGATAAATTTCCATCGGAAATCAATTCCGTCAGAAACTTTAATTTCGTTGCAAATTTCGTCAGAAATTTAATGTTTTTTTGTAGTGATATATATGTGTGTGTGTGTATTTTTTAATGAATGTACTTGGTTTCTCTAATGTGCAGTACTTTGGTTTTTGTAATGGATCTGTAATTGGTTTTTGTAATGTACATATGCATGTAATATGCATATATGGGGGCTTATCGAAAGTGAGCCCCCAATTTTCTTAAAAAATTTGTCACACATACTTTAAAATAATTCACCAATAACAATTAAATGTTATGTATATAACAGCTTTTCCAAATAACCATCAAATAAACCCCTTTCTCTGATGACAAATAATTTACTGTTCATGATTTTAAATGTTAAGCATTGTACAACATCTTTTGCAGTTATTATTAAACAACTGTTAAATATAGATGGATATATTTAACAAGAATTATCTTACAACCGTTAAATATAGTGTCCTATACATAACGGTTGTATTTGAAAAAACCGTAAATATAGTGCCTAATATTTAACACTCGGATATTTAAGGGTTAAAAATCGTTAAATATCAGTAAAAATAACCATTAGATATAGACAAATCTATAGTAGTGATCCATTCTTACCTGCAATATAAGATTTTGGTAAAGAAGAAAAACTAGTGGGAATAGTTGTCCGAGCAAGTAAGAATGAGAAAAAATCAATAACCTATTGATTAAGGAGATATATTTTCTAAAATCAACTAAGTATCATAAGTGACATGTAACACTATATTTTGCTTACCTCTTTCGATTTTCTTGCAGAAAGTTGGACAAACTCATCTTATTAAGATTATTATATTTCATTTGGTTATAACTAAAATAAACATACTACAATTATTATGTTTCAACTAACGATACAAATTAAGGGAGAGGGGTGAGCTAGCATTGCCACCTTGAATGATTGAAGATAAGAGGGATGAGCTAGCATTGCCACCTTGAATGATCGATTGATGAATGAAAGGGTTGAGCTCATAAGTGAATGATGAGATATAAAACTTAGGGTTATGACTAGTAATTTTATAAATAATTTATGTGACTAATTTAGATTAAATTATATATAATTATACATAATAATGCTTTTAAAAAAAAAACTAAATAGACCATGCCTGTAGGCTAGGCCTCATGAAATAGGCCTAGCCTGATTACTTAAATAAGCATGAGCCTAAGTCTGATATATTTACTAAATAGGCTAGGATAAACTTAAATTAGGCTAGACCCATAGGCCTCTAATAGGAGCTTAGCCTATTTTCCACCCCTATGTATAAGCTAGATAGTTTACAAATATTAAGAAGATTAGTCATGTTAATTATTTGTAATAAATGTGTGCTAATTTCCTTAAATATTTTGTTTTATTCATTATTAAAAAGTCGTTTAATATATGTAATTAATAGGGATAATTTTGACTAAGATGCATTGATCCTAATAGAATGGACTTTGGCCATTTAAGCATTAGGTTTCGGGTTTAAGTCAATATGATTGCAAAAAACGCAGTTGAGAGAATTATATCTTCAATTGGGGCCGACAATAGTTAAATCTGACCAGGTCATACAGCCATATAAAAGAAAAATATGGATAATTTGAGAAAATATTTATATATTTCTGACACAAGGTAATTGAAGTTTTATATTTATTGAAACTATAGAACAAGCTCCTCAACTAATTCCTATGTTAAGCGTATAGGAGAATAGTTTAGAGTGAAGGAGAAGAAGAAGAAACTAAAACAATAATAGAATTGAAATGGAAATTAAAGAGTACAAGTAAGTAGGTGAACTTTTTATTATCTCTTTTAATATTGAGTCTGTCTCGTACTTGATCTGAACAAATCAGACGGGGGAGAGTATTTATACGCAGGTTACAGGCTATCACTATTTTGTTTGTGTGTGTATAAATTGGTTACCAATACTTATAGTACTTACCTTTTGGTGGGGAGGTTAATGGTATTGGCGGTACTGATATGACTCTCTCTTAACTCTTTTATCTCTCATTCATTCATTCATATACACCATCGCTCACTTATTGGGACTTCTCTCAGAGAGAGAGAGAGAGAGAGAGAGAGAGTTATGAGAAAGAAAAGTAGGGTTGTTGGAAGGAACACTGCGAAGGCATGCGTGGACAGCAAAAACTTGAAATCCCATAAAAACCAGAAAATCATTATACATAGTGATATCTGTGGTCCATTCCACCACTAGAGCTTTGAGATAGTGGGTTATATGAACTTCTCCCATGATATAGATAGATAGATAGATAGGGTTTCATTCAGAACATTGAAATGGAGCTCTTTGGTGTTTTCTCTTTGTACTCCTTAATTAGAATATATAACCAGAGAGATATATAATGCAGATATATGGAACTGGTACCATTTTTGAGGTAGTCCCGGCCACGTCACGTTCCATTAACATCAGTTTTGACCATTCAAATAGTGATATCAACATCTTGTATAACAAAAAAGTGGGTTTCAAGTTCAGTTATTTACATGAATTTCTCGTGTTATCTCTTGGTTTTTTTGATCTGACGTGAATTTCAAATAAATACAAGGCAAGCCTGCCTTGGAGGAGAGATAGCAGACAAGTTGGAGCTAAATTCCCCGCACATGGACCCATTGTCAAAAGCATGCCCATATACTAGTCCAGCCCTTAATATAAAACATATTTATCTAACTTGATTAAATTAATGAAGTCAGTTAAATTAGTTAATATGATATCTATTATTTAGAACATCCTACTCATCCTTTAATTCCCTCATTCCCTCTTCTTCTTAATTATTGTTGAAGGAACATTAGTGGGTTAATTAGGAAAAAATTAACAAGTATGAAAACTATATTTTATATATAGGAACAAGATCAACTCCTTAAATATATCTTATGTTAAGAACAAGAGGAGTATAATTTCTTATAAGTAGAAATTATCTGGGGTTGATCTTTTCTAGTAACACCCCCGTGGAAGTAAGAGTGCAAGTGCGTCATATCCTAAGCATTCCTATTTCTGATGATGCTGAAAAATATTTGGGAATTCCAAATATTATGTGGGGAAGTCTCAAAACAACAAGCACTTGCTTATGTTAACCAACAAGTAGGGAACAAAGTGCAGGCTCGTTATAAGCAGTGTAGTGAAAAAATATATTGTTCCCTGCAGGATTCATTCAAAAAGAGATTGAAAAAGATATGAAATTTAATTTCCCAATTAGGCCAAGCAGATCCAAAGCATATTGGTTGATTTGTAAAATGCAATTTTAAAGTGTGAAATTGTAACCCCTGCCTCGAAAACCATAATTATGATTTGAGAATACATAATTAAAATAGTTTAGAGACCGACGGATAATTAAGACTCATTTCAATCCCTTCATTCCGGTAGGGTTTTCACAAATTCTTTCAAAATTCTTTCCCCATCCTAGTCTCAATTTAAAATTTCGAATATAATTACTATGTGCAGTTAAATCACACCTATATATATCAAAGTGTATAACAAAAATCCCGGCAACCCCCAAGTTGATATATATACATACTAAGGGTTCAAACATTCCTATTTAGGGGATTACACAACCGTATCCAAAATATTATTTACAGAATATACAGTAATCCTCAATCCAAATATGACAACCAACTAAAATCTATGTTTGAACTATTCGCCCTTGGTCGTCTCCTTTCCTTTGGAGCCGCTTGCCCTGTCTAAAGGTTAGTCAAAGGAAAGAATGCGATTCAAGAGAATCTCAGTAGTAACAAATCACTCATACCACACATGATCACACAGCATGCAAGTAAATCACCAAGCAGCAACAGCAATACACATCACACCCCACCCTCATCCCCTTTTACAGCCAAGAAGGCACGCAGTCCTTACCTGAACCGTTGTTCGCGACTCAGGGACTATTGGAGGGGCGGTGCATACACATAGCCTTACGGCTCACATAGCCTTTCGGCTTCACAAATAGCCTTTCGGCTTTCACAAATAGCCTTTCAGCTTTTACATATCCACAGGCTTTGCAGCATTCGAAATCATCACAAACCAATTATGTACACACATACAATGTATCACATATAGTATAAGAAAAAGAGTCATTACCTTGTTCTTTCCTAGTGTGCTCTAGCACGAGTTGTTCACATGTAGGGCAAATGTCGAACCCTATAAACCAAAATCAAGGACGATAGATTAATCTCTATTCCAAATTCCCACTTTTATAACACTTAAAGTTGGTTATCATTGCACTCTTTAGGTGGTTACTAGAAGCCTAGACACATGCTTAAAGGATTGGGAAGTACTAAGTTGGAAACCTCTTTTCAAAATCACAAAATACTAAAAATGGGGGTTGGCTGCAGCCAAAACGTGCATAGTAAGTTTTGCATTGTTGTCAAGGAAACTTCAAAACATCATAATTAATTCTAGAAAAATTGAAATGAGGTGATCCCAAAGCCTATTGAAATATATTTAAGTCTTCTTCATAGGAAAAATATGGATTATTACCAGAAATCACCACACAATTACAAAATCACACAAAATCCAACACTGCTTCAAAACATATTCCAATTTTAATCCCAAACTTTGGACAGTCATTACTCCAAGCACACAAAACAAAATGACACAAATTATATATCCATTATGAAGATTGGAATGTGAAATTTAAGACTAAAAAGTTTCAGAATTTTTAGACATCATTTTCCCATTCAAAACGTCCAGACAACCTGACTGCCCTACACAGAGTTTTAAGGGACATAATTTCAGTTTTTGTGGCATTGTTTCCAATGGTTCCAAATTCATAACAAATACCATTCCCACACCAATTTTTCACAAGGAATCCATTGGAAACACCAAAATGACCAAATTCAACTCACATTGACATGTTCCACAAGAGACACAACATGTCACACAATAACACAATTTAACACTTACAATGCAATTCCTTTCTATTTAAGGTTCCAAACCAATTCTATTGGCACCAAAATACAAAATGACACATATTCCAACACATCACATAATCCAATTCTTCCAAACCAAAATCACATGAAAATCAGGGCAAAATTCAAAATTCTCAAAACCCAACCTATGGTCACAAGACTTAGCTTAAAATGTGTTAAATTCTTACCTTTTCTTCTTTCCAAAGCAAATTCCTTGCTTCTCCAACTTTCAATTTTTCTCAAATTCTCAAACACCACCTTTTAAAAACCTAAAACCATAGCCATGAAGCCCACAACACCATGAACAATATTAATGAAGGTAAATTGAGCATTGATGGACAAATTCTCACCTATACTTAAGCCTTCTTCTTTCTCTTTCCTCTAGCACCTTGGACGAAAATGGAAGATGGAGTAAGAGGTGAGATGATGAAGATGAAATATGATTTTGGGATTGAAGTGGCCTTTTGGCCGACCTTAAAAAATGGGAGGGCAGAGAAAATGAGTTGAATGTTTGACTTGGATCCCATAGCTCATGCTTTGACACTTGGCAAGATCTTGATCTCCTCTTCCATGTCACACATGAACTCAATTGCACAAGATTCCACCCCTTAATCAATCAATCCTAAGCATTGATCTCCAATTACCAATGAGTTTCCTCTTCGGTAACTGACCAACTAGTCAGTAACTTTCCTTTTTACACATTTTACCCCTGATTATTGCAATTCTTACTGAAACACCGCCAAACACATGTTTATGGTTCATATCACTCAACCATGCGCCGTCCCCCTTATTTAACTCAATTTAGATGTTAATCCACCATTGAACTTAAATATGGGGTTTAGGCACTGATCAAAAGCATATTCAGATCGAAATTCACATCTTATTCTTCAAAAGTATTTATTCAACAATAATTACATCCACTTTTAAAGTGATTAGCCCTTAATCCCATTATTGGGTCATGACAAAAACTATGAAAACTAAAACTTAAAGTCAATCAAGGACTTTTTAGATTGAAAAAGGCCTATAATTATTTATCCCCTTGTATTTTGAGAGCCCCCAATTTAACCCCTTCTATATATTTGCTTTTTAAAGACTACTATGGTAACTAAGGGTATTAATTTATCTCTTACGTACTTTCTCAAGTTTAATTTCCAAATAGGTGCTCCAAAAATGCTCTTCCAAGTCGTTCTCCATGTTCAGGTTGGTATCTAGAATGCCCCAAAATTGAATCAGCAGGCCATTTTAACTTCAGAAAACAAATTAAACTTTGTGTTTTGAGTTCTAACAGGGTGCCACAGTATTCCTACTGTGGGGTTGTGGCACCAGAGACGTTTCTCTTTTCAAAACAGATTGTCATGGCACTTAGCACATATGTCATGGCAACAGTGGAAACCTTCTAAACTTGGTTTTCACCTGAAAAAAAAGATAAGAAAATACCAAATAAGTCTTGTTGTCTATAAGAGTATAGGTATTAACTATACTTGTGAAGCAATTGACAACTCACTTTAGTATGAAATCTCTGATATGAGATTTTAAAGTTCAAATGATATAAGAATATTGGGTGTACCTGGAGTGTGACCGTTTTTCTTCAATGCCCACACAAATCGGATCACAAATGCCAAGTGATTATGACAATATGGAAGCGATTATGACACAAGGCCTCGACCACCGGCTGATATCTAACTTTGCAAAGACCATGACCACCAGCTGGTATCTAACTTTGCAATTACGTAATGCAAATGTCAAAGAGCTTGAGAAAATTAGTTAACATTATTTATGTGCTTAATGCAAAAACTACTGGAAATTTCACAATTCAGTTTAGTTAATAAAATATTAATTATGGTCAATTAGCTTATCCTTTTTTCCAAAAATCCTAATAACTTATCTGGAATATAGTTCTATAGAATGTAATTGTTAAATGATTAAAATAAGTAAATATAAAAAAAAATTCAAACATTGCAATTTGCAAATACGTTGCCGGCTCGCCGTATGCCCAGCGGTTGCTTCCGTTTGTCAATGCAGAAAAGCGAACGTTTCCTGTTTTCATTTGCTCAAACAAATGTTCCTAATACGTTAGCGCATGCGCAAGCCTCAATTTTTCCTCTTGGCAACACAATTATTAGTCAATTCTTTGGCATTCATGGCCTATTTTTCTTTATTTTCTTCCGCTAATCTTTGTACGAGACTTTCAAGTGTTCAATTTTGAATTGTTCATCCTCTCGGCAATTGGCAAATGCACGATTGTCTCCCTGTTAATGACGTCGTCTCGCTGCTTAAAGCCAAGGAAACTAGGGCAACGAAGAATTAAGCATTGCTTGAAGTCAATATCAAGTAGGAGCTGACGGAAATTAACAGAATGAGCAGTTACCCAGGAACAGGAAAGCTCGTGTGCGTCACTGGTGCTTCTGGCTATATTGCTTCATGGTTCGTCAAGTTCCTCCTTCGTGGATATACTGTCAAGGCCACTGTTCGCGACCCTAGTGAGTACTCCTTTATAGCTTCCTTCGCGTATATTTCTATGGACTGACGAAAAATTGGGCGAATTTGGTCCTTAGATTCCTGAAAGGTTCCGATTCATTGTGCTTTTTAAGTTTCTCTTTTATTAGAAATGAATTTGTTCCATTTTTTTTTTTCATTGAATGCCATTAAGTGGCATTTTGAGTTAACAATGTTGTGGTGGTTTGAAAATCCCTGCAGATGATCCAATAAAGACAGAGCATTTGGTTAAACTTGATGATGCAAAGGAGAGGTTGCACCTTATTAAAGCGAATCTCCTGGAGGAAGGTTCCTTTGATTCTGTAGTTGAGGGGTGTGAGGGTGTCTTTCACACCGCATCTCCCTTTTCTATTGATCCCAAGGACCCACAGGTTCACCGATTCTGTAGTTGTTGATAGATAATTGCAGAAAACGTTATATATTGGATCTGGTATGGACATAGCGGGCCTTGAAAATGAAATACTTTACTATTTGATTTGCTATTTGAAGTGTTTGGTTTCACAGAATCTTGTATAATGGATTATAGTGTGATTGATCAGCATTTCAAGGCCTTCTTGATTCTAGTCACAATCCTTGATTGGTCTGTGACAAGCATGGCCTTGTTTTTTTCTGGCCAATCAGCATGGCCTGGTTGACCTAGTCAAATGAGCTTACCATGTACTCTTGTTTTTGTTTTTTTTTTTGATACATCGCTTACCATGTACTCTTGAACTTCAAGTCTGGAACATTTTATGGGCATCATGTAGGAGACTTGTGCAAAATATCGTGTGAAGAACAGAGTAACATGCCTTGGGTGCTTCTTATTTATGATGTATACTGAGAACAGGATAGAAAATGAAAACAAAGCATATGTGCACTAGTTTTCCTTTTTCTTTTATTTTGACAAATGTGTTTTAGGGTCAAAGGAATTAATTTGCGCAGGAGCTCGGCCATCTGTTTGGTTCATTTTGATGGGCTTTACAGTTATTGTGATGCTGTCTGAAATTTCTTAAACATGATTGCCCACCATAGAAAATTAGGGATTATCATGAGTACTTTTGCTATGTGATAAATCCCAATTTTGATTATATATTTTCATATTTTATTTGGGGTTTTATCATAATAAATAAGCATAAAATATCTTTTTTGTAATTAATTGTGATTAAAGGAGTTTGTAGGAAATTAACGTTGAAAAAAGGGCAAATATTCTATGATTTACTTTAATTGATTAATTTTTGGAATATAAGGTATTGCATTTTGGGTTTATTTTAATTGCAGATGAATTTGGAAAATTGCAGAAAACAACCCAGGATTTCTGAAAATTACAAGAAAAATGAAGAAAAGGTCTCAGAGCAAACTACAAAAAGGACCCAAATGTTTTAAAACTCATGTCTGGACCCAGCAAAGTTTTCCAAGTGTTCACATTATTCCCTCTTGAAAGGTTTTCAATTTTTTTCATTTTAGTCCCTCGGCCAAAACGTGTGTTTTGACCAAGGGTTATTGGTAGAGGTGGTAATATGGGTTGGGACCATGGGCCGAGCCCGCCCAACCCGACAAAATGGGCGATTTGGGTTCTACAAAACTGAGACCATATTAATGCGGTCCTTTTTGGCCCGAACTCATATGGTCCCAACCCATCATGGGTTGGACGACCGGGTTGGCGGGTTGACCCATAATTTTTTTAAACTACAAGGGAAAAGGAAGAGCCATTAGCCAATAGTCCAAGTCTCCAAAACCCTAACTCCAAAGTCCAAAGTCCAACCCATTTCTCCTCAATCCCTACTCTCCTCAGCGTGCTTCAAATTGAAACACTTTTAATATTAACTAATTATTGATTATTGTTAAGTTATACTGATGACTTGTGGATTTATATTTATTTTGTTGTGTATGGACCTGTGATGAATATTTAATTTTTAATGTATTTTAATTTTGTTATGTTTAAGTGTGTAGAGAAAACAATCTTATTGTATATAAAAAAAACAATCTTAGATATTGTTAAAAAAAATTGAAAAAAACTGAGTTTTAACGACCACTTTCAGCGGCGATTCTAAAAGTCGCCGCTAAAAGTATGGTTTCGGTGGCGACTTTTGATAGTCGCCACTAAAAATGACACTGTTAGCGGCGACTAAATTGTTGTCGCTGAAAGTATGGTTACGGAGGCAACATTTGATAGTCACCGCCGAAAAAAGACCTTTCAGCGACGACTATCAAAAGTTGCCGCCGAAACCATACTTTCAGCGGCGACTCCAATTGTTGCCGCTGAAAGTTAATGTCAGTTTATTTTTTTATCACCAACAAATGTTATTTGTTTTTATAGTTCTGTTTAAATTTGATATTTAATATTTGAGGACACTAATAAATATATTATTTATTATAAAAAAATAAGATAATTATACATTTGCCTGTGGATCTCTACACACAAGTTTTCTTCTCTTGCAAAATTATATATTAAAATGAATGGATGAAAAGCGATTAGATTCAAATTTTTTTGCTGTAACCAAATTTTTCCGTCGGAAATTCTGTGGCAAAAATTAAAATTTATTAATTTTATTTTTAAAATAATATTTATAATATTAAAAAATTAATTACTATTAATCTTAATTATTATAAATAAATTATTATTTTTTAATATTATATTTTAAAATTTTTACTAAAATAATATTTATGATATTATTATAATATTTATTTAAAAATAAATTATATGTTAGGAATATTATATGTATCATTTTATATTAAAAATAATATTTATAATATTAATTTATTATTTATTATTTAATTTTAATTACAAAATTGGTTAATTAAATATATAAATACTTTTTTACATTTTTATTTAATTTATCATTATTTTTAATAATATTATATATATTTAATAATTAATTATCATATATATATAATTGATTAATTATTTATTTATATGAGTGTGCGTGTGTGATAATATTATATATATAACAATATGTAATAATTTAACATAGGTTCATTTCAGCCCAACTAGCAAATGCATGTGCGTGAAGGCGTCGGCACCATGAGGTTGCATGTTCGAGCTAGAGGAGAAGTACTTTCAGGAATTATGTGACGTTAACACGTAGAAGCACAAGGAGCCAACACGTGGCAGTGTGTGGAGATGACATGTGGCAACGAGTGGAGGAGAGAGACACATGAAATTTGTAATTTTTTTAAAAAAATTGTTATGGAATTTGTAATTTAAAAAACAAATTACACTTTCATCAGCTACAAGTATAGTTTCAGTGGTGACTTTTAGCCTTTCAGCGGCTACAAAGTCATTTTTTTTTGTAGTGAAGTTATAGAGAGCTCACTCTTAACACCTCTGACGACTCGATTCTGGCTTCTCCACCACCATTTCTCTCTCCTCCATCACTCAGTGGTTTTACTCTTGTCTCCTTTGTCAGTGTCTTTTGTAGCTCTCCTTTATTCGTCATCATTCATGGGTTTGAGTTATTTTGGGTCTATGGGTGCTCCTACCAATGGTGCATGGTTTGGTTTTTTCTTATGGGGTTCATGGGTTCAGTTTTTGAGCTTGTCTCTTCTTCCCTAGGGAGATTTTTATTCAATTTTTTGTACTCATGGTTTTTGAGCTCTTTTTTTTATATTGATATGAGTAAAGAGTATGTAAAATTTTTTGTTGAGTGATTTTGTATGTGTATACACTAGTGGAAAATTGGCTTTTTAAACCGGTTAAAATTGACTTTTTAGATTGGTTTTGGGTCAGGTCTAGATATAGCCGATCTTAAAAGTTTAATACTTTTAAGACCGGTTAAGGAACCGGTCTTAAAAGTCACACTTTTAAGACCGGTTATATTGACAACCGGTCTTAAAATAAACCATTTTTCAGACTGATTTTTATGAGCACCGGTGTTAAAAGACCTCTTATGTAGGGAATACTTAAACATTTTTAAGACCGGTTTTCCATATAACCGGTCTTAAAATTTTTATTTTTAAGACCGGTTGTAAATAAAATCGGTCTTAAAACTTGAATTTTAAGACCAGTTATATGGAAAATCGGTCTTAAAATAACTTTTAAAACCGGTTATATATAACGGGTCTTAAAAGTATTAATGTAATACTCAGAATTTTGAGATTTGAGGCTAGAGAATAAACCTGAAATAAGTGGACTGCTAAGCCCCAGTTTAGCCGGATTCCAAATTTCGGTTAAGGGTAAATGACTCTAAAAGTGGATGTGATTAGTGGTAAATGAACACTTCTGTAGAAGATGATGAGAATTGTGAATTTTGCCATGATTTTGTAAAATTTCGAAATGGTGAAATTGGATGGTGTAATGTGGTGCAATTGATTTCATGTTGTGTTATTTGGTCATTGGAATTGGTTTGGAACATTAAATGGAAAGTTGGGAAATTCTGTCCATTGAAACTTCTTGCTAGGCAGTCTGTTTTTGTTGACGTTTTGAATTGGCAAATAATGTCTAAAAATTCTGAAACTTTTCAGTCTTAAATTTCACATTCCAAGCTTCAAATGGACATATAAATTGTGTCATTTCGTTCTGTGAGCTGGGAGTTCTGGTTGTCCAGAGTTTGATGTCGAAACTTGACTCTGTTTTGGGGCAGTAGTGAAGTTTGTGTAATTATGGAATTGTGTGGTGATTTCTGGTAATGGTTCATATTTTTCCAGTGAAAATGACTTAAAGAGCTTTCATTTGGCTTTGGAATCACCTCATTTAGATTTTTCTAGAATTAGTTATGATTTTTCAAAGTGTGGGCAGAAATCTGCCATAATTTTGTAAAAGTCCGAAATTGTTGGAAACTTAGTCAATAATTAGAAAATAATATTATATTATATTAAATCATCATCCACCTCCTCCATCAGCCCAAAACCGTGCCATTCAGCTGCAACAAGAGGGAGAAGGTGTGAGAAATTCTAGAGAGAGTAGGAGAAGAGAACTTGTACAGTAAGTCGATTTCTTCAGTAAATCCTTACCTAACGCGTATAACTCCACTCCTAAGCTATTCTTCTATGTTCTTCAAGGTTTATGGAGCACAAATTTGGGTGTTCTAAGGAGGGTTTTCATCCACCTTGAGAAAAATCTAATAACTTCCAAATTTTTGTATATTGCTTATTCTAGCTACTGTGGGCAATTTAATCAGTGGAATTTAGCTTGATTGCCATTGGTTTTAAAGTTTGGAAATGATATGGCCTAGGGGTTATGTGTAACCCCCTGCCTTAATAAGTGTAATTATAATTCGATAATGTATAACTAAAAGGGATTGGAGACTGACAAATAATTTATAACTTATTTAACTCCTTCCTTATGATAGGGTTTTCACAAATTTTTTTAAAACGTTTCCCTATCTTGGTTTCAAGTTCAGGTTTCGAATATAATTACCCTGTGCAGTTATATCACATGAATACATATCAGAGTGTATAATAAAAATCTTGGCAACCCCTAGGTGTCATATATATACTAAGGGTTTACAAGATTCCGTTTTTGGGGATTACATAACTATATCACAAAATAATATTTACAATCCAAAACTAAATATCCTTATAAGGTCCTAGCCGCTCCTGGTCGTCTATTTCTCCTTGGAGCCATTTGCCCTGTTTGTAAGGTTAGTCAATGAAAAGAATGAGATTCAAGAGAATCCCAGTAGTAACAAATCACTCATACAATATATAAACACATAGCATATAAGATCACGTTTAGTAGCAACATAAAGGTACAAGGCTCACACCACATACAACTGCACTAATGGCTGTATACACAATGCGACAGCTTTCATGTAATCTCTATGCTCAATGTGACAACTTACGCTGTAATGGCAGCAGTATCTCAAAGCATCTCAATGGATGACAACATACATATAATGTTCTATACATAGTATAAGAGAAAGAGTTACTAACTTGTTCTTTCCGAGTGTGCTCGGGCATGATTCGTTCACAATCAGGGCAAATGTCAAACCCTAAACACCAAAATCAAAAATGGCGGATTAATTCTCTACTCCCAATTCTCACTTTCAAACACTTAAAATAGGTTACCACTTGAGTCCCTTAAGTGACTATAATAGGCTCAACGAAAACCTAGAGGAATAAGGAAGTACGAGATTGGAAACCACTTTTCAAAATCACAAAATGCTGAAAATGGGGGTTGGCTGTAGCCAAGAATCCTCTGGCTACAGCCAAAATGCGCATAGAAGGTTTTTTATTGCAGCCAAGATTTCCTAGCTGCGGCCAAAACATATTGCACATAAAGTTTTGCGTTGCAACCAAGGAAAATTCAAAAAATCATAATTAATTCTAGAAAATTCGAAATGAGATAATCCCAAAGCAAATGAAAGCTATTTAAGTCCTCCGCATAGGAAAAATATGAACCATTACCAGAAATCACCACACAATTCTAGAATTACACAAAATTCCACACTGCTCCATAATTAAGTCCAGTTTTGACATCAAACTTTGGGCAACTAGAACTCCTAGCTCACAAAATGAAATGACACAAATTATATGTCCATTTTCAAGCTTGGAATGTGAATTTTAAGACTAGAAAATTTCAGAATTTCTAGACACAATTTGCACATTCAAAAAGTCTAAAGAACCTGACTGCCCTGTACAAAGTTCTAACAGACAGAATTTCAGTTATTGCATATGTGCCTCCAATAGTTCCCAATTCTCAACAAACACCATTTCCACAACAATTTTTCATAAGGAACCCATTGGAATCCCTAAAACAACCAAATTCCTATCACACAAACACATGTTCTGTTTTGGGCAGCCATGAACACACAATGCAAAATTTTTCCAAACTTTCCAATCAATGATCCAAACCACAATTCAAACCAATTTCATTGTTCAAAACATGCAACAAGACAACTATTCCATTACCAATTTACCATGCTATACCCAAGACCCTAATGGCACAAAAATCAGGGAAAAAATCCAAGAATTCCAAAGTTCAACCACTAACCACAATGAATATGTCAAAATGGGCCAAATTCTTACCTTTTCCTCTTTCCAAATCTAGTTTCTTGATTTCTCTTCTTCCAATTTTTCACAAGCTCCAAAACACCTTATTTCAAAAATATAAAATCATCAAGATGAAGCTCTCATCACGATAAACAAGATTATAAAAGAGCATTTGAGCTAAAGAGGCCACTAAACCACCCAAAACCTCACCTTTTCTTTTCTCTTTCTTGTTTGGTTTGGACGTCAATGGAAGATTTGAAGAGAGAGAGATGTGATGAAGGTGTTGATCAGAATTTTTTGTCCTTTCATTTGCCTCTTGGACGTCCAAAATGAGAGAGGGAAGAGAAAAACACCTTTTGACACTTTGACCATGATCCATGGCTCTCATGAAGCCAAGTGTCATGATCTTGTTCCTCTTCCCAACTCTTTCCATGTTCATGTAACCATAGGATCACTCTATCATAATCTCTTGACATGTAATCCCAACCATTGATCTACAATTTACCAATGAGTTGCCTCTTTGGTAATTGATCAATTGGTCGGTAACCTTCCTTTTTACCCATTTTGCCCCTATTTCTGGCAATTCCTACTAAATCATCACTGAACACATGTTTATGGTTCATATTGCTCAACCATGTGCCCTCCCTCTTATTTAACTCAATTTAGATGTTAATCCATCATTAAACTTAAATATAGAGTTTAGGCACAATCAGAACACATTCGAATCAAAATTTACATTGTATTCTTCAAAAGTGTTTATTTAACAATAATTACATCACTTTTGAAGTCATTAGCCCTTAATCCTATTTTTGGGTCATTACAATTCTCCCCCTGTAAAATAAATTTTGTCCTCGAAATTTGTTACACAACTCGAGCCATAAACTCTGGATATCGTCTTCTCATGTCTGCTTCCACTTCCCAGGTCACTTCTCTCTACGTCATTCCCTTCCAGATCACCTTCACGTACGGAATACTTCGGTATCTGAGCCGTCATTCCTCTGATCAATGATCTTCTCTGGCTATACCGCATATGTGAAGTTATCTTGTAATTCAACTTCTTCGTACTCAACAATATGAGATGGATCTACTTGGTACTTCTTCAGTTGGGAAAATGAAATACATCATGAAGCCTTGATTTGACCGTGTCTTTATGCCTTGGGGTCAAATGCAAAATATTTTTAATCCAAGAATTGCAGTACAATGCAACACTCGGGTCGTTCTCTTAAGAAGCCTTTATTGAGCTACCTAAATAACCTAATTATCATGCAAATACACTAAAACAAGGAGAAATGGATTTTGGATTTTTCAAATTCATATCTAAAAGAAAATGCAAATTAATTAAATGCTAAGCTATCTTTTTTCTAGTATTTTTCTTATGAATAAAGAATGCTCTTGGTAATGAAGAAGTGACAATCCTTGCTTAAAAAGATTATGGGAGTTAATTCTCTCTAAGTCTTAAAAGCAAAACCCCAAATGATTGTTCGGGTGTACTATTCTTAATTAATAGTTACTCATGCAAACGCAACTAGTAACTATCCCTTAAGGCACTATTAGGAACCACTTAGAATGCAATTAAAACAGATAACTATAACGTGTTTACTTTTAATAGGAATGCGATAACACGACACTCAATTGATCCAATTCAATTATACAATCTAACAATAACACATAGAAAGCACAATATCTTTGAATCAATAAGGAAATGTATATATAAAAATCCCACAAGCTATAAAAATCCAATCCAATCACAATTATCAAACCAACAGAGACAATTAACATCAATCTCAGTTCCAGAATTACATATACAATAATTCCTAAAACTAGGCAATTTAAATATATAATTCTAGACAAATGGAATGATAGAAAAACTCCCATATATAGTCCAATAAGCTCAAGCACATTTCCCCACTGCCAAGAAGCACAAGATTATCCTCTCATTGCTTTAAAATAACCACATCTCAGAATTTGAACACCCGTCGGAATCTAGAATTTGGTCACCAGACTCTGGAAATTTGCTTGCCGGAAGTTGCAGAAACAGGGGAGAATTCGTCGAAGGTGATACTGGTGGTATTCTGATGGAGGTGGAGAAGAGAAGACACGGTGGTGGTGGTGAAACTGATAATTAGTGGCTGTGACCTCTTCCATCTCGTCTCCCAGCTCACGGTGTTGTGCTATTGTCTCCCAGCTTATGATGTTGTGCTAAAGCTCTCTGCTCTGGTTTGTCTTCAATCGACGACGCTAATCAAGATCTCTCACTCTCAGCATTCGGGTCTGTGTTCCTTCGATTCTGGTATGAGTTGGTCGCCAGAAATGGAAGCAGTGGCGGTGTGGTTGTTGATGAAGAAGAAGATGGTGGTTGATGCAAGAGGGTCACCGGCGACAGTGGATGAAGGAGATGATGTCACCGACGACCGTTGATAAAGATTAGAGGTGATCGATTCCTCCTTACAGCGCTACTCTTTCTGTATATATCTTTCAGCTCTCTGTATCGGGTCTTCCTATATCCAAATCCCATATCCACAGCCAAGTCGGGTTTGAGCATTGCGTTTGGTCATTTGCACTTCATTATCCAGAAAAGCCCTAAACTGCAACCTATGGCTTAGGGAGTAACGTGAAAAGTTACAAAGGTTTTTAGAGGGATTTCAGTGAAAGGTTTTGAAATATTTTGGAGGTTCAATTAAAATTTTCAGAACTCATGGGTCCTTTTCTATGGTTTTCCTTAGTCATCAAAATATTAATTTGTCCTCCAAAATTTCCAATTTTCTTCCAAACCACCTACAAAACAATATTAAACACCATGTATCATCAAAAGTTCAAGATATAATTGTACAAAATAATTACTAAATTATGACCATTTTGCCCATAATTGCAATTAATTTAAAACAACTATCCCTAGCTAAAATTAGTGCTTAATAATGCGATAATGTCCCAGGAAATACATTAAAATTCCAAATTAATCATGGAAAATTCATATAAAAATATGGTTTAATCAATTCCCCCACACTAAGACCTTAATACTCCTAAACAAAGGCAATTAAGTACAATTTTCTAAATTCAAATCACTAATGCATTTGAAAGATGAGCAATTTTATAATTAGAAAGCAATGGATCAATTAATCAAATTCCTCAAGCCAACACTAGTCATAGTCAAGCAATGCAAAGAGATTAGCTAACTGCATAATCCAAAATATTAGAATAAAGCACAAGAGACTCTCAAGGTATTTGTGTTTCACTCATCTCACCTTATTGGGTTAATTTCACTCTAGTTCACTTAATCAACACCTTACCATAATCTTGTAACAACTCTAACATCTCCACCACTAATGGCAATAAATGTAATGAATCAAGAGGGCTTTAAGGCTTGAAATGATGGATGAAATCTAAATGAAATGAATTAATTAGAAGGAAGAATTGTTGATATGCAAGTCAAAGTTAAAGAGTAAGTTCATAGCATATAAATAACTTAACAATCTTTTGCCAATTCTTTTCCCAAATCATGAACCAATGCCTTCTTTATATCTCTTGTGCTTTTCTTCTTCTTTTCTTCTCTTTTTTTTTTCAATAAAAATGTTTTTTTTTCAATTTTTTTTGAAACCTATACTCTTTTTTTTTCTTTTTTCTTTTTTTCAAACTATATATTTTTTCAACATATATACTTTTTTTTTTCAATTTTCTTTTCTATATAAATGGCATTTCTATATATAAATTGTTCAACTACCTATTGGCAAACCACTTTGATGTTAGAATACCATGAACACTATGAAATAATGACATGCATATAACATAGGAATGGCTCAAAGGGGGTAACAAATCGTGAATGAATGTAGGGTTGTGTTTGGGTGAAAGGGTTCAGAATGAATGCCTCTTTCATCACTACAAAAAAAACGTGATTTAGTAGCGGTTAAAAATGAGTATTAGTAGCGGTTCCAACCGCTACAAACTAAGTTAGTAGCGGTTATTTAAACCGCTACGAAATTGTACGTTGCAAGCCGTTTTGTAGCGGTTATTTAAAACCGCTACTCAATGAACAATAACCGCTACATATTTTGTAGCGGTTTATTTAAACCGCTAGAACACCCAGAGATATTTGTAGCGGTTATATAACCGCTACAAATATAAAAAATTATATTGAGAGCTAAAAAGAATTTTTTATTTTGTAGCGGTTAACGAACCGCTACTAATTTTGAATCTCATGAAATTAGTAGCGGTTTTGGAAAACCGCTACAAATTTTGAATTTCATGAAATTAGTAGCGGTTTTCCAAAACCGCTACTAATTTCATAAAATTCAAATTTAGCACCAAAAAATTTAAATTGAGTCGTAAAAAGGCGCGTTATTTTTTAAAAATACAATAATATTTTTCTGTTTTTTCAATATTATATTAAATAATTTATTTTCAATAGTTTAACTATTAATAAATAAAAAGGAAAAATGTAATTGAATAGGATTAGTATAAAATTTATATTAATAATATTATTAAGGATAGGTAGGTAATAAGGAATTATTATGTTTTATAATATAATGTAATTGTGTATGAAAAATAGATGAAAATGAGATACAGTTATGATATATCTAGAAAAAAAGATGATTAGAATAAATTTTATAGAAAGGAAAGAAGTATTCTAAAAAACAATAAAAATCATGTTACCATATTTGATAAAATTATTCCGCTCCTCTACTCATACGAAAGAAGTTGTGAATGAGAGGAAATGAAAGAAAGGTGAGGTGAAAAGAAATTAGGGAGTGTTTGAAATGAGTTGTAGTAAGGGTATTTATAGAGATCCCCGTACTATTTGTAGCGGTTATTAATTAGTAGCGGTTATGTATATTTTTGTAGCGGTTTATTATTCGTAGTGCTATTTGTAGCGGTTAATGTAGCGGTTATTATTTAGTAGCGGTTATTTATTAATTAGTAGCGGTTAAAAAACCGCTACTAATATTATTTTAATTTTTTTTTAAAATTTTTTTTTACATTTTATTTTTAGAATTTTTTTACATTTTTTTAAATTTGATCACTCATCGTCGCCATCCCTACAGAAATTTTGTAGAAAAATTATTGTTATTGATGTATTATTAAATTTAAAAAATGTAATTCAAATGACGTGAACTTGAAAAAACTCACCGCAGTAGAGGTAAATTGTCATCGCCTTCAGGGAAGTAGTTTTCAAAATCAGCTGGCTGAAATGGCTCACTCTCGTAGACGATGTTATCACCTTCACCCATGTCGTAAAGGTCTCTTGGCTTTAAATGAACGACCATGTGCCAATCCGTATGCCTCTCGTCCTCGACATAATAAACTTGATGTGCCTCTGAAGCTAGAATATACGGCTCATCATCTTGAGAAATACTAGTATGAATCGGCCGTGAGAAATTGACTGATGTGATCCCTAGGTCGTCAGTTGTCAGTCCCCGAGAAGTAGTGGTATTTGCCCACAAACACTTGAACAGCGTCACGGTGAAACGACCGTGATAATTAAGCTCGACCACATCAAGAAGCTTGCCATAGTAAGGGACGCCTCTGAACTGCATGTTGGCGTCACTGCTGCTCGTATAACTCCTTGTCCCAAATGTGCCATAAACACCCGAATTCTGTGTTTGCAATCCTTGATCCCGTGAAACCGTGCAAAACTTAAAACCATTGACATTGTATGCTGTAAACCGTTTTGCATGATCAAGAGGGCCGATTGCGAGAGCTCTGAAATCTGGTGAGTGTGGGTTGTGGTCATTTAGTATTCTGCGCGCAAACCAGCTCGGGAATTCTCTGTGGACCCTCCTATCAACTTCCAAGGATGTCTGTGTACGGATCCTGAGTTGACGCTTCACATGACTTCTGAATTCCCTGCAATTAATAATAGAAAGGCGTTAGTGAAATGAAAGTGAGAAATGTTACGAAAGATATAGATCGAATAACATGTGAGTGTACAATTCTTACCGTACAAAAGGTTCAACTTGAGTGCAATTAATCAAGACATGTCTATGTGCTTGGAGCTTCTCAGTTGCCGTTAGTTTGAAGTTCTCAGTTGCTCCAATTGGTTTACCAATACGAGGGATAAATTCTCCTGATGTCGGCGCAGGTTCCGGACAATCGTCAACACGAGGTGGGCGGTTGAAAGCCGTCTCAAGATCATCAAAATACCTTGAGCAAAAATATAGCACCTCATCCCCTATATAGCCTTCAGCTATAGAACCTTCTGGCCACGCCTTATTCCTTACGTAAGATTTTAATTTCCCAAGGAACCTACGAAGTACATAAGAGAAAATTGATATAAAATGATGAAAAGGACGACCAACAAACATTAAATACGTATAATAAATGAAAGCACATATTTAAAATAAGTACCTCTCAATCGGATACATCCAACGATATTGTACTGGTCCAGCGAGCTTTGTTTCATGAACGAGGTGGACTGTGAGGTGAACCATCACAGTAAAAATGGACGGAGGAAAGATCATCTCCAAGTGACAAAGCGTAAGAATGATTTTCAACTGCAGCTGATCGAGCTTCTCAACGATCAAAACCTTAGAACACAACTTCCGAAAGAAAGAACAAAGTTCCACCAAAACGATGGAAACATCGGGAGGAAGTGTATTCTTTATAGCCAGAGGGAGTAACTGCTGCATAAGAACATGTGAGTCGTGACTCTTCAGGCCAGCAACCTTTCGAGCCTGCAAGTCAACACATCGAGAAATGTTGCTTGAATACCCATCAGGAACTTTTAATTTCTTCAACGTCGCAAGGAACACATCCTTGTTCGGTTTTGTGAGGGTAAACTTTGCCGGTGTAAATCTGTCATGCTCATCTAGCCAAGCGTCTTCACGAACTCCCATGTCGCGTAAATCTTTCCTAGCTTGAAGGTGATCTTTTGTCTTGCCGGGTTCGTTAAGCAGCGTATACAACACATTGTCGCAAACATTCTTTTCAATGTGCATTACATCAAGACTGTGGCGAAGTAAATTAGATCTCCAATACGGAAGCGTGAAGAAAATACTTATCTTCTTCCACTGCTGAGGCTCCGAAGTCCTGCGCGTCTTTTGGCGAGTTTGTGCTGAATCGTCGCTTTTTCCAAACTCGAAGTCAACATGCTTAAGCTGCTGTAAGATATCTGTACCGGACAAAGTCTGAGGTGGTCCTCTTTTCTCTGGTTTCCCATTGAAGTGATTCCGTTGCAATCTGAACTTATGCGTTCCATCGAGAAACCTCCGATGCCCCATAAAGCACCACTTTCGGCTGTGGGGAAGGCGCAATGCGTCAGAGTCGAAATTGCAAGCTAGACACGCCGACCCAGTATGCACATTCCAACCAGATAATGTGCCAAGGCTAGGAAAGTCACTGATCGTCTACATCAAGGCTGCACGCATGTTGAACAAAGTCTTGCTGTGAGCGTCGTACGTCTCCAAGCCGACATTCCACAGGTCAAGCAATTCCGCAATAAGCGGTTGGAGATACACATCGATGTCATTGCCCGGTGCCTTTTTGCCTGCATGATCATAGACATAATGAAAGAGCTTTGTTTCATACACATCCACGGGGGTAAGTTGTAGGGAACTAAGACTACCGGCCAAATGCTGTAACTTGTGCTAAGATTCCCGAAAGGATTGAAACTGTCGGTCGCCAACGCAAGCCGAACATTTTTGGGGTCAGTCGCAAAATCTGGAAAGTCGTTGTCAAACGTTTTCCAAGCAGCTACATCCCGTGGATGTCTTAATTTACCGTCTTCGTTTTTATCAACGGCATGCCACCTCATGTGCTCAGCAGTTTTAGACGACATAAATAATCTTTGCAGACGAGGTTTCAAAGGGAAGTACCTGAGAATCTTTGCAGGTTTCTTCTTCTGCTTTTTCCCCTTCCGAATTGTCTTGTACCTCGATGTGTGACATCTCTTACACGTCTCCCTGCTGGAATCGTCTCCCCAATACAGCATACAATCATTTGGGCACGCATCAATCTTTTGATAATTCAACCCCAACCTGTTGATAATCTTCTTGGTCTCGTAGAAGGTTGTGGGAATCTCAGCGTCGGGGAATGCATCTTGTAATAAGTCGAGCAACATCGACATTCCCTTATCTGTGATCCCACACAAGCACTTGATATGATACAATTTGATCAAGAAAGATAATTTAGAATATTTGCGACAACCTTGATATAAAGGACGATCTGCCTCATCCATCAAGCTGAAAAAATCCCGAGCTGCTTCATTCCCCATAAAAGCCGGCTCAGAGCCGTGCACTTCTTCGTTGAAGTTGTCGCCTTGAAATCCAAACGCATCACGCACAGCATCATTCACAGGATCATCTTCATCTACTTGAACGCCTACTTGAGAACTTCGAGGAAGAGCCTCGTCATATCTAATGCCGGCCTTCTCACCATGAACTGCCCAGAACGTATACTCCTCGGGGAAAGGCTTCACAAGCAAATGTTCCTTCACAACATTTCATACATGCCACTTCTTGAACTTGCATTTCCGACAGGGACAGACGATCTTGCCGTTACAGCTGGCGTGAGTGAATGCGAAATCTAAGAAACTGTTTAATCCGTACAAATATTCAGGAGAATTGCGCGGCAACCTTATCCATGATTTATCCATAGCTACAAGTGAGAGAGAAGAAAGTATAGAGAAGAAGATGAGTGAGAAGATAATGACGAATGCTTAGAACCTTATATTCTGAAAATCCAACGTTTATAATTTTGTAGCGGTTATCAAACCGCTACACCAACCGCTACAGAAATTCCAACGTTTATAATTTTGTAGCGGTTATATATATAAAACCGCTACGAATATTCAAGCCGTTAATTGGTGGGAAATTCAAAATGTACTTGTTCAGTATTAGTAGCGGTTATATATATAAAACCGCTACTAATATTAAAGCCGTTGGACATTAAATATAAAAATATTTTTCTAATTTCTAGCGGTTATACATAATATAACCGCTACAAATGTGCACAAAGGCGGCAAATTTCAAAATTCAAATGATTTGAGTGTTTGTAGCGGTTATTAGTTTATAACCGCTACAAACATACATATTTGTAGCGGTTCCTGAAGGTAAACCGCTACAAATATATATGTACCTTTGTAGCGGTTATACATGTATAACCGCTACAAAAATACATATTTGTAGCGGTTTCTAAAGGTAAACCGCTACAAATCTATATGTACATTTGTAGCGGTTTTAAGTTAGAACCGCTACAAATGTCTATGTTTGTAGCGGTTACACACTAATAACTGCTACAAATTGGAGATTTGTAGCGGTTTTAAGTTAAAACCGCTACAAATATATATACTTTATTTTTTTTAAAATTTAGATATAAATCATTCATAAATTATTTCAACGCTGCTAATAATATAAATATAATAATATAAAACACAATAAGAAAATTCTGAAATAAAAACTCATAAATATTTACAAATGTTTAAACAAAAGAAAATGTCCTAAACTAAGGAGCTGGGGGCTGATCCTCTTGTGCTCCCTCAAGTGGGGCTCCCTCAGATGCCGCTGGATCGGGCCGCTGCGCAGAGTGAACCGCACCATTGTCATCAGCAGGAGGAGAAGCAGTAGGAGGGGGAGTAGTACTCGGGACGACGTAGCGAGGGACAGGGGGAACCGCTGGATGCTGCTCGTTCGGGAACAGGCGACTCCATGCTCCCTCGAGCATGGTGTTCGCGATCTCACGCCACAGCGTCTGCTGAGCGTACATCATATCCGCGTGCATCTGCAGCAGCTGCTGCTGCTGCGCCTGCATCTGCTACATCTGCTGCTGCTGCTGGCCATCTGCTGCTGTGTCATCTCTAAATCTGACCGCAGCTGGTCAATAGACTCATCCCTCCGACGTCTGACCCCTCTAGAGCTGCCAGCCTCAGAGGCGGCGCTCCTGCCGTAGACCATGCTGGGTCTGGCGCCTATCCCCATACCCCGCACGCGTCCGGGGTGCTCAGCCTAAGCCAGACCCGCCTTCAAAGGAGCCGTCGGGTCCACTGACCCCTGTGACTCCTCAGGCTGGGTCTGTCGCAGCTCAGCCTGCGACAGCTGCATCCGCTCCTGCCATTTTATGAAACAATTAATAATTAGCATTTTTCATTATTAACTTGGTTTTATGAAAAATATAATACTAAAATTACTTACAATGGCCGCCTCTGCCTGCTGAGAGGTCGCAGTCCCGTCACGGTGTCTGTGTGTGATGGCGTACAGCTCCGCATAGTCCGTCTGACGGTTCTCCTGCTGTGCCCTCATCTCCTGAAACAATTACAAAACAATTAGTATTATGAAATAATTAGCTAAAAGTAAGTGAAGCACTTGAAAAGTTACCAGCTCGCTGTAGGTCACAGCAAAGGTCTTCGATCCTGCTGTGTGGTGGATCGTCTGCTGCGCCCGGATCTCGGCATTCCTCCGAGCAAGCTCCTGGAAAAAAAATTAAATGTATTATAATTTAAAATTAAATACAAATTAAATTGATATTATAATTTAATATTTAAAAATTACAAAATTATATATCAAAAATCTAATAAATACATTACCTGCGCCTCAGGGCTCCTCCTGAACTGGACGAAACGCGCCCAGTCGTTCGGCGGGACGCCGTCCGGGACGCTCTCCTGCAGCTGCTCCAGAGGTATCGTCCCGTCCCCATCCACACTATGGAAGAGACGGTTCCTCCTGTTCCTCCAGGCGTCGCCCATCTTCATGAGGGAGTACCTCTTTCGGTTGGCCCGGACGGCAAACCGCAGCTGAAAAAAAATACATTTAAATATTAATAATTATAAAAACCATAATTTTAAAAAAATAATTAAATAGAATTAATTAAAAAAATATTAATTAAATAGTTTTAATTACCTGAACTACCTCCTCCCAAGCCTGGTCCTTCGGCCCCTTCGGAATGTGCCTCCACGTCGGGAAGTGAAGGGGGAACCGCATCCAATTCGATCCCAAGTCGCTCAGGAAGCGGTTGAGCAGGTGACCCCCATTGTGGATCGGCTGGTCAGTGCCCTCGTTCCACGGCACTATAACTCGCAGGGACCGGTCCATGCTGTTCAGACCGGTCACATCCAGCCTCCTCGTCGACACGTTCCCCTGCTCATCTGCACAGTTGACCGCACGTTAGATAAATTATAATTCAAAGTTAACATTTCAAATTTAAATAAATAACTTACTAAATTAAAAAAGTAATTTACCTTTGACCTGCACCTCAAACCCAGTGGACCGCGAAGACGACCCTCGTGGGTTGTTCTGCTCCCGAGCGTCCTCCTGATCGAGGAATTGCTCCATCTCCCTGAACCCAACAAGCTGGATCTTGAACTCCTCCTCGTTGAGGAAGTCCTCAACGCTAATCTCTGGCCTCTCCACCTCAGGCACCTCTGGTGCGGTCGTCGCCTGTGGGATCGTCTGCGGTACCTGTGGGGGGATGGGCTAAGATGCCGCGGTAGCCCTGCCTGCGCGTTGCCCCCGCCCCCTCCCTCTGCCCCCTGCCCAGCTACTGCCACCCCGTAAAGTCGGTCTGGGGACCTGAGGGGCCTTCCCCTTATCTTGTCCTGAAGCCATATCAACTGTACAAATTAAAAAAAAAATTAGTTACATTATGCAAAAATATAATAAAAATATAAATATAAAAATACAAATATAAATAAAATACGTGTTATATACGTACCTCAAGTGCAAATACTGAGAAATACCGAGCAAAAACTCCTATAGAGACGTCTGAACGCTCAAATCTCGAAGAAATCACTCAGAGAAACCTCAGGAAACATAATGGGCAAAATGAGAAATGAAGGAGGATTGGCTTTAAATAGCCCAGATATTAGTAGCGGTTATTAAAATAACCGCTACTCTAACCGCTACAAATTTAATTATTTGTAGCGGTTCTACAATAACCGCTACAAATGTTCACAACGTTTGAAATTCTGTAGCGGTTATTGCTTAGAACCGCTACAAATGTCGGGACTCTTTAAATTCTGTAGCGGTTATAGGGGCATAACCGCTACAAACTTCTGACCTTTGGTATTTTGTAGCGGTTATTGCCCCTATAACCGCTACAGAATCCTGTGGTTGGTATTTTGTAGCGGTTTGTGGGCATTAACCGCTACAAGTTTTGGCGGGAATTTCGTGCCAAATTTGTAGCGGTTATTTTTATAAAACCGCTACAAAAAAACTGGCCGCTACAAATTTGTAGCGGTTTAGGTTAGAACCGCTACAAATATCATAATTTGTAGCGGTTTAATATAACCGCTACAATTGCACCGCTACAAAATACCTTTTTTTTTGTAGTGCATTTTCATCACACTAATGCAAATGTCATTTTGAACAAGAGTGGAAACAAGTTCTAGAAGGTGAAGAACTAAGTGAACATGCACACATAGAAAGAATTCAAGCCTCAATTAACCTTCCAACAAGGTTTCTCTCTAATACTTAATCCAACACAATCAATTGTATAACAAACTAACCTCAATGCATTTACTTCACTATTTCTAATGCTAACCTTACAAACACAATCAATCAAAACATTGCAATCGATTATAATAATGCTCATCTCTTAAAAGCACTAATCATGTTGAAAGCGTTCTTTTCTCAAAACAAGAAGTAAACAAAAAAACTAATTGTGGGTTCATTTTTTTCCCATTCACTTGAAAAGCAAAATATGGTTTTAAAAGGTTGCTAAAACACTAGATCACATAAAAGCTCAGAATTTCTCACAAATCACATTCCTAAATGGCAAATGTGACCCTGTACCACTTAGAACATGTATCAAAGCAAGTTATTCTTGAAAAAGTTTTGAAAAAAATTTCTAGTTTAAGGCATTTCTCATTTTAAAACAACCAATGGGATTCAAAATGTATTTCCCTCCCCCACACTTAATCAACACATTGTCCTCAATGTGGAAAAACACTTTAAAGAGAATGCTTTAGCAAGCTAAAATCCAAGGCACAATGGTAATTAAGTAGGGTAGTGGCCACAAATGCAAGGCATATAAAGGGGATTCTTATTATATTTATTAAACTACGTGACTTCTGTAATGCCCCAAATTTTGATTAAGGGCTAATTACAATTATTGTGAATGATTACGTGGATTAATGTGGATTTGAGATTCGGATTAAGTATTGAGAATGGCCAACACCCTGTATTTTAGCAAAATTATGTGATGAAATAGTTATTTGGGCTAAAATAGGGGTAAATGGTACATGAAGAAGAACGAAACGAATTTGATTATGTATTATGTGGCAATATTAACTAATATGCCATGATTAGTGGAAAATTGAAAGAATGAAATTATTGGTCAATTAGTTAGTGATTAATGGAGAAATTAATTACTAACTAAGGAGAAATGAGATATGTAACTAAATGGCTAATGGTGTGGTTATAGTAACTAATGAGTTATTTACTTTATGAGAACCAATGATATTGGGACACTTGGCAAGTAGGTATGGTGAGAGAATGGTTGAGAAAGTCAAACAATGAATATTAAATCCATTTCTCTCTCTTTCCCTCTCTTTTAGCCAAATGCGTGTGGCATGGGGGCAGAAATTTCTACTTCTCATCCTTCATCTTCATCTTTCCTCTTCCTCTCTCATGCGTCCTCCATTGTTGGCCAAAGGAGGAAGAAGTTCTTGAGAAAAGGTAAGCTTTTGACCCTCTGAATGGCTTCTAATGAAAAAACTCTCTTCTATAAACTTGTTCCTTGAATTGAGAGCTTTACTTTCATGGTTTTAGATTTGCCATTGGTGATGTTTTGTGGCCACAACGAAATGTAGAAGTTGGAGAACCAAAGAACTTCTTTGGGAAAGTTGTTGAGGTAACTGAAAGCTTCATTTTCATATAAGTTTTGTGGCCATTGGTTGGGCCTTGAATTTCTTGAAATTTTGCCCTAATTTTTGTGATTTAGGGTCTTGGGGAGTATGGTATGTTGTTGTCATGGAAATGGTGCCTTGTTTAGTATTTTGAATTGATAGAATTACATTGATGCTTAAATGTAAAGTTTGGCATCTTTGTGTTGATTTTGTGTATTGGGAAAAATAGGGCATGTTGATAGGTTGTGATTTTAGTAGTTGGTTATCATTGTAGTTGGGATAACTGTATATGTTTGGATGTATATGTTCAGATGATAGGTTAGAATGTGTATTTGGAATGAGTATTGTGTAATCCCCATTTGAGAAATTGTAAAGGGCGTATGTGGCCTATGAATTTTTAGTGAAGGAATGACCTGGGATTGTCGGGATTATTATTGTGCACTCTGATATTTATATGAATGTGATTTATCTTCACGAGGTAATTGTATTCGAAATATGAATATGAGGCCAAGTTAAAGTGTTTGTGAAAAAAATTTGTGAAAACCCTATCTTATGGATGGGAATGTAAATAAGTTTTGATTATTATTGGTCTCTATTTCATTTTAATCACTTATTTTGGATATAGTCACAGAAGGGGGTTACAACTTCTACCTTTTCCGACTGGTTTGTGTCCCTCCCCCACACTTATCTTCCTTATACAACAATTAAGCCCAAAGAACCATAGAAATTAGGAAGAAAACAAGTGAGGAAAAAGACAACATGTGTTAGAGAATCTTGAGTCTCTTAAAGGAGGAGTTCTCATCCTCGATAAGAATCATGCTTTTATCATTGAAGACATCTTCTCCCGCATTGAAATTCCTTAGTGGAGGTGGCTCGGGATCAATTGGAAGAGGTCCAAGGATGTATGGTGGATGTTGGCCCCTCCGATGACCTTTCCAAGAATGTGCCTGTAAAGTTGACAAGCAAATAGCAGTATTCTATCCAAAATAGAAACACAGAGAGATTTCAAGTGAAGTAAAGGCATGTGCAGTTCCAATCTCTCCAAATAACTATCACATCTAAGGAAATCAATGGTACTCCCATCAGTAGGAGGCAAACAAGCAATTATATTTTGAAAATTCTCTTGTATTTTCAAAGTGGAAGTTATGGAATACAACTGAATGTTGGAGTGCACCACATCATATTGCTCAACCAAGCGCCCTCCCTCTTATTTAACTCAATTTAGATGTTAATCCATGATTGAACTTAAATATAGAGTTTAGGTACAATTAGAACACATTTGAATCAAAATTTACATTGTATTCTTCAAAAGTGTTTATTTAACAATAATTACATCACTTTTGAAGTCATTAGCCCTTAATCCTATTTTTGGGTCATTGCATTATGCTACCCAAATTGGGTCTTAACGTTAATTGTAAACTAATGGAATAGTCAATAAAGTGGTTAGAAGTAGAAAGGAATGCGTTTATGAAACCATATCGAAAAACCCCAATTTTCCCTGGAGAGTTGTGTGATTTTGGCTAGGGCTATAAATGGGCCTTAGAGTTGGATTTTCAGTGATTTGATGATTCCATTGAGTTCAGGAGGGAAAATTAAGTGGGGTTATAATTGGTCACTTCTTTGGAAAAGGCCAAAAAAGTATAATTACACAAAAGCCCCTATGGGGAAGACAAGAGTGTTAGAGCAAGCATTTCACCCAAGAGGGTGGGTGAATTGGGTGATACTAAAATTTTGTTGCAAATAAAAACTTGACGGTGAATATAAAGCAATAAAGAGTAAGGAGAAATATCACCGAAGTGTACACCGAGAGTTATACTGGTTTGGCCACAACCACTTTGACCTACGTCCAGTCCTCAGAGCTTCTCTGAGAGTTTCACTATAACTTCCAAGATTCAGTGGGTTCTTGGCACCTTAGTACAAGCAAGTTCCTTTACCTAGACACTCGCTCCCCCTTACAAGTTGTAATCCAATCCCAACTCAAGGTTCCACAACCTTAAGTTACCTCAATAACGAATATTGAGTTTGAATAAAATATCTCTCTCACAGAGTGAATAAGAATCACTGAAGCATAGAATTACAAGTATAACGTAAAACAGAGTAATGAACTTTAAAATGCGTTTGTGTGTGTGTTCTTGTTTTTATTTTTCTCTGTTTGGATGTTCCCATATATATAGATGCGTTAGTAATGATTGTTGGAACATATTTCTTCATGCCTGTTAGAGCGTGCGCAACCACTATTGACTTTTCCAGTATTTGAAAAATATACGTTTGCGGTAAGTGGTGGTAGGTGGCATTTGAACGTTGCATTTGACTTTCCTTATTTGGTAAGAGTTCTTCATTGTTTATATGTAGATATGCTAAGAATACTAATACAATGAAAGGTTAATCACATAGGAAACAAATCAATGAACGTTGGAATGATTTCTGAATTTATGAACTTACATACTCAAGTAACTACTCAAGTATTCATTAAGTTTACTCGAGTACTTACTCGAGTATCATCGTGAAAGTATTGACAAACTACAAGTTAACAAATGAACATTACATTACTAGGGTAGTGCATGGAATAAACAAATTTCCCTGTTATTACTTTGTTCAAACTTATTTGTTTATCAAATCTTTTTCATACCATCCTTTGTTATCATCAAAACATGAGAGATCTAACAAGGAGAAGACAACAGATATGCTGAGAACAATGCAGAGAACCATATGAGGGGATTGCAGTGATGGAATGAAGATGAGAAGATGTCTCTATTTCACTGGGACAAGTGTAGATACCCAAGTAGCCCTGTGCGGCTACATTAATGGCAATGATCATATATGAACCCCTATGGAGAATTTATGTAATCATGCACTTATTATTAGTATATTCATGTTATTCCTATGTTGCCCGCTAAACTACATATCATTTTCCGCAAGTACTCTGAAATAGGTGAAAATAAAAAGAAGGTGTGACAATTATTTTTTTTTTAATTGTCTTTGATTATGTTAGTAACCAGAACACATCCTAGAATTGTTGCTTCTAATACCATACTTATTAAGTGCTATAAGGTGTTCAGTTTGCTTTTACTTACCATTTCCTTTTTCTTTAACCTTCTCATTGGAAACTTGTAACATAACATGCGCCTTCATCATCATGTAATGTGTTGTTTAAAACCATCATATATATATATATATATATGCAGAATTCTTTAAAACACATGCAGGCCAATAACATGTCACAAACAAATTCACATGTATAAATGCATGGTTTCACATAATCACAAAAACAACAAACATGTCAATTCATGCAACCAACAAGTTTTGCAAAAAAGCCGAAGGAAGAAAAATTCCCCAATATATACAAAAAATTCACCAGTTTTACAAGGACTCATTGCTATAAAAGTTCATAAATGAATTTAGCACAACAACTATGAATGTAATCAACATCTTCTGCTGGAAACGGGTTAGCAAGATCAAACATCTGAAACACCAAAGCCAGGAAAAACATTAACTTGCTAACTTAAAAAGAATAAAAGTAATACAAATTTTTGAAATATATATACATTTACCTCTTGAGTAAATTCTGTCGTGCCGAGGGTAATAATATTATAAATATGCCTCAGAACATACAACCCATACAAGTTGGACACTGGTAGTTGCCTACGGGTCTGAAAAATAAAATGATATCATTAAAACAAGTATAGAATTAAAGCATGGCTTATTATTGAATAGATTCTTAAAACAAACCAATATGTAACTAACATTTGGCAAGATCCATATAGGGTCTTTTAGGTCACGAGTATTGTAACACCCCAAAATTCGATTAAGGAATGTTGACTCCAAAAGTGAGTGTTCTTATCGTTAAATTGACACTTTTAGAGAATACGATATAAGATGTGATTTGTATATGTTGTGATTCGTACCCAAACCCTGTATTTGAGTTCAATTATGGGCTAACATCTAAATTGAATAAAAATAAAGGGGGAGGGCGTATGTATGGTGTAAATGAATGAGAAAATGAATTTTGGTGTTGATTCAAGAGGAATTGCCACAATCAGGGGCAAAATGGTAAAGTTACTGACCAATTAGTCAGTTACCGAAGAGAAAACTCATTGGTAACTTCAAGATCATTGGTTGAGATTGATTTGTGATAGATCCAAGGGTGGAATCAAGTGTATGTGTATGTATGTGAGCTCATGGTTGGTGTGATAAGATTGTGACAAGTGTCACAATATGAACCATAGGATCTTAGTCAAAAGTTCACCTCATTCGCTTTTCTCTTTTGTCTTATAAGTAGGCCAAAGGGGGCCTAATTGCCCACAAACTGATCACTCTCTTCATCATCTTCATCTCTCTCCAAAGCCTCCATTTTTGTGAGCTCAAGGAAGAAAGAGAAAGCAAGAGGTGAGGTTTTAGCCTTGTATATGTCCTCTAATGCTTAAGTCCTCTTCACTAATATTGTTCATAGTGATGAGAGCTTCATCTCTATGGTTTAAGATTTGAGAAAGATGGTGTTTGAAAGCTTAAAGAATTTTTGAAGTGGAGGAATCAAAGAATTGGCATTGGAAAGAGGAAGAGGTGAGTATTTGATGACTTTTGACCTAGCTATTGTGGTTATTGGTTAAGTATTGTGATTTGTGAATTTTTCCCTGATTTTTGTGGTATTTTGGTGTGGCATGTAGATTGGGTAATTGCATGTTGATTTGTGTTGAAAATGGTGATTTGTTGTGTAATTTGGTCATTGGAATTGGATTGGCATTGGAAATGGAAAAGTTACAATGTTAGGTTTTTAAATGTTAATTGTGTTGACATGTTGAGATTATTGTGGAAACATGTCAATTTGATATGAATTTGGTTTTTTTGGTGTTTCCAATGGATTCCTTGTGAAAATTTGTGTGGGAAAGGAGTTTGGTATGAAATTGGGATCAATGGAAGCAAATATGCCAAAACTGGAAATGCTGCTATTGAAAGTTTATTCTGGGCAGTCTGTTTGTGTTGGCATTTTGAATAGGAAAATGATGTCATAAAATTATGAAACTTTCCAGTTTTAAATTTCACATCCCAAGCTTAAAAATGGACATATAATTTGTATCATTTCGTTTTGTGTACTGTGAGTTATGGTTGTCCAAAATTTGGGATGGAAACTGAACTCTGTTTTGGGGCAGTGGTGTGTTTTGTGCAATTCCGTATTTTTGTGGTAATTTCCAGTAAAGGTCCATATTTTTCCTATGAATAGGACTTAAATAGATTTCATTTGGCTTTGGAATTACCTCATTTTAACTTTTTCGGAATTAGTTATGATTTTCGGAAGTTCAGCCAAGAAACAGGATTTTCTTGGCCGCAGCCAATGAATTCTTGGGCCACGGCCCAAATGTTTCTGACCACTTTTTGGCCGTGGCCAGTGGATTTGTAAGTCGCAGCCAACCCCCAAAAATCACCATTTTATACTTTTAAAAGGTGATCTTTGGTTAAGTGTTTCCCAAGCCTTTGGGCATATGTTTGGGCTTATAGTAGCCACCAAAAGGTCTTAAATGATAACCAACTTTAATGTTTGGAAGTTGAGGAATTGGAAAAGGGAATAACCCTATGTCCTTGATTTGATTGTCTGGATTTGGTTTTTGTCCTAATCGTGATTTATTTGTGCCGGAGCATACATGGAAAGAATAAGGTAGCGACTCTTTCTCTTATACTGTGTGTGAAACATTGTATGTATGTTTGTCATGCATTGTGAATACTTTGTGATACATTGTGATGCTTTGAGATCGCAACGAAAGCTGACGCTTAGTGATACATTGTGATACTTTGAGATCGCATCGAAATCTAATGCATAGTGTTTACAGCCATGAGTGCTGTCGTTTGTGGCGTGAGCCATGAATCATTTTGATGCTACTTAACATGATCTTACATGCTATGTGTTTGTATACTGTATGAGTGATTTGTTACTACTGGGATTCTTTTGAATCTCATTTTTTCTATTGACTAACCTTTTAGACAGGGCAAGCGGTTCGAGAAGAAGCAAGTAACCAAGGGCGGGTTAAATTCCTGGTTAGGAGTATTAGTTAGTAGTTGGTTATCATAGATTGAAAGTGTTGTATAAATTGTATTCGTCTTTGGATTTGGGATGTGTATTTGGATATATATCAAGGATGATATTGTGTAATCCCCTAAATGGGAATTTGTATACTCTTTAAAGAATATATGGAACCCGGGGTTTGCCGGGGATTGTGTTGTGCACTCTGATATATTTGAATGTGATTTATCGTCCTGAGTTAATTGAATTTGAAATGCGAATATGAGACCAGGTGTATTAGATTTTAAAAGATGTTTTTTTGAAAACCTTATTGTAAAGATAAGATTTTAAATTTATTTTGAATTTCCATTGGTCTCTAATTTGTTATAATCACGTATTTCAAATGATAATTATGAAGGGGGTTACAAGTATGCCTACCACAAGCAGCGTGTAGGAATGTCCGCATAGCCCTATATCATAAAATAACAAAGGTTACTTATTTTACATAAATTCCATAAATTTTGCACATGAAAGGTAATTAATAATGCAAGAAAACTTATGAGTTCATGGTCTTCTTCAATTTAGTAGTTGGCTTGTTGTGGTAGAGGGAGCATAAGAGGATGACAATATAACTCTCCTTGCACAAAATAGCCAATTGTCAATTATCACTGAAAAAAGGGAAGACTTTTAAGCAAATATAAAACATTATGTATATTATGAAATATTAAATTTGTTTCTTACCCATGCATATATGAAGCAAAGAAACACTCAATTGGGGTTTCACTAAGCCTATGCGATAAGTATGTGTGTCTGATAGCAGCAGTGGTCCCTTTGTCATGGAGTTAAACTGGGCATAGGAATCCAAATTTATCGGTTTTATCAAAGGAAACCAACCTACGATGTATGTACCTACAATAATGTAAGCTTATAAATTAAAGTTTAACGGCATAATTTGTAAAATATTTACTTCCAATTGGAGAAGATACTTACATTAAAAATAGTTGGACAATCGAAACTATAAGCTGTTGTTAAGGAGCTACCAGGGACATTAAATCATCTCTCTCAAGATAGCATTACACCCTTGACTTGCCAAAAACTGACTCAGTAGGTCAATCTCTTGTTCAAAAGGATGTATCATATCTCATCAGAATCACTCATTGCATGACATTCAATAGAGGCTATGAAACATCTTGAGTGGAAGGAGGTGCAGGTAGTGGGGTTGTGATCGAGGATTCTTCAGCTCGATCAGAAACAAGGTTCTTAGGCCACAAGATGAAAGAGTTGAGGACATCGCTCACAATCTTGAAGTTATCGATGGGGATAAGGGAGGCGCATCTACAACAATCACCTCTTCAACTACCACTCTGACTTGATCATCCTTTATTTCTTGGTGGTCGACAGTTGATCCCAAGTTGTGCACGCTCCCCCTTGCAACTAATCATCTCAGAGGATCCTCCACAAACAGGTCACAAGGCTCACCAATTTCTTTTTCAGGACCCTCTAATAATTGACCAATACAACTCCCTTTAGTGCTCTGTTTAGGGTTTAGGGAATGTGCCTGGGGAGCACTGGTTTCTTGTCTTATGCTCACCATTATAATCCATTCCTTCTTCATCTTGTTGAACCTTTCTTCAAATCATGCATCAAATAATGCTTTTGCCTCGACCCTTGCTTCCGCCCTTACAATGGCCAACATATGCTCTATCTCCTCCCTAGTCACTGCACTTGAGGAATGGTGGGGCGCTGCTCCAAAGTAATCCCTTATGCCTACCCCGCCTCCAAACCCCCTGACACGACCGAGATACTCATGTTTTCCTGGAGCTACAGTCAGGAAGTCATTCCTCCCATCTGACCTTAATGATCCCTCTGCTTGTTTTTTTAAAGCCTCTCCTGTAAGACACAGATGACAAACATTAGTAATGAAATTTGTTTACTAAACAATTAATAACAGCAACAATACTTATAATTTTCTTACCAACTATACGAGAAGGTTCACTCGTATAAGACCCGCTCCTCTTTTGGTGAGCGAACAACCACTTCTCTTCGCGATGTATCAGAGATGGTGGAGAAAGAAGAACAGAAGGATCAGATTGAGCTGCTTCTTCCAATCTCTTCCGTTTGGCCGCTAACAAGTCTTTTTCGGCCTTCGCATAACCACCACGAGACATTGTATGGGGGCAATAATTCTTTCTACCACTCTCTTGGGCCTTTTGCCTTTCTTCCTATGAATAAGAAATCAAAATTAAGGTTACAATCAATAAAGACAATTCACAATTCATAAGTAAATCAAATGCAAAATAAGTCAACTCGCCAATGCTTCTGGAGTATTTCAAAGCCTTCTAAATTCTTACCAAGTGTGTTTATCAATATAAGAATACTTGTCACATGGATTAGGACGAGGCTGACCTTCTTCCACCTTGATATGCACACAATTGTTGGCACCAAAGGTGAGGGGATCTCGTATATTCTTTTGGCTAGCGGTATTCAAACTATCCAAAGTAGGGGAAAAAAGCTTTTCTGAGTTTCTTGCTACAATGAAAGTGCTAGAGGGTTACTCGTCAAACATTAGCAACCTTGTGTCAATGAAGGACTTGAAGATAAAGGGTCTTAAATCACACGATTTCCCTGTATTGATGGAAAACCTTATTTCAGTAGCAATATGAGGTATTTTACCTAATAAGATACAAGCTACTATAACAAAGCTATATTTCTTCTTCAAGTCACTGTGTAGTAGAGTGATTAACCCCAAGAAATTGTTGAGGTTTTTTAAACCCAAATGGTGATTATGTTGCGTGAGTTAGATGTTTTTTCCTTCAACTTTCTTTGATATAATGGTGCACCTAACTATTCACTTGATCAGAGAAGTACAACAATATGGCCCAATCTATATGAGAAGGATGTACCTAGTCAAGTGCAAGATTAAGGACCTAAAAGGGTATGTGAAAAACCAAAGTCGGCCAAAGGGTTGCATTGTTGAATGGTACATTTGTGAAGAGTCAGCTAAATTCTATACCAATTACTTGTAAGATGCATGTGATATTGGTCTTCTGGTGTTTCGACATGAAGGAAGGATATTTAGACAAGGGTTAAGGGTTGAAGGATATCAAGAAGGATGCATGTGATATTAGCCTTTTAGTGTCTCGGCATGAAGGAAGGATATCTGGACAAGGGTTGATAGGCAAAAAAGCTATCTCTATCTCAAACCAACAGTAGAAGCAAGCACATGTATTCATACTTCACAACTTTGAAGAGATTGAAGAGTATGTAGGTGTTCATATGGATGAGTTTAGGAGGGAAAACCCCACCTAGTACAAAGTTGGTATGCCAAAGAACATACTAAATAATTCACAGTATAGTTGAAGCAACATGTGGATGACAAGCATAATGTTGATCACAATTTAGTTCATAAGAAAGTAATGTTCTTGGCACATGACCCGAATAGACATGTGCTTTCTTTCTCAAGCAACATCATTAATGGATACACCTTCTATACTAAAGAGCAGGATGCCTGAACCAAAATGCAAAATAGTGGAGTAACTATTGTTGCTAACACCATGCATGTACCAAGTGCAAAAGATAAGAATCCTATATATGCGAATATGTCATACTTTGGGGTGGTTAAGCACATTTGGGAGTTAGATTATGTAGGATTTCAGGTTCCGGTTTTCAGGTGCAAGTTGGTTGACAATAATAATACTTTAAAAGTGGGTGACTTACGACTGATATAATTGAATTTGCAAAGGTATAAAGAAGAGAATCTTATTTTGGCTTCTTAAGCTAAACAAGTGTTCTATGTTCCTGATCCTGTTAATAAAGAATGGTTTATTATTTTTGTTATCAAACAAAACAAATGAGGATGTAGAGGTGAATTCAATGAGAATGCACCTTTCCAATGGCTGTCACTTGAAACATAGTTCAATGAGGATGATGTTTTGTGCGTTAGGCATGACCACAAAGAAGAAATTTAGATATCAAAAAGAGGAAAGTTGCTTAACAAATTAAAGAAAACAATTGTCATAAAAAGAGCATTAAAATTATTAAGACTAGGAAAAGAAAAAGGGGCACTTGATCATGTAAATTCTCTTACCTTTAATGTACTCATAATTGTATACATAGTACTAGATGATTTGTTTTAATTTGTTGGCATTTGTTGGCTGAAATTGGTTATTTTGTATATTACGATACCTCTAGCCATAACTAGATCTTTTTGGGTGTTTGGTATATATATGTTATTTCTATAGTTAATTTTGTACGAAGATGATCAAAAGTGAGCCGCCTAATTTTATAAAAAAATTGGTATCGCATACTTCACAATTATTCGCCAATAAACATCAAGTATTACACAATATATCATGGTTTTTCTAAATAACCATCAAGTATAGTGTTATATTTTATGGTTATACAAGAACAACCGTCAAGTAAACCCCTTTCTCTGCTGACAAATAATTTACCATTAATCTTTTTAACCATAAAGTATTGTACAAAATATTTTATGGTTATTATTGAACAACCGTTGAATATAGATTGCTATATTTAACAGTCACTGACTAACAACTGTTAAATATAATGCCCTATAAATAACGGTTATATTTAAACAATTGTGAAATATATGACCCTATATTTAACGGTTAACAACCATTAAATATAAATATTTAGTGCTTAAATATTTAGCGGTTGGAAAATGTTAAATATATGTAAAATAACTGTGAAATATAGACAAATCTATAATAATATGTTGAGTAATACGAGGAGTATAAAGCCTTGAAACTAATGAAGTTCTATCTTGTAGGTGACCAACTTGATGGAAGATATACTAATAGATCAGAGACAGTTTGAATTGACTGGTCGATATTTAATCTTGATTAAACGGGCCACCATAAAGGGTGATTAATATCAATAGACGAGCTTGAACAAACCTTCCACTTTAAATTTGTTGTGATGATGTCACAGCACTTAGGGATGCCTTTCCATACTCACGAAGAATTATTAGGCTTCTTTACAATTGTATCACTATTAAGATCTGAGCACTTAGCTCATAAAATAGTGAACAATAAAAATTGCGAAGGGGCAGAGAGTATTCTCCAAACCTGCTTAGCCAAAACATCCTTATTCACTTGAGCTGTTCTTTTTAATCCCAAACCTCCTTCATTGGAAGCCTTAAATTGAGTATCCTTATTGGTAAGATGGATTCTGTTTTTATCTTCATTAGACCCCAGAAAAAATTAATACACAAAGCACCAGATAATACTGATTTGATCAAGGTTAATCTAGAGTGATTAGCATACAAAAGATGAGTAAGTGGCTGTGCACTATTACAAATTTTAATCCCCTTTAAACTCCCAGATTTTACAAAAGAGCTAAGAAATCAAGATAGAACATTTGTTGCGAGGATATATAAGGGGATAATGGATCCCCTTGATGGATACCCCTATTTGGAGTAATAGTGTGTGTCATTTGACCATTGAGGAAGACTTGGTATTGGACGGTAGTAATACACTGCATGATGACAGCTATCCATTCATCTGGAAAATTTATTCTTTTCATTACTACATAAATGAAATCCCATGATAAAGTGTCAAAAACCTTTGCAAAATCAACTTTGAATGCCGCCAATATTTTTCCTTCCAGTTGAAGAACTGTAAATCTGATTTGTAAGATTTGATGCCAACATGATATTATCCAAGATAATCTTTCCTTTTAGAAAAGCACATTGATTTGGGGCATTATAATTTCCCATGATGGATTTCATTCTCAATCATAAGACCTTTGAAATAATTTTATAGCTAACATTGCATAAGCTAATAGGTCTTTGAACTTTTAAAGATTGAACGGAATCTGTTTCGGGGATAAGAATGATCTGAGTTATATTAAATTCATTATGAAGCTTTGGAATGCATAATTGATATGTTAAGATGGATTGTGACCAAATGGGAGCCATATATGGACTAGCCTTGGAACTATGAGTTTAATATGTATGTTCTTGACTGTCTAGTTTCAGCTTTTTTCAAAGTATAGTCAATGTTTTACTGCATAATGTATGGTAAGCGAAATGCAATGCAAATGAGAATTGGTATGTGTAAATTAGACACAGATATTTCCATCATGCTCTATATCAGGTCAATTGGATATTTATACCTTGGGTTGTGACTTTTTAATGTTAAGGAACAGAATCTATCCAAAAATTAGAGAAAGGATAGAAAATGTAATGAACTGTTTTAGTTCGGACATGATCAACTAAGAATGATATATTTCTCAAGTAAAGGACTTCAATAGCTTTCAATAGAAATTTAGAGTGTCAACACCTGTTTCCATTTCAATATACACAGAGTAATAGAGACCAAATCCCATAGGCATACATAAGAATACATATATACTAATAAAAGTATTTGTTTACAATCCAAAGTCAACCATACAGAATACGACAATATATACCACTATTACAAAATATTCAAAAGTATTTTCGACATAGACTATTTATAACCACGAATTTTGTATTTGTCTCGAGACACATGCCAGTCACTTCCCTAGGTCTACATCCTTGTCTTTTGCTCCACTGGCACCAGCCGTGATGTTTTATTTAGAAAAAGGGGTGAAATTCCGAAGAATCCCAATAGAAACATGCTATCGTTCATAGAAAATGTGAAAAGTAAATATGATATATGCCATGTATGCACCAATTAATGAACAATATAAACATATCATCTGCATTTATATATGAGTAGGGCCCAGCCCCACTAATCTTCACCGGTTGGATTCTCACCAACTCCAGTGTAAGTGCCTCTAGCACTACTAGCCCCTCTCTAGGCAAAACATGTTGATTAATAAAGCGCATTTACAAACAATGGCATCCACACAATCATAAAACTATGGCATGATATATGAAAGATAATGTTCCTACCTCAAAGTTCTATCGACCCCTTTTTGTGTGCCTCATGAAACGTGTCGACTTTCGGCTCCTGATTCGGTCCTAAAATATTAAATTTACAAGAAATAGGTCATAACCTATCCAAGTATCATTTTAGACACTTCTATAGTGTTTCTTGTGGTTATATTAGCCTATGGTAAAAATTTACCAAAATGCCCCTAGGACCCTGGCCCTGCCCTACCGTACCTGGTCCGATGGCACATTCTCCCAAATTATTGACTAGGGCTATCCTGACATATTTCCACCCAAGGAATCCATTTCTGGATTTAAAATTATCAAATTCAATGTCAATGTCAAATTACAAAATTGCCCTTGGCAGTCCCGCTTTAAGAGTTTTAGGGGCGTTTCTGTAATTATGCTTTCTCGGCCTTTTCCAAAAAAGTACCCAACTGTAACCCCAACTAATTTTCCCTCCTAAACCCAATGGAACCATCAAATCATTGAAAATCCAACTCTAAAACCCTCTAACAGCCCTGGCCGAAATTATAGTGTCCTCCGGGAAAAATCGGGTTTCGTGGTTTCGGCTCCGTAAACGCATTCTTTTCTACTCCTAACCACTTTATTAACCATCTAATTGAGTTATAACAACCATTTGAACTAAAATTGGGCAGCATAACCCTTAGGCACACACCTTTTGAAAATTTAAAACCAATGGCAATGTAGCAAAATTTCACTGATTAAATTGCCCACAGTAGTTAGAATAGTTAATATACGAAGGTTTAGAAGTTACCTCAAGCTCCCACTAGCTTTTCCTCTTCTTGGCTGAAACCCTAGGTCCTTGAACACCCAAAGATGAACTTCCCAAACCTTAATCATATAGAAGAGTAACTTAGGAACTGAATTATACGTGTTAGGAACCGATTTACCGAATAAATCACTTACTTTTGCAAGTTTTTCTTCTATTTCTCTCTCTAGAATTTCACACTCTCTCACTAGTTCAGATCTGTTAGGGCACGAAAATGAGCTGAGGAAGATGATGGAAAAGTGTTTTTATTATATTATATGATTTTTTTAATGATTTATGGAATTTCCAAAAATTCCAAAATCAATTTTATGTACATAAATCCTATGTACATGTAACCAAGCTCATTAAGCCCAACCAATATTTCCTTCCTCTTGCAACATGTAAGAGACACCTAGTGGTCCCTCCCTATGGTCTCAATTGGCTTCACAACTTGTTCCAGTTATGTATACACGTAAAGTCTCAATTTTGGTCAAAATTACACTTTTTGCTCAAACTTTCCATAAATTCAAATTAAATTGACCAAAATATTCTAAATATATTTTTCCCCTTTATTTCTCTTAATTAATTGAAATTAACTTCAATTAATTGGAAAATAAATAATTTTGTATTAAATTGGCAAAATTACAATTTTGCCATTACCATTTTATTCCAATTTCTTTTCTTATTTTTCCTTGGCCAATTTCCATCGATTTTTGAACAAATATTTTTTCTAATATTCCTTCATTTTTGGACCTTAATATTGGAATTTTTAAATTACCCAAATTAATTCCATAATTATTTTGCCCATTTTCTCATGAAAATGAACATTTATAAAATTCATCAATTCCAAATTTATGAATATTCACCATTTTATTGAATTTCCCAAATATTTACAATATTTTTGGTGAATATAAATTTTGGGGTGTTACATAGAGCACCCTGCCAGCTTGATATTACAATTAATAATGTCTTCTCAAACAATAAACATGCACGTTTATATAATTACAGTAGAAGTTGGTTTAAAACAACGGACTCAAATTTTTTCATATAAAATCATGATTATGGTAATGATCACTATTTATTCCACAAATATATTATGCCTTGGCTACACACACCCTCCACAATTTATAAATCAACAAATTCCTTTTCTTTGAAACTTTCCATCGCCTCCCTTAAACTCACTTCAAATGGAATGAACCCATCAATTCCTAACGTCTTCACCTTTTCCTTGGAAATTTGATATGTTGGCACTAAAGGTTGATCATCAACACACCTAATAAGTTTGACAGCGAGCAAGAAGAGAAATTAGAAATTATTACCATAAACAAAAAATTAATTTGGATACATGTTAACAAGGCCAAAGATATATGAAGAATAATTAAGATCAATTTATAATCAAGAAACTTAAAACTATTGAAATCTATTCTCGGGGAAAGCTAAAAGAATGTGTGTGTGTGTGTGTGTGTGTGTGTGTGTGTGTGTGTGTGTGTGTGTGTGTGTAAAGATATGCATATAATATAATGAGAATTTATATTAAGTTTGTGAAAGCAAGAAAAGATATTAGAAATTATCAACATAAACAAAAAATTAATTTGTATTAATAATATACCCTTACATAGTACTCCTCCGGTTCTTAATATAAGACATATTCACCTAATTTAATTATATTAAGGAAGTTAGTTAATATAAATCCTCTGGTTATAAATCTTTAACAAACTGTTGGGAAAAATAAGAAATCAAGATATCTTGACAGTTTCAGAGAACTGAAAACTTGCTTATCTGGAAGTTGTAACGTAGGGTGTAGTTGATGTAAAATGTTTACAATTTCAGAATAGTGTTTCATTGACTCAGCCAAACAGTATCTTCCATTAGCTGAAGGGTTTTCAAGTGCTTCAACATGGACATTTGCAACATCTTTCACATTCACCCACCCAAATACACCATTTGGAAATGTCTTTGCACCAGCATCAAGAAATGATATATGGAAATTAATAAGTCCTTAGAGAGTTCTTAATGTAAAAGCTAGATAACTAATTTGTAAAAATTAAAAAACTTAGAGAGTTCTTAATGTAAAAGCTAGATAACTAATTTGTAAAAATTAAAAAACTTAGTTAAGTTATTTGTAAAAACAATTTTAGTTTCTCTAAATTAAAATATCATCTTTCATCATTTGCATTGGATCAACTCCTTGATAGAAATTCTCTTAATATATGAAATCAATAGTGATAATTTGGGGAAAAATATAAATTTGGCACACAAATTGGATTAAGGTATTGCATTTAGGGCCAAAGTAAACCTTCTAATTAACTCTTATATTTAGGACCAAAGGGAGGAATATTTGTCTTTGTCTAGGTCCAAGAGTATATATGTTTGGCCCACATATGCACTCCAGATAATATTTCTCAAAGGAATAATTATATTCTAAAGATCTACATAATTTCCATCAAGCCCTTGTTATTACCCTAAAAAAAATAGCCAACTACTCACAAACACTATTAAATTTAGTTGTGCATATATGTTGAAAATAATTGATAAATAATAATGAAAAAAGAGTGGCAAAGTTAGACAAATCAAAATTTTTACCATTTAATAGAATCAGAGAATTGCGGCAACAGATGTGTCAAGCGTTGGTTGCAAGAGGGGTCCTATCACCATGGTTGAATTGATGGCAACCATATCAATGTTGTTTTCTTTTACAAATTTCCAAGCAGCTTCTTCTGCCAAAGTCTTTGAAAGTATATATCCTAACTCCTGCAAGCAAAAATTATACAAATATATGACACATCTGTTTAAATTATACAAAATTATACAAATCAATAGTATTTTTAAATAAGAAAGAGGAAAAATAATAACCAAAATATACATAAAATCATAAGCAAAAATAATTTTTTTAAAAAAATAAAATTAGAAGAGTAAAGATACAAGGTAATATGTAATTTAAAAATTCATAAAATAATTCATCTATATATATTTAAAAAAATTTATTCAAAATTTTAAGACAGAGTTAATAAAGTTGAAAGTTTTTATTGGTTCCAATAGTTCAGTGTTAAGTTAACCAAACACAATAGTAATTAGACATACCTGGCTAAATTTCTTACTTCCCTCTGGAGTTGAAAACCATATTTCATCAACTATAGCGTCAGAAGGTAGAGGCTTTCCACTAAACTGAACTGCAGCAATGGAAGAGGTTACAACAACTCGTTTCACTGATGCTGATTTCGCACATGATTTCAGAACGTTCAGAGTTCCTTTTACTGCTGGCTCAATAATTTCAGCCCGAAATATCCAAAAATAATTGCAGCTTTTAAATAGAATCTTAATTATGATTGTTAAAATCTACACTCTACCCAATAATAAATGAATTGAAGTGTAAAGCTGTGCATTCATGTGAAAAATTCAATTATGTGATTTATGAGTAGGACCAAAATAAACATTCTCTCCCTACCTTGTAAATAAAAAGCAGACGAGTATATATTGTTTTAATGATGGTTAATTAAGTTTGATTGAAATGAACGTGAGGGTCTTTGACAGCAAGAGAAGCAGGGGAAACGGTCTGAAAAACACCCTCACATCCCTCAACTGCAGAATCAAAAGAACCTTCTTCCAACAGATTTGCTTTAATTAGACTCAATCTCTCCTTTGCTCCTTCCAGTTTCAGCAAATGCTCTACCTTGCTTGAATCATCTGCAGACAAAATCATAATGCAAATGATAAATTAAGAACCAAATGATGAAACTGATACATATACATAGTACTTCTACAAATTCTTAATATAAAACCTAATTGATGAAACTAGAAAAATTAGTTTAAAGTATTTATATTTATCGTTTTTTTCAAACTAATTTTTCTAACTTATAAACTGATATATAATTTAATGATATACAATATATACTATGGTTAAATAATTTATTTAGCTTCATTAATCTCTCTAAAAAAAGTCAACTATGTTTTATATTAAGGACCAGAAGGAGTAGTATTACATAGGGTTAGTGCATGAGGATGTAAAATCTAGTTTGTAGTGCAAATTACATTACAAACTTGATATTATATTAAAGATAGGAGGTAGTAACATATAGGCCTAGTGCATGAGGATGTTCGAAGAAGGTGGTGAGTGAAGTTAAGATATATATTAAAAGGATGAGAAAATAAGCTCACTTGGATCTCGAACAGTGCCTCTCACAGAGTAACCGCGAAGAAGCAGCAGCTTGATGAGCCATGAAGCTATAAAGCCAGAAGCATCAGTTACACACACACACCACCTTCCCTGTTCCTGCGTTGTTGCTTAGAATTCCCATATTATCTTGCTTAATGCTCCTTTGTGGTATAATTTTGGATTCAAGAGTGTGATGAATAAATTGAAGCTGGTTAATATATATTTATATATCAGCTAGCTCATTTACTTCAACTTTTGCAATACTATATAATATTCACCGACAATCATGTTTCTCGCATTCGGTTTGTCCTTTTGCAGTTATCAACTTTGACGATGAAGATCCAATGTCATCGCAATATTATAAACCATTTCACGTGACAATATGGCCCTATCAGCCTCCTTGAAAATCCCTTTGAATGATGTCATGTCATAGTTAAAAATCTTCTAAAATCTTTGGGTTAATAAGATGCGCTAGCTGGCCATGTTTAATGTCAACATGCACCATACATTGTTATTTGACGTATGTAATAACAAATCATGTCAAACTATATCAACATCTTGTTATTGACAATAAAATAATTATATTAAGAGTTAAGGTGCAAATCTGTCTTGAAAATATTCAAAAAATCTCAATGTTGCCCTGGAAGTTGTTTTTGGTCTCAATGTTGCTTAGGAAGTTTAAAAATGAAGTAGTGTTGCCCTTGACCGTTAACGAAGTTAATTTTGACCATTAACTCTTTAGTTTGTCTGAAATAATACACATGAAACTCTTACATAACACTTAGTACAGCATTTTATAACAAAAGATGATGAGATAGTGTAATGATTAATGAGTGCCAAGTAAGAGTGTCATGTATATTATTTATATTAAAATAAAGGGTTAACAGTCAAAATTAACTTTTTTAGTGGTCAGAAGCAACATTACTTTGTTTTTAAACTTCCGGTGTGACATTAAGACCGAAAAAACTTCCAGAGCAACATTGGGATTTTTTGAATACTTCCGGGATGGATTTGCACATTAACTCTTATATTAACAACCGTCTCAATATGTATTAATCAATGAGGGTATCTTGGTAATTTCACAATTAGATTCTCTTATCCTTAGGTCCCTTGGGACGTAATTATTTGAAGGTTTCATGGGACCTTTTAATACTAATTTATTTTGCTTATAACAAAATGAGCATAAAAGATCCCGCATAAACCAGAGGTTGTGAGTTTGATCCATTTCTAATATCATGACATTAGTATTTGTCCCTTTAAATAAATATATTTGAACTACAGGATCGAGGATGGTGAGGACAATGGTCAAAAATACTCTACTATATGTGGCATTAATATGTGAAGCTCACACTACTACAAAAAGGTTGAAAGGTGGCGCATATTTGGTATCCCTTCTTTAAAGAAGTATCACACTTTCCTTTATATATATATATTTTTTTTTTAATTCTGTGTACTAGCTGTGGCGCCTGGGCCACCAGGCGTCACAACTGGTGGGGCCAAGTGTGGCACCTACAAAATTGTAGGTGCCACACTTGGCCGTTTGGACCAGTTATGACCCAGGCGCCACAGCTGGTGGGGCCATGTGTGGCGCCTTCCTACGTGGCCCCACTTGACCAGTTGTGCCCAGGCGCCACAGCTGGTCGTGCCTACTGTGGCGCCTACAGTTTTATATATAGGCGCCACACTTGGCCTTCAGAAATTTTTTTTATCTATAATGTAACTTACACTATCCACTCCCCACCAATCACAATTTCCCCCGCCCCTGCCCTTATCTTTTTTTCCCTTCTCGTGTAGTGGGCCCCCTCCTTCTCTTTTATTTTGACTCCATCCCACTTTAATATTCCCTTCCTCTCCCACTTTCCCTTTCTCATCTACCTACTTCTTGCTAGATGACCATCGCCCCCCACCCTTCATTTCCCATCATCTTCACACTTAAAAATGCACCCACCACTACTACAAAAAGGGTAAAAGGTGGCGCACATTTTGTGGCACTTCTTTAAACAAGTGCCACAGCTTCTCTTTTTTTTTTTTTTTTACCTCCATAATTTTTTTTTTAAAATTTTGGGTACCAGCTGTGGCACCTAATAGATTAAGTGTCACAATTGAGGAGGCCTAGTGTGGCGCCTGCGTAGCTTGGGGCCACGAAAGCAGCTGTGGGGCCTAACCCACCAAGCGCCACAGCTGTAGCATTGAATTTTTTTTAAAAAAAAAATGGGCATGTGTGGCGCCTAAATAAATAGGCGCCACAGCTGATGAGAGGCAATGTGTGGCGTCTAATTATTTAGGCGCCACACTTGCCCATTTTTTTTTAAAAAAAAAAATCAAATGGATAGTGTATCTCTTAATTATTTCATTTCCCGTGTAGTGGTTCTGTGTCCGCCCCCCCATTCCTTCTCTTTTTGACTACTACTCCACTTTAATTATTTAACTACTCTCTCCTCCATTAAACTACTTTCCCTTTCTCATCTTCTTAGTGGATCCGTCGGCCCCCTCCCTCCATTTCCTATCATCTTCACACTAAAAAACACACCCACACGCTCACTCGTCACTCAAGCTAGCATTACCAACATGGTCTCCCACTCCCTGCGCTGGTCAATTAATAGATTTGTAAGAAGAAGACTATTTCATTCTAGCTCGCTTTGTTTAAATTTTTTTTTAGTAAAGATAAACCGTAATATAACGTTTGCCTTTTTATTCCTAATTTAATAGGAAAGAATGAAAACCTAGCTTGTTTCGTTTGCCTTTTTGCTTTGTTTAAATTTTTTTGCCAACAAGCTTACGTTTTTTAGTAATCTTTTAATTTACTTAATTAGTTATTGATGTACTGTGTTCACATATCAAGTTCTTGTATCGTGATATTTTTCATGTTAGCTTTGGAGAGTATTAATGTAAGAACATTATTGTTGGGGAACTTGAATTTTAAATGTGAAAATTATATATATATATATATAATAGGTTGAAATATAAAATAGAAAGATTGACAATTTGTGGAGATGATAAACACGAAAGCCACTCATTTTATATAAAGTTTCACAATCAGGAAGCATAAAAAAGGGCCACAGGAAAAAAAAGAAGAAGAAGAAGAAGAAAGAAAAAAAAAAGAAAAAAAAAGGGACCCTCCTGTGGCGCTTGTTTGAGGAAGTGCCACAGGAGGGGGGCCTCCTGTGGCGCTTGCTTGAACAAGCGCCACAGCAGGGGGTCTGTGGTCCTCAAACAAGCGCCACAGGAGGGTATTTTTTTAAAAAAAAAATTTAAATGTTGTGGCGCTTGGGCTTTTTTTAGTGGCGTCCAGATATGTGGCACTTCTCTAGCGCCATAGTTAATGCAATTATAAGCGCCATAGCTTTACTTTTTTGTAGTAGTGCACACATGCGCATGCCTTCATCATCAAATCTACTTCTTTGTTTTGTTCCAACTGTCATCCCCCCTCCTGTCTCAATTGTTCCCTTTTCTTTATACTGTCTTCCATTTTTAGTCCCCACTCCAGTTGGTCCCAACTACTCAAATTTCCTCCTCCTCCTCGCTAAAGATTGCGTCACCAACAGATAATGTGATCCCCCACTCTATTGCACTAATCAATTAAACTGTAAGTTCAACGTGCTTCTTTTTTTTTTAATTGGCATATAATTTTTGTAATTTTTTATTTCAAATCAATATCTATGTTCTAACCGTAATACATAACGAATTTAAAAATAAAGTTACATTATAAGGAAAAAAAAGTAAAGAACTCAGCAAATAGTATAGCATCCCACATTAGAATTCTAGCATTACACACGAATAGAAGTTTTTCAACTTTCAAAGGCATACTGTAAAGTTTGACATAGCTGCTATTTAGTTTCACAACGTTGTACATATTCCTTTTGGTTAATATAATACCTTTCACTCAAAAAAAAAAAAAAAGTTATCTCATTAAGATATCTATATATCCTATTTCTAATATTCCTACAAACTCTTAAAGGAATATAATTTAAATTTTATAAAAAAAAAGGTTAATAATAAAAATATTATTTAGATTTAGTAATAACCCTAGAAAGCCCAATATTTTTGCGATGATCCTTTAAGCTTGTGCACTTGTGTGAATGTGATGATCCTTATTAGTGTTGATATTTCAATCGGTGTGATACTTTTTTATTCTCTCATATTTTTCCATCAATTCTGTTAGTGTAATTTCTTATATATTTTTATTTTTATAATTAATTTTGATTCCAATTTTTGTGTTTCCAAAAAAATGAATCATTTTTTTATTTTTAATAGAGAAAATATTTTTATACTTCAATTATTTCTTATTTTTTTTAGTTTTTCTTTTTATTTCATCTCCCATTCATTCAACCCCATTAAATTAAATATTTTAATAATATTTTTAGAAAATATCTATATATATATTATTCTTTAATACTCATAGTAACATCGTTAAATTCCATTTTTTTTAAAGTAATTCACTTCATTAATTTCATTAAGTAACACCGTTTTATTTTTATATTTCATTATAATTGAGTTTTGTTTTATCTCTATATAAATCTTGCCAAAACACATTATAAATATTAGGAAATTTAGTTTGGATCCACTAATAAATAAATACAATTTATTGATGAATATTTTATAGTTTATTTTTTTTATCTCCATGTTAATCAATAAAAATAATTTATTGATGATTATTTTATATTGTTTTGCAAGAAAATAATAAATACTAGTAGATTTGGTTTGATAATAAATACCAAGGGATTTAGTTTGGATCCATTAATAAAAAAATATAATTTAGTGATGATTATTTTCTAATTTTTTTATATTCCTAATTTAGTTCTAATTTATTTGAATTGTGTTTTTGCATTGTGATTCATTATAGGCATTTGAACTAATTTTTTTCAGGTTGTTCTGCTTATTTTTTTATCACACGCACATGTATATATATATATATATGTTAATTATATATTACACTTTCTAACCCAAATTTTTACTCAGTGAAATAATAAGCCTCACCCATCAACATGGGTTTGGCCAAACCTAATCAATCATGGACTTTTGATTAAAATTAAATCAACACTAACAAATAATTAAAAAAAAACAATAGGGGTTAGGTTTAATGTATGTATGTAGGTATGTATGCATGCATCATATTTATGACTACCCAAGAATAATTGGCAATGTAGCTAGTCAAATTTTTGTTTTTTTTTTATATTCTCAACATTGAGCTGAAAATAATTTAATTCATGTTGGGATTATATATGCTTTCCTTTTTGTTTTATTTTATTTTCTTTCTTTTTTTTTCTAAATCATTTTTTTTATTTAAGCTATCATATTTTATTTTATTATATATTGATGTTTTGTACACATTATTATTATTAAAAAAAATAACTTACAACCACTAATATTTTATTAAATTTTTTTTATGTTTAATTTGTGTTTGTAGTTTCAGCTCATCAGTCTATTGAAACTTCTATTTACGGTATAGTTTTTAAATTTTGAGCTTACAAATGTGATTTTAGTTTAATTTAATAATAGTTAGTTATAATTTGTAGGTATTCCAATAGTTAGTTATTTATATATTCTTAACACTTGTAATGTTTTCTAATTTACCTATGATATGTTGTGAAAAATAGGGTTTCTTTCATTATGAGTTGTGAAAAAGTATTATAATGCCTGGGAATAATTAATGGATTATTTGTCAATTAAAACATAGGGTTTAAGACTTAGAAAGCTTCAATTTTGAAGGTTTCATGTTGGGAATTTATTTTAAAATTGATAAGAGAATATAAAAGTAATTAGTAAATGCAATAGTCATTCACCTAACCATGTACTATTTTAAAAAATAGATTGAAGGCATAGATGGATAGTAAATAGCTATCATCTAATCGGTGTTCAAGGGAATATATAGATGGGGTGAAAGATTTTATTATATTTACATTTGAGCACATAAAAGATCCTGACAAAATCTTGTGTCCTTCCTTATCTTGTTGTTTTGGAAAGCGGATTAGTCCACTTGATTTGCTAGATCATTTAGTGTGTTATGGTATTGATAAAACATATATACGATGGACAAGGTATGGTGAGACGAACGATGCATATAGTGATCGGGTGCATACCATGAGTGGTGCTTCGGATGAATTTGATCAAAGCATGTTTGATGAAGATGATGGTCTTGAAGAAATGCTAAATGTGGTTGGAGGGGTGCTTCATAACTGCCCTAACGAATTTGAGAAGTTGAAAGGTGATGTAGAGAAACCATTATATGCCAGTAGTACTAAATACACAAGATTGCTAGCAGTGTTGAAGTTGTACACCTTTAAAACTCACTATGGATTGAGTGATTCGGTTTTCACCGCACTACTTGAACTGTTGCAAGATATGCTTCCAAAAGAAAATGTATTTCCTACAAAGACATAAGAGGCAAAGCGAATTCTTTGCTCTACAAACGGTATAAGATATGAGAAGATACATGCATGTACTAACGATTGCGTATTATTTCAAAATCAGTATGCAAAGTTGGAGAAGTGCCCTAAATGTAAGGCATCTCGATATAGGAAGAAGAAAGGAAAAAGTCCTTTGAAGGTCCTATGGTATTTTCCTATTATTCCGAGATTCAAGCGACTATACAGTAATGCAAAGATTGCTAAGCAATTGACATGGAATGTAGATGAAAGGATTAAGGACACGAAGCTTAGGCACCCTGTAGATGCTCCTCAATGGAAAGAAATTGATCATGAGTACCCTAAGTTTGTGGATGAAGCAAGGAACCTTTGCCTTACACTATCAACTGATGGAATTAATCTGCACGGTGTTCAGAGTAGTACACATAGCACGTGGCTAGTGATATTAATCATTTATAACCTTCCTCCATACTTGATCATAAAACGTAAGTTTATGATATTGTCTGTGTTAATTTCTAGGCCAAGGCAACCTAGGAATGATATAGATGTATACCTAGCTCCTTTAATTGATGACTTGAAGCTGCTTTGGGAGGAAGGCGTCAGTGTGTATGACGGGTACATGGAAGAAAGTTTCACTTTTAAAGCCATGTTGTTTGGCACAATTAATGATTTCCCTGCTTATGATAATTTTTCGGGATACAGTGTCATATGATATGGTGCATGCCCTATATGTGAAGATGACATTCATTCAGTGCAACTTCATCATTGTAAGAAAAATATTTACATGGGGCATTGAAGATTATTACCATCACAACATCGTTGGATGAAGTGGAAAAAGCCTTTCAATGGTGACTCAGAAGAAGGTAACCCACCAAAGATGTTGACCGGTGCGCAAGTGTATTCCAAGGTAAAAGACTTGAATAACAATTTTGACAAGCCTTTTGCAAAACAAATCAAGACAAGTGGTTGGAAGAAAAAGTCTATTTTCTTTGAACTTCCATATTGGAAGTCTTTATATGTGAGACATTTTCTTGATGTGATGTACATAGAAAAAAATATCTGTTACAGTCTAATTGGCACATTGCTCAATATCTGTATTTATATCTAGATGAGCTTCCACTACTGTTCTTCACGCACAATAGTCTTGCAAGACAGCAATTTTCTGTCGATCGATCAATTCATTGCCGTAAGGTTGCCGCTCTCAATTGCCGCCGTCGGATTTGCGAGCACAAGCCACTGTTGATTGACAAGTTTGCACCGGTCTCCAAATCTACAGACATTGACCAGTGGTGGTGGTTGGTGTTGTGCCCGCCGATAATGAGGAAGACGAATGGGTCCTAGATTGGATGAGATGATGAAAAGTGAGAAGGGTAAAATTAGAAATCCATGGAGTTTCCTACAAATCTTTGTGTTAGTTCATGGAATTCAATTCAAGCACTTTTGATGGAAATGGAATTGTTTCCAATTCCATCATACCAAATACACATCCTCATGAAAATCAATTCCATTTCCATTTTCATTTTCATACCTCTTAATTCCACCGTACCAAACGGGCCTATAGGAAAAGTGGATGGTGATATTGTCCATGATTGATAGGCACATGGGGCATTTTTTATTTTTTTTTTTAATTAAGAAACACGGCTAATTGACACGTAGAAGTTTTTACACCAGTTGTCAAGGGGACAGTATAAAAGTATGATTAGCGAGCGTGGCATTTTTTTTAAAATAAGATGCGAACTAGACTGGTAGACTTTTATTTAAATCACTGAATTTATTTACATAAATTTATCTATTCTTATGTCAGTTACAATGCTCTATCCGTTTCTTTTTGTAGGATACAATTATTTAAATATAGATTGTATATCTACCTCCATCTTTTTTCCCCCTCAAAATATCTTCCTCTCTCCGTTATTATAAAGATGTCTGAACATTTAATATATTTTTTATTTTTATCTTTAATTAATTTTATATCTCTTCTCATTTTTTCCCACTCATTCTCTTTCCTACCCACATTTTTTTTATAAATAAGGGTGTTTTTGAAAAATGAGTTATATTTTTAACATATTTATTATCTTTAATCAATTTTAGCTAACTTTTTTATCTACGTAATTCAATTATTTGCATCTTATAAAAAGAAACAGGGAGCATAATGTTAGTTGGTATACAAAATTTTAAAAAATATTTTTTCACTGAAAAATACAATTCTACTTAATTTCTACATTAGATAATGACAAAACATCGAAAAAAATAATAAAATATATTTATAACTAAAATATTTTTAATAACTTTTCACATGGGTTAAATTGGTAACTGGTGTCAGGAGAAAAAAAAAGGAAAAAATTGGTAACTGGCCGGTGTGGTGGAGAGTATTTGGCTTTGTTACATCGGTTTTTCTAATATTACTACAAAAAGATCGAAAAGTGATGTACATTTTATGGCCCTTCTTTAAAGAAGTGCTACAGTTGTCTTTTTTTTCTTCTCTATTTTATTTTTTTTTATTTTGGGTACCAGCTGTGGCGCTTGGTGGACCAGGGGCCACAGTTGGTTGGCCCAAGTGTTGCCTGTGTGGGAGCACCTAACCAGCTATTATGAAAAAAAAAAAATTACACAAACCAGGCGCCACAGCTAGTTATATTATTAAAAAAATTATAACTAGCAGTGGCGCCTGGGAAACCAGGCACTACAGCTAGTTATATATTAAAAAAAATTCACCAACTGGTCACCACTTGACCAGCTGGTTTTATATAAATAAAAATTTAACACCAACTATGGCACCTGACCAACCAGGCGCCACAGCTGGTTCTTGTATTTAAAAAAAAATATTTTTAACCTCTTAAGTGGATAGCGTAATCCACTCTCCACCAATCACAATTGCCCCCACCCCAACCCTTATCATTTTTTTCCTTTCCAGCATGTGGCCCCTCCTTATCTTTTATTTTGACTCCCACTTTAATTATTCCCTCCTCTCTCATTTTCCCTTTCTCATCTTCTTGCCATAGACGTCGCCCCCTCCCTCCATTTGCTGTCATCTTCCCCTCTTAAAAACACACCCACACGCACGCACATATGTCTTTATCATCAAATCTACTTCTTTGTTTTGTTCCAACTGTCACCAACGGGCAACATGGTCCCCCACTCCACTACACTGATCAATTAAACTATAAGTTCAACTTGCTTCTTCTTTTTTTTTATTGGCATATAATTTCTGTAATTTTTATTTCAAATTAATAGTAAATATTATACAGACGTGTGTGCATGTTTTATATATATCCTATTTCTAATATTCCTATTGTATGAAATTTTTTAGCAATAAATTTATTTTTAAAACAGTAACACACATTTGCATTAGTAGTGGACAATAATAGTCAATATTATGCATAAGCTTGACTCTTTTGAATGCAATAAGCTTGGTATGGTATTTTTTTTAATTATATAATATTGATTGTGATTTCTTGGTTGTCTCAAATGCTGGTGAATGTTCAAGATCTGGCATTCTTAGCTACAAACTCTTAAAGGAATATAATTTAAATTTTATAAAAAAGAAGGATAATAATAAAAAAATATTATTTAGATTTAGTAATAACCCCTAGAAAGCCCAATATTAGTGCGATTGATCATTTAAGCGCCACATCATTTAAATTTTTTTTTTAAAAAAATACCCTCCTATGGCGCTTGTTGGAGGAAGTGCCACAGGAGGGGGGTCTCCTATGGCGCTTACTGACAAAAGCGTCACAGGAGGCAAGCCTACTGTGGCTCTTGCTGACAGGAGACCCCCCTCCTATGGCACTTCCTCCAACAAGCGCCACAGGAGGGTATTTTTTTAAAAAAAAAATAAATATTGTGGTGCTTCCAAGCGCCACAGCTTCTTTTTGTGGCGTCTAGATATGTGGTACTTATCTAGCACAACAGCTAATACAATTATAAGTGCCACAACTTTGCTTTTTTTGTATTACTGTAACAATTGATGTACTACGTATAAAAAACAATTAAAAATAAAAATTTCTTTACTTCCACCCATTTTTAATGTATGGCTTATTTTGTAATTTGATTGAACTATAAAGCATTGAACAAAAAATTGGACTAGACCGGACCGGCCGATTCAACCAGAAAACCGATTTGCTGTCCGATCTGGTTTGATGCTTAACTAGGGGGAGGGTTGAACCGGTCAAAAACCGGTTGAATTGGTTTAAACCAGCCAAAACTGTTTGAACCGGCGGTTTGAACAGGTCAACGGTTTGATCTTTTTTTGGGGAAAAAGATATTTGGTTCAACAAAGAGGCTAAAAAAAGAAAGAAAACCATAGATCTAGACCGATATACATATAATATATAACATTTTAGTCAATTAATTTGATATAATTCAAGTAATCAAATCTAACATAATCAATTAATTTTATCTATAGAAGTTTAAAAATATATTAATATACATCTATATATATATATATTGTGATTAATAAATTGTAATATCTTAATATAGCCGGTCTGACCACTGGTTAGACCTCAGTTGACCCATAAACTGTTGAACCTGTTCCATGGTCGGTTCATTACCCGGTCCAGTTTTTTTGTTCCTTGCTATAAAGTACTTCTTACATTAAATATTGTCCAAGATTGATAGGCACATGGGGCTTTTTTATTTTTTTTAATGAAACACGGCTAAGTGACATGTAGAAGCTTTTACGCCAATTGTTAGGGATGAAAATAGGTCAGACCCTTGTTACTGCCTAGCCTAACCTATTTAATTAGTAAATAGGTTAGGCTCAGGCTCAGCCTATTGCCAAGCCTATTTAGATAAATGGACCATGCTTATTTTCATATGACCTAGCCTACAAGCCTGACCTATTTAACTTTTTTAATTTATACTATAATATAAAAATATATAATGTCATCCAAATAATTGTATACATTATTTATAAATTTACCAACTTAATCTTAATTCTAAGTTTCAAATTTCATCATTATTTCTTTTAACCTTTACTTTCGTATCAATCAATAACCCCTACCTCTCTTCTCTCTGATCGCTCAAGATAGCAATGCTAAATCACTCCCTCTCCCTTGATTTGCACAGTCCACTAGTGCATAATAGTTTATATGAGTTTATTTTAGTACCAAATGAAATATTATAATCTTAGTAGGAGGAATTTGTCTCAATTTATGTAGGAACAATAAAAGAGATAAAATCTAGTTTTACATGTTACTTGTTATGCTTGGTCAATTTTAGAAAATATATCTTATTAGTGAGTGGACATTAGTTTCTCTTATTCCTATTTACTTGAACAATTGTTGTCACTAGAAATTCTTTTGTTTTCCATATTAAATCTTTATATTACAGCAAGAATGGATACTAAGCTTTTAAGACATAATGTAATATTTTAAATAAGTGTAAAGATGGTTATATATGAATTTAGATACATAGGTTTTAAAGGCCTATATTTTAAGTAGACTTTTAAACAGGCTCATGCCTAAAAAAAGCCTACATACAAGCTCAAACCCAAGCTCAGGCTATAAATTTTTTGTTGTAGGCTCAGGTCTATTTGGGTAAAACCTAGCCTAACCTAGCCTATTTCCACCCTTATCAATTGGCAAGGGGACGGTGTACAAGTATGATTAGCGTGGCATTTTTTTAAAAAATAATATGCGAGACTGGCAGACTTTTAAATAACGGGACTGGCGTTAAGAGCAATTTTTATAGCAGTTATTTAAATTACTGAATTTATTTAAATAAAATGATCATTTTTATGTCAGTTACAATACTCCATCCGGTTTCTTTTTATAGGATACAATTGTTTGAATGGATTGTATATCTCCCTCCATCTGTTACTATAAAGATGTCTAAATATTTAAGATGTCTCAATTAATTATATATCTCTCTTCACTTGTTTTCTATTCATTCTTTCTCCTACCCACCTTCTTTATAAATATGGGTGTTTTTGAAAAATGAGTTGTACTTTTTTACATATTTATTGTCTTTAACCAATTTTAGCTAACTTTTTTATTGACATAATTCAATTATTTGCATCTTATAAAAAGAAACCGCGAGTATAATGTTAGTTGGTGTACAAAATGGAAAAAAAATATTTTTTCACTAAAAAAAATTCTACTTAATGTCTACATTAGTTAATAAAAAATGCAAAAAAAATAAAAAAATAAATTTTTAACTATAATATTCTTATCAGTTTTTACATGGGTTAAAGTGGTAATTGGTGTCAGGTTAAAAAACCAAAAAAATTGGTAACTGGTGTGGCGGAAAGTATTTGGCTTTGCCACACCAGTTTTTTAAACAAATGATGTACTATGTATGAAAAATAATTGAAAATAAAAATTTGTTTACTTCCACCAATTCTTAATGTAAGACCTACTTTATAATTTAATTTGAACTATAAAGTAGCTCTTACATTAAATACAAGAGGAATATTATTTTCTTCACCGGTTATTTTATCATCTGTTGTAGAAACCCTCAAGAAAACCCAAATTCCATCCATTTTTCATTTTGCTCTCAACTCACGCACTCTAAATAGTGTGTTTGGAAAAGCTTATTTAGGACCAAAAAGCAAGATTCGAGAGGGTAAAAGTAGGATTGGGAGCTTTTAATTTTTTTTGTTGTGTTTGGTTTAGCTCAATACAAAAAAACATTGAATTTCCGACGGAATAAGTTTTTCCAACGGAATTTCTAACGGACCGCTTTTCCTAAAGAATCCGTTCCGTCACTAATAGATGCGTGACAAAAAAATTTGAAATTCCGTCAGAAATTTCCGATGGAATTTTGAACAGAACAGATTTCTGATGGAATTCATTTCCGTCGCAAATTTAAAAAACAAAAATCAATTTTTTTTTTTAAATTTTCAAATGCCATGTGTTTGCTTTTCAATTCGCCACATGTCCCTCTCCCCTGGCTACCACATGTCTCCTCCTTGTGCTGTCATGTGTCCACATCTCATAATTTCTCCAAGTGCATCTCCTCCCGAATGAACCCGCGACCTCAAGCTGCCGACACCTTTATTCGCTAGTCTATGCCAGTTGAGCCGAAATGAACTTATGTCATATTATTACATATTATTATATATATAATATTATCACATACATACATACATACATACATACATACATACATACATACATACATACATACATACATACATACATACATACATACATACATACATACATACATACATACATACATACATACATACATACATACATACGTGCGTACGGGCGTACGTGCGTACGTACGTACATATGTATGCTACGTACATACATACATACATACATACTTACATACATACAATTAATTATTAATTAAATATAATATTATTAAAAATAATGAAAAATTTAATAAAAAAGTAAAAAATATTTATATATTTAATTAAAAAATTTTAATTAAAATATCTTAATAAATAATAATTTAATATCATAAATATTATTTTTTATATCCAATTATAAATATAATATTAATAAATAATAATATAATTTTAATAATTAAGGTTAAATAGAATTATTTAATAATTAATATTTTAATTTCATAAATATTATTTTTTTAAAAATTAATAAATTTAATTTTTATGACGAAAATTTCCGTGGCAATTTGTCACGGGAATTTCCGTCTAAAATTCTGTCAAAATTTGTCGTCGGAAAATTTCCAACGAAAATTTGGTCGGAATTTGCCATAGAAAAAATTCCGTCGAAAATTCCATGGCTAAATTTGCGACGGAAAATTCTGTTGGAATTTGGCACAAAAAGAATTACGTCGGAAATCAAATGTTTTTTTGTAGTAGCTTTTTCCTCATTTGGCTTATAGGGGAAAAGCTACTTATTTTATTAAGCTATATTTGTAGCTTATCACTTTTGACTTTTCGCTTATGCTCTTGTTTTTATGGGGGGAGGGGGTAAAAGAAATTCATCTAACTATGTATTTTTACATAGCCGAATTTCCCAACTTGGCTTTCTTAAATTTTTTATAATTTTTAATTTAAATTCTCTTTTATCATTATCACAAAAGAACTTATACTACCACCAATCCAAATAAGTTTCAGTTTTAGAAAAGTCACTTATACAACCGTTAATTCAAACATAAATCATATTATTCAATATAATTTTTATCCAATCATATTTTTATGTAAGTCAAATTGCAAATAAGCCACTTTTTCCATCACTATCCCAAACACACACATTGTCTTTGTTCGAGTTTCCCTCTCACAACTCTACATTGTCTTCGTGTTCGTTCAATCTTCATCTTCAGTGTTACCTTTTGTGTTTGAGCTTTAATCTCACCTTCGTGTTCGTGTTTTTGCCCGTGGTCTCATGTTCATGAGCTTCAATCTTGTGTTTTTTGGTATTGTGTTAATCTTCAATCTTTCTACGACTGCCTACTTGCTCGTGTTCGTGTTCATTATCTTCATTCTGTCCGTTCTCATCTTTAATCTCGTGAAATGCATAAGATCCACATCCTAGTAAATGACAATGACGTGACCTTAAATTCAAATTATTAATCAATTTAATCACCAATATATTAACATATAATATAATATCAAATTTATAAAAAATTGTGGAATAGTCCTTATTTATAAACTATATATGATGTGGCTCACTTCATATAATAATATATAAAAATGTGCTTAGATTTATTTATATCTATATTTATATGTTGATCTTTAAATTTCATTATGTAATATGTAATGTATAGGAAGAGTCTCACTACTACAAAAAGTTGAAAGGTAACGCACATTTTGTGGCGCTTCTTTAAAGAAGTGTCACAACTGCCTTTTTTTTTTCGTCTTCTTATATATATATATATATATTAATTTTGGGTACCAGCTGTGGCGCCTTGTAGGATAGGGGCCATAGTTGGGATGGCCAAGGCAGGCGCCACACTTGGTGCCACAAACACAGCTGTAGCGCCTGGGGGGTCAGGCGCCACAACTGCGTTGTTGGCCATGTGTGGCAGGCACCACACATAACCCTTAATACCAGCTGTGGTGCCTAGGAATATCCAGGGGCCACAGCTGGTTAAGCAACTGTGGCACTTGCCTATTAGATTAAAAAAAACTCAATAAAGGATAGTGTAATCCTTCTCCAGCCAATAGGAACTCCCCCCGCCCCAACCCATATCTTCTAATTTCAGTTCCCGCGTCAGTGTCTCCTCATTATTCCTTCTCTTTTTTACTACACTACTCCACTTTAATTATTCAACCACTCTCTTTTCCTTTCTCATCTTCATCCGTCGACCCCCTCCCTCCATTTCATATCATCTTCACACTAAAAAACACACCCACACACTCACACATCTTCATCAGCGAATCTATACTTTGTTTTAATTTGTTCCAATAGCCATAGCCATCCCCACTCCTGTCCCTTCCCTTGTCTTTATACTGTCTTCCACTTTTGGTTCCCACTCCATCTAGTTGGTCCCAAATGCTAAAATTTCCTCCTCCTCCTCACTCAAGATTGCATCACCAAGGGGCAATGTGGTCCCCCACTACACTGCACTGATCAATTAAGCTGTAAGTTCAATGTTCTTCCTTTTTTTTTAGGTTGTTCTACTTATTTTTGTTATCACATGCACGTGTGTGTGTATATATATAATGTTGGTTATATATTAAAATAAAAACTACTAATGTTTAGCTATCCGTGCTTTATATGGATTGGGTTACATGTTTTAGGTGCGTGTGAAAGGCTTGATGAAGAACTAAATAAGGTAAACCAGTTTTGCATGAGACAAGAGAGTGAGTTTGTTGAGTGAGGAGAAAGTTTGCAAAAGCAGCTGCCAGTTCTACTAGAACTCAAACAAATTATGGTTGATCGTCGCAGGAAAAATTCTCCTATGCCCAGAACACCTGGCTCTGGAATCTCTTCACCCTCTCCAGCTGAGGATTCCCATTTCTACAGTCAGTTCTCATCTCCACCATACATCTCTTTAATTTGTTTGATTCAATTCCTATATGGTCCTCTCCGCATTTGTTTTTTTTGCCAATCTCTCCGTATATACTATACATAATCCTTTGGTTTTATTTTTTCATCTATATCTGCATCTGTCTATATATATAGTTAGAGGAGCATATAGACAATTATATCTGATATGCTAAAGTGGACAAAAAATGTTATTCCTCTCCACTCATGCCTCTAAGTGTTGCTAACTGCGTGCTTGTGAAAATTGTTGGTGGGCCTATATAAGTGGAGAAATGTCAGTGCCACACGTGATTATATATATATATAGTATATTATTGTCGATAACTGCCTTATTAATTAATTAGTTGATCAATCGGTCTTTTTTTGTTTTTTTTGGTGATAATCAATCTATCATTTATAGTCAACAGAACATGATAAATTAACAGAATTTTTTTAATTGAATTTGAAGAAATAACTTTCTTAAACTTCACATTCTATTAATAAATTTACCCATTAATTAATGACGGTATATCGGATGCATGATTGTCTGGACAAATTTATTTTCATGGGTTTATTACCAAATTTTGATAGACAGGAAATTTTTTCTATATAATTCACAGTTCAAAAAGTAGCTGAAATTTAATGGCATATTTATTTATAGAATTTGTTATTGGTTTGTTTATGCTTTCATTTAGGGGTGAGGACCTAAAGGAAAACATATGACTATCTTGCTACTTTAATTTGTTTTACAATTGCTTCTTCTCTATTTATTTTTATTTGTTACTTATGTTCTGGCAAAAAAAAAAAAAATTGTTACTTATGTGTTTGGAATAATTCAGAAATACAATTGATGTCTAAATTTATTTTAAATTTTTTAACGTACCCTTAATTTAATTAATTAAAGTTCGCTGATTAGTGTCGCTCTTTTTTTTAAGTAAGTTAGTCAAAAATTTTTTTTTATATTCTCAACATTGAGCTGAAAATAATTTAATTAATATTGGGATTATATGTGCTTTCCTTTTTTTTTTTCTTTTTTTTTTAATCATATTTTTTTATTTAAGCTAATTAATCATATTATATTTTATTATATATTGATGTTTTGTACACATTATTATTATTATTAAAAAAATTTACAACCACTAATATTTTATTGACATTTTTTATGTGTAATTTGTGTTTATAGTTTCAGCTTATCAGTCTATTGAAGCTTTTATTTAAGGTATGTTTTTATAAATTTTGAGCTTACAAATGTGATTTTAGTTGAATTTAATAATAGTACTAGTTAGTTATAATTTGTAGGTGGTCTAATGATTGTATGGATTAGTTGCATAAGTAAAATAATTATTTATATATTCTTAACACTTGTATTTTATTTGTTGACTTGTAATGTTTTCTAATTTACTTATGATATGTTGTGGCAAATATGATTTCTTTCGTTATGAGTTGTGAAAAATTATAATAATGCCTGGGAATAATGAATGGATTATTTGTCAATTAAAACATAGGGTTTAAGACTTAGAAAGCTTCAATTTTGAAGATTTCATGTTGGCAATTTATTTTAAAATTGGTAAGAGAATATAAAAGTAATGAGTAAATGCAATAGTCATACAACTAACCACGTACTATTTTAAAAAAAAAATAGATTGAAGGCATAGATGGATCGTAAATGAATGTCAGCTAATCAGTGTTCAAGGGAATATATAGATGGGGTGAAAGATTTTATTACATTTGCAATTGAGCACACAAAAGATCCTGACAAAATCTTGTGTCCTTGCTTATCTTGTTATTTTGGAAAGCGGATTAGTCCACTTGATTTACTAGATCATTTAGTGTGTTACAGTATTGATCAAACATATATACGATGGACAAGGTATGATGAGGCGAACGATGCATGTAGTGATCGGGTGCATACCACGAGTGGTGCTTCGGATGAATTTGATCAAAGCATGTTTGATGAAGATGATGGTCTTGAAGAAATGCTAAATGTGGTTAAAGTGGTGCATCATAACTGCCCCAACAAATTTGAGAAGTTGAAAGGTGATGCAGAGAAACCATTATATGCCGATAGTACTAAATACACAAGATTGCTAGCAGTGTTGAAGTTGTACAACTTTAAAGCTCGCTACGGATTTAGTGATTCGGGTTTCACCGCACTGCTTGAACTGTTGCAAGATATGCTTCCAGAAGAAAATGTACTTCCTACCAAGACATACGAGGGAAAGCGAATTCTTTGTTCTACAACCGGTATGGGATATGAGAATATACATGAATGTCCTAACGATTGCGTATTATTTCAGAATCAGTATGCAACGTTGGAGAAGTGCCCTAAATGCAACGCATCTCGCTATAAGAAGAAGAAAGGAAAGAGTCCTTTGAAGGTCCTATGGTATTTTCCCATTATTCCGAGATTCAAGCGACTGTACAGTAATGCAGAGATTGCTAAGCAATTGACATGGCATGCAGAAGAAAGGATTAAAGACACGAAGCTTAGGCACCCTGCAGATGCTCCTTAATGTAAAAAAATTGATCATAAGTACCCTGACTTTGCGGATGAAGCAAGGAACCTTCGCCTTGCACTGTCAACTTATGGAATTAACCCACACGGTGTTCAGAGTAGTACACATAGCACGTGGCCAGTGATATTGATGATTTATAACCTTCCTCCACACTTGATCATGAAACGTAAGTTTATGATGTTGTCCATGTTAATTTCTGGGTCAAGGCAACCTGGGAATGATATAGATGTATACTTGGCTCCTTTAATTGATGACTTGAAGCTGCTTTGGGAAGAAGGCGTCAATGTGTATAATGGGTACAAGGAAGAAAGTTTCACTTTGACTTTTGTATATGGTTGAAGAAGCAAGTGACTTCTGTGCTAATTTTCTATCAAATGTTGACCTTGTAGCGATCCCCAAGTCCCGCATGATGGGTGAAGATCAGGGAAAGGAACAACTGGGAGGGATGTAATAACGATATCGGTGACTGAACGGGAGCAAGCCCACTTGTATGTACTACATAACACTGATGAGGTCGAACCGTATGTAGAAGAACACAAGGATGCTCTTCGATTGGTACATGGTGATAGGAATGAAAATTTGTTAACAAAAGAACAAAATAAACAATTTTCAGGCTGGTTGAAAAATTGCATTATTGATGAGATGGAGCGGAATCCTAATTCAGTTTTTTAAAAATTAAAGTGGTTGTCGAAGGGACCGAGCTTAAATGTATTATCTTACAATGGTCATGCAATCAACGGTTACACATTCTATACATAAGATCATGATACACAGAGCATGATGCAGAATAGTAGGGTAACACTTGTTGATTCTTGGCATAGATCCAGTGCTAAATACATACACCCTATCTATGCATCAATGTCATACTTTCTAAGAGGAACATCAAGTGCCGGGGGCAGCAGACGATCCACCACACAGTAGGATCGAAGACCTTTGCTGTCACATATAGCGAGCTGGTAACTTTTCATAATATCACTGACTTTTAAATGGTTATTTCATAATACTAATTGAATTTTGTAATTACTTTAGGAGAGGAAGGCATAGCAGGAGAATCGTCAGATGGACTATGGGGAGTTGTACGCTATCACACACAGACACCGTGACGGGACTCCGACCTCTCAGCAGGCAGAGGTGGCCATTGTAAGTAATTTCATTATTATAATTTTTATAAAACCAACTTAATAATTAAAAATTCTAATAAGTTATTGTTTCATAAAATGGCAGGAGCAGATGCAACAGTCATAGGCTGAGCTGCGAGAGACCCAGGGCGAGGAGTCACAGGGGTCAGTGGACCCAATGGCTCTTTTGAAGGTGGGTCTAGGTCAGGTTGAGCACCCTAGACACGTGCGGGGGATGGGGATAGGCGCCAGACCTAGCATGGTCTATGGCAGAAGCGCCGCCTCTAAGGCTGGCAGCTCTAGAGGGGTCAGACGTCCGAGGGACGAGTCTGTTGAGCAGCTGCAGTTAGATTTGGATCGAACACAGGCTACCGTGGCTCAACAGCAGCACCAGTAGATGCAGCAGTTGCATCTGCAGCAGATGCAGCAGCATACTGATTTGATCTACGCTCAGCAGATGCAGTGGCGTGATATCACGAATAGCATGCTTGAGATGGAGTAGGCTATTCCCGGACGAGCAGTGTCCACAGGTTCCGACTGTCCCTCAATTCGTCGTCCAGACTACTCCTCCTCCTCCCCCTCCTGTTGATGGTGATGGTGCAGTTAACTCTACCCAGCGGCCCAATCTAGCAGCACCTAAGAGAGCCCCACCTAAGGGAGCATCAGATGATCAGCCCCCAGCTACTTAGTTTAGGACATCTTTTTTTTTATTTGTTGTTGAAACATTTGTAAATAAATATATATAATTTTTTATTTCAGAACTGAAATTCCACCTGCATTTACCATAGTTATATTTATATTCTTAGACCACGTTGTTGAATTTGTAAATTAATTGCAACAATATTATTTATATATTTCTAAACCTAAAAAAATTCAATTATATATATATTTGTAGCGGTTTTGTTTTATAACCGCTACAAAAATGAAAAGTTGAGTATTTGTAGCGGTTATATGTATAAAATCATTACTAATATTAAAGCCGTTGGAAATCAAATTGAAGAATTGGTTTTAAACCTGGAGCAGTTATAGATAAATAACCGCTACAAATACTCAACATTTGAATTTTGAATTCCCCGCCTTTGTGCGAATTTGTAGCGATTAATTATGTAAAACTGCTACAAGTTTAAAACCTATTCTTCAATTTGATTTCCAACAGCTTTAATATTAGTAGTGATTTTATACATAAAACCGCTACAAATACTCAACGGCTTGACAATTAGTAGCGGTTTTATACATATAACCGCTACAAATGTCTAGTACTATAGCAGTTAGTGTAGCGTTTTTGAACCGCTACAAAATATTAAACATTGAAATTTCAGAATATAAGGTTCTAAGCATTTGTCATTCTCTATTCACTCATCTTCTTCACTATTCTTTCTTCTCTCTCACCAGTAGCTATGGATAAGTCATGGATCAGGTTGCCACGCAATTCTCCAGAATATTTGTACAGATTAAACAATTTTTTAGATTTCACATTCACTCATACCAGCTATAACGGCAAGATTGTCTATCCCTGTCGGAGATGCAAGTTCAAGAAGTGGCATGCACAAAATTTTGTTAAGGAACATTTGCTTCTAAAGCCTTTCCCTGAGGACTATACGTTCTGGGCAGTTCATAGTGAGAAGACTGGCATTAGATATGATGATGCTCTTCCTCGAAGTTCTCAAGTAGGCGTTCAACTAGATGAAGATGATCCTGTGAATGATGTTGTACGTGATGCATTTGGATTTTAAGGCGACAACTTCAATGAAGAAGTGCACGGTTCTCAGCCGGTGTTCATGAGGAATGAAGCAGCTTGGGATTTTTTCAGCTTGATGGATGAAGCAGATCGTCCTTTAATCAAGGTTGTCAAAAATATTCTAAATTATCTTTCTTGATCAGATTTTATCATATCAAGTGCTTGTGTGAAATCACAGATAAGAGAATGTCGATGTTGCTCGAATTATTACAAGATACATTCCTCGACGCTGAGATTCCCACAACATTCTACGAGGTCAAGAAGATTATCAACAGGTTGGGGTTGAACTATCAAAAGATTGATGCATGCCCCAACGATTGTATGTTGTATTGGGGAGATGATTCCAGCAGGGAGACTTGTAAGAGATGCCAAACATCGAGGTATAAGACAATTCGGAACGGGAAAAGGCAGAAGAAGAAACCTGCAAAGATTTTCAAGTACTTCCCTTTGAAACATCGCCTACAAAGATTATTTTTGTCATCTAAAAATACGGAGCACATGAGGTGGCATGCCGTTGATAAGAATGAAGGCGGTAAATTAAGACATCCCTGGGATGCAAACGCTTGGAAAACATTTAACAACTACTTTCCAGATTTTCAGATTGACCCCAGAAATGTTTGGTTTGCGTTGGCGATCGATGGTTTCAATCTTTTCAGGAATCTTAGCACAAGTTACAATATTTGGCCGGTAGTCTTAGTCCCTACAACTTACTCCCTAGATGTGTATGAAACAAAGCTCTTTCATTATGTCTATAATCATACCAGGAAAAAAGGCACCGATCAATGACATCGATGTGTATCTCCAACTGCTTATTGTGGAATTGCTTGACCTGTGGAATGTCGGCGCGAAGATGTACGACACTTACTGGAAGACTTTTTTCAACTTGCATTCAGCATTGATGTGGATAATTAGTGACTTTCCTGGCCTTGGCACATTATCTAGTTAGAATGTGCATACTAGGTCAGTGTGTCCAACTTGTAATTTTTACTTTGATGCAGTATGCCTTCCCCATAGCTGAAAGTGATGCTTCATGGGCCATCGAAGGTTTCTCGATAGAAGGCACAAGTTCAGATTGCAGCGGAATCGCTTTAATGGGAAACCAGAAAAAAGAGGACCACCTCAGACTTTGTCTGGTACAAAAATCTTACAGCAGCTTGAAAATATTGAGTTCGAGTTTGAAAAAAGCGATGATTCAACACAAGCTTGCCAAAAGACGCACAAGACTTCGGCACCTCAACAGTGGAAGAAGATAAGTATTTTATTCACTCTTCCATATTGGAGATCCAATTTACTTCACCACAGTCTTAATGTCATACACATTGAAAATAATGTTTGCAATAATGTGCTATATACATTGCTTAACGAACCCGGCAAGACAAAAGATCACCTTCAAACGAAGAAAGATTTACATGACATGGGAATTCGTGTAGATGCTTGGCCAAATGAGCATGACAAATTTCAGCCGACAAAGTTTACCCTCACAAAACCGAACAAGGAAGTCTTCCTCTCGACGTTGAAGAAATTAAAAGCTCCTGATGGGTATTCAAGCAACATTTCTCGATGTGTTGACTTGCAGGCTCGAAAAGGTTGCTGGCCTTAAAAGTCATGACTCACATGTTCTTATGCAACAGTTACTCCCTCTGGCTATAAAGAATGCACTTCCTCCTGATGTTTTCATCATTTTGGTGGAACTTTATTCTTTCTTTTGGAAGTTGTGTTCTAAGGTTTTGATCGTTGAGGAGCTCGATCAACTGCAGTCCAAAATTATTCTTACGCTTTTTCGTTTGGAGATGATCTTTCCTTTGTCCTTTTTTACTGTGATGGTTCACCTTACAGTCTACCTCGTTTATGAAATAAAGCTCGCTGGACCAGTACAATATCGATGGATGTATCCGATTGAGAGGTACTCATTTTAAATATGTGCTTTATTCTCCATACTTAATGTTTGCTAGTCATCCTTTTCAGCATTTAGTATCAATTTTCTCTTCTTTACTTTGTAGGTTCTTTAGGAAATTAAAATCTTACGTAAGGAATAAAGCATGGCCAGAAGGTTCTATAGATGAAGAAGGCTATATAGGGGATGAGGTGCTGTATTTTTGTTCAAGGTACTTTGATGACCTTGAGACGGCTTTCAACCGCCTACCTCGTGTTGATGATTATCCTGAACCTGTGCCAACATCAGGAGAATTTATCCCTCGTGTTGATAAACCAGTTGAAGGCACTGAAAACTTCAAACTAACGGCAACTAAGAAGTTGCAAGCACATAGACATGTTTTGATTAATTGCACTCAAGTTGAACCTTTCATACAATAAGAATTGTACACTCACATCTTATTCTATATCTTTCGTAACATTTTTCACTTTCATTTCACTATTGCCTTTCTATTATTAATTGTAGGGAATTCAGAAGTCATGTTAAGCGTCAACTCAGGATCCGTACACAAACATCATCGGAAGTTGACAAAAGGGTCCACAAAGAATTCCCAAGTTGGTTTGCTCGCAGAATACTAAATGATCACAACCCACACTCACCAGATTTCATAGCTCTCACAATCGGCCCTCTTGATCATGCAAAAAGGTTTACAACATACAATGTCAATGGTTTTAAGTTTTGCACGGTTTCACGGGATCAAGGATAGTAAACTCAGAATTTGGGTGTTTATGGCACATTTGGGATCAAGGAGTTATGCGAGCAGTAGTGACACCAACATGTAGTTCGAAGATGTCCCTTACTATGGCAAGCTTCTTTATGTGGTCAAACTTAATTATCAAGGCCGTTTCACCGTGACGCTATTCAAGTGTATGTGGGCAAATACCACTACTTCTCGGGGACTGACAACTGATGACTTAGGGATCACATCAGTCAATTTCTCACGGCCGATTCATATTGGTATTTCTCAAGATGATGAGCTGTATATTTTTGCTTCAGAGGCACATCAGGTTTATTATGTCGAGGATGAGAGGCAGAGGGATTGGAAAATGGTCGTTCATTTAAAGCCACAAGACCTTTACGACATGAGTGAAGGTGATAACATCACCTATGAGAGTGAGTCATTTCAGCGAGCCGATTTTGAAAACTACTTCCCTGAAGGCGATGACAATTTACCTCTACTGTAGTGAGTCTTTTTACGTCCACATCATTTAAATTAAATTTTTAAAATTTAATAATACATCCCTAACAATAATTTTTCTACATAATTTCTGTAGGGATGGCGAGAATGAGTGATCAAATTCAAATTATGTTTTTGTCTTAAAAAAACTAGAAAAAAATTTTAAAAAAATAAAATAATATTTGTATCGGTTATTAAACCGCTAAAAAAATAAAAATAACCGCTACTAATTAAAACCGCTACAAAAATAAAATAACCGCTACTAATTAAAAACTGCTACAAAATGGATACATTAACCGCTATAAAATGGTACATTGATCCCTATAAATACCCTTACCACAACTCATTTCAAACACTCTCCCATTTCTTTTCACCTTACCCTTCTTTCATTTTCTCTCATTTACAAATTTTTTTGTATGAGTTGAAGAGCTGAACAATACGATCAAATATGGTAAAAAAAATTTTTAATTTTTTTCAATACTTCTTTCCTTCGCATAAAATTTATTCTCACCATTTTTTTCCAAATATGTTAGAGCTTTATCTCAGTTTCATCTATTTTTCATACACAATTTTTTTTGCCAACTTCATACACAATTACATTGTAGTAAACAACATAATAGTTCCTTATTACCTATGTATCCTTAATAATATTATCAATACAATTTTTATATTTATCCAACTAAATTAAATTATTCCTTTTAATTTATAAATTAGTTAAACTATTGAATAATAAGCTAATTAAATTAGATAAACTACTAAAAAATAAAATATTTAATTTAATATTAAAAAAAGAAACAAATGGTCGTATTTTTTTTAAATTTTCCCAATTTTTGTAGCGGTTATTAAACCGCTGCAAATTAAAGCGACTTTTTAAGCTGAAATTAATTTTTTGGCGCCATTTTTGAATTTTCATGAAATTAGTAGCGGTTATATAACCGCTACTATTTTCACCAAAATTTCAAATTAGTAGTGGTTTATTAACCGTTACAAATTAGAAAAAAAAATTTCATTTTTCTTTTCCCGCCTTGAAAATTTTAATATTTTATATTTGTAGCGGTTATATAACCGCTACAAATATCTTCTAAAAAATTAACAGCTTATGGGGATGTTGTAGCGGTTGGTTTCAACCGCCACAAAGTAAGTAGCAGTTATTTTCCTTGAGTAGCGGTTTTAGGTAACCACTACAAAACCGCTTGCAACATACGATTTAGTAGCGATTTCATTAACCACTACTAACCTTGTTTGTAGCAGTTAAAACAGATACTAATACCCATTTTTAACCGCTACAAAATCATGTTTTTTTTTAGTGTCTTCTCACATCTCTCTTTATTTTATAAAACATAATATCTATTTGTTTATTTTTATTTAATACGAGCTTGTAACCACAACTAATAATGTCTTCTCAAACAATAAACATGTTTACATTATTACAATAGAAATTGGGCTTAAACCAAAACAAACAATTTTTTTACAAAATCATGATCATTGTAATGATCAATATTTTATTCGACAAAGATATTATGACTTATATATAGAGAGTACAATTCAAAAGTCTACAAATTTCTTTTCTTTGAAACTGTCCACCGTCTCCTTTATACTCACTTCAAATGGAATGAACTCAACTCCTAACGTTTTCACCTTGTCCTTGGAAATTTGATATGTCGGCATCATGGGTTGATCGTCATCACACCTAATAAATTAAGTTTGAGAAAGCAAGGTATTAGAAATTATCATCATACACAGAAACTTTATTTGAATAAATAATGTTAGGGAAAGTTGGGAAAAAGTCCCCCATTAAAAATTTTAATGATGAAAAGGACCTAAATGAGAGTATCGGTCCTCTTTGTGTATAAAATTTGGAGAATACCGATACTTTCTATGTATAAAATATATCAAGTCCATCTCATTAATTAAATTTTTAATTAGGACATTCTCTCCATTTTTCCCATGGTAATATGGCCAAATTAAATATCAAATAAAATTAAAAAGAATAAGTTAAGATAAATTCATAATCAAGAAACTTTAAGCATTAATATGCCCTATATAGAATAATCAAAATACTTGGAACCTCTAGAAAGTTGAAACAGCAATGAAATTTTCTTCTCTAGGAAAGATAAAAGAATAACACATAGAACTGAACTTACTTGTGTGGAAGTTGTAATGTAGGGTATAGTTGATGTAAAATGTTTACAATTTCAGAATAGTGTTTCACTGACTCAGCCAAACAATATCTTCCACTAGCTGAAGCATTTTCAAATGCTTCAATATGGACATTTGCAACATCTTTCACATTCACCCACCCAAATACACCATTTGGATATGTCTTTGCACCTGCATATCAAGTAATTAAAGATATGGAAATTTAAGAGACCTTATGAGAAGCGACACAAATATAAAAGGCTTGTTTGTATAATTAAGTCAAAACTCAAAACTCGTTACCCATGAAATTAAAGGACATAATGATGGTGACATTTGGCCCATACATAAATTCAAATCAAAACTTGATACTCTTTTGGTTCTATTTATAGGGCAAAGAGAGAATGTTTTATTGTGGTCCTATTTATAGGTCACATCATCAAATTTTTTATGAGTGTACAATTATACCACACATTTATTGTTTTATTGGCTTTGTTTTCATAGGGCTATTGTATCTTAAATAGGAATAAAGTTGTTAAGGCGGAGTTAATAAGGTTTAAGGGTTCTTTTTTTCTTTTTTTCTTTTTTTCTTTTTTTTGTCTATGTGAAACATGCTGTAAGCTAAGTAATATATAGATAATATATTTTGTGTCACACAAAATAGCCAACCATTCACAAACACTCTCTAAGTGATCTCTATCAAATTTAGTTGTGTACAGGTTGAACATATATATAATTAATAAGATTGAAAAAATTGTGGCAAATTAAGTTAGATAAATTAAAATCACTACCATTTAATAGAATTAGAATTGCATCAGTAGATGCATTATGCGTTGGTTGCAAGAGAGGTCCCAGCACCATTGCTGGATTGATAGTAACCATATCAATGTTGTTTTCTTTTGTGAATTTCCTAGCAGCTTCTTCTGCCAATGTCTTGGAAAGTATATACCCTGACCATTCCTGCGCACAAAAATTATAAAATTCCAAGGATATTATATCAGTACTCCCTCCAATCTTTTGTAATATCAAACAAATTAAAATGTTGGTTAAAATTAGTTAACAACAATAAATGGGCAAGAGATGTATTATTATTATTATTATTATTATTATTATTATTATTATTATTATTATTATTATTATTATTATTATTATTATTATTATTATTATACCCTTATTTATGAAGATGAAGAGTGAGAGAGAGAATAAATGGAAGAAAGAGATTAGTGAGACATGTAATTAAGTAGGGGTAAAAATAAAAAACAACAATAGTTTTTTAGACAAACATAGATTGCTTCTTATGTTTAGGAATAACTTTATATGAGAGAATGTTACTTATAAATAGGATCAAAGGGGGTATAAAGTTTTCAGTTTAAAGTTGAGCGGTCAAATGATATCATAAACTCTGTCTATGTTTTATAGCCGGTCTCAAGTCCAGATAAAGGAGGAGGGTTGTTTTAGACTCTGACAACCAACATAAAACTCTATTGAATATTTATAAACATGGATCAATGAAAAAATTGTATTAATGCTAGGTAGTTTCCCATAAATGACGCATTATATGGCTCGAGTACATTGAGAAATGAGCAAGAGCTGCTGCACTATCACCTGGGTGTAGTGTTAAATGAGCAAGGGCTACTACACTCTTCTAAACAAAGGAAGCTAAAGAAGCTATTTCATGCAAGCAAGATCAAATTTGGCACTTGGAACATTGAGACCCTATATGGCATATCCTAAGAGGTGATTGGAATTATGGAAAAGAGAAAGATTGACATCGTATGCCTTTAGGAAACTAAATGGGTTAGAGAACAGTCTCGGGAATGTGGCAGTTTAAAGCTTTGGTATGCAGGTAAAGTGGGTACAAGGAATGATGTTGGTATCCTCATTGATAAAGAGTGGAGAAGTAATGTGGTAGAAGTTAAATAGATTGAAGACATAATCCTTTCTGTGGGAATAATTGTTAGAAAGGAGACTATCAACATTATCAACACTTATGCACCACAAGCAGTGGCAAAAACTCACCTTAAGGAAAAATTGGGAAGATATAGAAGGTCTGGTTCAAAGCATACCTCTTGTTGAAAAGATTTTTATTTGTGGGAATCTTAATGGACATGTTGGTAAGGAGGAAGGGAAGCATACAGGGGCTCATGGCCGGCTTTGGTTTAGGGTGCTTAATAGTGAAGGGCAAGCTATAATCGATTTCTCTCTTGCATACAATTTTAAGATTATCAACACTTGTTTTAAGAAGCAAGAGGAACATCTCATTACATATAAGAGTGGTGCCTCTAGGTCACAAATTGATTTCTTTTTGGTAAGAAACCCTAACATAAAGAATTTATAGTAATTGCAAAGTGATTCCCAGGGATGGCGTGACTATGCAACATAGGGTCTTGGTCCTTGATGTGCGTATGAAATATAGAAAACAAAAGTGCCGACAAGTTTTAAACCAAGGATTAAGTGGTGGCAGTTAAAGGGGGAGAAAAGAGACATTTTCAAGAGAACTCTTTTAAAGGAAAGAGTTTGGGACTCACAAGGAAATGCTAACACAATGTGGAATGGCTTAGATGGTTCAGAAGGATGCTAAAGGTGTTTTGGGAGAATCTAAAGGTTTTGTCCATCGAGATAAGGAGACTTGGTGGTGGGATGACAATGACCAAGAGAAAGTAAAGAACAAGAGAGATTTTTTTAAAGCCATACACTTGTGCAATAATGATGAAAATTGGGAAAGTTACCGTGTGGCTAAAAAGGAGACTAAGAAAGCAGTGAGTGAAACTCGCTCTAAAGATTTGGAGGAGTTTTATAAGGAGTTGGGACAAAGTCTGGGGAAAGAAAGATTTACATGATTGCAAAGAATAAAGAGAGAAAAAAGAGATATTTGAATCAAGTAAGGTGTATAAAGGATGCATAAGGCAAAGTCTGGGTTCCTGACAGACTTATTATGAATAGATGGGAGGCTTACTTCTACAAGTTGTTCAATGATGAAGGTGGACGTTCAACTTGTTAGTTGGAGGACTTTTCAATTAGAGAAGGTGAATAAAATTTGGCATTCGATCACAAGATCCGTGTTAGGGAAGTTAAGGAAACTCTTAAGAAAATGGAAAATTGTAGAGCTGTTGGTCCTAACAGTATCCTTATTAAAGTTTGGAAGTGTTTAGGTGAGAAAAGGGTGTTTTGGCTTACTAAGCTTTTTAATGAGGTTTTGCAATCTAAGAACATGCCAGATGATTGGAGGAAAAGAACTTTAGTCCCTATTTACAAAAATAAAAAGGATATATAGAATTGCACTTGCATATGGTTTTCATTGACTTGAAGAAAGCTTATGACGGCTTGCTGAGAGATGTACAATGGAAATCCTTAAAAATGAAAGGTGTGTGTGTTGCATATATTAAGGTTATACATGATATGTACAAGGGGGTAACAACTAGCGTGAGATCATCTGGAGGTGAAACAAAGAACTTTCCTATAAATATTAGCATTCATCAAGGATCAACCTTAAGCCCTTATTTGTTTAACTTAGTCTTAGACATCCTAGCTGAGCATATGGTTGAAGTCAAAGAAAGCCCCAAGTGCATGCTTTTTGTTGATAATGTTGTTCTTGTGGCTAAGTCAAGAGAAGAAATTAATTCTAAACTTGAGTTATGAAGAAGGACCTTAGAGATGAAGGGTTTCTAACTAAGTAGGTGTAAGACAAAATATATGTATTGTACTTTTGATAAGAGGAGAGTAAGAAGTGATTTGGAGATAAAAATGGAAGACTAGATCATCCTACAAGTGACAAAGTTCAGATAATTTGGATCGGTTAATAGAATTTAAGCTGAGTGGTTTAAATGAAGAAAAGCTACCAGAGTAATTTGTGATAAAAAAGTACCTGATAATGTAAAAGGGAAATTTTATCATACTGCTATTTAGCCAGCAATGCTTTATGGTAGTGAATATCAGGCTTTGAAGGGGCTAGATAAGCACAAAGTGAGGGTTGTTGAGATGAATATGTGGTCATACAAAGAAAGATAAGCTTCGTAATGAAATTATACAAGGAAGGGTTGGAGTGGCACCTATTGAAGAAAAAATGATAGAAAATTATTTGAGATGGTTTGGACATGTACAATGAATGCCATTAGATGTGCTAGTGAGGAAGTTAGATCAAGTTGTTAGGAGCTTAGTTAAAAGAGGTAGAGGAAGACTGAAAAGAACACTCAATGAGGTTATTGAATGAAATCTCTCACTTAACAATTTATCCCGAAATTTGGTTTTTGACAAAGTGTAATGGTGTTGTTTGATCAATATAGCCAACCTCATCTAGTGGGATTAAGGCTATGATGTTGTTTGATCAAATGATATCATAAAATTCATTAGTTATCAAATAACTACTTCATATCAGCATACTAATTACTTTAATTGAATAGTCCATATGATCCCAAATATAAATTATTTACATGTATCCATAAAAACCATTAAAAGTGATTTTCAATATTATCCTAATTCACTACATATGATCATATCTATTCTCAATCACTACCCTTATAAAATGTGATGAGCATATATGGGAAAAAAAATATTTAATATACTCCTTATTAAATCTATCAAATTCCCTATAAAGACACTAAGAATACTTTCTAAAGTATGAGTATACCAGTAATAAATACCTGGCTATATTGCTCACAAACATCTGGATCTGAAAACCAGGTTTCATCAATTATAGCGTCTGAATTTAAAGGCTTTCCATTACAGGCGACAGCAGCCATGGAAGAGGTTAAAACAAATCGTTTCACTGATGCTGATTTTACACATGATTTCAGAACATTTAGAGTTCCTTTAACTGCTGGCTCAATCAGTTCAGCCTGAAATATTTAAGAAAATAATATCAGCATTTAATTAGAATCTTAATTATGATTATGAATTATCATTGTTATCAAATTCGAGAGTTAACTTTCCAAGTTTATCATTTTTATGCTTCTACCTTACAAAATGTCACTAGTAAACTCGTGCTAATTGTAAACTCAGATAAACTCGCCAATGTACACGATGAGTTATTTTTATGTTTTTAACTTATAAAATCGTGTCAACTTACTCTTAAATTCATCTTAACGTTTTCAATTTAATCATGCCCAATGGTTTTATATATATATTTGCTAAATATGATAAATTATGAATGTTGATGTATTTAATTTCAATTATTTAGATTTAAAATATATTTAAATCAAATTTTTGTCATTTTTTATATTTTAATTATTTATTTATACACTATAAATACCTATTTAATTATAAAAGTAAACTCTTATGAGTTCGTTACTATCACAGTTTATTTAAACTCGTGATTTTGACAATATTGTGAATTACCAACCCCTTATTTATGCAAACTCCCAAAAGGATCGTTTATGATTGATGCTATATATACTTTCTCCGTTTCTTTGGGTCCGTTATTGAAGGTTTTAGTTAGCGTATAAATTAACTTTCCTAATATGCACTTAATTTCTTTTAGTAATTAATCCTATCTTGGACATTTAAATTTAGTGAAGATAAATGTATAATTGAAAATAACCATAACTATTAATGTTTTCTTTGAGATTTAAAAAAACAGATAAATAGAAAATAAAATTTTAATTTTAAAGATACTAAAAATAAAAGGTAATGAACTACTTGATCTAGTGATGGACCAACTAGATCACAAAGTGGGTAAACTATATTAAATTCCAACTTGTTAAAACAGCTCCCTAATGAGAGGTATTTTATTCACAAAACCTCGACCGGCTTAATCAGTTGCTCAAATATCTAGTAATATAATTTAGAAAAAGAACCGGATACCAAATGGCCCAAGGTTATTGGGCAAAAAAAACAAAGATAAAAGGTAACAAAGAACCAACAAGCATCGGTACTAACGGAAGGGGTTAAGTTTGAATGAAATGAACCTGGGGGTCTTTGGCAGCAGAAAGAGACACAGGAGAAGCAGTGTGAAAGACCCCATGACAGCCTTCAACAGCAGAATCGAAGGAACCTTCTTCCAACAGATTTGCTTTAATCAAACTCAATCGCTCCTTTGCCCCTTCCAGTTTCAGCAAGTGCTCTACCTTGCTTGAATCATCTGCCGAGAAAATCACAATACAATTTACAAATTAAGAAGCGAATGATGAAACTGAAATATAGTACTATCTCATGTCCTAACATAAGATCTTATATTAAGAACCAGAATTAGTAGTACATAGGGTTAGTACATATTGAAAGGATGAGAAAATGAACTCACTTGGATCACGAACAGTGCCTCTAACGGAATAACCACGAAGAAGAAGAAGCTTGACGAGCCATGAAGCAATAAAGCCAGAAGCACCAGTAACACACACCACCTTATTCTTCCCTGTTGCTGCTTCTTCGTTGCTTAAGCTTGCCATATTATTATTATTATTATCTTTTGCTTGCTTTGGATGAAGGAATTGAAGCTGTTTATGAAGTATAAATATTACATTGAGACGTAATTGTTTGTGTCGTTTTGCAGTTATCAAATTTGACGACGAAGATTATTCAATTGTAGTTCTCTACGTGTAACTAAAAATCTCCACCATTCAATTAACCTTATCTTTTTTTTTTTTTTATCGGCAATTAACCTTATCTTCGATTCAGTCCAAAACAGAAGGAAACAAAAAACCTTATCATTGTTGTTTTAGATTAGCCAATAAACTGCAAGACGTGACGTTCTCTGGCCCAATCAGCCTGCCTCTATTATATATCCATGCCTTTGTATGTCAATGTTATTAAAATCTTTTTTAATGTTGAATATTTCTATTTTCTTTTGCTAAAATCTTTGGTTTGAATTAGGATTACAATACTTTTCCCTTCAAATAACCTTATTTTAATAAGATCAAGTGGGTTAGATGAATTGAATATGGCCTGGTTTAATAATGTTTCAAATTTCAAACAATTCGTTTCCGATCCGTTTTCCACAATAGATTCTCATTTTTCTTTTCTTTTTTTTTTTTCAAGTTCTACTTTGACGTATTTTTCAAAATTTAAATTTATCCCTCATTATCTTTTATTTTTTTTACCATTGATCTTTGAGTTTAAGTTTTTCCATTATCAGTTGTTTTGTAAGGAAATTGACATTTATCAGATTCAGCATTTGTGTCGAGCGTTGGCTTCAAGAGTCGTCCAATCATTTCTAGAGCGGCACCTAAAGCCTTCTTTTGTATTTTTATTTTTTTGTTAACAAAGCCTTCTTTAACCATTACTTCCTCTTGTTCTTATTACGAGACATTAATTAAAAATTAATTCTTATAGATCAAGGAAGGAATGGTAATCAAGTCATTGAATTTATCATAAATTAATAAATTTTTATAACTTTACTCTCTTTAAATGATGTGACTGAATTGTTCTAACTTTGACGTGACAATTCTCGTTAACAAAAAAACAGTGAAATGACTTAATTATAAAAAGGCCGAGGGGCCTGTTTGGTACAGTGGAATTGAACATATGGAATTGGAATTAGAATTGAATTCCATATTGATTGCATGTTTAGTACAAAGAATTGATCTTGGAATTGGAATTTAATGTGGAAGCCACCTCAGCAAATTCCACCAAAATAATTCCATCCAAAAACCTCAGATTTGCATTTCCATCCTCTCATTTCCCACGCTGCCCTCCCTCACATTTACCCACCACGCTTGACCACCACCTCCTCCCACCCTACTGTCGGCAACCAGGTACCCCACCGCCAGCAATGACAAAGGCAGCTGCAGATCTAGATGAACAACAGCATGGCTTTCTGCAACGGTGGCGGTGCTTTCCCCTTCTCCATCCTCTTCGATAGCTGCAGATCTCCAGATCTGGGTTGCAGATCACACCTCCTCCTTTAACTCCACCATCACCCACCAACTCACCGCCATCTTCTCCCGCGATTAGTTGCAGCAAAGCTAAGGGACATGAACTTCACAGTGTTCGATTTCCTTTTCCTTTTCTTTATGCTTCACATTGTTGGATGTATTGTTGATTATTGAACATGGCTTGCAATTTCTGGGATTGCGAATTGGGACTGCCTTATTCGACCAAAAAAAAAAGGGGACTGACTCCACTGTTGCTGTTGCTGTGGTGATGAGAGATTATTTTTGAAAAAAAAAAAATAGAAGGGTGTTTTGGTATTTTTATTTAAAAATTAGTACTCATTTCCATGACATACCAAACACACTTTTAAACTCCATATCCATTTCCATATCCATCTCCATATCCATCTCCATCTCCATCTCCATCTCCATCTCCATCTCCATTTCCATCAAAATGAATTCCACCGTACCAAACGGGCCCGAGGTGTTTTTTGTTTTTTTAAGAACTAGGGGCTTCTCCCCGTGTGTTGTGGGGCCATGGTTCACTGTTCAATAATATATTGAGAATAGGAATGCAGAGTTTCGTCATCGGCGGACGAAATGAATCCTTTTTCACTTTAAATGTCCCATATTTTTTTTAAATCTGAATGTCTGCTATATATTAATTGTGGGCCTCTTTCTTACTACAATGCAATATGTTTTCCACGGCTTGGAACCCTTTCTCTTTCCTTCCCATCATCTTCCCTCCTCTTTTCTTTTTATAACCATTAGATCCATATTCGAATGGTCCAGGTTTGATTTCATACAATTTTTTTTTATTTTCTTTATTGTAGTATTGAATTATATATATCAGAATTTAGTAATTTGTGTTTAATTAATTATTTTTCTCTTTTTAATTAAACATTTTACTAATAATTTTATAAAAGAAAACCATTTAATTTTCAGCATCATCATTGGCGTTGTCCCTGATTTGTTGCTGGAATATGTTTAAATGCTTAGATCTTGTTTAAGCTTGTGTTTGTTAGTCTGGTTATTATTATCTCGAAGTATTTGAGGATAGAATAGGAGTTTGTTGTTAATTATTGAGACCTAGAAGGCTGTATATGTTTTTTATTGTCTTGGAAATTTTGTTGTCCTTCTCTATGTATGTGTGTGTATGTCTAAACCCATCGAGCCTTGTTTTATATCTTTTTTTAATGCTTTCGTTCGTCCACTGCATGAAAGGCTAATAGAAGCAAGTTTAGTTTGATAATATGTTCTTGTGAATTCAAATAATAAAGGCACAAGTCCCACCCCTTTTTTTCCCCCCTGGTCCTCGGGAAAGAGGTGTCTCCATTGATTTCCCTCTCAATTTACTCTCCATCAAATGTATTTACCATTAGACAAACTTTTAATGATTCAGATTTAATAATATGTAACAAATAACATTATAATAAAAATCTACCTTGATAAATCTCAACCATTGAAAGTTGATCTAATGGTAGATACACTCAATGAAGAGGAATTTGAGAGGGAAATTAATGGAGACACCCTCTGCTGTTCATCCCCAATCCAATCCTATATTTTTCCATTGTTGATGATACATATTGAGCTCTATAGTTGTGCATGTAGTTTCTGGCGTGTGCAGCTGCCACTATGGTCAAAATTGTATGAGTCTTCATTTGAATCTTCATGTTGCTTGAAGTGTTGATGTGTTGATGTGGATTTGATTAGATCGACAATTCATCTATCAACACCTCCTCAGCATCCTTCCCTTCCCCAGCATATAATGGTACTTGCTCTCTTGATAAAGACACGGATCAAGTGTAATCTTTGTGACATTAGAGCAACTGTGCACGCGTACTGATCCTGTTACAAAGTCAAGAAAGCTTGTTATTAGTTGATGAGCTCAGGTACACTTTTTGATGTGTTGCTTGTATTTTTGTGTTTTGTTGTGGAGCTCCCCCATTATCTTTGATGAGGCAAAACTGAATGAGCATTACTGGTTCACTGCTTTGGGGTACAATGTATTTACTGTAAGTGTCATCAGCCACCTCATCCTTAAGTATGCACTTTGCCTGATTCCCCCTACCAATTCATGTGTCGCTACTGTCATGTGTATATTTTTGTTTGTTATCTCAAGACCTATACGGTATATGCTATATGTGAGCCTCACCTAAAATTCGACAATGTGATTTGCATCCTTGACTTGTAATTCTTTGACTTTGTCACATTGGCACAAAGTTTGTACCGTTTCAGGCTTTGAACCAACCCTACAATATTTGTGAATACATTCAAAGCATTCTACCGTTAGAACCATTAGTCAGAGATATATAATTTGAGTAATATCTCAAGGTTCATGAAATGTACGTGACCTCTTAAGTACAGCAGGGCCATTTTCTCCTTGACAATTTTATATAATGGCAAATTTACATATGCATTCACTAGGGTGTTGCCTCCTTCATACAACAGCATGTCTGATATTTTTGGAATACAGGTCGCAAACTTGTAGGTGCATAGTGCTTTGAACAACTATGAAGTTTGCGTAGACCTCTTTTCCTTTTTAATTATTTTGAACCTGCTGTACTCTGCAAGGTCGACCACTATGGCGTGAATCTTGCTCAACTGCGAACATAGCATATTGGATGAATGTTTAGGCATAAGCATGACTTTTGGTGGGAAAACATTATATAGTATCCGACTCTTGAATTCTTGTGACTATGTTGAGTAACCATACATCGTTATCCATTAGGATGAAGTGTAATGTGCTGGTTGCATTTGCCGCAGTTCTCTGCATGTCCTGCATAAAGCGGAGGACACCGATGGCAATTTTTTTCTTATGGTTATCACTGTTGAGCGTAGCTAAAGGTGTTTGAGTTGCTAGTGGTGCCATATCTTGAGCATTGAGGCTGTGGTGTGCCGTTGATTTTTGCAAGGGAGGGGGCGAGAATTGGTGTGGCCTAAATTTGGCAAAAATGTCATTATATATATGTACCTTGTGTGGTCCGTTTTCATGCAATTTACTTTTTCCCTTTTAATTTGGTTATCACTATAAATGACTTTTAATTAAGTACTAATATGCATTGAAATCATTGTCTAATTAATTATTTTAATTCATTAACAATTATGGAATGTAAACTTATTTGTGTATTTATTTCGACCCTAGGAAAAAATTCTGTGTGTATTTCATGTTGATTGTTAATAGAGCAATCATTTATTTTAACTTAATAGATTGACGTGGATTATTTGTATAGCCTTGGTTCTATTGCCTCTTTTTTATATCAGCGGCATTACATCATTTGTTTGTGGTTTGGCCAAGAAGTTTAAGTAATTAGCATCAGTTACTACTACTTTGTAACAATATCATTTATTAACAATTATCAATTTATTATTAGTCATTGTAATCTTGATATTGGCCATGTATTTGCAGCTTTGTCCTCTGCTGTCCGCGATTTTGCCGTTTTTTCCCATTTATCATGATTGCCGTTTTTCCAAGGGAAAAAGACAGATAAGTAACATTTGTACTTGAAAAATCCCAAAAATTCTTATGAAATAAGGAAATGATAGAAAGATGATGTAATAGGAATATGAGATTTTGAAGTTTTGGTGTTTTTACCAAAGTGCCTCTCATTTATATTATAGCCCAAATTCATCTCTCTTCTCCCGAGACCTAGACCTGACCTACCCACCCCCGTTGGCATCCACCTCCACTACTCACTGCCTCTTCCTCCAGCATCCCTTCTATCTCATCTTCTCCCTCCCTCGAACTTGGTCTGCTTCATTTAGATCAGTCGATCTACCACCACAGTAAAAGTAAAACTTGTGGCAGATTTAGGGGATGATCAATGAAGTTGCCATAGCAGAAGTCAAATTCTTGAAAAAATTTCTTGTTGTGAAACCAGATCCTCTATGAGTGCAGAGTCACTTTAAATTTTTTTGTGTTGCCTAGAACCTCGAAGTTTCGAAAGTAATAAACCTCACCCTCTTGGAGTTCCTTCCCTCCCTCAACTGCTTTTGAGTGATAAAGCTTTCAATTGTGACTCCCTACATACTTTCCATAAATTTAGGTAAGCGACATCGTAGAAGTTAGTGCTTATTCATCAGGACTTCATGATTGCCAAACATGTTTATCTACCAAAATCATGCCCACCTTCTAAGCTTCATATGGTGGAGTACTTTTTCATTCAACCAGCTTCCAAAGAACACGTGCAACGATAACCCACGTGTCTTTACTGTCGTCGATTTGGCAGATAAAGTCTCACTGAATGCTTGCACACTTGGAGATTAGAATAGTTGTCTAGCATGGATACCAAATATAGCAGGCTATGCGTGTTGAGTCATTCTTTTATTCCCAAACCACAACTCTAATACTAGTCCAAAATGTTATTCTCCTAATAGATGGTGTGAAAGGTTTTTTTGGACATTAGATGTTTTTTTTTTTTTTTTATGGAATTGGTGTATGAATGGAATTGGGTTCCTTTTGGATGTCCTGATATTCCTAGAGATTCACTAAAAGTTATTCCTAGAGATTAATTAAAAATTCACATTAGTCCAATGGGAAAAAGACGAAAAAAATACCACTTGAACTTCAAAATTCCAAATCAATAATTTCCTAAAAAACTAAGTTGTCGATTGCAATACTTTTTTTTATCAATCCATTACTCTTATATTTAATGAAACCAATTTGAGATTTTGAAGTTCAAGTGGTATTTTTTTATCTTTTTTCCTAGTCCAAAATCATTTTTCGTATATATTAATAAAAAAAACTATATCAAAATGGTATGAGTCCCGTCGTTTTAGCTCTATGTTTGTTTAGGGTTTTCAATATTTGGATGGAAAATTTAAATCATGACAAAATCCCTAATATTAATCATGTTTCCTATATAATAGGCGGTTCCAAATTTTTAAATTGAATGGATGGAAAATAAAAAAGCATAATAAAATCCCTAATATTATTCATGTTGACTATATAATATGCTGCTTCATTTTTGAAAATTGAATCACACTCCCATTTTTTAAAGGAAAATATTTAGGTCAAGTTTCTTATATTCATTTCTTCAAGTTTTCTAATCACTACATATGGTAATGTGTCCTCTTTTTTAATTATTATCATTTAACTATAAACTCAAAAAAAAAAAGTAAAACATGTGGCGATGTGTGATTGGAGAACTTGATGTAATAGATATAAGTAACTTAATGTAAGTATGGTTCCTTTTTAAACAGTGGCCTTTGTGAACATTATTTTGAAGCATGTCCGATCCGTTATATGTTTTAATTTATAATACCGATTATTTATAAGTTGAAGCTGGTTTGTTTTTAAGGGCGGTGTTTTAATTATGGGAGAGCAATAATGAAAACGTCCGAAATTATTATTCAGGAATTCAGAATATTCCAAATTATTGTTCCATATGTAATACTCCCTTCGGTCCTTAATATAAGACATATTTACCTAGTTTGATTATATTAAGGAAGTTAGTTCAGTTAGTTAATGTGACATGTATTTTCTTAAACACCTTGTCATCTCTCTTAATTCCTCCCTCTGATCCTTAATATAAGACATATTTACCTAATTTGATTGGATTAAAGAAGTTAGTTAATGTGACTTGTATTTTCTTAAACACTTTTATCAAGTACCTTAATTCCCTCTTCTATCTCCTCCTTGATTATTATTGAGAGGGGATCAATAGGAGTAAATTAGGAAAAAAAATGATAAATATGAAACTATATCTTATATTTAGAACCAAGATCAACCCCCTAAATATGTCTTATATTAAGGACCAAGGGAGTATTAAAATCCTATTATTAATAACTTTCATTTGCCCCTTAACCCATATATAAATAAAGAGTGGTCCAATCACTGTCGTAACTAGATTCATGGTACCAAGCCAAAAATGTTTCCTTCACAAATTTCCTCAGGCAAAACCTAGCTAGGATACTCTGTACCACACATTTATGCACCAAATTGGAAGCTCATGTTTGGAATCACATCAAGTATAGAAGTCAAAAACATGGTTTCAATATCAGTATGTAGCGTACATTTGTCCAATTTTTCCTTGAAATACTATTTTAATAATAAGTTCAAGCTGGTTTAAAATGATTAAGGGAATTGAATTAATGGTTTACAAATATTTCAAACTTCAAATAATTCATCTTATCTTGTCTCATTTTTATTCTTTTTTCCTTCTTCTAACTTCAAATTATGTTGATTCAACTTGAGCAAAAGTGTAAAGTTATTGGTCAACTGAATTATTAGTACCAAGTTTTCATAGGAATGATACTTTTTTTCATCATTTTATTACTTGATACGACTTATACACTTACAGAATTTTAGAGTATAATATCTCATAATTTTTTCCCTATCAATCGCAATATCACTATGCACATGAGAGTGTTTATTACTTTGACTCCGTCCTCAAGATTGAAATCTCATACATTATATTGATCCCCTCATCATTGTCGGTGCTAGTTTCATCATCTTATGTCTGATAGACAGAGGGGACTAAAAAGGTCCATGCGGACAAAGACATGCATACTTATTTTTTATTTTGATAGATGCCTTCCAAGGGAAATTGATTGAACCAATTTTTATATGTTTTTTTATGATTTATTTAGGATTTAAATGCATTTTAAGAAGCATTATTGCATGATTAAGTATGAATTTTGGTTAGGAACATTTGTATTGAATTAATTGTAAAAAGGGGTAAAATGGTCATAAATTTGTTAATTAGTTATACAAATGTTTTCTTGAACTTTTGATGATATATTATGCTTAATTTTGTATTGTAGGTTTTAGAAGAAAATGGGAAATTTTTGGGCTTAAACTTAAAAAAAAAAATAAGAAGCAGAAATCAGCCCAAAGAACACAAAAAAAACAGAGAGAACCCAGGCCCATTGGAAAGCAGGATCCGACTCCCATCGACCCAACCCGGTGGACATGGCATCCAGATATGCAGCGACCCGATGGAAGTGAGAAGCTGAGAATATATGCAGAGAAAGGCGCCGCAAGCCGGATGGAGCTTCATCATCGGATCATCATCGCACATCTTCTTCTTCTTCCTTCCTCTTCCTAGTGTCGCCGGCGGCACTACTGCTTCTCCACCATCGCCGCCGGCGACCCTCAACCTCCATCACCGTGCATAAGCTGAAAGGGAGAGATTCGAAACAGAGAGGACCCGAGAAGTAGAGCACAGAGCGAGAAAGACGGAGTGAGCGCGAGTTTCAGTTGTTTTACCTTCTCCATTTACCACCACCGTCGGCAGCATCACCACCGTCACCACAATCACCTTTCACTTCACCACCACTGGAAGCTACCACCAAACCACCATCATTCCTTCCTCTGTTCTGAGCTTCATTACTGTCAGCCGTCACCGTCATTGATCTCGTCTCAACACCACCATCATCTCCACCTCTGCCAGTCACCACCTCTGTTATTCACCACCGTCCATTACATTATTGCAGCTCCTTCATCTAACAATAACCATTGCCCTCACTTCCTTCTCCACTGATTCATCGTCATTTTACATGTCCATGGACTCTCAAATGCTTGAAACAATCTGTGGTGGTACTTAATTTCATGAGTCACTAATTCATTGATTCTTGGTGATGAAGAGTTTCTTGAGTTTATTGGTCTACAAATGCGAGTTTTGTTATCATTCAATTAATGTAGAATTATATATATTTGAATTAGCTAGTTTTAGGAATTTATATATATATGATTTTGGAATTGAGATTAATGTTAATTGTCTCTTTTGGTTTGATAATTGTAGTTGAGATTGAATTTTATAATGTGAAGATTATATATGTTTGAATTTCTTTATGGTTGCAATGAGATTATATTAATTAGTGTGTTATTGTCTAGTTAATGTGGTTGATTTGTATCCTTGAGAAGCTGTTTAGCATTTAAATTCAAGAAGACTCATGTTACATTATTCCAATTTCAAGTGCACATTAAGTAATTTTAAACAATATCTCAAGAGGTAGTAGTTAGCTATGTTTGTAGGAGCTACTATTAATTAGAAATATTGGATTCAAGTGTTATCTTGAGGTTATTCTTAAGACTTAATGTATTTTTAACTCTCATAATCTTTTTAAGTAAGGATTGTCACTTCTTTATTACTAAGAGCATTCTTTATTCATATTTTCCATTTCATATCATTCCATTCACTTTACTCATTCTCCATTTTTATAAGAAAAATACCAAAAAAATTAGATTAGCTTTTAATTAACAATTGCGTTTTCTTTTAATTAATAATTTCAAAAACCAAAATCATTTTTCCCTTGTTTTAATTGCATTTGCATGATAATTAGTTTATTTAGGTAGTTCAATAAAAAACTCCTCAAGTGAGACGACCCGAGTGTTGCATTGTACTGTAATTCTTGGATTAAAAATATTTTCCAATACACGGTCAAATCAGAAATATTATGAGAAATAATTAGTTTTATTTCCCCATTTTAAATTTAAGTTTTCAAAATATTTTGTAACTGTCCTCGATATCTTTCTTTATTTTCGGTACAGTTTGAGAACATTTAATTTATTTTCACCCTAAGATTTCAATATATTTAGTAACTTGAGGTTTAAAAAAATATATATTTAGTAACTGCCTTCTTGTTACCTCTATTTATTTTAACAATATTTTAAATTATATTTTTATTTTATTTTTCAAACTTTGAAGTTTAGATTTCAAAATATTTTTCTGGTTAGTTCAGTTTATTTTGAAAATATTTTAATTTATGTATTTATTTTATTTTGAAAATTATGGCTGCTACACTTATTTTGTGAAAATTTGATTTATCATCTATATTTTATTTTCGTGTTTTAAACTTAATATCTTGCTTATGTGCAAGATTAAAAAGAATAAAAGATTTTAGGAGATCTTTTAGGATATTGGAAGGTTGCTTAAGAAATTCAAGTATTACCGCTTGAAAGTTATAGCATAATATATATATATAAAAAAGATAAATAAATTTATATGTTGGTTGAAGAGTAAACGCGCATATATTGGTCGCACCTCTACTTTTATATAGTATGAGATTTTATTGATTAAATTATTGGAATTTGTTTTGAATTTTAGATTTAAAATATGAATAAATATTTACAGCTTACATTACGTACCTGTATTACTTGCAGGCTTTTATATATATAATGGCAAGTTAATAGCTTAAGATAGGCGTTGAGAGTAATCAACAATTATGTGTGTGTTTGGTTAGGGTGTTTAAGCCTGATTGGCAGACATCAATTTTTTTTTTTTTTTGAATGTTTGGGGAGGCTTGCATGCAATTGAACTTTTGCTAAATTGAGATTGGTGAACGCTGAATTGTATGAAGCTTTTATTAAAAATTAATAGTATTTTATGTTAGATTGGGCTATCTGGAAATTAGTTATATAATATAAGCTTTTCCTATAAAATGTTTTTTAAATAGTATGTAGTACCAAAAAATATTTTTTGAATATTTTTAATCCCTTAAAATATTTTTCTAGTTGTACCCACTACTCAGTGTGCTATTAGACTGATTGTAATTTTACCCTTAATATACTTTTTCAGCTTCAAAAATTACTTTAAAATATTTTGTTGGTGTTTTTAACCCCTTAAAATATTTGTCTAGTCATACCTAGTGCTTTATCATATTGATTGCAATTTTACCCTTAATGTACTTTTTCAACTCCAAAAATTACTTTAAAATATTTTTTGGTGTTTTTAACCCCTTAAAATATTTTTCAAGTCATACCTAGTGTTTTATATGACTGATTGCAATTTTACTCTTAATGTACTTTTTCAGATCCAAAAATTACTTTAAAATATTTTTTTTGGTCATTTTAACCCTTTAAAATAATTTTTCAATTGTACTCAGCCTTAGGAGACTGATTACAATTTTACCTTTAATGTATTCCTTTTAAGTAGTAAAGAGCACCCAAAACTTAGAATATTGATTTATTGATTTCCGCCCACTCTAAAATATTTTTTCAGTAGCACCTAATATTTTAAAGTAATTTTTAAATATTCACTTGATTTTTTAAAAATATTTTTCCACCCACTCTCTCTTACCATTATCACAAAAATCACTTATGCTTAAACCAATCCAAACAAATTTTACTTTTGTAAAATTCATTTATACAACCGCCAATCCAAATATAAATCACAATACACAATATGACTTTTATCAAAAGTAATATTACAAAAAGTTAAATTGAAGCAAGCTCAATCGACAATCATTATTCCAAACTAGTGTTTTTATTATGGTGGGCATGGGCAGAGTTTGCCCAGCCCAAAGGATGTTTTGCAGCCCAAATACCCAGCCTTGCTTGGTAGAAGCCCTAACCATATCAGGCAAGACAAGAGTGGGCTATGTAGGGCGGGCTTCTCTACCCAAGTGGTAATTCCTTAAACAATATCATATATACAAAAACTCCAATTTTACTTAATAAATATTATTAAAAACTTTAAATACATTCAATAATTTTATATCTTGATATATCTTAAAATAAATCTATAACTTCAAAATGGAATTTAAAAAAAACTACCATATATCTTAATAATTACATGACAAATTATGAAACAATATGAGTTTATGTATGAATATTGATTTATATGAATAGGTGCAATTGCGTTAAAAACTTCAAAGAAACAAAATTTTTTGTCTTTGATCTCAACTTTTTAATGCTTTATATTATCTATCCAAATTTCAAAAAAAAAAACTACATCCACCCAAAAAGCAATGAATTTTATGTAAAATGTGGTGGATGGATATTAAATAATAATATAAAATATTTCATAAAAATGAAATTATATATATATATATATATATTATATAAAATAGTACATATAGAATACTATTTATTTTAGGGAAAATCACTGTCAGATCCCAAGGAAGCAAAATATTGTCAGAAAAATCCCTAGAAAAACTGAAATATTTGAAAAGTCCCTAGGGACTTTTCAGATATTATTTTCAAATGTCAAATGACACACATGCCCTTCTTCTATTATCTCTCTATCTCATTTGTTCTGCGTTTTCACTCTCGTTTCCTCTGTTTTTTATTCAGATCCCTGTGTTCTCTCTCTGCAGAAATGGTGGTGATGGTGAAGGCCAAAGCTTTAAGGTGGTGAAAGATTTGTAGAATGGGATGTAAGATAGAAGGAAGAAGAAGATGGAAGGAAGGTGGTGAGATTTTTTTGATCTCAAGCTTCCGCCATTTTTAAAGAAGGAAGGGATGAAGGTGATGATGATGATGAATAGTCTAACTCATCTCCCTTTTCCAAGTTCATTGTGCTATGAAAACGCTGATATGGAAGAAAAATAAATTGTTGTTAATTCACATAGTAGTAGTTGTTAATATAACAGTAGTAGTTGTTAATACGGAAAATGACGTTGGGTGCCATGGTGCTTTGTTTTTGGGAAAGGAAACAGAGGAAGTGGTGTGTTTGAAGAAGTGGTTGAGTGCTATGAAAACGCTGATATGGAAGAAAAAAATTGTTGTTAATTCGCACAGTAGTAGTTGTTAATATAACAGTAGTAGTTGTTAATACAGAAAATGACGTTGGGTGCCATGGTGCTCTGTTTTTGGGAAAGGAAACAGAGGAAGTGGTGTGTTTGAAGTGGTGGGGTGCTATGAAAATGCTAATATGGAAAAAAATAAATTATTGTTAATTCACACAGTAGTAGTTGTTAATATAACAGTAGTAGTTGTTAATACGAAAAATGACGTTGGTTGCCATGGTGCTCTATTTTTGGGAAAGGAAACAGAGGAAGTGGTGTGTTTGAAGTGGTGGGGTGCTATGAAAATGTTGATATGGAAGAAAAATAAATTGTTGTTAATTCGCACAGTAGTAGTTGTTAATATAACAGTAGTAGTTGTTAATACGGAAAATGACATTGGATGCCATGGTGCTCTATTTTTGGGAAAGGAAACAGAGGAAGTGGTGTGTTTGAAGTGGTTGGGTTCTATGAAAATGCTGATATGGAAGAAAAATAAATTGTTGTTAATTCACACAGTAGTAGTTGTTAATATAACAGTAGTAGTTGTTAATACGAAAAATGACATTTTGGTGCCTTAGTGCTCTGTTTTTGGGAAAGGAAACAAAAGAAGTGGTGTGTTTGAAGTGGTGGGGTACTATGAAAATGCTAATATGGAAAAAGAAATAAATTGTTGTTAATTTGCATAGTAGTAGTTGTTAATATAACAGTAGTGGTTATTAATAAGGAAACAGAGGAAGTGATGTGTTTAACAAGTCGTAAAACGTTTATTAACACCATGTTGAATGTGTTTGACAACCGGCCACACGTTTCTGATTGGAACGAAGTTTTGTAACGTTACGTATGGAAAATGTTGTGTTTACAATGCTGAAAGTGTTTATTAACAACCTGTTGCGTTCGGTTTACAACTTGACGGTGTGGCCAGTTGCTTTTGCTTTGCCATAGCGAAACAAAAGCAAAATGATGTAAAAAATGGCCTCTTCTGACCGTGTTTGCTTTCGATATGCCACAGCAAAACAAAACCGAGATCACCTCATATCTATTTTACAACGCATAAGTCGTGTATTTACAACTTGTAAAGCGTGTATTAACAACTTTTTGAATTCGTTTCACAATGTCCCACACGTTTCTCGCTGACAATATGTTTCCTCACGTTAAGTATGACAAATTGAGCGATTTACAACTCATATAGCGTGTATTAACAACCTTTTGAGTTCGTTTCACAACGTCCCACACACTTTACGAGTTGTAAATAGCTCAATTGATCATACTTAACATGAGGAAACATAGTGTCAGCGAGAAACGTGTGGGACATTGTGAAACGAACTCAAAAGGTTGTTAATACACGCTTTACAAGTTGTAAATACACGGCTTATGCGTTGTAAAATGGATATGAGGTGATCTCGGTTTTGTTTCGCTATGGCATACCGAAAGCAAACACGGTCAGAAGAGGCCATTTTTTACATCATTTTGCTTTTGTTTTGCTATGGCAAAGTAAAAGCAACTGGCCACACCGTCAAGTTGTAAACCGAACGCAACAGGTTGTTAATAAACCCTTTCAGCATTGTAAACACAACATTTTCCATACGTAACGTTACAAAACTTCGTTCCAATCAGAAACGTGTGGCCGGTTGTCGAACACATTCAACATGGTGTTAATAAACATTTTACGACTTGTTAAACACATCACTTCCTCTGTTTCCTTATTAACAACCACTACTGTTATATTAACAACTACTACTGTGCAAATTAACAACAATTTATTTATTTTTTCCATATTAGCATTTTCATAGCACCCTACCACTTCAAACACACTACTTCCTTTGTTTCCTTTCCCAAAAACAGAGCACCAAGGCACCAAAACGTCATTTTCCGTATTAACAACTACTACTGTTATATTAACAACTACTATTGTGTGAATTAACAACAATTTATTTTTCTTCCATATTAGCGTTTTCATAGAACCCAACCACTTCAAACACACTACTTCCTCTGTTTCGTTTCCCAAAAACAGAGCATCATGGCACCCAATGTCATTTTCTGTATTAACAACTACTACTGTTATATTAACAACTACTACTGTGTGAATTAACAACAATTTATTTTTCTTCCATATCAACATTTTCACAGCACCCCACCACTTCAAACACACCACTTCCTCTGTTTCCTTTCCCAAAAACAGAGCACCATGGCACCCAACGTTATTTTCCGTATTAACAACTACTACTGTGTGAATTAACAACAATTTATTTTTTTTCCATATTAGTATTTTCATAGCACCCCACCACTTCAAACACACCACTTCCTCTGTTTCCTTTCCCAAAAACATAGTACCATGGCACCCAACGTCATTTTTCGTATTAACAACTACTACTGTTATATTAACAATTACTACTGTGCGAATTAACAACAATTTATTTTTCTTCCATATCAACATTTTCATAGCACCCAACCACTTCAAACACACCACTTCGTCTGTTTCCTTTCCCAAAAATAGAGCACTAAGGCACCAAAACGTCATTTTCCGTATTAACAACTACTACTGTTATATTAACAACTACTACTGTGCGAATTAACAACAATTTATTTTTCTTCCATATCAGCGTTTTCATAGCCCAATGAGCTTGGAAAAGGGGGATGAGTTGGACTATTCATTATCATCATCACCTTCATCCCTTCCTTTTTCAAAAATTGCGGAAGCTTGAGATCAAAAAAATCTCAACACCTTCCTTCCATCTTCTTCTTCCTTCTATCTTACATCCCATTCTACAAATCTTTCACCACCTTAAAGCTTTGGTTTTCACCATCACCACCATCTCTGCAGAGAGAGAACACAGGGATCTGAATAAAAAACAGAGGAAACAAGAGTGAAAACGCAGAACAAATGAGATAGAGAGATAATAGAAGAGGGGCATGTGTGTCATTTGACTTTTGAAAATAATATCTAAAAAGTCCCTAGGGACTTTTCAGATATTTCAGTTTTTCTAGGGATTTTTCTGACAATATTTTGCTTCCTTGGGACCTGACAGTGATTTTCCCTTTATTTTATATAAAATAATACATATTTTAAATAAATTGTATATAATTTTTCAGGTAGAGCCAAATGGACAGCCCAGCCCCCCCTACCTGATGCCCGGCCTTACCCTATAGTTAGCCCAGTCCAAAGATGCCCAAATTTTTTTCGAGCCACCTTTTTTGGGCTGGGCAAGGCAATTTTTAACTGGACTTGGGTGGACATACGGGCTCTTAGGCACCATACTCACCCCTAGTTTTTATGAGTAATTAGGGGATTTACACAATTGCAGGCACCAAAAATTGGGTGAAAGGCTTCAATCTTAAATGGTTTGATTATTCTTAATGCTCACCTGCTTCTTCAATCTTTATCTCCCAACTGAAATGTTATTGTTTTGGTTTTCTAACTTAATATAAGGTTTCAATTGGGTCCTTTAATTTTATAAAGTATTTTTTTCAGTCTTCTAACACTTGCATAGTGAATTGCATTAACAAAAAGAAATGCAGCCATTAAAATTTTAAATACTGATAATATATTTTCAAATGATGATCAACTATAGTAGAATAATTAATTTGTGTATTGTTTGAGTGATCATCACAGCAGATAGAGTAGCTTATCAACCGAAACATATCTTCCAAATGCAAATGCGCACTAACACAAGTTACTAATTACAAGTATATGCTTCCATTTCTTTTACTTTTTTCCCTGCTCTATTTCCGTCTTTGATTTTGACACTAATCCCCTCTTTCTGCTGAAGATGATCAAGAAACTCAAATGATTTATGAGTATAAAAACATTTATTATTTATTATTACCATTGATATTTTAATATAAGAGCTAATTGACTAATTTAGTAAATCAAGGAAATTAGTTATGTTAGTTATTTTTAACAAATGTAGGTTGATTTTTCTAATATACCATCTTTCATCATGATCATCTTTGGATATAAATCCCTTAATTTGTGCCATCAATAGGGATACTTTGAAGAAAAAAATTATAAATTTGGAGGCAAGGTGTATTAAATTAATTATAAATCCCTTGCACATCTGCTTGAACTAATTCACCCCCTCTGGGTTTTTAATATAAGATATATTTATCTAATTTTATTAGATTAAAAACGTTGGCTAAATAAATGAGAATGATATATATTTTTTAAAATGCCATAGTCATCTTCCTTAATTTCCTAATTCCCTCTCCTACTTGATTATTGTTGAGGGAGAATCAATATGGGTAAATTAAAAAAAATATTAACAAATATAAAAGGGTTAAGAGGCAATTTTGCTCCAGAAGTTTTCACCAAAGGGTAATTTTTTCCCGAAAGTTTTTCTAGGGCAATTTTGCCTCTGAAGTTTTTCTTGGAACAATTTTGCCCTAAAAGTGTTAAGAAGGAAGCAATTTTGTCCTAACCGTTAGCTCAATTAACTTTGACCGTTAGTTAACCAAATATGTTGAGCTAACAGTCCACATGTTATCAATGTCATTTTTTTAAGATGCAAATTTGCATGGAAGTTTAAATCTAACTTTGAAAAAAGATGAAATAGATGACATGGACTTCCAACACAAATTTACACCTTAACAAAAGTGATATAGGTGATATGTAGACTATCAGCTCAGCATATGTAGTCAATTAACTGTCAAAATTAACTAAGATAATGGCAAAGGTAAAATTGCTCCCTTTTTGAAACTTGCATGGTAAAATTGCCCCTAAAAAACTTCTGAAGTAAAATTACCCCTCAATAAAAACTTCTGGGGCAAAAATACCCCTTAACCCAATATAAAAACAATTACTTATATTTAAGACCAAAATCAATTTCCCAAATATATCTTATATCCAACACCAAAAAAAGTATATTCTAACACAGTACCTCATTTGACAACAAAGACAAGCTTGACCACAAAATACTACTCCATGTAGGACATGGTTTGTAATGTAATTTGTCATACAAGCCATGTCCTATTAGAGGCAGTAGGAATCAATGTTCAACAAGAAAGTAAGGAATATAGTTGCACACTTTTATTAGCCAACTTCGCCAATTTCAGTATTTCTGTCACACCCTTATCTTATTTTTACCTTTTTTAGAGTATTTACGGAAAACGATACGTAGTTCGGTGGGCAACACAGGAATAGAATAAATATACTGATAATATGTGCATGATTACAGAAATTCCCCATAGGGGTTTGCACATAATAATTACAAATCTTTTATCCACATAGGGCTCTAGGATATCTAAACATGTCCTAGTGAAATGGAGAAATCTTTCCGTCTTCGTTCCACCACTGCATTTCTTCTGTGTAATTCTCTTCTCTGCTTTCAATACACTTCTTCTTTTCACCTGTCTAATTTATTGGTAAGGAAGGGTGAGAATTCAAGAGAATATTAATAGAAAAATAGTACCAATATGCATACAGGATAAGTGCTTAATGCATGATATGCTTGCATTACATAAACCCATGCTAACACAATGACATACTGCATGCTCAATGTTTCATACAACAAAACTATGGCCATAGTATAAACAGAAACAGAATTTCGATCATTCATATATGTTTCACATAATCAAGCAAAGCAATAACATGCATCATTACATGAAGAAAAATATCAAATACATGTAGGAGAGGTAAGTTCCCTACCCTGTGTCCCTTTTGCTAAACAAAAATAGTTCCTCGATTTACGTGCAAACAACTCGAACGCCACATTCGATTCTACAATTCCAAATGTACCATTTAGACACTTCCATAGTATTTTTGGTGGTAATATGAGCTCATTATGAAGATTTACAAAAATGCCCCCGGGCCCCAGCTCGGCCCTACCGTACCCAGTCCGACTGCACTTTTATCGAAATTCTCACCTAGGCTATCCTAACATATTTCTTCTCAAGGAATCCATTTCCAGATTTGGAATTACCAAATTCTTTGTCAAATTACAAAATTATCATTGGCACCTCTACTTTAAATGTTTCAGGGGCTTTTTCATAATTATGCTTTTTCGGGCTTTTCCGAAAAAGTGACGAACGTCACCTCACCTAATTTTTCCTCCTGAACTCAATAAAACCATTAAATCATTGAAAATCCAACTCTAAGGCCCATTTATAGCCCTGGCTGAAATATATGGATTTTCCAGAAAAATAGGGGTTTTGCGATTTTGGCTCTGTAAATACGCTCCTTTATACTCCTAACCACTTTATTCACTATTCTATTAAGTTACAACTATTATTTAGTACTAATTTGGGCAGCATAACCCCTAAGGAAACCCATTTTTAAAATTTCAAACCAATGGCAATCCGGCAAAATTTCACCCATTAAATTGCCTGCAGTAGTCAGAATAAACAATATACAATGGTTTGGAAGTTACCTCAAGCTTCCACTAATTTTTCCCTGTCTTGGCTGAAACCCTAGCTGTTCTAACACCAAAAGAGGACCTTCCAAACCTTAAGAAACATAAAGGAGTAGCTTAGGGTCAGAGTTATACGGGTTAGGAGCTAAATCGTCAGAGGAATCAGCTTACCTTGTGAGATTTCTTCTCCTTTCTCTCTCTAAAACTCCACACGTTCTCTCTCTTAGCGCAGCTGTTGGTTCACGTCTGAAATGAGCTAAGGAGGAAGAAGGATTTGCTTTTATCATATGTTTTTATTATTTTATTCATTTATTCAATTGTCCAAAAATTACTAAAATCAATTCTTATATACAATAACTCTATGTACATGTAACCTTGCCTATTAAGTCCAACTAAAATTTCCTTCACCATACTGCATGTAGGAGACACCTAGGGGTCCCTCCCTATGATCTCAATTGCTTCAAAACTTATTCCGATTATGTATATACGTAAAGTCCTAATTTTGGTCAAACACTACAAAAAAAATGGTATTCTGTAGCGGTGGTATTATAGCGGTTATATCAAACCGCTATAAATTATAGTATTTGTAGCGGTTTTAAGCTAAACCGCTACAAATTTGTAGTGGCAAGCTACGCGCCAAGTGGTGCGACAGATTAGCAGCGTTTTTTGTAACGGTTAGGTAGAACAAACTGCTACAAATATGGTGCGAAATTCCCTTCAAAACTTGTAACGGTTCAGTTGTAGCGGTTAATAAACAAAAACCACTACAATATTTGCCGCCACTTGGCGCGACCAAGACCGGCCAATAGTGTAGCGGTTATAGCAACAAAACCGCTACAAAATGCCAAACGTCATGTATTTGTAGCGGTTATAAGGTTATAACCGCTACAGAATTTCAGGAGTCTCCAAGTTTGTAGCGGTTCTGGGCCATAACTGCTACAGAATTTCAAAAGTTCTTGTAATTTCTAGCGGTTATTATAAAACCGCTACAAATTTAAGACGCCCTGGGTGATTTGTAGCGGTTAACGTAGCGGTTATTGGAATAATCGCTACAAATTGCTGGCCTATTTAAGGAGGCCACCTCCCTCATTTTTCTGTTTGCTCATTTTGTTTCCTAGAGTTTCTCTGAGTGATTTCTTTTAGATTTGAGCGTTCAGACGTCTGTGAAGGAGTTTTTACTACAGTATTTCTCAGTAATTGCACTTGAGGTACGTATATAAAATGTATTTTATTTGTATTTTTATTAGATTTTTGCATAATAATGTAACTAACATATTTTTTTTTGGATTTTTACAGTTGATATGGCTTCAAGAGAGGATAAGGGGAAGGCCCCTGAGGTCCCCAGACCGATTTTGCGGGGTGGCAGTAGCCGAGTAGGGGGCAGAGGGAGGGGCGGCGCGGAGGCAGGGCGACCGCGGCATTTCAGCCCATCCCCCCACAGGAGTCGGCCCTACCACAGGCACTGCAGACGATCCCATAGGAGATGACCGCACCAGAGGTGCCTGAGTTTAGGACGGCAGATATCAGCGTCGAGGACTACGATGAGGAAGACTTCGAGATCCCGATTGGGATCAAGGAGATGGAGCAGTTCCTCGATGAGGAGGAGGCTCAGGAGCAGAACAACCCATGAGGGTCGTCTTTGCGGTCCACTGGATTTGAGATGCAGGTCCAAGGTAAATAAATTTTTTAATTTAATAAATTATTTATTTAAATTCAAAATTTTAACTTTGAATTACAATTTATCTAATGTGTGGTAAACTGTGCAGATGAGCAGGGGAACGTGTCGACGAGGAGGCTGGATGTGGCCGGCTTGAACAGCATGGACCGGACCCTGCAAGTTATAGTGCCGTGGAATGAGGGCACTAACCAGCCCATCGACAATGGGGGTCACCTGTTCAACCACTTCCTGAACGACCTGAGTGCGAATTGGATGCGGTTCCCCATTCACTTCAGGACGTGGAGGCACGTTCCGAAGGGGTCGAAGGACCAAGCTTGGGAGAAGGTGGTTCAGGTAATTAATAGTATTTAATTAATATTTTTTGTAATTAATTTTATTTAATTAATAATTTTTAATAGGATTTTTGTAATTAATGATATTTAAATAATTTGTTTGTAGCTGCGATTTGCCGTTCGGGCCAACCGGAAGAGGTACATGTTAGATCTCTCATGTTTTGATGATAACAAAGGATGGTATGAAAAATGTTTGATAAACAAATAAGTTTGAACAAAGTAATCACAGGGCAAATCATTACTTGAAGTAAGCATTGGAGTAATGAAGAAAGGTCAAGAGAAAAAGCTGAGAAACTTCATCACTGGCAAGTTTTCTAAATAGTTACTCGAGTAAGTACTCGAGTAATGAGACAGAAACTTGAAGTAACCAGGTCAACCTTCAAGTAACCTGCCAATGTTACTCGAGTAAGTACTCGAGTAATAAGGTAAATGATTTCTAGTTGCTCTCGGCCTGCCAACGTTACTCGAGTAGATACTTGAGTAACCAGGTAAATCACTTGGAGTTACTCTCGACCTGCCAATGTTACTCGAGTAAGTACTCAAGTAACCATGTAAAAGACTTCCAGTTGCTCTCGGCCTGCCAATGATACTCGAGTCTGTACTCGAGTTACTCTATTTCAAGAAATGTGTTGCTCTCGGCATTTTCAACCCTGCCAATGTTACTTGAGGAGCTACTCGAGTAACTCTCTGTGGTAAGCAAAACCTGAAGGTATTACTCAAATAACATAAAATGCTTTTCTCACACTTCACTTCAAGTCACTACTTGAGTATGGAGAGTTATTTAGAAGAAAAACTTCAAGTCACTACCCGAGTAAGCTATGCAGAAAATTTATGTTTACTCGAGTAAGGACTCAAGTAACAAGGTAATCAAACTTGAAGTGCTCTCGGCCTTGAAATCCTGCCAATATTACTGGAGTGAAGCATCGAGTAACCTAAAGTTTATTTGAGGGTTTACTCAAGTTGCTACTAGAGTAACTTGTGTAGTAAAGTGTGCCATACTCGAGTAAGTACCTGAGTAAACATGTATTTCCAAAGGTTTGAAATTTTGTTTACTTCATGCACTACCCGAGTAATGTTATGTTTGCTTATTGACTTGCAGTTTATCAAAGTTTTCCTGATGATACTCGAGTAAACTTAAATGAATACTCAAGTAACTACTCGAGTATGCAAGTCCATAAATTTAGAAATCATTCCAACGTTCATTGATTTGTTTCCTATATGATTAACCTTTCATTGTATTAGTATTCTTAGCATATCCACAGATAAACAATGAAGAGATCTTACCAGATAAGGAAAGTCAAATGCAACGTTCAAATGCTACCTACCGCCACCTACCGCAAACGGATATTTTTCAAATACTGGAAAAGTCAACAGTGGCTGCGCACGCTCTAATGGGCATGAAGAAATATGTTCCAACAATCATTACCAACGCATCTATATATATGGGAAATTACCACCGCAAATGGATATTTTTCAAATACTCGCGACGTTGAAGAAATTAAAAATTCCTGATGGGTATTCAAGCAACATTTTTCGATGTGTTGACTTGCAGGCTCGAAAGATTGCTGGCCTGAAGAGTCATGACTCATGTTCTTATGCAGCAGTTACTCCCTCTGGCTATAAAGAATACACTTCCTCCCGATGTTTCCATCATTTTGGTGGAACTTTGTTCTTTCTTTCGGAAGTTGTGTTCTAAGGTTTTGATCATTGAGGAGCTCGATCAGCTGCAGTCTAAAATTATTCTTATGCTTTGTTATTTGGAGATGATCTTTCCTCCGTCCTTTTTTACTGTGATGATTCACCTTACAGTCCACCTCGTTCATGAAACAAAGCTCACTGGACCAATACAATATTGTTAGATGTATCCGATTGAGAGGTACTCATTTTAAATATGTGCTTTATTCTCCGTATTTAATGTTTGCTAGTCATCCTTTTCAGCGTTATATATCAATTTTCTCATCTATACTTCGTAGGTTCCTTGGGAAATTAAAATCTTACGTAAGGAATAAGGCGTGGCTAGAAGGTTCTATAGCTGAAGGCTATATAGGGGATGAAGTGCTTTATTTTTGCTCAAGGTACTTTGATGATCTTGAGACAGCTTTCAACCGCCCACCTCGTGTTGATGATTGTCCTGAACCTGTACCGACATCAGGAGAATTTATCCCTCGTGTTGGTAAACCAGTTGGAGCAACTGAGAACTTCAAACTAACGGCAACTGAGAAGTTGCAAGCACATAGACATGTCTTCATTAATTGCACTCAAGTTGAACCTTTTATACGGTAAGAATTGTCCACTCACATGTTATTCGATCTATATCTTTCCTAACATTTCTCACTTTCATTTCACTATCGCCTTTCCATTATTAATTGCAGGGAATTCAGAAGTCATGTTAAGCATCAACTCAGGATCCATACACAGACATCCTTGGAAGTTGATAGGAGGGTCCACAGAGAATTCCCGAGCTGGTTTGCGCGCAGAATACTAAATGACCACAACCCATACTCACCAGATTTCAGAGCTCTCGCAATCGGCCCTCTTGATCATGCAAAAAGGTTTACAGCTTACAATGTCAATGGTTTTAAGTTTTGCACGGTTTCACGGGATCAAGGATTGCAAACTCAGAATTTGGGTGTTTATGGCACATTTGGGACAAGGAGTTATGCGAGCAACAGTGACGCCAACATGAAGTTTGGAGGCGTCCCTTACTATGGCAAGCTTCTTGATGTGGTTGAACTTAATTATCAAGGCCGTTTCACCGTGACGCTATTCAAGTGTTTGTGGGCAAATACCATTACTTCTCGGGGACTGACAACTGACCACTTAAGGATCACATCAATCAATTTCTCACGGCCGATTTATACTAGTATTTCTCAAGATGATGAGCAGTATATTCTAGCTTCAGAGGCACATCAGGTTTATTATGTCGAGGACGAGAGGCACAGGGATTGGCACATGGTCGTTCATCTAAAGTCACGAGATCTTTACGACATGGGTAAAGGCGATAACATCACCTACGAGAGTGAGCCATTTCAGCTAGCCAATTTTGAAAACTACTTCCCTGAAGGCGATGATAATTTACCTCTACTGCGGTGAGTTTTTTTAAGTCCATGTCATTTAAATTAAATTTTTTAAATTTAATAAAACATCCCTAACAATAATTTTTCCACATAATTTCTGTAGGGATGGCGACGATGAGTGATCAAATTCAAATTATGCTTTTCTCTTTAAAAATACTGGAAAAAAAATTTTAAAATAAAATTTAAAAAACAAAATTTTAAAAAAAAATAATAATAATATTTGTAGCGGTTATTGAACCACTACAAAAGTAAAAATAACCACTACTAAATACAAACCGCTACGAAATCGATACATTAACCACTACAAATAGTACGTGGATCCCTATAAATACCCTTACCACAACTAATTTCAAACACTCTCCAATTTCTTTTCACCTTTTTTTTTTCATTTTCAGTCATTTACAACTTCTTTTATATGAGTAGAGGAGTTGAATAATACAATCACATATGGCAACAAGTTTTTTTATTTTTTTTACAATACTTCTTTCCTTTATTTAAAATTTATTCTCACAATTTTTTTCAGATATTTTACAGCTGTATCTCATTTTCATCTATTTTCATACACAATTACATTATATTAGACAACATAATAATTTCTTATTACCTACGTATCCTTAATAATATTATTAATATAATTTTTATACTAATCCAATTAAATTAAATTTATCCTTTTAATTTATTAATAAGCTAACTAAATTAGATAAACTAATAAAAAAAGAAACTAATTAATTTAATATTAAAAGAACATAAACAAATTATTGTATTTTAAAAAAAAAATTAAATATTTGTAGCGATCATTAAACTGCTACTAACAAAAATGTCATTTTTCTTTTCCCGCCTTCAAAATTTCAATTTTTTGTATTTGTAGCCGTTATATAACTACTACAAATATCTCTGAAAAAAAAATTTCGTTTATGGGGATGTTGTAGCGGTCTTTTGTAACCGCTACAAAGGATGTAGCGGTTATTTTCCTTGAGTAGCGGTTTTATATAACCGCTACAAAATCGCTTGCAACATACGATTTAGTAGCGGTTTTGCTAACCGCTATTAATGTTGTTTGTAGTGGTTAAAACCGCTACTAATACCCATTTTTAACCGCTACTAAATCACATTTTTTTTGTAGTGAAAATTGCATTTTTGTTCAAATTTTTCATAAATTCATATTTAATTGAACAAAATATTCTAAATTTATTTCTCTCCTTTATTTTCCTTAATTAATTGAAATTAACTTCAATTAATTGAAAATTAATTTATTTTGTGCTAAATTGACAAAATTACAATTTGGCCATTACCTTTTTAATCCAATTTCTTTTATCATTTTCCTTTGGCCAATTTTCATCTATTTTTGAAATATTATTTCTCCATTTTTGGACCTTAATATTGGCCTTTTAAATTACCCAGATTAATTCCATCATTATTTTTTCCCATTTTCTCATGAATATGACATTTATAAAATTTATAAATTCCAAATTCATGAATATTCAAAATTTTATTGAATTTCTCAACTAATTACAATATATTTGGTGAATATAAAATTTGGGGTGTTACAATTTCTATTTCCTACCTCAATGTGCTTTGAGTTCAGATTAACGTTCAATATGCTGGAATTCAAAAAAAAAAAAAAAAACACGTAACACTCAATATATTATTATCTTATAACCATCACACTGACAAACTTAAGTTCATTCCAAATAGGTCCCTATCTAAAACAAGCATTGTATCATACCTCTCAATGTTTTCTCAAACACGATTTATTTTATTACACAAGGAGTCAGAGTTTTTTTTTTTTTTTTGGTTCAAAAAAAAATAAATTCCACATATACCGAACCAAAGCATGCTCGAGCTAACCAACATAACACTCTTCAAATATGGGATTACAAAGTTAGAAGCTGACAAATTTCTTCACCTTCAAGCTTTCCACAGTCTCCTTGAGACTCACTTCCAATGGAATAAATTCAATTCCTAGTGTTTTTGCCTTTTCTTTAGAAAACTAGAATGTCAGCGCCAATAGCTTGTCGTCCGCACACCTATCAAGTATGATGAGAAAGCAAGAAATGAAATTAGCCCAAACAATCAGAAATAAAATATAAAATACATCAAGGAACAAAAAACTGGACCAGGCAATGAACCGGTCACAGCACAGGTTCAAGGGTTAATTGGTCAACCGGATCTAATCGGTGGTCGGACCAGCCATATTAAAATATTATAATTTATTAGTAGCAATATATATATTAATATACTTTTAAACTTCTATAGATAAAAATGAAAAGATCTTTAGAAAAAAATGTTTAAAATCTATTAGTATTAGTTATGATGACCATACTTATAAAATGATATCCATTTCCTATAACTATTATATCTTTTTAGATTTTTTCTTCATTTTCTTTACTTTTTTAGATTTTTTATTTCTTTACCTACTTTTTTCTTCATCTTAGTCTTAAACCTTTCATTTTTTCTTTAAAAAAAAAACAAAAAAATTTAACCGGCCGGTCCAACCAATCAACCCATTGGTTTTTCCGGTTTTGTACCGGTTCAACTAGTTTCCACCGGTTTGACGCTCACTCCCTCTCAAGGAGTGAACTGGACCGGACTGGAGACCAGTTCTCTTGTTTTCCGGTCGGACCGGCTGGTATGGTCTTGTTTTTTGTACCATGAAATACATGAACTAAATAAATGGATATGAAGTGAGAATACACCCCATTTGGTTTATACAACATGGTTTTTGGAGGAATAAGATCAAAATCTGTTGTGATCAAATGAGAGGAACACAATATCAAGAAAATTAAAGAATTCTATTTCTCAAGTTAGACGAGTTAGGAAATCAGTCACAACTTAGCCTACGAGAACTCCTTGCTAAAGGATCGGATTGACAGTCACAGTCAAGAATTTAGATTTAAAATGAAGCTCTCTGTTTCATTTCCTCCCCTGGATCCATACATATAGAATGATGAAAATATCGAATTAACACAGAGCTCTAAGATGACATGGATATTCCGTTACATGCAACATTCACAACAGTCAAACGCAGATTTTTGGATCATGATAGATTCTACATTTTCGTTGTTAAATTTAACATTAGGGGCATTTATCAAAATCTGCAAAATGACAGGACAAAACACTCCCTTTTCAGGTTGTGTTGCGCCATAAAAACCTTAACCTTAATTCAGTACCAAACAAAGAAGAAAGCTCTTTCTTTCTTTTCAAATGGAAAGTGGAAACACGTTACTTATTTCAACATGTCCTATGCTTCCCGCGTTAAAGAAATTCCTGCATATAAACGTTAAATAGAGAAGCAGAATTGAGAGATAGAGAAATAGAAGAGAGAATCAGACGAGAGATAGAGAATAGGAACTGGAACTAATCCCTGATTGAATACAAGTGAGTTTACATCTATTTATAGCTTTAGTATCTCTTCTAACGGTTACATTCTAACTAATCCAACTGATTTGTGATTTCTATTACAATAATACATCACACTCATTAAGGTTTTGTTAAAAATATTCAATTATAAGCTATTACAAATAGCTTATCAAAATAAGCTTTTTGCAACACATCCCTCATGTGTTTAGCTTAAATTCTCCCAACAACTCCTTTATAGTCTCAACAACTTTCTCATGCTTAGCCCAACTAAAATCACTTTTCTTAATCTTAGAGTGTGTTTGGATTAGCTTTTAGAGAATAGTTTTTGGAAAAAAAAGTGATAAAAATGATTTTAGAGAATAGATTCTGAGCATAATAAATTCTAAGAAAAAGTTGATTTTGATAAAATGATAGTGTTTGGGTATTGTGATCAGAATTAATTTTTTTATAGTCGAATTACTAAAAAGGACATTAACTTTTGTGATAATTATATATAAAGGATAAGTTGATATTTTATGTATTATTTAACATTAAATTTTATAATAAATACCAAAAATGAAATAAATTTGTCTACAAAATGAAAATTATAACATTACATATATATATATATATATATTAATAAATTATATAATAAAAAATCAATTATAAATAGTAAGTATCTAAAATAATATCTTTTATATTATATATTGGTCGAATCAAATTATATATTAGTTTATAAATCAAACATATTAGTTTAGAGAACAAATGATAAATATAAATACTTTAAAGTAATTTAATTAGCTCCTTTCATCTCTCTAAAAAAATTAATTATCACTTATATTTAGGATCGAAGGTAGTATTTGCATTTACAATTTAAATGAAAAGTCCTAAAAAAACGTGGGGGGGGGGGATATCTGCCGTATTTCTGTATGTGTTTGGATCGAAAAAAAACCATGAAATATGGATTCATATAATTCTATGGCACCACGTGTCAACTTAAGGTTCACACAATGGATTGGTAATTCTGCATTAACGAGAGAAGATAGAGCAGAATGAGACAGAGAAAAAAAAGATAGAAGAGAGAGACGAAATTATTATAAAAGGAGAAAATTTCAGCGTTTTTAAAATCATAGTTTTGGAACTCAAAACCAAGGGTTTGGAAAAATACATGATTTTTAGCTTTTGTTAGGTGTTTAGGTACATTTTTGTAAAACCATAGTTTTGGAGCCAAAAGCATTTTTTTTTAATCCAAACACACTTAAACCATGGTTTGGGAAAAAATCATCCAAACACTCAAAAATTTTCCCAAACCATGGTTTTGAGCTCAAACCATGGTTTGGATCTCAAAACCATGGTTTTGAGAAAATCTAATTTTTTTTTTGGTGTTTTTTTTTCATACGTGGACCCCACCATCTCACTCTAATTGGTCCTTTTTATTAATGTGGGCCCCACACCACACTCTCTGTCTTCTTCTTCTTCTTTTTTTGAATTTCACCAATTTTTCTTTAATCCCTTTTTTTTTTAAGAATTTTAAAATTTTAATACTCCCTTTTATCTTATAAAACCTATTTATCTAATTTGATTATATTAGAAAAATTAGTTAATCTGCACACGAAGGTCCCATTTGGCAAATAAGTTGGCAATGAGGGATTTTTTCACAATTTTCCTATAAATCATTATTCTACTCATAATCTATTCTCTAAAAGCTATTATGCTCAAAATCTATTCTTCAGAAGCTATTCTCCATTTTTTCTCCAGAATCTATTCTCCAAAATCTATTCTCCTCATAATCTATTCTCCAAAAGCTAATCCAAACACACTCTTAAACTAACTTATCCTTATTTAAGTTCATGTAAAGAAATCTGTTGCTTCCACAGCAGAACATGGTATATTAAACCACCATTATTTAACATGATAATATATCCCAACAGAGCAGAAACAATAGATGAAAAACAAAAATGAAAAAGATAATTCAACATTTTGGAAAAGAGATAAATTTGCAAAAAATATTAGAGCAAGATATATAACCTGTTAAGAAATTATTAGGACACACACGTTAGTGCATCCAAAATTATCAAGAGACACACCTTAGTGCATCCCACAAGATCAGGCACCAAATCGACATAAAATCTGGAGTATCCTGCATATTACAGATCATGTTGGTCCCTACGTTGTATATAAATACTTCCATTATTTACTTGTATCAACAAGCAGTTGTGAATAAACATCTATTCTCTATTTTCTCTAAGTTATCTCCCTCTCTCTCTCTCTATCTAAACTAACATGGTATCAGAGCCTTGTTTATAAAATTTTCTCCCATTTCTGTTTCTGCTTCTATTTTTGTTGTCCGTACTTCACAGGAAGAGAGAGAGGGAGAGGTTGTGTTTCTTTTTTTTCCGGAAACCTTGTTTTGTCACACATGTCCTTCCACTGTGATCCCCACCCCCTACGTTGTATATAAATACCTCCATCATTTACTTGTATCAGCAAGCGATTGTGAATATACATCTATTCTCTATTTTCTCTAAATTATCTCCCTCTCCCTCTCCCTCCCTCTCTCTCTCTCTCTCTCTCTCTGTGAACTAACATGGTATCAAAGCCTCGTTTATAAAATTTTTCCCATTTGATTTTGCTTCTATTTCTGTTGTCTATACTTCACAGTGACAGAGAGAGATTGTGTTTCTTTTTTATTACAGCAACCTTGTTTTGTCACACACGCCCTTCCACCATGATACCCACCCCCCGTTTGGCCTTTTCCCAGTGGTCCGATCTTAGTCTAACGGTTCATGGCTCACACACTCTCTAACGTCAGTCAAGTCCTCCTGGCGCATGGCGGTACATGGAGACATTTCTTCTAGTTGTCCTTGGTTTTCCGGCGTATTCCTATGTTTCCGGACTATCCCATATGGTTTCGTGCTTTGGTTCCACGATTTTTGCACTTTGGTTTGTGTTCTCTGTTACTGTTGACACACTTTCTTGTTGCTTTTATCTTTCCTCTGATTCTGTTAGTCTCTTCTGGTCCTTCCTTTGGTTCTATCAATCTCTCTTAGGGCAGTTTGGTTATTTTGCTTGTCAAGTCCTTCTTGTTGTTGGTTCTTTGCACTCTATGGTCTAGTTGCTAATTGTGACCATTGGGGATTTCATATATTTCAGAAAATTTGTAGTTCTTTGGTGCTCTCTATTTGCATTAATTCTCTATGGCTAAATCCAAGGCTAGTCTCACTATTGAAACTGTTCATGTGACTAACAAAATCACTAATCATAAGTTAAATTGGGCAAACTATATGGATTAGAGCAAAACCATTCATATGTATTTATTGAGTATTGAGAAAAAGGGCCATTTGACTGATGCTCCTCCTCAGAATGATCCTAAGATGGCTTGGGCTAGAGCCGTTCCTCACTTATTCTTGCAAATTCAGAACTTTATTGAGAGTGATATTCTTTCTTCTGTTAGCCATTGTAATATGGTTAAAGAACTAATGGGCTACCTTGAGTTCCTATATTCTGGGAAAGGAAATATTACCTACATTCACGATATTTGTAAAGGGTTCTACTATGCTAAGCAAGAAGGCCATCCCTTGAAGAATTTTTATATAGATTTTAAGAAAATGTACGAAGAATTGAAGATGTTGATGTCGCCTACAGCTGATCTTTAGACACAGATGGACAATATGGAAAAATAGGCCATTATCATTTTCCTTACCACTCTTGATCTAACATATGAAATAGTTTGATCCCAGATTCTATTTAGTTCTAAACTTCCTTCGCTTAAGGAGGTGTACTCTCACGTGCTGCGTGCTGATAGTCTCTCACAACCAATTTCTACCTCTAATGCTAGTGCGTTAGCTGGCCGTAGTACCACTAATAACCTATACAGAGTATCTCAAAACTTGGCAATAATGCACCACCTTCAACCTCTGCTAATACCCGAAAACACAGTCTCCAACGACAAGTCAACAATCCTCTGAATCTCAGTCCTATTGTGTGCTTCTATTGTAAGTAGGGGTGGAAACAGGCTAGGCAGCCTATCAGGGGCCTGCAACCTGGCTTGTTTTCGGCCTGCTCAAGCCTGGCCTGTCAGAAAAACAGGCCAGGCTCAGGCCTGCTTAAAGGCCTGTTTTTCTAAACAGGCCAGGCCTAGGCCTATTAGGAGGCCTTTTAGGCCTATCAGGCCGGCCTGGTACCATTTATTTAAAAAAAAATTGGGCCACCCCATATTCTCTAATCTCAATCACTCTCGGGCTGAATTAATGTTGGGTTGCCCCAATCACTCACACTCTCACTCAATGACTCAACTTCGTCCGGATCTCCGATTCTCATTCTCATCTCCGTCTCTCCCTCTCGACTCCCACTGCCTCTCTCATACCTCGGATTCCCATCTCCGTCTCTCCTTCTCGACTCCCACTCCCTGTCTCAGATTTCGGATTCTCATCTCCATCTCTCTCTCTAGACTCCCCCTCCCTCTCTCAAATCTCGGATTTTCATCTCCGTCTCTCTCTCTCGACCACTCCTTCTCTCAGATCTCGGATTCTCAGCTCAGCCGCTCAATAGTCGACATACACCCACTCTCACTCTCTCAGTCGATCACCGTTACTCCGATTTTGGCCCTATTCTTTTCTTAGTCTCAGATCTCAGCCAACACTGGACAAGTCGACTCTCAGGCTCAGATCTCAGCCCTGTTCCTTTTTTCAGTTTCGCCTTGATCCGAAGACCGTTCGCCTTGTGGGATCTGAAACGAGGTTTGCTTCTCTTCTAGTTCGATTTCTCTTTCGATTTGCTTGTTCATGTTCTAATTTCTGAGAGACAAACGTGCATATAGTGTTATTGTTCATGTTCTGATTTCTAAGAGACAAACGTGCAAAGTTTCTGAGAGCAATATTATAGTGTAAGTTCATGTAAGTATAGAACCAATTAATGATTTTCAACAAGCAATAGTATAGAACCAATTAACAATTTTCTGAACCCTGTTATGATGTTCTAAGTTGCATGATTCTGGTTCTGGGAACGAACTTGTTCTTAGGGGAGGGCCTGTTGATCTTGAAGAGCTATCTGTTGTTCTGGTTCGTTTACTTTGAATATGAATCTGACATAAAAATATATGATTGATGATTGCGATTACTTTGTTTTGGTTCTAGTTCTGTTAATTGTTCTTTCGATTTGCTTGTTCTGAACCCTGTCATTAATATATGTTTGAGCTTCAAATCCGTCAATGTTCTTCCTGACCCTTCCACAGCATGAGCTCTTTTTTGTTTGAGATAATATCCTTTATTCTTTAAATTGGTTTATGCTCGTGGTAATTGGAATTTGGAAACTTGATTCACTTGAAGAATCTTAATTCAAAGAAATTAGTTTATAGTAGAAATTGGTTTATTGTAGAATCTACATTCACTTAAAGAATTTGGTTTATTTGACATTTATTGCTTGCCTTTAAAGAATCTAAATCCATTTTTGTATGTTGCTCATTTCTTATACATATTCCTTGTTAAAATTGTGTTATGCTCTAATATTATACATTTGATTAATTTTTTCCAAGGTCTTCAAAGGAGAAGAAGATATTATATTGAAGATTTGATGTAAAGACGAGAAGACCCTTTGGCTGTAGTATTTGGTTAATGTTATGTTGTATAGTTGTATTTTGTTTCATTTTTTATGGTTTATGTCGGATCATTATTGTAATTGGGCCTGTTTTCGGCCTGTTTTAATTTGGCCTGTTTTCGGCCTGTTTGAGTTTGGCTTGTTTTTAGCCTGTTTGACGTAGGCCTGTTGTGAGGTCTGTGGCCTGTTTCCCCCACTATTCTAGTTTCAGGCTTTCTTAACAGGCCACAGGCCAAGCCAGGCTTAGGCTCAAAATAAGGCCTGTAACAGGCCACATGCCAGGCACAGGCCATCCTGACACAAAACAGGCCAGGCCTGTTAGGGTGGAAGCCTGGCCTGGCCTGGCCTGTTTCCACCCCTAGTTGTAAGGAACCTGGTCATACCAAATGTTACTGTCGTAAGTTGCAACATAAGTTGCAGTGTAGTGGAGCTGCTCATATGGCCCAAACCTTTGCTACCTCTAATAATGATACATCATTACCAACTGCACTTGCTATAGGTAACTGTGATTCATGTCTTGCTACTTCTTCATTAAAATGGATCATCGATTCCGGTGCCACTGATCACATGACAGGTAACCATCACTTGTTCTCTACATATGAACCTTATACCAACCTCTCTTCAATTCCAATTGCCAATGGTTCTTACTCCCGAGTCCTTGGATTTGGCACTGTTACACCTACCTCATATGTTTCCTTGTCCTCTGTTCTTGGTGTGCCTGACCTTGCTTTTAACCTGTCTCCTAGCAAACTTACTCGCCAATTGAACTGTTTTATCTCACTTTTCCCTGACCATTGTTTAATTCAAGATCTTATGACGAAGCGGATTACTGGTAGGGGATATGAATCTGGTAGTCATTACTTTCTTGATGATCGGGTGTCGTATTCCATTTCTTGTTCTATTGGTTCCTCTCCTTTTGACATTCATTGCCGACTGGGTCATTTTTCATTGTCATCTTTGAAGAGGTTATATTCTTAATTTCATCATTTGTCATCCTTAAAATGTGAGTCATGTCAATTTGCCAAACATCACCGTGTTCACCTGGCACCTCGTGTCAATAAACGGGTTGTGTCCCCCTTTGATTTAGTTCATTCTGATGTTTAGGGTCCTTGTCCTATCGAGCTCACGTCTGGCTTTAAGTACTTTGTTACTTTTGTTGATTTCTCTCACACCACCTAGATTAATTTCATGAAACATCATTCAGAGTTATTTTCTCACTTTTGCAATTTCTGTGTTGAGATCAAAACTCAGTTCGGTGTCTCTGTGAAAAACTTACATAGTGACAATGTTAAAGAGTACTTTTCTGTCCAGTTTCAAAACTATATGCTTCAACATGGCATGATTTGTTAGTCCTTGTGTGCCAATACACCTGCTCAAAATGGTGTTGCCGAAAGGAAGAACCGACACTTATTAGAAGCAGCCCAAGCTCTAATGTTTCAAATGCGAGTTCCTAAACTATTGTGGGCTGATGTTATGTCCACCGCTTGTTTCCTTATTAATCATTTGTCATCTCCTATTCTCAGTGGTGACATCCCATATACCACTTTGTTTCCTTCAAAACCTTTATTTCCTATTAATCCAAAAATCTTTGGTTGTGTCTGTTTTGTATGAGATATATTCATCCCACAATTACCAAACTTGACCCCAGGTCTCTTAAGTGTGTCTTTCTTGGCTATTCTAGAGTTCAGAAGGGTTATCGTGTTACTTTTCCACTCTTCAACAATATCTTGTGTCTACGGATGTCACTTTCCATGAGTCAACTCCGTTCTTTTCTGTCTCTCCTCCATTTCCTTTTTCTGCCACTACCCCAGGTCTTGATGATATCTTAGTCTATGAGGTTCGTTCCTCACCAGTGCAAGCATCTATGCAGGAACCTACTCCACCTCCTCTCCATCTTATCAGAGACGTCCTAAAAAAAGTAATGTCATTGATCAAGTTCTTGACCCTCCAGCCTCTGATCCTAAAATAGTGCCTGCTACCCTTGATACTGCTACTACATCTGCTGATCTACCTATTGCCCTCCTCAAAGGTAAACATAATTGTACGTACCCTATATCCTTATTTGTTTCCTATAACCGCATGTCGTCTCAATCATGTTCCTTCATAGCATCTTTAGACTCTATCACTATTCCTACAAATCTTCCTCAAGCTTTAATCCATCCCGGTTGGCATGCTGCGATGAATGAGGAAATAATGGCTCTTGGTACAACTGGAACCTAGACTCTCGTTGATTTACCTCCTTGAAAGAAGGCTATTGGATGTAACTGGATATTCACCATTAAAACGAAAGCTGATACCACCTTGGAACGCTTGAAAGTTTGCTTGGTTGCCAAGGGTTATGCTCAGACGTATGGTGTTGACTATTCTAAAAGCTTCTCCCCTGTGGCCAAGTTGTCCTCTGTTTGCTTCTTCATCTCTATGGTGGCCACCTATGGTTGGGATCTTCATCAGCTAGATGTTAAGAATGCCTTTTTGAATGGTGATCTTTTGGAGGAAGTTTACTTGAAGCAACCACCTAGTTTTGTTGTTCAGGGGAACATGGGAAGGTATATCACCTTTAGAAGTCATTATATGGTCTAAAGTAGAGTCATCGTGCGTGGTTTGATAGGTTCAATACAGTGGTTAAGGAATTTAGTCTGAATCAAAGTAAGTGTGACCATTCTATGTTTTATCAAAAGACATAGGCTGGCATGATCCTTTTAGTGGTATATGTTGATGATATTGTTATTATGGGAAGCAACACTTCAGGAATCTTATCACTAAAGGCCTTCCTGAATTCTCATTTTCGAACAAAGGACTTGGGTCCATTAAAATACTTTCTTGGGATTGAAGTTATGAGAAGTAAGAAAGGTATCATCTTAACCCAAAGGAAATATGTTCTTGATATACTAAAAGAAACTGGGAAACTTGGAGCAGCACCCAGTGGCTTCCCCATGATTCCTAATCCTTTTTTGGCAATTGATGATAGCGTACCGTTTGATGAGCTACCTGAGGATGTGAAAAAAAGGTTGATGTTGAGAAGATTAAGTCGTTTGCCTAACCTGAGAGATGTTGTAGACTGATTGGGAAATTAAACAATCTCATGGTAACTCACCCTGATGTGACCTTTCCTATAAGTGTACTTAACCAATTCATGACAGCACCAACTGTTGCTCAATGGGAAGCTTTGGAGCATGTCTTACATTATTTAAAGGGCTTACTTGGTCGTAGTATACTCTATATGAATCATGACCACACAAAGATTGAATGCTTCTGTGATGCAGATCATGCAGGGTCAAAAGCGACTAGGAGATCCACCACAGGATATTATGTGTTTGTAGGTGGAAACTTGGTGTCTTGGAGGAGCAAAAAGCAGGATGTGGTATCTAGGTCTAGTGCAGAGGCTGAATATAGAGCCATGGCTCAGTCAATACAGGAAATTGTATGGATTCACCAATTAATGAAGGAGGTCGGTCTTACCACGTCATTGCCTACGAAACGGTGGTGTGATAATAAAGTTTCTTTACATATAACTTCCACCTCAGTGTTTCATAAACGTACGAAACACATTGAGATTGGCTGTCACTTTATACGCGATAAGATTAAGGATAACTTTATTTCTACAAAACATGTGTGGTCTATTGATCAATTGCGTGATCTTGTGTCACTAATTTTCTTGCCAATTCCAGTCCATGGTTTCAATTTTCCTTTGAATGCACAATTTAAGTCAACAAGGATGACGAGTATACAACACTATAAAGTTTAAAGCTAAAAATATCACAAAAAGAAAAAGAAAAAGGAAAATATTCAGATCTAGCATTATGGTAAGCATTATAATTCCAATGTGCATTAAAACAAGTTTAAGCCACAGATTAAAATCTCACAACGTTCATGTTCTTACGCTTGGACATACACTTACTACCTTGTTACAATGATCCCTGTTCTTTTTCCATTTACTAAAGCCATAAAAAGCAGTTGAGTTGGAGTTGATAAAGTAACTCAGATGCTTTATGAATAGAATAAGAAAGTACCATTTATTATATTCAAAATTGCAGCAGCACTTGTGTTAAGCGTTGGTTGCAAGAGAGCGTTATTGTCGAAGTTGCTCTCCTACCACCGCCACTGAGTTTCAAAGGAGAAGATTTACAAGCAAGTATAAATTCAAAAATTGATAATTGTTTGTATAAATTGGATTGAGTTTGTGTGATTAAATTTTCCTTCTGAGATTTATATACTTTTCTTATCATTTAAATTAATTTGAGTATTTATTTAATTACATTACATTTTATTTTAGTTATTAACTTTAAAAAAATAAAAAATCCATTTTCCCCTTGTTTTATTTGCATTATCCCTTGGGCCATATGAACTCTAAGACATGCTTAATATCATAAGTGTTTTGTTTTCTTTAAAAATTAAAAATAATTTTTTAATTAGGAAAAAAATTTTCTTTATCCATCATGGTTAATACGCATTCAGAATAAGTGTTAGGATTACCAATGTCATAGATATTAACTCAATTTTTGAATTAGTATTTATTGTTTTTGCTTGATAAAAATTAGTGTATGATTATAGACTATTATTGGTAATATGATATTATGTAAATTAAAACATTGGAGAATGACAAATACTCAACAATTGATGTGGTCATAATGAACATCCCAAAAAGATATATAGTTCCACAATAAAACATGTATGGATACATTTTCAAACTAATTTAATGTATGGATACATATTCAAATTAATGAAAAAAGCCCATAAATTCGCTTTAGACCACGTTGTCATATAAATATAATAGATTTACCTTTATCTTCAATCATTAATTTTGTGATATTCCACCAAAGTTTAAGTTACTTCAAATAGCACAATGGAGCTATTTTTTAAAAAACTCTTAAAAACAGGCGATATGTTTATGAAAGATAAACACTTCATTTACCTTAATAACATAACCTAACAGGGTACATAACGTTGACTTAAATGTCCAAGCGAAATGACGATGACATAACAAACACAAACATGAATTGAGAAACCAAATCATATGACATGACATTGTCTTTGGAAAAACTATAGGAAAAGACAGGAGTACGACAATAGTAATTGGAAAACCTTAATATGCCAAACAAAATGCTAAGCCTATAACTACGCCTGCGGTCATGTATAGTTTCATCTTCCCATCACTTTTCTTTCTTTATGTTCTTAACGCTCTTTGTATCACTGAACTTTGGTGTGGCTATTTCCCCCAAACCTATTTCTTCCATGTCAACTGGTGTAAGCCTGGAGCTCTTTTTCCTCTTGCATGTCATTTCAGGAGGAGTAACTAACTGTGATATTGTCACCTCAACATCATCACTTGTATCAACAACTGATCTAGCATCTACCGTTTGCTCTGAAGATGTTGGTTGCTACAACCATTAAACAAAAAACCAAGACATATAACTGAATTCAAATCTGATACAAATATTGCAGAGTGCCAGAAGGAATGAAGTTAAACACACCTCGCCATTAGTATAAGTGAATTTTTTAACCAAATGAGTCTCCACGCAAATCTGTGATACAGCTATGCTGCTTGAACGGTGCTTGATATTATGTTCCTTGATCTTCAGCTTCAACACAACCTGTCTACCAGCCAAGTTGTCTAAATCCTCTGAGAAACCTGAAGGATTCCCATCTTGGAATGAAGACAAATGTAGAATTACCAAGAAACTTCTATTTGATCCATCAATGATCATGATAATAACAAAATTGCACTACTGCATACCTCATGAAGTTTATCTTTCATCTTACCAGCAGATTTTCCCAACAACTTAGTAGCATGACGGTCAAAGAAAATGACAGAACACTTGCCAGTGGAGTCAGCGACCTTATAGTGCACCTTGTATGTAAAAGGTGGAAAAAATTATTTCATGGTTAGATGACACATTTTTCTGAAAAAACACAACTCTTTGTCATTTGGAATACAACATAAATTAATAGAAACTTACTTGGGTATAGTCATCAATAGCTCTTTGTCGCATTTGATGCACTTCAACACCCCATTTGGTTGGTATTCAGCCTTCTTGTCACATGGGCAAGCATCATAAACCCAACCATATAATGTCTCAAACTTCTGCAATGTAACCTTCGTGCTACCTCACTCCTGTAGATGTCTCAAACTTCTGCAATGAAGCAAATTGTAATCTTACTTAAGATAGCATGGAAAGCAAAAAAAAAAAAATATGTTTATTAAAACCAATCAATGCTTTATATTTAAATTAGCAAAACTTACGCGATCAACTTTACACACATCTTTAACAGAAATTCTTGTCCGGAAAGATAGTAAAAACTTTGGTGAATAAGTATAGTTATCAGCATTCGTAATTTGTGTGAATAGTTGACTTCCTGAAGGTTCTTGAGTAAACCTAAGTTTGACACATACGTAGACACATCAACATGAAAGTGGTTGAGATAAAGCATTCACTGTTATGAAACTATGATTTAAAAAAAACATGGTGAAAAACTCATTATGACAATAAGTTCTTCCAAATATGGGTGATAGCAAACGAACATTTCCATAATTGATCTTGCCTCTTCAATATCGGGATTGAAAATGACCTTTGTGGCAGTAAACGAATTGCTCAGGTGTCTATACACTGATTAAATATCATAACCAACAATTTTGGTTACAACAACAAAAAACACAGTAATAAGGAAAACGTGGAACTTTATATGTATCCATAAATGTATTATTGTTCACCCTTGCAAATCGGACCAAAACAACAATTGGACGCTCATGTCCTCTGTCTTTTGCTCATAAGTCTTTTCAGCACATTCACCCCATAATGAGACATATACCATTTTCACTTCATATACATTATGCCAAACAAAGCAATGAATAAATAAATCAAATGTGGGAGATGAAAACTGGTTAGCCGTATATCTTAAACAGTAATTTTTAGAATTTAGAAATAAAGTGATTAGCATATATTAAAGAATTACTTATTGTCAAAGATGCTAAAGTTCAATCTCTTGATCGTATCAAGCTCCCTCTTTTGATCTTGAAGACGACCAAATGCTTGCAAAAACCCAATGACGTCTACAAAAAATATATAGCAAATAAAAAAGGTAGCATGTAATGATCATAAAACCTTAATCATGAAAACAGAACATGTCTTATCCCGTACCAATTAATTCATTGTCCGACACAATTCCATGTTGTACATCAGTTATCGTAACAAAGTTGAAGGCCTCAGATGGAATTTTAACTTCAGACTCCTCAAAATGTGTATGATGGTGAAATTTAAATATCCATGGATGTGATGTAACCTTGTACTACTGATTATTTTCACAAACCTCAAAGCTTTCAAACTTGTACACAGTTCCTTCTATCGGCTCATCCATATAATGTTCAATCACTCCTTTTTGAGTTATATTCACATATACTCTTGCAAGCTAATGTTTCGAGTGTCAAGTTTGACCATTCAAAACAAAGGAATATAATATTTAAGTTACATCATGATATACGCATTAACAAAATGATTTGGTTATTGTTATCATAATAATGTTTAATATTGATAACAATTTACTAAATGCAACTTGGTGTTACATGGTAATGTTTTTTCGTCTAATAATGTTTAATATTGATAATAATGTCATTTAAATAATGTTTTTTAAATGAAATTATTATTGAATATAATAATATTTTTTCAGGATTCTCTCTCTTGGAAAACGAGCCTGATAGAGTTTTTTTCTCCGACGGTCGATCCCGGCGTCCAGGAAACGCCGACGATGAGAGCTTTGGATGCAAGTGCGAATGCTGGTAAGGGAAGGTCTGTGAAAAAAGATGTTAAGTGTAATGTAGCTGGGGAAGAGATAATGAGTAAGGCTGGTAAGAAAACAGAGGAGCAATTTCAGAGTATGTCGATTTCAGACATTGTCATCTCTTCTGAGCTGGAGAAAGGTTATAAGTCTCGGAATAATTCAGATCATCACACCCAGAGGGGAACGGAGACGAGCAGGTCATACAAAGACTCCTTGCTATGTTTCAAGGGAATAAAGTTCAATGGCTTAGCTAATGGATATTCGAATGTGGAGGAGGACTCACTGGTCTCAGAGCTTATGAATCAATCTTGGGAATTACCTGAGCCTTCGGAAGAGCTGAAGAAGCTAATGGAGATCTACCCAACAATAACCATGACGTGTGAGGAATACAATAGATGGGCGAAGCCATGGAACAATTTGCTGATTATCACAATCCTTGGTGCAAGAATTAATTTCTATAGACTCAAGGAGCATTTGAGCCGAATTTGGAATATCAAGAGTGTTAGAACAAATGTTTCACCTAAGAGGGGGGTGAATTGGGTGATACTAAAAATTTCGTTGCAAATATAAGAACTTGACGGTGAATATAATGCAGTAAAGAGTAAGGAGAAATATCACCAAAGTGTACACCGGGAGTTATACTAGTTCGACCACAACCACTTTGACCTACGTCTAGTCCTCAGAATATCTCTGAGAGTTTTACTATAACTTCCAAGATTCAATGGGTTCTTGGCACCTCAGTACAAGCAAGTTCCTTCGCCTGGACACTCGCTCCCCCTTACAAGATGTAATCTAATCCCAACTCAAGGTTCCACAACCTTAAGTTACCTCAATAACAAATATTGAGTTTGAATGAAATATCTCTCTCACAGAGTGAATAAGAATCACTGAAGTACAGAATTACAAATATGTGTAAAACAGAGTAGTGAACTTGATAATAGGTTCGTATGTGTGTTCTTGTTGTTATCTCTGTTTGGATGTTCCCATATATATAGATGTGTTGGTAGTGACCGTTGGAACATTTTCTTCTCGCTCGTTAGAGTATGTGTGCCACTGTTGACTTTTCAATATTTGAAAAATATCTGTTTGTGGTAGGTGGCGGTAGGTAGCGTTTGAACGTTGTATTTGACTTTCCTTTTTTGGTAAGATCTCTTCATTGTTTATATGTGAATATGCTAAGAATACTAATACAATGAAGGGTTAATCATATAGGAGACAAATCAATGAACGTTGGAATGATTTCTAAATTTCTGGACTTGCATACTCGAGTAGTTACTCGAGTATTCATTAAGTTTACTTGAGTACTTACTCGAGTATCATCGTGAGAGTAATGATAGCAAGTTAATGAATGAACATCACATAACTCGAGTAGTGCATGAAGTAAACATATTTACAAACCTTGGAAATACTTGTTTACTTGAATACTTACTCGAGTATGGTACAATTTTCTTCATAGGTTACTTGAGTAGCAACTTGAGTAATCTCTCAAATAAAATTTAGGTTACTTGATGCTTCACTCCAGTAATGTTGGCAGGATTACAAGGCCGAGAGCACTTCAAGTTGCTTACCTAGTTACTCGAGTACTTACTCGAGTAAACATCAATTTTCTGCATAGCTTACTTGGCTAGATACTTCAAGTGCTGTGTAAATAACTCTGCGTATTACTCGATTACTGACTCGAGTAATCCAGTTCAAATATTTGATAAAGAGTAATTGAATACCTACATACTTGAGTAATGCCTCGAGTGAAGTGTGATAAAAACATATCAAGTTATTCGAGTATTACCTTCAAGTTTTGCTTACCACAGCAAGTTACTCGAGTAGCTCCTCGAGTAACATTGCCAGGATTGAAAATGCCGAGAGCAACATATTTCTTGAAGTAGGGGAACTTGAGTACAGACTCGAGTAACGTTGGCAGGCCGAGAGTAACTAGAATTCTTTTACATGGTTACTCGAGTACTTACTCGAGTAACATTGGCAGGCCGAGAGCAACTCCAAGTGATTTACCTGGTTACTCGAGTAGCTACTCTAGTAACGTTGGCAGGCCGAGAGCAACTGGAAGTCATCTAACTTATTACTCGAGTGCTTACTTGAGTAACGTTGGCAGGTTACTTGAAGATTGACTCTGGTTACTTCAAGTTTCTGTCTCATTACTCGGGTACTTACTCGAGTAACCCTTTAGAAAGTTTGCTAGTAATGAAGTTTCTCAGCTTTTTCTCTTGGCCTTTCTTCATTACTCCAGTGCTTACTTCAAGTGATGATTTGCCCTGTTATTACTTTGTTCAAACTTATTTATTTATCAAATCTTTTTCATACCATTCTTTGTTATCATCAAAACATGAGAAATCTAACAAAGAGCTTCAAACTAATTGACTTACCTAATAACTACTATGTGGTGCGTCTGAAAGATCCTATAAACTGGGGTCAGTAGTATAAGAAAATCATCTTGGGTGGCCCATGGACGATTGCTCAACACACCATCTTAGTTCAACGATGGTCTCCCCAGTTCGATCCTTTCCAGAATCCCTTAGGAAGAGTGGCATCATGGGTTAGAATACCAAATGTACCTCTCCTGTGTTATAATAAGGAATGTATGTGGAGACTTGGTGATATGATCGGTAAGACCCTTAGAGTGGACATGAATACCATTAAAGATTTGGAGGGAGAGGAAGTGAAGGTAAGCAGGGGCCGTTATGCCAGGCTATGCGTCAAGCTGGACCTTCAGAAAAAATTGGTTCCGAGAATTACATCGGGATCGACTCTGTTCAATATCGAATATGAAGGGTTGGGCTCTATTTGTTTTACCTGTGGCAGGTATAGACATAGAAAAGAGCAGTGCCCAGATAAGATAGTGACTGGATTAGTGAGCACGGTGGAGAAGCAGATGCCAGAAAATCCTGGATGCTCTAAGTCACCGACAGCGAGACCTCTTCCGACGAAGGAAGAGCAATTTGGGCCCTAGATGCTTGTTCGCTGACCTTTAAGGGTGCGATTTCCAAGACCTAGTGACAGTAGGAGCATGGTCGATGATGGGAGACAAGATGGACTGTCGGAAGGTATGGCGAAGGTCAGAGCAACTCAATCAAGATTTGCCGTTCTTGAGGATACGGAGTATGAAGGGGGAGCGATTCCCGAGCCTGATTTGAACTTAAATCGAAGAAAAGGGAAGGAGTTGATGAAAGCCGAGAAAGTAGGTGCTGAGGGTAAATCACGAATGCTACAGAGAAGTAAGCTGATGTTCAAGGTGGGTCAACATAAAGAAAGAAAGGGTTTACACGTGGGTGAGAAAAGGTGGGCTGTAATTTCAAATAGGGCAGTTATTAGAGATGAGGACAGTAGTGATTTCAGTGGGCTAAAGTGTTCGGATTTGGGCCCAAGGGCAGACGTGAATCTGGAAGGCAAAAGGGAAATCAAAGCAACAAAGAAAACAACTCATAGGGCCCATAACGTTGTGAAAAGCGGCCTGGAGATTAATGAGAAGCATGGTCCGAACCAAAAATTGATGATTGACGGAACTCATGCCCAGATAGAAAAAATGGAAAACTCGTGCCCTGGGGTGCATTTCAGTGAAGCAAATAAACAGCGGATAGATGATGGCTCAGATCATTTGCAGTGCACTCGCATATCTTCGGACACTCAAAGACAAATAAAAACATCCACTGGAGAACACGATATGCAGCAGTATAGCTCCATGAGTCAATCTGTATCCTAATTGGAGGTGGTGGTCATAATGGGAGGGAAACCGCCAGATAAGTAATCTTTGCATTTTTGTCTCCCTGTCTATGCATTTTATTTATGAAAATATCATGTTGGAATTGTCGCAGGGCGGGTGGTAGAGCTTTTCCTCAGACATTTAAAGAAGTAGTTAAAAAATATGCTATTGATATAATGGGCATTGTTAAACCTAAAGTTAGTGGTAAGAGAGCTGATTTGGTGATGAGGAAGTTGGGTTTCACTGATTGGTTAAGAGTGGAAGCTACAGGCTATACTGGGGGATTTGGGTTCTATGGAATAGTAAGGATTTTCTGATTGAATATATGTTCTCGAATACTCAATTGCTTCATTGCAAAATTTCTGAAAAGAATGGCCAAAACCCAATGTTGGTTACTTTTGTATATGGTGATACTAGTCTTTTGAAAAGAAGGGATCTGTGGTCGGCTTTGCGTATCATTAACCATTCTATAAACTCATCCTAGCTGATTCTAGGGGATTTTAACTCCTTTCTGAGTCCCAATGATAAGGAAGGCGGGAAGCCACCGATCAATAGCTCAATGTTAGATTTTCAAAATGGTATTCTGGACTGTGACCTTATTGAGATTCTGGTTGTGGGAGACAGGTTTACTTGGGAGAAAGTGGGGATTAAGGAAAGACTTGACTGGGCTTTTTGTAACTTTGATTGGGATATCAAGAATCCTCAAGCCAAAGCCTACCACTATCTCAGATTTAAGTCCGATTATCGTGTGGTGGTAATTAGGGACAGGTTGGCTAAACCATGTATAGCAGGAAGACTAGATTTCAGTACCAAGCAACATGGTGCGCGGAGGAGGGATTCTGTGATGTAGTTCAATCAACATGGCATGGGAAAGGTTAGGTCCAAGGCCACGAGCAGTTTAAAAAAGAGGCAACAGCTTGGAATGATAAAGTGGTTGGTAATGTGACTGAGAAAAAAAGAGAAATCATTCAAAGGCTAGAAGGAATTGACCGTACTAGGAGTTGTAGGGGTAAAAAGAATGGGCTTTTCAGAATTGAGAAACAGCTGTGGGAAGATTATCACAAGCTATCTTTGCAAGAAGAATTGATCTGGTACCAGAAGTCAAGGTGTAAGTGGCTTTGTGGAGGAGATAGGAATTCAAAATTCTTTCATGCTAGTACCATTAATAGAAGAAAGAGAAGCAAGATTGAAGCACTTCAAGATGATTAGGGTAATTGGATTACAGATGAGAGGCGTTTGAAAGATATGGCCGTTGAGTACTTTAAGAAGCTTTTTACGGCAGAAAATATATCTTCTTTTTCACTATGGCCTGCTAACTTCCCTTCCTTAGATGCAAACCAGTTAGATCTTCTTCAGAGATCTGCTTCGCCTATTGAAATTAAGAATGCAGCTTTCTATATGAGTGCGTTCAAAGCTCCGGGACCGGATGGCTTAAATCCTAATTTCTTCCACACGCAATAGGAGTGTGTTGGGGAGAAGATTTGTGACCTGGTTCTTAGAATATTTGATAGTCCGGAGCTTATTCAGGAAATCAATCAGAATAATATTGTTCTGATTCTGAAAGGTGACCAGCCTACTTCTTTGCGGGACTTCAGACCCATATCTCTCTGTAATGTTAGCTTCAAAATTGTCACTAAGGTTATTGCTAATCACTTTAAATGTGTTATGAACCATCTTGTGGCCGAGAACCAGTGTAGTTTCATAGCAGACAGACAAGGGGTGGACAACATTATTATCGCTCAGGAGGCAATCCACTATCTGAGAAATAAGAAGGCCAAGAAAGGGTATGTGGCAATGAAGGTTGACATGGAAAAGGCGTTTGACAGGTTTGACTGGCGTTTCTTGGAATTTACTTTGCATAGTTTAGGTTTGGGAGGGGAGTTTGTAAATCTGATTATGTCATGTGTCTCATCTCCGTCCATGAGGGTTCTATGGAATAGAGATACCTCAGAGAGTTTCACGCCGTCGAAGGGTGTAAGACAGGGTGATCCTTTGAGGCCGTATCTGTTTATTCTTTGTATCATCGTGAGAATTATTGGGTTCTATGGAATAGAGATACCTCAGAGAATTATTGGGGCAGCTTATTCATCAGGAAGTCAACACGGGGAATTGGCATCCTCTCAAGATGGGTACGTCTGGGCCATGAATTTCACACTTATTCTTTGTGGATGATTTGGTTCTATTCAGTGAGGCCACTATTGAACAGATGGATGAGATAAAGAAAGTAATGGAGTTGTTCTGTCAAGCTTCGGGACACAGGATCAACCTTAACAAATAAAAAATGTTCGTGTCAAGAAATATCCATTTTAATAGAGCCTATAAGTTGACTCAGACCGTAGGAATCAGATTGACGGTAGATTTGGGGAAATATTTAGGAGTTCCGCTGTTGCATAAACGTATGACTAAGATGACCTTTGCGCCACTAATCCAGAAGGTAAGGTCGAAGTTGACAAAGTGGAGGGGACGCTTTTTGAGTATGGTAGGCAGGACAGTCTTAATCAAATTTGTCCTAACAGCAATTCCTCAGTATAAGATGCAATCATCCCTGATCCCGAAAGGGGTGTTAGCGGTAATCGAAAAATTGAGCAGGGATTTCTTTTGGAATCAACATGGAGAATCCAAGAAAATGCACTTGCTATCCTGGGATATTTTAAAGAGCAAGAAGAATGAAGGAGGGTTGGGAATTAAGGATCTTCATTGCCAAAATAAAGGTTTCCTCATGAAATTATGTTGGAGAATGATTACCCAATCGGAAGCTCTGTGGTTGAGGTGCTTAAGAGCAAAATATTCATACGGGATGGATAGACTTCCTCAAGTTCATAGATGTCGTTGTCAATCGACTGTGTGGAGTGGAATTATGGCAGTCTGGGATGTTTTCATGAGTGGACTTGGGAAGAGGATAAGAAGCGGCGGAAATACCAAGGCCTGAGAAGAGCATTGGGGGCCGATTGATAGGCCTCTAAAATGCTACATTGAGAGAAATGCACAGCTGGTCGACTTGGAAGCTCAGGTTGGCTCGTTCGTCACTCAAGCAGGTCAATGGGATAGAGTTAAGTGGGGAACATTTCTTCCTTAATGGGTTGTGGATAGAATTATGCTGGTGTCTCCTCCTTCAGGCTCAGGAGATGATGTATTTTGCTGGCTGAATGGGTCAGATGGGAATTTCAGTGTGAGGTTAGCGTATGTCTTAGTTTATCAGCAGCATGAACATAGGCGCCAAAGTCATTGGCGGCGTTTATGGCACTGGGACATTCCGGAAAGAGTTAAGCTCTTTTTGTGGCAAGTTTTCCATGAGAGACTCCCAACGAACCAAATGCGAGCGAGACACAACTTGAGTGCCCTAAACACTTGTCCCTTCAAGTATGAGTGTGAGGAGAGTATTATCCACATTCTGAGGGATTGTGAGCAGGCCAAGAGAGTGTGGTTTCTTTTAACTAACCATATATATTATCCTATGTTTTTCTCTGCTAATCTGTAGGAATGGCTTACATGGAACATGCAGTTTTGCCCAAGAACTAGGAGGATGGCTAGGTGGCTATGGCATAGAGTTTTCAGCACAGTGTGTTGGCTTCTATGGAAGAATAGATGCAGCCAAGCTTTTGAAGGAAGAGCGGACAATGCAAATGGAATAGTTCAAAAATGCTTGTACCACCTCTCGGAAGGTGTGGTGAATGGCAGATTTCGACATCAGATCTTCCAACTACCAGAGAGGGGGTCGAGTTGCTGGGAACCACCAGAGCCAGGGTTTGTCCGTGTTGATGTAGATGGGTTGAGAGCTATTGGAGGCCAAGCAGCTTGTGGAGGAGTTATCAGAGATCATCAAGGTAGCTGGATTCGTGGATTTCAATAGAAGTTAGGATGTACCTTCCCAACCGCTGCGAAAATCCATGCAATAAACAGAGGACTTTGGCTATGCAAGTAGATGGGTTTCACCAGGATTAGGCTCTTCTCAGATTCATTACAGGCTATTCAGCTTTTATCGTCAGAGTGTGGATCTGAGCATCCTTTATATGATGTTGTTATGGACACTAGATCAATGATTTATGGGGATTGGGACTTGGAAATATCCCATACGTTCAGGGAAAACCTCAGATGTTCTGACTTTCTAGCAAAAAATGCTCACACGAGTATCCAGGAATACACAGAGATAGAGTTAAAACCTAGGGAATGCACTCACCTTTTTGCATTAGAGTGTGCTCGGTCACCGCAGGACTTGTACGTGCCACCTATTCATAGGTCTTTGTAAACCTCAAGCTTTGCTTGCCTTTGTATTAAAAAAAAATGCTGAGATTTCGTCTAATAATGTTTTCTCCGAAAATCCATTTTCTTTGAACAACTTGGTGTTAGATTTACCTCTTCATCAATTAGAATCATGCTAAGCTTCCATACTTGATAAGGAGCAACTTTCCTACGTACAACTCATTTTCTCAATACATTGGCGTTAATAGACCATGTGTCCTTACTATCATTTACGTCCCTGAACAATGAAGGGTTCAATGACATCCTGAATACTGAATAAAATGAAGAAATAAAAAATTTAAAACATAAACTAACTAAAATGCTATCTTCTAACATGACTAATAATGATTAGTTAAAATCAAACAATCAAACAAATGAATAAAAAGCCACAAAGATATACCTGTTATAGATAACTTCCTTTTAGAAACTAAAGAGCTTTCAGAGTGAAAGAATGGTATGGAAGGAAGCTCCCCACAGAACCTACTTGGTTATACATGGCTTTCAAGTCTTGGTTAAGTCAAACGGGCTTAAGTTTAAAAAGGGTGCTTTGCACTATGCTTATCTTCACCAACGTCTCAGCCAATCTCATCTTTAAACTTCATCTTTAATAGTGTGGTTCAGTTGTTGCAGTGCATAGTGTTTTGTTCCTGCCTCTACAGGTGAGCCAGCCCCTAGAGCGATGCTTATGTTCATTCCCTAGAGGGATGCTTATGTTCCAGCCTCTGCATGTTGAGCTCATGTTTCAACCCAGGAAGATAAGCATGCGCAACCTATCACATTATAACTATGTCGTGCAAGTTGAACAAAGAAAATATATGGCATAGTGTAAAAAGCACATAAACCAATAAGCATGCGCAACCTCAACTCTGTCGTGCAGGTTAAAAAAGAAAATGGAGACGGAACGGGTTTAAAAATGACGTGGGCATTCGTAGAGGCTGAGACTACGTAAACCAATAACTAATGATGATACATGCCAAATCAGATGCTTACCAGGACCAATAACCGATTATCTACCGTAGGTAAAGAAGTATATTTGATGCTTGATTGTGTATTGTCTAAGTGATTAATTTGGTTTATCAATTTGTGTTTGACTCTACATTGATAGATATAATCCAAAGTCCTCCCAATCTCAGCTTATTTCATCGCAGCAGATAGAGTAGCTAATCAAAGCTTGCGTCTCCAGAGGCCTGCTGGCGTGGAGGGATAGTCTCAACCGCAAAGTCATTTGTTCGAAACACATCAGCCGAAGTGAGAGCGAGAGATCATAGAGTAACTAATCAACCAAAGCAGTTTTATTTCATAGAACAATGAAAAATTTTCAGAAAAATGCCTTTGCATTATCAAACTCTCATATTAGTTTTATTTTCTACAATAGTTTAGGTATTGACTAGATTAGCAATTCACAATTCATTTTAATAAGAATTCACTGATTTGAATTTTCAAATTTTGACAATATTCTTTTGAACTTTTTCCAAGAATAATTTCTTACTTTTATTTTTACGTTAGCGCATACCAGTTATTCTCAATTGAAAATTAAATCAAATTCACAATAATCTAGGTGGACGATGAGGTGATGACCCATTATTGTTTAATTTTTTGATAAAATTTAAAAAAATGAGAATAATATATGTATAATAGTGAAATATAAAAAACAAACACTACAAAATGGATGTCATTTTGAACCAACAACTAACGGGAAAACAAAAAAGCTTAAACCGACCAAAACCTGCTTATAATTATTATTTTTAAAAAAACTTTTGTAAGTCTGCAACAAAGTTTACTAACTTTGAGCTTATTCTTGACTTGATCAATTTTATGAAGTCATTGAACCAATATTTTAATATGTTAGGGATAAAATTGCCCAACTAAATAATTTAAAGTTTGGGGTACCTCCAAAAATATTTTAAGGTGCTGGTTGTACCTTTATCCAAACATTCATTCATCTATGAAGGGCAATGCAACAATTTTTAAATATATAATTCTCAAAAGTTTATATGGTATTTGAGAAATGAAAGTATATTATGACAAATTGATTGAACTATAATTTGATAAAATTTTTAATTTCAGCATACAATCTATCAAGTGGAAGATTGATTCAGTACTCTATTTCAAGAAACACTCTGGTCTTTCCTTCTTCATGTATGCTCAAAGAGCTGAAATATGGAGCATGGAATTACCCATAACCACGGAGGCATATTGTCAATAAGGTTTAACACTCAATGTAAGTTGATATTAATTAAAATGAGCTACACTGCCTTGTTTTTTGCACTTTCAGAACAAAATTGAGTCAAAAAATATTTTTAGATAACCACAGCTCTTTCGCAAATAATTTTAGAATAACACAATATATGGATACACACACACACACACACACATATATATATATAAAGTCAAGGCAAGAAACTATGTATAGAAAACAAAATTAAGGCAAACCAAATGCCATTAAAGGGACTTAATTGAAATATAAATAAATAATAATAAAAAATGTATGGAAATTTTTTTAGGCTTATCAATTAAATTGATTTTAAAATATATATATAAAAAAAAAACAGTATTACCCTTCACACTTCCTTTACCTTATTCTTGGTGTCACCATCGTCTTCCTCAAACGTCAACAAGCTTGAGAGTTGAGATGAAAAACGATTAGCAAAGTGAGAATGAGATCTTGAGATAAATAATAAGCCAATTCTCAAGCATTTGATTAGGAGGATTCAACAATAGTAACATGTTTTATCCATAAATAGATTAACTAGTAAAAGGCGGCTTAGAACAAACATGGATTAATAGACTGAGATTGACATATATTACAAATAATCTTACAAATATGGTCTGAAAAGCAACTCTTTCATATACTTAAAAAAAAATGAAAATAAGTATGAATTTCTTTTTTCCTTTTAAATAGAAACGGTATGTATTCATTCAAATAAAATTAAAAGAAAAAAAAAAGCCAACATAGTCATAAGAGCACACAAGAACTACTCTTCTTTCACCAATTCCCACCTCTCAATTAAGAGCTGTAGGTTGATTAAAGATATAAAACGTACTATCAAGATTGGTGTACTAAAAAGTTATTGAATGAAGTGGAAATAAAAATGGTGGAGTCAGAAATGAAAATGGATTTTTTTAATTATATATATTTATAATGTGGAAAGACTCAGCTACCCTGATAAATTAAAACAAAAATTATCTCTCCGACCCAAAGAACCATCTCTAGAACACCATGGCACTCATCGTTGTAGTGAGGTGGTCCACACCATCCAAATACAATTTTCAATGGTTCAGATGTAAGATTTTCAACTCATGATTTTTATATAATAAAATTATGCTTTTTTGAAAAACTGACCATTAAAATATTATCTTTATTTTAGATTCTGTATCCAATAAAATGTTTTTTTTCAAAAAATAAAAATAACATACATAAATTGTGACAATAAAGATTATATCTGGACAAATCAATCATCACCAAGTGATAAGCACCGAAACTCAATCCCCCCATCATCCGTCACAATCGAAAACCACTCAGGACTCATCAGCGGCCACCTAGGCTGCTGCATCTCCGAACATCAACCAAGAAACAACTTGATGAAGGAAGTATAAAAAACCTAGAAATCAAAAACTTCAAATTCAAAGACCCGTGAATCATTGAACCACTCAATTTTCTTACAACGGGTGTCTCACCTCAAGATATGATGTGCACATGTCTGTTATATCTCATGAATGGCTAAGATTTAATAACTGAAATAACTTTTTCTAAGGTACCGCTTGTATGTATTTTAAAGGCTACGTATTCAAGGAAAATAAACTTCAATCTAATCAACTTATTGTCCATGTAATTAATTATTCTTTTCATGCAAGTGAAATGAGTTTAATTTTTCATTTCTAGAAGATAATTATGATCTATACAAATTAAGGAAAAATTAATTAGGTCAGAAAAGATGAATTAAACAATAATTTGATCCTAATTTTTTTAACAAAAATAATTAAGTTGCAAATATGAATTGAGACTATTAAAATTTGACATTAAAATCATATAGATTGTTTCCAATTATTTGCAACTCATATACTCCCATATTTGTAATTGTCTGAATAAATATTTACAGCTTATATTACCTATATTACTTGCAAAGTTTTATATATAAAATGGCAAGTTAATAGCTTAAGAAAGATCGTTGAGAGTAATCAACAATACAATCTAGAGTTCTTATGAGTAGTTAGGGGATTTATATAATTGCAGGCACCTAAACTTGAGTGAAAGGCTTCAATCTTGAATGGTTTGATTATTCCTAATGCTCACCTGCTTCTTCAATCTCTATCTCCCAACAGAAATGTTATTGTTTTGGTTTTCTAACTTAATATAAGGTTTAATTTGGGTCCTTTAATTTTATAAAGTACTTTTTTCAATCTTCTGACACTTGCATAGTGAATTTCATTAACAAAAAGAAATGCAGCCATTAAAATTTTAAATACTGATAAAATACTTTCAAATGATGATCAACTATAATAGAACAATTAATTTGTGTACTGTTTGAGTGATTGAAATTGTTTGCTCAATTTGTGCTTAATCCAAAGTCTGCCCAATCACAGCTTAGCTCATCACAGCAGATAGAGTAGCCAATCAACCAAAACATATCTTCCAAAGGCAAATGAGCACTAACACAAGTTACTGATTACAAGTATTATAAGCTTCCATTTCTTTTACTTTTTTCCCTGCACTATTTTCGTCTTTGTTTTCGACACTAATCCCCTCTTTCTGCTGAAGATTGTCAAGAAACTGAAATGATTTATGAGTATAAAAACATTTATTATTTAGTATTACCCCTGATATTTTATTATAAGATCTAGTTGACTAAATTTAGTGAATCAAAGAAATTAGTTATATTAGTTATTTTTATCAAATATAGTTTGATTTTCTTAAAATACCATCTTTCATCATGATCATCTTTAAAGATAAATCTGTGAATGTGTGCAATCAATAGAAATATTTTGAAAAAAAAAATAAATTTGGAGGCAAGATGTATCAAATTAATTATAAATCCCTTGCACACCTACATGAACTAATTCTAATTACCCCTTCGATCCTTAATATAAGATATAAAAATTGGTTAAATTTATTAATATAATATATATATATATATTTAAAATTATTGAGGTATAATCAATACGAGTGAAAAAAATATTGACAAATATAAAAATTATGCTTTAAATTTCAGTATTTCTATTTCCTACCTCAATTTGCTTTGAGTTCAGATTAACGTTCAATATGCTGGAATTAAAAACAAAAAACGTAACACTCAATATATTATTAGTTTATAACCATCACAAACTTAAGTAATTAAGTTCATTCCAACTAGGTCCCTATCTAAACCAAGCATTGTTCCCCTCTCATGTCTTTTCAAACACCGCTTATTTTATTACAAAAGGAGATAGAGCTATCAATTCCACATATACCGACTTAAAGCATGCTCGAGCTAAACAACATAACACTCTTCAAATAGGGGCTTACAAAGTTAGAAATTGACAAATTTCTTCTCCTTCAAGCTTTCCACAGTCTCCTTGAGACTCACTTCCGATGGAATAAATTCAATTCCCAGTGTTTTTGCCTTTTCTTTAGAAACCTGGAATGTCGGCTCGAATGGCTTGTCGTCAGCACACCTATCAAGTATGATAAGAAAGCAAGAAATGAAATTAGCCAAAAAAATCAGAAATAAAATACATGAACTAAATGAATGGGTATGAAGTGAGAATACATGCCATTTGGTTATACAACATGGTTTTAGGAGGAATAAGATTAAAATCTGTTGTGATCAAATGAGTGGAACACAATATCAAGAAATTTAAAGAATTCTATTTCTCAAGGTAGACGAGTTAGGAAATCAGTCACAACTTAGCCTATGAGAACTCCTTGCTAAAAGATTGGATTGACAGTCACAGTCAAGAATTTAGATTTAAATTGAAGCTCTCTCTTTCTTTACCTCCCCTGGATCCATCCATACCCTTCATTTCAAGTCTTTAACTAACACACCAATGCAACTATACCATTCATTTCATGTTCCAACTATACAGAATGATGAAAATATCGAATTACACAATAGTCAAACGCAGATTTTTGGATCATGATAGATTCTAGATTTTTGGTGTTAAATTTAACATTAGGGGCATTTATCAAAATGTGCAAAATGACAGGACAAAACACTCCCTTTTTAGGCTGTGTTGCGCCATAAAAACCTTAACCTTAGTTCAGTACCAAACAAAGAAGAAAGCTCTTTCTTTCTTTTTAAATGGAAAGTGGAAACATGTTACTTATTTCAATATGCCCTATGCTTCCCGCGTTAAAGGAATTTCTGCATATAAACATTAAATAGAGAAGCAGAATTGAGAGATAGAGAAATAGAAGAGAGAATCAGATGGGAGATAGAGAATAGGAACTGGAACTAATCCATATCATATTAAATCTAACAAGCCTGATTAAATACAAGTGAGTTTACATCTATGTATAGGCTTAGTATCTCTTCTAACGGTTACATTCTAACTAATCCAACTGACTTGTGGTTTCTATTACAATGATATATCACAATCATTGAGGTTTTGTTTAAAAATTCAATTTTTGGCTTTTTCTTATAAGCTATTACAAATAGCTTATCAAAATAAGCTTTTTGCAACATATCCCTCATGCGTTCAGCTTAAATTCTCCCAACAACTCCTTTATACTCTCAACAACTTTCTCATGCTTAGCCTCACTAAAATCACTTTTTCTTAACCTTAAACTAACTGATCCTTATTCAAGTTCATATGAAGAAATCAGTTGTTTCCACAGCAGAACATGGTAGATTAAACCACCATTATTTAACATGAAAATATACCCCAACAGAGCAGAAACAATAGATGAAAACCAAAAATGAAAAGATAATTCAACATTTTGGAAGAGAGATAAATTTGCAAAAATGATTAGAGCAAGATATATAACTGAACTATATATAACATGCAGTCTTGAAATTGTAGAAATAATTGAACTCACTTTTCAGGAAGTTGCAATTGAGGGTACAGCTCACGTAAAATCTTCACAATCTCCGAGTAGTGAGCCACTCTCTCAACCAAACAATATCTTCCGTTAGCAGAAGGAACTTCAAATGCTTGAATATGAGCATTTGCAACATCTTTCACATTGATCCATCCAAATGACATGTTTGGAAATGTCTGGGCTCCTGCATAAATCAAGGATGGAAAGAGTCCCTAAAAGGTGGGATGCAAAAATTCTTGTCTGGGGCGAAACAGAGTACATATAACACATAGAAGACATCAAATAGTTCTCAAAGTAACAAGGAAAGTTAAGTCACAAACAAGTCAGACTGCTGGATCCTTAATAAAGAAATTTTGAAGAAAAGTACATTTAGAATATAACTTTGTTCATCTGAAAGATCTCCTTTACATTTTGTATAGGATAGAATTGTGTCACTAATTTTCGTGCCAACTCCAGTCCATGGTTTCAATTTTCCTTTTAATGAACAATTTAAGTCAACAAGGATGAAGAGTATATAACATTATAAAGTTTAAAGCTACATATACCACAAAAAAAGAGTAAAATATTCTGATCTAGCATTATTGTAAGCATTATAATTCCAATGTACATTAAAACAAGTTTAAGCTACAGATTAAAACCTCACAATGCTCTTTTTCTTACACTTTGACATACACTTTGTTAAGGTACTGAGTAAGGTAACGAATAAATGGGAAAGTTAGATGATAATTTGAGAATTTATGTTGAGAAGGATAAAGGTATTCTGAGATAAAGAGCAGGCAAGAATCTCACCTTCTCTCTAAAACAGCCCAATACTCTGTTATAAAGAGAAAGCAAGCATCTCACTAACTCTTTAAGAACAGCCCAGGAGAATCTCCACACACTTAATTTATTCTCTGAATATTCGATGCTTTATTGAGTAGGCTAGAAGCCAATTTATAGAAGTATAGAGAGATAAAATCTAATTCAAAATTCAAACTATAAAATCCAAATAATATCTAAAAGAAATCCAAATAATATCTAAAATAATATCTAAAATCTAGGAACTAAATCCTACTTGTGGATATTCCACTTATTCTGAAATATCTAAAATAATAAATAATATTGTTGAAATATCTTAAATCCTATTTGTGGATAATCAACTTATTTTCAGATTTCCTAAAATGATAATAAAAACAGACTCAATTAATAAAATAAATATTAATAAAATGAGACTCTATCATTATCCCCTCCTTGTAAATTTGCCTTGTCCTCAAGGCAAAACGAAAAAATTATCTTCCTTGTATGTCTGGAGGTTTAGGCAGCGATGGTAGGAAGGCAATATAAGATGTATCAATAACTCTAAATGAGACTTCAAGAACAAGGGTAGGCCGAACAAGATGTAGCACATAAGACACCAATCTGTCAAGGAAAAAATGATCCATGGAGCCACAATCCATAAGAATCATATCAGAAGGATGTATCAAGGTTTCTTGAAGCTTCACCGGTGATGAAGACTTTCCCAGGATGTGATTCTGGCACTCAGACTCCACAGTCGAGGGACCGGACGACAAAGTCACGCTTGTTGTCACTGGTAGGGGTGGTCTCAAACTTACAGATGCTGCTCTTATTGAAGTTGCTATAGAATCTTCATCCAATGTGAGATGATCAGAAGAGTATGACTGTGAGCGAGCTTTGGTGATGTCTGACGACATTGCGGGTGAATTAATGGGATACGAAAATTTTGGGTGGCTCGGTTTAGAGTCACGTGCGTCGTTGTTGGCTAAATACCCTGACAGAGTTAAGCGGCTATGTCTAGGTTTTTTGCTTCTGTACTTGTGGATTCTGACATGCTTCCTAACTCCTAAACCAATGTCACTGGATTTTTCTCTGATGGTAGGAGTTGTGCTGCTTTGTTGGGTCTGGGAATTACTAACTTGGGCTTTTAAGCCAAGTTTAGCATTTATAGTGTCAAGACGGGAGATAATATAAGATGCTTGCAATGACTTGTAAAAAGTGGAAGAAGTGTATGATGGGAATGAGGAAGGAAAACTAGCGGAAGGGTTGGTTACCGGATTGAACGGCTCTGATGCCATTTGTTAAGGTACTGAGTAAGGTAACGGATAAATGGAAAAGTTAGATGATAATTTGAGAATTTATGTTGAGAAGGATAAAGGTATTCTAAGATAAAGAGCAGGCAAGAATCTCACCTTCTCTCTAAAACAGCCCAATACTCTGTTATAAAGAGAAAGCAAGCATCTCACTAACTCTCTAAGAACAGCCTAGGAGAATCTCCACACACTTAATTTATTCTCTGAATATTCGATGCTTTATTGAGTAGGCTAGAAGCCAATTTATAGAAGTACAGAGAGATAAAATCTAATTCAAAATTCAAACTAAAAAATCCAAATAATATCTAAAAGAAATCCAAATAATATCTAAAATAATATCTAAAATCTAGGAACTAAATCCTACTTGTGGATATTCCACTTATTCTGAAATATCTAAAATAATAAATAATATTGCTGAAATATCTTAAATCCTATTTGTGGATAATCCACTTATTTTCAGATTTCCTAAAATGATAATAAAAACAGACTCAATTAATAAAATAAATATTAATAAAATGAGACTCTATCACACTTACTACCTTGTTACAATGATCCATGTTCTTTTTTCATTTACTAAAGCCACAAAAAAGCAGTTGAGTTGGAGTTGATAAAGTAACTCATATGCTTTATGAATAGTATAAGAAAGTACCATTTATTATATTCAAAATTGCAGCAGCACTAGTGTTAAGCGTTGGTTGCAAGAGAGGTCCTATCACCATTGCTGGATTGATGGTAATCATATCAATGTTGTTTTCTTTAGTGAATTTCCATGCAGCTTCTTCTGCCAAAGTCTTTGAAACTACGTACCACAGCTGAAAGCACAAAATTGGAAACAGAAGGAAACTTGAGGACATTGTAAATTACTATGCATGACAAATAATCACATTTGCACCCACTGGATCAACTGTTTGACAACAAAATCAAAACTAAGAGACCTTAGTAGGAATAGAGGACTTGAAAACAAGCAAAATACACTCAAGTTCCCTCAGAAGCAGAAAAAAATTGGGGAAACATGAAAAGAAAAACAGAGGCACAGATGTCTGTGGGTAGTTGATATGAAAATAATAAGAGAAAATATGAAATTGATATGACTAAGGATTTGGGCAAACTCTGAGATTGTTTCAGGGAGGAGGAGCCTTCATAAATTTCTCAGCATTGATAGCACATGATACTATATTTAATGATTGTTATGGACATTTTTGTATTTACTAATGTCCCTCTTGTACGGATTGTTATGTGGTATTGAAGGAGGCCAAAGCCACCATCTTCATAACCACCAAGATGCCACCAGTGTGGAGCCTTTCCACCTTAGTGGCAGATGGACTCTCCAATATCTAGCCATTCCACCATGGTGGCCACAACTGACAATGTTCATTTAGCATACAGTACCTCATGCCATTCTGATTTGCCCATTAGATAGATAATAGCTGTCCCAACTCTATAGAGCATTCACTATCACAAATTTAACCAGCATGATAACATCCGTATCAGTAATTTGGTCCAATGAAATATAGCGGATACCTGAGATGCCCTGCAAAAGTCAGGATCTGAAAACCATGTCTCATCAACAACAACTTCAGGAGTTCTAGGCTTTCCGTTATATCCAACTGCAGCAATGGAAGAAGTCAAAACAACTCTTTTAACAGATGGAAATTTAGCACATGATTTTAGAACATTGAGAGTTCCCTTCACTGCCGGATCAAGTAGTTCAGCCTGAAATAAGAAAGACAAAATCATGAGCTAGAAAATAAGGCCACAATAGATTGGTAACTTCTATACTTGACTGATAAATTATAGAAAATGTCAAACGTGTAATAATAAAATATTCAAAAAGAGTTCACCACTTTCTTTAGCCAAGAATCATGATTACAAGATTCCAGACAGCAATTTATTAATGAAACCAACCATTAATCCAAATAGAAACAAGCACATTCAAAATGAGAGACATTAATCCAGTCATTTCTTTGATATAAAATACAGAGTTCCATTTGAAGAGGATATGGGCAGCAAGTACAGTTATACTTCTCTTCAATTTTATGACATTTTAAAAATATAATTATACATCAAGAATAGAACTTGCCGAAGGCATTGCATTCTAATCGTTTTACGATATTGTGCTTAGAGCTCCAAGAATTTTCCCATTTACTAAAAATTTCCTACCTTCTAGTGCAAGAGTATGCAATTAATTCATTTCATTTAACTATATCGTGAGTGTTTGGGTAACATTGAAACCGAGATTTCATAAGCCCTTTTCCGCAAGCCGAGACACAAAAAAAGCTATTCTCCAAAAGCTAATCCAAACACACACATCAACAAGATCAGCTTATATTTGCCAAGTGAAAAATTTTGGGAATTGTCAACATGACAATCTTTTAGTGTTCAGAATTTAACTGCCTGCTTATCGGAGGAAAAGAAATACTATAATTATGGGTTCTGGCTCTCTTATTACAACACCTTCAGATTCCTATGGTTTTGATTTCTCATTTGGAATTGTAAAGAAGACCTCATCTTAATGGTTCTTGCACCCCGCTCCTAATCACCTTCCTAGACATAAGGAATCTCTGTTCAAGCATATTAAAGCAGTTAAAACAGAATGCTTTACAATAGACAGACCACATTTCATTATCCATCAACAATGCAGAATGGAATGAACCTGGGGATCTTTGACATCGAGATAAAAGGGAGACGCAGTATGAAAGACACCCTCACACCCCTCAACAACAGGGTCAAAGGAACCTTCATCCAGGAGATTTGCTTTAATCAAGTGCAATCTCTCCTTCGCACCAATAAGGTTGAGCAAATGGTCTACCTTTTTTGGATCATCTGTGGAGAGTTACAGACCAAAGTAGAATGGTCATTCAAAACCTTAAAAATTAGCATTATGAGAAAGAACAACAAAAATCGATGCAATTTAGTGACACAGAAACTTGGAAAGCATAAGCAAAATGAAATCTTTAGGAACCCATGTAAAGTAGATCTTTACCCTTGTGAGCATACGCTAATCCTTGCTAGCTAATTGCATGTATATTCAATTTCACAATCAAAAGAGTATGTTATATGAAAACAAGGATACGCCCACAGATTTACTGCAAACAATAACAAAAGTCCAAAGCAAAAGGAAATATCAGAGCCATGGGTTCCCTTCACAGGACTACATTTACTTCTTGGTAATTTAGCGATGATATGCTTGGCTGGAGGAAATTTTATCTTTTATGAACCATCGAAAGGCATGGGACTAGAGTCCAACGATGGAAAGATGAGATTCAACTCATATAAACTTAAGAGCTCGAAGGAACAGTTTCCTATTATCGTCTCTCCATAAATACCCCAACTTATCATCTTCAAGGACGTCGATGATAGCAAGGAAACCTGGAGCATTATTGTTAGGATACTTGGGAAGTGGACAATGGTGAAGAAGGCCCCACTATTTGAGGTCTGGAAAGTCAGAATGATATTAGTCAACAAATAAGTAAGTATCTAACGTAATCGTCACATTCACCAATTCACCAATAGAAAATTATGTGTTGCTCATATTTCATCTAACTATTTGCAAATAGGGTGATCAAATTGAGGATTCAATTGTCCAGAGGGGATAGATCCATAAGTACACTGAGGATCTAAAAGAGGGTGAGGTCTACCGATTTGAGAACTTTGATACTTGATTCAGGCAAGAAACCTACCAACAAGACCACCAATGTAGTTTACAGAGAAATTTTTCAAAATATCATGTAAGATTCATTTTTTAGTTGAAAGATTCTTTCGGCGATGAATTTAGTAAAAAACCAAAATTATATTCATTTTACCTCTGCTTTATCCAATTGTGTCTCCCATATAACCTTCCATTTATTAATTTATTGACACTCTGTTGACACACCAGGGAGTAATAAATTCTCCAAAAAAATGCTATATCAAAATGTGATATATAAGCATGATTATGATCATCCTTAATGCATTTCTGAGCTGAAAAATTAATTTTATAGATATACAAATAAATATCTTATAGTCATAAAAAATTAATTCTACAGTGTACCATTAAATAGAATTTACGTTCTCTGTTACACGGGGTTGACACTAGTTGCAATATAAAATCCCCCTCCCACCAAAAAAAAAAAAAAGCTGGAGATGTCCATCTAGACAAAGCTAAATCGTAACCGAAAATAGTTACAGAACGCAGCAAGGAAAGCGAATTCTGGACATTTCACAGAGATAAAAGCAAGGAAGGTAAAAAGAGGATCACTCACCAGGGTCGCGAACAGTGGCCTTCACAGTGTAACCACGGTGAAGAAGAAGCTTGACGAGCCATGAAGCAATATAGCCAGAAGCACCAGTAACACAGACGAGCTTCCCCGCGTTGATGCTCATTATCCCTATCCCCCTCTCTCACTTTCCCCTTTTTGCTCTGCCGTTTGTTTGTGGGGAGGGTGCGTGGTTGGAGTGGCTGCATGTATATATATACCGCAGTGGCACACCGGCCCTGTCATTGTCACAAAAAATATAAATAAGTCCAATAACGGGGGTGGTTAGGACGTAATTATTTTAAGGTATTAAAATCCGAATCTTGAATCGGTTGGGTTATTGGTTAAGGGTTAGTGGGTTAGAATGAGATTAAATCAATGAGAAATTAAAGATTTTAGGTTTATAGTATGAAATTTAAAAAAAATTAATTTTTTTTTTTAAAATTGGAACCCTTGAACCAGACCAGTCTATCGGCTGATTCGCCAGTTTCCGAGCCGGACCGGCAGTCGGATTCCATAACATGGATTTATTTAATATTTAGAATTTACTGCCAATGCCTGATCACAACTATGTGTATTTAGAAGTTTGAGAAAATTGCATTTAAGTCCTAGTTAAAAAAAATGATAAAATGGTCTCTTAAAACCTCAAACTTACATTTAAGACTTTTTTGGAATAAATTCTAATTTTACTGATAAGTTTATGGGCATTTACTAAAAAATTCAGGGGTGTTTACTGACAAATCTAAGGGGCATATAATGGTAAGTCCATAGGCGACCATTGACTAGTCTATGAACATTTAACAATTGAAATTTATTGTAAAAAAGTTCCACATGGTTTAAATATAATTTTGAGATTTTAAGGGATCATTTTATCATATTTTCTCTTGTCCGAGACCTATGTACCATTTTTCCTAGAAGTTTTTAAGATCAAATGTCAAAACCCAAAAATATTGCTTCCTATGGTTAATATAAAACATATTTACTTAATTTAATTAGATTAACGAAATTAATTAATATAATATGTATTTTTTAAAACACTCTAATCATCTTTTTTTTAATCTCTTGTTCACCTTCCTCCTTAATTATCGATGAAGGAGCAACAATATAGAAAAATAAGAAAAATATTAATCAATATAAAAATTATATTTTATATTTAGGATTAAAACCAATTTTTTAAATATATCTTATATTAAAAATAGAAGGGAATAGAAAGGTAGCAATATCATCCTATCGGTTGGGAAAATTAATTCCTCAATCAGTCAATCCTTAATTCCTTATAATTGTATCTTATTTTTAATAAGTTTGCGTCGTTTTTTATTGGGGCCTTATACTTTGAATTATAGGCATTAGCTCCTAACCTAATGTTTATATTTTTTTCATTTCCTATATTTATAATTTATTAATTAGAATTGGCATAATTGCTAACTAAATGACATATGACTAGGTAAAAAATACAAAATAAAAAGAGATTTTTTAAAAATAAAATAAAATGACAGAATAAAATTTACTTATTATTAATATTAAAATAAAAATTTATTTTATCCATATTTTTATCCTGAGTTTATATATAGTTTATAATTTAATTTATTTAAATTTATGTGATGAAATTGATATTTTATTTAACACTAAATTTAACCGACTGCATAGACTTGGAATTTCAAAAAATTTGGATTATAAAAGAAAACATATCATGACTCATCCCCACAAAGATGACGTAGTTGCTGATCTTTTAGTTTTGAGATATGTATTATTTCTACCGTCAAAAAGAGAGATATGTATTATTTTTCGGTCTTTAACTCACCTATATTTTTAATTTAGGGAGATTATATTCAGGTCTCAGATAAGAAAAAAAAAATCTCTAAAAAACTTAAAATTATCAAAAAAAAATCCCGTGAAACTTTTTTATAATAAATTTCAATTCTAATGACAAGTTCATAGGTGCGTTATTGATAAATCAAGGGCATGTCATTAACAATTCAAAGGACGTCTATTAACAAATTCAACGGCGTTCATGGGTAAGTTTATGAGTATCTATTGATAAACCCATGATTAAAATTTATTATAAAAAAGTCTCACAAGGCTTTTTGATAATTTTAAAATTTCAATAGACCATTTTTCTTTTTCTTTTTCTTAATCTAGCCCTGAATGTCATTTTCTTTTTAATTTATTCATAAAAGCATTAGAACTTTAAGCCAATATTACGTTATTTGATGACGATGATAAGGGAATGAAAATGATTTTATTTATTTAAAAATTTTAATATTCCTAATCATAAACACTGTTATTATCTTTAGTGACTAAAATTATCATTAACTTGTAATGATTGTATAATAATATTTTTAAATTTGTATCCATCGCAAAAAAATTAAATTTGGATAACAAACTTTTTAAAACTTACGTAATAATTTAATTAATTGAGACTAACTATAATTTAAAGTTTCATAATTTTTTTCATAGGATGTAGTTTTATTTATAAAGTTGACAGAATTTATTTTTTTCCCAATACTAAAGAAATTTTAGGGAAGAGAATATTGGGAAAGTTAAATCCATTTGTAGAGTTGTACAAAGAAACAAGAAATTTTGAATAAAGGATCTTTCAACATAGTTATTGTTTTAAAAAGTTACCCATATTTAAATTATGAAAAATTTCAATCAATTCTAGTTAAAATACCAAAACTTAAATTTAGGCACATATTTTTTTAACAAATTCTTAATTAGGCAGAGATGCATAAGTAAAAAATTTTTAATATTGTTAAAAGGTCAAAATGCTCCTATGTAATTCCAATCAAAATTTCTTAACATTTTTTAATTAGGTGGAGGGCACCAACTCGCGAGCGGGGCTCTAATGGCCAGGCGTCGGAGCTCTGGCACCAGCGGCTGGAGCTTTAGTGATAAATTAAGTAATGTGATTGACAGGTTGAGTAATGAAATTGACTACTTGAGTTCCTTAAACCCTATCAACTTATCAAGCGTCGTTGATAAGTTAAATAAAAACAATGACAACTTAAGTGTAACTATTAACAACCTCGAGAGTACAATTTGCCAATCACTATACTCAAGTTGTCATTACTTTTATTCAACTTGTTAACGATGTTAGATAGTGTTTGTGGAGCTCAAGTAGGCAATACCATTACTCAATTTGTCAATCTCATTACTCATCTTGTCACCAAAGTTCTAGCTATCGGCAGTCCATCATCAGCTAGAGTTTTTCTTTTTTTAAAGAAAAAACTTGAGGAGCATTTTGATAAAAGTATAATATTTCAAAATTTCATATTATCCCTTGAGACCTATTTACCATTTTTATGTGTTAACAGACTTTTTGGAGTTTTACAAGTTTAAATGGTATTTATTTAAAATTTCTCTTTATTTATTTCTGGGTTTTATCAACAGTGTTGCAAAATGGCGGCGGCAAATTCTCGAAACCTCTTAATAATCACATATGCGGCAGTGGGATGACGGTATTGGAAAGCAGGGAAAAGGCTTTGCATCATTGCATGTCAAAGAGATATTGGCTAGCACCAGAAGGGTAGTAAGTCAAAATCAAAATTAGGCTTCGACCTTCCTTTGATTTTACTTTTTAACTACATAGAAGCGTTTTATTCTTTTACAACATTCAAGAATCCCTTTAATTTTTTTTGGTTTGATTATGATCGTGTTAAAAATATAAACCTGAATTTTGATTTTTGGAAATTGATTTGAATTTAATTAGAATTTTCCCAAAAATAATTTATATGCAACATCATGTTTTATTGAAAATTAAAAACATAGATTCTAACGCATATAAATCAAAATTAACGATGTTAGATCGAGGTTTTGTGATTCAAGTTGAGTACTGAATTTGGATACTTCTTTAACAACAATTCAAATCTTTATTCCTTATGTTGTAAAGGATTAACCACCCAACCTCTTAGTTCTAGCTTGTTGCTCATGTTCAATGATATTTTATATAAGCAAAAAATATATATAAAATTTTTTAAAATGATGACTTCATGCGTGACCTCTATATATCGCGAGTGCTCATGGAAAATTTAATATAGTTGGAACTTGGAACACAGAAATTATAGAGAAGAAATCACAAAATTAAACAAGTTAGGCTCTTTATTTTATTATGAGTGTGACCTCTTTGTTATTACTCTTTCCGGTCATTACTATAAGACTTAGTTAGCTTTTCTGGAGAAATTAATATAACTAAATAAGTAACTTAATCATATCATATGTTATGTATCATTAGATTATATATTACTCCATAAATCAAACAAATTAGTTTGGATAAAAAAAATGAGTATAAACACTTTAAAATAATTTATTTAGCTTCCATAATCTCTTCAAAAAAGTCAACTTGATCTTGTATTTAGGATCGGATCAACTAGAACAATGGATAGTTGCTCATATATTACAAACAAGTTGTCGAACTCACGAGTTTAAGCAAACTTAGGAAAGTGACGTAATATCATATCGTTGACTTGAATCATCAACTCGTGAGAATTTACTTTCATTAATAAATAGGTATTAATAGTGTATAATTAATTAATTAAAATATACAAATGACAATAATGTAACTTGAATATATTTTATATCAACATAATTGAAATTCAATTCATCAACATTCATAATTTATCATACTCAACAAACATTTTTTATTTTATAAAACTCATATATAAAGATATTGATCGTGATCAAATCGAAAAGTTAGCGCGAATTTAAGAGTGAGTTAACACGAGTTTAAGATTGACCCCTTTTGCTGGACCCAATCCCATTTAATTATAGTTATTTATTCATGTTCAATGAAATTTCATATAATAAAGAAAAATATTACCCATAGTCTTTAATATAAAACCTCGTTTGTTTGTTGTGTAATTTGCACAAAGAAAGAGATTTTACATTGAGGATCTGAGCCAAGATAAAAATTAAAAAAATGATGACCTCACTATGCGGCTTCTGCATATCAAGTTCTTATGAAAAAGAACGTAGTCGAATAAAAAATTATGGAGAATAAAAAACTAAATCAAACAAGTTAGGCTCTTCATTTATTATAATTTATGAGTGTAACCGTAAGGAATAAGTCATGATAGTCATATTCATGAGAATATCATTACATAATAGCAATACTAAAATTGAAAGTTTGTGATAAACTTTAGAAAAAAGTAATCAGTTAGTCTACAAAATTTTCATTTAATTATAACTCAATTCCTATCATAAAAAATTATAAATCAATTCCTAATTTTTTTTTTTGGTTTAACTTATTCCCTAAGTACTAGATATTTTCTGAAAATGAAAAACAAAAGAACAGATTAAATAGCTGAATTAAATTTTAGGTATAAAATATTTTAACAATATACTGCTTGCTGTGTCAAGAAAACTTCAAGCATTCCCGCTTGTTCTAGTCTCATTTAATCCAACATGCTTGTTACACCCTTTTACTTCTGTTTTTCAGTTTTTCAGTTTTTCATAGGCATAGATATCCTCCTATTTGTACAATCTTGTTTGAGGTAATATTATGTACTAAATACATGTGTTTCTCGTAACGGGAATTCAAACATTGGTAACTAATCCATTCCACCATAACTAATCCTCTTTGCTTGTTACACATTTTATAATGCTAAAGTAAAAGTAGGCCTTTTTCAATGCTAACAGTTCAGTCAGTCATAAAAACTGAATTATTAGCATTTACCAAAAAATATATATAAAAATTTTTAAAATGATGACTTCATGCGTGACCTCTATATATCGCGAGTGCTCATGGAAAAATTAATATAGTTGGAACTTGGAACACAGAAATTGCAGAGAAGAAAACACAAAATTAAACAAGTTAGGCTCTTTATTTTATTATGAGTGTGACCTCTTTGTTATTATTCTTTCCGGTCATTACTATAAGACTTAGTTAGCTTTTTTGGAGAGATTAATATAACTAAATAAGTAACTTAATCATATCCTATGTTATGTATCATTAGATTATATATTACTCCATAAATCAAACAAATTAGTTTGGATAAAAACAATGAGTATAAACACTTTAAAATAATTTATTTAGCTTCTATAATCTCTTCAAAAAAGTCAACTTGGTCTTGTATTTAGGATCGGATCAGCTAGAACAATGGATAGTTGCTCATATATTACAAACAAGTTGTTGAACTCACGAGTTTAAGCAAACTTGGGAAAGTGACGTAATATCATATCGTTGACTTGAATCATCAACTCGTGAGAATTTACTTTCATTAATAAATAGGTATTAATAGTGTATAATTAATTAATTAAAATATACAAATGACAATAATGTAACTTGAATATATTTTAAATCAACATAATTGAAATTCAATTCATCAACATTCATAATTTATCATACTCAACAAACATTTTTTATTTTATAAAACTCATATATAAAGATATTGATAGTGATCAAATCGAAAAGTTAGCGCGAATTTAAGAGTGAGTTAACACGAGTTTAAGATTGACCCCTTTTGCTGGACCCAATCCCATTTAATTATAGTTATTTATTCATGTTCAATGAAATTTCATATAATAAAGAAAAATATTACCCGTAGTCTTTAATATAAAACCTCGTTTGTTTGTTGTGTAATTTGCACAAAGAAAGAGATTTTTTTTGAAGTACAAAGGCAAGCAAAGCTTGAGGTTTACAAAAGAGATGCTAGGAAATATGCATCACACATTGACCCGGTGGTATACCACCACACTCTAACACAAAAAGCGCATTGCATTCCGCTGGCGGAGTGTCGAACACCGAGTACACATGATTGCTCATCTGAGCCCTTCGTGCTAGATGATCAGCACATCTGACATTCTCCCGATAAGCATGCAAGATCTCCAGATCCCAATCCATGAGGATAAGAGATCTAGTGTCTAAGATGACGTCATACAGAGGATGAGCAGACCCACAATCAATCGATAACAAATGGATAGCCTGAAGAGAATCTGTATACAACCTGATCTTATTAAGACCCATATGCTTACACAGTTGGAGTCCACTGTGTATTGCATGGAGTTCCGCAACAGTCGAGGTATTATGTCCCAACTTCTGTTGAAATCCACACATCCAAGTGCCCTGATGGTCCCGAATGACACCTCCACAAGCTGCATGTCCTCTACAGTCCCTCGATCTGTCCACATCAACGCGTACATATCCTGTGTTTGGCAGCCTCCAACGATCTTCCCCCCTTACTGGCATCTGGAATATTTGGTGTCGGAGGTGCCCGTTCTCCACTCCTTCAAATAAGTGAAACATACACTTTTGAACTATCATCTTCGCATCATCGGCTGTTCCTTCGAAAGCTTTACTGCAGCGATTCTTCTACAGAAGCCAACAAATAGTGCTGAACACTCGCTGCCATGGCCACCTAGTCGTCCTCCTATTCCCTGGAGAGCATTAGGAATTCCATTGCAACCAATCCTGCAAATTACCAAAGAAAAACATACTATGATATAAAGAGTTAGTTACAGAAAACCACACTGTCCTGGCTTGTTCACAGTCTCTCAAAATGTGGAGAATATTCTCTTCACTCTCACACTCAAAAGGACAGGTGTTTGGGATACTTGGGTTAAGCCTCACTCTCAATTGGTTTGTTGGAAGCTTCTCGTGGAAAACCTGCCACATAAAAAATTTTACCCTCTCAGGAGTTCCCCAGCGCCATAAATTCCGCCAGTGAGATTGGTTACCCGTGTTTTGCTGGTGGTAGATATAGCAGACTTCACACTGAACGTATCATCCGGGGATAAACGCCAGTATATCCCATCCTCTTCAGATCCCCCAGGAGGGGTTACCAGCATTATCTTCTCCACCACCCTGGCAGGAAGGAAACTTTCCCATTTCCTCCTGTCCCATTGGCCATCCTGCGTTACAAAATAGCAAACACAGGCATCCAGGTCCACCAAAGCAGCATTATTGTTTATGTACTCTTTAAGCGGTCTGTCCATCGGGGACCAATTATCCTGCCATGCCTTTGTAGACCTCCCATTCTTTACTTTCCTGCCCAAGCCCTGCTTAAAGACATCCCACACTGCCACAATACCACTCCATACGGTTGATTGGTTGCGCTTTCTCTACACCTGAGGCACAATACTCATTCCACATGAATATTTCATACGCAGGCATTTAATCCACAGAGAGTCAGGTTTCGTGATCAATCCCCAGCAAAGTTTCATGAGGAATGCCTTGTTCTGATAGCGGAGATCTTTTATCCCCAGGCCACCTTCCACTTTAGCCCTCTTCAGCACATCCCATGCTATAAGGTGAAGTTTCTTAGAGTCTTTATGCTGGTTCCAAAAGAATTCCCTACTTATTTTCTCAATGAGCGATAGGACCCCTTTAGGAATCAATGTTGATTGCATCTGATATTGGGGAATTGCTGAGAGGACAGATTTGATAAGCACTGTTCTCCCTGCCATGCTTAGAAACCTCCCTTTCCAGCATGCCAGCTTTGATCTCACCTTCTGGATTAAAGGGGCAAAAGTCAACTTAACCATTCTTTTTTGCAGGAGTGGAATGCCCAAGTATTTTCCAAGGTCAGCTGTCAGCCCAATCCCCACACTCTGACTCATCTCGTAAGCCTTATTGAATTGGACGTTCCTGGAGACAAACATTTTTTATTTTTGCAGGTTGATTTTGTGGCCAGATACCTTACAAAAGAGTTCCATGGTACTCCTCATTACTTCCATCTGATTGGAGGTGGCCTCGCCAAATAATATCAGATCATCAGCAAAAAATAGATGAGATATGGCCGGACCCGCGGAGCTCAGTTTTAAGGGTTTCCAATGGCCCGATTCAACCTTATGATGAATAAGTTGTCCCGGGAGCTCCATACATAGAATAAACAAGTATGGACTCAACGGGTCCCCCTGCCTCACTCCCCTATAAGGTTTAAAATTTTTAGAGGCGACACCATTCCAAATTATACTCATTGAAGTAGAAGAGACACATGACATGATCATATTAACGAAATCATGTCTCAAACCCAGACTGTGGAGAGTAAAATCCAGGAACCGCCAGTCTAGCCTATCAAAAGCCTTCTCCATATCCACCTTTACTGCCACAAATCCCTTCCTGCCTCTTTTATTTCTCATAGTGTGGATAGCTTCTTGAGCTAAGATGACATTATCAACACCATGTCTTCCCGAGATGAAGCTACACTGGTTTTCCGCCACGAGATAGCTCGTAACATTTTTAAAACGGTTCGCGAGCACTTTGCTAACAATTTTGTAGCTCACATTACACAGGGAAATAGGCCTAAAGTCCCTAAGGGATAGAGGATGGTCAATCTTAGGGATTAGGACGATATTGGTATGATTAATTGCTTGCATCTCCCCCGGATTCCCAAACATGGTAGATACCAGATCACACACCTTTTGACCAATCCAGCTCCATTGGGTTTGAAAGAAATGAGGATGAAGGCCATCTGGACCCGGAGCCTTGAGAGCTCCCATAGCAAAAGCTGCATTCTTTCTTTCAATGGGAGAAACCTGTCTTTGAAGGGCTTCCAACTGGCTCGAGTCTAAGATAGGGAAATTTGCAGGCCAAGGGGAAAAGGGGGAGGACAAATTCTCAGCCGTGTATAGCTTCTTGAAATAATCAAGCGCCATACCCCTCAATTGGTTAGCTTCAGTAACCCAATTCCCATTCTCATCCTGAAGGGCTTCAATTTTGCTCTTTTTTCTTCTGGTTGACGCACACGCATGGAAGAATCTTGTGTTCCTATCCCCCCCTAATCCACTTGCATCTCGATTTTTGGAACCAAATGAGCTCCTCCTGCAGGGCAAGCTTATGGTGCAGTTTCCATAGCTGGTTTTCAATTTTGAAAAGCCCATTCTGGAACCCAGACGCTCTTCTAGCACGATCAATGCCTTCTAATCTCCGAATAATTTCTCTTTTCTTCCTTGCCACATTCCCAACCACTTTCTCATTCCACGACGTTGCCTCTTTTATGAACTCCTACCGTCCTTGAAGCCAATCTTTACCCTCCCAAGAAGATTTGACGATATCACTAAAGCCCTCTTCCATGCACCACGCTGCTTGATATTGAAACCTTCTAACCAAATTCCTGTTAACTCTCGGAGAGTTATCAGCGACAACAATGACACGGTGGTCCGATTTGAACCTGAGGGTATGGTAAGCTTTTGCTTAAGGATTTTGAAGGTCCCAATCAAAATTACCAAACACCCAGTCAAGTCTTTCCTTGACCCCAGATTTTTCCCAAGTGAAACGATCACCCACTACAGGGATGCTACATAGCCTACAAGCATTTATGCAACTATGGAAATCAAGCATAGAGCTGGTTAGAGGAGTAGCACCACCCACTTTATCTTCGGGATCAAGGAATGAATTAAAGTCCCCCAGAACGAGCCAAGCAGAAGAGACATTTTGGCTAATGACTTGTAAAGCGGACCACAATGGCCTCCTCTTAAAGACACTAGTATCCCCATAAACAAAAGTCGCCAACATCTGATGTTGACTTCCTTTATCAGTGATTCTACAGTGGAGGAGCTGAGTGCTAGAAGTAATATAATCCAGTAGGATATCTCTATTATTCCAAAAAACCCAAATACCACCCGCATACCCAGTAGCTTTAATCCTAATCCAATCAATAAAACCCAAAAGCCTAACCACCTTTTCAGCTCTATTACCACTTATTCTTGGTTCAACAAGACACATGACATTAATCCCATATTTAATAACTACATCTTTCAAGATTCGTGGGAACACTCTACCTCCCGCCCCACGATAGTTCTAGGATGAAATAATCATAATTAAAATAAATACCAGGCCTGGAACAAAAACGAGAAGACTTACCCGTCCGGTGGCTTGCCTTCCAGAAGAACCTCCACAACCAGCTGAGACGTAGAGAGCATCTCTGTGTTTTTCCCCTGTTGTTCAGAATTCCCAAAGTTGGGTTTAGGAGGTGGCAGCACCAAATTATTGAAGTCCTGAGCACTCTCTGCATTGACGCCCTTTACGGCCTCAGCTGGGCACACCAAAGTCACATCTTCGGCCCTTTCACGTGGAACCTTGCTCTTCCTTGGTTGTATGTGTTGTTTGGAAATAGAAGGTCCAGAGATCTCCAAATTGCCTTTAACAACTTGATGAACACGTTGGGTCCCAAAAGGTTTTGTCTTTTTCAGAACATGCACGTCCTCCACTTTGCTTGAGCCCACACCCAAGTTTTGAGCCACGTCACTCACCCCACTTGCAATGGATTTTCCATTGCTTTTACTCTTGACTTGGGCCCACTTCTTAGCATCTAAATTAAAGCCTTTCTCCTTTTGGTTAAAGCCTTGTTAGCCCTTTAGCTTTACCGCAAGCGTACGGGTCGCAAGTAATATAAAAATATTGTTCCCATGAGGACTATGACAAAAATGAATTAATTATCTCAATTAAGTTATCAATCAGGTTAATGAGAATATTTTGAAAGAAATTTTATACTAAAAAATTAATTAATTAAATCGAGAACTTCAAGACAGGAGAAACCTAGGATTATCTATCCACTATTTATTTCATGAACTAATTGATTTACCCTCAATAAGCAATCAAACAAAGATATGTATTTGTCTAAGATTCAAAAGTATTCGATAACGCTCTCTCGAGTCAAAACCAAATATTTATCCTAACAAACTAATCAATCTCTTGTATTAATTTATAAGGACTAACTTTAAACACCAATCTTAATCTGACAATGTTAGGTTAGTAACTATATCTCTATGATACTAACAAACCATCCGTTTAATATATCTAAACTTCAAGTCTAACATGATTTTACCCAAGTTCTACACTTAAATTATCTTTCTCAAGATTAATTTTAAATGAACAAGACAACTAAATGGTGATCAGGCATTTAGAGGCATTAAGAGCAAGATAAAATCAATACAAATTTATTCGATGAAAAAAGGGAGTAAATAAATAATTCAATCCATAAATATGTTCAAGAAAATCCTAGAACGAGAAAATTAGCTACTCATGTTCATCAACAAATCAAAACCATAAATAATGATTCGGTTCATATCAGAAACTAAGAAAAAGAGAGAAGAAAATTAATGGAAAACCAAATTTAAAGCTCCAAATCTCTTTGAATCTTCAAATCCCAGCTCCCCAAAACTCTGCTTCTCTTTCTCGTCTCTGCTCCTCGTCCGGCTTCTGTGTGCTCAGCTCCTCGGATCTGTCTCGGCGTGCTGTGCCTCCTTTCCTCCATTCTTTTTATAGATAGGTGATTTCCTTGTGTTTGTTGTGGGCCCCATGTTGCAAATCTTTTCAAGATATTATGATATCTTTTTGCGTTCAGCTCCCTGTATGTGGCCTTTGGATATTAGTGTATTATCACATATCTCCACACACATTATCCTAACGAATAATGGGAGGTAAAATCCAAATATTAAAATAATGGTGATAATAATAATGATAATAATAATAATCAAATATGAAATATCTTTATCTTATTTTAATATATTTTTTTCAGATTATTAAATTATTATTGTTTATCATTATTTTATTTAGAATTTGATATTTATCATGAAATCTCTTCAAATCGTTATTTTATCAAAATCTGATTAAAAATCCCTTTGATTTATTATAGATGACTCCCAAATATATTAAAATGTTTCTCAAGATTATCTAAAAATAGGGAGTCATCACACCCCCACACTTAATCTTTTGCACTCCTGGGCAAAGAAAAAAAATCAATCTTGAAAATAGGTTGAAGAAAGAAGAGAGACAAATTGAATTGACTAAGAAACCGTGAGAACTAAAGTAAACATAACCTCAGAACTAAGTGTGCAACATGGATTGTAAATCACATATAAAGAAATTCATATTAAGATACGAAATTTAACAAGATTAAATTCAGGTAAAATAGTCATACAAGGATATAAAGTGTATCACTCAACTCATTAGCATATGGGTTCTTTTCCGCTCAGTTCACTTGCTCAATCACCCTACCATAGGCTTGTAATAGTTCTAATTTTCCACCACCATTCACATGTGCATTCAAAAATCAAGAGGACTTTATGGCTTGTAATGTTGGAATATAGGCTACGTGGAGTGGATGGTGGATACTAAGTAATTTGCATGTAGATCATGTTATACAGATAATTTAATGTAATAGTGATATGCGTGCTATTCTTCAAGATTCAAGAAGGGTATTCTCTCTATATATATATATATATATATATATATATATATATATATATTTTCTCTCTCTCCCTTTTTTTTCAAATTTTTTTTTATCTTGAGCTTGTTGTAGGTTCCCTTTTGACGTGACCCTGCACATGGGTGATGCAGCACCGGTTACTCAGTTACTCCAACAAGTGCCTCAAGAGACTTTTAGCCCAACTCATAGCCCTCTTTGGCTTCACCGTTTGACGTGAGTGCCAACATTGGTGATGAAGTGCCCCCGGTTACTAAGTGAGGTCGAGAGAAGCCATCGGAGTTGTGTTTTTTTTTCTTTTTCTCTCTTTTTTTTTTTTGAAATACCCTCCAACATAAAGCACTAATAGCAACAATACCACATCTTGTGATTTGATAACATGATCAAACTACTGCAATAATGATAGTATATGCATATTAACTTCATATGGATATGATAGATGCGAAGAAAAAAAATGATGGGCTCAAAGGGGTAGCAATGGATGAAGTGTTTATAGCTTGTGTTTAGGATCCAAGGGTATAAAAATGAATGCCTCTATCCTATTAAAGAATTGCACATGTATTAGGTAGCAGTGAAAAGAAATAAGATAAGTTCTGAAGAGTAAAATGAGATAAGTGAAATATCACACTAGAATTGAATGTTTTAGGCTCCAATTTCCTTCCAATAGGGCTATACTATCTCACCAAATTTAATCAAGTTAAACAATATATCATCATATAAATTGCAATATATGTAATCAACTTCCCTTCATGCAACTAGTAACTAAGCTATATCTATTCAAATTCAACAATCTCAAAATCAAGACAAAGTACCTCTGTTCCCTTCATTATATTCTTTTTTTTGAAAAAAATTCAATTAAATTGTGAATCCTAATTCTCTCCCCCACACTTAAATCAAACATTCTCCTCAATGTTGCAAAAATTAATAAAGGAGAAAGAAACTAGTACTCCCCTGGTTTAGGTCTCAGATTCTGATGTGGAGTTATTCCTCTGATGTTTCAAAATTGAAGGAGAAAAGAGCGCACGAGCCAGAATTTGGAGCTGCGAGAGGAGCAATCACCCTAAAGCCTGAATGACAATAAGAAAAAGAAAAGAGAAAAAAAATAGTAAATGAAAATCAACTCATTGGGTTGCCTCCCAACAAGCGCTAAGTTTATAGTCTTCAGCCATACTATGGCAGCATCTCAAGAATCAATTGTTAGAGGTAATGTAGTGGTCTGACAGTCCACTCCACCACCCCAGTAGTGCTTCAATCTTTTCCCATTGACTTTGAATTTCTCTCCACTTTTTACTTCCAACTCCACTATGCCAGGATCAAACACTTGAACCGCAATGAATGGTTCAGACCAACGAGATTTTAGCTTTCCTAGAAACAACCTCAGCCTGGAATTATACAAGAGTACCTGTTGTCCTGGTTCAAAGGTCTTGAATATGATCTTCTTATCATACCACTTCTTAGATGATTCAAATTGCATTCGTCCTTGAGGACAAGGAATTGATGCATCCATGATAGCTTTACATTCCTCTATTATAAATTTTTTTGAATCAATCTCAGGTATCACAGCTTCAAGTGGTTCATTAGTCATAACTTTTTCACATTCATTTTGTACCACAGGATCAAGCATATCAATGAAAAAACAATCTTCTGGAATATTATGAGATTTAATCAACGGAGTCATATTGAAGGTGACCTGCTCATCAGCTACTCTCATAGTTAACTCACCTTTCTCTATGTCAATCAATGTTCTTGCTGTTGCCAAAAATGGTCTCCCTAACAGCAAAGGTAATTCTTTATCTGCCTCAAAGTCAAGTACAATGAAGTCTACTGGAAAGATAAACTTGTCAACTTTCACTAATACATCTTCAATGATTCCACGAGGTTGAGATAGACTTCTATCAGCAAATTGAAGAGTAACTGTTGTTGGTCGAGCTTCACCCAACCCCAACTGGTTGAAGACAGACAAAGGCATGAGGTTAATGCTAGCTCCAAGGTCACACATTCCTTTTCCCAAGAATTTATCTCCAATATGGCAAGGAACAGAGAAACTCCCAGGAACTTTTAACTTTGGAGGCATCTGCTTAATGATATCAGTGAAACTTTTGGTCACAGCAACTGTCTCAAACTCACTGAATCGTCGCTTCTTAGATAGAATATCCTTCATAAACTTGGCATATTTAGGCATGTGTTCTAAAGCTTCAGCAAATGGAATGTTGATATTGAGTTGTTTGAATATCTGAATGAACCTCTTGAACTGCGAATCTTCTTGATGTTTCTTAAGTCGCTGAGGGAATGGTGGTTGAGGCACATATTTTAAAGGGGAAGTGCAAGTCTTCTCCTTATTTTCATCCATTTTCTCCTTAATCACCTCATGTATTTCATCTTCTTGCCTAGTAGTAACCTCATTACTTACGCTATCTTTCTTCCCACTTTGGCTAGGGATGTCAGCTAGTTGCTTTCCACTTCTCAAGATTACTGCTTTGTAATCTTCCTTACCATCCCTTCTAGGATTAGGAATGGTGTCACTAGGTAGACTATTTTTCTTGAATGTGTTTATTTGAGATGCTATTTGGCCCACTTGTATCTCAAGATTTCTGATGGAAGTATCATGAAGATTAACCTTGTTTATTATACCTTCTTGGCTCTTAAGAATCTGCCTTAGGAGCTGGTTTGTCTCTGAATCACTTTCTCTAGATTTTTGTTGTTGCTCAAAACCTAGTGGTGCCATTGGCTTGCTAGCATAATGATTAGGTGGATTCTCACTTGGTCCATTCTTCCAAGAGAAATTTGGATGATCCCTCATACCTTGGTTGTAGGTGTTAGAATAGGGATTGCCATGAGGATATCTTTGATTGTTGTTCAAGCAATGGACTGTCTCCATAGTATGTGGGCAATCTTCATAAGAATGTGCTTCTCCACAAGTTTCACAAGGGAGACGTGAGGCCTGGATAGCATGAATGCCCTTGGAAGATGTCTTCTCTATCTTCATTTCAAGTTGATCAAACCTCTTGGCCATAGCTGCAAGTTGAGTGGCAATATCTTTAGATACATTAGAAGCATTGGAAGTATTTGGCTCTTTATAAGTCCTATACCCAGAGCGTGCTTTATCAGATTGTTGCAGAGTGCTAAAAGCAATTTCATCATATAACTTTAATAATTCAGACACTTTCTTCTTGCCAATCCCACCGTTGCAAGCATTCTCAACCACAGAAATGGTAGGGCCATCCAATCCAGCCCAAAAAGCTTCCAATAACACATAAGTCTTCTGCTCATAATTAGGACAGTTGCGCCACATTTCTTTGAATCTCTCCCATGCCTCATGAAAGAGTTCACCTGGTTCTTGTGCAAAGCCCAATAGTTCAGCTCTTTGCACTGCTCGTTTACCCCTTGGAATGAATCTTGCTTTGAATAAAGAAGCTAGGGTGTCCCATGTAGAAATAGAATTGGGAGGTAAAGCCGTGAGCCAAGCTGTTGCCTTTTTATCTAAAGACATGGGGAAGAGTCTCAATCTCAGTGCATCAGAAGACACTCCCTGCTGTTTGAAATTTTCACACATTTGAACAAATTTTGTCAAATGCTCAATTGGGTCTTCATTCTGATTTCCTGTTAATGTACCAATCATCTGGAGCATCTGCAACATAATTGGCCTCACCTCAAAATTTCTAGCAGTAATAGCTGGGAATTGAATGCTAGATTGATAGGTGGTGCTCTCCTGTTCCATATATTCATCCAAAGTACGATCCATATCCTCATCATTAGGGTGTGCCATGATCTTTGGGTCAGGTGACATCAGTTCTTATGATGATTCTAATTCAGACTTAAGTTCCTTTTCTTCAGAATGATGCTCGTCGTCTAGGTTGTTAGGGCGGACTACCAGTGCGCCACTCATACGTCGAGAGATACCTGCAAATCCAAACAATAATCGAGGAGTATCGAACTTATAAAAAAAAGTAAAAAAAAATCAAGAAAAGAAAGAAAATACTCAAACGTAATTAATCACACAATTAAGATAACTAATTCAATGAGCTTTTTGCCAAAGTCCCCGGCAACGGCGCCAAAAACTTGTTAGCCGTTTAGCTTTACCGCAAGCGTACGAGTCGCAAGTAATATAAAAAGATCGTTCCCATGAGGACTATGACAAAAATGAATTAATTATCTCAATTAAGTTATCAATCAGGTTAAGTGAGAATATTTTGAAAGAAATTTTATACTAAAAAATTAATTAATTAAATCGAGAACTTCAAGACAGGAGAAACCTAGGATTATCTATTCCCTATTTATTTCATGAACTAATTGATTTACCCTCAATAAGCAATCAAACAAAGATATGTATTTGTCTAAGATTCAAAAGTATTCGATAACGCTCTCTCGAGTCAAAACCAAATATTTATCCTAACAAACTAATCAATCTCTTGTATTAATTTATAAGGACTAACTTTAAACACCAATCTTAATCTGACAATGTTAGGTTAGTAACTATATCTCTATGATACTAACAAACCATCCGTTTAATATATCTAAACTTCAAGTCTAACATGATTTTACCCAAGTTCTACACTTAAATTATCTTTCTCAAGATTAATTTTAAATGAACAAGACAACTAAATGGTGATCAGGCATTTAGAGGCATTAAGAGCAAGATAAAATTAATACAAATTTATTCGATGCAAAAAGGGAGTAAATAAATAATTCAATCCATAAATATGTTCAAGAAAATCCTAGAACGAGAAAATTAGCTACTCATGTTCATCAACAAATCAAAACCATAAATAATGATTCGGTTCATATCAGAAACTAAGAAAAAGAGATAAGAAAATTAATGGAAAACCAAATTTAAAGCTCCAAATCTCTTTGAATCTTCAAATCCCGCTCCCCAAAACTCTGCTTCTCTTTCTCGTCTCTGCTCCTCGTCCGGCTTCTGTGTGCTCAGCTCCTCGGATCTGTCTCGGCGTGCTGTGCCTCCTTTCCCCTTTTTTTATTCTCGCGTCTCTGCGTTCTTTTTATAGATAGGTGATTTCCTTGTGTTTGTTGTGGGCCCCATGTTGCAAATCTTTTCAAGATATTATGATATCTTTTTGCGTTCAGCTCCCTGTATGTGGCCTTTGGATATTAGTGTATTATCACATATCTCCACACACATTATCCTAACGTGTAATGGGAGGTAAAATCCAAATATTAAAATAATGGTGATAATAATAATAATCAAATATGAAATATCTTTATCTTATTTTAATCTTTTTTTTTCAGATTATTAAATTATTATTGTTTATCATTATTTTATTTAGAATTTGATATTTATCATGAAATCTCTTCAAATCGGTATCTTATCAAAATATGATTAAAAATCCCTCTGATTTATTATAGATGACTCCCAAATATATTAAAATGTGTCTCAAGATTATCTAAAAATAGGGAGTCATCAAGCCCACATTTTCAGATACTAACTTCCCTTGACCAAGACTAACGCCTTTTTCCTTTTGGTTGAAGTCCACGATTTCGGCCACCAACTTTCCCTGACCAAGACTATCTTTGGGCATGGGTGAGCTTTGATTCTGACTCATCAGCACCATACCTCCACTCCCAGAGTTCAAACACGTCTTGAAGTCATCGCCTACATCCTGGTCTGGATCTGCCAAAATAGCAAATCTTGACTGATCCGTTCTGACCTTAGCTGCTCCCACAATCTTTTCCGAGGGACCTCGAGCTTCCTCTCTACCCCTATTCATCACCTTCCTCGGGGGGCGTGCTCTACTTGACCTCTGAACCAACATCCATGGCCCGAAAAGGTCCTCTTTCACCAGAAGTTTTTGCTGCTCCGGTGGCCTCCTGGGAGCAGCTACCCTACTCTGAGTCGGAAGCTCAACCGCAGCTTCCCCTTGCTGAGAGAGCCCCCACTGGCATTGTTCCTTCCTATGCTCATATCTACCACAGGAGAAGCAAATAAGACCGAGGCCCTCATATTCTATGTTGAAGAGATTAGTTGCTGAGATAATCCGAGGGACCAACTTCTTTTGCAGATCAATTTCAACACATATCCTAGCATATCTTCCACAATGGATTCTGGCTTCCTTATCCTCCAGGTTAGCGATAGTGAGCATGTCAACCTTAAGAGTCTTCCCAATTAAATCACCTAATCTCCATATACATTCTATATTATAACACAAAAGAGGAACATGTGGAATTCTGACCCAGGTTGCCACATGACCTAAGGGATTGCTAAAGGGATCAAAGTAAGGCGACCACCTCTGCACAAGAATGAAGTGTTGAGCAACCGTCCATGGACTTTCAAGAAGGACCTTTCTGTAATGAATTCTCCAGTTATCAGGGTCTTTGAATTTGACCACATAATAATTGTTTGGGAGGTCTATTAATTCAAAGCTTCTAATCTGCCAAATCCTGCATAAGTGTTCCTTTAGTCTATAAAAATTTATTTTTGTGCCCAGAGTGGTGATAATCAGCGCGTTATTCCACGGTCTTGCCCATCTATTGCACTCCTCCTGAGACATATGGAGAGTAGGATAAATCTCCATGAGCTTTTTGAGTTCCTCTGAAGGTTCAGCGATATCCCATGACTGATCCACTAAGTCTTCCAGAAATGAATCTCCCTCTTTGCATGAACCTCCAAAAGCAATGCCATTAAAATCTGCTCTCTTAAATCCTAACAGCGAGTCCTTGTAGGAAAAGACTTCACCTGTCATGACTATCGGAATTTCATTTTCCTTCACCGCTGTATCCAGACCTTGTTCCTCCATTGCAGTCACTTCAGCAGGCGTTGAGGAATTTTCACTACTTCCCTTCTTAGCTTTCAACCCTCTTCTAGCAGCAATACTCAGTCCCAATACTCTATCCGGCGGAAGTTTCTGGCCACTGGCATCGTCCATCAGAGTATAACCCAGTACGTGGCACGTATTTCAAGTCAGAGAAGCTTTCAAGCTATCTAATCAGGATACTCTTGATACAAAGAAAGAGATTTTACATTGAGGATCTGAGCCAATATAAAAATTTAAAAAATGATGACCTCACTATGCGGCTTCTGCATATCAAGTTCTTATGAAAAAGAACGTAGTCGAATAAAAAATTATGGAGAATAAAAAACTAAATCAAACAAGTTAGGCTCTTCATTTATTATAATTTATGAGTGTAACCGTAAGGAATAAGTCATGATAGTCATATTCATGAGAATATCATTACATAATAGCAATACTAAAATTGAAAGTTTGTGATAAACTTTAGAAAAAAGTAATCATTTAGTCTACAAAATTTTCATTTAATTATAACTCAATTCCTATCATAAAAAATTATAAATCAATTCCTAATTTTTTTTTGGTTTAACTTATTCCCTAAGTACTAGATATTTTCTGAAAATGAAAAACAAAAGAACAGATTAAATAGCTGAATTAAATTTTAGGTATAAAATATTTTAACAATATACGGCTTGCTGTGTCAAGAAAACTTCAAGCATTCCCGCTTGTTCTGGTCTCATTTAATCCAACATGATTGTTACACCCTTTTCCTTCTGTTTTTCAGTTTTTCCTAGGCATAGATATCCTCCTATTTGTACAATCATGTTTGAGGTAATATTATGTACTAAATACAGGTGTCTCCGGTAACGGGAATTCAAACATTGGTAACTAATCCATTCCACCATAACTAATCCTCTTTGCCTGTTACACATTTTATAAAGCTAAAGTAAAAGTAAGGCCTTTTTCAATGCTAACAGTTCAGTCATAAAAACTGAATTATTAGCATTTACCAAAAAATATATATATAAATTTTTAAAATGATGGCTTCATGCGTGACCTCTATATATCGCGAGTGCTCATGGAAAAATTAATATAGTTGGAACTTGGAACACAGAAATTACAGAGAAGAAAACACAAAATTAAACAAGTTAGGCTCTTTATTTTATTATGAGTGTGACCTCTTTGTTATTACTCTTTCCGGTCATTACTATAAGACTTAGTTAGCTTTTCTGGAGAGATTAATATAACTAAATAAGTAACTTAATCATATCATATGTTATGTATCATTAGATTATATAGTACTCCATAAATCAAACAAATTAGTTTGGATAAAAACAATGAGTATAAACACATTAAAATAATTTATTTAGCTTCCATAATCTCTTCAAAAAAGTCAACTTGGTCTTGTATTTAGGATCGGATCAGCTAGAACAATGGATAGTTGCTCATATATTACAAACAAGTTGTCGAACTCACGAGTTTAAGCAAACTTAGGAAAGTGACGTAATATCATATCGTTGACTTGAATCATCAACTCGTGAGAATTTACTTTCATTAATAAATAGGTAATAATAGTGTATAATTAATTAATTAATTAAAATATACAAATGAAAATAATGTAACTTGAATATATTTTAAATCAACATAATTGAAATTCAATTCATCAACATTCATAATTTATCATACTCAACAAACATTTTTTATTTTATAAAAATCATATATAAATATATTGATCGTGATCAAATAGAAAAGTTAGCGCGAATTTAAGAGTGAGTTAACACGAGTTTAAGATTGACCCCTTTTGCTGGACCCAATCCCGTTTAATTATAGTTATTTATTCATGTTCAATGAAATTTCATATAATAAATAAAAATATTACCCGTAGTCTTTAATATAAAACCTCGTTTTTTTGTTGTGTAATTTGCACAAAGAAAGAGATTTTACATTGAGGATCTGAGCCAATATAAAAATTAAAAAAATGATGACCTCACTATGCGGCTTCTGCATATCAAGTTCTTATGAAAAGGAAAGTAGTTGAATAAAAAATTATGGAGAATAAAAAACTAAATCAAACAAGTTAGGCTCTTCATTTATTATAATTTATGAGTGTAACCGTAAGGAATAAGTCATGATAGTCATATTCATGAGAATATCATTACATAATAGCAATACTAAATTTGAAAGTTTGTGATAAACTTTAGAAAAAAGTAATCATTTAGTCTACAAAATTTTCATTTAATTATAACTCAATTCCTATCATAAAACATTATAAATCAATTCCTAATTTTTTTTTTTGGTTTAACTTATTCCCTAAGTACTAGATATTTTCTGAAAATGAAAAACAAAAGAACAGATTAAATAGCTGAATTAAATTTTAGGTATAAAATATTTTAACAATATACGGCTTGCTGTGTCAAGAAAACTTCAAGCATTCCCGCTTGTTCTGGTCTCATTTAATCCAACATGCTTGTTACACCCTTTTCCTTCTGTTTTTCAGTTTTTCCTAGGCATAGATATCCTCCTATTTGTACAATCTTGTTTGAGGTAATATTATGTACTAAATAAAGGTGTCTCTGGTAACGGGAATTCAAACATTGGTAACTAATCCATTCCACCATAACTAATCCTCTTTGCGTGTTACACATTTTATAAAGCTAAAGTAAAAGTAAGGCCTTTTTCAATGCTAACAGTTCAGTCATAAAAACTGAATTATTAGCATTTACCAAAAAAAATATATAAAATTTTTTAAAATGATGACTTCATGCGTGACCTCTATATATCGCGAGTGCTCATGGAAAAATTAATATAGTTGGAACTTGGAACACAGAAATTACAGAGAAGAAAACACAAAATTAAACAAGTTAGGCTCTTTATTTTATTATGAGTGTGACCTCTTTGTTATTACTCTTTCCGGTCATTATACTATAAGACTTAGTTAGCTTTTCTGGAGAGATTAATATAACTAAATAAGTAACTTAATCATATCATATGTAATGTATCATTAGATTATATATTACTCCATAAATCAAACAAATTAGTTTGGATAAAAACAATGAGTATAAACACTTTAAAATAATTTATTTAGCTTCCATAATCTCTTCAAAAAAGTCAACTTGGCCTTGTATTTAGGATCGGATCAGCTAGAACAATGGATAGTTGCTCATATATTACAAACAAATTGTCGAACTCACGAGTTTAAGCAAACTTAGGAAAGTGACGTAATATCATATCGTTGACTTGAATCATCAACTCGTGAGAATTTACTTTCATTAATAAATAGGTATTAATAGTGTATAATTAATTAATTAAAATATACAAATGACAATAATGTAACTTGAATATATTTTAAATCAACATAATTGAAATTCAATTCATCAACATTCATAATTTATCATACTCAACAAACATTTTTTATTTTATAAAACTCATATATAAAGATATTGATCGTGTTCAAATCGAAAAGTTAGCGCGAATTTAAGAGTGAGTTAACACGAGTTTAAGATTGACCCCTTTTGCTGGACCCAATCCCGTTTAATTATAGTTATTTATTCATGTTCAATGAAATTTCATATAATAAATAAAAATATTACCCGTAGTCTTTAATATAAAACCTCGTTTTTTTGTTGTGTAATTTGCACAAAGAAAGAGATTTTACATTGAGGATCTGAGCCAATATAAAAATTAAAAAAATGATGACCTCACTATGCGGCTTCTGCGTATCAAGTTCGTATGAAAAAAGAACGGAGTTGAATAAAAAATTATGGAGAATAAAAAACTATATCAAACAAGTTAGGCTCTTCATTTATTATAATTTATGAGTGTAACCGTAAGGAATAAGTCATGATAGTCATATTCATGAGAATATCATTACATAATAGCAATACTAAAATTGAAAGTTTGTGATAAACTTTAGAAAAAAGTAATCATTTAGTCTACAAAATTTTCATTTAATTATAACTCAATTCCTATCATAAAAAATTATAAATCAATTCCTAATTTTTTTTTTTTTGGTTTAACTTATTCCCTAAGTACTAGATATTTTCTGAAAATGAAAAACAAAAGAACAGATTAAATAGCTGAATTAAATTTTAGGTATAAAATATTCTAACAATATACGGCTTGCTGTGTCAAGAAAACTTCAAGCATTCCCGCTTGTTCTGGTCTCATTTAATCCAACATGCTTGTTACACCCTTTTCCTTCTGTTTTTCAGTTTTTCATAGGCATAGATATCCTCCTATTGTTACAATCTTGTTTGAGGTAATATTATGTACTAAATACGGGTGTTTCTCGTAACGGGAATTCAAACATTGGTAACTAATCCATTCCACCATAACTAATCCTCTTTGCTTGTTACACATTTTATAATGCTAAAGTAAAAGTAGGCCTTTTTCAATGCTAACAGTTCAGTCATAAAAACTGAATTATTAGCATTTACCAAAAAATATATATATAAATTTTTAAAATGATGACTTCATGCGTGACCTCTATATATCGCGAGTGCTCATGGAAAAATTAATATAGTTGGAACTTGGAACACAGAAATTACAGAGAAGAAAACACAAAATTAAACAAGTTAGGCTCTTTATTTTATTATGAGTGTGACCTCTTTGTTATTACTCTTTCCGGTCATTACTATAAGACTTAGTTAGCTTTTCTGGAGAGATTAATATAACTAAATAAGTAACTTAATCATATAATATGTTATGTATCATTAGATTATATATTACTCCATAAATCAAACAAATTAGTTTGGATAAAAACAATGAGTATAAACACTTTAAAATAATTTATTTAACTTCCATAATCTCTTCAAAAAAGTCAACTTGGCCTTGTATTTAGGATCTGATCAGCTAGAACAATGGATAGTTGCTCATATATTACAAACAAGTTGTCGAACTCACGAGTTTAAGCAAACTTAGGAAAGTGATGTAATATCATATCGTTGACTTGAATCATCAACTCGTGAGAATTTACTTTCATTAATAAATAGGTATGAATAGTGTATAATTAATTAATTAAAATATACAAATGACAATAATGTAACTTGAATATATTTTAAATCAACATAATTGAAATTCAATTCATCAACATTCATAATTTATCATACTCAACAAATATTTTTTATTTTATAAAACTCATATGTAAAGATATTGATCGTGATCAAATCGAAAAGTTAGCGCGAATTTAAGAGTGAGTTAACACGAGTTTAAGATTGACCCCTTTTGCTGGACCCAATCCCGTTTAATTATAGTTATTTATTCATGTTCAATGAAATTTCATATAATAAATAAAAATATTACCCGTAGTCTTTAATATAAAACCTCGTTTTTTTGTTGTGTAATTTGCACAAAGAAAGAGATTTTACATTGAGGATCTGAGCCAATATAAAAATTAAAAAAATGATGACCTCACTATGCGGCTTCTGCATATCAAGTTCTTATGAAAAAGAAAGTAGTCGAATAAAAAATTATGGAGAATAAAAAACTAAATCAAACAAGTTAGGCTCTTCATTTATTATAATTTATGAGTGTAACCGTAAGGAATAAGTCATGATAGTCATATTCATGAGAATATCATTACATAATAGCAATACTAAAATTGACAATTTGCGATAAACTTTAGAAAAAAGTAATCATTTAGTCTACAAAATTTTCATTTAATTATAACTCAATTCCTATCATAAAAAATTATAAATCAATTCCTACAAATTTTTTTGGTTTAACTTATTCCCTAAATACTAGATATTTTCTGAAAATGAAAAACAAAAGAACAGATTAAATAGCTGAATTAAATTTTAGGTATAAAATATTTTAACAATATACGGCTTGCTGTGTCAAAGAAACAAGGAACAAAAAACCGGACCGGTCAATGAACCGGTTGCGATATAGGTTCAAGGGTTCATGGGTCAACTGGGGTCTAACCGGAGGTCGAACCGGTCATATTAAAATATTATAGTTTACTAAAAATAATGTAATTTAATTAACATGAATAAAAATATTCATACTTTAATTATAAAAGATAATATTTTTAAATATACCTCATATTTTACGAAATATTTTTGCCTATAAAATTTTTTTCTAAATTTATTTTACTTCATTTTCCTTTCTTTCTTATATTTCTCCCTTTTAATGAATTATTACTATTTCTTTTGTTTTTCCTTTTTCTATTCTCCTTTCTTCTCTCTCCCACGTGAAGCTTTCTTCTCTCTTTCCAAAATCAATACACATGTGACTTTGATAAGACAATTCTCTCTTTCATCTCTTTCTTGAACACGTTTTACGGGGTTGGGAGGCTGAGGTGCTTAGATGTTTGAAAACTCCCAACTATCCATGGTGAACACCAAACCAGACCGGTGAGCTTTACAGAACCAGGGGCATCGATTTTGAGCTTTATAGAGCAAACACTAACCGATGAACACCAAAACTAGACCGTTAAGGATGGAGGTTGTCTCTTTCTCACTGTTGAGAACGGCGACAAAGGAGGTATTGCCCACGACTTTCGACGGTGGAGGCTTGCGAATCGCTTACACTGTTCATCTTATTCTCCACCTTTCTGGTCGTTTTTCTGGTGGCTTGTTTCAATTTCCATTTTTTTTTTCATTTTTCCAACAAGATTCATAAATGATTTAGACTTCTCTTCTCATTCGGTCATTGCGATCTATGGGCTTCTTGTTGAATAGGGAAAAAAGTGAAAAACCGTTCAAATAGCCGAACCCAACGGTTTTCCCTGTTAAGGCCGGCTCATACCGGTTTAGTCAGATTCATACCGGGTCACTCAACCTCCGGTTCTACCACCAAACCAGACTGGACAAGTTGCCAGTTCACCGGTTTTCCGGTTGAACCGGCCGGTCCGGTCTGGTTCGGTTTTTTGTACCATGCAAAAAAACTTCAAGCATTCCCGCTTGTTCCGGTCTCATTTAATCCAACATGCTTGTTACACCCTTTTCCTTCTGTTTTTCAGTTTTTCAGTTTTTCCTAGGAATAGATATCCTCCTATTTGTACAATCTTGTTTGAGGTAATATTATGTACTAAATGTGGGTATCTCTCGCAACAGGAATTCAAACATTGGTTTACAACTAGTCCATTCTACCATAACTAATCCGCTTTGCTTGTTACACATTTTATAATGCTAAAGTAAAAGTAAGGCCTTTTTAAATGCTAACAGTTCAGTCATAAAAACTGAATTATTAGCATTTACCTTTTCAACAAATCCCCATTAAAAATCATCATTGTAGTCTCTACATACTATCCCCGGCCACAGCAGCTTCTTTAGAGCCAGGCATGAATGATCCATCACAATTCAACTTCATTAAAAAACAAACTCATTTCTACTCTTCCAAATAAACCACAATATCCAGAGTTAGTACCTGATGCATTAAATATATTTCACAGAAACATATGAATGCACCACTCCTTAAAACAACCAACCCTTGCACTATCCACCCTAACAGTTAATTCACCCAATAGCCTTGCTTCACACTATTAACTGCATTAACTTTAATATCCTTGATCATTCCCCAAATATCACCATCAATTTTGCTTCTCAAAGAGGACAAATTCCGTATACCATTCTTTGTCAAACACTCAACTTTATCATCATTATCAAACCGGCTTTCAGTAATATCATTTAACATTTTCCCAACTATCCTTCCATATTCTTGTAGCCATACCATTACCTACAACCCATTTTAGATCCTTTTTAAGCATTTCCCTTCCTCACGAGATACTAGATCAAACCCATGAAGATTTATAACCCTTCACAGCATCTAGAAAATAGCTATTAGGATAGTATATGCTTTTTAACACTCTACTCCACAAATTATTACTTCATTGAACAATTCTCCATGCAGTTTTTGCCAAAAGCGCATCATGCAAAACCTCAATCCTTAAATCCCGTTCCTCCCTCCCTTTTATTCTTCATCACATACCCCCATGCCTTCCAACGAACTTTCCCTCCACTACTCTTTCAATCCCACCAATAGAGCTTGGTTTGATAGGATCTCACGTGTCCTGAAGGCTGAAGGCTACCACCAAAGTCTCTCCAATCACACTATGCTTACTATGAGCAATCGAGGTATGACTAACATCCTAATAGTATATGTAGATGATATCATACTCACAGGAAACAATCTTCAAGAAATGAGTCGAATCAAGATGGCTTTAAATAGAGAATTTGAGGTCAAACTTCCTAGGAATGGAAGTGTCTAGGTCAAAAGAAGGGATTCATATATCACAAATAAAGTATGTCTTTGATTTACTAAAGGAACTGGTATGCTTGGATGTAAACCAAGTAAAACACCTATTAGTGTCAAGAAAAAGAAGAAAAATATGAAACTTGCAACAACTAAACAAGAAGTTACATAAAGGAAGAAACAAGAAAAAGATGAAAAATCAGTAGACATAGGGCATTACTAGAGACTGGTTGGAAAGCTCATATATCTTTTCCCATACTCGGCTAGGTATTGCCTCTGTAGTAAGTGTTGCAAGTCAATCTATGCACTCACCAAAGAAAAAACACATGGATACTACATATAAAATCCTAAAATATCTCAAAGGAACCCCTGGTCGAGGTCTTTTCTTCAAGAAGACAAACCTAAGAACTATTGAGATATACACAAATGCAAATTGGGCATAAGACCAAGAGAACAATAGGTCCACTTCAGGTTATTGCACGTTTGTTTAGGGAAACCTAGTAACTTGGCAAAGCCAAAAGCAAAGAGTGGCATCCAAAAGTATTGCAGAATTTTAACTAAGATCCCTATCTTAAGGAGTTATGAAAGGAATATGGCTGAAAAGGGTAATGGATGAGGCCTATATCCAGGTAGAATCTCCATTAAAACTCTACTATGACAATAAGGCAGCCTTGAGTATGGCTTTAAACCTTGTCCAACATACTAGAACGAAGCACGTTGATGTTGATTGTCACTCTATTAGAGAAAAGGCTGAAGAAGGGATTATTTGTCTCTTTTTCATGCCTATAAAACTACAACTTGCTGACATACTTACAAAAGGATTACTAGAGGACACTGTTGAAGGATTTGTATGTAAGTCGGACATGATGAGTATATATGATCCAACTTGAGGGGGAGTATGGTAATTATATTATTTTGTGGTAATTATTTTGCAAATAAATACCATAGTTTAAAGGAATAAGATTTTGTTAGTGCAAGAGTTTCACCCAAGAGGGGGGTGAATTGAGTGATACCAGAAATTTCGTTGCGTATAAGAAAATTAACTGAATATTTAAAGCAGTTGAGAGCAAAGAGAAATACACCGAAGTAAACACCGGGAGTTATACTGGTTCGGCCACAACCACTTTGACCTACGTCCAATCCTCAAAGTGTCTCTGAGAGTTTCACTATATTCTTCAAGATTCAATGGGTTCTTGGCACCTCAGTACACAGCAAGCTCCTTCACATGGACACTCGCTCCCCCTTACACATTGAAATCAAATCCTCAACTCAAGGTTCCATAACCTTAAGTTGTTTCAATAACAAATATTGAGTTTGTAATGAAAAACTCTCTCACAGAGTAAATATATAATCATTGAAGTACAATGAATGAGTATAAGAAAATAGGGCACTAAGAATGTGTTGATCAATGTATGTTCGTGTGTTCTCAATTGTTGTTCTTGATGTTTGCTCTTTGAATGCTCCATATATATAGATGATTTATAATGTTCGTTAGAAGCATTTCAAATATGTCCGTTAGAGTCGTGCAACAATGATTGACCATTCTTCTAATTTGAAAACTATTCATTTGTGGTAGGTAGCTGTAGGTGACTGTTTGGACCTTTTATTTGACTTTTCACTTCTTGCATGATCTCTTCATTGTTTCTCCCAAATGTACTTAGAATGCTAGTGCAATGAAGAGTTAATCATATAGATAACAAATCAATAAACATTCGATTAAAAAAAATATAATTTATGGACTGCCTTACTTAAGTGGCTACTCGAGTAATCATGCGCATTACTCAAGTAGTCCCTCGAGTAAACCTATAAAAAACATGGAGGGCAGTAATTCAACAATTTTCATAAAATATTACATGGGTAAGACATGGAGTAAGATACATTACAAACCTTGGAAATACCAGATTACTCGAGTGGTTACTCGAGTGACCATGTCTTTTCTTCACAAGTCACTCGAGTGATCCCTCGAGTAAATCTCAAATATAAGTTTGCAGATTACTCGATTACTCCCTCAAGTAATTGCATCGAATTCTTGGCCGAGAGTACCTGTTCTTTGCTTACCTGATTACTCGAGTGACCCTTCGAGTAACGCTTCAAATAACTCTGCAGATTACTCGAGTGCTCCCTCGAATAATGCCTTTTTCTCACCTGCTTACTCGAGTGGTTACTCGAGTAAATTGTTGTATTTCTTGGCCGAGAGCTACTGGAAGAAATTTGCTCTGGTTACTCAAGTTGCTACTCGAGTAATGCCTTATGCTCATGTTGTTACTCGAGTTGCTACTCGAGTAATGGTTCATAGAACTTTACAAATTACTCGAGTGGCCCCTCGAGTAACTTCTTCCAAATTTTGGAGTGCCTCTCTGAAACATTTTTTCAACATTACTCGAGTGCTCACTCGAGTAAACCTTTAAAGAATTTGCCAGTGATGTTCTTCCTTTGCTCTGTCTCTCAGATCTTCTTCATTACTCCAGTACTTACTTCAAATAAAGCTTTGTCTACCATTTATTTACTTTGTTCAAATTCATTTGTTTGTTATCATATCCTCTTTTATCATTAGTCCAATCTTTGTTATCATCAAAACATATGGGATCTAACATTCTCCCCCTTTTTGATGATGACAAAACTTGGTGATTTTGAACAAAGTTTTTGAAATTGAGTTTTCAAACATATGCTTCTTAAATACTTTTCATATGAAATATTTTATTCAATTTAAAATTGAAAAATCTTTTGAAATAGTTTAGCAAAGATCTTTTCAAAGTTTTTGTTCTTATTTACTTGTCCACTTTGCATACACAATCGAAACCTTAGTAGTCCCACAATGCAATATAACATCAATGAGATTTAACTTTAATGGCATAAAGAAACAAATTGCATAAAGAAGAATTCATTACATAATCAAACTTAAAATTTATAGTTGAAAGCTTCCGAAAGCCCTTTACACCCATATCCCCTATGCATTTACACAGCCATTGATCACAAAATCACTCAGCTTATTCTCCCCCTTTTTTGTCTTCATCACAAGGTGAAATCAATCATGAGGAGGAGTAGATGGCTTGGCTGCGGAGATAGGAGTAACAGGAAATGCCAATGATTCATGTAAGCCATCTTAACTTGAACTGGAAGAATCTAACGATAATGGTTTAGGTTTAGGAGGGTTCACTGGAGGTGTCTGAAGATCCTCTAGAGGATTCACTGGAGATTATGGGTAAGGAACCATATATGTAATTTCTACTTCCTCTATAGCAATAGGTGAAGACACAAGTACCTCCTCAGTGCGTACAGGTGAGGCAATGGGAGTAGGTATGAGCTCTGGCTGAACAGGCTGAGCTGGATCATCAAAAGTAATGTGGATTAGCTCAGATGCGTCAGGGTCAGGCATAGAGAACAAAAGATTATTGGGTCCAATCTCAGAGGCTCTATGCTTAGGAGGTATAGTATCAAAAGGACTAGGCTTGAAAGGTCCATGTTCAGAGACTGGTACAGGTTCAGGAGTAACAGAAGGACCAGGAATAGGGGAGCTAGATGCCATAGTATCAAGTTTGACAACAATGGATCTCAGAAGCTCACCCTGGGCACGTTGTTCTGCTAACAACTCTTCGTGCCTCTTATCCATTATCTCCGCAAGTTATCCCATCTTCTCATTCATATTGGTTACCAACTCCGAATTCATATTGGCAATGTCAATATGGAAACCCTTCATAATGTACTCCATGAACGTTTACACTGCGGCACTAAAGAAAGAAGGAGAAGATGTGTTGGCTGGAGCAGAAGATTATGTGTTATCTATTCAGCTAGTTGCAGTGTCAGTCTTTTTCTTCTTCTTAGGACTTGCTTCTAGAGGAGTCTTCAGAGAAATCTCAATGTTCAACTTCCTAATTTAATTTCTCCCAACTGGTGTTATCCTCTCAATTGGCTCCTTACTCTCTAAGCACCAAACCTTATTCTTCTTTAGAAACAAAGAAATAAGTTGAGGGTAAGGCATTGGAGTAGTATATTTTCCTTCATACCTATATCTCTTGATCTCAGCAAAGATATATTCTCCCAAGTCCTTTTGTTCTTTGAGAATCAATGAGGCAAATTTTCTGAAATCCCTCTCAATGAAATGCGTGTAGTTGTTGGATTTGTTCACTATGGCTCTTGAATAGATATACCATAAGACTCGATGAAAATCACTCATATCACTTGGATTGAAATTTAAAGGTCCCACTATTTCACCAGGTCTTAGGATAGAGAATATCTAGTTTGAGTCAAGATTAAGGTAATCATCATCAAGAGGGTCCTCTATTCCTAATCAGGTATTGATTTTGGAAGGTGAGATTAGAATTCTTTGTCCTCTAACCTTAGAAGTCATTTCTTCTTCCACAGACTTCCTAATAGGATTATTGATAGGTTCAAGGTTGTAGTAAAAATGCCTCACAACTTTGGTGCAAAATGGGAGTTTAACAGACAACCAGGGCACATAGGAATCAAGATAGGGACTCAGATTGAATTTCAATACCTCTTGAAGAACATTGTAGTCAATGTAGTGCATCTTGCCCACATTTCTCCTTACAAAGTGACTCAGATACTTCTGAGATTCCTCAAGTTTGCTCACATGAATCCCTGAGGAGGGAATGTGATTTCTTTATCCCTTTCTTTTGGTTGCTTTAAAGATTGCCCTTTCTTTGCTCCCTTAGACTGAAAAGCTTCTTCAAGCATGCCTACCATGACTTTGGTAATCTTCTCATCAGTCTTGGGCTTTTTTAAAGGTTTTGGAGAAAATGTGGGAGTGTCAAATGAATTAGAAGGAAGAGGAGAGGATTCTTTTGTTCCTTTACCTCTTCCAGGAGGTGAACTCTTCTTGGTTTGAGCTCTTGTGACCACTGGTTCTTTAATGACAACCCCTTTCACCTTTGGCTTGGTTTGTGGTTTAGCTTTGGCTTTAGGTTTAAGAGAAAGCTTTCGTTTCTTGGTGGTGGAGATGAAAGAGAATTAGAGGGTTGATATGGTTCAGAGGACTTAAAAGGAGTGCTAAGATTGGGAGATTTGGTCCTCACCATTGTGATTTGAGAAAGACAAGGATTTCTGGAAAAAATAAGGTCTGAGAGTCGCGAGATTTAGGGCAGAAGATTCAGTGCAATATGAGAGGTTTTTGTAAGCAAAAATCAATGGGTTTTGATGGTTATGAGAAGAGAAAATGATTGTGAAAAGTTTTTGTGAGAGCACTAGGAGAATCACTCGAGGTGATTTTGTGAGAAATGACCAAGTAACGACTAAAATAAACCTAGGGCCCGACATTACTCGAGGGCTTACTCGAGTGATCATTAGCTTCACTCGAGTAGCTACTCGAGTGATCATACCAGAAATTTCAAAATACAGCAATTTCAAGTGTGTACATGGCATGAATAATATTTTAATTACTCATGTATATTCCCTCGATCATTTGATGGCTCTTTAGGACAAATTTGAGCTAAAACTCAGCACATTTGTGATCTACATCTAGGTTCACTCGAGGCCTTACTTGAGTAACCTATGAAGTTTACTCAAGGCCTCCATCAGGTAATCTGTTTCTTCACCTTATAACTCTTCATTTCCAACCATTGTACCATTTCTTTTGAATTTATTTTGAATTAATGTTCCACTGTCATAATTTTTAGGTCATTACTTGAGTGGTTACTCAAGTAACCCATTCAATTACTTTAAGGTGTCACTCCAGTAATGGTCTTTACTTGAAGTTGTCCTTCCAGTAATATTGTCCTCTGTTAACCTCTGCTTTTCATACTCCAAAACAGAATATTATGATCCTGCAAAACAAATTGCTACAAACTCTATGCTTAAATTAGTAATCATCAAAACATCAATAAATAACATTATCTAACAATTTGTAAACACTAAATAACTTACAATTCATTGGGATTTACCATTCCCAATTCTCTTCTAATATACAAAAATTGATCTTTTGCAAGAGGTTTTGTGAAGATATCAGCTAGTTGAAGATGAGTTGGAATGAATATCACTTTGACATCTTTCTTTTGGACATAATCTCTGATGAAGTGATATCTAACATCAATATGCTTGGTTATGGAATATTGAACAGAATTCTTTGCTAAGCTTATCGTGCTAGTGTTATCACAGTATATTGGTATCTCCTTTAAATAAATACCAAGATTCTGGAGTTGTTGCTTTAGCCATAATACTTGTGCACAACAACTTGATGCTACAACATACTCAGCATCCGTTGATGAAAGAGATGCTGTATTTTGTTTCTTGTTAAACCATGACACAAGTGAGCCTCCAAGAAACTAACTTTCTCCACTGGTACTCTTTCTGTCTGTCTTGTATCCTCTATGATCAGAGTCTGAGTATGCAAATAGATATTCAATTCTCCCTTTGGGATACCAGAGACCTAATTTTGCTGTGTTAGCAAGATATCGGAAGATACATTTGATGGTTTCAGCATGTGACTCTTTTGGTGCTAATTGATATCTTGCACACATACCTGCACTGAATTGAATGTCAGGCATACTTGCAATAAGATAGAGTAATGATCCAATCATTTCTCTAATTTTATGATGTTGTAATCTTTTCCCTTGATATCAGCATCAAGCAACGTAGTTGAGCTCATAGGAGTGTCCATTCCATTTGCTTCATCCAATCCATACTTCTTTAATAGCTCTTTCAAATACTTCATTTGAGATATGAAAATTCCATTCTTTCTTTGTTTGATTTGTAGATTGAGAAAGAAATTCAATTCTCCCATCCTTGACATCTCAAACTCCCCCTCCATTATTTCAGAAAATTCTTTGCACATGGTTTCGTTAGTAGGCACCAAAAACTATATCATCAACATATATTTGCACAATTAAGATATCATCACATTTTCATTTTGTAAAAAGTGTTGTATCAACTTTTCCTCATACAAAACCTTGATCAATAAGAAATTTACTGAGCTTTTCGTACCATACTCTAGGAGCTTGTTTTAAACCATATAAAGCCTTTTTGAGTTTGAAAACATGGTCGGGTTTAGTTACATCTTCGAAACCTGGAGGTTGATCTATATATACTTCTTCCATAATGTAGCCATTTAGAAATGCACTCTTTACATCCATTTGATAGAGTTTGAATTCTTTGATGCATGAAAAGGGTAAGAGTACTCGTATAGCTTCCAATCTAGCCATTGGAGCATACGTTTTCTCATAATCAATTCCTTCTTCCTGATTATAGCCTTTGGCCACTAATCTTGCCTTGTTTTTGACAATGATTGCGGATTCATCAAGTTTGTTCTTGAATACCCATTTAGTGCTAATGATCGAGTGATCCTTAGGTCGGGGTACTAACTCCCAAACTTGATTTCTTTCAAATTGGTTTAGTTCTTCTTGCATTACTATAACCTAATCATTGTCTGATAGGGCTTCGTCAATGTTAGAAGGTTCAATCTCAGAAATAAAGGTAGAGAAACTAACTTCATTGAAGATTCTATTTTTAGTTTTGACTCCTTCATTCACATCTCCTATGACTTGATCTAGGGGATGACTTTTATTGTATTTCCAGGCTCTAGGCTGTCCTAATGACTGATCTTCTTCCTTGGTTTCATCAACATCTGGAATAAGAGATTTAGAAATAGATTGACCATTTTCTTGATTTAAAACAACTTCATGCTCATCATCAATGATTTTGTCAGAGGATTCAAATTAATCAAATACAACATGAATTGATTCTTCAACAACACATGTTCTTTTATTGAAAATTCTGTATGCTTTACTTTGATTAGAATAGCCTAGGAAAATTCCTTAATCTGTTTTAGAATCAAATTTTCCTAAGTTATCTCTACTATTATTATGAATGAAACACTTATAACTGAAGATGTGTAAATGAGCAAGGCTTGGCTTCCTTCCTTTAAATAGCTCATATGGTGTCTTTCCAAGTTTTGTTTTAATGTAGGCTCTATTTGAAATATAGCATGATGTGCTCATTGCATCGGCCCAGAAAGCTTAAGACATGTTCTTTTCATTCAACATTGTTCTAGCCATTTCAATGATCACTCTATTTTTCCGTTCTACGACTCCATTTTGTAGAGGTGTCCTTGGAGCAGAGAAATTGTGATCAATACCATTAGTATCATAATATTCTTCAAATGCTTGATTTTCAAACTCTCTACCATAATCTGTTCTAATACCTACAATGGACATACCTTTCTCATTTTGCACTTTCTTGGCAAAAACAATAAATTCTCCAAAGATTTCATCCTTTGATGATAGAAAAATGGTCCATATAAATCTAGAAAAATCATCAACAATGACCAATGAATATAAGTTACCACCAAGACTCTTAACTCTTGTTGGTCCAACTAAATCCATATGTAATAATTGAAGTGGTCTATTGGTTGATATCTCATTTTTCAATTTGAAAGAAGATTTAGTTTGTTTACCCTTTTGACATGTATCACAAATTAAATCATTTTTGAAATTTACTTTGGGTAATCTAATCACTAAATCCTTTTTAATTAACTTTCTTAGTTGGTGCATGTTGACATGAGCTAGCCTCTTATGCCACAACCAACTTTCATTGACATTACTTAAAAAACAAATTTTAGAGTCATTTCTATTGATATCAAGAGTATAGCAGTTACCTTCCCTTTTTGCTCTGAGCTTTGCCTTGATATTTTTCTTATCAAGTTGTAAGTCTTTCTTGTTGACAATTAGACATTCCTCTAAATCAAATATTACCCAGTTTTCTTTATCTGCACTTTAACTTATGCTCAGCAAATTATGACATAAGCCTTCAACGTAATATACATCTTTAACTTGTATTCCTTTGTCATTTTTGATTTCACCAATTCCTGCTATCTTTCCGGATTGATTTGCTCTAAATTTTACTTTTCCACCTTCCTTAGGTTGCAATGTGGTAAAACTTTCAAAATCACCGGTCATATGTCTGGAGCATCCACTGTTTATGTACCATTTGTTGTTCTTGGATGCTTTAAGACATATCTGTAATCAAATATGATTAAGTCTTAGGTACCCATATCTTTTTGGGTCCTTTTGGGTTAGTACAAAAGACTTTCTGAACATATGAACCTTTAGGTACTCATTTGTAGGTTCCTATCTTTCCTTTCTTCTTATGAATGCAAGATGAAGTATAATGACCTTTTCTATTTCAATAATTACAGTATGCAAAAGGATTTGATGTATACATAGAATGCTAAAAATAGTTCAAGTATGATTTACCTCTAGTTTTCTTTCTTCCTTTCCTTCTATCTAATTTTAAAGCATATCCAATTCCAGATTGACCATTCACAAATCGTTGAGCTTTTAAAATTACATTTAGTATCTCGCTTCCTTTAGTGAATTTTTCAAGAGTTTTAGTACGATCAATGTTTTTCTTTTTCAAAGAAGTACAGTTTTCACAATCCTTTTCAAAATTCTCTTTAAGTTCTATTTCAAGAGCTTTATTTTTCTTTTTGAAAACAACTAGTTCTTTAACTACTTTGATGAATTCAGAATGTAAAGCATTATATTCAGAAAGTAATTCATCATAGGTAGGATCAGAATCAGTTACCTCTTCTTCTGTTTCTTCTTGAGCAACTAGACAGATATTGGTTACTCCTTCTTCATCGCTTTCTTCGTTAGAAGAGCTTTCTCCCCATATGGCAGATACAAAGGATTTCTTCTTATTGTAGAATTTGCCTTTTCTCTTTCCTTTATTCTTCTGAATCAGTTCTTGACATTCTGATTTGAAATGTGCTGGCTTTCCACATTCACAGCAGATGATGTGTTCTTTATTGCTTGTTCCTCCTTTCTGAAAGTTTTTGAATCCTTGGCCTTTCTTGTAAAACTTTCTGAATTGTTTTATGATTAGGCCCATTTTTTCATCGTCTATTTCTTCATCTTCATTTTGTTCTTCTTCTTTTGCTTTTAGTGCTAGACCTCTTTTCTTCTTGTCACCAATATCATCTAGTTCTCGTTTTAACTTTAATTTACTTTCATATTCAGAAAGGCTTCCGAATAGAGAAGCAACCGATCATATTGACTCACCTTTTGCTTCCTCAATTGCAGTGACTTTTGCCTCTCAGTCTTTAGAAAGAATATTCAGAATTTTTCGTACTTGGGTATGTTGATCATAGACTTTTCCAAGTGCTACAAGTTGATTAACAATGTGAGTATATCTAAGTTCAAATTCAGCTATTGACTTACCTAATTTCATTTGAAGTAAATCAAACTCAGTAACCAGAGTATTGATCTGGTTTTCTTTTATTCCCGAAGTTGCTTCGTGAGCTATTTCCAAGGCTTCCCATATTTCTTTAGCTGTTGGGAGTGTGCAGATTTTGAAGTACTCATTTTGACTCAAGGCACTTTGAATCATCAGAATTGTCTTGCTATTGAGTGTAAAGAGTTTCTTGTCATTCTCATCATATTTTGCTGGTGTCTTGGGAACTCTCTGTGAATCTACAATCTTTACAGGTTTGTAGTTTCCACTCTCAATCACATCCCATAGCCCATTTTCAATAGCCATTACGAAGACTCTAAACTTTGCTTTCCAGAATAAAAAGTGTTCGCCATTGAAACCTGAAGGTTTTGTAATAGAAGCTCCGTCGGGAAGAATTCCTTCACCTATGCTTGCCATTGGATCCTTCTTAGGCTATTATACCTTACCAAGAAGACCTACGCTTTGATACCAAATATTAGTGCAAGCGTTTCACCAAAGAGGGGGGTGAATTGAGTGATACCAGAAATTTCGTTGCGTATAAGAAAATTAGTAGAATATTTAAAGTAGTTGAGTGCAAAGAGAAATATCACCAAAGTGTACACCGGGAGTTATACTGGTTCGGCCACAACCACTTTAACCTACGTCCAGTCCTCAGAGTGTCTTTAAGAGTTTCACTATATTCTCCAAGATTCAGTGGGTTATTGGCACCTCAGTACACAGTAAGCTCCTTCACCTGGATACTCGCTCCCCCTTACACGTTGTAATCAAATCCTCAACTCAAGGTTCCATAACCTTAAGTTGTCTCAATAACAAATATTGAATTTGTAATGAAAAACTCTCTCACAGATTAAATATATAATCACTGAAGTATAATGAATGTGTATAAGAAAACAGGGCACTAAGAATGTGTTGATCAATGTTCGTGTGTTCTCAATTTTTGTTCTTGTTGTTTGCTTTTTGAATGATCCATATATAGATGATTTGTAGTGACCGTTGGAAGCATTTCAAATATGTCCGTTAGAGTCGCGTAGCAACGGTTGGCCATTCTTCTAATTTGAAAACTATTCGTTTGTGGTAGGTAGCTGTAGGTGACCGTTCGGACCTTTTATTTGACTTTTCACTTCTGGCATGATCTCTTCATTGTTTCTCTGCAAATGTACTTAGAATGCTAATGCAATGAAGAGTTAATCATATAGATAACAAATCAATAAACATTCGATTAAAAACATAGTTTCTGGACTACCTTACTCGAGTAGTCCCTCGAGTAAACCTATAAAAAATATGGCAGAGAGTAATTCAACATTTTTTATAAAATATTACACGGGTAAGACATTGAGTAAGATACATTACAAACCTTGGAAATACCAGATTACTCGAGTGGTTACTCGAGTGGCCATGTCTTTTCTTCACAAGTTACTCGAGTGATCCCTCGAGTGAATCTCAAATAAGTTTACAGATTACTCGATTACTCTCTTGAGTAATTGCATCAAATTCTTGGCCGAGAGTACCTGTTCTTTGCTTACCTGATTACTCGAGTGACCCCTAGAGTAATGCTTCAAATAACTTTATAGATTACTCCAGTGCTCCCTCGAGTAATGCCTTTTTATCACACGCTTACTTGAGTGGCTACTCGAGTAATGCCTTATGCTCATGTTGTTACTCGAGTGGCTACTCGAGTAATGGTTCATATAACTTTACAAATTAATCGAGTGGCCCCTCGAGTAACTTCTTCCAAATTTTGGCAGTGCCTCTCTAAAACATTTTTTCAACATTACTCGAGTGCTCACTTGAGTAGCAATATTCCTTACTCGAGTACTCACTCGAGCAAAACCTTTAAAGAATATGTCAGTAATGTTCTTCCTTTACTCTGTCTCTTAGATCTTTTTTATTAGTCCAGTGCTTACTTCAAGTAAAGCTTTGTCTACCATTTATTTAATTTGTTCAAATTCATTGGTTTGTTATCATATCATCTTTTATCATTAGTCTAATCTTTGTTATCATCAAAACATATGGGATCTAACAGTTTTGACATAGAAATCAAGTTTCTCCTATAACTAAGAATGAAAAAACAATTGCAGAGATCCGGTACAATTTTATTTAGGAAAACGATTCTAAATGTTCCAATTGCTTTAATCAGATCTCCTTTTCCACTTTTTGAAAGGACTTGAGCTTTATTGGGAAGTGGAGGCCGGTGTTTAAAAACCGCAGCATGGTAGTAGAAATATGGATTATTGCATCCGTATCAATCCACCAAGTGTCATTACTAATACTAATATGATGAGATTCTAAAGCTAAACCTAAAAAATACATACCTTTACACTGTTGGAAATTATGCCCTAATGGCTAATCATTATATTTTAAACATTATTATTTAATGAATTTCTCCATTCTATTATCATATTATTTGCATGTTAACTGTGATAATTATATCCTTGGATAAATCATAAAAGATTGTCCTAAAATGTACCTAGTTGGTCGTCTATGCAGGAGTAGAGATGAAACAAAACCAGTATGACTTTGATAAGATATAAAGATATGAATCAAAGTCTTAGGCACTTGTAAGAGTACATGGTGCTAGACTGACCCACTATGAGAAAGCTATATGGATCAAGTCATTAGCTTTTCTCATGTACAACCACGTCACAATACCCTTTGACATGAGGTCATCATGGATTCCTACATAAGAGTTGCTAAGCTTTGAACTAGTTAAAAGTCACTTTTGATAGGGTGATGATAAAGGCTACGATCGGGCTTGATGGTTTTTCATGCAAAGGAATATGAATGATCAAGATGGAATTTATCCCTCACATTAATAGAGAGATATTATTGGGCCCCTCATGAGTAAGTCTGAGAAATGCATGGCCATACTACGATGGAAAGGAATTTCCATTTCTATTGTCAGACTACTCAGGAATTGAGAAAGCAATTGTTTGGAACAAAAGAATGACATTATCTATGCCTCATCCTTGACCGATATATCATGTGACAAAAGGGACATGACATGGTTGTATGATAGGTTGTATCATGTTAATGTTCCTTATATGAATTAGGTAGTTGTAATGTCTTACTAGAGGCCGCTTGAGACTTGTGGGTTAGTATAGTTATTGACCCACTGCCAACTTCGTATGGGCCTATAGGGTTGCTCATAAAAATGGCCCAACACAAGATAATGTTTAATCTAGGGTAGACGAATTTTATATTTATATATATAATATAAAATTCGTGAAAATAAAATTAATAATAGTATATATATATGTATGTATTTTTGAAATACATACATATATATATATATATGTGTGTGTATATATATGAGATATGATATTATTATATAGTGTTAGTTTTAAATTTAATTTTATTAAGATAAATTAGATTTAATAACTAACGTGATAGAGATATAGTATCTTAGATTTAATTTATGTATGAAGATAAATTAAATCTAATGGCTCTTTATTTGGATTAAATAAATATGTTAAATTAAAAATGTTGGACAGATTTAATTCAAATTGAATTTATTTAATTAGCTCATCAAGATAATTAATTGTTAATTAATTTTGAAATTAATAAAGATTAATTTTTCAATTCGAATATAGCCCCAAAGGTTATGAAATTGATAGAGCAGAAAAACTCAGACACGGATGAGAATTTAGAGCCGCAAGGGAAACCCTAGAAGACATTGAAGGCGCTAACATGTAATCTATGTTGGAGAGCATTCGTGTAGATACCGGTAGAGGGAGCGAACCTGAGGTATTGGTTCCTAGAGATCGAAAAACCCTAAATCGAAAAGGTATGATTCTTTATAATTCTGTTTAAATGCCATTGATAGATCCTCGATTGGGATTTGCAAATTTTTTTAAATTCTTCCACTGTGCCTGCCAATCCCAACATATACTCCAGCCATGCCTTCCTCTTCAGGCACTCATCCTTTATGTGCCCTTTCTTCTTGTAGAAGAAGCAAATAGCTTCATCTTTCTTGATGGATGGCACAACAATAATCTTTCTCTTCTTTTTCTGCTTGTGCCTCTTGCCTCTGGCACCAGTCCTGTTGGAACTTTTAGCTAAATGAGCTTCCCTAGGTATGCCCCTACTACTCATTTGAAGCCTGGTTTCTTCCTGAACACACATGGACAGCAATTCATTAATTATCCATTTCTCCTTATGTGTGTTATAGGAGACTTTGAAGGCATCATACTAAGAAGGAAGGGAGTTCAGTACTAGATACACCAAGAGCTGCTCTATTGGTTCCATGTCAAAGGCTCTCAGTTGAGAGGACAAGTCTCTCATCCTCATGATATGTTGCCTGAATCCATTTGTGCCTGTCAGCTTCATCAAAACGGCTCTGACATGATGGAACCACCCATCTATTTATCAGTTGGCTTGAACTATTTGTGAACATCTTCCAGGGACTTCTTAGTAGTTTCACATTTAGCAATCACTCCCTGAATGCTTCTTTGAATCCTAGTTTTGATATAAGACAAGCACATGTGATTGTAGAGCTCCCAACGCTCCTGATAGTCAATTTCAGCTTGAGTTGGCTTGTTGGTTGGTTTGAAAGGTCTTGGTTTCTCCAAAACAAAGTGCATATGCATCATATCAATTTGCAAATTTATTTACTCCCTCCATTCAGGGTAATTGGTTCCAAACAACACAATTTTGTTTGTATTGTCAACAAAACTATTAAGGAAAGTAGTAGGTGCTTCAATTTAGAGATTTAAGTTGGCTCACGAAATAAAATTTTGAGACAATCATGAATTGTGTGCCTTGAATGCATGCTATACACTAATGGAAACATGAAATATGTATAAATGCGTATCACTAAAAACTACAGAATTAGGATATAACCACCCCAAAGGACGTCCCAAATTTAAAATTGGGTGGTTAAAAAGGCAGGTGGTGGCAATTTCGTAATTATATGAATGTAGGAAAACCTTTAGACATCCCAAATTTGAATTTGGGATGCCTAAAGTTCTTCCTGGCATGAAATATAAATTTTGCAAATTTTTTTTAGCGCCAGGAGCTAGGTTTAGATGTCCCAAAATTATTTTGGGACGTCTAAACCCAGACTTTAGGTGTCCCAAATGCCATTTATTTTGGGACGTCTAAACCCAAATTTTAGGCGTCCCAAATGCCATCTGGGATGCTTAAGGTCCCAGCTTTAGGCATTCCAAATGCCATTTGGGATGCCTAAAAGTGTCCATACGCATGTCAAACAAGTGTCTGATATGCGTCTTCTCCATTCTCCACTCCTCCTCCCTCCTTTTTTGAACAAACAACTCCCTCTTCATTCATTATTCACCTTCTACTACTTTACTCTTCCTCCTCTCTTCTACAAGGCCGTCAACTCCTTCTTCAACTCTACTTCTTCAACTCCTCCCTTCTGCAACTTTACTTCTTCTACCTGAAATCATTGAAGTCGACGCACGCACCAGGCCACCCCTTCCCCCACAGTGTAGGTTTTTGCTTTCCTCCACCTCCTTCCTTCTATTGTCGTCCACACCTCCTCCACACACTATGGTTCTTTGCTTTCTCCACCCTCCGGCGTACCTCCCCACCTTGCATACACCTCTGATCTCCAACATCTTCTCACTACGTCTCCAGCATACATAGCTGTCGGCGCCTCCTTCATCAAGTTAGTTTATTTTCTTCTTTTTTTGTAACAGAATGGTTTATTTTCTTTTTGAAATATAAATTTACTTGAATAAATTAAATTAAAACTTGCAATGTGAAAAGCCTAGCAAATAGGAAATATCACATTAATTATGCTTATATATTGCTTATATTGAGATGGTTGAGATTGGTGTGTTTGGCATGGCTTCTACAAGCTCAGAAGCTAGGTTGAGAAGGCAAAACACCCAATCTAAAAGTGAGGTTGTCCCATGGTTTTTCTTTATTGAATTGAGAACCCTGTACAATGCTTTTGTAGTGGTTGGAACATACTTTTAGATGGCCGTTAGTTCTCAACCCCAAAGAAGTAGAAAAAAACTGACAACAATAATAGGGGAAGAAAGAGCATGGTGAAAGAAAAAATGTGAGATTTTGAGTATGATGTTCTGCTAAGTTTCTTTTTCTTTCCCCATATTCTTCCTTTTGACGATTGACTCATAAATTGAGAGGAGCTTTTTGCCTAGGATAACTATAGAGCTTAAATTGTACTGGGGAACTCTATCATGTAGATTGGTTTTTGCTTGGATTTGATATACTTTATGAATGTACACAGGTTATTTATTAACCAAATATGGAAGTACATGACATGAATTTATTTTAGCTTTGTCCAATAATAATAGTGCATAATTTTTTTCTTTCTTTTTCAAATTTTTTTGGGACTAGTTTCCTATTATTGCAATACTTTTTACTTTTTTTTAATGATGCTTCTACTAATTTAAACTTTCAAGTCTTTCTCATTCTCAAAAGTTAACATGGTATTTTTCTTGGTGTACTGTAAATGGAACATTTTTAGATGAATCAGTAGTGTGGCTTTTTATAAACTTTATAATAGTGTGATATATTAATGATTATTGTCTCATGACTTAACATGACCTAAATAGAATGAGTAGGGGCTATTTTAATTTTAATCAAATCACCCTTTTTTTGAGGACTTTATAACAAAACTACAACTACATATATATATATATATATATGTTCTATCTTCATGTCTTCGTTTGTCATCTTTGGAAAAAAAATTATTCTGTTTTATATAGAAAATTATTATATGGACTCATGTTTTGCATAAAACTTAAAATAAGCTGCTATTCATGGTTTTAATTATTTTTTTTCATACACAGCCATTCCATGTCATTTAAAGGCAATGTATATATATTATTATAAATAAATGAAGCTTTTGAATGATTTTGATGAAATTAACAACAATTAAACAGATTAGTAAGATTATTAATATAGTTTCCTTAATATAATAATATAGTATGTTGTTGACAATTGTACTAAATGTGTGAGTATTATTGGGAATGGCTTAGGTGGTAACAAAATGGATCATAGTTGGATGAATGCTTTGAGAACTAGTGAAGAATATGAGAAAGGGGTGGAAGAATTTATTGAATTTGCTAAAAAGAATACTCCTGCAAAAAAAGGGAAGTATTTTTGTCCTTGTGTCAATTGTTTGAATGAGAGTCGACGAGATATTGATGTCATAAAGAATCACCTACTTTGTGATGGAATAAATCTGTGATACACAAGGTGGATATGGCATGGTGAGGAAGTAACGAATTGTCCGTGGCACAAGAAGGAAGATGTGGATGTCATAAATGAAGATAGAATGGAGAAAATGATTCACGATGTTGAGGTAGAATCCTTTGCGCAGTCGCAGGAGTATGACAGCCTACGGAGTGATGCAGAGACACCATTGTACCGTAGGAGTAAGTACACGTGGCTGACAGGAACATTACATTTGGTTAACTTAAAGGCAACTTGTGGGTGGATCGATAGTAGTTTCATATTGCTGCTTGAACTATTGTGTGATATGTTTCTAGAGGATAATATACTTCTAAATCGTATGTATGAGGCCAAGAAAATCCTATATACGATGGGTATGGAGTATAAAAAGATACATGCTTGCTATATCTAGTAATACGGGCCAGCCCGCGGGTTGCGGGCTGGCCCGCACCAACCCGCTGCCCGCGCGGTGCTGGCCTGTGCAGCCAGCACTTTTACGGGCTGGCAAAATACCAACCCTAACCCGCAGTGTGCTGGTTGCAGGCCAGCCTGCGGGCCCGCGTTTTTTTTTCAAAAAAAAATTCATATTTTTTAAAGAGGATTAAAAATATGAAACACATATATATGAGTAATTAAATTTACCTTCCTACTACCAATCATTTCTTTTATAAAAATTTAAAAACATAATCTAAAATTTAAGAGATAAAGTTATCAAATTTGTTAAAGTTTATAAACAAAACATAAACTCATCCTCAAGCAACCAAGATATAATAATTTTGTTTAAAGAAGAAGGGAAGAAGCTAAGATTTTTTTACTTTTGATTGGGATATACCAAGATAAGAGTGGAAAACTTATAAGTTTTGTAAAATTATTATATGTAAATGAAAAATGAAAAATTTTGCGGGCCAACCCGCCAACCCGCGGGCTGGCCCCCATTAACCCGCGGGTTATGCGGTGCGGGCTTGTGCGGCCTGCATTTTTGCGGGTTGGGATTTTCCCAACCCTAACCCGTCAAAACCCGCGGGCTCACGGGTTGAGCCCGCGGGTTGAGCCCATATTACCGGCTCTAATGCTTGCCCTAATGACTGCGTACTATACAGAAATGAGTATAGAGGTCTTAGTGAGTGTCCTAAGTGTAAAACTGCATGATACAAAGTGAAAAAAGATGGTGGTTGTGGCGATGTGACAAGTAAAAGGCAACCTGTAAAGGTTATGTGGTATCTTCCAATAATACCACGTTTTAAACGTTTGTTTGCGACTGCAACAAAAGCGAAGAAGTTGAGATGGCACTCTGATGACTGGAGGTTGTTTGCGGCATCACGGGCAGATCCTAAGTTTTTGGTAAGAATTCTATCATCATAATATAGAGCTTTTAATTTTCATATACTTGATATCGTTGATTTATTTTTTGTTGTTTTTTATTCATAGAAATTAAGTGCAACAAATGTAGAAAGGCAATCAGAAAATAAATATCAACATTACATGTCTCGTAGTGGATATCGGAAGCTTGAGCGGCAAATGATGCAAGAAGAGTTAGAGAAAATGAAGGAAATAGAGGAATCTGATCCTAGCGTTGTTATCCAGCCACCGGCACCTCCTCCACGTCACAAAAAATGGAAAGCAGGGAGGATTAAGGCTGAGAAGTACATAAATCTGGTTGTTGCTGAGGTTGCTGCGAGGATTGTTAGTTTTACCTTAAGTACCTAATTTTTTGAATATCACGAGTGGTTTCGATACATTTACGATAAACTGTATGCTACAGGATGAACTGGAAGATCAGAGTAACCAAGGTTCATTCAATCCAAGTAGACGGATGGACATCTTGTCAACAGCTATTGGGAAGGCAGATGACCTTGGTCGTGTTCGAGGAGAGACACGAGGAGTTAGTGTTACGAGGTATTTTGGATGAGACTCACGTTATTCGTCACAAGATGGACCTATTAAGGACCTTGTGGCCAAGATTCGAGAGGACCTCGAACGAGAGCCCGAGGCCAACCTTCATGACAAGCTCCGAAAAGAGTTGTTGCCTGAGCTTCAACTTGGAATGGCAAAGATGTTTGAAGTACAAAGGGCAAGGGACGAGCATAGAACTCAGGAATCCTCGGCCTTCAATAGCACCAAAGGAAGTTACAACCTTTTGGAGGAACCACTTTGGGACCCTTTTCCTACTCCAGTGTTGGGAGACCCTTCCACCCTCTATTTGGATGATCCACTATTGCGTGTTGTTGTCGATGCTCTCATTCACACACGTGCTACCACCCACCATCATCAGCAAATTCCACAGGATTTTCGTAGGGTGAATGTGACGAGTGATAGAAAGGGGGAAGAAGGTATAGCCATCCCTGTTCCTGATCCAGAGGTTCGTACGTTAGGTCAGGCGATAGGATCTTTCATCATTTGGCCTCACAATCTTATTGGTTTAGACGCAACACCTCCAATGGTAGGAATTACCTTACTATTACTGAGAATATGTTGGCATCCTAATAACAATTTATTTTTTGATGTTCTAAAATGATGACGAAGATGTGAGGAAATAGCCCTACTTAGCATGGCTGCAACAGATGTACAAGGGCATTAAATAGGTTGACTTGAACATGCCTCAAGGGATTGTGGGCCTTACATTGGAGTATCCCTACACGATTGACAATACAGATCTCAGACAGTTTATCAGGTTGGAGGAGATAGATGCAGGATGGGTGAAATTTGCAATCCAGTAAGGTTTTTTTTTTTAAATTTTCCCATATAATTCATTTAGTGGTTTTTTGATTTCATACTTTAAATAATTTATTTCTTATTTTAATTCTATTATAGCATCTTCCACTGTCTCTGCACAAACATGGAAAGACATGATTGGTATGGATTCTTTGCCCTGCGAATACGACAAGGGATACCAATACTGTGGCGCATAGGACTCACTATATCGGCTACACAATGGGAGAGACCAAACTTCGTTGTTATCTAGCACCCATTATTCAACGGTTCGTATTTTCATTTTATCAATTTAAGAAGTTTAATAAATAATTGTCTTGTCATCTAACTTCATTTTAATCTGTACATGTTGTTATAGTTACCACTGGAGTTTGTGTTGTATATGTCCTTACCGTAACATAGTCTATTGGTTTGATCCCTTAAGTAAAAAGCCAGACAAAGATACAAAATCCGTCTTCGACACGTAAGTTATTCTGTTTGTATTTCATTGACTCTTAAAAAAATTGAATAGTTCTAATTTATGTTCATTTTGATTTTCATGATAGTGCTTGTCAAACATATAGAGTCCTAGGCGGGTCACGCGAGGGTACAGTTGTTAAAAAGCCAAAGTGGTTTTATCTGATAGTAAGTAGTTTCGATTCTAATTGTTTCATTGATGGTCCTTTTAGACATACCTTTATTAATTTTAACAACCAATTACATGCCTTTGATTTAAAGTGCCCTTGACAACCTGGCAACACTAAATGCGGATATTATGTTATACTTTATATGTATAACATCACTGAAAGTGGAATTACTAGCGATTTTGAAAAGGTAATCACTTCTTTATTCTTAAATAATAATATTTTTGGTGTTCTAATCGAAATGCTAATTTGCTTGATTCATTTCATCAAAGCTTATTTTCTAATTTTCAGATTTTTGATAATGAAGATGCCTACCTACGTGAAGACCTTGATTTGATCAGAGACCTTTTGGCTGAACATCTTCTTCAACATATAGAGCAGTAAAATTTTTATTTATATCAGTTTGTAGTTGTGTGATGACAGCGTTTTGACACTTTCTGGTTGTTATTGTTGATATATATAGTAGTAGGTTGTATGAGTTGTTATTGTATGTATATATAGTAAAGATTGTAGTGCTGGATGTCCTTACCATTTTATAATGGACATTATGGTTTATGTATCCATTTTCTATTCTGTTTCTGCAGTTTGAATTCGCAGGGTAATATAGAATGTAAATGATGGTATAAAAAAAAACTAACCTTTTAACATCCCAAATTAAGAATTGGGATGTCTAAAGTCTCCCAGCCCAAATTGTCATTTGGGACGTCTAAAGTCCCCCTCTGGACGACTTTAGACGTCTCATTTTTTTGGGACATCTTTTCTTAAAACAAACTACGCCCCTAACATATACGTCCCCATGTTTTTGGACGTTACAAGTGCCAAAATTGGGACATTAAAACCCCTTTTTGTAGTAGTACTAAATTCTACCTATGGGCAAAGAATCTAGCATTGCATGCATTTATCTCAAATTGATGGGCCTATAATGTAAAATTTAATTTACATTTCCTAATACTTAACTATCCCTCCCTAATTAAATATATAATCATAACTGTCTACATGTAGGTCAAGATCAAATATAATTCTATATTTAATTACAATATGATAATTTATAAGTTCCATATGTGATTATATTGTATGCAAAATGAAAGGATGCTGTGGCTATTCCTTGAAAAAAGTAGCATGCTAATCAAAAATATTATTTTGGCGCATTTAATCAAATTATGCATATCCCAATAGAGAGATTAATTAATTTAAAAAACTCAATAAATAATTAATTAAATGCCTCCCACTATTTTATGTATTCAAAAGTGTTTAAAAAATTAATTTTGGCACCTTCCAACTCAAATTTCATTTCACAAAATTTTGAATTGTTAAATAATTGTCTAAAGTCAATTTTCCTAAATTTTAGACAATTAAATAACTCATGAAAATAATTTTTACAAATTTTCCAATATGCGAAATTGCCAAAATTAATCATTTTCAGTAATTTAAACAATTTAATGTCATTACTAACAAAGCAATACATAAAACATAAATTAATTTAATTAAACAATAAAGTAAATGTTTGAAAATCCCAAAAACCTTTTTTGGAAAGTCACGATCCATAGTCAAGAAAATTAAAAAAAAAAATTTAAATAGCCCAATATTGCTTTCGGAAATTTTGAAGTCCATAGCCCAAAAGAACAAAAACATAAAGAGCCCACAATTTCTCAAAAACATCATTGCTCAAATAAAACAAAAATTTAAAAGGTCCAAAGGTCATTCAGCCCAGAAATGCAATTATTGCTTTTAAAACCAAAAAATTTTTTTGAAGTCCAAAATCCTATTTCATTTCGGCCTAATTCTTCGTGCAACAAAAAAAAGCCCAATGTCTTGGGCCTAATAACGCAGAAATAAAATAATAATCTATTATGTCTTAGGCCCATTAACGCAGAAATAAAATAATAATCCATTAGTCCTTTTTTTGGTTCTCGACCCAGATCCTATTACGGCCCAAAACAGTTGCCTGGCCTAGAAACACATCTAGTGCACCCTATTGGATTAGTGAAATGCAACATTTCACTAAGACCGAAATGATGTCGTCTTGTGTGTAGGGGGCAGCTCTTCCGAATGACCTGAAATGGTGACATTTTGAGTGAGTCAAAACGACATCATTTTGGGTTGTCTCCCTCACCCATTTCCTGTAACCATACCAACCTGCCAACCCGATAGCGACCCAAATGGCAACCATGACTGTGATTTCATGCTGTGCTTTCAGGAGATCAGAGTCCAAAAGCGACGATCTTAACGGTGACAATCATGAAAATCAAACAAGAATGCAGCCCAGACAACGATTTCGCATATAATTTCTTGTAATCGAAATAATTTTTGAAATGAAAATGTGAACATAAAATGGAGTTCCGATTATGGTGATATAATGGTGTCTCTTGCCAAAAATTCATCCAGAAAACAAAATGCAAATGAATTCACAAGAAGACCACATATCATGATAAAATTTAAATCCAAAATAAGGCTGAATTAAAACGGATTGAACTAGAAAACTCTCTTCCTCTCGATGGTGTTGATTATGGCAAAGCATAATTGGCAATGTTCATCGAAGAACTTAAAGTTCTTCTCTCTCTCTCTCTCTCTCTCTCTCTTGTGAACAAATCAATAACGAAATCAAAATTTCATGAAAACTCAAGAAAGGAGTCATGATGCAATCTCAGATTAAAAATCCAATCAATAAAAAACACAGATTCAATGCAATTGAAATTACATGCCTCAGGCAATTAAAACGCTCTGAACCAAAAACAATGGAGAACCCAGATTGAAAATAGATTTGTCTACGTGTACAAAATAATGATTCCAGAGTTTCAGTTCAAATACTTGCAAAAGAAAAATTTTATTGGATCCTTCAAAATCCAATAAAGGCAGTGATGATTGTTGGAGTTATAAGCTACATGTGGGTGTGTCAAATGGAACAAGTCCCATATTACTTGGGAAAGAGAGAATGCTAGTGTATATATTACACCTTGTGAAGTTGGGCTAGTAAATGGGCCAAGAGGAAGAGTGGGCTCACACGCACAACAAAGGGCCACCAAGAGGCAAACGTAGTGGAAATTCGGTGATTTCCCCCCCTTACATGAATTAAATGCGGACTGAGCACTTTTTTATCAAATGTTAAACCCAGTTTTAAGGCATATGAATTTTGAAACCCCAGGTTTTCGGTTACAGAAGGCTATGAATCAGATTTTAAATTGCCAAACGTACATTTTGAATTGCTAAATGTATATGGCTCTTCAACGTTCAGAAACTGCCTCATCATGTGGATTCATTGCTGTGTAACTGATGGTTTAATGGCCTTTATGTGGATTAAATCTTGCCCAACGTCTCTGAAGTACTGTCCAACGTCTCTGAGGTCATGCCTATATAAGGAGGGCTTGACAGACGGTTTAGACATCCCAGCTCTTACATCTTCGAGCTCCCTCTTCCTCCTCTTATCGTTCTCTCTATCTGCTTGTTGCCTTGGTATATTTTGCCATTCTGTTTGCCCTATGACTACAGGAAGAGTCCATTTTATCCTGGGGAGTGCCGCTTCTAGTCAGCCAGTGGTCGCGGAATAGCTTTTAAAGACAACGTCCATGGACGTGACTCAGATTTTGGATTACACGGTGTTTTGTAGGATTTCGCCAACAATCTTAAGAGCTACTATGGCTTTTATTCCTCCTGTTGGTTCAGGAACTAGTGCCCAGGTGAATAATACTGCTACTTTTGAAGCTAATACTGCTGGTTCTGGTCCTATTCCAATGGCAGTGCCTATGCCCAGGCAGTTTCCAGACATTTCCAAGATCGAACAGTTTGAAGGGAAGAACTTCAGACATTGGCAGGAATGTGTCTACACTATTCTTGACATGCATGGAGTTGCTGATGCACTTACACAATCTGCACCATCCCCAGATGCTGACCAAGCCCAGAAGGATGCTTAGGCCTATACTAACAAGGTTTGTAGACATACTCTTATCACTACTTTATCTAACAGTATGTTCGATGTGTACCATGTTTACAAAGAAGCAAATGAGATATGGGGATCACTTATCCTCAAGTATACTACTGAGGATGTTGGAAAGCAGAAGTTCGTGATAGGAAACTTTTACAAGTGGGAGATGACAGATGACAGATGACAAAGACATCAAACTCCAGATCAATGAGTGCCACAAGTTGAATGAGGAGCTTCGGGATGAGAAGATCAATTTACCAAATAAGTTCGTGGCTAGAGTACTGATCAAAAAGCTACCAGAATCATGGAATGACTACAAGAAACAAGTGAAACACAAACAGAAACAGTTGTCCCTGAATGATCTGATCACTCATATCATCATTGAAGATACGAACAGAAAGGCGATACAAGCTGCAAAGGGCAAAGAGATGGCTGCTAAAGCAAACTTAGTTGAGGAAAAGCCGCACAACAAGAGGTACTACTCTAAAAACAAAAAGAATAATAATAAGAAACCTTACTACAAGCCCAAGGATACTAACCCCAAGAAGAAGGTAGGCAGTTACTTTGTCTATGGAAAACCAGGTCATTATGCAGTGTAGTGAAGGAAAGGGCTAAGGGAGATAACTCCTAAAAGGATGGAAATCCTCCTGCCAAATGTGAATTTGGTTGAAGGAGATGATAGTAGTGATGAAGAAATCATTGACAAATTTCTTTTATACAAAGCAGAAGTAGAAAACCAATTAAATATAAGGATTAAACGAGTTAGATCAGATAGAGGAAGGGAATATTTATTACTAAACGATTTTTTGTGAAAAAGAAGGTATAATACATGAAGTAACTCCTCCTTATTCACCTGAGTCTAATGGTGTTGCAAAAAGGAAAAATAGAACTTTAAAAGAAATGATAAATGCTTTACTAGTAAGTTCTGCAGCACCTAATAACTTGTGGGGTGAAGCTTTGTTGTCTGCTTGTTTTCTACAAAATAGAATACCTCACAAGAAAACTAAGAAGACGCCTTATGAATTATGGAAAGGTTTTTTGCCTGATCTCCAATATTTGAAAGTGTGGGGGTGTCTTGCTAAAGTTTTACTACCAAATGTTAAAAAGAGAAAAATTGGTTCTAAAACTTCTGATTGTATGTTTATTGGATATGCTCAACAAAGTAATGCTTATCATTTTCTGGTTTTAAAAAGTGATATTTTAGATCACAATACAATTGTAAAAACAAAAGATGCAAAGTTTTTTGAAAATATATTTCCTTTGAAGATTGAGCATATTCCTAAAAGAATTGAAATGAAGTTTTGGTTGAAGATTTAAGGAGAAGTAAAAGACAAAGAAAACAAACATCCTTTGGAGATGATTTTTATACTTACTTGGTACAAGATGAACCAAAAAATTTTTATGAAGCTATTTCTTCTCCAGATGAATCTTTTTGGAAAGAAGCAATAAAAGCTGAAATTGATTCTTTAAATCAAAATAAAACATGGGTTTTGGTAGACTTGCCTCCAGAAGCAAAGCTTATTGGTTGTAAATGGGCTTTTAGGAAAAAATATTTTCCTGATGGAACTATTGATAAATACAAAGCTAGATTGGTAGCAAAAGGGTATACTCAAAAAGAGAATGTTGATTATTTTGACACATTTTCTCCTGTAACTAGGATTTCTTCTGTTAAAATCCTAATTGTCTTAGCTTCTATCGATAAGCTTTTCATTCATCAAATGGATGTTAAAACAGCTTTTTTAAATGGTGATTTAGAAGAGTAGATTTATATGGTGCAACCTAAGGGGTGTATTATTCCTGGGCAAGAAAATAAAGTTTGTAAACTTGTTAAATCCTTATATGGTTTGAAACAAGCGCCTAAACAATGGCATGAAAGACTGGATCAAGTTTTGTTAAGTGGTGGTTTCTCTATTGTTGAGGTAGAAAGATGTGTTTATACAAAACTTGTAAACAATAATTGTGTGATTATTTGTTTGTATGTGGATGACATGCTTATCTTTGGTACTACCATGAGTGTTGTGCTTGAGACAAAACATTTTCTGTCTTCTAATTTTGATATGAAAGATTTGGGTAAAGCAAAAGTGATTTTGGGGATACGAGACTTATTTGTCCGGTGGTTTTCCTCCCATCATGACAACTACTTCTAATTGGGATACGGAGTGCATCTATGAGCCCAGCTCTTGTAAATCTTGATTTATGTTAGTATCATTCAAACAAACCAGTGGCATGTTTGTAGAATCCAAAGAGGGGTTAGTCCCCTATTTCTTGGCCTCCCTTATAGATACCAACGTGCTGGAGTTTGTTTCTTTTCCTTGGTGCTGTTGACTTTTAATAAGATTTGTTGCATGGGTTGTTGCTTGCGACCCACAATGAGATTCTTTTTCTTGTTGAAGCCCACAGTTTTGCATGCTTCCTCTAACTAGATTATGAGATCTTTGTTTTATTCCCTTTTTGTGCTTCATAAAACCCAAGTCAGAGGTGTCCTTTGAGCCTATAACCGATTCCTTGGCCTCTTCCTTGTCCCCATTCGTAATGGGCTTAATGACTTCTTTTTGCTTTCTCACTTCGTCCCATCTCCTTGTCCCCATGTGCAAACCTTTCTTTAGATTAGTTTGACCAAAACCGATTCCTTGGCCTCTTCCTTGCACCCCTTCCGCTGCTGTCCTCACTTCACTGCCTGATTTTGCTTTCAGATTATCTTGTACAAAATTTGAATTCGGCTCGGGATTCTCATCTTCAATTAATTCCATACCTGTTAAGACAGTGAATCTGGACTAAGATACTCTGCCTTCAGCCATACCCTATACATATTCAGAATGTTTCCTTTCACTAACTCTGACCCTACCCTCAGTTCTTCTCTAAATTCGCGCTTTAGTAGGTTTGCGCATGAGCATCCATAGTCCGAACTAATGTTCCTTAGCCGGAAGGGATTTTTCCGATGGCGCCGTCGATGTGGTTGATGTTTCCTGGTTCAGGTTTCCTACCGAAGACACACCATCAGGTTTCACATTCGACGAGCATTGCTCCTTTCTGTGACCATACCTACCGCAGGTAAAACATATAAGCCCCAACCCTTTATACTCTATGTTAAAGAAAGCCGAAGTAGAGATGATTCTAAGTATTAATTTTTTCTGCAAGTCCAATTTCACACAGATTTTGGCATAACACCCCTTGTGGATTTTTGCTTCTTCATCATCTGGATTCTCAATAGTATTCATATCCACCTTAAGAGTTTTCCCAATCATATCTCCTAGTCTCCACATACATTCCTTGTTATATAGCACAATAACGGAACATGAGGAATTCTGATCCAAGTAGCTACTCTTCCAAGTGGATTATGAAATGGATCAAAACAGGGAGACCATCTATGCATTAGGATGGTGTGTTGAGCTATCGTCTACTGTCCTCCGAAAAGGATATTTTTATAGTGTTGCTCCCTCTTTTCTTGCTCTTTAAATTTTACAACATAGTAATTATTGGGAAGATCGATTAATTCAAAGCCACTGGTCTACCATATTTTGCTTAGATACTCCTTAGCCTGTAGAAATTGATTTTTGCACCCAGGATAGTGATGATAAGATTTATTCCAAGGTCTTGCCCATCTATTGTATTCCTCCTGTGACATTTGCATAGTTGGGTAAATATCCATAAGTTGCTTCAATTCGTCTGAAGGTTCTGGTAATTCTCAGGATTGGTCCAAAAGATCGGATAGCATAGCATCCTGCTCCGTACTGGAGCTCCCTTGAGCAACACCATTATACTATGTTCCCTTGAATCCAATAAGCAAGTCCTTGTACAAAAATGCATGCCTTGTTTTGATTGGAGATGCATTCCTGATCATCCCCACTTGCTCTATTTTTTTTTTGCAAAAGTTTCAAGCATTTTGACGGACATGGGGGAATCCTCTTTAGAGGCTTTCGTCACACTCTTAACCATTCCAGCAGTTCACTTAGCTCCCAACGCTCCCTCCGGCTGCGTTTCCCAGATGCCAGGGACATCCATCAAGAAAAAACTCACATTGGCACGTATTCCAATAACCCCCCCCCCCCCCCCCACAACTTTCCTTGGACCTGATTCTAATAATTTCCAAAAAAAATCAGTTTTTTTCAAAAAGATCATTTTTGATTGATGCTAAATATACTTTCTCCGTTTCTTTGGGTCCGTCATTGAAGGTTTTAGTTAGCGTATAAATTAACTTTCCTAATATACAGTTAATTTCTTTTCGTAATTAATACTACCTTGGACGTTTAAATTTAGTGAAGATAAATGTATAATTGAAAATAATCATAACTAGTAATGTTTTCTTCGAGATTTAAAATAACAAAAAAATAGAAAATAAAAGTTTTCTTTAAAGATACTAAAAATAAAAGGTAATGAACCCAAGCTACTTGATCTAGTGATGGACCAACTAGATCACAAAGTAGGTAAACTATATTGAATCCCAACTTGTTAAAACAGCTCCCTAATGAGAGGTATTTTAGTCACAAAACCTCAATCCGGCTTAGTCAATTGCTCAAATATCTGGTAATATGATTTAGAAAAAGAATCCGATACCAAATGGCCCAAAAGTTAACAAAGAACCAACAAGCATTGTTACTAGTGGAAGGGGTTAAATTTGAATGAAATAAACCTGAGGGTCTTTGGCAGCAAGAGACGCAGGAGAAGCATGACAGCCTTCAACAGCAGAATCGAAGGAACCTTCTTCCAACAGATTTGCTTTAATCAAACTCAATTGCTCCTTTGTCCCTTCCAGTCTCAGCAAGTGCTCTAACTTGCTTGAATCATCTGCCGAGAAAATCACCATACAAGTTACAAATTAAGAAGCAAATGATGAAACTGAAATATAGTACTATCTCATGTCCTTAACATAAGGTCTTATATTAAGAATCAGAAGTAGTAGTACATTGGGTTAGTACATGAGGATGAAGGAGAAGGGGGTGAGTGAAGGTTTGTGTGTGTGTGTGTGTGTACATATTGAAAGGATGATAAAATGAACTCACTTGGATCACGAACAGTGCCTCTAACAGAATAACCACGAAGAAGAAGAAGCTTGACGAGCCATGAAGGAATAAAGCCAGAAGCACCAGTTACACACACCACCTTATTCTTCCCTGTTGCTGCTTCTTCGTTGCTTTAGCTTGCCATATTATTATTATCATCTTTTGCTTGCTTAGGATGAAGGAATTGAAGCTTTTTATGAATTATAAATATTACAGTGAGGAGTAATTGTTATTCTTCCACAATGATCAGTGTGTCGTTTTGCAGTTATCAAATTTGACGATGAAGATTATTTAATAGTAGTCCTCTACGCGTAACAAAAAATCTCCACTCATTCGATTAACCTTATCTTGGATTCAGTCCAAAAAAGAAGGGGGGGGGGGGTAAAAACCTTATCATCGTTGTTTTAGTTCAGCCAATAAACTGCAAGACGTGACCTTCTCTGGCCCAATCAGCCTGCCTCCGTATATATATATCCATCCCTTTAATTTGGGTGTCAATGTTATTAAAATTTTTTTCAATGTTGAACATTTCTCTTTTCTTTTACTAAAATCTTTGGGTTGAATTAGTATTACAATATTTTTCCCTTCAAATAATCTTATTTTAGTAAGATCAAGTGGGTTAGATGAATTGAATATGGCCTGGTTTAATAATGTTTCAAACTTCAAACAATTCGTTTCCGTTTTCCTCAATAGGTTCTCATTTTTCTTCTTTTTCTTTTTTTTTTTAAGTTCTACTTTGACGTATTTTTCAAAATATACATTCATCCCTCATTATCTTTTTTTTTGTTTTTTTTACCATGGATCTTTGAGGTTAAGTTTTTCCATTATCAGTTGTTTTTTAAGGAAATTGCTATTTATCAGATTCAGCACTTGTGTTGAGCGTTGGCTTCAAGGGTAGTCCAATCATTTCTAGAGCGGCATCTAAAGCCTTCTTTCTTTTTTTCCCTTTTTTTTTTTTTTTTTGGTAATAAAGCCTTCTTTAACCATATTACTTCCTCTTATTTTTATTACAAGGCATCAATTACAAATTAATTCTTATAGATCAAGGAATGGTAATTAAGTCATTAAATTTATCATAAATTAATAATTTTTTATAACTTTACTCTCTTTAAATGATGTGACTGAATTATTCTAACTTTAACTTAACAATTCTTGTTTAAAAAACAACGGTGAAATGACTTAATTATAAAAAGGCCGAGGTGCTTTTTGTTTTTTTTAAGAATTGAAGGTTGAAAGGATGCATTGCAAGAGGGAATGCAAGAACTAGGGTTTTTTCTTTAGTGTTTAAATGGCAATTTAATCCTTAGGGAAAAAATATATAATTACTATATAATTATTAGATTACATATAATGCTGATAGATATGTCTTACATCAAAATGACATGTGAATTTCCATTAAAAATATAATGGTTAATTAACGGCAAATGGTTCATAGTAAAAAAATAAGGGAGGTTTAAATTTAAACTTTTAAATGTCATATATAGGGGTTTTATACAACTGATCCAAAGTTTATGGGAGTTTTTGTATAATTTAGCCATTTTATCCTTATATATATATATAAAGTGGTCCAATCACTGGAGGTGGGGATTCATGGTAACAAGCCAAAAATGTTTCCTTAACAAATTTCCTTAGGCAAAACCTAGCTGGTGGGATACTCTGTACCGCACATTTAGGCATAAAATTGGAAGCTCATGTTTGGAATCACATCAACTATAGGAGTCAAAAACATGGCTTCAATATCAGTATGTTGTCCGTTCTCTTCCCTCCATCTGTTTCGTTCTGTGATGCTGAGGGGGTGGCATTGATTCTGGTTCAGAAGTGATAAAGATAAGCATCAGGAGGTGTTTGAAGTGATCAAATGTGTTTTTCTTGTCAGAGAAAGCGTTAGGAAGAACCGATCTGAGTTTATAAGAAGCTGTTGGCCGTCAGTCGATGAAATCGCTATCGTTGGGATCGAAATTCTCTCTGTTGAAATTACTGTAGCTTTCCAATGGTCTTCATTTGTCCGGAGCGTCACCGATCTGAGTTTACTTTGCATTTTCGAAGATGATCTGTTTTGAGTTGGAGTTCATACTTTCCGGTCGATAACACTGTTCTTGCCGTTGGAGCGCCTGTCGGTGAGAGGTAAGTAAACGAGTTTTTTTTTGTTCATTTTTTTTTTTGGTTTTTTTTTTGTTTTTTTTTTGTGCAAGATTGTACTTTTTCATCGTCTAGACGGCTTTGGTGCTGCTAGACATGATTGAACGTGAGAGAGAACGTAGTCTTGAAAGAATGGTTTCGGTGCCGATGATGAAGAAGAGTGATGCCTTGGAGCGTAATTTAAAGAAAATTCGAGATGATAATGAAGAGTTCACAGGTAAGCAATCATTAGCCCCACGGGTTGAGGACTGGATGAGGAATGAGGATATTGAAGAGGAAACAATTATTCCGGAAGCACCAAAAAGATCATACAAGGAGGCATGTGTTGAAGATCAGACAAGGGAGTAATGTTCAAATGAAGAAGAAGAATGGTCAAAAGGGGACGGATGGAAGTCCAGAATTGAGGTGGAGATAACGAAGAAGGGTCGAAATATCATTGTGTCTCCGGAGTTTAGAATGAAGCTTGCACGAAAATGGTCAACATCGTTGTTCGTTAGATTACTTGGCAGAATGGTGCGGGAGGATCAATTGGGTCGAAAACTGCAACAATTATAGGGACGTAGAGGGCATGTTGAAACTATTGAGATAGGCTCCGGGTACTTTCTAGTTCGTATGAGTAATAAGGAGGACTATGATTTTGTGTTAACAGGAGGCCCTTGGTTATACATGGATCATTACGTAGCAGTGCAGCCATGGAAGTTAGAGTTTGATCTTGATTCTGGTGAGGTTTCCAAAATTGCAGTATAGGTAAGAATTCCTAAATTTCCTGTAGATTTTTATGATAAGGGTATTTTATATGTGGTAGGTAACCAAATAGGAAGGGTTCTAAAAGTGGATAATAATACCCTTAGGCAAACCAAAGGGCGTTTTACCCGTATATGTGTTGAGATTGATTTGAATGCACCTTTGCTTCTATCTATGATGATTAATGGGAAAGAAAAGAAGATTGTTTATGAGGGTCTGTATTTGATTTGCTTCTCATGTGGGCGGTATGGTCATGATACTGAACATTGCCCAAATAATCAAGTAACAAGTAAGTCAAAGTCATCATGCACGGATAGCACGTCGAATTCTACAGCTATAACACCATCGTCCACATCCTCCAAAACAAATGCTGGAATGTATGGGGAGTGGATGGTGGCACCAAGTAGGAGAAGGGGGCAAGGGAACTCGAATGCAAGGAATGGCAATTATAGTCGTGAGCCTAGGCGTGATTTACCTTCTAGAAATATGGGAGGAGGATCTCGGTTTAAGGCTCTGAATGTTGAAGACGTGACAATTATTGATGGCGGTTCTGGTGATAACGCATATCAGGGGAAGATTCGTGTTAGTTCAAAGCCAGAAGATAGGCCACGAGATACGAAAGAAAAAACTGGTCATCTACCTGTTCTAAATAAAGGGAGCAAGGGTAATAATAGATCGGATATTTCAAATGTAAGAAAAAAGGAGATTAGTGGTGATGCTATGAATAATGTTGGGCATTTTAATAAGTTGAATAAAACACGTGGGATCCAAGTAGCTAAGAAGAAAGCGATTGAGGAGGGAGCTTCCCAAGAAATATTGAGTATGGAGAAAACTCAAGAAGCTGGAACATCTTGTAATTTAAGTGGGGAAGTAGGGTCAGGAAGAAAGAAGAATGTTATGAAATTAGATTCCAATTCCCCCGCTATTCATCTAGAAGCCTCCAATCCTATTGACCCAGGTGCAGAAGGAGGAGAGACCGTTGTAACTTGACTTAGTCCACTTGGAGGTGTTGATGACGTGGTGATGCATGGGATTGAGGATGTTCAGGAGGGATATTTGTCTTAATAATGCCTAAGTTGTTTGTGTTCTTCTCTTTTTTATTAATTTTTAATGATTATTATGACTTGAAATACTCGAGGTGCCGGTGGTGCCTCCTTTCGAAGGTTACTTAGTGATGTTGTTGCCAGACATGGAGTTAATTTATTTGCGCTGTTGCAGCCTAGACAGCTAGGGGTAAAAGCTAAGCTCATTGCTAGAAAGTTGGGATGGATGAATATGCACGTGGTTGAAGCTCGTGGTTTTAGTGGAGGTATGTGGTTGTTTTGGGATTCTACCTTAAATTTCTCTGTTACTTCTTCTGGGGATCAATTTGTTCACGAGGTGGTTAATAAAGGTACCAGGGATGAGTGGTCTCTAACTGTGGTGTATGGGCACCCAAATATGGTTATTAAATGTCAACTATGGCAGACTCTTGAGGGTATTCGGCAAGTGACTATGGGAGGCTGGGTTGTGATTGGTGATTTTAATGATGTTTCTCATTCCGAGGAACGCTGGAGTAAGAATCACAGGAAGACTAAGGGTATTGATAAGTCTTTTCGGAATTGGCTTCTAAGTAACGAGTTACTTGATATTGGTTTTAATGGACCTCAATTTACTTGGGGGAATCTGAATAGCCAGAGCAGAATAGACAGAGCCTTGGTTAATAACTGCTAGTTTAGAAATAATCCTAATGCCACAGTGATACATTTGCCAAAATATAAATCCGATCATTGTCCGGTGTTAGTTGATACTTAATCTCATGTTCTTACGGCAAAGAATCAAAGGCCTTTTAGATTTTTCTCTCCCTGGGTTATGCATGATGATTTCAAGAAATTTGTTCATTCACACTGGGGGTGGAGGATGACTGGTACGGATCTATTAAACAATTTACTGAGGATCTAAGGTTATGGAATAAAGAGGTTTTCGGCAATATATCCTATATGAAAGATAGATTATATCGAAGATTGGAGGGGATTAATGTAAAGATGGCTTCAGTAAGTATCTCGGACCACCTTGAAAAGTTACGAGGGGAGCTATGGGGAGAGCTTGAAAAGCTTTTGGCACGGGAAGAAGTCATGTGGATTCAATACTCTTGGGCTAATTGGTATGTGGATGGAGATCGTAATACTAGATACTTCCATTCTGTGGCTAATGGCAGACGAAGAAGGAATAAAATTGAAGCATTAAAGCTTGAATCTGGGGAATGGACATATAATGCAGCGGAAATTATGAGATTGGGAAGCCAATTCTTCGAAAATTTGTATACAGAAACCCATAATTATAATGGATCTTTGGTATTCGGATGCACTTATCCTGAGATTGATGATGTAAATTTGCATATTCTAGGAAGATCGGTTGAAGAGCAAGAGATTAAAAGAGCTTTGTTTGATATGGGGCCGTTGAAAGCACCAGGGCCAGACGGATTCAATCCGCTATTTTACCAAAGCCAATGGGAAACTGTAAAACCGTCAGTGATTGAATTAGTGAAAAGTGTTTTCAATGATCTGATGCGGATACAACAAATCAATGGGACTCAGATTGTTCTCATTCCGAAGGTGGAACATCCAGAGATGTTTCGTGATTTTCGTCCTATAAGTCTTTGCAATGTTGTTTACAAGATTGTTACGAAGGTTATATCAAATAGACTCAAGGCTATTATGCCTTTGGTGATAGCCCCAAATCAGTGCAGTTTTGTTAAAGGGCGTCAGAGTTCAGATAATGTTATACTTGTGCAGGAGATCATTCACTCTATGAAGTCATTAAGAAGGAAAAAGGGTTTCATGGCCATTAAGATTGATTTAGAGAAGGCTTATGATCGGGTGAGATGGAATTTTGTCTACGAATGTCTAAAAGAACTCAAGATTCCTGAATATCTTAGTAAATTTATTCAAGCTTGTATGTCGACGTCTCATTTGCAATTGCTTTGGAATGGAGAGGCTACTGACATGTTTTGCCCTTCCAGAGGGGTTAAACAAGGTGACCCAATATCGCCGTATCTTTTTGTTATCATGATGGAAAGAGTGGGGCATCTTATCCAAACAACAGTGGAAGAGGATGTTTGGCAACCGTTTAGGCTCTCCAAACGAGGTACTCCTGTCTCTCATATTTTTTTTGCTGACGATCTCATTTTGTTTGCAAAAGCAGATCTAGATAACGCAGGGGTTATTAAGGCTATCCTGGATGACTTCTGAACATTTCGGGACAGAAAGTAAATGCCGAAAAATCAAGAGTTTACTTCTCTAAGAATGTAAATCATATAAAATGCAAAGAAATTAGCGAGTTTTTATATTTTACTCCGACATCAAATCTGGGGAAATATCTGGGTATGCCTATTTTACATGAACGAAGATCCAAGGCTACATATAGTTTTCTTCTGGATAAGATGGATTCTCGACTGGCCAATTGGAAGTCTAACATGTTATCGATGGCTGCAAGGCATACTCTTGTGTCGTCAGTTATGTCGACTATGCCAACTTATGCTATGCAGACAGTGCCTCTTCCTTTGGGGATTTGTGATGAAATTGATAAACGTTGTCGTAACTTCCTCTGGGGTAGTAGCTCAGCCAGCAGAAACCTAATCTAGTATCCTAGGACGTCGTATGTGCAAGTAAGGAGGATGGAGGCCTAGGTCTTAGGTTGTCACGTCAACAGAACCAAGCTTTCATGATGAAACTTGGATGGAATATGATTAATAGAAGAGATTCGCTTTGGGTCAGTATTTTGCGAGAAAAATATAAAGCCGGCAATGATATTATTCCTAAAGTTGAGAAGCGCCGGTCAGAGTCTAGTACGTGGAGGGGTATTCGTAACTGTTGGGACAAGATCAAAGATAGCTTAACATGGAGAGTTACCGATGGACAGAACACTTCTTTCTGGAATGACATATGGGTACCGCATTTTGACAAGCTTCAGAGTTTGGTAATCAAAAAACTGCCGAGAGAAGTTACTAAATGGAGAGTAGCTGATTGTATCACTTCATCCGGACAATGGGATATGAGCAAGTTTAATCACTTACTTCCAAGCCAAGTTTGTACAGCTATTGTACACGTTAATATCAATCAGCTAAATGGGGAGGATTTTCCGGTATGGAGGTGGTCGTCAAATGGTATTTTCACCATCAGATCCGCTTACAAATATCTGGTGGGAACACCACAATCTCTCAGTAATAACTGGAGGAGATGTGTTTGGAAATTGAAAGTTCCTCAAAGGGACCGTATTTTCTTGTAGCTGTGCTTTCATGGTCGACTAATGACAAACATGATGCGTTACCATCGTGGTAGTCATCCGACGGGTATTTGTGATATATGCCATAACTCACGCAAGTCAGTACTCCACGTTTTGCGGGATTGTCCATTCACTTCTGAATTATGGACAGGATTCTTACCTCCAGATTGGCGTGATCGATTTTTTGGCATGTTTGGGAAAAATGACTGGCTTACATGGTGTGTGAGGAGAAAAGACATAATACAGGGATTCGAGTTTCATCTTTGGTTTACGGTACTATGCCGTTATATCTGGTTGGCTCGTAATGATAGATGTTTTAATAATAATAATTGGAGTACACAGGTTATTTTAGCTCGTGCTCATGTCTGCTTAACATGGAGTAATACAAGCTTGCTTCAAAATAGGAGTGTAGAAAGGAATCAACACCAATGGATGCCACCACCCCTTGGGTGGGTGAAGATTAATACCGATGGATCTAGGAATGACAACTTAGGGACTTGCACATGTGGAGGTGTGTTGAGAGATCACAATGGTGACTTTTTGATAGGGTTTATGTACCAGATTGGGCAAGGAACGATAGTAACTGCGGAAGCTTGGGGTGTTTTGTGGGGACTTAAATTGGCATGGGATAGAGGATACAGACAAATTATGATTGAGTCTGATTGTAGTGAAGAAATGGATTTTGTTCAGGGTAAGGCATCTCGGGAACACCCTGATTTATAGCTTATGGTGGAGATTCACACGCTGCTGGATAGAGATTGGGAAGTGGAAATTTCACATTGCACTCGGGATGTTAACACAGTTGCAGACGCTATGGCGAAAGAAGCTTGGAAGATGGCGATTGATCTTCATATCACAGAAACGTCCCCTGATGCTATTACCAACTTTTTAATAAATGATGTAAACAAAATGAGATTGCATATTGACTCAGGAGGATAGCTTCTGATATGTTTGTAGAATATCATTTACTATCAAAAAAAAAATATCAGTATGTTGTCCAATTTTTCCTTGAAATACTATTTTAATAATAAGTTCAAGCTGGTTTAAAATGATTAAGGGAATTGAATTAATGGTTTTCAAATATTTCAGACTTCAAACAATTCATCTTAGCTTCTCTCATTTTTATTCTTTTTTTCTTCTTCTAACCTCAAATTGTGTTGACTACTCAACTCAAGTAAAAGTGTAAAGTTATTGTTTAACTGAATTGTTGTACTAAGTTATCATGGGAATGATACGTTTTCTCATCACTTTATTACTTAATAGAACGCATACACTTGCGGAATTTTAGAGTATAATATCTCATAATTTTTTCCCTATCAATCGCAATATCACTATGCACATGATTGAGATTATTACTTTGATTCCGTCCGCAAGATTGAAATCTCATACATTGATGACCTCATATCATTGTCAGTGCTAGTTTCATCATCTTATGACTGATAGATAGAGGGTGTGTTTGGTTCAGTTTATTAGGCAGGAATAAACCCGTTTTAGGTAATAAATCTAAATAAAAATATGTTGCCTTTTTGCAGTGTTTCGTTCAGCTTATTTTAATTGCATTATGGGTAGAATAAGCTGCTTATTATGTAAGTCGAGATAAATAAACTTCTCACTATAGCTTTTCTATTAAGTTACTTATTACATAAGTTGAAATAAAACTCCTCTCACATACTTATCTCGTATACCGTAAATCACGATTTATAAGCACTTATTGTCCAAAAATAAAACGCTCATCTTAACATAAATCACATTAAAAAAACTGACTTTTCTATTAAGTCATTTTTAATAAGTCAGAATCATAATAGGTCATTTTTCCTGCCACTATTCTAAACACATAGACTAAAAAGGCCCATGTGGACAAAAAAATGCATACATATTTTTTATTTTGATAGATGCCTTCCAAGGGAAATATAATGAGAAATAATTGGCTTTATTTCCCCATTTTAAATTTACGTTTTCAAAATATTTTTGTAACTGTCCTCGATATCTTTCTTTATTTTCGGTACGTTTTGAGAATATTTAATTTATTTTCACCTTAAGATTTCAATATATTTAGTAACTTCAGGTTTAAAAAAATATATTTAGTAACTGCCTTCTTGTTACCTCTATTTATTTTTGACATATTTATTTTAAGAATATTTTAAACTTTATTTTTATTTTATTTTTCAAACTCTGAAGTTTAGATTTCAAATTATTTTTCCTGTTAGTTTTGTTTATTTTGAAAATATTTTAATCTATGTATTTATTTTATTTTTAAAATTCTGGCTGCTACACTTATTTTGTGAAAATTTGATTTATCATCTATATTTTATTTTCGTGTTTTAAACTTACTATTTTGCTTCTGTGCAAGATAAAAAAGAATAAAATATTTTAGGAGATCTTTTAGGATTTTGGAAGGTTTTTTAGGAAATTCAAGTATTACCGCTTGAAAGTTATATAAATAAATTAATATGTTGGTTGAAGAGTAAAAGTGCATATATTGCTCGCACCTCTACTTTTATATAGTATGAGATTTATTGATTAAATTATTGGAATTATCTTTTTGAATTTTAGATTTAAAATATTAATAAATATTTACAACTTATATTACCTATATTACTTGCAGAGTTATATATATATATAATGGCAAGTTAATAGCTTAAGAAAGGTCGTTGTGACTGAGAGTAATCAACAATATAATCTAGTGTTTTTATGAGTAGTTAGGGCATTTATATAATTGCAGGCACGTAAACTTGAGTGAAAGGCTTTAGTCTTGAATGGTTTGATTATTCCTAATGCTCGATCACCTGCTTCTTCAATCTCTTCCTCCCAACTGAAATGTTATTGTTTTGGTTATCTAACTTAATATAAGGTTTCAGTTGGATATCCTTTAATTTTATAAAGTACTTTTTTCAGTCTTCTAACACTTACATAGTGAATTTCATTAACAAAAAGAAATGCAGCCATTAAAATTTTAAATGCTGAAAATATTTTCAAATGATGATCAACTATAGTAGAACAATTAATTTGTGTATTGTTTGAGTGATTAAAATTGTTTTCTCAATTTCTGTTTAATCCAAAGTCTTCCCAATCACAGCTTATCTCATCACAGCGGATAGAGTAGCTAATCAACCAAAACATATATTCCAAATGCAAATGCGCACTAACACAAGTTACTGATTACAAGTATTATAAGCTTCCATTTCTTTTATTTTTTTTCCCTGCCCTATTTCCGTCTTTGATTTTGACACTAATCCCCTTTTTCTGCTTAAGATGATCAAGAAACTCAAATCATTTATGAGTTTAAAACATTTATTATTTATTATTACCCATGATATTTTAATATAAAGGTTAGTTGATTAATTTGAGTGGATCAAGAAACTTAGTTATGTTAGTTATTTTTAATAAATATAGGTTGGTTGTCCTAAAATACTATCTTTCATTATGATTATCTTTGGATATAAATAAAAAAAATTATAAATTTGGAGGCAAGGTGCATTAAATTAGTTATAATCCCTTGCACATATACATGAACTAATTCTAATTACCTCTTCCGAATCCTTAATATAATATATATTTACCTAATTTCATCAGATTAAGGAAGTTGGTTAAATAAGTTAATGACATATATTTTTTAAAACACCATAGTCACCTTCCTTAATTCCCTAATTCTCTTTCCTCTTTGATTATTGTAAAGGGACACTACAAAAAAATAGATTCAGCGACCACTTATGTTTGTGTTGTTATATATATATATATTATACATATATATTATTTTGCAATAATAATCAATAAGTTCTTTCTAGTTAAAGGCATGACCACAAAAAACGGTGGTCTTGGGTTCAAACTTTGGAGGGACTATAAATGAGTTAATTTTCACATAAATGTACTCTTCAAATATACTCAAGCTAACCATGCTCAAGCTAACCAACATAATATACTCTTCAAATATGGGATTACAAAGTTAAAAGTTGACAAATTTCTTCTCCTTCAAGCTTTCCACAGTCTCCTTGAGACTCACTTCCAATGGAATAAATTCAATTCCCAGTGTTTTGGCCTTTTCTTTAGAAACCTGGAATGTCGGAGCGAATGGCTTGTCGTCCGCACACCTATCAAGTATGATGAGAAAGCAAGAAATGAAATTAGCCAAAAAAAATCAGAATGGGTATGAAGTGAGAATACATGCCATTTGGAGGAATAAGATCAAAATCTGTTGTGATCAAATGAGAGGAACACAATATCAAGAAATTTAAAGAATTCTATTTCTCAAGTTAGACGAGTTAGGAAATCAGTCACAACTTATCCTACTAGAACTCCTTGCTAAAAGATTGGATTGACAGTCACAGTCAAGAATTTAGATTTAAATTGAAGCTATCTATGCTTCTTTTCCTCCCCTGGATCCATACATACCCTTCATTTCAAATCTTTAATTAACACACCAATTCAACCATACCATTCATTTCAAGTTCCAAACATATAGAATGATGAAAATATTGAATTAACACAGAGCTCTAAGATGACATGGATATTCCGTTACATGCAACATTCACAACAGTCAAACGCAGATTTTTGGATCATGATAGATTCTAGATTTTCGGTGTTCAATTTAACATTAGGGGCATTTATCAAAATCTGCAAAATGACAGGACCAAACATTCCTTTTTTAGGTTGTGTTGCGCCATAAAAACCTTAACCTTAATTCAGTACCAAACAAAGAAGAAAGCTCTTTCTTTCTTTTAAAATGGAAAGTGGAAACAAGTTACTTATTTCAATATGTCCTATGCTTCCCGCATTAAAGAAATTTCTGCATATAAACGTTAAATAGAGAAGCAGAATTGAGAGATAGAGAAATAGAAGAGAGAATCAAACGAGAGATAGAGAATAGGAACTGGAACTAATCCCTGATTGAATACATGAGTTTACATCTATTTATAGGCTTAGTATCTCTTCTAACGGTTACATTCTAACTAATTCAACTGATTTGTGATTTCTATTACAATGATACATTACAATCATTAAGGTTTTGTTAAAAAAAAAAATTTCAGCTTTTTCTTATAAGCTATTACAAATAGCTTATCAAAATAAGCTTTTTGCAACATATCCCTCCTGTTTAGCTTAAGTTCTCCCAACAACTCCTTTATACTCTCAACAACTTTCTCATGCTTAGCCTAACTAAAATCACTTTTCTTAATTTTAGAGTGTGTTTGGATTAGCTTTTAGAGAATAGCTTCTGGAGAAAAATTGATAAAAATAATTTTAGAGAATAGATTTTGAACATAATAGATTCTGAGAAAAAAGTGATTTTGAAAAAATAATAATGTTTGAGTATTGTGATCAGAATTACTTTTTTCATGGTCGAATTACTAAAAAGAACATTAATTTTTGTGATAATTACATATAAAGGATAAGATGATATTTGATGTATTATTTAACAACAAATTTTATAATAAAAACCAAAAATGAAATAAATTTGTCTACAAAATGAAAATTATAACATTATATATATATATATATATATATATATATATTGTATCATCAAAAATCTTTTATAAATAGTAAGTATCTAAAATAATATTTTTTATATTATATATTGTGTCAGATTAAATTATATACTAGTTTATATGTCAAATAAATTAATTTAAATAAAAAACGATAAATATAAATACTTTAAAGTAATTTAATTAGCTCCTTTAATCTCTCTAAAAACTTAAGTATATCTTATATTTACGGCCGGAGGTAGTATTTGCATTTGCAATTTAAATGAAAAGTCCTAAAAATATGTGAGGGGAAAATATCTGTCGTGTTTCTGTATGTGTTTGAACGGAAAAAAAAAAACACAATGTGGATTCATATAATTCTATGGCACGACGTGTCAACTTGAAGTTCAAACAATGGATTGGCAATTCTGCATTAACGAGAGAAGAGAGAGAGGAAAGAGACAGGATAAAAAAAAGACAGAAGAGAGAGAGGCAAAATTATTGTAAAAAGAGAAAATTTCAGCTTTTTTAAAACCATGGTTTTGGGGGAAAAATGTGATTTTCAGCTTTTGTTAAGTGTTGGGTACATTTTTGTAAAACCATAGTTTTGGAGCCAATAGCACTTTTTTTTTTTCATCCAAACACACACTTAAACGAACTGATCCTTCTTTAAGTTCATATAAAGAAATTTGTTGCCTTCACAGCAGAACATGGTAGATTAAACCACCATTATTTAACATGATAATATACCCCAACAGAGCAGAAACAATAGATGGAAAACAAAAATGAAAAAGATAATTCAACATTTTGGAAAAGAGATAAATTTGCCAAAAAAAAATTAGAGCAATATATATAACTAAACTATATATTATATGCAGTCTTGAAATTGAAGAAATAATTGAACTCACTTTTCAGGAAGTTGCAATTGAGGGTACAGCTCACGAAAAATCCTCACAAGCTCCGAGTAGTAGGCCACTCTCTCAACCAAACAATATATTCCGTTAGCAGAAGGAACTTCAAATGCTTGAATATGAGCATTTGCAACATCTTTCACATTGATCCATCCAAATGACATGTTTGGAAATGTCTGGGCACCTGCATAAATCAAGGATGGAAAGAGTCCCTAAAATGTGGGATGCAAAAAATTCTTGTCTGGGGGCCAAACAGAGTACATATAACAAATAGAAGTCAACAAGTATTTCTCAAAGTAACAAGGAAAGTTAAATCACAAACAAGTCAGACTATTGGATCCTTAATAAAGAAATTCTGAAGAAAAGTACATTTAGACAATAACTTTGTTCATCTGAAAGATCTCCTTTTCTTTTTTTATAGGATAGAATTGTGTCACTAATTTTCGTGCCAATTCCAGTCCATGGTTTCAATTTTCCTTTTAATGCACAATTTAAGTCAATAAGGATGAAGAGTATATAACATTATACAGTTTAAAGCTACATATACCACAAAAAATGAAAAAGGAAAATATTCTGATCTAGCATTATGGTAAGCATTATAATTCATATGTGCATTAAAACAAGTTTAAGCTACAGATTAAATCGCACAATGTTCATTTTCTTACACTTGGACATACACTTACTACCTTGTTACAATGATCCCTGTTCTTTTTCCATTCACTAAAGGCATAAAAAGCAGTTGAGTAGGAGTTGATCAAGTAACTCAGATGCATAAACAGTAAAAGAAAGTACCATTTATTATATTCAAAATTGCAGCAGCACTTGTGTTAAGCGTTGGTTGCAAGAGAGGCCCTATCACCATTGATGGATTGATGGTAACCATATCAATGTTGTTTTCTTTTGTGAATTTCCATACAGCTGCTTCTGCGAAAGTATTTGAAAGTACGTACCACAGCTGAAAGCACAAAATTGGAAACAGAAGGAGACTTGAGGACATTGTAAATTATTATGCATGACAAATAATCCCACTTGCAACCAATGGATCAACTGTTTGACATCAAAAAAAAAAAAAAAAACTAAGAGACTTTAGTCGAAATAGAGGACTTGAAAACAAGCAAAATACACTTAAGTTCCCTCAGAAGCAGAAAAAAATTGGGGAAACATGAAAAGAAAAACAGAGGCACATATGCCTGTGAGTAGTTGATATGAAAATAATAAGAGAAAAGACGAAATTGATATGACTAAGGATTTGGGCAAAATCTGAGATTGTTTCAGCGAGGAGGAGCCTTCATAAATTTCTCAGCATTGATAGCACATGATACAATATTGAACGATTGTTATGGACATTTTTTCATTTACTAATGTCCACCTTATAAGGAGGCCATAGCCACCATCTTCATAACCACCAAGATGCCACCAGTGTGGAGCCATTCCACCTTAGTGGCAGATGGCTCTCCAATATCTAGCCATTCCACCGTGGTGGCCACCACTGACAATGTTCATTTAGCATACAGTATATCATGCCATTCTGATTTGCCCATTAAATAGATAATAGCTGTCCCAACTCCATAGGACATTCACTATCACAAATTTAACCAGCATGATAACGTCTGTATCAGTAATTTGGTCCAATGAAATATAGCGGATACCTGAGATGCCCTACAAAAGTCAGGATCTGAAAACCATGTCTCATCAACAACAACTTCAGGAGTTCTAGGCTTTCCCTTATATGCAACTGCAGCAATGGCAGAAGTTAAAACAACTCTTTTCACAGATTGAGATTTAGCACATGATTTTAGAACATTGAGAGTTCCCTTCACTGCCGGATCAAGTAGTTCAGCCTGAAATGAGAAAGACAAAACTCATGAGCTAGAAAATAAGCCCACAAGAGATTGGTACTTTCTATACTTGACTGATAAATTATAGAAAATGTCAAACGTGTAATAATAAAATATTCAAAAGAGTTGACCACTTTCTTTAGCCAAGAATCATGATTACAAGATTCCAGACAGCAATTTATTAATGAAACCAACCATTAATCCAAATAGAAACAAGGACATTCAAAATGAGAGACATTAATTCAATCATGTCTTTGATATAAAATACAAAGTTCCATTTGAAGAGGATATCGGCAGCAAGTGCAGTTATACTTCTCTTCAATTTTATGGCATTTTAACAATATAATTATACATCAAGAATAGAACTTGCCTAAGGCAAGGCATTCTAATCGTTTTACGATATTGTGCTTATAGCTCCAAGAATTTTCCCATTTACTAAAAATTTCCTACCTTCTAGTACAAGAGTATGAAATTAATTCATTTCATTTAGCCATATCAACAAGATAATGCTATTATTTGCCAAGTGAAAAATTTTGGGAATCGTCAACCTTAAATGGTTTGATTATTCTTAATGCTCACCTGCTTCTTCAATCTTTATCTCCCAACTGAAATGTTATTATTTTGGTTTTCCAACTTAATATAAGGTTTCAATTTGGTCCTTTAATTTTATAAAGTAGTTTTTTCAGTCTTCTAACACTTGCATAGTGAATTGCATTAACAAAAAGAAATGCAGCCATTAAAATTTTAAATACTGATAATATATTTTCAAATGATGATCAACTATAGTAGAATAATTAATTTGTGTATTGTTTGAGTGATTAAATTTGTTTTCTCAATTTGTGTTTGAGTGATCATCACAGCAGATAGAGTAGCTTATCAACCGAAACATATCTTCCAAATGCAAATGCGCACTAACACAAGTTGCTAATTACAAGTATATGCTTCCATTTCTTTTACTTTTTTCCCTGCTCTATTTCCGTCTTTGATTTTGACACTAATCCCCTCTTTCTACTGAAGATGATCAAGAAACTCAAATGATTTATGAGTATAAAAACATTTATTATTTATTATTACGCCTGATATTTTAATATAAGAGCTAATTGACTAATTTAGTAAATCAAGAAAATTAGTTATGTTAGTTATTTTTACAAATGCAGGTTGATTTTTCTAATATACCATCTTTAATCATGATCATCTTTGGATATAAATCCCTTAATTTGTGCCATCAATAGGGATACTTTGAGGAAAAAAATTATAAATTTGGAGGCAAGGTGTATTAAATTAATTATAAATCCCTTGCACATCTTCTTGAACTAATTCTAATTACCCCCTCTGGATTTTAATATAAGATATATTTATCTAATTTTATTAGATTAAAAAAGTTGGTTAAATAAGTGAGAATGATATATATTTTTTAAAATACCATAGTCATCTTCCTTAATTTCCTAATTCCCTCTCCTACTTGATTATTGTTGAGGGAGAATCAATATGGGTAAATTAAAAAAAATATTAGCAAATATAAAAGGGTTAAGAGGCAATTTTGCTCCAAAAGTTTTCACCAAAGGGTAATTTTTTCCCGAAAATTTTTCATAGGGCAATTTTGCCTCTGAAGTTTTTCTTGGAACAATTTTGCCCTAAAAGTGTTAAGAAGGAAGCAATTTTGTCCCAACCGTTAGCTCAATTAACTTTGACCATTAGTTAACCAAATATGCTAAGCTAACAGTCCACATGTTATCTATGTCATTTTTGTTAAGATGCAAATTTGCATGGAAGTTTAAATCTAACTTTGAAAAAAGATGAAATAGATGACATGGACTTCCAACACAAATTTACACCTTAACAAAAATGATATAGGTGACATGTAGACTATCAGCTCAGCATATGTAGTCAACTAACTGTCAAAATTAACTAAGATAATGGCAAAGGCAAAATTGCTCCCTTTTTGAAACTTGCATGGCAAAATTGCCCCTGAAAAACTTCTGGAGTAAAATTACCCCTCAGTAAAAACTTCTGGGGCAAAAATACCCCTTAACCCAATATAAAAACAATTACTTATATTTAAGACCAAGATCAACTCCCCAAATATATCTTATATCCAACACCAAAAAAAGTATATTCTAACACAGTACCTCAATTGACAACAAAGACAAGCTTGACCACAAAATACTACTCCATTTAGGACATGGTTTGTAATGTAATTTTTCATACAAGCCATGTCCTATTGGAGGCAGTAGGAATCAATGTTCAACAAGAAAGTAAGGAATATAGTTGCACACTTTTATCAGCCAACTTCGCCAATTTCAGTATTTCTGTTACACCCTTATCTTATTTTGACCTTTTTTAGAGTATTTATGGAAAACGATACGTAGTTTGGTGGGCAACACAGGAATAGCATAAATATACTGATAATATGTGCATGATTACAGAAATTCCCCATAGGGGTTTGCACATAATAATTACAAATCTTGTAGCCGCATAGGGCTCTAGGATATCTAAACATGTCCTAGTGAAACGGAGACATCTTCCCGTCTTCGTTCCACCACTGCATTCCTTCCGTGTAATTATCTTCTCTGCTTTCAATACACTTCTTGTTTTCACCTGTCTAATATATTGGTAAGGGAGGGTGAGAATTCAAGAGAATATCAATAGGAAAATAGTACCAATATGCATGCAGGATAAGTGCTTAATGCATGACATGCTTACATTACATAGACCCATGCTAACACAATGACATATCTGCATGCTCAATGTTTCATACAACAAAAGTATGGCCACAATATAAACAAAAACAGAATTTTGATCATTCATATATGTTTCACATAATCAAGCAAAGCAATAACATGCATCATTACACGAAGAAAAATATCAAATACATGCAGGAGAGGTAAGTTCCCTACCCTGTGTCCCTTTTGCTAAACAAAAATAGTTCCTCGATCTACGTGCAAACAACTTGGGTGCCACATTCGATTCTACAATTCCAAATGTACCATTTAGACACTTCCATAGTATTTCTGGTGGTAATATGAGCTCATTATGAAGATTTACAAAAATGCCCTCAGGGCCCCGGCCCAGCCCTGCCATACCCGGTCCGACTGCACTTTTATCGAAATTCTCACTTGAGCTATCCTGACATATTTCTTCTCAAGGAATCCATTTCCGGATTTAGAATTACCAAATTCATTGTCAAATTACAAAATTATCCTTGGCACCTCTACTTTAAAAGTTTCAGGGGTTTTTTCATAATTATGTTTTTTCGGGTTTTTCTAAAAAAGTGACGAACGTCATCCCACCTAATTTTCCCTCCTGAACTCAATGGAACCATTAAATCATTGAAAATCCAACTCTAAGGCCCATTTATAGCCCTGGCCGAAATATATGGATTTTTCGGGAAAATAGGGGTTTTGCGATTTTGGCTCTATAAATGCGCTCCTTTATACTCCTAACCACTTTATTGACTATTCTATTAGGTTACAACTATTATTTAGTACTAATTTGGGCAGCATAACCCCTAAGAAAACCCATTTTTAAAATTTAAAACCAATGTCAATCCAGCGAAATTTCACCCATTAAATTGCCCGCAGTAGTCAGAATAAGCAATATACAATGGTTTGGAAGTCACCTCAAGCTCCCACTAACTTTTCCCTGTCTTGGCTGAAACTCTAGCTGTTCTAACACCAAAAGAGGACCTTCCAAACCTTAAGAAACATAAAGGAGTAGCTTAGGGTCGGAGTTATACGGGTTAGGAGCTAAATCATCAGAGGAATCAGCTTACCTTGCGAGATTTCTTCTCTTTTCTCTCTCTAAAACTCCACACGTTCTCTCTCTAAGTGAAGCTGTTGGTTCACGTCTAAAATGACCTAAGGAGGAAGAAGGATTTGCTTTTATCATATGTTTTTATTATTTTATTCATTTATTCAATTGTCCAAAAATTACTAAAATCAATTTTTATATACAATCACTCTATGTACATGTAACCTTGCTCATTAAGTCCAACTAATATTTCCTTCCTCATACTACATGTAGGAGACACCTAGGGGTCCCTCTCTATGGTCTCAATTGGCTTCACAACTTATTCCGATTATGTATACACGTAAAGTCCTAATTTTGGTCAAAATTGCATTTTTGCTCAAATTTTTCATAAATTCATATTTAATTGAACAAAATATTCTAAATTTATTTCTCTCCTTTATTTTCCTTAATTAATTGAAATTAACTTCAATTAATTAAAAATTAATTTATTTTGTACTAAATTGGTAAAATTACAATTTGGCCATTACCTTTTTAATCCAATTTCTTTTATCATTTTTCTTTGGCCAATTTTCATCTATTTTTGAACCAAATATTTTCTATATTATTTCTCCATTTTTGGACCTTAATATTGGCCTTTTTAAGTTACCCAGATTAATTCCATCATTGTTTTACTGATTTTCTCATGAATATGACATTTATAAATTTCAAATTGATGAATATTCAAAATTTTATTGAATTTCTCAACTAATTACAATATATTTGGTGAATATAAAATTTGGGGTGTTACAATTTCTATTTCCTACCTCAATGTGCTTTGAGTTCAGATTAACGTTCAATATGCTGGAATTCAAAAAAAAAAAAAAAACACACACACACACACGTAACACTCAATATATTATTATCTTATAACCATCACACTGACAAACTTAAGTTCATTCCAAATAGGTCCCTATCTAAAACAAGCATTGTATCCCTCTCAATGTTTTCTCAAACACGATTTATTTTATTACAAAAAGAGTCAGAGTTTTTTTTTTTTTGGTTCAAAAAAAAATTCCACATATACCGAACCAAAGCATGCTCGAGCTAACCAACATAACACTCTTCAAATAGGGGATTACAAAGTTAGAAGCTGACAAATTTCTTCTCCTTCAAGCTTTCCACAGTCTCCTTGAGACTCACTTCCAATGGAATAAATTCAATTCCCAGTGTTTTTGCCTTTTCTTTAGAAAACTGGAATGTCGGCGCGAATGGCTTGTCGTCCGCACACCTATCAAGTACGATGAGAAAGCAAGAAATGAAATTAGCCCAAACAATAAGAAATAAAATACATCAAGGAACAAAAAACTGGACCAGGTAATGAACCGGTCACAGCACAGGTTCAAGGGTTAATGGGTCAACCGGATCTAACCGGTGGTCAGACCGGTCATATTAAAATATTACAATTTATTAGTAGCAATATATATATTAATATATTTTTAAACTTCTATAGATAAAAATGAAAAGATCTTTAGAAAAAAATGTTTAAAATATATTAGTATTAGTTATGATGACTATACTTATAAAATGATATCTCATTTCCTATGACTATTATATCTTTTTAGATAATTTTTTTCTTCATTTTCTTTATGTTTTTAGATTTTTTATTTCTTTACCTACTTTTCTCTTCATCTTAGTCTTAAACCTTTCATTTTTTCTTTAAAAAAAACAAAAAAATTTAACCAACCAGTCCAACCAATCAACCCATTGGTTTTTCCGGTTTTGTACCGGTTCAACCAGTTTCCACCGGTTCGACGCTCCCTCCCTCTCAATTCAAGGAGTGAACTGGACCGGACTGAAGACCAGTTCACTTGTTTTCCGGTCGGACCGGCTGGTCTGGTCCTTTTTTTTGTACCATGAAATACATGAACTAAATGAATGGATATGAAGTGAGAATACAGGCCATTTGGTTTATACAACATGGTTTTTGGAGGAATAAGATCAAAATCTGTTGTGATCAAATGAGAGGAACACAATATCAAGAAATTTAAAGAATTCTATTTCTCAAGTTAGACGAGTTAGGAAATCAGTCGCAACTTACCCTACGATAACTCCTTGCTAAAGGATCGGATTGACAGTCACAGTCAAGAATTTAGATTTAAATTGAAGCTCTCTGTTTCATTTCCTCCCCTGGATCCATACATATAGAATGATGAAAATATCGAATTAACACAGAGCTCTGAAGATGACATGGATATTCCGTTACATGCAACATTCACAACAGTCAAAAGCAGATTTTTGGATCATGATAGATTCTAGATTTTCGGTGTTAAATTTAACATTAGGGGCATTTATCAAAATCTGCAAAATGACAGGACAAAACGCTCCCTTTTCAGGTTGTGTTGCGCCATAAAAACCTTAACCTTAATTCAGTACCAAACAAAGAAGAAAGCTCTTTCTTTTTAAATGGAAAGTGGAAACACGTTACTTATTTCAACATGTCCTATGCTTCCCGCGTTAAAGAAATTTCTGCATATAAACGTTAAATAGAGAAGCAGAATTGAGAGATAGAGAATAGGAACTGGAACTAATCCCTCATTGAATACAAGTGAGTTGACATATATTTATAGGCTTAGTATCTCTTCTAACGGTTACATTCTAACTAATCCAACTGATTTGTGATTTCTATTACAATAATACATCACACTCATTAAGGTTTTGTTAAAAATATTCAAATTTTAAGCTTTTTTCTTATAAGCTATTACAAATAGCTTATCAAAATAAGCTTTTTGCAACACATCCCTGATGTGTTTAGCTTAAATTCTCCCAACAACTCCTTTATAGTCTCAACAACTTTCTCATGCTTAGCCCAACTAAAATCACTTTTTCTTAATCTTAGAGTGTGTTTGGATTAGCTTTTAGAGAATAGTTTTTGAAAAAAAAAAAAAGTGATAAAAATGATTTTAGAGAATAGATTCTGAGCATAATAGATTCTAAGAAAAAATTGATTTTGATAAAATGATAGTATTTGGGTATTGTGATCAGAATTACTTTTTTCATAGTCGAATTACTAAAAAGGACATTAACTTTTGTGATAATTATATATAAAAGATAAGTTGATATTTTATGTATTATTTAACATTAAATTTTATAATAAATACCAAAAATGAAATAAATTTGTCTACAAAATGAAAATTACATACATACATACATACATACATACATACATACATACACACAGACATACACACAGACATACACACACACAGACACACACACAGACACACAAACACACACACACACACACACACACACACACACACACACACACACACACACACACACACACACACAGACACACACACACACACACACACTAATAAATTATATAATCAAAAATCAATTATAAATAGTAAGTATCTAAAATAATATCTTTTATATTATATATTGGTCGAATCAAATTATATATTAGTTTATAAATCAAAAATATTAGTTTAGAGAACAAATGATAAATATAAATACTTTAAAGTAATTTAATTAGCTCATTTAATCTCTCTAAAAAAAATTAATTATATCTTATATTTAGGATCGGAGGTAGTATTTGCATTTACGATTTAAATGAAAAGTCCTAAAAAACGTGGGGGGGGGATATCTGCCATGTTTCTGTATGTGTTTGGATGGAAAAAAACCATGAAATATGGCTTCATATAATTCTATGGCACCACGTGTCAACTTGAGGTTCACACAATGGATTGGTAATTCTGCATTAAGGAGAGAAGAGAGAGCAGAAAGAGACAGAGAAAAAAAAGATAGAAGAGAGAGGGAGGGAGAGAGAGAGACGAAATTATTATAAAAGGAGAAAATTTCAGCTTTTTTAAAACCATAGTTTTGGAACTCAAAACCAAGGGTTTGGAAAAATACGTGATTTTCAGCTTTTGTTGGGTGTTTAGGTACATTTTTGTAAAACCATAGTTTTGGAGCCAAAAGCATTTTTTTAATCCAAACACACTTAAACTAACTTATCCTTATTTAAGTTCATATAAAGAAATCCTTATTTAAGTGCATCCGAAATTATCAAGAGACACACCTTAGTGCATCCCACAAGATCAGGCACCAAATCGGCATAAAATTTGGAGTATCCTGCATATTACGAATCATGTTGGTCCCTACGTTGTATATAAATACTTCCATCATTTACTTGTATCAGCAAGCAGTTGTGAATATACATCTATTCTCTATTTTCTCTAAGTTATCTCCCTCTCTCTCTCTCTCTATCTAAACTAACATCGTATCAGAGCCTCGTTTATAAAATTTTCTCCCATTTCTATTTCTGCTTCTATTTTTGTTGTCCGTACTTCACAGGAAGAGAGAGAGAGAGGTTGTGTTTCTTTTTTTTTCCGGCAAACTTGTTTTGTCACACACGTCCTTCCACTGTGATCCCCACCCCCCTACGCTGTATATAAATACATCCATCATTTACTTGTATCAGCAAGCGATTGTGAATATACATCTATTCTCTATTTTCTCTAAATTATCTCCCTCTCCCTCTCCCTCCCTCTCTCTCTCTCTCTCTCTCTCTCTCTTTGTGAACTAACATGGTATCAAAGCCTCGTTTATAAAATTTTTCCCTTTTGATTTTGCTTCTATTTTTGTTGTCTATACTTCACAGTGACAGAGATAGATTGTGTTTCTTTTTTATTACAGCAACCTTGTTTTGTCACACATGCCCTTCCACCATGATACCCACCCCATGTTCGGCCTTTTCCCAGTGGTTCGATCTTAGTCTAACGGTGCATGGCTCACACACTCCCTAATGTCAATCAAGTCCTACCAGCGCATGGCGGTACATGGAGACATTTCTTCTAGTTGTCCTTGGTTTTCCGGCGTATTCCTACGTTTCCGGACTATCCCATGTGGTTTCGTGCTTTGGTTCCACGATTTTTGTACTCTAGTTTGTGTTCTTTGTTACTGTTGACACACTTTCTTGTTGCTTCTATCTTTCCTCTGATTCTGTTAGTCTCTTCTGGTCCTTCCTTTGGTTCTATCAATCTCTCTTAGGGCAGTTTGGTTATTTTGCTTGTCAAGTCCCTCTTGTTGTTTGTTCTTTGCACTCTATGGTCTAGTTGATAATTGTGACCATTGGGGATTTCATATATTTGGGAAAATTTGTAGTTCTTTAGTGCTCTCTATTTGCATTAATTCTCTATGGCTCAATCCAAGGCTAGTCTCACTATTGAAACTATTCATGTGACTAACAAAATCACTAATCATAAGTTAAATTGGGCAAACTATATGGATTGGAGCAAAACCATCCGTATGTATTTATTCAGTATTGAGAAAAAGGGCCATTTGACTGATGCTCCTCCTCAAAATGATCCTAAGATGGCTTGGGCTAGAGTCGTTCCTCGCTTATTCTTACAAATTCAAAACTCTATCGAGAGTGATATTCTTCCTTCTGTTAGCCATTGTAATACGGTTAAAGAACTAATGGGCTACCTTGAGTTCCTATATTTTGGGAAAGGAAATATTACCTGCATTCACGATATCAGTAAAGGGTTCTACTATGCTAAGCAAGAAGGCCATCCCTTGAAGAATTTTTATATGGATTTTAAAAAAATGTACGAAGAATTGAAGATGTTGATGTCGCCTATAGCTGATCTTTAGACACAGGTGGACAATATGGAAAAATAGGCCATTATCATTTTCCTTACCACTCTTGATCCGACATATGAAATAGTTTGATCCCAGATTCTGTTTAGTTCTAAACTTCCTTCGCTTAAGGAGGTGTACTCTAGCGTACTGTGTGCTGATAGTCTCTCACAACCAATTTCTACCTCTAATGCTAGTGCGTTACCTGGCCGTGGTACCACTAATAACCTATACAGAGTATCTCGAAACTTGGCAATAATGCACCACCTTCAACCTCTGCTGATACCCGAAACCATAGTCTCCAATGACAAGGCAACAATCCTCTGAATCTCAGTCCTATTGTGTGCTTTTATTGTAAGGAACTTGGTCATACCAAACGTTACTGTCGTAAGTTGCAACATAAGTTGCAGTGTAGTGGAGCTGCTCATATGGCCCAAACCTTTGCTACCTCTAATAAAGATACATCATCACTAACTGCACTTGCTATAGGTAACTGTGATTCATGTCTTGCTACTTCTTCATCGAAATGGATCATTGATTCCGGTGCCACTGATCACATGACAGGTAACCATCACTTGTTCTCTACATATGAACCTTATACCAACCTCTCTTCAATTCCAATTGCCAATGGTTCTTACTCCCGAGTCCTTGGATTTGGCACTGTTACACCTACCTCATATGTTTCCTTGTCCTCTGTTCTTGGTGTGCCTGACCTTGCTTTTAACCTTCTGTCTCCTATCAAACTTCTCGCCAATTGAACTGTTTTATCTCACTTTTCCCTAACCATTGTTTAATTCAAGATCTTACGATGAAGCGGATTACTGGTAGGGGATATGAATCTGGTGGTCATTACTTTCTTGACGATCGGGTGCCGCATTCCATTTCTTGTTCTATTAGTTCCTCTCTTTTTGACATTCATTGTCGACTGGGTCATTTGTCATTGTCATCTTTGAAGAGGTTATATTCTCAATTTCATCATTTGTCATCCTTAAAATGTGAGTCATGTCAATTTGCCAAACATCACCGTGTTCACCTGGCACCTCGTGTCAATAAACGGGTTGTGTCCCCCTTTGATTTAGTTCATTCTGATGTTTGGGGTCCTTGTCCTATCGAGTCCACTTCTGGCTTTAAGTACTTTGTTACTTTTGTTGATTTCTCTCACACCACCTAGCTTAATTTCATGAAACATCGTTCAGAGTTATTTTCTCACTTTTGCAATTTCTGTGTTGAGATCAAAACTCAGTTCGGTGTCTCTATGAAAAACTTACATAGTGACAATGTTAAAGAGTACTTTTCTATCCAGTTTCAAAACTATATGCTTCAACATGGCATGATTCATTAGTCCTTGTGTGCCAATACACCTGCTCAAAATAGTATTGCCGAAAGGAAGAACCGGCACTTATTAGAAGCAGCCCAGGCTCTAATGTTTCAAATGCAAGTTCCTAAACTATTATGGGCTGATGTTATGTCCACCACTTGTTTCCTTATTAATCATTTGTCATCTCCTATTCTCAGTGGTGACGTCCTATTTACCACTTTGTTTCCTTCAAAACCTTTATTTCCTATTAATCTAAAAATCTTTGGTTGTGTTTGTTTTGTATGAGATATATTCATCCCACAATTACCAAACTTGACCCCAGGTCTCTTAAGTGTGTCTTTCTTGGCTATTCTAGAGTTCAGAAGGGTTATCGTGTTACTTTTCCACTCTTCGACAATATCTTGTGTCTACGGATGTCACTTTCCATGAGTCAACTCCATTCTTTTCTGTCCCTCCTCCATTTCCTTTTTCTGCCACCACCCCAGGTCTTGATGATATCTTAGTCTATGAGGTTCGTTCCTCACCAATGCAAGCATCTATGCAGGCACCTACTCCACCTCCTCTCATCTTATCAGAGGCGTCCTAAAGAAAGTAATGTCATTGATCAAGTTCTTGACCCTCCAGCCTCTAATCCTAAAATAGTGCCTGCTACCCTTGATACTGCTACTACATCTGCTGATCTACCTATTACCCTCCTTAAAGGTAAACGTACTTGTACGTACCCTATATCCTCATTTGTTTCCAATAACCGCATGTCGTCTCAATCCTGTTCCTTCATAGCATCTTTAGACTCTATCACCATTCCTACAAATCTTCCTCAAGCTTTAATCCATCCCGGTTGGCATGCTGCAATGAACGAGGAAATAATGGCTCTTGATACAACTGGAACCTGGACTCTCGTTGATTTACTTCCTTGAAAGAAGGCTATTGGATGTAAGTGGGTGTTCACCGATAAAATGAAAGCTGATGGCACCTTGGAATGCTTGAAAGTTCGCTTGGTTGCCAAGGGTTATGCTCAGACGTATGGTGTTGACTATTCTAAAACCTTCTCCCCTATGGCCAAGTTGTCCTCTGTTCGCTTCTTCATCTCTATGGCGGCCACCTATGGTTGGGATCTTCATCAGCTAGATGTTAAGAATGCCTTTTTGAATGGTGATCTTTTGGAGGAAGTTTACTTGAAGCAACCACCTAGTTTTATTGTTCGGGGCAACATGGGAAGGTATGTCACCTTTAGAAGTCATTATATGGTCTAAAGTAGAGTCCTCATGCGTGGTTTGATAGGTTCAATACAGTGGTTAAGGAATTTAGTCTGAATCAGAGTAAGTGTGACCATTCTGTGTTTTATCAAAAGACGGAGGCTGGCATGATCCTTTTAGTGGTATATGTTGATGATATTGTTATTATGGGAAGCAACACTTCAGGAATCTTATCACTAAAGGCCTTCCTGAATTCTCATTTTCAAACAAAGGACTTGGGTCCATTAAAATACTTTCTTGGGATTGAAGTTATGAGAAGTAAGAAAGGTATCATCTTAACCCAAAGGAAATATGTTCTTGATCTACTAAAAGAAACCGAGAAACTTGGAGCAGCACCCAGTGGCTACCCTATGATTCCTAATCCTTTTTTGGCCATTGATGATAGCGTACCGTTTGATGAGCTACCTGAGGATGTGAAAAAAAGGTTGATGCTGAGAAGATTAAGTCGTTTGCCTAACCTGAGAGATGTTGTAGACTGATTGGGAAATTGAACAATCTCACAGTAACTCACCTTGATGTGACCTTTCCTATAAGTGTACTTAACCAATTCATGACAGCACCAACTGTTACTCAATGGGAAGCTTTGGAGCATGTCTTACATTATTTGAAGGGCTTACCTGGTCATAGTATACTCTATACAAAGCATGACCACACAAAGATTGAATGCTTCTGTGATGCAGATCATGGAGGGTCAAAAGCGACTAGGAGATCCACCACAAGATATTATGTGTTTGTGGGTGGAAACTTGGTGTCTTGGAGGAGCAAAAAGCAGAATGTGGTATCTAGGTCTAGTGCAGAGGCTGAATATAGAGCCATGACTCAGTCAGTATAGGAAATTGTATGGATTCACCAGTTAATGAAGGAGGTCGGTCTTGTCACGTCATTGCCTACGAAACCGTGGTGTGATAATAAAGTTGCTTTACATATAGCTTCCAACTCAGTGTTTCATGAACGTACGAAACACATTGAGATTGGCTGTCACTTTATATGCGATAAGATTAAGGATAACTTTATTTCTACAAAACATGTGTGGTCTATTGATCAGTTGCGTGATCTTTTGACTAAGACCTTAAATGGAACTCGGGTTGATTATCTCTATAACAAGTTGGGCTTGATTAACGTATACGCTCCAACTTGAGGGGGAGTGTTAGGAAATTATTAGGAGACACATGTTAGTGCATCCGAAATTATAAGCAGACACACCTTAGTGCATCCCACAAGATGAGGCACCAAATCAGCATAAAATCTGGAATATCCCGCATATTACGGATCATGTTGGTCCTTATGTTGTATATAAATACCTCCATCATTTACTTGTATCAACAAGTAGTTGTGAATATACATCTATTCTCTATTTTCTCTAAGTTCTCTCCCTCTCTCTCTATAAAATAACATAACTAAACTATATATTATATGCAATCTTGAAATTGAAGAAATAATTGAACTCACTTTTCAAGAAGTAGCAATCGAGGGTACAACTCACATAAAATCTTCACAACCTCCGAGTAGTGGGCCACTCTCTCAACCAAACAATATCTTCCGTTAGCAGAAGGAACTTCAAATGCTTGAATATGAGCATTTGCAGCATCTTTCACATTGATCCATCAAAATGACATGTTTGGGAATGTCTGGGCACCTGCATAAATCAAGGATGGAAAAAAGAGTCCCTAAAAGGTGGGATGCAAATATTCTTGTCTGGGGGCCAAATCGAGTACATATAACACATAGAAGTCATCAAATATTTCTCAAAGTTACAAGGAAAGTTAAATCACAAACAAGTCAGACTATTGGATCCTTAATAAAGAAATTTTGAAGAAAAGTTCATTTAGACTATAACTTTGTTCATCTGAAAGATCTCCTTGACATTTTGTATAGGATAGAATTGTGTCACTAATTTTCGTGCCAACTCCAGTCCATGGTTTCAATTTTCCTTTGAATGCACAATTGAAGTCAATAAGGATGAAGAGTATACAACACTATAAAGTTTAAAGCTACAAATACCACAAAAAGAAAAAGAAAAAGGAAAATATTCAGATCTAACATTATAGTAAGCATTATAATTCCAATATGCATTAAAACAAGTTTAAGCTACAGATTAAAATCTCACAACGTTCATGTTCTTACACTTGGACATACAGTTACTACCTTGTTACAATGATCCCTGTTCTTTTTCCATTTACTAAAGCCATAAAAAGCAGTTGAGTTAGAGTTGATAAAGTAACTCAGATGCTTTATAAATAGAATAAGAAAGTACCATTTATTATATTCAAAATTGCAGCAGCACTTGTGTTGAGCGTTGGTTGCAAGAGAGCGTTACTGTCGGAGTTGCACTCCTACCACCGCCACTGAGTTTCAAAGGAGAAGAGGTAGTAATGGGAGAGTTGATCCAGAACACATGCATGACGAGCTTGTTTCAGTTTCTAGCTGTGTTTGCAATTCTCCGGTGAAGTTGTGCATTTTTTGACGAGTTTCTTGAGTTATCCGGCCCCTACTTCTGGCGAGTTTCACTTCCGGCAGCCTCTTATTCCTTTTCTCACTACTTCCATTGTTCTCACCCAGAAAGCACCATCAAATCAGTCCCATTGGCCACCTTTCGTGTTATTCCAGCAAGCTTGTGAACTTTCGGCGAGTTTTCCGCCCCCATTTTCGGCGAGCTTCTGATTTATGCTTGAGTTCACTACAAAGGATTGTTTGAAGCAGATCTATGATGGTGTGGATGAGCCTTCATCCTCAATAAAACAGTTTGAGTGGTTGAATAAAATCTCAAGCATTTTGATCAAGATGATGATGTATGGCACAAAAGCACGACATGCAACTATGTTCCAAATTATTCGTTCACGTAAATCAATATGTGCATCTACTGTGACTGCATGGCTCATGCACGCGGATTTTTTCTCAATAGGGGATTTTTTTTATTCTTCTTGTTTGATTTAGTTTTGTTTCCTATTTATATATTTTTGTTTTGTGTGAAAATTGATAATTCTTTGTATAAATTGGATTGAGTTTGTGTGATTAAATTTTCCTTCTGAGATTTATATACTTCTCTTATCATTTAAATTAATTTGAGTATTTATTTAATTACATTACATTTTATTTTAGTTATTAACTTTTAAAAAAAATCAAAACTCCATTTTCCCCTTGTTTTATTTGCATTATCCCTTGGGCCATATTAACTCTAAGACATGCTTAATATCATAAGTGTTTTGTTTTCTTTAAAAATTAAAAATAATTTTTAAATCAAAAAAAAATTTCTTTATCCATCATGGCTAATACGCATTCAGAATAAGTGTTAGGATTACCAATGTCATAGATATTAACTCAATTTTTGAATTAGTATTTATTGTTTTTGCTTGATAAAAATTAGTGTATGATTATAGACTATTATTGGTAATATGATATTATGTAAATTAAAACATTGGAGAATGACAAATACTCAACAATTGATGTGGTCAAAATGAACATCCCAAAAAGATATATAGTTCCACAATAAAACATCTATGGATACATTTTCAAACTAATTTAATGTATGGATACATATTCAAATTAATGAAAAAAGCCCATAAATTCGCTTTAGACCATGTTGTCATATAAATATAATAGATTTACCTTTATCTTCAATAATTAATTTTGTGATATTCCACCAAAGTTTAAGTTACTTCAAATAGCACAATGGAGCTATTTTTTTAAAAAACTCTTAAAAACAGGCGATATGTTTATGAAAGATAAACACTTCATTTACCTTAATAACATAAACTAACAGGGTACATAACGTTGACTTAAACGTCCAAGCGAAATGACGATGACATAACAAACACAAACATGAACTGAGAAACCAAATAAGAATTATGCTCACCTGCTTCTTCAATCTCTATCTCGCAACTGAAATGTTATTGTTTTGGTTTTCTAACTTATAATATAAGGTTTAAATTGGGTCCTTTAATTTTATAAAGTACTTTTTTCAATCTTCTGACACTTGCATAGTGAACTTCATTAACAAAAAGAAATGCAGCCATTAAAATTTTAAATACTGATAAAATATTTTCAAATGATGATCAACTATAATAGAACAATTAATTTGTGTATTGTTTGAGTGATTAAAATTGTTTTCTCAATTTGTGCTTAATCCAAAGTCTTCCCAATCACAGCTTAGCTCATCACAGCAGATAGAGTAGCTAATCAACCAAAACATATCTTCTAACACAAGTTACTGATTACAAGTATTATAAGCTTCCATTTCTTTTACTTTTTTCCCTGCTCTATTTTCCTCTTTGTTTTCGACACTAATCCCCTCTTTCTGCTGAAGATTGTCAAGAAACTCAAATGATTTATGAGTATAAAAACATTTATTATTTAGTATTACCCCTGATATTTTATTATAAGATCTAATTGACTAAATTGAGTGAATCAAAGAAATTAGTTTTATTAGTTATTTTTATCAAATATAGTTTGATTTTCTTAAAATATCATCTTTCATCATGATCATCTTTAAAGATAAATCTTTGAATGTGTGCAATCAATAAGAATATTTTAAAAAATATATATATAAATTTGGAGGCAAGATGTATCAAATTAATTATAAATCCCTTGCACACCTGCATGAACTAATTCTAATTACCCCTTCAGTCCTTAATATAAGATATAAAAATTGGTTAAATTAATTAATATGACACATTTTTTTTAAATTATTGAGGGATAATCAATATGAGTAAAAAAAATATTGGCAAAATATAAAAATTATGCTTTAAATTTCAGTATTTCTATTTCCTACCTCAATTTGCTTTGAGTTCAGATTAACGTTCAATATGCTGGAATTAAAAAAAAAAAAAAAAACGTAACACTCAATATATTATTAGTTTATAACCATCACATACACAAACTTAAGTTCATTGCAAATAGGTTCCTATCAAAAACAAGTATTGTATCCCTCTCAATGTCTTCTCAAACACCATTTATTTTATATCAAAAGGAGATAAGAGTTATAAATTCCACATATACCGACTCAAAGCATGCTCGAGCTAACCAACATAATACTCTTCAAATAGGGGATTACAAAGTTAGAAGTTGACAAATTTCTTCTCCTTCAAGCTTTCCACGGTCTCCTTGAGACTCACTTCCAATGGAATAAATTCAATTCCCAGAGTTTTTGCCTTTTCTTTAGAAACCTGGTATGTCGGCACGAATGGCTTATCGTCCGCACACCTATCAAGTATAATGAGAATGCAAGAAATGAAATTAGCCAAAAAAAAATCAGAAATAAAATACATGAACTAAATAAATGGGTATGAAGTGAGAATACATGCCATTTGATTATACAACATGGTTTTAGGAGGAATAAGACTAAAATCTGTTGTGATCAAATGAGTGGAACACAATATCAAGAAATTTAAAGAACTCTATTTCTCAAGGTAGACGAGTTAGGAAATCAGTCACAACTTAGCCTATGAGAACTCCTTGCTAAAAGATTGGATTGACAGTCACAGTCAAGAATTTAGATTTAAATTGAAGCTCTCTCTTTCTTTACCTCCCCTGGATCCATACATACCCTTCATTTCAAGTCTTTAACTAACACACCAATTCAACTATACCATTCATTTCATGCTCCAACTATACAGAATGATGAAAATATCGAATTACACAAAACACTCCCTTTTTAGGCTGTGTTGCGCCATAAAAACCTTAACCTTAGTTCAGTACCAAACAAAGAAGAAAGCTCTTTCTTTCTTTTTAAATGGAAAGTGGAAACATGTTACTTATTTCAATATGCCCTATGCTTCCCGCGTTAAAGGAATTTCTGCATATAAACATTAAATAGAGAAGCAGAATTGAGAGATAGAGAAATAGAAAAGAGAATCAGATGGGAGATAGAGAATAGGAACTGGAACTAATCCATATCATATTAAATCTAACACGCCTGATTAAATACAAGTGAGTTTGCATCTATGTATAGGCTTAGTATCTCTTCTAACGGTTACATTCTAACCAATCCAACTAACTTGTGATTTCTATTACAATGATATATCACAATCATTGAGGGTTTGTTTAAAAATTCAATTTTTGGCTTTTTCTTATAAGCTATTACAAATAGCTTATCAAAATAAGCTTTTTGCAACATATCCCTCATGTGTTCAGCTTAAATTCTCCCAACAACTCCTTTATACTCTCAACAACTTTCTCATGCTTAGCCTAACTAAAATCACTTTTTCTTAACCTTAAACTAACTGATCCTTATTCAAGTTCATGTGAAGAAATCAGTTGTTTCCACAGCAGAACATGGTAGATAAAACCACCATTATTTAACATGATAATATACCCCAACAGAGCAGAAACAATAGATGAAAACCAAAAATGAAAAGATAATTCAACATTTTGGAAAAGAGATAAATTTGCAAAAATGATTAGAGCAAGATATATAACTAAACTATATATAACATGAAGTCTTGAAATTGTAGAAATAATTGAACTCACTTTTCAGGAAGTTGCAATTGAGGGTACAGCTCACGTAAAATCTTCACAACCTCTGAGTAGTGGGCCACTCTCTCAACCAAACAATATCTTCCGTTAGCAGAAGGAACTTCAAATGCTTGAATATGAGCATTTGCAACATCTTTCACATTGATCCATCCAAATGACATGTTTGGAAATGTCTGGGCGCCTGCATAAATCAAGGATGGAAAGAGTCCCTAAAAGGTGGCATGCAAAAATTCTTGTCTGGGGGCCAAACAGAGTACATATAACACATAGAAGACATCAAATAGTTCTCAAAGTAACAAGGAAAGTTAAATCACAAACAAGTCAGACTACTGGATCCTTGATAAAGAAATTTTGAAGAAAAGTACATTTAGAATATAACTTTGTTCATCTGAAAGATCTCCTTTACATTTTGCATAGGATAGAATTGTGTCACTAATTTTCGTGCTAACTCCAGTCCATGGTTTCAATTTTCCTTTTAATGAACAATTTAAGTCAACAAGGATGAAGAGTATATAACATTATAAAGTTTAAAGCCACATATACCACAAAAAAAGAGTAAAATATTCTGATCTAGCATTATGGTAAGCATTATAATTCCAATGTGCATTAAAACAAGTTTAAGCTACAGATTAAAACCTCACAACGCTCTTTTTCTTACACTTTGACATACACTTACTACCTTGTTACAATGATCCATGTTCTTTTTCCATTTACTAAAGCCACAAAAAGCAGTTGAGTTGGAGTTGATAAAGTAACTCAGATGCTTTATGAATAGTATAAGAAAGTACCATTTATTATATTCAAAATTGCAGCAGCACTTGTGTTAAGCGTTGGTTGCAAGAGAGGTCCTATCACCATTGCTGGATTGATGGTAACCATATCAATGTTGTTTTCTTTAGTGAATTTCCATGCAGCTTCTTCTGCCAAAGTCTTTGAAACTACGTACCACAGCTGAAAGCACAAAATTGGAAACAGAAGGAAACTTGAGGACATTGTAAATTACTATGCATGACAAATAATCACATTTGCACCCACTGGATCAACTGTTTGACAACAAAATCAAAACTAAGAGACCTTAGTAGGAATAGAGGACTTGAAAACAAGCAAAATACACTCAAGTTCCCTCAGAAGCAGAAAAAAATTGGGGAAACATGAAAAGAAAAACAGAGGCACAGATGTCTGTGGGTAGTTGATATGAAAATAATAAGAGAAAAGATGAAATTGATACTCTGAGATTGTTTCAGGGAGGAGCAGCCTTCATAAATTTCTCAGCATTGATAGGACATGATACTATATTTAATGATTGTTATGGACATTTTTCTATTTACTAATGTCCCTCTTGTACGGATTGTTATGTGGTATTGAAGGAGGCCAAAGCCACCATCTTCATAACCACCAAGATGCCACCAGTGTGGAGCCATTCCACCTTAGTGGCAGATGGACTCTCCAATATCTAGCCATTCCACCATGGTGGCCACAACTGACAATGTTCATTTAGCATACAGTACCTCATGCCATTCTGATTTGCCCATTAGATAGATAATAGCTGTCCCAACTCTATAGAACATTCACTATCACAAATTTAACCAGCATGATAACATCCGTATCAGTAATTTGGTCCAATGAAATATAGCGGATACCTGAGATGCCCTGCAAAAGTCAGGATCTGAAAACCATGTCTCATCAACAACAACTTCAGGAGTTCTAGGCTTTCCGTTATATCCAACTGCAGCAATGGAAGAAGTCAAAACAACTCTTTTAACAGATGGAAATTTAGCACATGACTTTAGAACATTGAGAGTTCCCTTCACCGCCGGATCAAGCAGTTCAGCCTGAAATGAGAAAGACAAAATCATGAGCTAGAAAATAAGGCCACAATAGATTGGTAACTTCTATACTTGACTGATAAATTATAGAAAATGTCAAACGTGTAATAATAAAATATTCAAAAAGAGTTCACCACTTTCTTTAGCCAAGAATCATGATTACAAGATTCCAGACAGCAATTTATTAATGAAACCAGCCATTAATCCAAATAGAAACAAGCACATTCAAAATGAGAGACATTAATCCAGTCATTTCTTTGATATAAAATACAGAGTTCCATTTGAAGAGGATATGGGCAGCAAGTACAGTTATACTTCTCTTCAATTTTATGACATTTTAAAAATATAATTATACATCAAGAATAGAACTTGTTGAAGGTATGGCACTCTAATCGTTTTACGATATTGTGCTTAGAGCTCCAAGAATTTTCCCATTTACTAAAAATTTCCTACCTTCTAGTGCAAGAGTATGCAATTAATTCATTTCATTTAACTATATCATGAGTGTTTGGGTAACATTGAAACCGAGATTTCATAAGCCATTTTCCACAAGCCGAGACAAAAAAAAAGCTATTCTCCAAAAGCTAATCCAAACACACATCAACAAGATCATGCTATTATTTGCCAAGTGAAAAATTTTGGGAATTGTCAACATGACAATCTTTTAGTGTTCAGAAATTAACTGCCTGCTTATCGGAGGAAAAGAAATACTATAATTATGGGTTCTGGCTCTCTAATTACAACACCTTCAGATTCCTATGGTTTTGATTTCTCATTTGGAATTGTAAAGAAGAAGACCTCATCTTAATGGTTCTTGCACCCCGCTCCTAATCACCTTCCTAGACATAAGGAATCACTGTTCAAGCATATTAAAGCAGTTAAAACAGAATGCTTTACAATAGACAGACCACATTTCATTATCCATCAACAATGCAGAACGGAATGAACCTGGGGATCTTTGACATCATGATAAAAGGGAGACGCAGTATGAAAGACACCCTCACACCCCTCAACAACAGGGTCAAAGGAACCTTCATCCAGGAGATTTGCTTTAATCAAGTGCAATCTCTCCTTTGCACCAATAAGGTTGAGCAGATGGTCTACCTTTTTTGGATCATCTGTGGAAAGTTACAGACCAAAGTAGAATGGTCATTCAAAACCTTAATAATTAGCATTATGAGAAAGAAAAACAAAAATCGATGCAATTTAGTGACACAGAAACTTGGAAAGCATAAGCAAAATGAAATCTTCAGGAACCCATGTAAAGTAGATCTTTACCCTTGTGAGCATACGCTAATCCTTGCTAGCTAATTGCATGTATATTCAATTTCACAATCAAAAGAGTATGTTATATGAAAACAAGGATACGCTCACAGATTTACTGCAAACAATAACAAAAGTCCAAAGCAAAAGGAAATATCAGAGCCATGGGTTCCCTTCACAGGACTACATTTACTTCTTGGTAATTTAGCGATGATATGCTTGGCTGGAGGAAATTTTATCTTTTATGAACCATCGAAAGGCATGGGACTAGAGTCCAACGATGGAAAGATGAGATTCAACTCATATAAACTTAAGAGCTTGAAGGAACAGTTTCCTATTATCGTCTCTCCATAAATACCCCAACTGATCATCTTCAAGGACGTCGATGATGGCAAGGAAACCTGGAGCATTATTGTTAGGATACTTGGGAAGTGGACAATGGTGAAGAAGGCCCCACTATTTGAGGTCTGGAAAGTCAGTATGATATTAGTCAACAAATAAATAAGTATCTAACGTAGTCGTCACATTCACCAATTCACCAAGTGAAAATTATGTGTTGCTCATATTTCATCTAACTATTTGCAAATAGGGTGATCAAATTGAGGATTCAATTGTCTAGAGGGGATAGATCCATAAGTACACTGAGGATCTATAAGAGGGTGAGGTATACCGATTTGAGAACTTTGATACTTGATTCAGACAATAAACCTACCAACAAGACAACCAATGTGGTTTACAGAGAAATTTTTTAAAATATCATGTAAAATTCAGTTTTTGGTTGAAAGATTCTTTCCGTGATGTACTTAGTAAAAATCCAAAATTGTATTCATTTTACCTCAGCTTTATCCAATTGTGTCCCCCATATAGCCTTCCATTTATTAATTTATTGACCCTCTGTTGACACACCAGGGAGTCATAAATTCTCCAAAAAAATGCTACCTCAAAATGTGATATATAAGCTTGATTATGATCACCTTTATGCATTTCTGAGCTGAAAAATTAATTTTATAGATATACAAATAAATATCTTATAGTCATAAAAATTTAATTCTACAGTGTACCATTAAATAGAATTTACGTTCTCTGTTACACGGGGTTAACACTAGTTGCCATATAAAATCCCCCTCCCACCAGATAAAAAAAAAAAAAGCTGGAGATGTCCATCTAGGCAAAGCTAAATCGTAACCGAAAATAGTGACAGAACGCAGCAAGGAAAGCGAATTCTGGACATTTCACAGAGATAAAAGCAAGGAAGGTAAAAAGAGGATCACTCACTAGGGTCGCGAACAGTGGCCTTCACCGTGTAACCACGGTGAAGAAGAAGCTTGACGAGCCATGAAGCAATATAGCCAGAAGCACCAGTGACACAAACGAGCTTCCCCGCGTTGATGCTCATTATCCCTCTCTCCCTCTCTCACTTTCCCCTCTTTGCTCTGCCGTTTGTTTGTGGGAGGGTGCGAGGATTGGAGTGGCTCCATGTATATATATATATACCGCAGTGGCACACCGGCCCTGTCATTGTCACAAAAAATAGAATTAAGTCCAATAACGGGGGTGGTTAGGACGTATTTATTTGGGACAATTATAAGTCTCACACAAAAAAATGAAAAAATGGTCCTTAAAGTTGTTAATGACAAATTGAGGAGCGTCCATTAACAAGTTGAGGAGCTTACACTGATAACTTCAGGGACCAATTTTTCATTTTTTTCTCTTGTATGGGATTTCATTATAATTGCCCCTATTTATTTTAAGGTATTAAAATCCAGTTCGGGTGTTGAATTGATTGGGGTATTGGGTTGAGAGTCAGTGGATCAAATAGGGATCAAACTGATGAAAAATTGAAGATTTTAGATTTATAATATGAAATTCTAAAAGAAAAATTTAAAGTTCTTTTTTTAAATTGGAACCCGGGAACCGGACCAGTCTACACGCCGATTCGCTGGTTTCCGAGCCGGTCCGGTCCGGGTTCCAGAACATGGACTTATTTAATATTTAGTATGTACTGCCAATGCTTGATTGCAACTGTGTGTATTTAGAAGTTTGAGAAAATTGCATTTAAGTCCTAGTTAAAAAAAAATGATAAAATGGTTTCTTAAAACCTCAAAGTTACATTTAGGATTTTTTTGGAATAAATTCTAATTTCACTGATAAGTTTATAGGCATTTAATAATAAGTTGAGGGGTGTTTACTAACAAATCTATGGCGCATATAATGATAAGTTCATAGACGACCATTGACAAATCCATGGACATTTAAGGAACCATTTTATCATATTTTCTCTTGTCTGAGACTTATGTACCATTTTCCCTAGAAGTTTTTAAGATCAAATGTCAAAACCCAAAAATATTGCTTCGTATGGTTAATATAAAACATATTTACTTAATTTAATTAGATTAACGAAATTAATTAATATAATATGTATTTTCTAAAACACTTTAGTCATCTTTTTTTTAATTCTCTTGTTGACCTTCCTCTTTAATTAACGTTGAGGGAGCAACAATATAGAAAAATAAGAAAAATATTAATCAATATAAAAATTATATCTTATATTTAGGATTAAGACCAATTTTCTAAATATATCTTATATTAAAAATAAAAGAAAATAGGAAGGTAGCAATATCATCCTATCGGTTGGGAAAATTAATTCCTCAATCAGTCAATCCTTAATTCCCTATAATTTTATCTTATTTTAATAAGATTGCGTAGGTTTTTTATTGGGGCATTATACTTTTGATTATAGGCATTAGCTCCTAACCTGATGTTTATATTTTTTTTTCATTTCCTATATTTATAATTTATTAATTAGAATTGGCATAATTGCTAACTAAATGACATATGACTAGGTAAAAAATACAAAATAAAAAGATATTTTTAAAAAATAAAATAAAATGACAGAATAAAATTTACTTATTATTAATGTTAAAATAAAAATTTATTGTATCCATATTCTTATCCTGAGTTTATATATAGTTTATAATTTAATTTATTTAAATTTATGTGATGAAATTGATATTTTATTTAATACTAAATTTAACCGACTGAATAGACTTGGAATTTCAAAAAATTTGGATTATAAAAGAAAAAATATCATGACTCATCCCCACAAAGATGACGTAGTTGCTGATCTTTTAGTTTTGAGATATGTATTATTTCTACCGGCAAAAAAAGAGATATGTATTATTTCTCGGTCTTTAACTCACCTATATTTTTAATTTAGGGAGATTATACTCAGGTCTCGATAAGGAAAAATAAATCTCTAAGAATCTTAAAATTATCAAAAAAATCCCGTGAAACTTTTTTACAATAAATTTCAATTCTAATGACAAGTTTATAGGCGCATTATTGATAAATCAAAGGCATGTCATTGACAAGTCAAAGGACGTCTATTAACAAATTCAAGGGCGTTCATTGGTAAGTCTATGAGTGTCTATTGACAAGTCCATGATTAAAATTTATTATAAAAAAAATCTCACAAAGCTTTTTGATAATTTTAAAATTTCAATAGACTATTTTTCTTTTTCTTTTTCTTAACCTAGCCCTGAATGTCATTTTCTTTTTAATTTATTCATAAAAGCATTAGAACTTTAAGCCAATATTACGTTATTTGACAATGATGACGACGATGATAAGGGAATGAAAATGATTTTATTTATTTAAAAATTTTAATCTTTCTAATCATAAACACTGTTATTATTTTTAGTGACTAAAATTATCATTAACTTGTAATGATTGTATAATAATATTTTTAAATTTGTATCCATCACAAAAAAAATTAAATTTGGATAACAAACTTTTTAAAACTTACGTAATAATTTAATTAATTGAGACTAACTATAATTTAAAGTTTCATAATTTTTTTCATAGGATGTAGTTTTATTTATAAAGCTGACAGAATTTAATTTTTTCCCAATACTAAAGAAATTTTAGGGAAGAGAATATTGGGAAAGTTAAATTCATTTGTAGAGTTGTACAAAGAAAGAAGAAATTTTGAATAAAGGATCTTTCAACATTGTTATTGTTTTAAAAAGGTTACCCATATTTAAATTATGAAAAATTTCAATCAATTCTAGTTAAAATGCCAAAACTTAAATTTAGGATTTTTTAACAAATTCTTAATTAGGCTGAGATGCATAAGTAAAAATTTTTTAATATTGTTAAAAGGTCAAAATGCTCCTATGTAATTCCAATCAAAATTTCTTAACATTTTTTTAGTTAGGTGGAGGGCACCAACTCGCGAGAGGGGCTCCAATGGCCAGACGCCGAAGCTCTGGCACCAGCGGTTGGAGCTTTAGTGATAAGTTGAGTAATGTGATTGACAGGTTGAGTAATAAGATTGACTACTTAAGCTCCTTAAACCCTATCAATTTATCAAGGGTCGTTGATAAGTTAAATAAAAATAATGACAACTTAAGTGTAACTATTAACAACCTCAAGAGCACAATTTACCAATTGCTATACTCAAGTTGTCATTACTTTTATTCAACTTGTTAATGATATTAGATAGTGTTTGTGGAGTTCAAGTTGTCAATACCATTACTTAACTTGTCAATCTCATTACTCATTTTGTCACTGGAGCTCTAGCTGCCGGCAGTCCGGCATCAGCTAGAGTTTTTATTTTTATTTTTTAAAGAAAAACTTGAGGAGCATTTTGGTAAAAATATAATATTTCAAAATTTCATATTATCCCTTGAGACCTATTTACCATTTTTATGTGTTAACAGACTTTTTAGAGTTTTACAAGTTTAAATGGTATTTATTTAAAATTTCTCTTTATTTATTTCTGGGTTTTATCAACAGTGTTGCAAAATGGCGGCGGCAAATTCTCGAAACCTCTTGAATAATCACATATGTGGCAGTAGATGACGGTATTGGAAAGCAGGGAAAAGGCTTTGCATCATTGCATGTCAAAGAGATATTGGCTAGCACCAGAGGGGTTAGTCAAAATTAAAATTAGGCTTCGACCTTCCTTTCATTTTACTTTTTAACTACATAGAAGCGTTTTATTCTTTTACAACATTCAAGAATCCCTTTAATTTTTTTTTTGTTTGATTATGATCGTGTTAAAAATATAAACCTGAATTTTGATTTTTGGAAATTGATTTGAATTTAATTAGAATTTTCCCAAAAATAATTTATATGCAACATCATGTTTTATTGAAAATTTAAAACATAGATTCTAACGTATATAAATCAAGATTAATAAAACACCAGTCTATGCGACAAAAAGTCGTTGAGTTTGAAAGAACTTAATTTTAAAAACGGTCAAAAGAAAGGAAATAATTGGGACTTTGACATTGGGACATACTCGTACCTTGACAAATTGGGTTTTGCTTCCTCCTCTCACTCCTTTTGTTTTTGTTTTTTTTTTTTTCTAAAATAATTGATGAATTCATCATGCTTTACGTCTAGCTTGTTTTTTTGTTTTTATGATAACCCTTTAGGCCACCCTGGGTTCAGCAATTTTTCTAAAATTAACGATGTTAGATCGAGGTTTTGTGATTCAAGTTGAGTCCTAAATTTGGATACTTCTTCAACAACAATTCAAATCTTTATTCCTTATGTTGTAAAGGATTAACCACCCGGCCTCTTAGTTCTAGCTTGTTGCTCATGTTCAATGATATTTTATATAACCAAAAAAATATATAAAAATTTTTAAAATGATGACTTCATGCGTGACCTCTATATATCGCGAGTGCTCATGGAAAAATTAATATAGTTGGAACTTGGAACACAAAAATTACAGATAAGAAAACACAAAATTAAACAAGTTAGGCTCTTTATTTATTATGAGTTTGATCTCTTTGTTATTACTCTTTCTGGTCATTATTATAAGACTTAGTTAACTTTTTTAGAAAAATTAATATAACTAAATAAGTAACTTAATCATATCATATATTATATATCATTAGATTACATATTACTTCATAAATCAAACAAATTAGTTTGTATAAAAACAATGAGTATAAATACTTTAAAATAATTTATTTAGCTTTCTTAATCTTTTTAAAAAAGTCAACTTAGTCTTGTATTTAGGATCGGATCAGCTAGTATAATGGATAGTTGCTCATATATTACAAATAAGGTTGTCAAACTCACGAGTTTAAACAAACTTGTGAAAGTGACGTAAAATCATATCGTTGACTTGAATCATCAACTCATGAGAATTTACTTTTATTAATAAATAGGTATTAATAGTGTATAATTAATTTATTAAAATATACAAATGACAATAATGTAACTTAAATATATTTTAAATCAACATAATTGAAATTAAATTCATCAACATTCATAATTTATCATACTCAACAAGCATTTTTTTTATAAAACTCATATATAAAGATATTGATCGTGATCAAATCGAAAAGTTAGCCCGAATTTAAGAGTGAGTTAACATGAGTTTAAACTAACCCCTTTTACTAGACCCAATTTCAATTAATTCTAGTTATTTATTCGTGTTCAATGAAATTTCATATAATAAAGAAAAATATTACCCCTAATCTTTAATATAAAACCTCGTTTGTTGTGTAATTTACACAATGAAGGAGATTTTACATTAAGGACATCAGCCAATATAAAAATTTTAAAAATGATGACCTCACTATGCGGCTTCTGCATATCAAGTTCTTATGAAAAAGAATGTAGTCGAATAAAAAATTATAGAGAATAAATAACTAAATCAAACAAGTTAGGCTCTTCATTTATTATAATTTATGAGTGTGACCGTAAGGAATAAGTCATGATAGTCATATTCATGACTTTTTCATGAGAATATCATTACATAATAGCAATACTAAAATTGACAGTTTGTGATAAACTTTAGAAAAAAGTAATCATTTAGTCTACAAAATTTTCATTTAATTATAACTCAATTCCTATCATAAAAAATTATAAATCAATTCCTAAATTTTTTTTTGGTTTAACTTATTCCCTAAGTACTAGATATTTTTCTGAAAATGAAAAACAAAAGAACAGATTAAATAGCTGAATTAAATTTTAGGTATAAAATATTTTAACAATATACGGCTTGCTGTGTCAAAAAAACTTCAAGCATTCCCGCTTGTTCCGGTCTCATTTAATTCAACATGCTTGTTACACCCTTTTACTTCTGTTTTTCAGTTTTTCCTAGGCATAGATATCCTCCTATTTGTACAATCTTGTTTGAGGTAATATTATGTACTAAATATGGGTATCTCTCACAACGGAAATTTAAACGTTGGTTTGCAACTAGTCCATTCCACCATAACTAATCCCCTTTGCTTGTTACACATTTTATAATGCTAAAGTAAAAGTAAGGCCTTTTTCAATGCTAACAGTTCAGTCATAAAAACTGAATTATTAGCATTTACCTTTTCAACAAATCCCCATTAAAAATCACCATTGTAGTCTCTACATGCTATCCCCGGCCACAGCAGCTTCTTTAGAGCCAGGCATGAATGATCCATCACAATTCAACTTCATTAAAAAACAAACTCATTTCTACTCTTCCAAATGAACCAAAATATCCAGAGTTAGTATCTGATGCATTAAATATATTTCACAGAAACATATTAATGCGCCACTCCTTAAAACAACCAACCCTTGCACTATCCACCCTAACAGTTAATTCACCCAATAGCCTTCCTTCACACTATTAACTGCATTAACTTTAATATCCTTGATCATTCCCCAAATATCACCATCAATTTTGCTTCTCAAAGAGGATAGATTCCGTATACCATCCTCTGTCAATTGTCAAACACTCAACTTTATCATCATTATCAAACTTGCTTTCAGTAATATCATTTAACATTTTCCCGACTATCCTTCCATATTCTTGTAGCCATACCATTACCTACAACCCATTTTAGATCCTTTTAAAGCATTTCCCTTCCTCACAAGATACTAGACCAAACCCATGAAGATTTATAACCCTTCACAGCATCTAGAAAATAGCTATTAGGATAGTATATGCTTTTAACACTCTACTCCACAAATTATCACTTCCTTGAACAATTCTCCATGCAGTTTTTGCCAAAAGCGCATCATGCAAAACCTCAATCCTTAAATCCCGTTCCTCCCTCCCTTTTATTCTTCATCACATACCCCCATGCCTTCCAATGAACTTTCCCTCCACTACTCTTTCAATCCCACCAATAGAGCTTGGTTTGATAGGATCTCACATGTCCTGAAGGCTGAAGGCTACCTATGACTAACATCCTAATAGTATATGTAGATGATATCATACTCACAGGAAACAATCTTCAAGAAATGAGTCGAATCAAGATGGCTTTAAATAGAGAATTTGAGGTCAAACTTCCTAGGAATGGAAGTGTCTAGGTCAAAATAAGGGATTCATATCTCACAAAGAAAGTATGTCCTTGATTTACTAAAGGAACTGGCATGCTTGGATGTAAACCAAGTAAAACACCTATTAGTGTCAAGAAAAAGAAGAAGAAAAATATGAAACTTGCAACAACCGAACAAGAAGTTGCATAAAGGAAGAAACAAGAACAAGATGAAAAATTAGTAGACATAGGGCATTACTAGAGACTGGTTGGAAAGCTCATATCTTTTCCCACACTTGGCTAGGTATTGCCTCTATAGTAAGTGTTGCAAGTCAATATATGCACTCACCAAAGAAAAAACACATGGATACTACATATAAAATCCTAAAATATCTCAAAGGAACCCCTGGTCGATGTCTTTTCTTCAAGAAGACAAACCTAAGAACTATTGAGATATACACAAATGCAAATTGGGCATAAGACCAAGAGAACAACGGGTCCACTTCAGGTTATTCCACGTTTGTTTAAGGAAACCTAGTAACTTGGCAAAGCCAAAAGCAAAGAGTGGCATCCAAAAGTAGTGCAGAATTTTAACTAAGATCCCTATCTTAAGGAGTTATGAAAGGAATATGGCTGAAAAGGGTAGTGGACGAGGCCTATATCCAGGTAGAATCTCCATTAAAACTCTACTATGACAATAAGGCAGCCTTGAGTATGGCTTTAAACCTTGTCCAACATACTAGAACTAAGCACGTTGATGTTGATTGTCACTTTATTAGAGAAAAGGTCGAAGAAGGGATTATTTGTCTCTTTTTCATGCCTACAAAAATACAACTTGTTGACATACTTACAAAAGGATTATTAGAGGACATTGTTGAAGGATTTGTATGTAAGTCGGACATGATGAGTATATATGATCCAACTTGAGGGGGAGTGTGGTAATTATTTTACAAATAAATACCATAGTTTAAAGGTATAAGTTTTTGTTAGTGCAAGTGTTTCACCCAAGATTAGGGTGAATTGGTTATACCAGAAATTTCATTGCGTATAAGAAAATTAACAGAATATTTAAAGCAGTTGAGAGCAGAGAGAAATATCACTGAAGTATACATCGGGAGTTATACTGGTTCGGCCCCAACCACTTTGACCTACATCCAGTCCTCAGAGTGTCTCTCAGAGTTTCACTATATTCTCCAAGATTCAGTGGGTTCTTGGCACCTCAGTACACAGCAAGCTCCTTCATCTGGACACTCGCTCCCCCTTATACGTTGTAATCAAATCCTCAACTCAAGGTTCCACAACCTTAAGTTGTGTCAATAACAAATATTGAGTTTGTAATGAAAAACTCTCTCACAGAGTAAATATATAATCACTGAAGTACAATGAATGAGTATAAGAAAACAGAGTACTAAGAATGTTTTGATCAATGTATGTTCATGTGTTCTCAATTGTTGTTCTTGTTGTTTGCTCTTTAAATGCTCCATATATATAGATGATTTATAATGTCCGTTAGATGCATTTCAAATATGTCCGTTAGAGTCGCGCAGCAACGATTGACCATTCTTCTAATTTGAAAACTATTCATTTGCGGTAGGTAGCTGTAGGTGATCGTTCGGACCTTTTATTTGACTTTTCACTTCTGGCATGATCTTTTCATTGTTTCTCTGCAAATGTACTTAGAATGCTAGTGCAATGAAGACTTAATCATATAGATAACAAATCAATAAACATTCAATTAAAAAACATAATTTCTGGACTGCCTTACTTGAGTGGCTACTCGAGTGATCATGCTCATTACTCAAGTAGTCCCTCGAGTAAACCTATCAAAAACATGGCAGGGAGTAATTCAACAATTTTCATAAAATATTACTTAGGTAAGACATGGAGTAAGATACATTACAAACCTTGGAAATACCAGATTACTCGAGTGGTTACTCGAGTGACCATGTCTTTTCTTCACAAGTTACTCGAGTGATCCCTCGACTAAATCTCAAATAAGTTTGCAGATTACTCGATTACTCCCTCTAGTAATTGCATCAAATTATTGGCCAAGAGTACCTGTTCTTTGCTTACTTGATTACTCGAGCGACCCCTCGAGTAACGCTTCAAATAACTCTACAGATTACTCTAGTGCTCCCTCGAGTAATGCCTTTTTATCACCTGCTTACTCGAGTGGCTACTCGAGTAAATTGTTGCATTTCTTGGCCGAGAGCTACTAGAAGAAATTTGCTCTAGTTACTCGAGTGGTTACTCGAGTAATGCCTTATGCTCATGTTGTCACTTGAGTTGCTACTCGAGTACTGGTTCATATAACTTTACAAATTACTCGAGTGGCCCCTCGAGTAACTTCTTCCAAATTTTGGCAGTGCCTTTTTGAAACATTTTTTCAACATTACTCGAGTGCTCACTCGAGTAAACCTTTAAAGAATCTGTCAGTGATGTTCTTCCTTTGCTCTGTCTCTTAGATCTTCTTCATTACTCCAGTGCTTGCTTCAAGTAAAGCTTTGTCTACCATTTATTTACTTTGTTCAAATTCATTTGTTTGTTATCATATCCTCTTTTATCATTAGTCCAATCTTTGTTATCATCAAAACATATGGGATCTAACATTCTCCCCCTTTTTGATGATGACAAAACTTGGTGATTTTGAACAAAGTTTTTGAAATTGAGTTTTCAAACATATGCTTCTTAAATACTTTTCATATGAAATATTTTATTCAATTTAAACTTGAAAAATCTTTTGAAATAGTTTAGCAAAGATCTTTTCAAAGTTTTTGTTCTTACTTACTTGTTTACCTTGCATACACAATCGAAAACTCATTAGTCCCACAATGCAATATAACTTCATTGAAATTTAACTTTAATGGCATAAAGAAACAAATTACATAAAGAAGAATTCATTACATAATCAAACTTAAAATTCAAAGTTAAAACCTCCCTAAATCCCTTTACACCCATATCCCCTATGCATTTACTCAGCCATTGATCACAAAATCACTCAGCTTCTTCTCCCCCTTTTTGTCTTCATCACAAGGTAGAATCAATCATGAGGAGGAGTAGATGGCTTGGCTGCGGAGATAGGAGTAACAAGAAATGCCAATGATTCATGTGAGCCATCTGAACTTGAACTGGAAGAATCTAAAGATGATGGTTTAGGTTCAGGAAGGTTTACTGGAGGTGTCTGAAGATCCTCTGGAGGATTCACTAGAGATGATAGGTAAGAAACCAAAGAAGTAATTTCTACTTCTTCTGTAGCAATAGGTGAAGACACAAGCACCGCCTCAGTGCGTGCAGGTGAGGAAATGGGAGTAGGTATGGGCTATGGCTGAATAGGCTAAGCTGGATCATCAAAAGTGATGTGGATTGGCTCGGATGTGTCAGGGTTAGGCATAGAGAACAAAAGATTATTGGGTCTAATCTCAGAGGGTCTATGCTCAGGAGGTATAGTATCAGAAGGACTAGGCTTGAAAGGTCTAGGTTCAGAGACTAGTACAGGTTCAGGAGTAACAGAAGGACCAGGAATAGGGGAGCTAGATGCCATAGCATCAAGTCTGGCAACAATAGATCTCAGAAGCTCACCTTGGGCACGTTGTTCAGCTAACAACTCTTCGTGCCTCTTATCCATTCTCTCCACAAGTTGTCCCATCTTCTCATTCATATGGGTTACCAACTCCGCATTCATATTGGCAATGTCAATATGGAAACCCTTTAGAATGTTCTCCATGAATGTTTGCATTGTGGCACCAAAGAAAGAAGGAGAAGATGTGTTGGCTGGAGTAGAAGACTATGTGTTATCTATTCAACTAGTTGCAGTATCAGTCTTCTTCTTCTTCTTGGGACTTGCTTCTAGAGGAGTATTTAAAGGAATCTCAATGTTCAACTTCCTAATTTGATTTCTCCCAACTTGTGTTATCCTCTCAATTGGCTCCTTACTCTCCAAGCACCAAACCTTATTCTTCTTGAGAAACAAAGAAATAAGTTAAGGGTAAGCCATTGGAGTTGTAGGTTTTCCTTCATACCTATATCTCTTGATCTCAGCAAAGATATATTCTCCCAAGTCCTTTTGTTCTTTGAGAATCAATGAGGCAAATTTTTTGAAATCTCTCTCAATGAAATGTGTGTAGTTGTTGGATTTGTTCACTATAGCTCTAGAATAGATATACCATAGGACTCGATGAAAATCACTCATATCACTTGGATTGAAATTTAGAGGTCCCACTATCTCACCAAGTCTTAGGATAGAGAATATCTGGTTTGAGTCAAGATTAGGGTAATCATCATCAGAAGGGTCCTCTATTCCTAACCAGGTATTGATTTTGGAAGGTGAGATTAGAATTCTCTGTCCTCTAACCTTAGAAGTCATTTCTTCTTCCACAGATTTTCTAATATGATCATTTATAGGTTCAAGGTTGTAGTAAAAATGCCTCACAAATTTGGTGCAAAATAAGAGTTTAACAGACAACCAGGGCATATAGGAATCAAGATAGGGACTCAGATTGAATTTCAATACCTCTTGAAGAACCTTCTAGTCAATGTAGTGCATCTTGCACACATTTCTCCTTGCAAAGTGACTCAGGTACTTCTGAGATTCCTCAAGTTTGCTCACATTGAATCCCTGAGGAGGGAAGGTGATTTCTTCATCCCTTTCTTCTGGTTGCTTTGAAGATTGCCCTTTCTTTGTTCCCTTAGACTGAAAAGCTTCTTCAAGCATGCCTACCATGACTTTGGTAATCTTCTCATCAATCTTGGGCTTTTTTAGAGGTTTTGGAGAAAATATGGGAGTATCAAATGAATCAAAAGGAGGAGGAGAGGATTCTTTTGTTCTTTTGCCTCTTGTAGGAGGTGAACTCTTCTTGGTTTGAGCTCTTGTGACCACTTGTTCTTTAATGACAACCCCTTTCACCTTTGGCTTGGTTTGTGGTTTAGCTTTGGCTTTAGGTTTAGGAGAAAGCTTTCGTTTCTTGGTAGGTGGAGATGAAAGAGAATTAGAGGGTTGATATGGTTCAGAGGACTCAAAAGGAGTGCTAAGATTGGGAGATTTGGTCCTCACTATTGTGATTTGAGAAAGATAAGGATTTCTGGAAAAAAATAGGGTCCGAGAGTCGCGAGATTTAGGGCAGAAGATTTAGTGCAATCTGAGAGGTTTTTGTAAGCAAAAATCAATGGGTTTTGACGGTTATGAGAAGAGAAAATAATTGTGAAAAGTTTTTGTGAGAGCACTAGAAGAATTATTCGAGACGATTTTGTGAGAAATGACTGAGTAACGACTAAAATAGACCTAGGGCCCAACATTACTCGAGGGCTTACTCGAGTAGCTACTCGAATGATTATACCAGAAATTTCAAAATACGGTAATTTCAAGTGTGTACATGGCATGAATAATATTGTAATTACTCATATATATATTCCCTCGATCATTTGATGGCTCTTTAGGACAAATTTGAGTTGAAACTCAGCACATTTGTTATCTGCATCCAGGTTCACTCGAGGCCTTACTCGAGTAGCCTTTGAAGTTTACTCAAGGCCTCCATCGGGTAATCTGTTTCTTCACCTTTTGACTCTTCATTTCCAACTGTTGTACCATTTCTTTTGAATTTATTTTGAATCAATGTTCCACTATCATAATTTTTAGGTCATTACTCGAGTGGTTACTCAAATAACCCATTTAATTACTTCAAGGTGTCACTCCAGTAATAGTATTTACTTGAAGTTGTCCCTCCAGTAATGTTGTCCTCTGTTAACCTCTGCTTTTCATACTCCAAAACAAAATATTATGATCCTGCAAAACAAATTGCTAGAGACACTGATGCTTAAATTAGTAATCATCAAAACATCAATAAATAACATTATCTAACATTTTGTAAACACTAAATAACTTACAATTCATTAGGATTTACCATTCCCAATTCTCTTCTAATATATAAAAATTGATCTTTTGTAAGAGGTTTTGTGAAGATATCATCTAGTTGAAGATGAGTTGGAATGAATATCACTTTGACTTCTTTCTTTTGGACATGATCTCTGATGAAGTGATGTCTAACATCAATATGCTTGGTTCTGGAATGTTGAATAGGATTCTTTGCTAAGCTTATCGTGCTAGTGTTATCACAGTATATTGGTATCTCCTTCAAATAAATGCCAAGATCCTGGAGTTGTTGCTTTAGCCATAATACTTGTGCACAACAACTTGATGCTACAACATACTCAGCTTCCGTTAACGAAAGAGATACTATATTTTGTTTCTTGCTAAACCCTGACACAAGTGAGCCTCCAAGAAACTAACTTTGTCCACTGGTACTCTTTCTGTTTGTCTTATATCCTCTATGATTAGAGTCTGAGTATGCAACTAGATATTCACTTCTCCCTTTGGGAGACCAGAGACCTAATTCTACTGTGTCAGCAAGATATCGGAAGATACGTTTGATGGATTCAGCAAGTGACTCTTTTAGTGCTGATTGATATCTTGCACACATACCCACACTGAATTGAATGTCAAGCATGCTTGCAGTAAGATAGAGTTATGATCCAATCATTCCTCTATATTTTATGATGTTGTAATCTTTTCCCTTGATATCAGCATCAAGCAACATAGTTGAGCTCATAGGAGTGTCCATTCTATTTGCTTTATCCAATCCATACTTCTTTAATAGCTCTTTCAAATACTTCATTTGAGATATGAAAATTCCATTCTTTCTTTGTTTGATTTGCAAACCAAGAAAGAAATTCAATTCTCCCATCGTTGACATCTCAAACTCCCCCTGCATTATCTCAGAAAATTCTTTGCACATGGTTTCGTTAGTAGCACCGAGAACTATATCATCAACATATATTTGCACAATTAAGATATCATCACATTTTCATTTTGTAAAAAGTATTGTATCAACTTTTCCTCATACAAAACCTTGATTAATAAGAAATTTACCGAGCCTTTCGTACCATGCTTTATGAGCTTGTTTTAAACCGTATAAAGCCTTTTTGAGTTTAAAAACATGGTCAGGTTTAGTTACATCTTCGAAACCTAGAGGTTGATCTACATATACTTCTTCCATGATGTAGCCATTTAGAAATGCACTCTTTACATCCATTTGATAGAGTTTGAATCTTTTGATGCATGCAAAGGCTAAAAGTACTCGTATAGCTTCCAATCTAGCCACTGGAGCATACTTTTCCTCATAATCAATTCTTTATTCCTGATTATAGCCTTTGGCCACTAATATTTCCTTGTTTCTGACAATGATTGCTGATTCATCAAGTTTGTTCTTGAATATCCATTTAGTGCCAATGATCGGGTGATCCTTAGGTCGAGGTACCAACTCCCAAACTTGATTTCTTTCAAATTGATTTAGTTCTTCTTGCATTGCTATAACCTAATCATTATCTGATAAGGCTTCATCAATGTTAGAAGGTTTAATCTCAAAAATAAAGGTAGAGAAACTAACTTTATTGAAGATTCTATTTCTAGTTTTGACTCCTTCATTCACATCTCCTATGACTTGATCTAGGGGATGACTTTTATTGTATTTCCAGGCTCTAGGCTGTCCTAGTGACTGATCTTCTTCCTTGGTTTCATCAACATCTGGAATAAGAGATTTAGAAATAGATTGACCAGTTTCTTGATCTAAAATAACTTCCTGCTCATCATCAATGATTTTGTTAGAGGATTCAAATTCATCAAATACAACATGAATTAATTCTTCAACAACACATGTTCTTTTATTGAAAATTCTATATGCTTTACTTTGATTAGAATAGCCTAGGAAAATTCCTTCATTTGTTTTAGAATCAAATTTTCCTAAGTTATCTTTACTATTATTATGAATGAAGCACTTATAACCGAAGATGTGTAAATGAGCAAGGTTTGGCTTCCTTCCTTTGTATAGCTCGTATGGTGTCTTTCCAAGTTTTGTTCTAATGTAGGCTCTATTTGAAATATAGCATGATGTGCTCATTGCATCAACCCAGAAAACTTAAGACACGTTCTTTTCATTCAACATTACTCTAGCTATTTCAGTGAGCACTCTAATTTTCCTTTCCACGACTCCATTTTGTTGAGGTGACCTTGGAGCAGAGAAATTGTGATCAATACTATTAGTATCTCAATATTCTTCAAAGGCTTGATTTTCAAACTCTCTACCATGATCTGTCCTAATACCTACAATGGACATACCTTTCTCATTTTGTACTTTCTTGGCAAAAACAATAAATTCTCCAAAGGTTTCATCCTTTGATGATAGAAAAATGGTCCATATAAATCTAGAAAAATCATCAACAATGACCAATGAATATAAGTTGCCACCAAGACTCTTAACTCTTGCTGGTCCAACAAAATCCATATGTAATAATTGAAGTAGTCTATTGGTTGATATCTCATTTTTCAATTTGAAAGAAGATTTAGTTTGCTTACCCTTTTGACATGCATCACAAATCAAATCGTTTTTTAAATTTACTTTGGGTAATCCAATCACTAAATCCTTTTTAATTAACTTTCCTAGTTGGTGCATGTTGACATGAGCTAGCCTCTTATGCCACGACCAACTTTCATCGACATTACTTAAAAAACAATTTTCAGAGTCATTTCTATTGATATCAAGAGTATAGCAGTTACCTTCCCTTTTGCTTTGAGCTTTGCCTTGATATTTTTCTTATCAAGTTGTAAGTCTTTCTTGTTAACAATTAGACATTCCTCTGAATCAAATATTACCCAGTTGTCTTTATCTGCACTTTAACTTACGCTCAGCAAATTATGACATAAGCCTTCAACATAATATACATCTTTAACTTGTATTCCTTTGTCGTTTCTGATTTCACCAATTCCTGCTATCTTTTCGGATTGATTTGCTCTAAATTTTACCTTTCTACCTTCCTTAGGTTGCAATGTGGTAAAACTTTCAAAATCACCAGTCATATGTCTGGAGCATCCACTGTCTATGTACCATTTGTTGTTCTTGGATGCTTTAAGACATATCTGTAATCAAATATGATTAAGTCTTAGGTACCCACATCTTTTTGGGTCCTTTTGGGTTAGTTCAAAAGACTTTCTGAACATATGAACCTTTAGGTACCCATTTGTAGGTTCCTATCTTTTCTTTCTTCTTATGAATGCATGATGAAGTATAATGACCTTTTCTATTACAATAATTACAGTATGCAAAAGGATTTGATGTATGCACAGAATGCTGAAAATAGTTCAAGTATGATTTACCTCTAGCTTTCTTTCTTTCTTTCCTTCTATCTGATTTTGGATCATATCCAATTCCAAATCGACCATTCACAAATCATTGAGCTTTTAAAATTATATTTAGTATCTCGCTTCCTTTAGTGAATTTTTTAAGAGTTTTAGTACAATCAATGTTTTTCTTTTTCAAAGAAGTACAATTTTCACAATCCTTTTCAAAATTCTCTTTAAGTTTTATTTCAAGAGTTTTATTTTTCTTTTTGAAAACAACTAGTTCTTTAACTACTTTAATGAATTCAGAATGTAAAGCATTATATTTGGAAAGTAATTCATCATAGGTAGGATCAGAATCAATTACTTCTTTTTCTGTTTCTTCTTGAGCAACTAGACAGATATTGGCTACTTCCTCTTCATCACTTTCTTCGTCAGAAGAGCTATCTCCCCATATGACAGATACAAAGGCTTTCTTCTTGTTGTAGAATTTGCCTTTTCTCTTTTCTTTATTCTTCTGAATCAATTCTTGACATTCTGATTTGAAATGTCCTGGCTTTCCACATTCATAGCAGATGATGTGTTCTTTATTACTTGTTCCTCGTTTCTGAAAGTTTTTTAATCCTTGGCCTTTCTTGTAAAACTTTCTGAATCATTTTATGATTAGGCCCATTTTGTCATCGTCTATTTCTTCATCTTCATTTTGTTCTTCTTCTTTTGCTTTCAGTGCTAGACCTCTTTTCTTCTTGTCACCAATATCATCTAGTTCTCGTTTGAATTTTAATTTACTTTCATATTCAGAAAGGCTTCCGAATAGAGAAGCAACCGATCGCATTGAATCACCTTTTGCTTCCTTAATTGCAGTGACTTTTGTCTCTCAGTCTTTAGAAAGAATATTCAGAATCTTTCGTACTTGGGTATGTTGATCATAGATTTTTCCAAGTGCTGCAAGTTGATTAACAAGGTGAGTATATCTAAGTTCAAATTCAGCTATTGACTCACCTAATTTCATTTAAAGTAAATCAAACTCAGTAACTAGAGTATTGATATGGTTTTCTTTTATTCCCAAAGTTCCTTTGTGAGCTATTTCCAAGGCTTCCCACATTTCTTTAGCTGTTGGAAGTGTGCAGATTCTAAGCACTCATTTTAACTCAAGGCACTTTGAATCATCAGAATTATCTTGCTATTGAGTGTAATGAATTTCTTGTCATTCTCATCATATTCTGCTGGTGTCTTGGGAACTCTCTGTGAATCTACAATATTTTCAAGTTTGTAGTTTCCACTCTTAATCATATCCCATAGCCTATATTCAGTAGCCATTATGAAGACTCTGAACTATGCTTTCCAGAATGAAAATTGTACGCCATTGAAACATGAAGGTCTTGTAATAGAAGCTCCGTTGGGAAGAATTTCTTCACCCATGCTTGCCATTGGATCCTTCTTAGGCTATTACACCTTACCAAGAAGACCTACGCTTTGATACCAAATGTTAGTGCAAGCGTTTCACCCAAGAGGGGTGAATTGGGTGATACCATAAATTTTGTTGCGTATAAGAAAATTAACAGAATATTTAAAGCAGTTGAGAGCAAAGAGAAATATCACCGAAGTGTACACCGGGAGTTATACTGGTTTAGCCACAACCACTTTAACCTACGTCCAATCCTCAGAGCCTCTTTGAGAGTTTCACTATATTCTCCAAGATTCAGTGGGTTCTTGGCACCTCAGTACACAACAAGCTCCTTCACCTGGATACTCGTTCCCCCTTACACGTTGTAATCAAATCCTCAACTCAAGGTTCCACAACTTTAAGTTGTCTTAATAACAAATATTGAGTTTGTAATGAAAAACTCTCTCACAGAGTAAATATATAATCAATGAAGTATAATGAATAAGTATAAGAAAACAGAGCACTAAGAATGTGTTGATCAATGTATGTTCGTGTGTTCTCAATTGTTATTCTTGTTGTTTGCTTTTTGAATGATCCTTATATATAGATGATTTGTAGTATCCATTGGAAGCATTTCAAATATTTCTGTTAGAGTCGCGTAGCAACGGTTGACCATTCTTCTAATTTGAAAGCTATTCGTTTGCGGTAGGTAGCTGTAGGTGACCGTTCGGACCTTTTATTTGAATTTTCACTTCTGCATGATCTCTTCATTGTTTCTCTGCAAATGTACTTAGAATGCTAATGCAATGAAGAGTTAATCATATAGATAACAAATCAATAAACATTCTATTAAAAACATAATTTCTGGACTGCCTTACTCGAGTGGCTACTCGAGTAGTCCCTCGAGTAAATCTGTCAAAAACATAGCAGGGAGTAATTCAACATTTTTCATAAAATATTACTCAGGTAAGACATGGAGTAAGATACATTACAAACCTTGGAAATACCATATTACTCGAGTGGTTACTCGAGTGACCATGTCTTTTCTTCACAAGTTACTCGAGTGATCCCTTGACTAAATCTCAAATAAGTTTGCAGATTACTCAATTACTCTCTCGAGTAATTGCATCAAATTCTTGGCCGAGAGTACCTGTTCTTTACTTATCTAATTACTCGAGTAACCCCTCGAGTAATGCTTCAAATAACTTTACAGATTACTCGAGTGCTCCCTCGAGTAATGCCTTTTTCTCACCTGCTTACTCGAGTGGCTACTCGAGTAAATTGTTGCATTTCTTGGCTGAGAGCTACTAGAAGAAATTTGCTCTAGTTACTCGAGTAATGCCTTATGCTCATGTTGTTACTCAAGTGGCTACTCGAGTAATGGTTCATATAACTTTGCAGATTACTCGAGTGGCCCCTCGAGTAACTTCTTCCAAATTTTGGCAGTGCCTCTCTGAAACATTTTTTTCAACATTACTGGAGTGCTCACTCGAGTAGCAGTGTTCCTTACTCGAGTACTCACTCGAGTAAACCTTTAAAGAATCTGCTAGTGATGTTCTTCCTTTGCTCTGTCTCTCAGATCTTCTTCATTACTCCAGTGCTTACTTCAAGTAAAGCTTTGTCTACCATTTATTTGATTTGTTCAAATTCATTTGTTTGTTATCATATCCTCTTTTATCATTAGACCAATCTTTGTTATCATCAAAACATATGAGATCTAACAGTTTCGACATAGAAATCAAATTTCTCCGATAACTAAGAATGAAAAAAACAATTGCAGAGATCCAGTACGATGTTATTTGGGAAAACGATTCTAAATATTCCAATTGCTTTAATCGAATCTCCTTTTCCACTTTTTGAAAGGACTTGAGCTTTATTGGGAAGTGGAGGCTGGTGTTTAAAAACCCCAGCATGGTAGTAGAAATATGGATCATTGCATCCGTATCGATCCACCAAGTATCATTATTAATACTAATATGATGAGATTCTAAAGCTAAACCTGAAAAATACATACCTTTATACTGTTGGAAATTATGCCCTAAGGGCTAATCATTATACTTTAAACATTATTATTTAATAAATTTCTCCATTCTATTCATATTATTTGCATGTTAACTGTGATAATTGTATCCTTGGATAAATCATAAAAGATTGTCCTAAAATGTACCTAGTCGGTCGTCTATGCAGGAGCAGAGATGAAACAAAACTAGTATGACTTTGATAAGATATAAGGATATGAATCAAAGTCTTAGGCACTTGTAAAAGTACAAGGTGCCGGACCGACCCAGTATGAGAAAGCTACATGGATCAAGTCATTGGCTTTTCTCATGTACAACCATGTCACAATGCCCTTTGACCTGAGGGCATCATGGATTCCTACATAAGAGTTGCTAAGCTTTGAACTAGTTAAAAGTCACTTTAGATAGGGTGATGATAAAGGCAACGATCGAGCTTGATGGTTTTACATGCAAAGGAATATGAATGACCAAGATGGAATTTGTCCCTAACATTAATAGAGAGATATTATTGGACCCCTCGATGAGTAAGTATGAGAAATGTATGGCCATACTATGATGGAAAGGAATTTTCATTTCTATTGTCAGACTACTCAGGAATCAAGAAAGCAATTGTTAGGAACAAAAGAATGACATTATCCATGCCTCATCCTTGACCTATATATCATGTGACAAAAGGGACATGACATCGTTGTATGACAGGTTGTATCATGTTAACGTTCCTCACATGAATTGGGTAGTTGTAATGTCTTGCTAAAGGCCGCTTGCGACTTGTGGGTTAGTATAGTTATTGACCCACTGCCAACTTCGTATGGGCCTACAGGGTCGCTCATAAGAATAGCCCAACACAAGATAATGTTTAATCTAGGGTGGACGAATTTTATATTTATATATATATATATAATATAAAATTCATGAAAATAAAATTAATAATATTATATATATATATATATATGTATGTATGTATTTTTGAAATACATACATATATATATGATATGATATTATTATATTGTGTTAGTTTTAAATTTAATTTTATTAAGATAAATTAGATTTAATAACTAACATGATAGAGATATAGTATCTTAGATTTAATTTATGAAGATAAATTAAATCTAATGGCTCTTTATTTGGATTAAATAAATAGGTAAAATTAAAAATGTTGGACAGATTTAATTTAAATTGAATTTATTTAATTAGCCCATCAAGATAATTAATTGTTAATTAATTTTGAAATTAATGAAGATTAATTTTTCAATTCGAATATAGCCCCATAGGTTATGAAATTGATAGAGCAGAAAAACTCAGACACGGATGAGAATTTAGAGCCGCAAGGGAAACCCTATGAGACATTGGAGGCGCTAGCACGTAATCTGTGTTGGAGAGCATTCGTGTAGATACTGGTAGAGGGAGCGAACCTGAGGTATTGGTTCCTCGAGATCGAAAAACCCTAAATCGAAAAGGTATGATTCTTCCTAATTCTGTTTAAACGCCATTGATAGATCCTCGATTGGGATTTGCAAAATTTATTAAATTCTTCCGTTGTGCTTGCTGATCCCAACATATGCTCCAGCTATGCCTTCCTCTTTAGGCACTCATCCTTTATGTGCCCTTTCTTCTTGTAGAAGAAGCAAATAGCTTTAGCTTTCTTGATGGATGGCACATCAATAATCTTTCTCTTCTTTTTCTGCTTCTGCCTGTTGCCTCTGGCACTAGTCCTGTTGGAACTTTTAGCTAAATGAGCTACCCTAGGTATGTCCCTACTACTCATTTCAAGCCTGGTTTCTTCCTGAACACACATGGACAGGAATTCATTAATTATCCATTTCTCCTTATGTGTGTTATAGGAGACTCTGAAGGCATCATACTGAGAAGGAAGGGAGTTCGGTACTAGATGCACCAAGAGCTGCTCTGTTGGTTCCATGTCAAAGGCTCTTAGTTGAGAGGACAAGTCTCTCATCCTCATGATATGTTGCCTGACTCCATTTGTGCCTGTCAGCTTCATTACAAACGGCTTTGACATGATGGAACCACCCATCTATTTATCAGTTGGCTTGAACTATTTGTGAACATCTTCCAAGGACTTCTTAGTAGTTTCACATTTAGCAATCACTCCCCGAATGCTTCTTTGAATCCTAGTTTTGATATAAGACAAGCACATGTGATTGTAGAGCTCCCAGCGCTCCTGATAGTCAATTTCAGCTTAAGTTGGCTTGTCGATTGGTTTGAGAGGTCTTGGTTTCTCTATAACAAAGTGCATATGCATCATATCAATTTGCAAAGTTATTTACTCCCTCCATTCAGGGTAATTGGTTCCAAACAACACAATTTTGCTTGTATTGTCAACAAAACTGTTAGGGAAAGTAATAGGTGCTTCAATTTAGAGATTTAAATTAGCTTACGAAATAAAATTTTGAGACAATCACGAATTGTGTGCCTTGAATGCATGCTATACACTAAAGGAAACATGCAATATGTATAAATGTGTATCACTAAATTCTACCTATGGGCAAAGAATCTAGCATTGCATGCATTTATCTCAAATTGATGGGCCTATACTGTAAAATTTAATTTACATTTCCTAATACTTAACTATTCCTCCCTGATTAAATATATAAGCATAACTGTCTACATGTAGGTCCAGATCAAATATAATGCTATATTTAATTACAATATGATATTTTATAAGTTCCATATGTGATTATATTGCATGCAAAATGAAAGGATGTTGTGGCTATTCCTTGGAAAAAGTAGCATGCTAATCAAAAATATCATTTTGGTGCATTTAATCAAATTATGCACATCCTAATAGAGAGATTAATTGATTTAAAAAACTCAATAAATAATTAATTAAATCCCTCCCACTATTTTATGTATTCAAAAGTGTTTAAAAAATTAATTTTGGCACCTTCCAACTCAAATTTCATTTTACAAAATTTTGAATTGTTAAATAATTGTCTAAAGTCAATTTTCCTAAATTTTAGACAATTAAATAACTCATGAAAATAATTTTTACAAATTTTCCAGTATGTGAAATTGCCAAAATTAATCATTTTCAATAATTTAAACAATTTAATGTCATTACTAACAAAACAATACATAAAACAGAAATTAATTTAATTAAACAATAAAGTAAATGTTTGAAAAGCCCAAAAACCTTTTTTGGAAAGTTACGATCCATAGTCCAAAAAATTAAAAAAATTTAAATAGCCAATATTGCTTCTGGAAATTTTGAAGTCCATAGCCCAAAAGAACAAAAACATAAAGGGCCCACAATTTCACAAAAACATCATTGCTCAAATAAAACAAAAATTTAAAAGGTCCAGAGGTCATTCAACCCAAAAATGCAATTATTGCTTTTAAAACCAAAAAAATTTTTTGAAGTCCAAAATCCTATTTCATTTCGGCCCAATTCTTCGCGCAACAAAAAAAGCCCAATGTCTTGGGCCTAATAGCGAAGAAATAAAATAATAATCCATTATGTCTTAGGCCCAATAACGCATAAATAAAATAATAATCCATTAGTCCTTTTTTTTTTGTTCTCGACCCAGATCCTATTACGGCCCAAAACAGTTGCCCAGCCTAGAAACGCATCTAGTGCACCCTATTGGATTAGTTAAATGCAACGTTTCACTAAGACCGAAATGACGTCGTCTTGCGTGTGGGGGGGGGAGCTCTTCCGAATGACCTGAAATGGCAACATTTTGAGTGAGTCAAAACGCCATCGTTTTGGGTTGTCTCCCTCACCCATTTCCTGTAACCATACTGACCCGCCATCCCGATAGGGACCCAAATGGCGACCATGACTGCGATTTCATGTTGTGCTTTCAGCAGATCAGAGTCCAAAAGCGATGATCTTAACGGCGACAATCATGAAAATCAAACAAGAATGCAACCCATACAACGATTTCGCATATAATTTCTTGTAATCGAAATAATTTTTGAGATGAAAATGTGAACATAAAATAGAGTTCCGATTGTGGTGATATAATGGTGTCTCTGGCCATAAATTCATCCAGAACACAAAATGCAAATGAATTCACAAGAAAACCACATATCATGATAAAATTTAAATCCAAAATAAGGCTGAATTAAAATGGATTGAACTAGAAAAATCTCTTCCTCTCGATGGTGTTGATTATGGCAAAGCATAATTGGTAATGTTCATCGAAGAACTTAAAGTTCTTCTCTCTCTCTCTTGTGAACAAATCAATAACAAAATCACAATTTCATGAAAACACAAGAAAGGAGTCACGATGCAATCTTAGATTAAAAAGTTAATCAATAAAAAACACAGATTCAAGGCAATTGAAATTACATGCCTCAGGCAATTAAAACACTTTGAACCAAAAACAATGGAGAACCCATATTGAAAAAAGATTTGTCTACGTGTACAAAATAATGATTCCAGAGTTTCAGTTCAAATACTTGCAAAAGCAAAATTTTATTGGATCCTTCAAAATCCAATAAAGGCAGTGATGATTGTTGGAGATATAAGCTACATGTGGGTGTGTCAAATGGAACAAGTCCCATATTACTTGGGAAAGAGAGAATGCTAGTGTATATATTACACCTTATGAAGTTGGGCTAGTAAATGGGCCAAGAGGAAGAGTGGGATCGCGCGCACAACAAAGGGCCACCAGGAGGCAAATGTAGTGGAAATCCGATGATTCCCCCTACTCGTGAATTAAATGCGGACTGGGCACTTTTTTATCAAATGTTTTTTGGAAAAATCTACAATTTATTTTTGTGAAAATGGCTAATCGGAAAAACCTAGTTTTGAGGCATCTGAATTTTGAAACCCCAGGTTTTCGGTTACAGAAGGCCATGAATCAAATTTTAAATTGCTAAACACACATTTTGAATTGCTAAACGTACATGGCTTTTCAACGTTCAGAAACTACCTCATCATGTGGATTCATTACTGTGTAACTGATGGTTTAATGGCCTTTATGTGGATTAAATCTTGCCCAACATCTCTGAAGTCCTGCCCAACATCTCTGAGGTCATGCCTATATAAGGAGGGCTTGACAGAAGGTTCAGATATCCTAGCTTTTACATCTTCGAGCTCCCTCTTCCTCATCTTATCTTTCTCTCTATCTGCTTGTTACCTTGGTATATTTTGCTGTTCTGTTTGCCCTATGACTACAGGAAGAGTCCATTTTATCCTAGGGAGTGCCGCTTCCAGTCAGCCAGTGGTCGCAGAATAGCTCTTAAGGACAGCATCCTTGGACGTGACTCGGATTTCGGATTACATGGTGTTTTGCAGGATTTTGCCAATAATCTTAAGAGCTACTATGGCTTCTATTCCTCCTGCTGGTTCAGGAATTAGTGCCCAGGCGAACAATGCTGCTAATTTCAAAGCTAATACCACTGTTTTTGGTCCTATTCCAATGGCAGTGCCTATGCCCAGGCAGTTTCCAGACATTTCCAAGATCGAACAGTTTGAAGGGAAGAACTTCAGACATTGGTAGGAATGTGTCTACACTATTCTTGACATGCATGGAGTTGCTGATGCACTTACACAATCTGCACCAACCCTAGATGTTGACCAAGCCTAAAAGGATGCTTGGGCCTATGCTAACAAGGTTTGCAGACATACTCTTATCACTACTTTATCTAACGATTTGTTTGATGTGTACCATGTTTACAAAGAAGCAAATGAGATATGGGGATCACTTATCCTCAAGTATACTACTGAGGATGCTGGAAAGTAGAAGTTCGTGATAGGAAACTTTTACAAGTGGGAGATGACAGATGACAAAGACATCAAACTCCAGATCAATAAGTGCCACAAGTTGAATGAGGAGCTTCGGGTTGAGAAGATCAATTTACCATATGAGTTCGTGGCTGGAGTACTGATCAAAAAGCTGCTAGAATCATGGAATGACTACAAGCAACAACTGAAACACAAACAGAAACAGCTGTCCCAGAATGATTTGATCACTCATATCATTATTGAAGATACCAACAGAAAGGCGATACAAGCTACAAAGGGCAAAGAGATGGCTGCTAAAGCAAACTTAGTTGAGGAAAAGCCGCACAACAAGAGGTACGAATCTAAAACCAAAAAGAATAAAAATAAGAAACCTTACTACAAGCCCAAGGATACTAACCCCAAGAAGAAGGCAGGCAATTGCTTTGTCCGTGGAAAACCAGGTCATTATGCAGCGCAGTGCAGGAAAAGGGCTAAGGGAGATAACTCCTAAAAGGGTGGAAATCCTCCTAAGCCAAATGTGAATTTGGTTGAAGGAGATGATAGCAGTGATGAAGAAATCATTGTTGTTGTGGTGTCACAAGCCTTTCTTGTCTCTGATATGAAGAATTGGGTGGTAGACTCAAGAGCTACCAAGTACAAATATGCAAACAAAGAGAGTTTTACCTCCTTTGAAGAAGGGGAAGACCACGTTTATCTGGCTGACTCCCGAATCGCTAAGGTTCATGGAAAAGGGAGGGTGGTATTGAAGCTCACATTTGGAAAGACATTGGCACTTAATGATGTGCTATATGTACCTGAAGTCAGAGCTAACTTAGTCTCTGTGGCATTGCTAGGGAAAGCAGGGGTTAAGGTATGTTTTGAATTTGACAAGATTGTCATGACTAAGAACAATGTTCTTATTGGGAAGGGCTATTGTAATAAGGGACTGTTTGTTCTTAGTATTTCTGAAATGAATGAGAATGCATCTTCTTCTGCTTACTTGATTGATTCCTATGATATGTGGCATGCTAGATTAGGACATGTTCATAAATCTTATATTAAGAGGCTACAAAATCTAGGGCTGACTTCTAAAACTAATTTTCAAAGTAAATGCGAGGTTTGTGTATAAACTAAGTTAACCAAGAGAACACATTTTCCTACACAAAGAGAAACTGAATTATTGTCCTTGATTCATACAGATTTAGGTGATTTAAAACAAACTGAAACCAGAGGAGGTAAAAGGTATTATATCACCTTTATTGATGATTTTTCAAGATATACTAAAGTCTATTTATTGAGAAATAAAGATGAATCGTTTGACAAATTTCTTTTATACAAAGCAGAAGTAGAAAACCAATTAAATAGAAGGATTAAACGAGTTAGATCAGATAGAGGAGGGGAATATTTATTACTAAACGATTTTTGTGAAAAAGAAGGTATAATACATGAAGTAACTCCTCCTTATTCACCTGAGTCTAACGGTGTTGCAGAAAGGAAAAATAGAACTTTAAAAGAAATGATGAGTGCTTTACTAGTAAGTTCTGCAGCACCTAATAACTTGTGGGGTGAAGCTTTGTTATCTGCTTGTTTTCTACAAAAATAGAATACCTCACAAGAAAACTAAGAAGACGCCTTATGAATTATGGAAAGGTTTTTTGCCTAATCTCCAATATTTGAAAGTGTGGGGGTGTCTTGCTAAAGTTTTACTACCATATGTTAAAAAGAGAACAATTGGTTTTAAAGCTTCTGATTTTATGTTTATTGGATATGCTCAACAAAGTGCTACTTATCGTTTTCTGGTTTTAAAAAGTGATGTTTTAGATCACAATACAATTGTTGAAACAAAAGATGCAGAGTTTTTTGAAAATATATTTCCTTTGAAGGTTGAGCATATTCCTAAAAGAATTGAAATAAAGTTTTGGTTGAAGATTTAAGGAAAAGTAAAAGACAAAGAAAACAAACATCCTTTGGAGATGATTTTTATACTTACTTGGTACAAGATGAACCAATAAAATTTTATGAAGCTATTTCTTCTCTAGATGAATCTTTTTGGAAAGAAGCAATAAAAGCTAAAATTGATTCTTTAAATCAAAATAAAACATGGGTTTTGGTAGACTTGCCTCCAGGAGCAAAGCCTATTGGTTGTAAATGGGTTTTTAGGAAAAAATGTTTTCCTGATGGAACTATTGATAAATACAAAGCTAGATTGGTAGAAAAAGGGTATACTCAAAAAGAGAATGTTAATTATTTTGACACCTTTTCTCATGTAACTAGGATTTCTTCTGTTAGAATCCTAATTGTCTTAGCTTCTATCCATAAGCTTTTCATTCATCAAATGGATGTTAAAACAACTTTTTTAAATGGTGATTTAGAAGAGGAGATTTATATGGTGCAACCTGAAGGGTGTATTATTCCTGGGCAAGAAAATAAAGTTTGTAAACTTGTTAAATCCTTGTATGGTTTGAAACAAGTGCCTAAACAATGGCATGAAAAACTGGATCAAGTTTTGTTAAGTGGTGGTTTCTCTACTGTTGAGGTAGAAAGATGTGTTTATACAAAACTTGTAAACAATAATTGTGTGATTATTTGTTTGTATGTGGATGACATGCTTATCTTTGGTACTACCATGAGTGTTGTGCTTAAGACAAAACATTTTCTGTCTTCTAATTTTGATATGAAAGATTTGGGTGAAGCGAAAGTGATTTTAGGGATACGAGACTTATTTGTCCAGTGGTTTTCCTCCCATCATGACAACTACTTCTAATTGGGATACGGAGTGCATCTCTGAGCCCAGCTCTTGTAAATCTTGATTTATGTCAGTATCATTCAAAGGAACCAGCTCCATGTTTGTAGAATCCAAAGAGGGGTTAGTCCCCTATTTCTTGGCCTCCTTTGTAGATACCAACGTGCTGGAGTTTGTTTCTTTTCCTCGATGTTGCTGACTTTTAATATGATTTGCTGCATGGGTTGTTGCTTGCGGCCCACAATGAGATTCTTTTTCTTGGTGAAGCCCACGGTTTTGCATGCTTCCTCTAACTAGATTGTGAGATCTTTGTTTTATGCCCTTTTTGTGCTTCATCAAACCCAAGTCAGAGGTGTCCTTTAAGCCTATAACCAATTCCTTGGCCTCTTCCTTGTCCCCATTCGTAATGGGCTTAATGACTTCTTTTTGCTTTCTCACTTCGGCCCATCTCCTTGTCCCCACGTGCAGACCTTTCTTTAGATTAGTTTGACCATAACCGCTTCCTTGGCCTCTTCCTTGCACCCCTTCCGCTGCTGGCCTCACCTCGTCGCCTGATTTTGCTTCTTGATTATCTTGTACAAAATTTGAATTTGGCTCGGGATTCTCATCTTTGACTAATTCCATACTTGTTAAGACAACGAATCTGGACTGAGATACTCTGCCTTCAGCCATACCCTATACATATTTTCCTTTCACTAACTCTGACCCTACCCTCAGTTCTTCTCTAAATTCACGCTTTAGCAGGTTTGCACATGAGCATCCACAATCTGAACTGATGTTCCTTAGCCAGAAGGGATTTTTCTGATGGCGTCGTCGGTGCGGTTGATGTTGCCTGGTTTAGGTTTCCTACCGAAGACACACCATCAGGTTTCACATTCGACAGGCACTGCTCCTTTCTGTGACCATACCTACCGTAGGTAAAACATATAAGCCCCAACCCTTTATACTCTATGTTAAAGAGAGCCCAAGCAGAGATGATTCTAGGTATTAATTTTTTCTGCAAGTCCAATTTCACACAGATTTTGGCATAACATCCCCTGTGGATTTTTGCTTCTTCATCAGCTGGATTCTCAATAGTATTCATATCCACCTTAAGATTTTTCCTAATCATATCTCCTAGTCTCCACATACATTCCTTGTTATATAGCACAATAATGGAACATGAGGAATTCTGATCCAAGTAGCTACTCTTCCAAGTGGATTATGAAATGGATCAAAATAGGGAGACCATCTATGCACTAGGATGGTGTGTTGAGCTATCGTCCACGGTCCTCCGAAAAGGATATTTTTATAGTGTTGCTCCCTCATTTCTTGCTCTTTAAATTTTACAACATAGTAATTATTGGGAAGATCGATTAATTCAAAGCCGCTAGTTTGCCATATTTTGCTTAGATACTCCTTAGCCTGTAGAAATTGATTTTTGCACCCAGGATAGTGATGATAAGATTTATTCCAAGGTCTTGCCCATCTATTATATTCCTCCTGCGACATTTGCATAGTTGGGTAAATATCCATAAGTTGCTTCAATTCGTCTGAAGGTTCTGGTAATTCCCAGGATTGGTCCAAAAGATCGGATAGCATAGCTTCCTCCTCCGTACTGGAGCTCCCTTGAGCAACACCATTATACTCTGTTCCCTTGAATCCAATAAGCAAGTCCTTGTACGAAAATGCATGCCCTGTTTTGATTGGAGATGCATTCCTAATCATCCCCACCTGCTCTTTTTTTTTTTTTTTTTTGCAAAAGTTTCAAGCATTTTGATGGACATGGAGGAATCATCTTTCGAAGCTTTTGTCACACTCTTAACCATTCTAGTAGTTCCCTTAGCTCCCAACGCTCCCTCCGGCGGCGTTTCCTGGACACCGGGGACATCCATCAAGAAAAAACTCACATTGGCAAGTATTCCAATAGACAGCTCCCCCCTCTACAACTTTTCTTGGACCTGATTCTAATAATTTCCAAAAAAAAATCATTTTGTTTTTAAAAAGATCATTTTTTATTGATGTTAAATATACTTTCTCCGTTTCTTTGGGTCCGTCATTGAAGGTTTTAGTTAGCATATAAATTAACTTTCCTAATATACAGTTAATTTCTTTTCGTAATTAATACTACCTTGGACGTTTAAATTTAGTGAAGATAAATGTATAATTGAAAATAATCATATCTAGTAATGTTTTCTTTGAGATTTAAAATAACAGATAAATAGAAAATAAAAGTTTTCGTTAAAGATACTAAAAATAAAAGGTAATGAACCCAAGCTACTTGATCTAGTGATGGACCAACTAGATCACAGAGTGGGTAAACTATATTGAATCCCAACTTGTTAAAACAGCTCCCTAATGAGAGGTATTTTAGTCACAAAACCTCAATCCGGCTTAGTCAATTGCTCAGATATCTGGTAATATGATTTAGAAAAAGAATCCGATACCAAATGGCCCAAAAGTTAACAAAGAACCAACACGCATTGTTACTAGTGGAAGGGGTTAAGTTTGAATGAAATGAACCTGAGGGTCTTTGGCAGCAAGAGACGCAGGAGAAGCATGACAGCCTTCAACAGCAGAATCGAAGGAACCTTCTTCCAACAGATTTGCTTTAATCAAACTCAATCGCTCCTTTGTCCCTTCCAGTTTCAGCAAGTGCTCTACCTTGCTTGAATCATCTGCCGAGAAAATCACCATACAAGTTACAAATTAAGAAGCAAATGATGAAACAGAAATATAGTACTATCTCATGTCCTTAACATAAGGTCTTATATTAAGAATCAGAAGTAGTAGTACATTGGGTTAGTACATGAGGATGAAGGAGAAGGTGGTGAGTGAAGATGTGTGTGTGTGTGTGTGTGTGTGTGTATACATATTGAAAGGATGAGAAAATGAACTCACTTGGATCACGAACAGTGCCTCTAACAGAATAACCACGAAGAAGAAGAAGCTTGACGAGCCATGAAGCAATAAAGCCAGAAGCACCAGTTACACACACCACCTTATTCTTCCCTGTTGCTGCTTCTTCGTTGCTTAAGCTTGCCATATTATTATTATCATCTTTTGCTTGCTTAGGATGAAGGAATTGAAGCTTCTTATGAATTATAAATATTACAGTGAGGAGTAATTGTTATTCTTCCACAATGATCAGTGTGTCGTTTTGCAGTTATCAAATTTGACGATGAAGATTATTTCATAGTAGTCCTCTACGCGTAACAAAAAATCTCCACTCATTCGATTAACCTTATCTTAGATTCAGTCCAAAAAAGAAGGGGGGGGGGGGGGAAACCTTATCATCGTTGTTTTAGATCAGCCAATAAACTGCAAGACGTGACCTTCTCTGGCCCAATCAGCCTGCCTCCGTATATATATATCCATCCCTTTAATTTGGGTGTCAATGTTATTAAAAAATTTTTCAATGTTGAACATTTCTCTTTTCTTTTACTAAAATCTTTGGGTTGAATTAGTATTACAGTATTTTTCCCTTCAAATAATCTTATTTTAGTAAGATCAAGCGGGTTAGATGAATTGAATATGGCCTGGTTTAATAATGTTTCAAACTTCAAACAATTCGTTTCCGTTTTCCTCAATAGGTTCTCATTTTTCTTTTTTCTTTTTAAGTTCTACTTTGACGTAGTTTTCAAAATATACATTTATCCCTCATTATCTTTTTTTTTTTTTTTTTTACCATGGATCTTTGAGGTTAAGTTTTTCCATTATCAGTTGTTTTTTAAGGAAATTGCCATTTATCAGATTCAGCACTTGTGTTGAGCGTTGGCTTCAAGGGTAGTCCAATCATGTCTAGAGCGGCATCTAAAGCCTTCTTTCTTTTTCCCCCCCGTTTTTTTTTTTTTTTTTTGGTAATAAAGCCTTCTTTAACCATATTACTTCCTCTTGTTTTTATTACAAGGCATCAATTACAAATTAATTCTTATAGATCAAGGAATGATAATTAAGTCATTAAATTTATCATAAATTAATAATTTTTTATAACTTTACTCTCTTTAAATGATGTGACTGAATTATTCTAACTTTAACTTAACAATTCTTGTTTAAAAAACAACGGTGAAATGACTTAATTATAAAAAGGCCGAGGTGCTTTTTGATTTTTTTAAGAATTGAAGGTTGAAAGGATGCATTGCAAGAGGGAATGCAAGAACTAGGGCTTTTTCTTTAGTGTTGAAATGGCAATTTAATCCTTAGGGGGAAAAAATAATTACTATATAATTATTAGATTATATATAATGCTGATAGATATGTCTTACATCAAAATGACGTGTGAATTTCCATTAAAAATATAATGGTTAATTAACGGCAAATGGTTCATAATAAAAAAACAAGGGAGGTTTAAATTTAAACTTTTAAATGTCATATATAGGGGTTTTATACAACTTATCCAAAATTTATGGAAGTTTTGTATAATTTAGCCATTTTATCTTTATATATATATATATATAAAAAGTTGTCCAATCACTGGAGGTGGGGATTCATGGTAACAAGCCAAAAATGTTTCCTTAACAAATTTCCTCAGGCAAAACCTAGCTGGTGGGATACTGATCTGTACCGCACATTTAGGCATAAAATTGGAAGCTCATGTTTGGAATCACATCAAGTATAGGAGTCAAAAACATGGCTTCAATATCAGTATGTTGTCCAATTTTTCCTTGAAATACTATTTTAATAATAAGTTCAAGCTGGTTTAAAATGATTAAGGGAATTGAATTAATGGTTTTCAAATATTTCAGACTTCAAACAATTCATCTTAGCTTCTCTCATTTTTATTCTGTTTTTCTTCTTCTAACCTCAAATTGTGTTGATTACTCAACTTAAGTAAAAGTGTAAAGTTATTGGTTAACTGAATTGTTAGTACTAAATTATCATATGAATGATACGTTTTCTCATCACTTTATTACTTAATAGAGCTCATACACTTGCGGAATTTTAGAGTATAATATTTCATAATTTTTTCCCTATCAATCGCAACATCACTATGCACATGATTGAGATTATTACTTTGACTCCGTCCGCAAGATTGAAATCTCATACATTGATGACCTCATATCATTGTCAGTGCTAGTTTCATCATCTTATTACTGATAGATAGAGGGTGTGTTTGGTTCAGAAATAAGCCTGTTTTTAAGTAATAAGCCCAAATAAAAATGTGTTACGTTTTTGCAGTGTTTTGTTCAACTTATTTTAATTGCATCATGGGTAGAATAAGCTACTTATTAGTGTTTGTTTGTGATAGCTTATTTTTAGACAATAAGTGCTTATAATTCATGATTCACGGTATACGAGGTAAGTATGTAAGAGGAGTTTTATCTCGACTTACGTAATAAGTACTTATTGACCTCCAATAAGCAATACCAAACACACAAGCTCTTCACTACAGTTTTTTTATTAAGTCACTTATTACGTAAGTTGAGATAAAACTCCTCTCACATACATACCTCGTATACCGTAAATCATGATTTATAAGCACTTATTGTCCAAAAAAAATCGTTCATCCAAACATAAATCATATTAAAAAAACTGACTTTTCTATTAAGTCATTTTTAATAAGTCAGAATTATAATAAGTCATTTTTCCTACCGCTATCCCAAACATACACAGAGTGGACTAAAAAGGCCCATGTGGACAAAAAAATGCATACATATTTTTTATTTTGATAGATGCCTTCCAAGGGAAATATAATGAGAAATAATTGGCTTTATTTCCCCATTTTAAATTTACGTTTTCAAAATATTTTTTGTAACTGTCCTCGATATCTTTCTTTATTTTCGGTACGTTTTGAGAATATTTAATTTATTTTCACCTTAAGATTTCAATATATTTAGTAACTTCAGGTTTAAAAAAATATATTTAGTAACTGCCTTCTTGTTACCTCTATTTATTTTTGACATATTTATTTTAAGAATATTTTAAACTTTATTTTTATTTTATTTTTCAAACTCTGAAGTTTAGATTTCAAAATATTTTTCCGGTTAGTTTTGTTTATTTTGAAAATATTTTAATCTATGTATTTATTTTATTTTTAAAATTCCGGCTGCTACACTTATTTTGTGAAAATTTGATTTATCATCTATATTTTATTTTCCTTTTTTAAACTTACTATTTTGCTTCTGTGCAAGATAAAAAAGAATAAAATATTTTAGGATATTGGAAGGTTTTTTAAGAAATTCAAGTATTACCGCTTGAAAGTTATATAAATAAATTAATATGTTGGTTGAAGAGTAAAAGTGCATGTATTGCTCGCACCTCTACTTTTATATAGTATGAGATTTATTGATTAAATTATTGGAATTATCTTTTTGAATTTTAGATTTAAAATATTAATAAATATTTACAACTTATATTACCTATATTACTTGCACAGTTATATATATATAATGGCAAGTTAATAGCTTAAGAAAGGTCGTTGTGACTGAGAGTAATCAACAATATAATCTAGTGTTTTTATGAGTAGTTAGGGCATTTATATAATTGCAGGCACGTAAACTTGAGTGAAAGGCTTTAGTCTTGAATGGTTTGATTATTCCTAATGCTCGATCACCTGCTTCTTCAATCTCTTCCTCCCAACTGAAATCTTATTGTTTTGGTTATCTAACTTAATATAAGGTTTCAGTTGGATTCTTTAATTTTATAAAGTACTTTTTTCAGTCTTCTAACACTTACATAGTGGATTTCATTAACAGAAAGAAATGCAGCCATTAAAATTTTAAATGCTGAAAATATTTTCAAATGATGATCAACTATAGTAGAACAATTAATTTGTGTATTGTTTGAGTGATTAAAATTGGTTTCTCAATTTGTGTTTAATCCAAAGTCTTCCCAATCACAGCTTATCTCATCACAGCGGATAGAGTAGCTAATCAACCAAAATATATATTCCAAATACAAATGCGCACTAACACAAGTTACTGATTACAAGTATTATAAGCTTCCATTTCTTTTATTTGTTTTCCCTGCCCTACTTCCGTCTTTGATTTTGACACTAATCCCCTCTTTCTGCTTAAGATGATCAAGAAACTCAAACTATTTATGAGTTTAAAAACATTTATTATTTATTATTACCCATGATATTTTAATATAAAGGTTAGTTTATTAGTTTGAGTGGATCAATAAACTTTGTTATGTTAGTTATTTTTAATAAATATATGTTGAATTTCCTAAAATACTATCTTTCATTATGATTATCTTTGAATATAAATAAAAAAAATTATAAATTTGGAGGCAAGGTGCATTAAATTAATTATAAATCCCTTGCACATCTACATGAACTAATTCTAATTACCTCTTCTGGATCCTTAATATAATATATATTTACCTAATTTCATCAGATTAAGAAAGTTGGTTAAATAAGTTAATGACATATTTTTTAAAACACTGTAGTCACCTTCCTTAATTCCCCAATTCTCTTTCCTCTTTGATTATTGTAAAGGGACACTACAAAAAAAATAGACTTTCAGCGACTACTTATGTTTGTGTTGTTATATATATATATATATTATACATATATATTATTTTGCAATAATAATCAATAAGTTCTTTCTAGTTAAAGGCATGACCACAAAAAGAGGTGGTCTTGGGTTCAAATCTTGGAGGGACCATAGAGTTGATTTTCACATAAATGTGGTGTAATGAGGTGGCGAATACATGCTGACTTAAACCATGCTCGAGCTAACCAACATAATACTCTTCAAATAGGGGATTACAAAGTTAGAAGTTGACAAATTTCTTCTCCTTCAAGCTTTCCACAGTCTCCTTGAGACTCACTTCCAATGGAATAAACTCAATTCCCAGTGTTTTGGCCTTTTCTTTAGAAACCTGGAATGTCGGCACGAATGGCTTGTCGTCCGCACACCTATCAAGTATGATGAGAAAGCAAGAAATGAAATTAGCCAAAAAAATCAGAAATAAAATGCATGAACTAAATGAATGGGTATGAAGTGAGAATACATGCCATTTGGTTATACAACATGGTTTTAGGAGGAATAAGATTAAAATCTGTTGTGATCAAATGAGAGGAACACAATATCAAGAAATTTAAAGAATTCTATTTCTCAAGGTAGACGAGTTAAGAAATCAGTCACAACTTAGCCTATGAGAACTCCTTGCTAAACGATCGGATTGACAGTCACAGTCAAGAATTTAGATTTAAATTGAAGCTCTCTGTTTCTTTTCCTCCCCTGGATCCATACATACCCTTCATTTCAAGTCTTTAATTAACACACCAATTCAACCATACCATTCATTTCAAGTTCCAAACATATAGAATGATGAAAATATCGAATTAACACAGAGCTCTAAGATGACATGGATATTCCGTTACATACAACATTCACAACAGTCAAACATGGTATTCCGTTACATGCAACATTCACAACAGTCAAACGCGGATTTTTGGATCATGATCGATTCTAGATTTTCGGTGTTCAATTTAACATTAGGGGCATTTATCAAAATCTGCAAAATGACAGGACCAAACATTCCTTTTTTAGGTTGTGTTGCGCCATAAAAACCTTAACCTTAATTCAGTACCAAACAAAGAAGAAAGCTCTTTCTTTCTTTTAAAATGGAAAGTGGAAACATGTTACTTATTTCAATATGTCCTATGCTTCCCGCATTAAAGAAATTTCTACATATAAACGTTAGATAGAGAAGCAGAATTGAGAGATAGAGAAACAGAAGAGAATAGGAACTGGAACTAATCCCTGATTGAATACAATAGTTTACATCTATTTATAGGCTTAATATCTCTACTAACGGTTACATTCTAACTAATCCAACTGATTTGTGATTTCTATTACAATGATACATCACAATCATCAAGGTTTTGTTAAAAAAAAAAAAAAAAAAAATTTTAGCTTTTTCTTATAAGCTATTACAAATAGCTTATCAAAATAAGCTTTTTGCAACATATCCCTCCTGTTTAGCTTAAGTTCTCCCAACAACTCCTTTATACTCTCAACAACTTTCTCATGCTTAGCCTAACTAAAATCACTTTTCTTAATTTTAGAGTGTGTTTGGATTAGCTTTTAGAGAATAGCTTCTGGAGAAAAATTGATACAAGTGATTTTAGATAATAGATTCAGAGAAAAAAGTGATTTTGATAAAATAATAGTGTTTGGGTATTGTGATCATAATTACTTTTTTCATGGTCAAATTACTAAAAAGAACATTAATTTTTGTGATAATTACATATAAAGGATAAGAAGATATTTGATGTATTATTTAACAACAAATTTTATAATAAATACCAAAAATGAAATAAATTTTTCTACAAAATGAAAATTATAACATTATATATATATAAATTGTATCATCAAAAATCTTTTATAAATAGTAAGTATCTAAAATAATATTTTTTTTATATTATATATTGTGTCGGATTAAATTATATACTAGTTTATATGTCAAATAAATTAATTTAAATAAAAAATGATAAATATAAATACTTTAAAGTAATTTAATTATCTCCTTTAATCTCTCTAAAAACTTAAGTATATCTTATATTTAGGGCAAGAGGTAGTATTTGCATTTACAATTTAAATGAAAAGTCCTAAAAATATGTGGGGAAAAAATATCTATCGTGTTTCTGTATGTGTTTGGACGGAAAAAAAAAAACACAATGTGCATTCATATAATTCTACGGCACGACGTGTCAACTTGAAGTTCAAACAATGGATTGGCAATTCTGCATTAACGAGAGAAGAGAGAGAGGAAAGAGACAGTATAAAAAAAGACAGAAGAGAGAGAGAGGCGAAATTATTGTAAAAAGAAAAAATTTCAGCTTTTTTAAAACCATGGTTTTGGGGGAAAAAATGTGATTTTCAGCTTTTGTTATTAAAACCATAGTTTTGGAGCCAATAGCATTTTTTTGGGTACATTTCTAAGTGTTTGGGTACATTTTTGTAAAACCATAGTTTTGGAGCCAATAGCATTTTTTTTTTCATCCAAACACACACTTAAACTAACTGATCCTTCTTTAAGTTCATATAAAGAAATTTGTTGCCTTCACAGCAGAACATGGTGGATTAAACCACCATTATTTAACATGATAATATACCCCAACAGAGCAGAAACAATAGATGGAAAACAAAAATGAAAAAGATAATTCAACATTTTGGAAAAGAGATAAATTTGCAAAAAAAAAAAATTAGAGCAATATATATAACTAAACTATATATTATTTGCAGTCTTGAAATTGAAGAAATAATTGAACTCACTTTTCAGGAAGTTGCAATTGAGGGTACAGCTCACGCAAAATTCTCACAGGCTCCGAGTAGTGGGCCACTCTCTCAACCAAACAATATCTTCCGTTAGCAGAAGGAACTTCAAATGCTTGAATATGAGCATTTGCAACATCTTTCACATTGATCCATCCAAATGACATGTTTGGAAATGTCTGGGCGCCTGCATAAATCAAGGATGGAAAGAGTCCCTAAAAGGTGGGATGCAAAAAATTCTTGTCTGGGGGCCAAACAGAGTACATATAACAAATAGAAGTCACCAAGTATTTCTCAAAGTAACAAGGAAAGTTAAATCACAAACAAGTCAGACTATTGGATACTTAATAAAGAAATTTTGAAGAAAAGTACATTTAGACAATAACTTTGTTCATCTGAAAGATCTCCTTTACATTTCGTATAGGATAGAATTGTGTCACTAATTTTCGTGCCGATTCCAGTCCATGGTTTCAATTTTCCTTTTAATGCAAGGATAGAGTTGGAGTTGATCAAGTAACTCAGATGCTTTATGAACAGTAAAAGAAAGTACCTTTTATTATATTCAAAATTGCAGCAGCACTTGTGTTAAGCGTTGGTTGCAAGAGAGGCCCTATCACCATTGATGGATTGATGGTAACCATATCAATGTTGTTTTCTTTTGTGAATTTCCATGCAGCTGCTTCTGCCAAAGTCTTTGAAAGTACGTACCACAGCTGAAAGCACAAAATTGGAAACAGAAGGAGGCTTGAGGACATTGTAAATTATTATGCATGACAAATAATCCCACTTGCAACCACTGGATTAACTGTTTGACATCAAAAAAAAAAAAAAAAACTAAGAGACTTTAGTCGAAATAGAGGACTTGAAAACAAGCAAAATACACTCAAGTTCCCTCAGAAGCAGAAAAAAATTGGGGAAACATGAAAAGAAAAACAGAGGCACATATGGCTGTGAGTAGTTGATATGAAAATAATAAGAGAAAAGACGAAATTGATATGGCTAAGGATTTGGGCAAAATCTGAGATTGTTTCATCGAGGAGGAGCCTTCATAAATTTCTCAGCATTGATAGCACATGATACAATATTGAACGATTGTTATGGACATTTTTTTATTTACTAATGTCCCCCTTATAAGGAGGCCATAGCCACCATCTTCATAACCACCAAGATGCCACCAGTGTGGAGCCATTCCACCTAAGTAGCAGATGGCTCTCCAATATCTAGCCATCCACCATGGTGGCCACCACTGACAATGTTCATTTAGCATACAGTATATTATGCCATTCTGATTTGCCCATTAAATAGATAATAGCTGTCCCAACTCCATAGGACATTCACTATCACAAATTTAACCAGCATGAGAACGTCTGTATCAGTAATTTGGCCCAATTAAATATAGCGGATACCTGAGATGCCCTACAAAAGTCAGGATCTGAAAACCATGTCTCATCAACAACAACTTCAGGAGTTCTAGGCTTTCCATTATATGCAACTGCAGCAATGGCAGAAGTTAAAACAACTCTTTTCACAGATTGAGATTTAGCACATGATTTTAGAACATTGAGAGTTCCCCTCACTGCCGGATCAAGTAGTTCAGCCTGAAATGAGAAAGACAAAACTCATGAGCTAGAAAATAAGCCCACAAGAGATTGGTACTTTCTATACTTGACTGATAAATTATAGAAAATGTCAAACGTGTAATAATAAAATATTCAAAAGAGTTGACCAATTTCTTTAGCCAAGAATCATGATTACAAGATTCCAGACAGCAATTTATTAATGAAACCAACCATTAATCCAAATAGAAACAAGGACATTCAAAATGAGAGACATTAATTCAATCATGTCTTTGATATAAAATACAAAGTTCCATTTGAAGAGGATATGGGCAGCAAGTGCAGTTATACTTCTCTTCAATTTTATGGCATTTTAACAATATAATTATACATCAAGAATAGAACTTGCCTAAGGCAAGGCATTCTAATCGTTTTACGATATTGTGCTTATAGCTCCAAGAATTTTCCCATTTACTAAAAATTTCCTACCTTCTAGTACAAGAGTATGAAATTAATTCATTTCATTTAGCCATATCAACAAGATCATGCTATTATTTGCCAAGTGAAAAATTTTGGGAATCGTCAACATGACAATCTTTTAGTGTTCAGAAATTAACAGCCTGCTTATCGGAGGAAATGAAATACTATAATTATGGGTTCTGGCTCTCTTATTACAAAGCCTTCAGATTCCTACAGTTTTGATTTCTCATTTGGAATTGCATAGAAGAAGACCTCATCTTAATGGTTCTTGCATCCCACTCCTACTCACCTTCCTAGACCGAAGGAATCACTGTTCAAGCATATTAAAGCAGTAAAAACAGAATTCTTTACAATAGACAGACCACATTTCAATATCCATCAACAAATGCAGAATGGAATGAACCTGGGGATCTTTGACATCAAGATAAAAGGGAGACGCAGTATGAAAGACACCCTCACACCCCTCAACAACAGGGTCAAAGGAACCTTCATCCAGGAGATTTGCTTTAATCAAGTGCAATCTCTCCTTCGCACCAACAAGGTTGAGCAAATGGCCTACCTTTTTTGGATCATCTGCAGAGAGTTACAAACCAAAGTAAAATGGTCATTCAAACCTTAATAATTAGCATTATGTGAAAGAACAATAAAAATCGATGCAATTTAGTGACACAGAAACTTGGAAAGCATAAGCAAAAGGGAATCTTCAGGAAACCATGTAAAGTAAATCTTTACCATTGTGAGCATACGCTAATCCTTGCTAGCTAATTGCATATATATCCAATTTCAGAGAGATAAAAGCAAAGAATGTAGAAAGAGGATCACTTACTAGGGTCGCGAACAGTGGCCTTCACAGTGTAACCACGGTGAAGAAGAAGCTTGACGAGCCATGAAGCAATATAGCCAGAAGCACCAGTGACACAAACGAGCTTCCCTGCGTTGATGCTCATTATCTCTCTCCCCCCCCCCCCCCTCTTTTCGCTCTGCTGCTTGCTTGTGGGAGGGTGCGAGGATTGGAGTGGCTCCATGTATATATATATAACGCAGGGGCCCACCGTCCTGTCATTGCCACTAAAAATATAAATAAATCCAATAAAGTGGGTAGTTAGGACGTATTTAGTTAATATTTAGTATTTACTGCCAATGAACGCCTGATCACAACCGTCAACTGTGGGTATTAGAAGTTTCTTCCTATCTTTAATATAAAATATGTTTAATTAATTTGATTATATTAATAAAATTAATTAATATTATATATATTTTTTAAAACATCCTAACCATATTTTTTTAATTTCCTTATTTAATTTTTTCCTTAATTATTTTTAAAGAAGCATCAATATAGAAAAATAAGAAAAAAATTAATTAATATGAAAATTATATCTTATATTTAAGATTAAAATTAATTATTTAAATATGTCTTATATTAAAAACAAAATGGAGTAAAAAGATAGCAATATCATCCCATCCGTTGGGAAAATTAATTCCTCAATCAGCCAATCCTTAATTCCTTATAATTGTATCTTATTTTTAATAAGTTTGCGTGATTTTTTATTGGGGCATTATACTTTGAATTATAGGCATTAGCTCCTAACCTAATGTTTATATTTTTTTTTCATTTCCTATTTTTATAATTTATTAATTAGAATCGGCATAATTGCTAACTAAATGACATATGAGTAGGTAAAAAATACAAAATAAAAAGAGATTTTTTAAAAATAAAATAAAATGACAGAATAAAATTTACTTATTATTAATATTAAAATAAAAAATTTATTGTATCCATATTCTTATCCTGTATTTATATATAATTTATAATTTAATTTATTTAAATTTATGTGATGAAATTAATATTTTATTTAATACTAAATTTAACCGACTGCATAGACTTGGAATTTTTAAAAAAAAATTGGATTATAAAAGAAAAAATATCATGACTCATCCCCCACAAAGATGACGTAGGTGCTGATCTTTTATTTTTGAGATATGTATTATTTCTCCGTCATTAACTCACCGATGTTTTTAACTAGAAAAATGATATTCAGGTCTCGGATAAGAGAAAAAAAAATAACTCCTTAAAATCTTAAAATTACCAAAAAATCTCGTGAGAGTTTTTTATAATAAATTTCAATTATAATGGCAAGTCGATAGGCGTGTCATTGACAAGTCGAAGAGCGCGTCATTGACAAGTTTAAGGGCGTTCATTGATAAGTCTATAAGCGTCTATTAATAAGTCTATGATTGGAATTTATTATAAAAAAAAGTCACACAGGACTTTTTGACAATTTTAATATTTCAATAAACCATTTTTCTTTTTTTTTTTTTATTGTCATGGATCTGAATATCATTTTCCCCTTAATTTTTTCTTGTCATGGCAAAAAAAATTAAATTTGGATAACAAGCTTTTTAAATCTTACCTAATAATTTAATTAATTGAGACTAACTATAATTTAAAGTTTCATAATTTTATTTATAAAGTTGACAAAAAAAATTTTTTTCCGATACTAAAGAAATTTTAGGGAAGAGAATATTGGGAAAGTTAAATTCATTTGTAGAGTAGTACAAAGAAAGAAGAAATTTTGAATAAAGAATCTTTCAACATTGTTATTGTTTTAAAAAGGTTACCCATATTTAAATTATAAAAAATTTCAATCAAATCTAGTTAAAATACCAAAACTTAAATTTAAATTTAGGCACAGATTTTTTTAATAAATTCTTAATTAGGCTGAGATGCATAATTAAATTTTTTTAATATTGTTAAAAGATCAAAATGCTCCTATGTAATTTCAATCAAAATCTCTTAACATTTTTTAATTTGGTGGAGGGCACCAACTCGCCGATGGGACTCTAATAGCCGGATGCTGAAGCTCTGGCCCCTGACGGTTAGAGCTTTGGTAATAAGTTGAGTAATGAAATTGACTACTTAAGCTTTTTAAGCTCTATCAAGCATTGTTGACAAGTTGAATAAAGGCAATGATAACTTGACTGTAGCCATTAAAAACATCGAGAGTACAATTTATCAATCGCTATACTTAAATAATCAATACCATTACTCAACTTGTCAATTTCATTACTCATTTTGTCACTGAAACTCTAACTACCGGCACTTCAGCATTGGCGATGGCTTTTCTTTTTTTAAAGAAAAAACTTGAGCGGCATTTTGATAAAAATACAATATTTCATGTGTTAACAGATTTTTTAGAGCTTTATAAGTTTAAATAATATTTATTTAAAATTTTCCCTTATTAATTTCTGGGTTTAATCAGAAGTGTTGCAAAATGGTGGCGGCAATTTCTCGAAACTCTTGAATAATCACACATGTGGCATTGGATGATGGTCTTGGAAATCGGGGAAACGGCTTTGCATGTCAAAGAGACCTTGGCTGGCACCAAAGGGGTTGGTCAGAATCAAAACTAGGCTTCGACCTTCCTTTCATTTTACTTTTTAACTACATAGAAGCGTTTTTTCTTTTACAATCCCTAATTAGTGTTTTTTATTTGATTATGATCATGTTAAAAATATAGGCCTGAACTTTAATTTTTGGTAATTCAGTTGAATTTAATTATAATTTTCCCAAAAATAATTTATATGCAATATCATGTTTTATTGAAGATTATAAGCATAGATTCTAACGCATATAAATCAAGATTAATAAAACAACAGTCGATGCGATAAAAAGTCGTTGAGGTTGAAAGAACTTTTTTTTTTTTGTTAAAAAAAAAAGAACTTGATTTTACAAAAGGTCAAAAGAAAGGAAACAATTGGGATTTTGACATTGGGACATACTCGTACCTTGACAAATTGGGTTTTGCTTCCTCCGCTCATTCATTTTGTTTTTATTATAATCCTTTAGGCCACCCCGTGTTCAGAAATTTTTCTAAATTTTATCACAAGATATCTGAATAATTGACTCATTCAAATAGAGGTTCGGTGATTCACGTTGAGTACTAAATTTAGATACTTCGTCCAACAATAATTCAAACTTTTATTCAAAATTTTGAGCCAATATAAAAATTTTCAAAATGATGACCTCATTATGCGGCTTCTACATATCAAGTTCTTATGAAAAAAGACGAACTGAATTAAGTCACAAGAGCTCTGAGTTAAGGAATGGTGCTCTCTCTTGAAAAACGTGTGTTCATCTTCCTTTTCCTACCATGGACAACCAACCCCAGCGAAAGTTGCCACCGGATTGGCCTTCCGATATCCTAGCTAGTGGCAGCAAGAAAAAAATGAAAAACAATTCCTCTCAAGCAACTATGGACATTGATGACTCACTTCAGTTAATCTTGCAAAAGGAATCTGCTGTAATGGAACAAGAGCCCCCGGTAGCTCAATTACAGAGTAAAACTAATGCATCTCCAATTTCCTACAAAGCTTCTCTGCTTGGTTTCAATGGAATAGCAAATGGCGGAACTAACATAGAGGAGGAGCAATTGCTTTCAGATGTTATTAACAAGGAGTGGGAAATGCCGGAACTCACAGAGGGAATCCGGCTACTCATGCAACATCACCCTGTTGTTCCAATCACAGCAGATGAGTATAATGAATGGTGTACACCTTGGAACATCTCTCTCATTATCACTGTCCTAGGTAAAAAATACAATGTGTATGCTCTGAAAACTCACCTAGACCATTTATGGAAAACTCAAGATTTTGATTTTGTGGATTTGCCAAATAATTATTTCATTGTCCGATTCCTTCAAAAAGAGGGCAGGACACACTTATATAAGAGAGTACTCTATGAAGGACCTTGGGTAGTTCAGCAACACACCATCCTTTTTCAGAAATGGGCTCCAAATTTCGACCCCTTCAACAATCCCCTGCGAAGAATTGTCACCTGGGTCAGAGTTCCCAACATTCCAATGCATCGCTACAATACAGAATTTATTACACATTTGGGGAATAGAATTGGGAGGACAATGAAGATTGATCTACTTACACCATCTGCTCAATCCTCAGCCACTGCCAAGATCGAAAGAGGTTGCTACACCCAAATTTGCGTCGAGCTTGATCTTAAAAAAAAATTGGTCTCTTGCGTCATCGCCGCCCATGCTGCATATCATGTCGAGTACGAAAGTTTGGGCCTCATTTGCTTCGCCTGTGGGCGTTACGGCCACTGGAAAGAATCATGCCAGTGGACTTATGCCGATTCATCCACAAAGAATCCAGAGCAACCTCCAATGACTCTAATGGCGCCACTGGTTGTGACCGCTCCCTCACCGGTGACGAAGCCTCCCAACGCCGATGAGAACTTCGGATCTTGGATGCTAGTAGGCGGCTCTAATCGGTCTCGGTTCATGAAGCAACACCACCCAGTGGGTACCTCGGTGCCAGGAACAGGGATGCAATCAGGAGCAAGGGTGAGATCACCCACAGTGCGACGGGGGGAGTCCGGCTGAGGGGAATCTCGCTTCACCGTCCTGGCGGACCTCGCCGAAGAGGAAGGCATGATGGCTTGTCACGATCACGCGAACTCCGAGTCTGGCAGAGGGATGGCCGAGCTGCAACAACGCCAACATGGCAGTGAAGGCAAAGGGAAGGACCAAAATGCCCTTATAATTAAAAAATAAAAAATCATCTCCTCTTCATCTCCTTGTCACTGAACTTCCATTCCGACCATGCTTGTCTCTCGTCCCCTTCCTCTCCTTCTTCCACTTCGACCATACCTCTCCATCTGGCATCCACTCCTTCTCCATCGTCCTCATCTCTTCTTCCTCCCCTTCAAATAGATCTGGTATTGTTTGGTTCTAGAAAGGTCACCAAAATTGGAATCGAAGGAGTCGCTGGAGTTCGCCACCACTACTGCAAACAGATCTCACCTCCTTTATCATTCTCACTGTCGAGCTCAGTGGAGGGCACAATTGCCGTCATTCTCACTGTCAAGCACAAATCTCTCCTTCTTCATCGTCCTCATTGTCGAGCACAGGCGGTCATGCACGGTGGAGGGCACAGTTGCCGTCAGTTGTGGGATGAGGCGACGTGAGCTGGTGAGTCACTGGTGGTGGGTGAGGCGATGTGAGCGGGAAGAAAGTAAAGAGGGTAACATGGAAATGGGACCTAGAATTGCAAATCTCAGCTTTTTTTGTCGAATTGATGTGGGTGGAATTAGCCTTAATTTGGTTCCATGTGGAAATGGAATTTTGTGAGATTCCACCATACCAAACATCTTTAAGATATGGAATTGGCCTCCATTTCCATTTCCATGAGGCCAATTCCAGCGTACCAAATAGGGTCATAGATCATTGCACCTGTATCAATCCACCAAGTACATTACTAATACTAATATAATGAGATTCTAAAGCCAAACCTGAAAAATACATACCTTTATACTCTAGCCATGCCTTCCTCTTCAAGCACTCATCCTTCATATGCCCTTTCTTATTGCAGAAGAAGCAAATAGCTTCAGCTTTCTTGATGGATGGCACACCAGTAATCTCTCTCTTCTTTTTATGCTTATCCTTCTTGCCTCTGGCACCAGTCCTGTTGGAACTTTTAGCTAAATGAGCTTCCCCAGGTGTGTCTATAACGCCCCAAATTTTGATTAAGGGCTAATGGGGATTATTGAGAATGTAATTGTGGATTAAAGTTGAATTAATGTGTATTTGTGACAATATTATCTAATATGTCATAATTGATGGAAAATTGATATAGAATGAAAATATTGACCATAAGTTAGTAGTTAATGGAGAAATTAATTACTAACTAAGAGGAAATGAGATGTGTGATTAAATGACAAATGGAATTGGTTAGTGTAACTAAGTGGAGGATTAGTTGTAAGGAGATTGCATGAGAGAGTGACATGTGGCATTGTTGTGTAAGCATGATGAGAGTTGTTGAGGAAGTCAACCAAGCATGGTCTCATCATTTTTTCTCTCTTCCTTCTCTCCTCCAATTCAGCTGAATGAAAAGAGTATAGGAGCCCAAATAATCATCATTCATCTCTCTCCACACACTCAACCTCTCTCATTTTCTCTCTCTCCCTCTCTCTTATGTGTATGGGGCAAGGGATTGGTAGAATTTCTGTCTTCATCCCTATCATTTCATCACACTCATCTCTCTCTTATCCCTCCAAGAATTTCGTGCAGCCATTGGAGCTTGAAGAGGAAGAAGAGCTTGCAAAATAGGTGAGATTTGACCCTTCTAATGACTTCTAATGGAAAAACTCCCTTTTTCAATCTTGTTCTTTGTGTTGAGAGCTTCAATTCTATGATTTTAGATTTGTCATTGGTGATGATTTGAGCTCTCAAGGAAATATAGAGTTTGGAGAATCAAATAACTCCTTGGAGAAAGTTAAAGAGATGAGTGAGTTGAGCATTTTGATATAAGTTTTGTGGTCATTTGGTTAAGTTGGAATTTATGGGAATTTAGCCCTATTTTTGAAAATTAGGGTCTTGTGGTGTTTGAGTTGTTGTTGTCAGGGATATGATGCTTTGAGATGTATCTTGGATAGATAGAATTTGATTGAAGCTTAAATGCCAAGTTTGACAATTTTGGGATTTTTGTTGAACATAGGCCAAAAACAGAACATATAGATGGAATGAGAATTTGATTATTTTGATGTTTCCATTGTGTTCCTTGTGGAAAATTGTGTGGGAGTAGTGCTGAATATGAATTTTGAACCATTGGGAACTTAGTTTTAAAAGTGGCAAGTCTTGGTTAGTGAAAAACTCTGTTCTGACAGTGGATTTTCATGGACTTTTTAAAATAGCAAACGGTGTTGAAAATTTCTGAAAATTTCCAGTCTTAAATTTCACTTGCCAAGCTTCAAAATGGACATATATTTCATGTCATTTCGATTTGTGAGCTAGGAGTTATGACTGTCCAAAGTTTGATGTTAAATCTAGGAACAATTCTGGAGTAGTGTGGACATTTCTTAAATTCTGTATTTGTGTGGTGATTTCTGGTAATGGCCCATATTTTTATAGTAAAGAGCACTTAAATAGATTTCAATGGGCTTTGGGATCACCTCATTTCGATTTTTCTAGAATTAGTTATGATTTTTCGAAGTTCAGCCAAGAAATAGAATTTTCCTGGCCGCAACAAGAAAATTCTTCGCTTCAGCCATAAACCTTCTATGCTGTTTCTGGTCGCAGCCAGAAAATTCTTAGCTGCAGCCAGAAACTTTCTGTGCTATTTCTGACCGCAGCTAGAGGTTTCTTGGCTGCAGCCAACCCCTATTTTCAGCACCATGTGATTTTAAAAAGTGGTTTCTAACCTAGTACTTCTCAATCCTTGTAGGCTATTGTTAGAGACTTTCATAGCTACTTAAGGGACTTTAATGGTAACCAAAACTAAGTGTTTTGAAGTCGATTGAGTATTGGAATAAGTGATAACGCGTCGTCCTTAATTATGACTATAGGGTTTGATATTTGCCTGGAACGTAGAAGGCCTACGCCTGAACAAGGACGGAAAGAACAAGGTTGTAACACTTTATCCTATATCATGTATATTGCATTGCTTGTTTGCATTAGTCATAGAATACAGATACAGTAAGAAGCCTGACCTTGAATACAGATACAGTAAAGGGACGTGGCGAAAGCTCGGCCTTGAATACAAATACAGTGAGGGGACGTGGTGAAAGCCCGACCTTGTATACAGTGAAGGGAACGTGGCATTGTGCCCGGCCTCGAACATTGATTGCTGCATTGTGATATATGTTTACTTGCTTTGTTTAATTATACATCATATTCGTAAATTGTTGCTACTGTGATTCTTTTGAATCTCACTCTTTCCAAATAACATTTTTAGCCAGGGCAAGTGGATCTTGAGACAAGCAAGTGAATAAGGATGACTAGGATTGCCGGTGGTAGTCTTAGTTTCTTTTTGGTTTTTGGTTATCATTTGGACAACTGTATGTATGTATTGGATTGACCATAGGTTTGTAGTTATTGTGTAATCCCTGGCATGGGAAATTGACATGGGCGATGATGCCCTATAAAACTCTTGGATTAATGATATTATCCCGGATGAATGTCGGGAATTTTGTTAATACTCTGATATTATATGTGACAAATCGAACAGGCCAATTGTTTTTATTTAAAAATGAATGGAGATCATGTTGTATAAGTGTTGAAAAAAATTTTAATTACCCCGGATCTCTCATTCGATTATTAAACTTGTTTAAATGCTAATCGTGGTCTTTATCAAGGCGGGGGTTACAGCGTCCCTACTACTCATTTGAAGCTTGGTTTCCTCCTGAACACACAGTGACAACAATTCATTAATTGTCCATTTCTCCTTATGTGAGTTATAAGAGACTTTGAAGGCGTCATACTGAGAAGGAAGGGAGTTTAGTACTAGATGCACCAGGAACTGCTCTATTGTGGTTTCATGTCAAAGGCTTTCAGCTGAGAGGACAAGTCTCTCATCCTCATGATATGTTGCTTGACTCCATTTGTGCCTGTCAACTTCATGGCACACGGCTTTGACATGATGTAACTACCCATTTGTTTATCAGTTGGCTTGAACTATTTGTGAACAACTTCGAGGAACTTCTTAGCAGTTTCACATTTAGGAATCACTCCCTGAATGCTTCTTTGAATCCTAGTCTTGATATAAGACAAGCACATGAGATTGTGGTGCTCCCAGCGCTCTTGATAGTCAATTTCAGCTTGAGTTGACTTCTCAGTCAGTTTGAGAGGTCTAGGTTTCTCTCTAACGAAGTGCATATGAATCATATCAATTTGCAAAGTTATTTACTCCCTCCATTCAGGGTAATTGGTACCGTACAACACAATTTTGCCAGTATTGTCAGCAAAAAGGTTAGGGAAAGTAGTAGGTGCTGCCATTTAGAGATTTAAATTGGCTCACGAGACAAAATTTTGAGACAAAAATGAATGATGTGCCTTGAATGCATGTTATGCATCAATGGAAACATGCAATATGTATAAATGTGTATCACTAAATTCTACCTGTAGGCAAAGAATCTAGCATTGCATGCATTTATCTCAAATTTGTGGGCCTAGAATATATAATTTACATTTCCTAATACTTAACTTCCCTCCCTAATTAAATATATAATCATAATTGTCTACATGTAGGTCAAGATCAATTATAATTCTATTTTTAATTACAATCTGATATTTTAAAAGTTCTATATGTCATTATGTTGCATGCAAAATGAAAGGATGTTGTGGCTATTCCTTGGAAAAAGTAGCATGCTAATAAAAAAATATCATTTTGGCGCATTTAATCAAAATATGCATGTCCTAATAGAGAGATTAATTAATTTAAAAAACTCAGTAAATAATTAATTAAATCCCTCCCACTATTTTATGATTCAAAATTGTTTAAAAAATTAATTTTGGCACTTTCCAACTCAAATTTCATTTCACAAAATTTTGAATTGTTAAATAATTGTCTAAAGTCAATTTTACTAAATTTTAGACAATTAATTAACTCATAAAAATAATTTTTACAAATTTTCCAGTACGTGAAATTGCCAAAATTAATCATTTTCAGTAATTTAAACAATTTAATGTCATTACTAAAAAAAAAAATACATAAAACAGAAATTAATTTAATTAAACATTAAACAATAAAGTAAATGTTTGAAAAGCCCAAAAACCTTTCCTAGAAAGTTTTGATCCATAGTCCAAAAAATTAAAAAATTTAAATAGCCCAATATTGCTTCTGGAAATTTTAAAGTCTATAGCACAGAACAAAAACATAAATGGGCCAATGTTTCACAAAAACATCACTGCTCAAATAAAAAAGTAAAAGGTCCAAAGGTCATTCAGCCCAGAAATGAATTTATTGCTTTAAAAGAAAAAAAATTGAAGTCCAGAATCCTATTTCATTTTGGCCCAGTTCATCGTGAACAAAAAAAAAACCCAATGTCTTCGGCTCAATAACACAGAAATAAAATAATAGTCCATTAGTCCTTTTTTTGGTTCTCAACCCAAATCCTATTACGGCTCAAAACAGTTGCCTGGCCTAGAAATGCATCTAGTCCACATTGCTGGATTAGTGAAACGCAACATTTCACTAAGACTGAAACGACGTTGTCTTGCAGGTTTTTGGGTTGGGGGGGGGGGGGGGGTTCTTCTGGATGACCAGAAATAGCGACGTTTTGAGGAAGTCAAAATGCCGTCATTTTTTGTCGTCTCCCTCACCCATTTCCTGTAACCATACCGATCCACCAACCCGATAGCGATCCAAATGGCTGCCATGACCGCGATTTCATGCAGTGCTTTCAGACAATCAAAGAGTCCAAAAGCAACGATCTTAACGGCGACAATCATGAAAATAAAACAAGAATGCAACCCAGACAATGATTTCGCATAAAATTTCTTGTAATCGAAATAATTTTTGAAATGAAAACATGAACATAAAACGGAGCTCCGACGGTCGTGATATAACAGTGGCTCTTGCCAGAAATTCATCCAGAACACAAAATGAAAATGAATTCACAGGAAAGCCACAGATCATGATAAAATTTAAATCCAAAATAAGGCTGAATTAAAACGGATTGAACTAGAAAAATCTCTTCCTCTCGACGGTGATGATTATGGTAAAGCATAATATGCAATGTTCATCGAAGAACTTAAAGTTCTTTTCTCTCTCTTGCGAACAGATCAATAACGAAATCACAATTTCATGAAAACGCAAGAAAGGAGTCACGATGCAATCTTAGATTAAAAAGACAATCAATTAAAAACCCAGATTCAAGGCAATTCAAATTACATGCCTTAGTGCTCGTTTGAAATAGCTTATTTTTGGGCAATAAGTGCTTATAAATTGTGATTCACGGTATTCGAGATAAGTATGTGAGATGAGTTTTATTTCGGCTTGCGTAATAAAGACTTGTTATTTAAAAATAAGTGATACCAAACACAGGCTTAGTCAATTAAAATGCTCGGAACCAAAACAATGGAGAACCCAGATTGAAATAGATTTGTCTACGTGTACAAAATAATTATTCTAGAGTTTTGGTTCAAATACTTACAAAAGCAAAATTTTATCGGATCCTTCAAAATCCAGCAAAGGCAATGATGATTTCATCCAACAAAATAATCATCCTCACATCCCATAACTAGAAAGGGAAATTTATTTGATTCAAAAACAAAATTAAGATAAATTATGATATCTGATCTAAGAGATGGAACCTGTGTAAAAATTACTGCCATATAAACATTAATTCCATGTTTAGATCATCCCCGATCAAAGAGAATAAGGTAGAGAATCAGAGTATCTGGCTATGATATCACATATTAGAATAAATCATGCTTTACACAGTTATATCACAAATACAGCATAAAATATTCTACAATTATAGCAAAAGACTTCAAGAAATACCTCTTGCCATAGCTAATCTCTTATTTGAGAGAGTTCACGAACACTAAAGGTAACATTGCAAAACAGAATATGTCAGAAGGTAGATTGTCAGGTCACTCGTCTGACTGACTGCAAGGCACAATGATGGCAATTAGTGTGAGAGCCATTGCCAGTCAAAAAACCTCAGAGAGCAGCTAGCTTTTTCTCGTATGCTCTATTTAGTCGGCCGTAAACTTAATTTTATATTTCACCATAAACAATAATACATAAATAGCCAATCAGAAGGTTACTCTAACCTTGAAATTGGGCTTGGATCTGACTATGGGCTACACTCAGGATATTTTAATTAATAACCTAATTTAATAATAACTAAATAATTATATTATAATAAATTAAAATATCTCACAGAAACGAGTACAAGGAAAGTGAGGCAGAGAGAGTTCTGGTGAGAGAGTCTAGTCGATGAGATTGATTCAGTTGATCAGTTACAGAAGCAATGGAGGAACTCAAGAAGGATGTTTTAAGACACAAGAGTTTTGCGTCTTGTTCATCGCAGATTAATAATATTGTGGGGCAAGATTAATATGGATCGTTCGGACGGTACCATGATGATGTTTTTGAGAAAATAAATTAACTAGATTGTTTTTGGTGGTTCATTATTACACAGATTTTTTAACGTTCAGTGGATTCCATTCTGGTTTTTGCGACATTTGTGGATTTCATTTATATATAGGAACAAAAATGTTTCTGAAAGCAAGCCAGCGATGAATGCTATGTATGGCTTCTTTAATTTCTTCACCATCAGCTATCACATAATTTGGAAACTATATTGGAACCGTCAATCTATTAATTATCTCATTGTCAACAAGATATATTACTACCTCCGCCCGTCCTAAATATAAGATATTGTTTGTAATGTAATTTGCATTACGAAAGAGATCTTATATTAAAGATTAGAATTAGAGATAGTAATTAACTTGATTACAACAAAACTGGAATATTCATGTTCAATTTTTGCAGAGAGAGTTTGTTAATTGTATTGCTGATGTATCAGCTAAACATGCTCCTACTTGGAGCGTTAATATTTTTTAATGAAAAATGATTGAAAACCCTAGCCAATGGAAAATATAACATATATATGAAGAAACTTGTATATTCTGTTTCTGCTGTACTCCCTCTGCTCTTTTCGATAAGAGTTCAAAATCTAAATTGTCTCGGTCTTTTTTATAAGAGCCCGACAAGAGTTATCTTAATATTTAATGAGTTTTTTTTTTCATTTTTTCCTTATATTAATTATATGTATTACATTAATTAAAGGGTTTGTGATACTTATAGTTTCTTTATTTGTCTCTCTTAATTGACACTTATAAATAAGAGCATTTTTGGAAAAAAAATTATTTCAAGATATACTTATTATTTTAAATTAATTTTAACTCCCTTGTTTAAAGTTGAATTTAAAAGGAACTCAAGCCTGGTGAAGTTGATTAAGGTTCCTTTCTTTTCATTTTGTGGATTATGGACCCAATGGTCATAGCGATCACACACCAACTTTTCATTTTCTTTACTTAAAGGTTTTTTTAACCTTTAGGGCGAAATACTTTAAATGACATATACTAAAAAGAAGTTTACAATTATAAAATTGATTAATTATAGTGCTATTTAGTTTATTTATATCTAAAACAACGGGTATAGTAGTTGTGCTTTGAAAATTATATTGCATTGCTTGTTTAATATCCCCCGCACATCAGACATAGAGAACTATATATATATGTGTGTGTACCAACTCATCTTGAGATTCAAGTAACACATTTTAATAGGGACGTTCACTCATGTAATTAATGACACCATACATGAATCTCATCACCCATTTCATCACAAGATTTTGAGTGATTTGAAGAAACTTTGAAAATAAGCTTTTCAATTTTCAGATGACTCTATTTTTAAAAGGGTTAAGGTGCACCTTGCATCCCAAAGTATTTTTCTGGGTGCAATTTTAACTCTAAACCAATTTTTATGGTGCAACTCTTAACTTTGATTGTTAAAATGGTGATTAGGCAAACCTTTGACTAAAAATTATTCAGATGACATCTAAGTCGGAATGCTTATGTGGCAATCTGTGTTTTATTATTTTCATTTTAGGAGTTTGGGAGTTTGATTCTTCGTCCATTTATTGAGAAAATGTTCTTTGCTCATGAACTTCAGTACAATCTTCTTTTTTCATTCAATTTCTTTGTTCATGATACCCAGCCTGAGGGCCTTTCAACCTCACGCACCCACTTTTTGTTGATAAGAAAAATTTCCTCTGGTCCTTTACACCCCTGATTCATCTCTTCCGTCTCCATACCTGGTATGAATAAAGCATAAAACAACCAAGAAAAAGAAAAGATGTTTCATTCTTCAATGAGATATATATTTCATAATGAACTAAAAAAATCAAATTTCCTTTAGTTAATTGAAGCCCAGGGTAAGAAGCCAAAGTCAGAAAGAGATTTCGATGCATCTTTTCTCCATCAGATACAGAAGCCAATGGAGAACTGTCTGATGCCGCATCCAGATAATGATTTGGGGTTTGCACAAAACCTCAGCATCTCTACTGAGTTTTGGACACTTAAGTCTGTCTGGTATGAGGGATTTGGAGGGGAGGGGAAGGGAAGGAAAATTTTTATATGTTCAAATTAAAAAAATTAGAAAAGTGAGGTTTCAAAATTTTAATAAAGATATGATTCAAAATGAAAGAGTCAGAAAAATTAATTAAAATCTTTCAACTCCACTTCTCTAATTTTTTAAAATCCAATTCATAAAAATTTTCCTATCCCTCCCTTCCCTTCTAAATCTCTTGTACCAAACAGCCCCATTTTAAAGTTTTTGACACGTTGATCATTTCGTTCTCAACTGTGCAATTATTCCACATAGATGATATAAATTGTGAATATAGCTACTGATTAGTTCATACTCATATAAAAGCACATGCTTCAATATATATATATATATATATATATATCGATTTCTTCAATCTCCAATTCTTGATGTATACTATAAAGCTCTGAGCATTGAGTACGTCTAGTATTTAATTAATACACAAGTACGTTTGATCCACTGGCGTTGTAATTAAAATAAGGGTGTAAAAAAAAACGGGAAAAGGAAATCTATGGTGAAAGAGAATCAAGATTGATAATTTTTGACAGGGCAAACATCAGGGGGAAGAAGAAACTATTATTTCTAATGCTTTTGACGGTTTAAAACTAATTTTCAATTTAAATTTTATAAAAATTTACTGAAGCAAGAGTCCAGCATCGTGTTAAAAAATAAAAACCAGTGTACTATGAAATGCAACTGAAATACCTCATGTATAAATAACTCATATTTTCAACCTTTGGGCCAGCTTAGTTAACCAGTATTCAAAATTCGGGACGTTACAAAAAGAAACTTAAATAATTATATAACAAATAAATTATATTTATGTTCATGTCAGTTTCTTTGTATCAAGCGTAAGGAGTCCGCTCGTATTTACTTTCAAAATCAATTTTTTTAGCTTTTTAATCTCAACCGTCCATGAGACCTTCAAAACAACTACACGTCACATGATCTTGAGGTTCAAATCACACATTTCAAGATTTTTTAAAATATTATGTTTTTGTCCGCTCATGAAATTAATGACTTTGTGAAAGTTGATCATAAGAAATTTGAGTCATTTGATTAAACATATAGAAAACACAACTTTGATAGCTTATTGTTTTTCAACCATAAGCCTAATAGCTGATAAAACTTTCAGCGCACACTGTTGCGACATCCATTTGTTTTCTTCACCTTAAAACTTAAATAGACATCTATAAAAGGACAATTAGCTTAGGTGTGTTTAGACAAACTACGTAATTGATTCTTACCAACTGTTACCTGCTTGGAGTTTCATGAAGAAACTGCTCATGAAGTCTAATGGTGAAGAAGAAGAAGAAGAGAGTAATGGTGCTAGCGGCTTGCACAAGAGTTTGCCTTTTCACAGAAATCAGATCAATGGAATACCGAAAGGTATTGAAGTTATGCTCTTTGATTTTTGAGTTGTTTGATATGCATGATTCATATGGAGCTAACCCTTAGTGTTATTGAAGTTACCCACCGCCGGCCACGTGTCCCCGTCAGCCGCCGCCGCCTCGCCTTCGCCCTCCACGTGTCCAGGTCTACCGCCATGTGTCACCCTCCATCACTGGCCACGTGTCACCCTTTATCGCGCGCCGCGTGTCCAAGTCACAAATTGGTTGCATTTTGTGACCAAGTTGGGATTCGAAGCCTTGACCTCCCACGTGTGTGCTAGTGCCTTTACCAGTTGAGCTAAGAAGAACCTGTGTAATTTAAATGCAAAATCATATATATATATATATATATATATATATATTTCTTTGTGAACAAAATTAGAAATACAAAATTTAATCTATTATTAAATATTTGAATTTAGTTTTCTTATTTTATTTTATGTAATTTTTCTACCTAAATTTTTATTATTAATATCTTTTTTATTCATTTTATGATATATTTTATTTTGTTTTTGCATTTATAAAATTTTTATTTTTATTTGTAAATAATATATTATTAAACATTCAAATATATTATATTATAATTTCAATTTTAAAAATAAATTTGAATTAATAATTTTATTTATTTATTTTAATATTTATATTATAAATTTATAATTATAAAAAATATAATTATTGAAAAAATTAATTATTTGTGAGGGAAATTAGAGATGGAAATTAGGGACGGAAAAATTCCGTCGCTAATTTTTAATGATGGAATTAGAGACAGAATTTAGAGACAGAATGTAATTCCGTCTCTATTCCGTCGCTAAATTAGCCACGGAAATATTCCGTCGCTAATTTCCGTCTCTAATTTTTAATGACGGAATTAGAGACGGATTAGGGATAGAATTTAGCGACGGAATGTGATTCCGTATCTATTCCGTCGCTAATTTAGTGGCGGAAAAATTCTGTCTCTAAATCCCGTCGCTAATTTTAGGGACAAAATTAGAGATGGATTAGGGATGGAATTTAGCGACGGAATGTGATTCCATCACTAAATTCCGTTGCTAATTTTAGTGACGGAATTTGTGAGGGGTTAGGGACAGATTAGAGATGGAATGAAATTCTGTCGCTAATTTTCATTTTTTTTTGTAGTGAATACGACTGTTCAAACAAAAAATAAAGCCAGGAATACTATAGTTTTGCTTTCAGAATTATATTACTTTGGCTGTTCAATATCAACCACTCGAGATCAAGAAAACAACTATATACTTCCTTCAATTTATAATATATGAAGTCTTCCAGAAAAAAATTTTGGTTCAAAATATAAAAGGTTGAAAAGATAACTAATTATTATTTTCTACTTTTACCCTTTGCATGAGAGAGAGGGGGTGACAATTAATAAATGTATATTTGAAAATTATACTCTTTAATAAGTGTAAAACAGGTAGTAAATGTTATCAATTTAAGACCCATTACATAACTAACATTTTTTGATTGTGTTTACAATGTCTTGTATTAAAGACCAGGGAGGGTGTAATACCCTGACTTTTGAGACTTGAGCTTAGAGAATAAGCCTTAGATTAGTGGATTGCTAATCCCCGGTTTAGCAAGATCCCAAATTATGATTAAGGGTTAATGACTCCAAAAGTGGATGTGGTTAGTGATAAATAACCCTTTTGGAGATAGAAAATGATCATTGCACTCGAGCACGAACACAATACTCAAGTGACAGCTTCAAGTTCACTCAAGTAATGCAAAGTGTGATACAGGAAGTGTCTACCCAAGAGCAAGATAAACTTAAAATAAAAAATACACTCGAGTCCCAGCAAGTGAAGCATAGAAAGTGCTTGCTCGAGAGTCAGCCAGAGCATGGCAGAGCAAGTGCACCTGAGTGGAGAGGACTTACACCCGAGTGATAGCTCTGCACCCGCGAGTGAGAAATCTAACTCTTTCCATTCCTGATACAAGTGCTGAAGCAAAAGAGAACTATTTACAAGAATATTCTTTGCACTCGAGTGAGGATCAGTGTACTTGAGTGAAGGCCCACATCACCTACAAGTGCAAAATCACACTCTTGATAAATAGGATGTGAGTGTTATCTAGAGGCGTGGGTTCATAGTGCAAAATACATATGCACTCGAGTGAGACAAGATGTACTCGAGTAAGAACCTACATCACTCGCAAGTAAGAAAATGCACTCTTGCTTTTTGCATGAAAGTGCAATTGAAAAATTGAAGCAGAAGAGAAATTGTGATGCTACACTCGAGTGAGACCTCAGTGCACTTGAGTGATACTCTGTCAGAAGTAAAAATGCAACATACTTACAACGATCAATCCGAACATGGTTTAATGTTATTTATTCATTCTATTTTCATTTGTTATTATTATTTAACATCTTTTAACATATATTTCAAGTGTGAAACAGGAGTTTGATCGTTTGAATTAGAAATACACAAAGGAAGTCAAACAACGGCGGACAAAATCATTACGACCAACTAAGTACGTACCTACCACGATATCTTGTTCAAATATTTCAAACATACGCATGTTGTTCTGCAATGAAACACTCCACTCCACAACGACTATTACTCAACGGACAAAATCAAATGCAAAGTTTTAGAGACCATAAAAAACAAGAACTTAGAATGAAAATATACACAAGCAAATTCACGAGTCTCTGTTATTCATATTTTATCTATCTTCATATTGTACTACAGTGTTTATTATATTTGCTCTGTGAGAGAGTTTGTATACACTTCAAATTCTATTTTCATTTGATCTCAAGGTACAGGGACCTTGAGAAGGTAGATATCCTTACGAGAGAAACAGTTGAGAGAATTCCTAGTAGGATTTTCTGCTCATAAGACTTATAAGGTACAAGCAGTAGAGAACGTTGCTGCTCGTAAGACTTACAGGGGTGTAAGCAGGAGAGAACATTGTTGCTTATAAGACATGTATATGTAAGCAAGAGAGAAAGGTCATAAGTTTGTTTTTTTGCATGTAAGACTTGTCATAAGGAGGAGAAAAATTTCTAAGTGTTAGAATATTTATACTCGTAGTCCATTCAAGGACGATAGTTGTTGTACGGCTTTCTGAGAGCCCATTGAATCTTGGAAGAAAAGTGAAAATCTTAGTAGGTCTTGATCTCTAAAGACTGGATGTAGGCCTGAGTTTTAGGCCAAACCAATATAACTCTCTGTATACTAATCTTCTCAACTCTACTCTATCTACAGTTATTGTCATATCACCGCATCAACCGAAAAATTTATCACATCACCCAATTCACCCTCTCTTGGGTAAATCTTGCCTCTTTCACGATGGAAGTATCATCGCATCACCTTAATCACACCTACCTTTATCTTCCTCTCGCCAATGGCTTTCTCTTCCATTATGGTCATTGGCAAGCAACCTTCCTCCACCACCATACTGCTTAGCCGCCTGGAGCTGAAATAGAGAGTGGCGCCACGGTAAAGAAAGCTTGAGGGAAAGCTAAGAGGCGATTTGGTAGTGAGAGATAGAAAGGAGAAAGAAACGACTACATCACCACCACTATCAACTTCTCTGATTCAGACCACCATCGTCAGACTCCTCTGATCCTCACCACTGCCATTGCTATTCATAGCTGAGCAAGACGCTGACCAGTTTGAGCACCACCATTACCGTTGTCCTTCTTCCTTCATTCTCCACTCACACACCCGAGAGAGCTTTTGCAACTTCAGAGCTTAGAATCAAAACTGGAGGGAGCTTAAACTACCGACACCACCACCACCCATTACCTCCGGTGACATTTTGCAGATTCTGGTGACTCATTCCCATATTCCGACAGCTTTGTTTTTATTTTTCTCTCCAGCATTTCCTCTTTCTGTGTTTTCAAAACCATCGTCCCTTTCTCCATTTCTTCTTCACCATACCATTACTTTCACCGAATTCTAAGTTCACTATTCCTTTCTCTTACACTACCATGTTCACCATTCCCTCTCATTTTCTTTGTTTTCTACTCTGTACCATTTGACTTCTCTCCCAATGTCTTCCACCGTCTTCCACGTTGTTTCACCTTGACCATGGCTACTGCAATTTCATGTTTGGTAGTGACAGTACCAAATTCAATGTATGGCTGAGCCTTTCAACTCTTGAGAATTGGGGAATTGGCTTGAGTTCAAAATTGCTTCAAAAGGGAGTTAATCTTAGTTCCTTTATGAATTTCCTATTATTATTGTAATTCCTTGCTATGTTCTAAGGTATTTTTAGTAGGATTTTCTTGAGTTATTTTGACTCCATATTGTTGAGCTAAGATTGCTTATTTTGTGATTGGATTTGACTTATTGTGATTGGTTGATTTATGGTTATATATTTCCTATTAGTTCATTGAAATTATGCTTGTTATGTGTTCACTAGTTTGTGTAATTGATTTGGGTTAGTTTGAGTGGCGTGTTTGTGCATTCATGTTAGAGGAAACAATTGCATTAATTTAATCCATTTCACGCATCAAGTGGTTTTTAACAATTTATCCAAGAGATGACTATGAATGCGATCATAGGATTAGTTATTAATTAGATAAATTGGACTCAACTCATTTGCTTGAGGTTTTTAATTAAGACTTGATGGATTTCAAACTCCCATATTATTTTGTGAACTAGGATAGCTAGTGAACTAATTTCTCAAGAGAATTCACTTCATTCATATTTCATAAATCATCCCATTTTTATAAAAATACCAAAAATATTAGTCTAGCATTTTAATTAAATTGCATTTTTCTTTTAGTTATTAACTTGAAAACTCAAAACCAAATTCCCCTTGCTTTTCATTGCATTTGCATGTTATATAGATTACTTGGGATTCAATAAAAGGCTCCTCGAGAAAAGAGAATGATCATAGGTTTGCCTATACGCAATCCTTGGTTAATTTTTGATTGTGGACCCCAAGGCTAACGTGTGACAAAAGTCCGATAATCAAATGGCACCGTTGCCAGGGAGCTGGGTAATTGGCTCCCTAGGTAATCTAATTGTCAATTCATATTTGACAAGGGGTCACTTGTGTGAAGCTTGTTAGTTTTGGATTTTTTTTTATTTTTCTTTGCATGTAGTTTAGGGTTTTTGCATTTAGATAGCTTGCATAGCATTCATTATATTCTTGCCTTGATTTGACTTGGTAGCTTCTATATGGTGTTGTTTGCATTAAATTTGATATGATTTTGAGCTCATTTATTTGAATTCACAATGTCTCCAAGTTAATTCATTGTATACTTGCATCTTTTGTCATTTTAAAACTTTTCTTTCTTTTTCATTTGCATTGGCATTTGCTTTTATTCTTTTTCTTAGTTTCATAGTTTATAGTTACATAGTCATCTTGTGGTTCATTGGGAATTTATTGTGCTAACTTTTCATAGCTTGGTTTAATGGTAATTAAGATTTACCCTTTCAATCTCACTCTTCTATAGGAGATTTGACTGAAAGGAAAGAGTCTATCTTTGAAAGCATCAATTCTATTCAACAAACATTGTAGCTTCTTCAAGCCAAGTTGGCATGTCAAGATAGAAGTCCAATTACTCAAGAATGTCATGGTCCATTCCACTCTTCATACCATGAACCCTACCAAAAACCTTCATTTCAACTTAATTACCCACCACAATTGTAATATCCCAATTTTTAATTAAGGGCTAATCATGATTATTGTGGATAATTATGAATTTAATTGGAATTATTATGTGTTTTATGGCAATATTAATTAATATGTCATAATTAGTGGAAAATTGGAAGAATGGAATTATTGGTCATGAGTTAGTAATTAAGGGAGGAATTAATTACTAGCTAAGAGAAAATGAGATGTGTAATTAAATGGATAATGGAGGGACTAGAGAAGCTAATTGGTGACTTATTTTGTGTAAACCAATGACATGTGGACATGTGGCAAGTTGGGAGAAGAAAGAGGAATAAAGAAAAGTCAAATATGATTTAATTAATATTTTCTCTTTCTTCCTCTTCCTCTATTCGGCTGACATGGGGAGGGAGTAGCTTCACCATCATTTCATCCCTCTCCACACTCCATCTCTTCTCCCTCTCCCTCTCATTCTCTCTCTTCTCTTCTGAAATTCCAGCGGCCAAGTTGGGCAAGAAAGGGAAAGAAGAGCTTGTGATTTAGGTAAGTTGATGCCCTCCATTGCTCAATCACCATTCATAAATGTTGATCCTTGAGTGATGAGCTTCATTTTGGTGTTTTTAGTTTGACCATTGGTTGAGGTTTGAGCCCACACGAAAATCTGATTGTTGGAGAATCAAATAGTGTCTTTGGAAAAGTGAAAGAGGTAAGTGAGACTAATCTATCTATCTAATTTTCATACCATTTGAAGTAGTTTATAATTTCTGGAAATTTTGGCTTGAATCCAAAAATGAGTGTCACTGTTCATTTGCTATGTTTTTGGCATGAGAATGGTATTTTGGAATGAGTTTAGGATAGATAGATTGATTGGAGGTTGAAATGTTAAGTTTAGTGATTTTGGGAAAATTGATTATTTGTGTTGATTCAAACAAAAGCATGATAATGGAGTTGGATTTTGGTCATTTTAATGATTCCATTGAATTCCTTGGGTGTTTTTGTGTAGGAGTAGCTTTGGTTTGGTATTTGGGATCATTTGGAAAAATTCTGGAATTGCTGTCATACCTTCTGCGTTTTCTGGTTTCTAATAATCATGCTCGAGTGAGGGTGAGTGTGCTCGAGTGAGGGAAGAACATCACTCGAGTGAGGGATTTTGTGCTCGAGTGATCCTCTTCTTTGAAAATTTTTGTGCTCTCGGGCAAGCACTTTCTGTCCTCACTTTCTTGTGCTTGAGGTGATGTCCGTACAATGCTTGAGTAAGGGCTTTTGTGCTCGAGTGTCCATATCAATGCTCGAGTGAGACCATTTTCACTCGAGGTGTAGCAGTGAAAAATCAGTTTTTATGCTTCCAAAAGGGGATTTTTGGGATAGTTCTTCCTACCCTTTAGGAGTTTTGTTAGGGGTATTTAATGACTCTAAAAGAGCAATAATGATAACCAATTAAGTATTATGAAGTGAATTAAGTCTTGAAATAGAGTATAACTCTTCGTCCCTAATTATGAATATAGGATTTGACATTTGCCCTGCTCGGGAGAGACTAGCACTAGGACATGCACGAAAGGATCAAGGTAGTGATTTTTCTCTCATATTTTGTATGATGTTTTGGTATGCATAACTTATCATTGAACTTGTGAACTGTGTACCATGGTCCATTACGGCGTGAGCACTTCAGCGTGAGCCGTATAGGGAGTGACAGTGGTCATCCCTAGGTCGGCCGTTGAACTGCCGTCGTAATCGACATGAATCTTTGTGAATCCGACCCGTGGGGAACTGTTTGTGGGTCATTGCAAACACTCTAACTTGACTCTTGGGCCTTGACTCTACCGGTCGCCCTTTGCAATCTTTAGCCATATGTCCGGGCTGCTTGCAGAGGAAGCACACCCATTGCCCTTCACAATTTCTATTCGCATGTGCTCTATTGCACCGGGGGCATACCCACTGTGGTAACTGTCCCTGATTCCCACGATCTCCACCTTGGTACGGTTTCTTACTACCGTCCTTGGATGAGAACTCTTGGTCTTTACGTTTCTGGGATGAACTTCCCTTACCAATGTCACCGCGACCACCACCCTTACTTGGGTTAATATCTCTCAAATTGTTCTCGGTGATCCGGCACTCTTCCACCGCTTTGTTGAACTTGTCAAACTGTCGGGCGGCCAATCTTTTCTTCAACTCCCTCCTCAAACCCCGGATTAGCATGTCAGAGCTCCACTCCTCATCATCTTTGTACCGGAGGTAGGAGGAATACCGGGATAAACGAACAAACCGAGACAAGTACTCGTCAAAGGTCTCATCGTCCCCTTGCTTTATCTTTAGAAACTCTGACTCTTTCTCTATTCTCACAGACTTAGGGAAGAATTTGTCATTGAACTCTCTTTGAAACACTTCCCAAGTCACTTGCACATTCCGAGCCCGCATGGTCATGGCAATGTTTCGCCACCATCGGTCTGCATCTCCTTCTAGCTTGTAGATAGCTAGCTTTGCTTTCACCTCTGATGGGCACTCAAGCACCTCGAAGATCTTCTCCAGCCTCATTATCCAATCCTCCGCTGCTTGAGGGTCAAATATTCCTTTAAACACAGGAGGCATGTGTTTGCAGAATTTGGACACCCAAGAATTAAGGTCTCCATCATTTTGAGCCGGCACCCCATGTGACCCTTGATTATGCTCAATATGAGGTGGGGACTCTTGAGGTCTATACGATCCCTCAGCTGTCTCTTCTCTAGTTTCTACATGAGTAGACTGGAGCCTTTCCTCATTTCTCTTAGCTCTTTCTTCCCTGAGCTCTTCCCTTAGCTCACGGATCATGTCTCTTTGCTCTCTTATCAATGTCATCATCTCTTGCATCGGATCAGGAGGATTATCATTGAGCTCTTCCACCTCCGGATCCGGTTGTCTATTTCTAGAGCGAGCCATTGTTCTCTTCAGTCTACAATGATTCACCCAGTCAGAAATCACCACAGAAGTATACACATATTCCTTAAACTCTTATATACCTATCAATAACAGGAATATTCATGTGTATACAACAACTATCAACAATCACTTAACACTCAGGCAAATAACTAGGGCAACTATCCTAGCAATTCCTACAAATGCCAGGAACATTGCTCTGATACCACAAATGTAACCCCCTTCGATAATCAGGCCGGGATTAACGTTTAAGCACATTTTATTATCGAATGAGAAATCCGGAATAAATAAAAACTTTTTAAAACACCTGTACAAAATGGATTTCCATTCATTTCATTCATTAAAACAAATGGCCTGTTTGGTCTGTTACATATACAATATCAGAGTAAGCACAATTCCCGACGTTCACCCGGGATAATAACATTAATCCAATGGTTTATACAAGGCATCATTGCCCATCTCAGTATCTATACCGGGGATTACACAAAACTATAGCACTACAATTCTATTCAATATATTTACAATGATCCAAAATGATAACCAGTTCGATATAAAGCCAAAATATTTACTAAGACTACCGCTAGCAGTCCTAATCGTCCTTTGCCACTTGCTTGCTTTTCGATCCACTTGCCCTGTCTAAAAATGTTATTTGGAAAGAATGAGATTCTAGAGAATCCCAGTAGCAACAGTTTATTTATATGATGCATATATACAAAGCAAGTCACATATATCACAATGCAGCAATCAATATTCGAGACCGGGCTTTCGCCACGTTCCCTTCATTACATTCGAGGTCGGGCTTACGCCACGCCCCATCACTTTATCAATATTCGAGTTCGGGCTTTCGCCACGTCCCCTTCACTTTCACTGTAATCGAGTCCGGGCTTTCGCCACGTCCCCTTCACTTTCACTTTAATCGAGTCCGGGCTTTCGCCACGTCCTCTTCACTTTCACTACAATCAATGACTAATGCAAACAAGCAATGCAATACACATGATATAGGATAAAGTGTCACTACCTTTGTCTTTCCTTCCTTGAGCAGGCACAAGCCTTCTATGCTCCGGGCAGATATCAAATCCTAAAGTCATAATTAAGGACGAAACATTATTCTCTATTCCAATACTCAATTAACTCTTCAACACTTAGATTTGGTTATCAATAATGACCCTTAAGAAGCCACAAATGCCTCTAATAAAACCCCTAAAAGGTTGGGAAACAATAGGGTGAAGATCTCTTTTCGAAAACACTAAGTGCTGGAATACAGGGTTGGGCCACGGCCCACCCTTCCTTGGGCTGCGGCCCAAATATGGCCAGAAGGTCTTGGGCTGCGGCCCACCACTCTTGGGCCGCGGCCCAAAACAGGTCAGAAAGGCTTGGGCCGCGGTCCGCCACTCTTGGGCCGCGGCCCAGAGATTTCCTGACTCTGGGCTGAACTTTGAAAAACCATAACTAATTCTAGAAAATTCGAAACGGAGTGATTCCAAAGCCAAAAGAAAGGTATTTGAGTCCTCTTTCAAGGAAAAATATGGCTTATAACTTAAAATCATCACAAAAATACAGAATCACCCAAAACCCAACATTACTCCAAAACAGAGTTCTGTTTTTGCACCAAACTTTGGCAAAGCATAACTCTCAGAATACCAAACGAAATGACATAAAATATATGTCCATTTTGAAGCTTGGGATGTGAACTTTAAGACTGGAAAGTTTCACAATTTTATGAAATCATTGGATCACTCAAAACGTCCACACAAATAAACTGTCCAGACAGAGTTCACATTGACAGCATTTTCCAACTTTTTCTACCAAAGTGTTTAATGACTCCAAAATCATTAACCAAGCTTATTCCCATACAATTTTCCCCAAGGAACACAATGGTAACCTCAAAATGACCAAATTCATACTCTAACCACATGCCCTGTTTTGACTAATACGCCAAAACCAACACAAAGATCCCAAACTTTACTTTTAATGATTCAAACCAATCCCTTTGTCCAAAAGACATCACAATATACCATTTCCATTATCACAACATGCCAAACTCACTAAGACCCTAATTTTCGAAAATAGGGCATAAATTTCCAGAAAAATCAATGCTCACCAACATCCACAATATATATATCAAAAGGGAGATAACACTCACCTCTTTCACTTTGCCAAAGAGTTTTCTTGATTCTTCAACTTTCACAATCTCTTGAGCTCATAAACTACCACCAATGAACACATTACAACCATCACAATGAAGCTCTTCATTCAAGGATCAACATTAAAGAAGGAAGTTTGAGCAATAGAAGCCATTTTCCTTACCTTTTTGCAAGCTCTTCTTCCCCTATTTTCTGCAACAATGGCGCCCCCAAGGAGAGAAGAGAGAGAACAAGAGAGATGAGGGATGGAGGTGGAGTGAAGAAGAAGCACAAATGATCACACCACTCCCCCCCTTTTCAGTTTTTTCTGCGCAAGTGAGGGAAGAGAGGAGAGAGAAATACATTATTTAATCTCATTTGACTTTTCTTTGTCTCTCTCATACTCTAACCTTGACACATGTCAATTTTTCATTGGCTCCCATAAAGATAAACCACCAATTAGCTACTTTAATCCCTCCATTAGCCATTTAATCCCACTTCTCATTTCTCTCTTAGCTAGTAATTAATTTTCTCTATTAATCACTGACTAATTGCCCAACAATTTCATCCTTTAAATTTTCCATCAATTATGACATATAAATAATATTGTCACAAATATAAATTAATTTCACTTTAATCCAATAATTATCCTCAATAATTATCATTAAACCTTAATCAAAATTTGGGGTGTTACACTAACCATTGCCGTTAAACTGCCGTTGTAGTTGCTTGTATGGATAATGATTTGATTTCATGCCTTACTATTGTACATTATATGATTGATTTGACACTATGGGGATTCTTTAGAATCTCACTCTCCCAAATGTAAACATTTTAGACAGGGCTAAAGGATTGAAAGGCAAACGAGTGACAAAGAGCGGGTAGAGCTCCGTGTTAGGAGTTCCTTTTTGGTTATTGGTTATCATTTTATATTATTGGATATTTTTGTGGGAAGTATATGTATATTTTGAGATTTGTGATGTAGTTGTGTAATCCCCAAGTAAAGGGTATGAATTATGGGCTTTATGCCTTCGTGTAAACCCTTATTAAATGAATGGAACCTGAGTGAGTAGGGAATTTACTTTGCACTCTGATATTGGTAAATGGAATCCACCTGTACAGGCCATATGTGTTTTGTATTATGAACATGAGACTATCGTGAATAAATTTTGAAAAGTTTTTGCAAATCCGATTTTGGGCAAAAGATTACCTTAATAAGTCCCAATTTGAAATATGGTCTCTAATTCTACATTAATTACATGTTTAAGAACTTAATCTCGGCGTTAATCTTGAAGGGGGTTACAACAATCACCCTGTAGATCATACCATGAACCTTCTCCTACACCATACAACCCATATGATAAGCCTCATTCTAATTCTCTATCATACAACCGCATGTCATATCATGAAACTTATCCTTCATTTCATTCCACTTTCCAACCATGCCAACCACCACATGAGCCTTTCTTCTCACCCTTTTTAATAATCTTATGGACCTTATTTCCAACTATGTGTGCCATACCAAGAACCAACTATTAGTGAAGTCATTAGAGAATTCCAAAATCCAATGACTCGGACGATAAATAAGGAGTGGTCATACAAGGACACCTTTGCCCATCACATGGCTTCTATAATAAGATCAATGGACCAATAAGATGAAGTGCGTGTGAGGTTGGCCAAGGGCTTTGAGTGGCTTACTCGGTCATCACAAGAAGTGGAGCGATTGAAGAAAGAAATGAGAAGTTTGAGAAAGCAATGGAGTGGCTTTCACAAAAGACTTCTAAGTGCAACACTCCACAAGAGACTCTTCATCTATTGCCTACATGTAATCCACTTACTCAAGTTAAGAAAGTCAAGAAGGTGTGATTCCAACTTCCAGAGGAGTCTTCATCTCCTATGGAAGGTGAACAGGAAGTCCAAGCTCAAGAGCCACATGCCACTTCAACAGTGGAAGATTCCAATCCTTCGGTGCCTAATTCCATACAAGCACAATAAGTGAAACTAGTACAACAAAGCATTGAAGAGTTTTCCTTACCATATGGTAATGATCCTATCTTTGTAGAAGTAGACTCTCCTACTACTTTAACTAATGAAGCACTTCATGATTTAAGTATGATAAGGTAGATAAGGAAATCATTGTTGAATCCCCTCAAATGTTTGAAAATGTAATTGCTCGACCAATTGGTTCTAGTTATAGTGATTCAATTATACTTGTTGATGAGTGTGATCCTACTTCTGAGTGTGATGCTTTACTATTGACAATGCTTCTCTTTATAGTACTAGGGATTATTGTGATCAATTGAATGATATATTTTCATGCTCTTGCTCGAAAGATCTAATATGTGTAGATTGTTCATGATAAATGCCACTTGCTTGTTGAGTTTCGAAAAACAACATTTAGTGCGGTGGTTGATCTTACTATTGATCTTGATGCATCTCCTTGTACTATTGATGATTGTAAGCATGATAGTTACGAATATGTTAACTCTTGTGTGGATGCCAATATAGTTTATGTGAGTGATAAAGACTATAGCCAAGAAAAAAAATATTTCTCTTGATTCTAATGAATTGCATTATAGTTTCAAAAAGGGAGATTTAAATGTTTTGATTGATGATTTTGCCAATGAAAATGAATCTTTCCATATTATTCTTTCTTGTGATTTACCACCTGATATAGAAAAAGAAAATGATTCTTTTGAAAATTCAAAAGTTTTAGGTGGTGACACTTTGAAAAATTCTCTTTCTTCTTCCATTCTTTTTCATTCCATCTCTTGTAATTGCAATAATGATGTGGTGTACCCCAACACTAAGTTGGATTCTGCACCTTCCACTTTGCAAAAACAAGAGAATTTTCAAAAATTGACTGATTGTCTCACTCCTACTGATGGGAGTGTCATTGATTTCCTTGGCTGTGATAGATACTTGGAGAGTTTGGAATTGCACATGCTTTTATTTCACTTGAAAGCTCTCCCTATTTCTATTCTTGGATGGGATACTGCTGTTGGCTTGTCTTCCTTACAGACACATTCTTGGAAAGGACATCAAATGAGCCAACATCCACCGTACATCCTTGTACCTCTTTTGATTGATCCTGAGCCACCTCTAACAAGGAAATTCAATACAGGAGAAGGTGTTATAAAAGATAAATTCACGCTTCTCATCAAAGATGAGAACTTCTCCTTCAAGAGACTCAAAATATTCTAACATAGGTTGTCTCTTTCCTCACTTGTTTTCTTCCTAAATCCTATAATTCTTTGAGCTTAATTGTTGTATACGGAAGATAATTGTAGGGGAGGGACACAATCCAGTAGAAAAAGGTAGAAGTAGTGTAGTTTTGTAAGCACATTAAGAATCCCCTTTGTATGCTTCACATTTTTTTCCACTACCACTCTTAATTATCATTGTGCATTTTTATCTTGATTTTCTATGTTATTATGACTTGTTTCTCCTTCTTTCTCTTTATGTGATGTTGACGTGTTGTGCTCCAATTGCAATTGGACTTCACAACTTTCCACTTCACTAAGGAACAAGTTAGAATAATAGAATTGCTTGACACATAGAAGACAATGTGTTGATTAAGTGTGGGGGAGAGAAATACATTTTGAATCCTATTAATTGGTTGTTTTTAATAAGAAAATGCCTTAAACTAGAAAATTTTTTTAAAATTTTTCAACGACTTGCTTTGATGCATGTCCTAAGTGGTAAAGGTTACATTTGCCACTTTAGAAATGTGATTTGTGAGCAATTCTTTGAGCTTTCATGTGATTTAGTGTTTTGGCCACTTTTTGAAACCATGTTTTGCTTTTCAAGTGAATGGGAAGATAAATGAACTCACAATTAGATTTTTGCTTACTTCTTGTTTTTAAGAAAAGAAAGTTTTATATCATTAATGCTTTTAAGAGTTAAGCATTTTTATAATTGACTGCAATATTTTGATTGATTGTGTTTGTAAAGCTAACATTAGGAATAGTTAAGAAGATGTTCTATGGTTAGCTTGCTATGTAATTGATTATTTTTGAGTGAATATTGGAGAAAAACCTTGTTGGAAAATTATTTGAGCCTTAAATTCTTTCCATGGGTGCATGTTCATTTAGTCTTTCACCTTCTAGAACTTGTTTCCACTCTTTTTCAAAATGACATTTGCATTAGTGTGTGGAAATGAAAGAGGCATTCAATTTTAAACCCTTTCACCCATACACAAACCTACATTCATCTACCCTTTGGTTACCCCTTTGAGCCATTCTTATGCTGTATGCATGTCATTTATTCATAGTGTTCATGGTATTTTAAAATCAAAGTGGTTTGTCAATAGTAAGTTGAACACAATATATATTGAAGCGCCATGTATTAGAAAAGAGAAAGAAAGTCAAAGAAAAAAAATGAATATAGTTAAAGTAGAAAAGAATTGAAAATAAAAAAGAGAAGAGTGAAAGTATTGAAAAGAAAAAAAAAATAGAAAAGTGATTTGAATAAAGAAAAAAAGAAAAAGCAATATGAAGAAGGCATTTTTTTTCATGAAGTTAGAAAAGAATTGGCAAAAGATTTCCAAATATTTAGATGCTATGAATTATTCATTAACTTTGACTTGCATATCAACTTTTTCTAATTAATTCATTCCATATAGCCTTCATCCATCATCACAAGCCTTTTAAGTCCTCTTCATTCATTGCATTTATTGCTATTAGTAGTAAAGATATTAGAGTTGTTACAAGCCTATGGTGACATGTTAATTAAGTGAGCTAGAGTGAAATTATTCCAATAAGGTAAGATGAGTGAAACACTAATACCTTAAGAGTCTCTTGTGCTTCATTCTAATATTTTGGATTGTGTAGTTAGCTAATTTCTTTGCGTCACTTGACTATTGTTAGTGTTGGCTTGAGAAATTTGATTAATTGATCAATTGCTTTCTAATTATGAAATTGCACATCTTTTAAATGCACTGATGATTTGAATTTAGAAACTTTTACTTGATGCCTTTGTTCAGGAATACAAAGATCTAAGTATAGGGGAATTGATTGAACCATATTTTTACATGATTTTCATGATTAATTTGGGATTTTTTAATGCATTTTCTGGAGCATTATCACATGATTAAGCATTAATTTTAGTTAGGAACAATTGTTTTGAATTAATTGCAATTAGGGGCAAAATGGTCATAATTTATTAATTATTTTGTGCAATTGTTTATTGGACTTTTGATGCTACCTTGTGCTTAATCTTGCATTGTAGGTGTTTTGAAAGAAAATTGAAAATTCAAGAAGGTCAAAATTAATTTTTTAAGGATTGGGGAAAACTGCAGAAAGGGCCCCCAGATTTTGTGAAAATTACAAAAAAGTGAAGAATAGGGGCCTAGGAAAAAGCACAATAAGGAACCTAGATGTTTGAGAAATTACAGTTGAGCCCTAACAACATTTCAAAAATATGCACTTTAGTCCCTCCTCAAAAGTTTTCAATTTTTCAGCTAGTTCCCTCGTCAAAACTTGCATTTTGACTAAAGGCCTAGGTTACTGTGGATGTTCTTCTTTTGCTATTAAAGAAACAGATCCAAAAACAGAGTGGGGGGCGGCGGAAGCATCATTACATCACCTTCATCACATCTACCTTCATCTTCCTCTCGCCGTCGACTTCCTCTTCCATTACGGTCGCTGGCTAGCGACCTTCCTCCACCACCACACTGCTTAGCCACCTGGAGCTAAAACAGAGAGTGGCGCCATGGTAAAGAGAGCTTAAGAGAAAGCTAAGAGGCGATTTGGGAGTGAGAGACAAAAAGGAGAGAGAGATGACTGCATCACCACAACTATCAACTTCTCCGATTCAGACCACCACCGTCGGACTTCACTGATCCTCACCACCACCATTGCTATTCATAGCCGAGCAAGACGCTGACCAGTTTAAGCACCACCACCGCCGTTGTCCTTCTTCCTTCATTCTCCATTCTCACACGATCGAGAGAGCTTCCGCAACTTTAGAGCTCAGAATCAAAACCGGAGGGAGTTTAAACTACCAACACTACCACCACCCATTACCTCCGGTGACATTTTACAGATTCTGGTGGCTTATTACTAGATTCTGGCTGATTTGTTTTTATTTTTCTCTCCAGCATTTCCTCCTTTTGTGCTTTCAACACCACCGTCCCTTTCTCCATTTCTTCTTCACCATACCATTACCTTTACTGACTTCCAAATTCGCTGTTCCATTCTCTTACACTACTGTCAACACCCGTTTCCATTTCAATAATCAAAGAGTAATAAAGATGGAATTCAATGGGCATACAGAAAAGAACAATTATACTGATAAAACTATTTGTTTACAATTCCGATATCGTTCGCTAAAGGAAACAAAAAATATAGCGGAAACTTAATAGTTACAAATTTCACCAAAATATCACAAAATAGACTAATTATGACTACGATCTTGTCCTCGCCTTGAGACACGTGCCATTCACTTTCCGGCATCTACGTCTTTTCCCTTTACCCTACCGGTACGCGCTGAGGTATTTGTTTAAAAATAGGTGAGATTCCGAAGAATCCCCATAGAGACATGATATCGTTCATAGAGAATGTGAAAAGTAAATATGACATGCGCCAAGGTATGCGCAAATTAATGAACAATATAATCACATCATCGTCATGTATACATGAGTAGGGCCCAGTCCCACAATCTACACTGATTGGACTTCAGCCAACTCTCAGTGTAAGTTCACCTTTGGCACTAACTACCCCTCTCTAGGCAAATCATGTTGATTAATAAAGTGCATTTAAAAAACAATGGCATCCACACAATCACATAACTTATGGCATAGTGTATGAAGGATAATGTCCCTACTTCAAAGCTTTATAATCCTCTATCTAATAGTGTCTTGTAAAGCGTGTTGTCCCGACGTCCGACTCGGTCCTAAAATATTAAATGTACCAAAAATAGGTCATAACCTATCCAAGTATCATTTTAGACTCTTCCATAGTGTTTATTGTGGTTATATTAGTCTATGGTAAAAATTTACAGAAATGCCCCCAGGAACCCGGCCCGGCCCGGCTCGATGGCACGTTTTTCCAAAATTTTGACCAATGCTATTTTGACTAATTTTCGCCCAAGGAATCCATTTTCGGGCTTGAAATCAACAAATTCAGTGTTAAATTACGAAAATGCCCTTGATAGCCCCTATTTAGGGATTTCAGTGGCGTTTTCATAATTATGTTTTTTCGGCCTCTATCGAAAAAGTGCCCAACTGTAAACCCACCTATTTTTGCCCACTGAGTCTAATGGAACCATTTATTTCATGAAAATCCAGCTCCAACCCCCTAAAACAGTGCTGACCAAAATATTCAAGAAAAATGGAAAAAATATAGTTTTGTGTTCTAGCTTCCAAAACTTGTACTTTTCCACTTCTAATCCCTTATTAACTTACTTAAGCACATCTTAACCATGATTCAAAGAAATTTGGGCAGCATAACCCCTTAGGATTAGGACTTTCCAAATTTACAAACTCAACAAAATAACCAAATCCAACCATAATCATCAACAACAACCATATACTAGCATAATTTTAGGATTGTGAAGTTACCTTCTTAAGTTCTTGAAATTTCTCTCTCTAGGAGTCCTCCTCTCTGTCTCCTTGAGCTCAAGATTTTCTTGCTAAACCATGGATTTCATGGAAAGGAAGAGAATAGAGAAGAGTTTATGGAAGATTAGAAGGAAAAAGCTTAGGAAATCTCCACTTACCTTAATCCTTCTCTTCTTCCTTCTCTCTACAGCATGAAGCTTTCCTTAAGCTTTTCTCTCTCTTCTTTCTTGTTGCAAGTGTTGAAAATGAAGGCAAGAGAAAGATGAAGCCTTGCTTCATAAATTATCTCACATAATTTCTCTTAATTAACAAATGGATAGGAAATTTCTTTATGACCTCACTCTTGTGCTCACCCTTATCTACTTCTAATAAGCATGTCATAAAGTCCATTTAGGTCTGGACTAATCTTCCTCTCTTTTCTCTCTAGCCCAAACGTCCTCTAGGTCCTTAAGAAACTGAGTGGACCTTCATTCAATTGTCTTAAGCTTCTTGGTCCAAGAAACATTATCTTAAGGTATTAACCCATATGCTCATATTGAAGAATCATTGTTTATTCCTCTTAGCTTTAGATGATGCCACTTGGCATATTTATCTTCCAAGTAAATATTTCTCTTCTCCTAAATATACACCAATAAAATAAAAATATGGGCTTTTACTTTATTCCACAAATCTTAATTTATTCCACCAAGAATATTCAATTTATACATTTTCCTTTATTTTCCTTAATTAATTGAAATTAACTCCAATTAATTAGAAAATAATTAATCCTGGGCTAAATTGGCAAAGTTATGATTTTGCTATCACCTTTGTAATTTAATTCAATTCTTGAATTTATTTGCCCCTTTTCTTATGAATATGAATATTTCAAAATTCACAAGATCTAATTTTGCATGAATATTCACCATTGTATTGAATTACAATATATTTTTGGTGAATATAAAATTTAGGGTGTTACAACTACCATGTTCACCGTTCCCTCTCATTTTCTCTGTTTTCCACTCTGCACCATTTGACTTCTCTCCCATTGTCTTCCACCATCTGCCACCTTGTTTCACATTGACCATGGCTGCTTCAATTTCAAGTTTGGTAGTGACAGTACCAAATTAAATATGTGGCTGAGCCTTTCAACTCTTGAGAATTGGGGAATTGGCTTGAGTTCAAAAAGCTTCAAAGGGGAGTTAATCTTAGTTCATTTATGAATTTCCTATTATTATTGTAATTCCTTGCTATGTTCTAAGGTATTTTTAATAGGATTTTGTTGAGTTATTTTGACTCCATATTGTTGAGCTAAGATTGCTTATTTTGTGATTGGATTTGAATTATTGTGATTGGTTGATTTATGGTTATATATTTCCTATTAATTCATTGAAATTATGCTTGTTATGTGTTCACTAGTTTGTGTAATTGATTCGGGTTAATTTGAGTGGCGCGTTTGTGCATTTATATTAGAGGAAACAATTGCATTAATTTAATCCATTTTACGCATCAAGTGGATTTTTAACAATTTATCCAAGAGATGACTATGAATGCGATCATAGGATTAGTCATTAATTAAATAAATTGGATTCAACCCGTTTGCTGAAGATTTTTAATTAAAACTTGATGGATTTCAAACTCGCATATTATTTAGTGAACTAGGATAGCCAGTGAACCAATTTCTCAAGAGAATTCACTTCATTCATATTTCATAAATCATCCCATTTTTATAAAAATACCAAAAATATTAGTCTAGCATTTTAATTAAATTGCATTCTCCTTTAGTTATTAACTTGAAAAATCAAAACCAATTTCCCCTTGCTTTTCATTGAATTTTCATGGCATATAAATTATTTAGGATTCAATAAAAGGCTCCTTGAGAAGAGAGAACGATTCTAGGTTTGCCTATTTCCGTCACACCTTTTTGACATAATTTCTGACGGAATTCAATTCTGTCGGAAAATTTAAAAATTATTATTATTTAATTAAATTAAATTTTAAAAACATATTTTTAAAAAATTTATTATTTATTAATTAATATTTAAATTTTATTTTTTTAATTATTATTTTCTAATTTATAAAATATTTTTAATTTCCAATCATAGGTTTTGGTCCCTGTAGGGGTAAAATGATCATATAAAAATTTATTTATAAAAAATAAAACTTATTAGTTATTAATTAATATTAGTAAAAAAATTAGTTAATAATTATGTATTATTTATTAATTAATGTTAATAAAAAATTAATTTTATAAATTAGAAAAAAAAATATAGTAATATGAAATTTATTTAAGATGTAAAATTTTTTAATTTGAAGTTAATTTCTATTAAAAATTATAAGAATATATAGAATTTTTTTATATTACTATTACATTTATATATAAGAAACAAATATATATTTATAAATAATTGATTATGTATAATAAGATTATATATGTATATATATAATTGCATAATAATAGAACGTCAAAGCAGTCGAGCCCATCCGATAAGGCATCACGTGCGTACGACAAGGTCATGGGTTCGAACCAAAGGAAGAGCAAGTTGAGTTGCATTTCGAGAAATAAAGAGTTTGTGACATGTGGCAGAGGGAGGTTGCGACATGTGGCTTTTTAAATTTAAAAAATAAAAAATAAGTTTGCGATGGAATTCAAGTTGAGAGGGAATTTCCGATAGAATATTCCGTCAGAGTCGGAAATTGAGACAGAAAAAAATTCCATCGGAAATTCTGAATTCCGTGGAAATTTTTTTTGTCACGCTATTATTACTAACGGAATTCATTCTGTCGAAAACTCTAAATTCCATTAGAAATTCAGTGTTTTTTTGTAGTATGAAGTATCTCATATTTTTACCCTTTGGGCCAACTTAGTTAACCAATATTCAAAATTCAGGATGTTATAAAATGAGACTTAAATAATTACATAAAAAATAAATTATACTTGTAAGAAAAGTGTTTGAATAATAAAAGAATTGTATATTTTCTATTCACAGAAAGGTACAATATATATTCAAGAGTGAGGAGCCTAGGTATTAATTGCTCATAAATGAGGGAATCGTAACAATCAATTAATCCTATTAATTATGCTAATTGATCTAATACTAATAACAAAATATTTCCTTAACAATATTTATGTTCATATCAGTTTCTTTGCATCAAGGGTAAGGAGTAAGCTAGTATTACTTCTAAAATCATTGTTTTAGTTGTTTAATCTCAACCGTTAATGAGACCTTGAAAACAACTATATGTTGCATGATCTCGAGGTTCAAATCACCCCCTTTTCAAGATTGTTAAATTGTTACATTTTATCCACTCAAGAAATTAATGACTTATTGAATCTCAATCATTGATCATAAGAAATTTGATTCATTTGATGAAACATATAGAAAACACACTATTTTGAGAGCCCATTGTTTTTCAACCATAAATCTAATATCTCATGAAACTTTTGGCGCACACTGTTTTGACAGCACATTGTTTTCTTCATCCTTAAAACTTAGCTACACATCTATAAAAGGCAATTAGCTTAGGTGTGTATAGACACAAACTAATAAATTGATTCTCACCAACTATTACCTGCCTGGGGTTTCATGAAGAATTTGCTCATGTAGTCTAATGGTGAAGAAAAGAGTAATGATGCCAGCGGCTTCTAGTTGCTTTTTCAGATAAATCAAATCAATGGAATACCAAAAAGTATTAATTAAATTTAAACTTCTTTTTCTTTTGAGTTGCTTTATCTTAAATCTTTGCAATTCCAATCAAACTATAAAGATAATTTATTTACTATTCTATGATATATAAAGGATAACAAAATTTTTTAAACTCGAGGAATTTTTTAGGGACTTTCTAATCATTGGATCCCCAATTTTCAACATTATCACAGCACGCATGTCAAGAGATTCATTGGTAAAACAACTCTCGTTAGAAGTATATGTGCATGAGTTCAAATTAATTCTACCTCTCGGTCTTAATTTAAGATCTCACTTGTAGTATAATTTTTAATATAAATTAGATCTTATATTAAGGATCATAGATAGTATAATTATATTAATTTAATTTGGCTGACTTGAAATTAAGTTGGTCAAGCAAGCAATGGTCTCCATTGTATCTGATCACCACCAACGGCTGCTTCATCATCTCAAATGGCGTTTCTGGCCACCTCTTTGTTGTAATCTTCAAAGACATGGTGGATTGATATCAGCAAGCAATGGGAAAGAAGACAACAGTATTTAATGTGCCTCTTATTTTAGGAAGTTTTTTATTTTTTATGTGTTTCTTTTAAATACAATATTACAAGAGAATGATGTCAACAATTGTAAAATATTACTCTCCAATCATATTTATGTATATTTAATGTTTTTACATTTAGAAAGGAGTAAGTCAATTTTACAGTTATTTTATTTTAATGATTTAAACTCAGCCTCAATCGTTTCGAGAATCAAATCACTCCCACTACAAAAAATCACCCCATTTTCAACTGAATTATTTTCATGGCAAATTCTGAAGGAATTTCCATTGGAATTTTCTGATAGAATTTTTCATCACAAATTTGGCCACGGAATTTTTTTCGTGGCAAATTCCGACAGAATTTCTGATGGAAATTCCTTCAAAAATTTTCCAACGGCAAATTCCGATGGAAATTCTGTCAAAACGTTTTCTGACAGAATTTCTTTAGTAAATTGCCGTGGAAATTTTCCTTCGGAAATTGTGCTGGAAAAAATTAAATTTTTTTAATTTTAAAAAAATAATATTTATAAAATTAAAATATTAATTATTAAATAATTCTAATTAATCTTAATTATTAAAATTATATTATTATTATTATATTAGTTATTATTTTATTTTATTTAAAAATAATATATATATTATTAATATTATATTTATAAGTTTATATTAAAAATAATATTTATAATATTAAATTATTATTTATTAAGTAATTTTTAATAAAAAATTGTTTAATTAAATATATAAATATTTTTTACTTTTTTATTAAATTTTTCAATATTTTTAATAATATTATATGTATATAATTAATCAATTATATGTGTGTGTATATATGATAATATTATATATATAATAATATGTAATAATATGACATAGGTTCATTTCGGCGCAACTGGCAAAGACTCACGTGTGAAGGCGTCGGCAGCTTGAGGTCGCGGGTTCGAACAAGAGGAGAGGCATTTTCAGGAATTATGAAATGCGAACACCTGGCCTCCAGGGGAAAGGGACACGTGGCGGCCAGGACACATGGCGTACTAAGGAGCAAACATGTGGCATTTAGAAATTTTAAAAAAAGTTGGATTTAAAAAAAAAATTTGGATTTTTTTTAAAAAAATTACAATGGAAATGAATTCTGTCAGAATTTCCGACAGAATTCACATAATTAAAATTCCGTCGCAAATGTTTTTGTCACATACCTAGTAGCGATGGAATGGATTCTGTGGCAAATTCCGTCAAAAACTCAATGTTTTTTTGTAGTGCCTTTTTGTTTTCAACCTAAATCAAATCACTCTTTTTAAGATTATCAAAGTACTATGTTTCATCGATCTATTCATGTAGTTAATGGCTTTTTGACTCTAAATCCATTATTAGAATTAGGAATTTGAGTCATTTGATAAAACTTTGGAAACAAATCTTTTTGATCATATAGTCCTTTGTTTTTTTAAATCATGTACCTAATGTCTTAACTTTCTGTGCATACTATTTATTCATTGTTGTCTTACCTTAATACTTATCTAATTTGAAAATGCCACTATCCCAACCCAAATTTTATTGTCAAAATCCACCAATTTCTAGAGACCATATTAGGCAATCAAAAACCTCCAAATTAGTCTAAGCAATAAAAACAGACTATATATAATTAGTTTAATCTCAACCAGAGACCTCACAAATAGCTATGTGTCGCATGATCTCGAGATTAAATACACTTTTCAACACTCAAAATTGATGACTCTTTCTTAATCTCAACCATTAATTTTTGTAAGGGATTTGAGTTATTTGATAAAATTTGAAAAATACACAATTTTGATAGCATAATGTTTTTTCTATCAAAAACCTAAAATATGATGACCCTTTTTATGCACACTATTTTCACCACTCATTATTTTCTTCACCATAAAATCTTATTTGTATTGCATCGCACCTCACATTTCGTTGTCAAAATCAATTAATTTTTATACTCCACAGAATGTTTAAACAATGAAAGAAAGATCATAATTGTTTCCATGACTAAAGAAGAAATCATTTTTTATTTTATGAAAAGAGACTTAAATAATTATATAACAAATTAGTAATATTTATTTTCATGTCAGTTTCTTTACAACAAGCTAAGCGTGAGGAGCATGCTGGTATTTCTTTTGAAATTAAATTACTTCAACTATTTAATCTCAATCATTCGTGATATCTTTGAAACAACTAAAGGTTATTTGACCTCGAGGTTCAAATTACACTTTCTAAGATTATTAAAATTTTACGTTTTGTCCACTCATGCAATTAATGCCAGCCTTTGATTATAAGAAGTTTGAGCCGTTTGATTAAACATAGAGAAAATAGACTATTTTGATGGCCAATATTTTTTCAACCGTGAATCTAATATCTCATAAAACTTCTGTTGCACACTGTTCTGATAGCCCATTGTTTTCTTCACCTTAAAACTTAACTATACATCTATAAAAGGCAATTTACTTGGGTGTGTTTAGACACAAACTAGTAAATTGATTCTTACCAGATGTTATCTGCTTGGTGTTTCATTATGAAGAAATTGCTCATGGGAAATCTAATGGTGATGAAGAACAATATAATGATGCAAGCGGCTTCCAAAGGAGTATGCTTGTTCAGATAACTTAGATCAATGGAATACCAAAATACCAAAAGGTTCTCCACCTTCTTCTTCCAGCTAGTGTTTTTGCAGTCATAAAGGGATTGGAAGTGTCTCATCGATTTACATGGAAAAATATTGCGCTTTTCTGTTTAGCTTGGCACGGTATAGGCACTAATTCCATCTTCACTTTTCAACTTAAAATTATTTTAGGTTCACTTTCCAGCTAGTGTTTTAAACGTGTGCAAAAAAAGAGATGTTTACCTCCTTTGAAGAAGGGGAAGACCACGTTTATCTGGCTTACTCCCGAACCGCTAAGGTTCATGGAAAAGGAAGGGTGGTATTGAAGCTCACATCTGGAAAGACCTTGGCACTGAGTGACGTGCTATATGTACCTGAGGTCAGAGCTAACTTAGTCTCTGTGGCATTGCTTGGGAAAGCTGGGGTTAGGGTATGTTTTGAATCTGACAATATTGTCATGACTAAGAACAATGTTCTTATTGGGAAGGGCTATTGTAATAAGGGACTGTTTGTTCTTAGTGTTTCTGAAATGGATGAGAATGCATCTTCTTCTGCTTACTTGATTGATTCCCATGATATGTGGCATGCTAGATTAGGACATGTTCATAAATCTTATATTAAGAGGCTACAAAATCTAGGGCTGATTTCTAGAACTAAAGATGATTTTCAAAAGTGTGAAGTTTGTGCAGAAACTAAACAAGCTAAAAAACCACATTTTTCTACTCAAAGAGAGACTGAGTTGTTAGCTTTAATTCATTCTGATTTGAGAGATTTAAAGCAAATTGAGACTAGAGGTGGTAAAAGGTATTATATTACCTTTATTGACGATTTTTCAAAATATACCAAAGTATATTTGATGAGAAATAAAGATGATGCTTTTGAAAAATTTCTTTTGTACAAGGCAGAAGTAGAAAATCAATTAGATAAAAAGATTAAAAGGGTCAGGTCAGATAGAGGAGGAGAATATTTATTATTAAATAATTTTTGTGAAAAAGAAGGGATAATTCATGAAGTAACTCCTCCTTATTCACCTGAATCTAATGGTGTTGCAGAAAGGAAAAATAGAACTTTAAAAGAAATGATGAATGCTTTACTTGTAAGTTCTGCAGCACCTAATAACCTGTGGGGTGAAGCCTTGTTATCTGCTTGTTTTTTACAAAACAGAATACCCAACAGGAAAACTAAAAAGACACCTTATGAGTTATGGAAAGGTTTTGTGCCTAATCTTCAGTATTTGAAAGTGTGGGGGTGTCTTGCTAAAGTTTTACTACCTGATGTTAAAAAGAGGAAAATTGGTTCTAAAACCTCTGATTGCAGGTTTATTGGATATGCTCAACAAAGTGCTGCTTATCGTTTTTTGGTTTTGAAAAGCGATGTTTTAGATCATAACACAATTGTTGAAACAAAAGATGCAGAGTTTTTTGAAAATATATTTCCTTTGAAGGTTGAGCATATTCCTAAAAAAGTTGAAAATTCCTCTGCTCCTTCTGAACAAAATTCAAATGAAGTTTTGGTTGAAGATTTAAGGAGAAGTAAAAGACAAAGAAAACAAACGTCTTTCGGAGATGATTTTTATACTTATTTGGTGCAAGATGAACCCAAAATATGAAGCTATTTCTTCTCCGGATAAATCTTTTTGAAAAGAAGCAATAAAAGCTGAAATTGATTCTTTAAATCAAAATAAAACTTGGGTTTTGGTAGACTTGCCTGCAGGAGCAAAGCCTATTGGTTGTAAATCGGTTTTTAGGAAAAAAGTGTTTTCCTGATGGAACTATTGAAAAATACAAAGCTAGATTAGTAGCAAAAGGGTATACTCAAAAAGAAAATGTTGATTATTTTGACACCTTTTCTCCTGTAACTAGGATTTCTTCGGTTAGAATCCTAATTGCCTTAGCTTCTATTCATAAGCTTTTCATTCATCAAATGGATGTTAAAACAGCTTTTTTAAATGGTGATTTAGAAGAGGAGATTTATATGGTGCAACCTGAAGGGTGTATTATTCCTGGGCAAGAAAATAAAGTTTGCAAACTTGTTAAATCCTTGTATGGTTTGAAACAAGCGCCTAAACAATGGCATGAAAAACTGGATCAAGTTTTGTTAAGTGGAGGTTTCTCTACTGTTGAGGTAGAAAGATGTGTTTATACAAAACTTGTAAATAATGATTGTGTGATTATTTGTTTGTATGTGGATGACATGCTTATCTTTGGTACTAGCATGGATATTGTGCTTGAGACAAAACATTTTCTGTCTTCTAATTTTGATATGAAAGATTTGGGTGAAGCGAAAGTGATTTTGGGTGTAAAGATCATAAGGAATGATAATGGTATCATACTTTCTCAGGAACATTACATTGAGAAAATCCTGAGAAAGTTTGAACTGTTTGGTGAATCTCCTATGAACACTCCTTATGATCCTAATGTGCATTCAAAGAAAAATAGAGGAGAACCAATTGCTCAATCTAAATATGCACAGATTATTCGGAGTCTGTTGTATTTAATGAATTATACCAGGCCAGACATAGCATATGTTGTGTGTAGATTGAGCAGGTATACTCATTGTCCAAGCAATGAGCATTGGAAGGCTCTGGTAAGAGTATTGAGATACTTGAGAGGTACCTTGAATTATGGTATTCATTATAGTGGATTTCCCACTGTATTGGAAGGTTACAGTTATGCTAACTGGATCTCAGATTCAGAGGAGAGCAAATCCACTAGTGGCTATGTGTTCACTCTTGGTGGTGGTGCCATAACGTGGAAGTCAGTCAAACAAACTATTTTAACTAGTTCCTCAAGGGATTCTGAGTTTATAGCTATGGAGTTGACTGGTACTGAGGCTGAGTGGTTGAAAAACTTCTTGGCGAATATCCCACTAGGTGGAAAACCAACACCATCAGTGTCTTTACATTGTGATAGCCAATCTGCGATAGCTATGGCTAAAAATAAAACCTTTAATGGTAAAAGTAGACATATTCGATTGAGACATAATATAATAAGGCAGCTGCTCAAAGATGGTGTAATCTCAATCGATTATGTAAGGTCAGCTGTGAACCTTGTGGATCCGTTTACAAAACCCCTGGGAAGAAAACAAATCCTTGATTCATCTAGGGGAATGGGACTTAAGCCGATAAGAAATTAACAGCGATGGCAACCCAACCTCTGTGATTGGTGATCCCATGAAGGAGGTTCAATGGGTAAGAACAAGTCGTGAGTTAGTTCTGCTAGCACTAAAGTAAATTGTTAGTCCCTTCCTATGATACCAAGAATGTGCTAGAATGCATTTTGGTGAGGATGAGCAAAGCTCTTAATGATTTCATAATTCTATGGAATGGTGTGCTCATTGCAAGTACATTTAATGAAATCACCTCTACGAATGTGGAGTGGGACCGCTCCTATGAGATCGTGGCAAAATCTCTAGAGCATTCATTATGAACCAAGCACGCGCATGGCTGTCTTAATGTGCAAAACCGCGTTAACAGCGAAATGTGGGGGGTATAATCTGACTCTTAATGCCTCTAGTATACGCCTAAGAGATGAACGGTTTTAAGTTTATAGGACCACCGACATCTCTGTGTACTAAGTGTTATCAGTCTAGGTCTGGTTTTAAGTTCAAAGGACCACCAGATACAATGGTTATATCCGTGTGTGCAACTAAGCTAAAGGCATTCCTTTTGACACATGTGGGGGATTGTTGGAGATACAAGCTACATGTGGGTGTGTCAAATGGAACAAGTCCCACATTGCTTGGGAAAGAGAGAATGCTAGTGTATATAGTAAATGGGCCAAGAGGAAAAGTGGGCTCGCGCGCACAACAAAGGGCCACCAAGAGGCAAACGTAGTGGAAATCCGGCGATTCCCCCCCCCCCTGCGCGTGAATTAAATGCGGACTGGGCACTTTTATCAAATGTTTTTTTGAAAAAATCTACAATTTATTTTTGTGAAAATAGCTTACCGGAAAAACCCAGTTTTGAGGCATCTGAATTTTGAAGCATCAATATTTCCGTTACAGAGGTCATGGGCCAGATTTTAAATTGCCAAACGTATGTTTTAAATTTCCAAACGAATATTTTAATTGCTGAACGGATCTGGTCCTTCAATGATCTAAAACGGCCTCATCATGTGGTTTTATTATTGTGTTACCGGCGGTTTAATGGTGTTTATGAGGAGTAAAACGTTGCCCAACGTTCAGATGCATGGAGGCCTATAAAAGGCACTGCCTGTAAGAGGTCCAGGCACCCAGCTCTGACATCTCAAGCCCTCTCTTCCTCTCTGACATTCCTCTGTTCTCTCCGCCTTACAGTTGCTTTCATCTTGTTGTTCTGTCAGCTCTATTTCTGCAGGAAGAATCCATTTTATCCTAGGGAGTACCGCTTCCAGTCAGCCGATGGTCGCAGAATAGCTCTTAAGGACAGCGTCCTTGAACGTGACTCGGATTACGGTGTATTTGCAGGAGTTCGACAACAGTTTTGCTTTCAAAATTATATTACATTGGTTGTTTAATATCAACCACACATGAAACCTAGAAAACAACTATGTGTGTGTGTGTGTCAACTCATCTGGAGATTTAAATAAACATTTTAGAAGGTATGTTTTTTCCACTTGTGTAATTAATGGCGCCATGAATTTCATCACAAAGAATTTGAGTGATTTGAAGAAACTTTGAAAATAAACTTTTTAATTTCGAGATGACCTATTATTTTTTTAAACTATAAACTTAATATCTGATTAGACATTTTGCTCACACTGTTAATTTGACTGCATTTTGCAATCACCTTAAAACTTATCTATTTGAAAATACTACAATCTCAACCCAAATTTTATTGTCAAGATCACCAATTTGTAGAGGTCATGTGTCAAGGATTCCAAAACTTCAAATTAGGTAATTTAAGTTATAAAAATTTAAAGGTCATATATAATTGGCATTCTGATATACACCCACGGATTCAAAAAATAAGGATCAAATAACTAAATTACACAATCTGAGAAGTTGGTTAAAATTAGTTAAAGATAATAAATATGTAAAAAAAATGTAACTTGCTTTGTTAAAACACCCATATTTATGGAGAGGGAAAGTGAGAGAGAGAGAGAGAGAGAGAATGAGTGAAAAGGGAGATGAGAGAAAATAAGTGGGAAACATGTAATACCCCGAATTTTGATATTGGAGGCTTGAGAATAAGCCTAAATTAAGCGGACTGCTAAACTTCGGTTCAGCAGGTGTCCCAAATATATTCTCCAATGTTTTCTTATATCTTTGGGGCATTAAAGAAAATAAAATGGTTAATTTTGAAGAAAGTGATTATGCTTACAGTGAAATCGCCTATGAGGTAGTGAGCTTGTCATGTGATTTTTAATGACCAAATGATGAGCCAAAATTATGAAATTTTATGGGATGAAAGTAAACATCCTAAGCATTAATTTGATAGTTCATATGACTCAATTAGATCTGTATACAAAAAGATATGAATTTTTGAAGTCAGCGCAGAAAAACTGTGAAGCTTCTAAAACAGCAGGAAAAGATTAAAATTCTGAGAATTTTGTGATTCCATCTAGCAAAAGTCTATATTTTTACATGAAACTAGACTCAATAAGGGTTCTATAGGCTTTGGAATCACTCTAATTCGATTTTTCTAGAATTAGTGATGATTTTTCAAAGTTTAGGCAGAAATCTGCCAGAATTTTGTAAAAATCCGAAAATGGAAAAATAATTATTGGATAATTATAATATCTTATAAAATCATATTTTATCATCTTCCTCCTCTCATTTTCGTCAGTTTTTCTGCTGCAACAAGAGAGAGGAGGTGTAGAATTTTGTAGAGAGAGAAGGATAAGAGAAACTTCTACGATAGGTTGATTCCTTCGGTATTCTTCTATGTGGATTAAGGTTTTGAAGCTCAAATTTCAGTCTTGGGAGCTTAGGGTTTTCAGCCAAGAAGAGGAAAAGCTAGTGGGAGCTTGAGGTAACTTCCAAACCTTCGTATATTGACTATTCTAGCTGATGTAGGCAATTTAATCGGTGAAATTTTGCCAGATTGTCATTGGTTGTAAAAATGGAAAATGGGTTTTCCTAAGGGTTATGCTGCCCAAATTGATACTAAATGGTAGTTTTAACCTAATGGAATAGTCAATAAAGTGGTTAGGAGTAGAAAAGAACATGTTTACGGAGCTGAAATTGAAAAATCCCGATTTTCCCTGGAGTTCTTATAAGTTTCAGCCAGCTCTAGAAATGGGTCTTAGAGTTGGATTTTCAATGATTTGATGATTTCATTGAGTTCAGGAGGAAAAATTAGGTGGGGTTACAGTTGGGCACTTTTTCGGAAAAGGCCGAGAAAGCATAATTATGAAAATGCCCCTAAAACACTGAAATAAGGGCTGCCAAGGCCAATTTCGTATTTTGGCAGTGAATTTTGTAATTCCGAGTCCGGAAATGGATTTCTTGGGCGAAAATATGTCAGGATAGCCCAGGTTAGAATTTTGAGAAAAGTACAGTCCGACCAGGTACGATGGGGCCGGGTTCCCGAGGGTATTTTAGTAATTTTTTAAGATAGGCTCATATAACCCCCATAAACACTATAGAAGTGTCTAAATAGTACATTTGACATTGTAGGATCGAATATGGAGCCCCGAGCTGTTGGCACACAAATCGAGGAGAAAGATTGAAAGTAGGGGACTTACCTTATTTGTATGTATTTGATATCTTTGCTTGTGTAGTGATGTATGTAGTTGCTTTACTTGATTGTGCAGAGCATATTTGAATAAATGAAGCTCTGTTTCTGTTTTCGCTGTGGCCATAGTCTTGTTGTGTGAAACATTGAGCATGCAGAAATGTCATCATGGGGCATACATCTAGATAAAGCTAACATGTCATATACATAGCATCAATCATGCATACATTATGGTATCTGCTTCCTACTGAGATTCTCTCAAATCTCACCCTCCCATACCAACAATTTAGACAGAATACGACAGAAGATATGCAAACAACAATGCAAAGTACCGTACGAGGGGATTACAGTAGTGGAACGAAGATGGGAAGAAGTATTTGTTTCACTGGGATGAGTTTAGATACCCTAGTAGCCTTGTGCGGCTACCTTAATCGTAAGTATCATGTACAAACCCCCTATAGGAAATTTATGTAATCATGCACATATTATCAATATTTTAATGTTATTCCTGTGTTGCTTGCCGAAACCGCATATCGTTTTCCACAAATACTCTGAAAAAGGTTGAAATTGAGATAAGGAAGTGACAAAAAAGATGTGAGAGAAATGTAACACTAAGTAATTAGGGGTAAAATTGAACAAAAAAATGATGAGAGAACCAAAACATAGCTTATATAAAATATCATAGCCCCTCACAAAATTGCTTCTTATATTTTGAACGGGAGAGAGTATTTGATTTGAAGGAAAATATATAATTAATTATGCAATTAATAAATTATTTTTTGATATGATTAATAAATAATTTTATGTTCATTTTATTTTCATTATATCTAGCGTAAGAAGCACGCTAGTATTGCTTTCAAAATACATTACTATTGTATAATCTCAACAGTTTATTGGACCAAGGAAACAATCATACGTCAGATCGATTATCTCGAGGTTCAAATCACACTTTTCAATATCACTAAAATAATGATGTGTTTTGTCCACTCTAGGAACAAATGGCTTTATCAATCCAACCGATTGATCAATTTGAGCAGTTTGATGAAACTTTGAAAACAAACTCTTTTGAAATGACCAGTTGCTTTTTTTTCTCAATTTCCATAAGGAATTGCCTTTTAGGGAAATGAGATCAATAGAATACCAAAAGGTAATACTTCTTAGTTTTCATGACTGGTTTGACATGATTAATATTCCCTTTTAATTTAAATTAATCTGTTTTGTCTAATCCTTACATTTTTAACCAAACTACTGAGCATAGGTATCAATAATTCTTTGATACGAAGAATGGTAGAAATTTTTAGACTTGAGGATTTCCAACCCCCCCAATGGGAGATTTGCGTTTGTGGATCTTGTTCTCAATTGAAAAGAAAAGGAGTAAAATAGTGAAAATCTTTCTTGAAAAATAACTTAGGGAATATGAATGTGGATCATATTAATTATTACATAATGAATGATTAAAACAAGATTAATTACCTTTAAATCACCACATGTTTTGGAAGCCTGGGATTGGGTTGCCGCTTCTTTTCCACAGAGCTATGGAGAGGAATCTATGGAGAATGTCGGCCACCCATATGTTCTCTCCAAAGAGGACCGCTTCCTTCGGGGAATTGGGCTCCAAATGGTGGCTCAAATTAGAGACAAGATGACCAAAAAGTGTATAGAAGTTTGGTTTTTATATCTCCAGTAACCACCGCCAAATAGTGGAGGTCCGGAAAAACATCATCTCTTTATGTCTTTGATGTACATGGCAAACGCTGATAGCAACACACCATCATCTGCTATCGCTAGATAATATAGATTCTTCCCTTAGCCATTTGATCAAACACATGGTGAGCTTCATCTGTATACCTGCATGAAACAAATAACCTAAGCATCTCTTGTGAGTTTTGGATGCTTAAGTTCTAGATTTGGGTCTAAAACTTGGACCAACACTGGTGGAAAAATGACTTTTTAGACCGGTTTTGGATCCGGTCTTAATACAGCCGGTCTAAAAAGTCTGTTATTTTTTAAACCAGTTCTTAGAATAAGCGGTCTTTAAGACCGCTTATTCTAAGAATCGGTCTAAAAAGTGATAATTTTTTTTAAAAAAAATAAATATGGCTTTTTTTTTTGTAGTGCTCTACTTGTATTACCCTTTTCACTCTAGACTCTGAACAAAGGGCAATGAGAAACAGAACAAAACAAAGAAAAAAAAAAGAAAGAATCATCTTTTTATTATATTCACTCAACTTTTCTACCAATCCATATCTCTAAGATAAGAGCAACTTATCTTAGATTTATTCAGTGTAATGAGTTCAAAATTTATTAGATGCTCATCACTTATTCAGCTAATTTCACTTGACATCAAGAGTATAACACATATACAGTCATTGAGTTCAGTTTATCGCACATCAATAAATAATACAACTGCTTACCATCTAAATCTTCAATAGCATCTCCACCCTCATTAATAAAGTTACGAGTTTCAACCTTCAATCAAAAAACAAGCATCATATTTCCCCCATATAAGTATATATTCCAATGGCTTCGGCAGAGATTGTGTGCAAAAATATTCTACATAAATACTGAATGACTTACTGTCTTCTTCTTCTTCTTCTTCTTCTTCTTTTTTAAACCAGCAAATGGAGTCTCAGCCCCATCTGACACTACAAAAATGAGAATGAACCATGCATATGCACAGTTAAAGATACCTCAAATGATAACATCGGCAACAATAATAAAAATATCTTTCGGTTTAGATTAGATACCAGACAAGTTTTCTGTCTTCTCAGCCAAGTTATCAACTAAATCATCAGCAGGATCTATAATTGCAACTTTCTTCTTCTTCTTCTTCTTAGTAGGATCAAATGGGGCAATATGTCACTCAACAAATAAGGCCTCAGAAAGGAGTGCTTTTTGAACCAATTGAAGTATCAGGTAATTGTGGTAACAGATGAATGGGGTTGCCAGAGAGTAGAAACATGAAATATAACAACTTATAGACCATAACAAAAAAAAATCCTTGCATAGCTAATCAAACGAAACACAAAGCAAAACAACATTGTAAAATCATAAATAATTAAAGAGGGAAAGAAGAATACTAGCTTCAGGAACCTCCTTCTTATAATCACTTACAGTATACTAAAACTAAAAAGACAAAAAGATGCTTCCTTCGCAACAATGCAAGGTTGATGTTCTCTTCTTCAATCTTTTCTAAAATGCTGAGTCTGCAAATCACATTCATGGTACAAGTCTATATGACCAAGCAAAGAAAGACCCATACTAGAGATAGAAAAGCAACTACAATGAAAAGTCGCGACGAAGGAGATCAGAGCAAGCGAGGTTGTGGCGGCGACAAACTTATTTAGTGCAAGGGTGAGAGCACCGCAGCAACAAACATGAGAATCAGATCGAGCGAAGATGATCGAGCTCACAGAGTAATCGCACCAAGAAGAGAGGTTTCAGATTAAGAGAGCGAAAATTAGGCACAACAAAGAGGAGATTCAAAAATTTAGGGTTGATATTTTAGACCAGTTATAAATAAAACCGGTCTTAAAAGGGTGAAATTTGTTTTTCAAAATTTTCATATTTAAAAAAATCCATATTTTTTTTAAAAAATATAACTTTTTAGACCGGTTAATAGAATAACCGGTCTTGAAAGTACTTTTTAGACCAGTTATTATAAGAACCGGTCTAAAAAGTATGACTTTTAAGACTGGTTTTTAAAATAACCGGTCTTAAAAGTCTTGAAATGTTTGATATTTAAGACCGGTTATTATAAATAACCGGTCTTAAAAGTTTAAAATTTTTAATATTTTAAATATTTTGATATTTTAAGACCGGTTTTATTTATAACCGGTCTAAATAATTTTTTTAAGACCGGTTTTTTTTTAGAACCGGTCTTAGAAGTTCTATACAATTATAAAACTGCCACCGGTCAAATTTTTAGACCTTCTCCGCTATAACCGGTCTAAATATAGCGGTCTAAAAAGGGAATTTTGTACTAGTGCAATTCGTTCTCAAGTGTCAAGTTACTCCACACTAATCAGGATTGTGAATATAGCTACTATTTAGTATGAAGGATTTCGGGCGCACTTGGAATCCGTTGACTCGTTGAGTATCCACACGAGATCAGAGAACCATATGGACTCCAATCACGTTCATATGACAGATTTACCATAAGAGAAGAGAGTCAAAGATATTAGTTTCTGTGAAAGTTTTCCATTAGTTTTCCAACTGACCACAATCTAATCTGTTACCCCACATATCATGTTGGGAGTTATTTTTTGATATGAATTTCAAATCATAAGGGTAAAACTCTGTATTTGGACCCATACTTTTTCATAATTCAATAATAGCCCCAAGTAAATTGGGCTTGGGCTCTGATCCACTAAGGGTGGGCTAGGCATATTCCAATATGTCCCACTCACACTTGGTGGATCAGATATTATAGGTTTAGTCTCTTTTTCTTCCATCCTTCTTTCATACTAGGAGCTCTGCCGTAACCGCTTGGGCATGACGTCTCCATTTGGGTATCTTGAGCTAGAAATCCCTTTCACAGAGACCAGCACAAAATAACCATGTAGTGTAGCTAGATCATATTAATATAATGTCTCTAATGTCCTAGATCATAACCCATATACACTTTCCTCATGGCAAACCTAATCCCTCTTGAGTCAAGATAAAACTCAAATTGTCTTACTCAAATGCATAGTGTCCACACTTATGAAATTACCCAAATAACATCATAAGGGAGCGGTCTCAAACACAAACATAAGTGTGTATATTATAAGTAACCTTTCTTTCGCGCATATATCATTTCAATATAAATCAACTGATTTTCTAACATAATGCCTTTAGATCATACCAATCATGATCATAGGAAAAATATTAAAGTAGCAGACATTGAACCATATCTCCATGATATTGTCAAAGTTAGAGGACATCTTGAAAGGGTTAACCTTTCTAGGACTCACAACAATGAAGTAGGGATCTATTCAATTGCTTTCTATTTGCAGCTCTTCTGCACATGCGGCATGAATTGCATGCTACAGTATTACTCTTAAACTTTAAGAGCATATGTTGTTTTGATCTTACCATTAACATTGTACAAACTTAAGTTTAGACATGCACATTATTTGAACCAAAATTCTTCAGCTTTACTCACATGACATCAATTTGAAGAATTTGTTATCTAGATATAGGTATCATGGACATGGGCTTCCATGGTTTGATCCATATTTATAATCATGGATCTCATCCAGAGTGACTACACTATTAAGTCGAGGTAACATTTAGTTTGTGTTTCTTCTCTACAATATAATTAACTCTCTCGTTGCTTTACTAGTGAACACTTATGTCACATTTATGCACACTCCTCCTAAGTGTCAAAGGTGGTCATTTGCTTGAGAAAGTCAACCATATCAACCTATACGACATACTAGATATTGTATACTTCCGTATACACATGTAATACTATAATGAAGTATCTATACTTCACTTCTTATGCATGGCAAAGGACTAATCATGATCTTTTTGTATTTCTTTGGCCATATACTTAGTTAGGGGACTTTGCATAGGAATGTGTTGTTCAACACCAACTTTACGTGCTACAGTATTTCTAACAAGGATCACATCTTTGTATTTAGTCTTGATGTGATACTTAGGGTCTTTTACTTGATTAATAGATGTAAGGTTTTCACAATACATTAACACTAGATTTGAATTCTTACTTTTGAATCATAGATGTTTTTTCAAACATCATCAATCATATAGCTACATGTACTGCCATAGTACATTAAAATGCACATAATCATTATGTGCACTAAAAGTATCTCAAGACCTTTTGTGGAGACATTCTATGTCTCTCACAATGGTTAGACTAGTACCAACATACAAGTCCTACCACAAAAACAGATATCCAGTCTTGTACACATCACTGCTTATATTAGACTACCAACATCGTTTGCATGGAAACCTTTTTCCATTTTCTATGTTGATTTAGTTCAAGGACAAATATCAAGACTAAAAAAAATTGTTGAAGCCACTAGGGTATCCATGAGTTTCCAAGAGTTTTCATTCACTCATATAGAATCACTCAAGAATCTCCTAATATAATTCTCTTATGACAGAGAGGATTCTCCTTAAGCTATCTCACTGGATCTCAACTCCAAGAATATACATTGCTTCACCCATATACTTCTTTTTAGAATTTAAGAGTACCATTCTTTAACATGCACTACTAGATTCAAACTATTTCTAGTCAATAGTATATCATCCATTTAAAAGTATAATATCAAAAATTACTTGACAATGGTTCTCCTCAACCATTTGAAAACTTTATTAGGTTATCGCTCTTTTGAAACCTTATGTATCACCGTCTGGAAGATTACTTCAATTCATAAAAGGATATCTGCAAAAACATATGAGGTTACCCCTCTATGAAACCTCAAATATTACTTCTAGTGAAATCTAATTATCATTATAAATAGATTTTGTCATCCATATCACCACTTAAAAGGTGTTGGTTTTGCATCCTCTTGATGTATATCTAAATCCAAATAGTAAATTGTTGCCAAAATATGTCTAATTAAAACGTTAGATTAAAATACACAACAGGTAAGATGAAAGCCTTCCTATTATGCTCACTCCTTTGCAGTCAAATTATTCTTGTATTTGCTAATTGATTTATCTACTCTTAATCTCTAGTCTTCAAAATTGACTAGTTCTAAATAGCCTTTTATCTTGGATTAAATCAACTAATTCTCAAACATAATTCTTCCTCAATGAATCATCACTTCCACTGCTTTCTTCTTCCATTTTGCCTTACCAAGAATCTTGTATAGAACACGACATTGTCTTCTAAAGCAACCATGAACTCCTTTCTCAATTACTCCTTCTTGTTGGAGCTTTCTGCTTCTCATGTTTAGGTCTATTTATTGACACTTCTAAGCTCCCACTCATAAGAATGATTAAGAATTATGGGCTGGTTCTGTATTACCTTGTCTATATGTCTCATAAAGAGACACATAGTCATCAGTTTCGCCCTTATTTTGAAACTGATATATAACAAATATAATACCTTTTAACTCTATTTAGTCATAATTCTATCTTTTCACTTATGAAAAGTGAAGAAGATACTTTAATAAGCTCCTACTTACAATCATAATGAGAAAGTGCAACTAAACCTTATGGTCTGCAAAAAATCAAATCTCATAGTGTAGAAGTGACTACTTTAGAGGTCACAGGTTAAGTTCAATACCACACATACTTGATGAAAAACAAATGTATACTAATCCACCAAAAGTAGACCTTAATACTCTCCCACTCACATTTGGTGGGTTAGCTTGAACCATCACATACATAACCATGTCTCAAAATGTTTCATTACACCTTTCAATAACTCCATATGGTGGTGGAGTGCGTCGGATAGTTAGTGAACTAACTATCTTTCTTTTGTCATAGAGCCTATTTGATCATAATCACAACCTTGATTAGTTCATACATAGTATCTCAAAGCTCCTATTTAATTAATTCAATTGATTTCACAACTTATCCATTCACAGTCCAAAATACTTAAACTTTAGACTTATGCGAAATCAGATAAGTATGATCATATTGTGAATAATCCTCTATAAGAGTTATAAAATGTTAAGCTCTATGCCTTGCCCTTATACAGAGTACCAAATTTATTATAGTGGAATAATCGTAATGAAAATATAGTCATTTTCCCTTTACTATAAATCTGTTCATGTTGCTTTACTTGCTAGACTATCATAAGGACATCTTCCTATTAGAAATTGAACTTAGCATTCCTTATCCTCATTATGCTAATTTTGGTAGCAATTCCTATGTCCTGGTCTAGCATGACATGTAATCACGTCAATACTTGAATTACAGAGAGTCAACTCAAGAAAAATCTCATGAAAGGAAAACCTGATTTAGAACTATGTAGGTGTCACAAAATAATGAAAGTTTAAATCATTCGAACCCTTAATCTAGACGGCATGAGACAACAACTTAATCTCATTTAAACCAGTGCATGAAGCACATCATAGAGAACTAAGGTTGTTCCACTATATAAAGTGGAATTGTAGGTGCTAATACATTTCACCTCAACCCTCATGTCACCACCAACGCTAAGCTTCTTTCTTAGATTTGACAATAGAGAACGTCCTATAAAGAATTTCAATCCTATCATCATGATTTATGGATCTTGTGTCCTTTTACGTCCCTTTACTTAGAACAATTCTTTGCAAAATAGATGTTTCTTTAGCAGGAAAAAGCATTTAACCTCACTTAGGTTTGCCTTTTATTTGAAAAACTTCATACCCCATCTTTGAAGTTAAGATCATCCTTCTTTCAATTTTCTAAAACAAACTATTACCCCTTCCTAGATTTGAGTTTAGAGTGTGAAGAACTTGAATCCTCTATGTGGTAAGCTTATCTAGAGGATTCGTAAACCTCTAGACATTCATTTCCAAGCTCCAAGTACTTCAATACATTATTGAAAGTAATAATGCTTTTACTATGGGTCATGTTGACTTTCATGAGCTCCCACCTAGAAAGGAGCATCTTGATGAACAAGTTGCACTTGTTAGTTAGACAATACGTGTTCAGCTTCTTTCAATTTTCTTGTCATGTTGTTTATCTCATGTAGGTGCTACCTTATACATGGCCTTATTGTTGAATTTCTTTCGCATTTGCACATGTATTTATCAAGTATAGCATACGCGGGGCAATTAATATAATGAAGTTTCCCTTGTCATGGCCATGTTGGTCTCATAACCTCTTACTTGCTGAGCAAATCCTTAGCTTTAGTGCCATTTGACCCAAGTCAATGGCTTTATAATATCTTATATTTATACGAGACCTTTTAATGCTAGATATCATAATTATCCCCATTTAGTTTATTAATTATGTTGTTGGTCTTGGTAGCCTTCCTTGGCTTAATCATTAAAATCATCCCACACATAAGGCTATTCAAAATTTATTTGAAACAAGAATTTATAGCACATTAAAGTATATAATGTCATGTACTTGTATTATTCTTGACTAGAAAGGTAATAACACCATTAGGTCTATGATCAGGAGAATATGTTTGTACCTCCCATCACATAGATTCCAGCAATGCCACTATCATCTGTCAAAAATTTCATACAAGTACTTCACATAATATGCTCAATTATGACTAAGAAAATGCTCAATATCTAAAACCTCCCACTTAGATAGAGCATAAGAAACTAGCTCCCACTTAGATAGAGCGTATGATTCTCTTAGAGTGTTTGACATTTACTTCTTCATGTCTCTTAGAGCATTATTACGTTGATAATGTCTTATTATCAAGGAATTTAGGACAATTCAATAGTTTTCTTTGGTTTCATATTAATCTCATTTCTTCATTTAGGGAGAATTTTATTTGCTTCTCAAACCTAATTTGATAAATTTTATAATAACCATTTTTTTCTAAGGTTGGAAGAATTTTATGTTCCATGTTGTTTTAATCATCTTCCAAAGTTTCTCTATTTTCTTGAAGAGATATTTCAAAAAGTCTTGTGCGGTTTTTCCTTGTTTCTTCAAGGAAATATTAAGTAGTATTTGCTTTCAAGTCTTTTATAGTTTCAAGTATTGGTGGTTGAACTAGGCCCAAGGCTCTTTTTCACTCATGAAATGGGCCCTACTTCTGAGGTGCACACTTTCCTTAATCTCACCATGATCTAGAGTTTTGGCATTGGGAAGTTTCTCCATTTGAGATTCCCTTTCACTGCAATTTGATACTATCTATTTAGTATCAAATCCTCACTTTAACCTCTATGAGGTTTCTTGATATATGAATCTTGACATTCACCTTCTTAAGATTCAAGAGATTTAGGTTTTTCTTTAGGTTTATCTTCCGGATTTCTTTCTTATTACACCTCTTATTCAATTTCAGGTTTTAGTGAACCTTAATTTGAATCATTTTCCTCTCAACCCTTTGTAGGATCTTCTCCTTCTAGGCTATGTTTCAGAGCTCAGATTTAAATGAGCAAATCCTTCTTTCAGCTATCACTCAGAGGCACGCATTAAGTAATTTAGGCTTGGATCATTATTTAGAGGAAACAATTAATAATTTTCACCTTTTATAATCCACTACAAAGCGGTTTATACTCATGAAAGTGTTTTTCAATATAGTCATCATCCAAAAAGGATAAAATCTTTTCGTTCATTGCATTTAGAACTCTCCAAGTTCATATTTGTCTCAAATAAAATTAATATGAATTATTAAAAATATTTTAGGATTTTTAAACTCATAAAAAATCATTAAAATAGCACTAAATGCTTCTAAAACAAATCCAAATAAACTCCAAACAATTTCAAATATATATCAAAATGAAGACCTTGAATTTAGGGATTTTTATAATCAAACTGTGTTTCAATCGGAGCTAAAATGCACCTTCACGTACCCCTAACATCAAGAGGAATGAAAAATTCTGGAAAAATTGAAAAATCCAGATGAAAGCCATTCTCACTCCGCGCACCATCACGGAGCTCTCAAAAAGTTACACGCGCCAGTAAACCAATTTCAATGCATCGTGTGCTCTCAGATAGAGTATGCCACGTGGCCATGGGATCTCCCACGAACTACCATGCCCCACATGGCGCTTTTTAGAAAACTTTTTCTTAAAGGTTTTTTTTAATAATGGATCTAGGAATATAGGTCAAATACCCACCTATAACCCTGATCCGAGCCTATCACTCTCCACTTTATTGAAATGAACCGTTTCATTCTTTTTTTTAGTTTTTTTTTTTGGATCAGATCTATCCATACAACCTAACCTACCCAGTTCACCATCCATCAATTTTTTTTGAGGCATCTATATGACGCCGTTTAGGAGAAGTCAACCTCCCGCTGGGTCTGCTTGACCTAGACTGTGAACTAGGTCGGGTCTGTCGACCCAGTTCCTTCTCTTCTCCATATCTTTGTTATCCAACGTCCATTTTGAGCATTCTTGGTGTCGTTTTCTTCATTTTTCAATGTTCTACACAATGAGACTAATTTCATGGCCTAAAATCTCTTTTTTTGAGTGACTTAATCTGAAATTAACTCCTTCTATTTTGGTTTTCTCGTCAGGTTCTTTTGTTCCAGGTTGTGACACACTCTTTCCATATCTCAAAGATATATACAGATACACAAACATAGACCATAAATCCAGAATGCAAATATACATATATATAGGGTTTGCCAAAAAATATAACCAAAAAATCACTAGAACAAAAAAAAATAACTATAGAGTGCCGAGGATACCATAGGAGCATTAAAGCAAATTGTCTTAATGAATATATCAGATTTTGTATAAATGGATAAGAAAAACCAGCCTCAATATAATCACTAGTTTGAAAAAAAAATGTATATACTTGAGCATGCTTGATCATGATATTCATAACATTTAGCACATCAAAAAATATATATATTCTGGCCTCAAGAAAACAACTTGGCTCTAATATCACTAAAGGATTTCAGGTGTACCTGGAATCCGTTGACTTGCTGAATACCAACACGTAATCGGAGCACCATATGGACTCCAATCACATTCATACGATAGATTCACCATATAGGAGAAGAGAGTCAGAGAGATTAGTTTCTATGAAGTTTTCTATTAGTTTTTCAACTGACCACAATTTGATCTGTTACCCTATATATCACATGAGAGTTACTTTGTTATTTGAATTTCAAATCATAAGGGTAAAACTCCTTATTTGGGCCCATACTTTTTCACAATTACATAATAGCCCCAAGTGAAATGGGCTTGGGCCCTAATCCACCACTACCAGGCATATTCCAACATAGTACATGCTCATCTAAAAGAGAAGATGCTTCAATGTCTATATATATATATATATCTAATCTCCCTCTCGCTCTATATATATAAATATAAATTTCTTCAATCTCCAATTCGTGATGTATATTATAAAGCTCTGAGTATTAAATATGTGTAGCATTTAATTAATACACAAGTGCATTTGATCCACAGGCATTTGGATTAAAATAAATGTGTAAAACAAAGAAGAAAAGGAAATATATGGTAAAAGAGAATCAAGATTGATAATTTTTGCCAGGGCAAACATCAAGGGAAGAAAAAATTATTACTACTATTTTTGACAGTTTAAACCTAATTTTTTTATTAAACTTTTGTGAAAAAAAATTACTAAAGCAACATAAGTCCAATTGCATGCACCAGCCAAGTTGACTAAGTCAGCAAACACGGTTTTTTTGTGTAAGCTTACCTGAGTTTTGTATGCCATTCATTTTTACACTCCATATGTACCATTACAATGTTTAAGTTGTGAAAAGAAAGTTCATAATTGGTTTTGTGACTATTAAGAGGAATAATTTTTATATGAAAGGAATAGTAAATAATTATATTTATTCATATCAGTTTCTTTAATGTACATTAAGCATAAGGAGTACACTAGTTTTGCTTCCAAAAATATATTACTTTAGTTTTTTTAATCCCAACCATTCATAATGTTAGAAGAAGCTGACACCCAAGAGGGCGGTGAATTGGGTGTAAGATAAAAACTTAAGAACTTTGAAAACCTTTTTGCATCTTAGTGGAAGCAGTAACTATAAAAGTAATGAATCATAAATCAACAGTTATATATTTAAATAATATATGCTGGAGATATAAGATCTTAGGGAAGAGAAGATACAAACTGTGATTTTTTTGATTTAGCCCAATCTACGATGACCTACATCCAGTCCCCAGGCTCCTCCTGAGATTTCAATCCACTATGTCCCTCAAGTTTAACTGGGAACTTGAGAATCACTACAATCCCACAAGTTTAGCCGAGCACTTATGAAGCCTTTTACAAATCTCTCACTGAATTACTCACCCTTACACATTGTAAGGTTACAGTCAGGGTACTCCCTCTTACACATAATAAGTCTTATGAGCAGAACAATTTCGAAGACCTTTTCTCTCTCGCTTACTTGTGCAAGTCTTACAAGCAGCAACGTTCTCTACTACTCGCACCTTATAAGCTTTATGTCACACCCTTATCTTATTTTTACCTTTTTCAGATTATTTGTGGAAAACGATACGCAGTTCGATAAGCAACACAGAAATAGCATAAAATATTGATAATAAGTGCATGATTACAAAAATTTCCCATAAGGGTTCGTACATGATAATTATAATTAATGTAGCCGCACAGGGTTACTAGGGTGTCTTCTATAGTGTTTCTGGTGGTTACATGAGTCTATCTGAAAAATTTACCAAAATGCCCTCGGGACCCTGGCCCTACCTTACCTGGCCGGTTGTATTTTTTTCTGAAATTTTGACTAGGGCTATTCTTATATATTTTTGGCCAAAAAATCCATTTCCAAACTCAGAATTATCAAATTCACTATCAAAAGACCAAATTGCCCTTGGCAAGCCTGCTTTAAGGTTTTTAAGGCCGTTTTCGTAATTATGCTTTTTCAGGCTTTTCCGAAAAAGTGACCAACTATAACCCCATCTAATTTTCCCTCCTGAACTCAATGAAATCATCAAATCATTGAAAATCCAACCCTATTCTAGTAAACCAGTACTGGCTAAAATATGTTATTCCCAGTGAAAAATTAGGCTTTTCCAATTCTGACTTAAAATCCTTGCTCATTTCTACTCCTAATAACTTTATTAACTATTTAATTAGGTTACAACTACCATTTATTACCAATTTTGGCAGCATAACAATTCCAAAAACCAATTTTACTTTTTCACAAAGACAATCTGGTGAAATTTCACAGATTAAATTGTCCACAGCAGCTAGAATAGTCAATATGTGAAGTTTAGAAAGTTACCTCTTCTTCTTTTTGGCTCTTCCTTCTTCCTAGCTCTAACAACACTGAATGTTTGCCTCAAAACAACCTAGAATTATGTAGAGGAGAAGCTTAGGAGTCAAACCTATAAGTTTTGAGCTAATTCACTGAAGAAATCTAGCTTACCTGACAAATTTTCTCCTCCTTCTCTCTAGAAATCTCAAAGTCACTCTCTCTATCTTGAGCTCTCTAAGCCGATGGAAATGAAAATAAGAAGATGTATATTTGCTTTATGTAATATGCTTGCTTATGTCATCTACCATTCTGCTTATGTCATAATTAGTTAATTTCCAAAATCAAAAACTATGACTTTTGTGTACATACCCTTATGTACATGTGATAATATGCTATAAGTCTAATTAACATGTACTAGTATTTCCCTCTTCTTGGCCCATCAAAAGATGCCTAGGAGGTCCTTCCATCAGTCCAAATAACTTTTTCATTCATAACATAATTTTAAAACTTGCCATCACATTTTTATTCAATTTTCAGATTTAATGGCAATTCTGGCAGATTTTCTACGCTAATTTTGAAAAATCATAACTAATTTTTTAAACCTCGTATCAGAATGATTCTAAAGGATATAAAACCCTTATTGAGTCTAGTTTCAAGTAAAAAAATAGAATTTAGCCAGTTAGAAGTACAAAATTCCTAGAATTAAATTCTTTGAACGCTGCTCCAAAAACTTTTCAGTTTTTATGTGCTAACTTAAAAAATTCATAACTTTTTGTATACGGCTTTAAATGAATCATGTGACCTATCAAATTAAAGTTTAGGATGTCTAATTTCATCTTGTAAAATTTCATAATTTTTGTCATCATTTGGTTATCCAAAACCACATGACAAATTCACTACCTTGCAGGCAATTTCACTAAAACATTGTTCTCCTTTCTATTTCCATATTTAATTCCTATAGTCATGGATATTCACCATTTTATTCCATTTAATATTCCAAAGGTATAAGGAACACTAGGAAATAGATTTGGAGCACCTGCTAAACTAAGGCTTAACAGTCCACTTAATTCAAGCTTATTCCCAATCCTGTGATCCTAAAATTTGGGGTATTACATCTTGTGAGCAGAAAGTCTTACTAAGAATTTTTTAAAAAATCAACCCTCTCAAGGCCCCTCTACCTTGAGATCAATTGAGAAATACAATTGAAAGTATTTACAGACTCTCTCTCACAAAGTGGATATTATAATCACTGAAGTACAATACAAACAATCTCTCTTTCTAAGGTAAATGATATGAAGCTAGATAAACATAGAGTATTTGGGTAGAAATGGATGATTCATGATCGTATCATTTTTAGCGTAGTTGAGCTCTTGTTCTTGTTGTACTCTGCTTGAATCTCTTGTATTTATAGTTGAGTAGGATATGACCGTTATGAGTTTTTCAACCTATCCGTTGGAGTGCGACTGCTTCTCTTAGCCATTTGCTTGAATTTGAAAACTAGCTGTTATGAACGTTGATGCTCCGCTTCCGTAAAGTCACCTTTTGTCTCTTCACACCATCTCTTCATTGTATTCCTAGAGAAGTACATTAAACACTAATAAAATAAAGTGTTAGAGTGATTGAGAGCAAGAAGAGTGAATTGTACGATCATTCTATTGACTTTTAGAATCTTCAATACGTTATCTGTCGCATCACTCAAATGGTCACTTAAATGATCCTAGGTTATCACTCAAGTGATCACTCAAGTGAGCTCCTTCAAAATATGGCAGAGAGCATTGGAGTTGTTTTCCAACTTCATCACTCGAGTGATCCTTGGATATCACTCGAGTGACCACTTGAGTAATCTCTTGATTTTAATTTGAAACATAGCAAATTACACATCATTAGAAAGCTCTCATCCTCTACATTCTAATGTAATAAGAATCAGCTCCAAACTCATTCTATACTGCAAGTTATGATCCAAAGAGTGTCAACTGCACTAGATAGTGTCTGAATTCACAAGCATCAACTTCAAGAAGGCATAAATCTTAGTATATAACTCTAAATATGACAAGTTACCCATCCATGGAAATTTCTTTAAGTCTACTTTCATATGGCACTAGTTTCATCTCAATTTGATATGTACTTTGAGAGTTGTGATCAAAATACCAAAGTTGTTTTGGAATAAGTTGCTAATTTCAGTGTAAAATTCAAAAGATCATATCTCTTTCATCTAAACTTCTTTGAATGTGATTTTGGTGTCCATTTTTTATGTTGGGAGTCTAGTTTCATATGCCACCAGTTTTAGTTCAATCACACATGTGCTTTGATAGATATGGCCAAAATACCGAACCTCTGTTATGCTGCGTGAAAACAGAGTACTCATCACTCAAGTGATAACTCGAGTAATACCCTCCAAAACTTGGCAGAGAGCCAATAATAAAGGGAACACCTTGGGAAAGTTCCACAACTTCTATACAAGTCATTTCAGCTTTGTATTAAACCATTCAAACCTCCAGTATCACTTCTAAGAGCTTAAATCTTGGTATTCTCATTTGATCTTGCAAGTTCTTCTTTCTTCAATCTTTCTTCTTCTTTCTTCAATCTCTTTCTTCTTGTTTTTCTACTTGATGATCATTCTTCATAACCCAACTAGATATCTTATTGAATATCTTCAATCTTCTTCTTTCTTTGCTTGACTAAGCTACAAAATATGCAACATTAAATATAGTAGTTAGTCCATGTAGAAGAAAAGTATATTATACAAATTTTTTACTCTTAATATTTGACATCATCAAAACTAATCATATCTAACACATAAAACCTCCAAAACTATTATATGTCACATCATCTTTTGTCCAATCACACAATTAATAATGATTTTATGAATCTCAGCCACACACCATGAGAAATTTGAGCCATTTGATTACACATAAAAAAAACTCATTATTTTGATAACCAATCGCTTCTTTATCATAAACCTAATATCTGATAAACCTTTGGACGCACATTGTTTTGATAGCATACTATTTTAGTTGTTTAATCTCAATATTATAAGATCTCCAAGACAACCAAATATTGCATTTTCTTAAGGCTTGAATCACACTTTTCAATATTATTTATGTTTTTCTACTTATGCAATCAATGCCATTGTCAATCTAAGCCGTTCATCATAAGACATTTGAGTCATTTGATTAAAAATAGAAAACACACTTTTTTTTGTACCCTACAATTGTTTTCTATCATAAAGCTAATATTTGATTAAACTTTTGGCACACACTATTTTGATAGCCTAATGTTTAAGTTGTTTAATCTCAACTATTCATATGACCTCAAAAACATCTAAATGTCGTATGATCCTGAGATTCAAATCATACTTTTTAAGATTATTAAAATGTTAGGTTTTGCACACTTGTGCAGTTATTAAAGACTTTTTGAATCTCAATTGTTCATCGTGCTGAATTTTAGTAATTCGATTAAACATAAAAAAACATGCTACTTTGATAGCCTATTATTTTTCTATCATAAACCCCATATCTAATGAAACTTTTGGCGCACTTTGTTTTGATAGGCACATTGTTTTCCTTACCTTAATTAAAATTTAATTGCCTCTATAAAAGGCCATGAGCTTGTGTGTGTGTAGCCACAAATTTACACAAGGATTCTCATTGAATTTCATTTGCCCTAGGTTTCATGAAGAAATTACTCAAAAAGTCTAATGGTGAAGAAGAAGAAGAAATAATGATGCTAGTGACTTGTACTAGAGCTTGCTTTTTCAGGGAAATCAGGTCAATGGAATACCAAAAGGTATGAAATCTAAGCCTTTTTTCTTTGTGTTGTTTGATAATTCAAATGGTTCTGATTCTGAGTGTTTTTGCGTCATTAAGATATTGGAAGCACCTCATCTAGACCTCGTTTCATTGCTATGGCTCCCCACTGCTCAACATTAATTGCATTATAACATTCAGGCCAGTATTGTACAATACTTTAGGTTTCTCACTAATAATGAAAATCAATTAACTACGTTTTTTTTCTAGTTGACTGTAACACCCTAACTTTTTATCCCCAATATTCCCTTTATGTAACAAGATATTTAATGGGACAAAATGGTGAATGGTGATATACATAAAAGGATAGATACTCCAATTGGTTGTCACACACAACATGAGTATGTTTATAACACAAGTTATTCAAGTTGATGTCTGCCATCAGTGAGTTTCCCTATATAGCAGTTTTGTTGTGTCACATTTTTATATAGGCAAATGGTGTTCAATGCCTATGATACTTTTACATATGAATGTAGACTTATCAAGCTTTAATTTGATAGGTCATATATGTCATTTAGAGCTGCACACAAAGAGTTATGGATTTTTGAAGTTATTCCATTGAAACTGGCCAGTGTCCATGGCAGTGTCCAAAAAAATTAATTCTGGGAATGGTGAGCTTCCAGTTTCATAAAGGCTATATTTTTCCTTGAAAATAGACATAATAAGGGTCACATAGCCTTTAGAATCACTCCAATTAAATTTCTACATATAAAGTTACGATTTTTCAAAGTTTGATCAAAAAATCTGCTAGAATTGCCAACTATTACGAAAATGGGAAAAATATTATGGCAAATCTTGTAATTATGGAATAAAATACCAGCAGCCCATTTTGCTCTTCCAATGGGCTCGGGACGTCCAAATGAAAGCAAGGAAATGAATTAGCATGATCACATGTGTGTGTGTGTGTGTGGGGTCATATGGAGCCTTACTTTGACAAAGGGTTGAAAAGTCAAAAAAGGTTGGCATGCGATTAAATTGGTGGATATTTGCTACCAAAATATTAAAGGAGGAGAAAAATATTTACTTGGATACAAATTGTGCCAAGTGTCATCATCTTATTAAATAAGGGTTTATTTAAAATATGGGCACATGTTAATTAAGAATAAAATAATATATCTTACACATGTAGTTAAGATAAGTGGATGAAGCCCAATTTGGTGTAAAAAGGGACCCTTGGGACGTCTTTTATAGGCCAAGGAAAGGGAAGGAAATTAGTTCATATGGAATGGGAGGTTATGACACCAATTGACAAGGGATAAGCCTAAGTTCACAACTTATGTCATAAATTCTATTTTTGTAATAAATATAATTAAGGAAAGATGAAGATACTTTAAGTCTTGCCTTCATCTTTTCCCTTGCCATTTTCACGCCACCAACAACAAAATAGAGAGAGAGAGAGAGAGAGAGAGCTTAAGAAACTTTGATCACAAGAGCAAGAGGAAGTAAAAAATCAAAGGTAAGGTTTGTGCTTTCAAGTGATTTTGCTTCCTAACTTGTGTAATCTCTCATCTAAACTCTTAATCTTCATGGAAATCATGTGTAGCCAAGCAAAATCTCAAGGTTGAGGAGGGAGAGTGAAACGTCTAGAGAGAGATAGTTAGACGTTTAAGAGGTAACCTCAGGAACTTCAATTTCTTTGGTATATTGTTGTGGTGGTGGTGGTTTTTGTGATGATTTGTGGCTTGGTTATTGATTTTGTAAATTTGGAAAGTGAAAAACTTAAGGGGTTATGCTACCCAAATTTTCTCAAATCAAGTCTAATAAGTGTTTAAATGGTTTAACAAGTGGTTAGGAGTGAAAATGAGCAAGCTTTAGGTGTTGAAACTCAAAATCAGAATTTTCTCTTTTTCTTGACCAAAGTTTCAGAGAGCTTGAGTTCAGGGGGGTTAGGGCTGGAATTTCGTTAATCTGATAATGTTATGGTGTTCAGGAGGGAAAATTGTGTAGGGTTGATGTTGATCAGTATGTGAGAAAAGCCCTAGAAAATGAAATTATGACAATACCCCTAAAACCCTAAGTAGGAGCTGTCAAGGGTAAAATTGTCATTTGGCAGTGATTTTGTGAAAATCAAGGTCAAAACTGAATTCTACATGTAAAACTGTGTAGGAACAGCTCAGATCAAAATTTCTAGAAAGGTATAGTCGAACTGAGTAAAAAGGGGCCTCGATCGGGACTTTAAGGGTATTTTAGTAATTGTACAATTTTGGACTAATATAACCAACAAAAGTACTTTGAAAGAGTCTAAAGGGGTACATGAATGGGTATTAACCTAATTATTATAAACTTGGCTTTTTAAGATCAGACAGTTGTGACCAAGCCGAATCAACACAATTAGACGATTAGCTAGAAAGGACTATTTCAGGTAGTAACTCTATCTTTCATACATTATGCCAATATTTTATATATTTGTGTATGCCATCTTTTTTGATATAATTAATGAACATGGTTTTGCCAAGGAAGGCAAATAGTGTGAGAAGGTACTTTTACCTGGTTGTTGAGTAAGAGCCCAACTGAGGTTTATGGGTAGTTGGGGATTGAGCCCTTAACTCACGTATACATGCCGTGGAATTCTTAATTATTAATTTGTTGCATAATTTGGAGCATGACATATTTAACTTTCACATTTTACATGATCGATTATATGTTACTATTGAGATTATCTCAAATCTCACCCTTCCCATAAATGTATAAAGTTTGCAGCAGCAAAAAACGGATCTAAGGGCATGATGGTATTTACTAGTAATTGAAGGTTCCGGTGAAGATCAAGAGAAGACATTAGTTATCTGAAGACCTTTTAATATTTCAAGGTCTATAAGAATTATGTACAAACCTTGATAGGGAAAACCTATAATGTAATCAAGCCTAATATATCAATAATATCAGTATATTTTTGCTATCCCTGTATTACTCACTGAACTGCGTAATTGCTACTCTGATTAATGTCAATAATAAATAGTATGTAAAACGAAGTCTTACATTTTGGTACCAAAGCAAGCTGTTCTAGTAACAGGATAGTATACTGATAAGGTCTTGATTATATGGTAAAAGGAAATACGTAAAGAATGGGGCACTAGAGAAATGAACTACCCCTCTCTGTGAATCAGCCCCTAAAAGATTTGGGAATACCCGAGGGCAGCACGTAGTGCAATACCGGACGAATAATGGTCCAAGGATATTGTGAAACTTGAGAAAGTGGGTACGACCAAGGCCAAAGCATAGACACAGTATTTAGTCATCCAAATGTAGCTGGCACGACGTTTGAGACAAGAGTAGTCTCAAGGTACCGGTAGGTAGGAGCAAATAGAGCAGGTATCTGCGTTTTGGCATGGGCACACAAAAGTTAAGCATGCTCAACCTAGAGAAATTTTAGGATGGATAACCCCCTGAGAAGTTGAGGTGGCAAAGTCATGGAAACTTGAGGAACGGTTATTGTCTTACAGTTTCTCCATGACTAATGGTTATCTTAATTAGATAATTCAAAGGATGCTTAGAAACATGGAAATGATAACTATGTGAGTATTAATTTTAATTCAAACCGTTTCTGTTGCAGTAATTACTATGGAGAAAAGTTCATTTAATAAGGTGATAGGAAACTTGAGGTGTAGTAAATGTTTAAGGTTTCCCCATGCTACGTGATGATCCTTAGTAGCACCCTGATGTTAAAGGAATGTAGACATGATATATGGTGCAATATGATAAATGGTAATTATACCGTATATTGATCCTAGAGGATCTAATCTAATGATAATGAAGGTTGAAGATAGGCTTGAATTTAATCTAAGCTGAAATAATGCTTAGGTCAGAATGTGAATTTGTTGTACTATGGTTTTGTTCCGTGATGAAAGTTTAAACCTTATGAATAGTGTTGAACCTTTAGTATGTTTTAAGGATAATGCTCGAATACCATGAGGTTAGAATAGGCACTATTGATCTTGATTCTTAGCAAACCTATTAGGTATACTTGAGGAAAATGATTTCCAATCTATGTGATGTTGAGGTTCTAGGTTTCTATATGAACCTAAAATTTGGGTTACAAACCCTAGGCTATAAACTTCTACATGCCAGATATATTATAATGGATTAGTGTGTCCAGAAGCCCTAAGACCTAACGGACCAGTGTGTCCTTAGGCTGGCAGATGTATTTAGAATTGTGTTGGCGTAGTGATGATCTGTGGAATTGAGGAATAAGATTCTTAAGGACATTAATGCTTACAAAAAGGGATTTTGAAAACCAGCTAGCTGTTAAGTCTAGCATAAGGAAAGATTATGATCATAAAATATTCCCTTAAAGGATTGATTGTGGTGATAGTTCCCTGATGAAATGAGAGACAGAATTGATCTGTCTGCTATTCCATTAACTTGAGGCTATACTAGGAGTCAATTGGTAGGTGGCAAATGATGTGATGAAGGGTATGAGTAAAAGGGTTACTAAGTAAATTGTAACTAAGGAATCAACTATTAAGCTTTGATTCCACAAAAATTTGAAATGGCCTAGAATGATTTGAGTTGAAATGGGCCAAGAACTGGCACAAAGAAACTCATATTTTTGGTGCAGTCAGGTGTTACAGGAGGTTCTTGCGGGACTCCTACAAAATCATCATGACATTATTAAAGCTCATATGAGGAGATAAACATCAGAGTGCATAGCCGAAGTTTGCGACTCTATATTGATTACATGAAGTTGAATAAGGTGACCATTGAGATCAAGCACCCACTTCCTAAAATAGATGATTTGCTCGATCAGTTGTTTGGTTCCTGTGTGTTTTCCAAAGAAAAAAAATTAAGTTGAGATTTGGGTATCACCAAGTTGACATAAAAGCAGAGGATGTATCAAAAACTGCTTTCAGGACTAGATATGGCTATTACGAATTTCTTGTAATGCTATTTGGACTGACCAATACACCTGCCGTGTTCATGGACTACATGAATTGAATGTTCGTCCATATCGAAACCAATTCATGGTAGTCTTTGGTGATGATATTCTACTATACTTAAGGAACGGAATAAGCTTGAGCAAGCTTTAAGAACAATATTGAATACGTTAAGGGAAAAACAATTTGATGCCAAGTTGAGTAAATACGAGCTTTGGCTTTCAAAAGTGAGGTTTCTGGGCTACATCACATAGTCTCAGAGCAAGGGATCTTGATGGATCCTGGTAAAGTTGGAGCAATATTGAACTAGAAAGGCCAAACACTGTAGCTGTGATACGCAGTGTTTTAGGTCTTGTTGATTATTATAAGGGGTTATGTAACTTTTTCCCTGAAAACTCAACATTACGCGTGGGATGATAATTGGGAGAGGAGCTTCGTAGAGTTGAGATGACAATTTATTATAGCACCAATATTGATAATCCCAAATCCATAGTGGACGTTTGTCATCTTTATTGATGCCAGTTGTCATGGATTGGGAAGTGTATTAAATCCCAGTGCAAGTAAGCATGGAATTGACTGTGTTTTGATGCGAGCCGAGTAAGGCATATGCATCTTGTCAGCTAAAGCTTCGTGAATTGAACCATCCCACCCATAATCTTGAGTTGGTGGTAATAGTATTTGTATTGAATCTAGAAACGTTGCCTTTATGGCGTAACTATAAAATTGTACTGTGAACACAAACGTTTGAAATATTTGTATGATTAGTAAGAGCTAAAAATGAGACAATGAAAAGTGACTATCAAGGAGATCTTAAGGCATGACTTATCCTTAGTTCATGGCCTCAAGTCCTTGGGGAGGCCATTTAAATCCTCTAGAGGATAGGGTAGTTCCTGCTTGGTGAGAGGCCCGTAGGGGTGTTTCCCAAGCTGACACCTAACCGTTCCACACCTAGGTGGTCGATACGGGGGTGGTCTTTACATAAAAAGGTTGCTAAAATATTTTGACCTGGGAGGTAAATATCACCCAAAAAAGGCTAATGTTATTGTTGACGTATTGAGCCGTAAAACAATGCAAGTGGCAGCCATGATGATTCATGACACAAAAAAACTGATTGAGAATTTAAGAGATCTTAGTCTATTTAAGCAAATTTTGATTAGTGGTAATGATGTCAGCGAGACATATGCAAAGTGTTACCTAAAATTTATGGCTATGTATGTGTAACAAATTTTAAGGACAAAATTTATTTGGGGGGAGAGCTGAAACACCCCAATTTTTTATCACCAATATTCCCTTTATGTAATGAGATATTTAATGGGATAAAATGGTGAATGGTGATGTACATAAAAGGATAGATACTCCAATTAGTTGTCACAAACAACATGAGTATATTTAGAACACAATAGTTGTACAAGTTGATGTTTGCTACCAGTGAGTTTCCCAAGGTAGCAGTTTTGTTGTGTCACATTTTTAAATAGGCAAATGATGTTCGATGCCTATGATACTTTTCAGTATGAAGGTAGACTTATCAAGCTTTAATTTGATAGGTCACATATGTCATTTAGAGCTGTACACAAAGAGTTATGAATTTTTGAAGTTATTCCATTGAAACTGGCCAGTGTCCATGGCAGCGTCCAAAAACAATAATTCTGGGAATGGTGAGCTTCCAGTTTCCTAAAGGCTATATTTTTCCTTGAAAATAGAAGTAATAAGGGTCACATAGCCTTTAGAATCACTCAAATCGAATTTCTACTTATAAAGTTATGATTTTTCAAAGTTTGATCAAAAAATCTGCCAGAATTGCCAACTATTCTGAAAATGGGAAAAATATTATAGCAAATCTTGTAATTATGGAATAAAATACCAACAGCCCATTTTGCTCTTCCAATGGGCTAGGGACATCCAAATGAAAGCAAGGAAATGAAGCGGCCGGGCGGGCGTGCGGGCGTGCGTGCGTGTGTGTGTGTGTGTGTGTGTGTGTGTGTGTGTGTGGTCCCATGGAGCCTGGTCACATGGAGCCTTACTTTGACAAAGGGTTGAAAAGTCAAAAAAGGTTGGCATGTGATTAAATTGGTGGATATTTGCTACCAAAATATTAAAGGAGGAGAAAAATATTTACTTGGATACAAATTGTGCCAAGTGTCATCATCTTATTAAATAAGGGTTTATTTAAAATATGGGCACATGTTAATTAAGAATAAAATAATATATCTTACACATGTAGTTACGATAAGTGGATGAAGCCCAATTTGGTGTAAAAAGGGACCCTTGGGACGTCTTTTATAGGCCAAGGAAAGGGAAGGAAATTAGTTCATATGGAATGGGAGGTTATGACACCAATTGACAAGGGATAAGCCTAAGTTCACAACTTATGTCATAAATTCTATTTTTGTAATAAATATAATTAAGGAAAGATGAAGATACTTTAAGTCTTGCCTTCATCTTTTCCCTTGCCATTTTCACGCCACCAACAACAAAATAGAGAGAGAGAGAGAGAGAGCTTAAGAAACTTTGATCACAAGAGCAAGAGGAAGTAAAAATCAAATGTAAGGTTTGTGCTTTCAAGTGATTTTGCTTCCTAACTTGTGTAATCTCTCATCTAAACTCTTAATCTTCATAGAAATCATGTGTAGCCAAGCAAAATCTCAAGGTTGAGGAGGGAGAGTGAGACGTCTAGAGAGAGATAGTTGGAGGTTTAAGAGGTAACCTCAGGAACTTCAATTTCTTTGGTATATTGTTGTGGTGGTGGTGGTTTTCGTGATGATTTGTGGCTTGGTTATTGATTTTGTAAATTTGGAAAGTGAAAACCTTAAGGGATTATGCTACCCAAATTTTCTCAAATCAAGTCTAATAAGTGTTTAAATGGTTTAACAAGTGGTTAGGAGTGAAAATGAGCAAGCTTTAGGTGTTGAAACTCAAAATCACAATTTTCTCTTTTTCTTGACCAAAGTTTCAGAGAGCTTGAGTTCAGGGGGTTAGGCTGGAATTTCGTTAATCTGATAATATTACGGTGTTCAGGAGGGAAAATTGTGTAGGGTTGATGTTGATCATTTTGTGAGAAAAGCCCTAGAAAGTAAAATTATGAAAATACCCCTAAACTCTAAGTAGGGGCTATCAAGGGCAAAGCTGTCATTTAGCAATGATTTTACTAAAACTGAGGTCAAAACTAAATTCTACATGCGAAACTGTATAGGAATAGCCTAAGTCAAAATTTCTGGAAAAAATCGGTCAAACCAGGTAAAAAGGGGCCTAGACCAAGCCGCCAGGGGCATTTGAGTAATTTTGTACATTTGGACTAATATAACCAACAAAAATACTTTGGAAGTGTTTAGAGGGGTACATGACTGGGTATTAACCTAATTTTTGTAAATTTGGCTTTTTAAGACCGGACAGTTGTGGCCGAGCCGGATCATCACAATTAGACGATTAGGCTGGAAAGGGCTATTTCAGATAGTAACTCTATCTTTCATACACTATGCCAATGTTTTATATATTTGTATTTGCCATCTTTTGTTATATAATTAATGAATATGGTTTTGCTAAGGAGGGCAAATAGTACGAGGAGGCACTTTTACCTGATTGTTGAGTAAGAACCCAACCGAGGTTTACGGGTAGTGCTGAATTGAGCCCCTAACTCATGTATACATGCCGTGGTATTGTTATTACTTTGTTGCATAACATGAAGCATGATATATTTAACTTTTCATATGATCGATTGTATGTTACTACTGAGATTCTCTCGAATCTCACCCTTTCCATAAATGTATAAAGTTTGCAGCAATAAAAAACAGCTCGAGGGCATGATGGTATTTACTGGTAAATGAAGGTTCCAGTCAAGATCAAGAGAGGACGTTGTGTAATGACCTAAAATGTGCATAAGGGCTCATGATTTCAAAAAATGGATGTAATGAACGTTAAACAAACACTTTCAGAGATTAAAGTGCGAATTATGACCCGAGTTAGCAGCAGAAAGTGCCCAAACCCTGTATTTAAGCTTAATCATGGTGACTAAGCTTAAATTGAATTTAAAATGAAGGGGAGGGCGCATAGCATAAGAAATGGGGTCAAATAATGTGTTAAGTGGTAATCCTGTAGAAATTGCCTTAGTCAAGGGCAAAACGAGAAGAAAGAATATTTATCGACCAAATAGTCTGTAACCGGAGAGAAAATTGGCTATCAACTAAAAGAGTAAGTGGTGTAACTAAATGGCTAAGTGAATTAGTTGAAGTAATCATATGGTTACATACTTGATGAGAAGCAATAGGCTCATGACACATGGACCAAGCAAGGGGGTTGAAAAGTCAAATAAAGAATTTTTAAATACATTTTCTCTCCATCTCACCTCTCAAGTCAATTAAGGGGCTAAGGGAGGGTGAAAAATATGATCCATCATCATCTTATACTCTCTCTCCCTCTCTCTCTCTCTCTCTCTAGCTCCCATTTTCGTCCAAGCCATAGAAGAAGAAAGAGAAAGAAGTTCAAGCGAAAGGTGAGATTTTGACCTAGTAGATGACCTCGAATACTCCAAACCTCTTCTCTAATCTTATTCCTCTTGATGAGATCTTCATTTGTATGGTTTTAGATTTTCAAGAGAAGGTGTTTTGTGAAACCAAAAAAAGCTAGTGGTTGGAGAACCAAAGAGCAAGCTAGTTGAAGAGGAAGAGGTGACCAAAAGCCATCTTTTGATATATATATATATATATATGTATAAATATTGTGGTATTTAGTTGAATATTGTGATTTATGGAATATGCCCTAATTTTCGTTTAATTAGGGTGGTAGAGAGGTCATAGTGTTTTGACGATTGTGTTGATGTCTTGTAATGTTCATTGGATAAATGAACTTGATTAGAGTCTTAAATGTGAAGTTTGGTGATTTTAAGCTTTTGTGTTGAATTGGTGTTCAAAATAGAACATGTTAAAGGAGTGAAAGTTTAGTTGTTTTGATGTTTCCATTGGATTATATATGAAAAATTGTGTGGGGAGCGGTCCCTATTGTGAATTCTAGAGATTTAGAAACATTGATGGAAAACTGGAAATTCTATTTTGTGAAAATGCTATGCAAGGGTGCTTGTTTACATGGTGTTTTGAAATAGCAAATGATGTTAAAAAGTTGTGAAACTTTCCGGTTTTGTAGTAGACATTGCAAGCTTTAAAATGATATAAAGTTTGTATCATTTCTATGTGTATCAGAAAATTTATGGTCATTGGAAACCAGCCAAGAATCAGACCAATTCTCAGCCAAAGAGTTTCTGTCTAGTTTTTGGCTGTGGCCAAAAGGGTCTTGACCGCTGCCCAAAATTCTCTGACCTATTATTGGACACAGCTAAAGGGTTATTGGCCGTGGCCCAAAAGTCTCTAACCATCTCTGGACTGCAGCCAGAGAGTGGCTTGTCCCCTGTTTTCAGCACTTTAAATTTTTGAAAAGTGATTTCTGGTCTAGTGCTCCCCAACCCATTAGGCTATTGTTTGAGCTTCTCATAGCCACTTAAAGGACCCAAATGATAACCAACCCTAAGTGTTTTGCAGTTGCTTGAAAAGTGGGAATAGTAAATAACTCGTCATCCTTAATCATGATTATAAGCCTTAATATCCACCCTAAGCGTGAGAAATCAGTTCTCGAGCATGAACGGAAAGTGCAAGGTAGTGACTCTTTCTCTTATATCATGTATAATGCTTGTATGTTTGTGCTTATCATTGAATTGTGATGAATGTGAAAGTTGCTGGGATTGTGAATATGGCAAAAGCTGTTATGATGATAGTCACACATCAATGTGGTAGCTGAATATAGCTAAAGCTGTTGTGACGAAAGTCACGTATCATTGTGATTACACCGAAGGCGATCGTTTTGTGACGCAAGTCATGCATCAATGTGGTAGCTAAATACAACAAAAGCTGTCGTATTGTGTATACAACGAAAGATGTCGTTATTGTGAATACAGCTAAAGCTGTTGTGAAAGCCACGTGGTGGGATGAAAGTGTTTACAGCTGTGAAAGCTGTCGTTATTGTGAATACAGCCGTGAGAGTTGTCGTTTATGTGACGAAAGTCATGCATCATGTGACTGCTACTGTGGATGCTATTGTGTTGCTGCTTTGTGATAATTGCTTACATGCTTTGTTTATTATATATCATATGAGTGAAAACGTTACTACTGAGATTCCTATGAATCTCACTCTTTCTACTACTAACCTACAGCTAGGGCAGGCGGATCAAAAGGGAAGCAGGTATACAAGGACAGCTAGAGTTCATAGCTTAGAGATTAGTTTTATGTTGGTTATCACTTGTTAGGATGATTGTATATGTAAATGTAGGCTGATGTAGTAGAATTGTGTAATTGTCTATAATCCCCGATATGGGAAATTGAGAATGGGCATTCATGCCCTATAGACCCTTTTTTTTTTGTGATAATGCCCTATAGACCCTTATAGTTAAATGATTGAAACCTGAGTGTTCGCCAAGAATTTTGTTAAGCACTCTAATATCTACGAATGGAGATGAACTGTACAGCCCAAATAGATTCGAAAAGTGGAAGTGAGACCGTATTTAACATATTGTGAAAAGTTTTGAAAAACCCACTTTAGCACAAGTCTGAATCCTGTCTTGAAGTCTGGACTTCTAATGAGTTTTGAATTAATAGTTGGTCCCCTATTTATTGTATTACCGTTTTCGAACCATTTTAATGGCTGTCAAGGTCAGGGGTTACACGTTAGTTATCTGAAAACCTTTTAATATTTCAAGGTCTGTAAGTATTATGCACGAACCATGGTAGGGAAAACCTATAATGTAATCAAGCCTAATATATGAATAATATCAGTATATTTTCGCTATTCCTATTTTGCTCACTGAACTGCTCTGCTCAATTGCAACTCTAATTAATGTCAATGATAAGTGGTATGTAAGACAGGGTCTTACATTGACTATTGTAGATTTTATCTTTATTTTTGCTCCCTTTGTATATAATATATGCAAGAGCTCCATCTATTGATTATTTTATAACCCTTTGAGCCACCCATTATCCTGCATTTTTTTCTGGATTCTTTCACTCGTATCCGAAAAAAAGGGCTAAACCGCATGGATGAACAAAAATGTTACAAAAAATAAGCCAATGTTGACTGCTGTGACTTCTTTAATTTATTCAAATATAGGAAAGATCAATCGTTATTGATGAAATTAAAAACCCCAGCTCAAAGTCCAATGGCTTGTGCTATATCAGAAGGAAGATGATTCACCAGCAGCTATCACACACGTTTGGAACTATATGTTGGAACCATCATTGTAATATCTGGTTAATTGTGTAGCACGTATTATAACTTGATCATTAAAAGGAACTAGAATACTCATTTTAAATGTACAAAAAAAGAATATTTGTTTTAATTTTTTGCATAGAGATGAGTTTGTTAATTGTGCTTATATATTGACTAAACACGCTCCTATAGTTTACATGTTAATTTTTTTTAGTGAAATTAATTGAAAAGCCTTAGACAATGGGAAATATCACATTAATATGAATGCACTTTATCTGGGAGATGATTGAGAACAATAAGAACAAAAATAACTGGAGCCCAACCGATAAGAACAAAAAATATAACTTATAGGATAACAGTCCAAAACAATTTTGTTAAAACCCCATATCATTTCCCACAAAACAATAGGAAAATTCACCAATACACCGAGTTTCATTAATTGCAATGAAAAATGGTTTGCTGAAGTGAATATGCACTTGTCACAACTTGTAACAATGCAACCCGAAAATCTAGAAGAGGCTTAATTCCCCAAAAAGTAAATTAAATAATTTTAAAGTTAAATTCTGAGAATTAAAAGCCTATTTTCCCAAATATTCAAGGAAGATAGTTAGGTCATAATTTGGCTTGAAATTTTCAAGAAAATTATTTTATGGCTTAAAGAAGTTAATTAAAGAAGAAAATCCGTATAAAATATTAAGGATTAATTTATGAAAATTATATGATAAGCCAATATCGGTATGAACAAGGGGGGAAATTAGTAATTTTACTGTATGGACCCGAAAATCAAAATTAGGCTTAAGTTAAGTCAAATTATGAAACTTAAGAGATTTAAGAGATTTTAAATTGAATAAATTAGGAAATTTAAAGCCTTGTGAGTAAGACCAATAAGATAAAAACTCACTCACTCACATAAAAACACTCATCTTTCTTTCTCTCACACAACACACACACCCACACACTTACATACACAAACACACTTACGGGCAATGCCCATATACCCGACACACACACTCTTCCACCTAATTAAAAACATACACCAGCCACTCCTTCTCATTCCATTAAGCATTTTGGGCAAGAGAAAGAAAGAGAGAAGTAGAGGTTGAGAGAAATAGAGAGAGGCCGAGAGTAATCTGTGTCATTGGAAGAGGAAAAGGTCACTGGAGAAACCTACATGCAACTTGAGGATCTTGATTAGGTGAGCCTCTTCTACCCTTTCCCAACTTCTTTCAATCAATTTGGTGATGTTATGAGGACTTAATGGTTGCTGGAAGTTGAGGTTGTTGAGAAATGTTGCTGTCATGATAATAGTGTGAGAAAAGCTCTTGCATGTCAAATTTGAGGCGAGTTTTTGGGGTCCTTTCATTCTATAAACTGAGCTCCAAAAAAGAGCATGTATTTTTGAGGTTCTAGAGTCAAAATTCCTGGAGTATTGAGTCTTGATTTGGGCTTGCATGTCCGTTTTTCCTTCTTGATCTTCCATAATATTGCTGAAAACATAGTGCACATGCATGTGTTTGCAGAAGCTAAAACTTCAATTTTTGAGTGGGTTTGGTTCGGTTTCTTTGAGCTTTAGAGAGTTAAACATGTGTTTTGGAAGATATAACCAAGAAGGACTCACATTAGGAAGAGAAACCAGGTGTTTTTGAAGTTTTGAGATAGGATGTTGATTATATAGGTTCAGCGAGGTAGTCAAAATTGGGCGTGGTTTTGACAGGGCAAATCATGTCCTCTTTCTGTTCAATTTGTTGAGAAAATAGCACACATCCTAAGCTTTAAAATGAGTCCAAGAACATGTTAATTGGATGTCTAGAACAAAAGTTATCAGTTTTTGAAATTTGGACAGAAACCTGGAAACATTTTGTTTTTCAGATTTTAGGCAATAAGTAAATATGCAAATTACATGAGGTTATTTTTGTAATTTTTCAGTATGATTATTTTTTATTTAAAATACACTTATAGAGCTTTAAATTGAGTACTAGAACACAGAAATTGGATGTGTATATTGTAAGTTATGAATTTTCAAACTTTGAGTAGGAAATCTAGAATATTCTGACTCACCAAATAGACAGTCAGTTTGCAAGTGGAAATTGGGAACTTAGGTCCATGATTTAATATTGGACATTACTTTTTCTTTGTAGAGGACTGAAAGAGCTTTAAGTGGGAACTTGAATCACCTTATTTGAAGTTCCCTAGCTTAAGATATGATTTTTCAAAATGCCCTAAAAAGTAGAGGTATAGTTTGTTTAAGTCTAGAAAATTGATCACATTTTTGGAAATTAAAGTTAGTGAGGGTTTGAGCATTTGGGAGAAGTTAAAAGGCCTAATTTAATTGAATTGAATGGTTAATTGCAGGGGAAATAGACATTCAACATGTCTTAATTAGATACACAATAACCCAAGTACAAGAGATTATCAAAGATAACCAACTTATTCAAATATAGGATAAGAGTTATGACAGGTTCATGAATAACATAATTTTAATTATGTTAACAAGATTGGAATGAGTATTGACCCATCTCAACATGCATTTCAAAATTATAGGATTTGATACCTACCCAAGTTCTAAGGGCAAGCAAATTGGTTAAGGTAAATTGTTGGAAAAGTCGACAGGTAGTAACTCTTTCTCTCATATATTATGTAATTATTATGCATGTTTGTTTGTACCATCGATTATATTCCTTTCATGAATATACGGTTTGATTATTGGACTGTGTCCCCAGGTTGTAAGTCCCAATATGCATTTTGCATGGGCAGTGTCCCTAAGCTGTAAAACCATATATGCATTCAGAGTGGTTATTGGATTGCATGTCCCAAGTATGTAAGTCCCGATGTGCATTTTGCGTGGAAATTCCCTAGGCTATAAGACATGATATGCAGTCAATGTGAGGCTACAAGTCCTAATATGCATTTTTGCATGGGCAGTGTCCTTGGGTTGTAAGACCTGATATGCAATTTGTGTTGTATTGGATTGTGTGTCTCGTGATTGTTGATTGTACTGCATCGTGATTGCTTAATGCTTATTGTTTGATGGTTTTTTTTTTTTTGCATGCTTCATGAACTTGCATATGTTATGATGGTCTGTTGTTACTACTGAGATTCTTAGGAATCTCACCCTTTCTATTAAATGACATACAGCTAAGGCAAGTAGCTCGACGAGCAAGGGAGTAATAATTGCAAATAACTAAAAAGGTAGAGAAGTAGGATTAGTATTTTGTTGGTTATTTGTATAATCATTTGTTGGACATAAGAATTTTGAGTAGCCTCATATGGCTACAAATTATATATATGTGTATATATATATATATATAAACACACAAACATAAAATATGTACATAGTGAAAATAAGACATATAGTAGCAGTAATGAAAGTAGTACACATAGTAGTATTATGAGCATACATGGTAGGGGTAGCCGTAGAATATTATGCTCAATAATCGAAACAGGGATGGGTATTTGCATGATTCAAGCCCATAATTTAACTAACGACGGACTTAAGTAAGAGTAGAGTTTAACTCTGATAACATCAAATTATGGTTGAAGGATTGATGAGTTATAATAAAGAGTTTGAACCACTGATTAACTGTTTCAAAAAGTTTTAAATTTTTCAAAAAGACCCATTCATTTATAGGTTCAAATCCTGTGTTTGGGCTAAGTTTTTAACTATTTGCAAAAGTGTTTACTTCCCAAGACCAATCCTGGCTTAGTGGTTCAAGTTCATTATATATATAACTCATTGGACTAGAAGATAAGTAAGGTGGTGCTACACTTGTGGTATCAGAGTAAAGGTTCTGGCAATAGGTTAGAATACTTTGCTTGAATGAAAAATATATATTTTGATGTTTTGGTTAGTGACAAGATTTAGTGATATTGTGATTAGGCACTATGAGGAATAGAGGAAATCAAAGGAGTGGATCTGCATCGTCGATCAATCAACCTTCTAGGGGAAGGGCAATGCATTGTACCAAAGAAAAAGAGCGGCTAGGAGAAGTAACCCAAGAATCTAGTTAAAGCCCCAGAGGTGATTAAGTTGGTGTCTAGTGAGGAATCCTCTATGGGAGAGAATGAGAATCGGGAGTTAGAGGAGATAGCCCCAGATTATGCTTCTAACTCTAGGATTATTGATCCTGTTCTAAAGCATGATATGGATCCTCACCCTCTGCTTTTGGAGTATATAAAGGACATATACCAAGAAGCTTGTGTCACCCAAGACACCATATGAGGACGTTACATGGTACTTCTGGGAGCGATACCTAACCTATACTAGGATAGTGCTATAAATTGGTTGAGATTACCTAATGAAGAGTGGATCCACACCATTCTACATTTCTTCCCCAACACTGCCTTTTGGATTAGGAAGAAAATTGAGTTCATGGAGCATGGCCCCTTTAGAATATTTGATTTTGTTGATCACATAAGAAGATTTGTATTTGAAAATGTTAGATAAATGTTGTAATATTGTAAAATGAACTTTTCATGTGATGACATTATGATAAATGATAAATCCAGTTTGTTGTGATTTGAATGGATTGATATATTCCTGTCATGTGTCAGTGTTAATGTTTAAGGAATATATATACATATATAAAATGTGATATTAATGGTAAACCCTTCTCTTAATAATACATAGGAAATTAGGGTTAACTTACGAGGTGGAAGAATAGGACCAGCCACTAGTGGAGAAAGAAATCCGCCAGATCCAATGCAACAAATGCTAGGTATGTTAACTTAGCAGCAGGCTATAATTCAAGGGCTTAGGGAGGAGTTAAGAGAAGCCCAAACTAGGAAAAATGAAGATAGAGAAAGATGGAATAATGATGTGGTGCAAGAAGAAAGTCAACCATAGATTGACCCATAACAACAATAACAAAAGCAACAACAGTAGGAAGAACAACCCCCATAGACCTCCTATTGATCTAGATATGCAAGCTAAAGAAGTTGAGAACTTGCAAGGTTTTGTAAGCATCAACCTCCAATGTTTCAAGGGAGGTTTGATCCACAGAGAGCTGAAGACTGGATTGTCAGGTTGGAAAAGATTTTCAAGGTGATGGAATATCCCACCGACATAAAGGCTAAGATGGCCATATACAAGATGGAAGGAGATGCTGACAGATGGTGAAAGAATATGGAGTTAATCTTACAGGCCAAGAATATTCCTATCACCTGGGAATTATTCCAGAAAAAATTTAATGAAAAGTATTTTCTGTGACCTGTTAGAATCGAGAAAGAGGCAGATTTTTTATCTCTAAAACAGGAAGGTCATGAAAGCTTTGATAAGTATATGTCTAGATTCATCCGCCTATCTCGTTATTCTTCCTACCTGAGATATAGAGATGATAAAAGCTAGAGTTCTGACATGCTAGTAAGAGGACTGAAGCCAAAATTGAAGGAAAAGCTGGTCTCCAAGCAGTTTACTAAGTTTAATCAGGCCATAGAGGTATGCCGAATCACCGAGAGTAACTTGATGAATCTTTATTCGGCCAGAAACATAATGAACTGTAGAAGTACAAGCTATGTGAATTCTTTTTCACAAGCGGAAGAGCCAAGGGTTCTTGCCCATAAGAGATAATAGAAGATTTCACCTGCTGGAAAATCATTGTTTCCAGAGCCACAACTATGCCCTTGCTATGGCAAGCCACATGGTGGTAGACCATGCACTGACTGGCAGATAATTTGATATTCTTGGCCGAAGCCGGGTCATTATGCTAGAGATTGTAACCAATAGCTAGAAGAGCCCAGACCCAGAAATCAAGGTAGACTGTTTGCCATGACGCATGATTGAAGTCACCATGCTAAAGATTGAAGTCACTTAATGACAATTTGAGAGCACAGTCTTTGGTAGTCCATGGTTTTCATCATAAACCTAACACATGAGACTAGAAAACAGATGTTTGTTACACCACTCGAGGTTCAACTCACTTTTTCAAAATGTTAAAATGGTACAATTTGTCCACTATACAATTGATCGCTCATCCTTAGGAATTTAAGTCTTTTGATGAAATTTCTAGAATACACTATTTCGATAGCTCATAGTTTTCCCATCATAAACCTGACATCAGATGAACTTTCAGCGCACATTGTTTTGATGGCCCATTGTTTTCTTCAAATTTAAACTCATGTATCTATAAAATGCCCTTAGCTCATGTGTGTTTATACATATATAGACTTGCAAATTGATCAGCACCAAATTTTATTTGCCATACTTTTATGAAGAAATTCCTCATGAAATCTGATGGTGACGACTGATGAAGAAGAAAGTAATGATACTAGCAGCTTCCACAAGACTTTGCATTTATGAAGAAATCAGATCAATGGAATACCATAAATTATCCTAATTAACGATTCACTGCAAAATCTTTGCAAACACATTCAAGGCAAAGTTTTTGCTTTAAAAGCAATAAAGCAAGTTTCTCTGAATCCTTATCAAAACGTTCATCTTTTTCTATTGTCTAATTTGGCTAGGTGATTGATGGAGGTCAAAGGACTAAAAGGGACACCCACCAAAAATCAAGAAGAAGACTAATGAGTTTTTTGAGTTATTTTATATTTTATTTATTAATTTTACTGGATCTTTAGACTTAGGAGCTTTTTGAATAAATCCTCTGGATTATCTATTAATTACCATTATCTTCCAAAATCCATTGGATATTTTAGTCCAAATATATGAGTTGCCAAATAAGGATGTCAAGAATATTATTTAATATCTTATTATTATATCATTGATTTAATTTTTATAGATGACATCTTACTCTTAATAATTTTATAATATCATAAGGGTATCTTTTTAAATGCTTTGAGTCATATTAGGATTAGGAAGTTTTATTTTTATTTATTTAATGGTCTAGTTATACTTAGTTATTTTCAAATTTTTGGTATTAGAATTTCTTTTGTGAGTTTGTATTCTAGATATAATATAATAAGGTTGCAAGAGTTTGATAATCTCTTGTGGAGTATAAGTCCTGCATCAATGATGAACCTGAGTATCATGTTCTCTTTTCATTTCTTGTTCTAAAATACCCCAGTCTTTAATTAACATATGAGTTAGATAAATAATTTGGATTGATTAAGGAAATTATTCATGGGTAAAAAAGGTAAGTTGAATAGAAACCCCTTCATGCGTGAAATCAAAAAAGGATACTCTAGAAATATATATATATATATATATATATAAATTTAGGAGAAAAAGTGAATTGAGGTTTTATATTTAGGATCAAATTCAACTCCCAACTAATTCTTATACTAAAAATTGGAGCAAAGTATATAGGTTTGAAAATGACAATAATAAAAAGGAGCCAATTGTTGCATACATGGGTCTGCAAGATTTATATCATTGTAGGATATATGGCTTTTTCTCCCAGAGGATTAGTAAATTATTGTTTGTTCTTAGTTTTATTTAGCAGAATTCATAACACAAAAATCATTTCAATAATAGTACACCACCAATCAACGGGCCGGGCGGTAATGGGAAAATGGATATCTGAGACGATAGCCTTTGGGTGGGTTGGGCCAGCAATCCCAACCCGTATTACTGGCTTTGTAGATATGAGATTGACACCAGCTGGCCATGGAAACAAGACAAAAATATCATTCTAATCTACCCTTTATTTTGAGAAGTTACAATTTTTCATGTCTTTCTTTTAAAGTCAATATTACACAAAGAATCAAATATACAATATACACTTAATATACGACATATTTATTATATAATTCAGTACTCTCTCTTATCCCTAACAAAATTGCCTTTTTGAAAAATTTTGTGGTCCTAAATGAATCACTTTATTAGAGTTTGTAATGTATTCTCTCATCCAAAATATAAAATCTATTTATCTAATGTTTAAATATTAACGAAGCTAAATAAATTACTTAATTATAATATGTTTAACATTATTTCTTTAAAATACTTCTACATAATAGTATATTATATTTCAATCTATAAGTAAGCAAATAGTTTAAAGAACAATGATAAATACAAAAAATAAAATGGAAAATTCTCTTACATTTAAAACCAAAATTTTTGAATAAAAAAAAAAAACTGGCTAACATCATCTCAAAAAAGGCAATACAAGAACAAACTCTATCATGAGAATAACACGTCTCACAAAATTAAATGCCACTTAAAAAGAAATTAGTACTTTAAACTAATTACATTTTTATTTAACTGAAATGATAAAAGCAACAAAATAACTGCCATCCACCCGATAATAACAATGCTATATAATTTGGGGAGATTATGGAACATTTTATATTTTGAAACAAAGTTTACACAATGAATCCTTCCCTTGCAATAATTACAAAAATACCAAAAATTAGGAAAAGTTGGAAAACTTTTCTAAGCCCAACTTAGCATAAAATGGCCCACATAAATTTCTCCAAAACCCAGATAGTTTGACATAAATCCCCAACAATACTGAACTTCACTCAGGTGCCAATCTTTTCAAGTTGAGCTTCATTGCCAAAAACAAAAAAAGGTTTGCCACAACCATCCCAATTCTCAACCCAAATTTTATTGTCAAAGTCCAGAAATTTTTAGAGATAGTCCAAGTCTAATTTAGAATGGCTATAGAAACCGGCTAAATCAATACATTTAGGGCTAAATGTGGTTTATAAATTTTATTCTTTTCATAATTTATAGCAGGCACAACACAAAGCTTATTCGACTAGCCAATTTATACTCACATAATATACGCCTTGTATCTCAATTATTTCACATATAATATCAAAACAAAAGTTGCTAAGTGATTTCATGAGTTAAAGGTGGATCCATTTCTTTTCTTTGAGGCTTTCAACAGTCTCCTTGATGCTCACTTTCAATGGAATCAATTCAATTCCTAAGCTTTTTGCCTTTTCTTTAGAAACCTCATACTTTGCATGTACGGCTTCTCGTCCGCACACCTATCAGAAAATGCCCAGGCATAAAATTAACAATAAAAATAAATAAGTAGTTAAGTTACATAAATACCCATATAAAAAAGGTGTAAGAGTGCAAAATATTTGGCCGTGATGGAAAGATTCTAATCAGATGTCATTATCATGTAGTTTGAGGAACAGGTCATCATCAAACAATTTCAAGCAATGTCCCACTCAAAATTCATCCACTAAAAACGGAGGTTACCAAGGGGGAACGTTTGATCACAACCAAGGAAAAGGTTTTTTGTTTTTCCCTTTTTCCCCTAGCAAAATAAATAAATAAATATGTAATACTCTATCCATTATAATGCTATTATTGTTACTTAACTATAACTGTCAATTTTTTTATCGTTAGGCACATAGAACATTTCTAAACTACAAAATCATGTTTTCTATTCTATTCACAAGTTATACGCAATTTTGAAATTATAAAAATTAAATTTAGCTTACTTGTCTGGAAGTTGTAAAGTTGGGTACAATTCTCGCAAAATCTCCACCACATCTGACACACGTGTCACAAACTCAACCAAACAATATCTGCCACTAGCTGAACCAATCTCAAATGCCTGCACATGAGCATTTGCAACATCTTTCACATTGATAATTCCAAGAGAGTAATTCTGAAATGTTTTTGCACCTGCATCAAATAAGTATGGGGAAAATCCCTATAAGGAGCCATAATTCTTGGCCAGCAGGAACAAATCAAGGACAGACATTCAGGTCAACTAATATTTCTCAAAATAACAAAAATAAATCAAGAATTAATCAGGTAATCATATCATCTAGAATAAAATTAACAGCATATTAGGATAATCAATATCAATACACACACCAATTGTAAGCTATTAACAGTACAACTCATATACCAAACATCGTGCATTGCATAAGAATACGGGTATAGTTGAAGTATAAAATGTTTAGACTTCAAACCACAACTTGCTGTCTCTGTGATATTCCTCATGTAATTCCATGCGATGAGAAAGAATTTAAACCAGTTCCCTCCACACCTTCTACAGTTTCTATAGGACAGAATTGGGTTTCTAAACATTCTCAGTTTCACGACGTTACCCTTGGTTCTAAGTCACTGGTTAAAAATACTTAAAAAGTCTCCCTTTCTTTTTAATATTGTTTCTCCGTTTCTACATTTGACCCTAAGCAACAGATCTTTCCCTTACTCTTGAGCAGGAAAGAGTTGTTGGAATGGATTACAGTCATGCAATTCAGATGCAGACAAATTTCTCTAGAGCATGAACTTTGAGAGTAAATACAAATTAATGAATTACCATTTATTAGACCAAAAGTTCTACCGGCACTATCATGAAGTGTTGGCTGCAAAAGAGGTCCTATCAACAATGCTGGGTTGATAGTAACCAAGTCAATGTTGTTTTCTTTTACAAATTTTCAGGCAGCATCTTCGGCCAAAGTCTTGGAAAGTGCATACCAGTCCTGAGAGAACACAATTGGAATTTGGAAACATAATGAGAAAGTTTTAAGAGCATTACAGTTACTAAGTGCGACATTATATATATGAAAAATAATTTAGCAAGCAAAAAAAAGTGCAGAAACCTTCAAATCCCTACAGAGATTTGGATTTGAAAACCATGTCTCATCAACCACAACTTCAGGAGTTCTGGGCTTTTCACTTCTTATAACTGCAACAAAGGAAGATGTAAAAACAACTCGTTCCACAGATGGTGATTTTGCACATGATTTGAGGACATTGAGAGTTCCTTTGACAGCTGGTTCAAGTAGTTCAGCCTGAAATAAGCAAAGCAACATTTATAAGTTAGTAAATAGAGTAACTCGCATGTTTTCAAGACAACAAAATGGTAACTTCTGTCTTTAACGGATAGATTTCAGAAATTGTCCATGCATAGCATCAAAAATTACTCACGATAACCCCTAATTTTCTATGGTGGGCAATCATGTTTAAGAAATTTCAGACAGCATCATAATAACTATAAAGCTCATCAACCGAAACCAGGTTAATCTGATTCAAAATGAACCGAACAGATGGCCTAGCTCCTGATCAAAAGTAACATCTTCAATCCTAAGAGGTGAAGAAAAACTAGCGCACATATGCTTCATTTTTTATTTTCTATCCTGTTCACAATATACATCATAAATGAGAAGCACCCAATGCATGTTACTCTGTGACTTAAAGCATATTTTGATAGGTCTCCTACAAGATGCCCATTAAAAGTTCCAGACTCGAAGTTCAAGAGGACAAGGTAAGCTCATTAGACTATGTCAACAAGGCCATGCTTACCACACACCAATCAAGGTTTATGACTAGAACTCAATCCTAGGGCAATTTTAAGATTTTTAGAATCAAGAAGACCTTGAAATGCTGATCAATCACACTATAATCCATTGTGCAAGTTTCTATCAACCACACACTTCAAAACATGGCAAATCAAATGGTAAAGTATTTCATTTTCAATATCCAATATGTCCAGGCTCAGATCACAGTGACAAACTGATAGTCTTGAATATCTTAATAACTGAAGTGTAAGAGTCGCCATGTTTTTTGCAGCAGAGTGACTACTCGCAATAATCTATCAACAGATAAAGAATGGGCTGAACCTGTGGATCTTTGGGATCAAGAGAAAAGGGGGATGCAGTGTGAAAGACACCCTCACACCCCTCAACAACAGAGTCAAAGGAACCTTCCGCCAGGAGATTTGCTTTAGTAAGGTACAATCTCTCCTTTGCACCATCAAGTTTAAGCAATGCTCCGCCTTTATTGGATCATCTGCAAGGATTTTCAAACCACCACAACATTGTTAATTCAAAATACCACTTGTACAGAAGTGAAATCAAAGGTTCTCATTTATGTAATGTACAAATGCATATTTATATACAATTAGTTCAATATGAAAATGTGTATGTTAGGTGGACGATTTCCCTGACTCATCTCATTCTTCTCTGTCGGCAGACATTATTTCTACATATGTTTTCTCTGTCTTCTAACACTCCCCCTCAAGTTGGAACATATATATTTATCATGCCCAACTTGTTATAAAGATATTGAACCCGTATCCCATTTAAGGCTTTTGTCAGAAGGTCTGCCAGTTAATCGTCGGATCGTATGTACCCTGTAGATACAATATTTTCTTTGATCTTATCACGAATAAAATGACAGTCAATCTCAATATGTTTTGTTCGTTCATGAAACACAGAGTTCAATGCTATATGAAGTGCTGCTTTATTGTCGCACCATAGTTTTGCAGGTAATGTTGTAACGATGCTAATTTCCTTCAAAAGCTGAAGTACCCACACAATTTTTTGTACTGATTGTGACATGGCTCTGTATTCCGCTTCTGCACTTGACTTTGACACAACTCCTTGCTTCTTACTTCTCCAAGATATCAAATTTCCACCAACAAACACACAGTAACCTGTAGTAGATCGTCTTGTGGCCTTCGACCCTGCATGATCCGCATCACAAAAACACTCGACTTTAGTGAGCCCATAATTTGTATAGAGAATACCAAGACCTGGAGAGCCTTTTCAAATAATGCAAGATATGTTCTAAAGCTTCCCATTGTGCCACTGTTGGTGTTACCATGAATTGACTGAGCCTACTGACTGAGAAGGTTATATCAGGACAAGTTACTGTTAGATAATTCAGTTTCCCAATAAGTTTTCTATATCTCTCAGGAAATGGAAATGGCTTTAATTTCTCTGGATCAATCTTCTTCTTCAAATCATCAGGAAGCTCATCAAACATACTAGCATCAAGATCTAGAAAGGGATTCGGAATCATGGGAATGCTGATTGGTGCAGCTCCAAGTTTTCCAGTCTCCTTTAAGATATCAAGAACATACTTTCTTTGAGTCAAAAGAATACCTTTCTTACTTCTCAAAACCTCAATACCAAGGAAGTACTTTAATGATCCCAAATCTTTTGTCTGGAAGTGAGAGTTTAGAAAGATTTTAAGTTCTGAGATTTCAGAACAATTACTTCCTGTAATCACAATATCATCAACATATACTACGAGAAGAATCATGCCTGTATCAGATTGTTGGTAGAACACAGAGTGATCACACTTGCTTTGACGTAACCCAAACTTCTTGACCACATTACAGAATTTATCAAACCAGGCTCGAGGACTTTGCTTTAGACCATACAGTGACTTCCGGAGGTAGCACACTTTCCTATTCTCCCCCTGAGCAACGAACCCAGGTGGTTGCTCAATATAAACTTTTTCTAGAAGATCGCCATTTAAAAAAGCATTTTTAATATCTAATTGATGCAGATCCCAATAATATGTGGCCCCCAAAGAAACAAGAAGACGAACTAAAGTGAGTTTGGCTACAGGAGAGAAAGTCTCGGAGTAATCAAGACCATAAGTTTGGGCATATCCTTTGGCAACAAGGCGAGCTTTGAGTCATTCCAAGGAACCATCAGCCTTAGTCTTAACAACAAATACCCATTTACATTCAATGGCTTTCTTGCCAAGAGGGAGATCAACAAGAGTCCAGGTACCAGCTGTTTCCAATGCCAAGAGTTCTTCTTCCATTGCGGCACGCCAACCAGGGTGAGCTAGAGCTTGGTGAAGGGTAGTAGGTGTGGAAATGGAATCAAGGGTGGCCACAAAAGAAGATGAAACAGTTGATAAAGACCGATAAGAGACAAAAGATGAGATAGGATAGATACAGTCAGCATATCGTTTGGGAGGACAATGAGGACGTGTACCTTTACGAAGTGCAATGGGTTGGTCATCAGAAGTATCACCAATAGAAGCAGGAACAAGTGGTTCAGTAATAGCAAGAGGAGGATTGGCGGAAACAGAGGCAGGAACAAAGTAGACACCAACATAATCAATTGGCGAAGCAGGAGGTGGCGAAGGTGAATTATTAGTAACATCAGCATCATTGACGATGTCAGGTTCCGAAACAGCAGCCTGTACTGGTGAGAGAAGGACAGGATAAACCAAGATATCATCTGAATTATCCATGACAAAGGGAGACTCAGAGACGGACAACGTCTTGAAGAAAGAAGAGGACTCATGAAACATAACATCGGTGGACACAAGGTAACGACGAAGATCTGAAGAGTAACACCGATAACCTTTCTGAATTCTAGAATAGCCAAGAAAAACACATTTTAGGGACTTGGGATCAAGTTTGCTAACACTAGGACGGACATCCCGAACAAAACAAACACAGCCAAAGATTTTATGATCAACAGGAAAGAGCTTAGAGGTGGGAAACAAAACGGAATATGGAATATCCCCACCAAGAACAGTCGAAGGCATGCGATTGATGAGAAAACAAGCAGTAGAGACAGCATCAGCCCAAAAATTTTAGGGATTGAGGAATGAAACATGAGAGCTCGAGCAGTCTCTAAGAGATGTCGGTTCTTTCTTTCAGCAACACCGTTTTGAGCAGGGTTATAAGCACAAGAGGATTGGTGAAGAATACTATGAATTTGCATGTAATCGGTGAATGGGCCAGAAAAATATTCTTTTGCATTATCACTTCGTAAGATTTTCACAGGGGTGTTAAATTGGGTTTGAATTTCAGCACAAAAATTACGAAAATGAGTAAACAATTCAGAACGCTGTTTCATTAAGTAAAGCCAGGTGGTTCGGAAAAAATCATCAACAAAAGTGACAAAATAATGATAACCGATTTGAGACATAACTGAACAAGGACCCCAAACATCAGAATGTACTAACTCAAAGGGGGATGCAGCCCATTTATTGACGCGAGATGCCAAATGAATACGATGATGTTTGGCAAACTGACAAGACTCACATTCTAAAGTAGACACAGAAGAAAATTGAGGATACACTTTTCGGAGAGACGAAAGCGACATATGACCTAAACGACAATGAACTTCAAAGAGAGACGACTCACCAGAACAAGCAACAGAACGTGGAACATAAGGATAATGAGAGGTTACTTGGAGATAAAAGGTTAAACAATGATCAGGGAAGAATGAGATAAAGCAGTTTAACTTACGAGTGAGTTTACTTGGAGATAAAAGGTTAAAGGTGAGATCTGGAACGTTAAGAACAGAAGATAATGAGAGGGAGGTAGTTGGTTGAACAGTGCCTGAGCCAGTAACACGTACGGGAGAACCATTGGCGACAAATATGGATGATGGGTTGGTATAGGGGGCATATGAAGAGAATAAGTGATGATTACCAGTCATGTGATCGGTGGCACCAGAATCAATGATCCACTTAGTTGAAGCAGTAGTAAGACCAGAGGACAGAGTACCTGTGGCTAGAGCCCCGGCAGAAGAAGATCCAGAATCAGAGAGACCAGGTGTATGGGCAATATGAGCAACGCCACGCTGTTGATCACGCTGCTGTTTATTTTGCAATTTTTGACAATTTTTCTTAATGTGTCCAGGTTCCTTGCAATAATTGCAAATAATACTGCCAGAAGTCATTGTAGGAGAATGGGTATTTTGTTTGTACCCATAATTCCTGTTCTCAAAGGGACCACGTCTAACTAGAGCACCTACAGTTGGATCTACAGAAGAGTGAATCAAGCTATCAGCACGAAGAACCCGGAAGAAAACATCTTTAAGAGAAGAAAGCTCTTGGCTAGATAGAATTTGAGAACGAATAGTCTCATAAGACGGGTTGAGAGCTTCAAGGAAACTTATTATAGCCTGAAGTTCCAAGTTCCTGATTCGAGCTGAGAGATCTGATTCCAAGTTCCTGATTCGAGCTGAGAGCTGAGAGACCAGAAATGGGTGTCTGGCCGATCTTGGGGTGGAGAACACAGTGACCAGGCGCGTGTGGTGAATTGGAGCGCTGACAGCAACAGATCTGAGAGGGAAGAGAGCTTGCTTAGCGGAAAAAATGGAGTTTTCACCGGAAAAGAAATGAAGCCAGATGCCAAACGAAGGAACGAGGCTCTGGTACCATGTACAGAAGTGAAATCAAAGGTTCTCATTTATGTAATGTACAAATGCATATCTATATACAATTAGTTCAATATGAAAATAATATGAAAACACCTATATTAGGTGGACGATTTCCCTGACTCATCTCATTCTACTCTGTCGGCAGACGTTATTTCTACATATGTTTTCTCTGACTTCTAACACCACTTAAGGGCATTTAATGAAAAACTAAAAGGAATAAATTCATCTCTAATAATAGAGAAACTTAAAAGGCACAATCAATTGAAACCTAAGAACCAAATTCACCCAATTTTTCGTCAACCCATAGAAATATAAGCGAGTGAAGCTATAGAGGACTACTCACTAGGGTCGCGAACAGTAGCCTTGACGGTATAACCACGAAGAAGGAGGAACTTGACAGGCATGATGCCATATAGCCAGAAGCACCAGTGACGCACACGGTCTTTCCTGTACCTGGGTAACTGCTCATACTCTTGATTTCCTTCAGCTCTTACTTGACATTGGTTTAATTCGTCGTTCCCCTATTTTGCTTGGCTTTGGCTTTAACCAGCGAGACGGCGTCATTATCAGTGAGAGAATCGTGCATATGTCAATTGCCGAGAGGGTGAAAAATTGAACACTTGGAAGTCTTGTACGAAGATCAGCGGAAGAAAATATAGAAAAAAGGCCATGAATTCGCAATGTTTGTGATTTTTCTAATGCAGTGACTAATAGTGGTGATGAGAGGAAAATTTGAGGCTCACGCTTGCGGTAATGTAATTCGGAGAATGTGTTTGAGCTGTGCAGACCCGCGAATGAAAAGAGGAAACGTTCGCTTTTCCCTAACAACAAAGCGACCGTTGGTTTGGGCACACGGCGATGTATCTGCCACGTTTGAATTGTTTATATTTAAAGTAAATGCATTTATTTTAAGGGAAAATTTCAAAAAAAAAATATATTAGTTATTGGCCCCCTTTTATAAGTAATTCATAACCCATTTTAGTATGAAATAACTGATTTAAGATTTTTAAATTTTAAAAGCATTTTTCTAAAATTTTCCCTTATTTTAATACTAAATTATACAAAGCCTCATTAAACTTTATCACGTGTAAATAACATCCCCAATTTTAAAAACTTTACAATAAACTTCCTTGAACTTTTATATTTATGCACATAAGCGCAAACTAATCAATTTTATACCCTTAAACTTTCCTTTTGTATGCGTGCGTACACACATGTATATATATGTACAATATATATGTACATATATGTCACCCCCCAAACTTTGGGTTATATACATATAAACCCCTAAAACTTTAAGTCATTTATAAATAAATAATGAATAAAAATAATAATTTGAGGTTATCTTTATAAACGTATAATTTAGCTTTTATGTTTTGACAGAGGCCTAGAGGGAAAAATGAGAGAAAAAAATACCATAAAGGAAAACTTTCAAAGTTAAGAAAAAAAAATTCTATTTTTGAAAATTTTCCTGCATACTATTATTTCTTTTCTAATTTTTCTTCCCATAAAGAGTTCGAGTTGAGCTTCATCGCAACAAAAAAAATAAAATGTTTTGCTTTACTGAGAATACTATCATCCCAATTCTCCGAAATTTTATCGTCAAAGTCCACAAATTTCTAGAATCCCCATATAGTTCAGCTATATCAATATCACCCATGGCTAAACATAACAACAACACCACCAGCAGCAACAAAAAGCCTTACCCTATTATTAGGCGGGGTCTGTTTTATATATTACACGGCGTCATTAAACCAAGCTTCATCAACAACCAAGTTCTTACATCTAAATCTTTGGATCACTTATAGCTCAACGTGGTTTTTAAATCTTATTCTTTTCATAATTTATAGCAGGGACAAACCTATTCAGCAAGCTAATTTCCACATAATACAAGCCTTGTATCTTAATTATTTCACCTCTAATATGTATTACCAACACATAAGCTGCTTAAGGGGTATGACAATGCGGTGACGTCATGAGTTAAAGGTTGATCCTCTTCTTTTCTTTGAAGCTTTCAACAGTCTCCTTGATGCTCACTTTCAGTGGAATAAATTCAATTCCCAAGCTCTTTGCCTTTTCTTTGGAAACCTGATACCTTGGCATGTACGGCTTATCATCCGCACACCTGTCAAAAATATTGAAATAAATAGTAATTAAATTACATAAATACCCATACAATTTGGGGCATGATGGAAAGATCATAATCAAATGCCATTATCATCTAGTTTGAGGAACAGGTGATCATCATCAATTTCAAGCAAGGAAAACTTTTTATTTTTCGCCTTTTCCCCTAGCACAAAAAACTAAATATTTAATATCTATTATAATTCTATTATTCTTACTTAACTGTAGCTGTTAATTTTTTATTGTTAGGCACAAAGAACATTTCTAAAATAGAAAATAACTCTTCTCTATTCCTTTTGTTTTCACCAGCAAATTTTTTTTTTTTTTTTTTGTTAAATTCTGTTATATTCAAAAGTTATACGCAATTTTGAAAATATGGAATTAAATTTAACTTACTTTTCTGGAAGCTGTATAGTTGGGTACAATTCACGCAAAATCTCCACCACATCTGACAAATGTGCCACAGACTCAACCAAAACATATCTACCACTAGCTGAACCAATCTCAAATGCCTGAATATGAGCATTTGCAACATCTTTCACATTGATGATTCCATAAGTAAGATTTGGGAATGTTTGCGCACCTGCATCAAAAGAGAATGGGGAAATTCCTTATAAGGAGCCAAAATTCTTGTCCAGGACTAAATCAAGGACAGACATTCAGGTCAACTAATATTTCTCAAAATAACAAAAATAAATCAAGAATTTCATCTAGAAGAAAATTATCAACTTATTGGCATAACCAATATCAAATTATCAATACACACCATTTATAAGCTATTAACAGTACAACTCATATGCTAATGTGCATTGCATAAGAGTGCCTAGTTCACGTATAAAATGTTTAGACTTCAAACCATAACTTGCTTTCTCTGAAATATGAAACATAGCTGTAACTTTACAGTTTTGAACTTAAGCCCTCATGTAATTCCATGCCCCGAGTAAGAATTTAAAGTAGTTCGCTCCGCACCTTCTACAATTCTACGGGACAGACTTGGGTTCATAACATTCTCAATTTCACATCCATGGCTTTTTTTTTTTTTTTTTTTTTTTTTTGGTTCCTTTGGCCAAGAGAGTTTTCATTTGTTGAATATGAAACAAATTGGATGACTCTGTTCAACTGACGTTACCCTTGATTATTCAAGTTACTGATTCAAAATACTGAAATCTCCCCTTCTTTTTAATACTTTTTCCTCGTTTCTACATTTTGATCCAAAGCAATGAATCTTTCCCTTACTCAGAGCAAGAAAAAGTTGCTGGAATGTGTTCCATGCAATTCAGATGCAGACAAAGCGCCTAAAAGGATCTCTATAGAGCATGAATTTTGTGAGTACGTACAAACTAGTGAATTACCATTTATCAGATCAACAATTCTACTGGCACTGCCATCAGCTTGTGTTGGCTGCAAGAGAGGTCCTATAACCAATCCTGGGTTGATAGTAACCAAGTCAATGTTGTGTTCTTTTACAAATTTCCAGGCAGCATCTTCGGCCATAGTCTTTGAAAGTACATACCATTGCTGAAAGCACAAAATCCGAATTTGGAAGCATAATGAGAAACTTTTAAGAGCATTACAGTTGCTAAGTGTGACATTACATATATGAAAATAATTTAGCAAATAAAAAAAAGTGCAGAAACCTTCAAATCCCTACAGAGATTTGGATTTGAAAACCATGTCTCATCAACCACGACTTCAGGAGTTCTAGGCCTTTCGTTTAATATAACTGCAACAATGGAAGATGTAAAAACAACTCGTTTCACAGATGGTGTTTTTGCGCATGATTTGAGGACACTGAGAGTTCCTTTAACTGCTGGTTCAATTAGTTCAGCCTGAAATAAGCAAAGCAACATTTATAAGCTACTAAAAGGCGTAGCTCCCATGTTTTTTAAGACAACAAAATCATAACTTCTGTCTTTAACTGAGATTTCAGAAATTGTCCATGCATAGCATCAAAAAGTACTCATGATAATCCCTAATTTTCTATGGTGGGCAATCGTGTTTAAGAAATTTCAGACAGCATCACAATAACTGTAAAGCCTATCAAAATGAACCAAACAGATGGCCGAGCTCCTGAGCAAATGTAATTTCTTTGATCCTAAGACACATTTGTCAAAATAAAAGAAGGAGGAAAACTAGCGCACATATGCTTTGTTTTCATTTTCTATCATGTTCGCAGTATACATCATAAATAAGAAGCACCCAAGGCATGTTACTCTGTTCTTCACATGATATTTTGCACAAGTCTCCTACTTGATGCCCATAAAATGTTCTAGACTTGAAGTTCAAGAGTACATGGTAAGCTCATTTGACTATGTCAACCAGGCCATGCTGATTGGCCAGAAAAAAACAAGGCCATGCTTGACACAGACCAATCAAGGATTGTGACTAGAATCAAGAAGGCCTTGAAATGCTGATCAATCACACCATAATCCATTATGCAAGATTCTGTCAAACCAAACATTTCAAAACATAGCAAATCAAATAGTAAAGTATTTCATTTTCAAGGCCCGCTATGTCCATACCAGATCCAATATATAACGTTTTTTGCAATTATCTATCAACAACTACAGAATCGGATGAAACCTGTGGGTCTTTGGGATCACTAGAAAAGGGAGAAGCGGTGTGAAAGACACCCTCACACCCCTCAACTACAGAATCAAAGGAACCATCCTCCAGGAGATTCGCTTTAAAAAGGTGCAACCTCTCCTTTGCACCATCAAGTTTAAGCAAGTGCTCTGTCTTTATCGGATCATCTGCAGGGATTTTCAAACCACCACAACATTGTTAACTCAAAAAGCCACTTAATGGCATTAAAAGAAAAACAAAATGGAACAAATTCGTCTCTAATAAAAGAGAAACTTAAAAAGCACAGTGAATCGGAACCTTTCAGGAATCTAAGTACCAAATTTGCCCAATTTTTCGTCAATCCATAGAAATATACGCGAAGGAAGCTACAAAGGAGTACTCACTAGGGTCGCGAACAGTGGCATTGACAGTATATCCACGAAGGAGGAGGAACTTGACGAGCCATGAAGCAATATAGCCAGAAGCACCAGTGACGCACACGAGCTTTCCTGTTCCTGGGTAGCTGCTCATTCTGTTAATTTCCTTCAGTTCCTACTTGATATTGACTTCAAGCAATGCTCTTCGTTGCCCTAGTTTCCTTGGCTTTAAGAAGCGAGACGGCGTCATTTATCTGGGAGGCAATCGTGCATTTGCCAATTGCCGAGAGGATGAACAATTCAAAATTGAACACTTGAAAGGGAAGTCTCGTAAGAAGATTAGAGAAAAAAAATATAGAAAAATAGGCCATGAATGCCAAAGAATTGACTAATAATTGTGTTGCCAAGAGGAAAAATTGAGGCTTGCGCATGCGCTTACGTGTTAGTAAAATTTGTTTGAGCAAATGAAAAGAGGAAACGTTAGCTTTTCTTCATTGACAAATGACAAACGTATGCAACCGCTGGGCCCTTGCGCATGCGCTTACGTGTTAGTAAAATTTGTTTGAGCAAATGAAAAGAGGAAACGTTAGCTTTTCTTCATTGACAAATGACAAACGTATGCAACCGCTGGGCATAGGGCGAGCAGGCAACTTATTTGTCAAGGAACCAAAAACCGGACCGATCAATGAACCGGTCGTGATACAGGTTTAAAGGTCATTGGGTTAATCGGGGTCAGACCGGTGATTGAACCGGTCATATTAAAATATTACAATTTAATTGGCAATAACAAAATAAAGAACATTCATAACTCATAAGTTATCACTAACACCAGAATAGCTAAAATACCTAATTAATTCTTCAAAGCAAACTCATAACTAACATCAAAACATAGTCAAAACATAACAATATCAATAATCATTCATCAAACATAGCCAATAACATCAAAATAGTTAAAAAGATAGCCAATAACATCATTCATCAGCCATAGCCAAATGAGTAAATCATCATTCAACAAAATCTACAACTCATCAAGCCGATCTATTGGAGATGAGTCAATAGGTGCTGGATTGGGGAAATACAAAGAAGTAGTGATATCATCATTCAAAGCCGGGGGATCAGGAATGTCCCTATCTTCGTCACCTATGCATATGCACAACAATAATTAATATCAATGGTTATGTATAACAAATAATAATATGGATGGATAATAAATAGTAACAGGATATTAATAGGACATATAATTATATAAACCTTCATTAATCCTATCCATAGCTGATGAAAGTGCAACTTCTTCATTATTAAGAGCACTTTCAAGATTTTCTGCATCTTTATCATTGAAATCTGGAATGGGATCTTCTTCAGTCATCCAAAATCCACCTCATCAATCGACTCAAAGTCAATAGGATCATAATTTGTCTTGTTTTTTTTTCAATGCACTCCTTCAATTTCCCAATGACAAATGATTTCAGTTAAAATTTAAAACTTGATCCATGTTAATTAAAAGTATTTCTCATAATATCTAAAGTTACATATGCTTTAATCGCAAGTTATAGTTAGTGTAAACCAAATCATTTAGTCTTTGATGATGCAATCTATTTCTCCTTTTTGTATGGATGAGCTCAAATAAGCTCCAGTTTCTCTCACAACCAGAAGAAGCAGATGTTTGCCTAAGAATACGTGTTGCAACACATTGCAATTCTGGAACTGAACAGCCATAGTACATCCACCATTCATCTACAATGTACATAATATTAGTTGCAATCAATTAATATGTTGTTGATTAAACATTAAAATAATAAAGATGAATACTTAGTTACTTACAAGGATCAAGTTTTTCAGCTCCCTTTTTACATGTCTCTCTGTTGAAAGATTCGTTGCCATCAAGATATAATGTCACTTGCTTCATTATCTTATAGCAATCAACATTTTCATCTGAGTTAGTCTCCACAACGTCAATCAGAGCTTGCACTAACCCTCCCTTGTGAACAAAGTTTGGACCATATACGAATGCTGGGTTCAATAAATAGGCAGCTGCATGGAGATTGGTCTTCAAATGTTTATCTCATCTCGCTTGAATGATACTTGTGTAGGGCTTGTAGTGATCTCTATTCCTCTTAAACATCTCCTTAATTCCACTTTTTGCCCTTTGCATGCCTTCATAAACATGCGAAGGGCAAAATGTGGAATTAAGTCATGCTTGTGCATATATATGCTATGCAATGTAATAAAGGTAGTGGCAAACCTTGTAGCACCAAGACGCACAATTTCTTTCCAACCTGGCCTTTTCCTCAACCAAGAAAAGAATATCATGTGATTGTAAGCAAATATTGTTATCTTTGATGCCTTTGTTGCAATGTCCAAAACATGAGGCATGCTTGAAATGTCTTTCAAAACAAGATTTAAACAATGAGCAGCACAAGGAGTCCAATAAATATTTTTATATTTCTCCTTGATTAACTTTCCACATGCCACATAGTTGGCAGCATTGTCAGTGACCACATGTACAATATTCTTCGAACCAACCCACTCAATCACCTCAGAAAACAACAAGAACAGAGTTTTAGCATCTTTGACTAGGTCTGATTCATCAACAGACTTAACAAACACCATTCCGTGGGTAGAATAAACTAAGAAGTTTATCAAAGTCCGTTGTCTCACATCAGTCCACCCATCTGCCATAAGTGTGCAGCCATTATTCTTCTATTTAGCCTTATGACTGTCAATGAGCAACTGGCATTCCTTTTTCCATTCTCTCAACAAGTTGGTTTTGAAATCATAAGCACTAGGGGCTTTAAACCCAGGCCCTATAGAGCACATCCCATCCACAGCTCTTTGAAATAAAGGGCACTCTAATGCTCTAAATGGAATGCAGTTGACTATAGCCCATTCAGTAAGAAGCATTTTCACATTGTGTTGTGCTTCTTTTGATGCTAAGGCACTCTTGATGGTTGGCTGAGCTCCAGGAGTTGTCCTAGGAGCGAAATATTTATCCATTGTCCCAGCTTTCCTCTTCTTAGCTCCACTATCAACCTCCTCTACTTCAACTTCCTCTTCTCTTATATCTTCAACTTCAATTGACTTTTTTTTGGAACCTTCTTTCAAAGACTCTACAATCCTATAACGCACATCAGAAGTAACCTTTTTGCAAGAAGCAATTTGTCCAGACACACCAGCAAGATGTTGCTTCATCCTGTTTATGCCTCCTCCTCTATAGCTATTACCACAAAAGAGACATGTGTATACATTCTGTGTCCCCTCTTTTTTGAAGGCAACATGTGCCCATGCTGGATCAATTTTACCATGAATTATGGTACTAGGAGTAGGAGTAAGATTCGTGTTCGAATTGGAAGTATGAGGCTCGGTATTGGGAGTGGGAGTGACATTCTCATTTTCTGAACTTGATATATTCATCCTTGCAACAATGCTATTATTCATGGAATTCATAACCAAATATTAACAACATTGGTTATAAGCAAAGCAGATCCATAATTCTACACAATGCTATTATCGGTTTTCCATCTACATTCAACTCTCAATATTCCATCAAACATGAAATTTACCTTCAGTAGAAGTTCCATCCATTCAAATTAAAAAGAAGTCACTTGACAAACAAGTTCACTTTCAAACATATACTCTTCATGTAAAGCAAAACCATGTTTTTCTTTTCAATAGACTATATTTCCAAGTTCAACACCAAATTAGATGCAACCTAACTACACCAAATTAGATGCAACTCAAGGTAGCAGATAAAAAGAACCAAGACTAGCAAGAACAAACTAGACTATGCACAAAAACTTTTCAAGACATATTATACATGAAGCAAAAGGTATAGAACGGGAGCTATCATATGCAGGGAACTACTAAATCCAGATATGCAATGCAACAAGAAAAGATTTAAATAGGGAAGAGTTGCCAGAACCTATATCATTTTGATTCTGAAATGGAGTAAGCGTTCCTCCTTTGGTAAGTAATCATGCTCCATTGAGTTTTCAGATATGGAGACTTGCCATATATGCAATACAATATTTGATGACAACTTGGTTCAAACAGCAATTTGTATGTAAGTTTTCACTTCTAACATTAGAATTGATGAGACTCAACCAAATGCAAAAAAACAAGCAAGCTTCATTCATCTATTGCCCACAAAAAATCAACCAAATGCAAGCTTCATTCATCTATTCCCCAACAAAAAAACCTCATGTTGTTCCAACTTCCATGAAAACATTTGAAAATCTTAAATCTGAAAACGAAAATCTTCAAAAATTAAAATACCTTCAGTCGCCGTCTCCGGAGCTCATCGTCGCCGCTTGCTCCTCGCCGCTCGCCGTCGTCACTTGCCGTTCAAGCAGCCACCACCGATTGGAGCTAGGGCACAGGGTCGGGACTCGAGAGGGAAGGGGATATGATTATGAATCGGCGAATCCTTGGTTCTGTGTTTTGTTTTATCTCGCGTGGCTCTACTTCAATTCTGTCTTTATGTCGCTGCAATTTTTTTTTTTTTTTGCAATGTCCCAAAACAGCGACGTTTTGGGACAAAATTAGGTTTTTTTTAAGTGACTCGGTCAAACCGCCTGACTCAACGATTTGGCCGAGTCACATGCAAACCGGCCGGGTCGACCCGGTCAATACCAGGTCGATCCCCCTCCCCTCACATATAGCTGATCGGACCGGCCCAGGGACCGGTTCGCCAGTTTTCCGTTCTAACCAGCCGGTCCGGTCCGGTTTTTCTTTCAATGGTATTTGCAATGTTTCAATTTTTTTTATATTCACTTATTTTAATCATTTAACAATTATATTCTATAGAACTATATTCCAGATAAGTTATTATGATTTTTGGAAAAAAGGATAAGCTAATTGAACATAATTGATATTTTATTAACTAAATTGAATTGTGAAATTTCTAGTAGTTTTTGCATCAAACAAATAAATATTAAGTAATTTTCTCAAGCTCTTTGACATTTGCATTACGTAATTGCATTTTAAAAATTCTAATTTAATACTGAAATGTCTGTTTTAAATATTGTTTTAGACATCAAATATTTAAATAAATATAATAAAATAAAATAAAAACCCATATATCTGAATAACCTCAAATTTTAAATAAACATATTTTCAAGATATCAAATTTAATTTTAACCTCAAATATTTAATATGTATATATATAAATGAAATTAAATGTTGCTTAACAATAAGGCTTGTTGCTTGTTTAAAGATCAAACATATTTATTAAAATAGTATTGATCTACCAAATAGAATTTATTTTTAATAGTATTGAAATTTATTTATTTTTGATAAATACATATTGATCTACCGAATAGAATACTTGACCAGATCCAAACGGCCTTATTATACCCTTTTTCAGCAATCATGAAACTAGAATTTGGGAAGTATATCCCTTTCTACACGCTATATGCCTATACCATAGAGCATCTTCTGCAAGACCCAGCCTTACATACCACTTATTATCGATATTAATCAGAGTAGTAATGCACAGTTCGGTAGGCAACACAGGAATAACATAAATACACTGATATAATTAATACATGATTACATTACCGAAATTCTCCATAGGGGCTTGTACATAATATTTAAAGACCTTCTAAAATAATATAAAGCCTACAGATAACCAACGTTAGCACTTGAACTGGACCAGACATCATAGTTGCTAGTACCCATATCCTTACCCTTCGAGCCGCTACCTTCTGCTGGAATATTTTAATTTTGAAAAAGGGTGAGATTCAAACAAATCTAGGTACTAACAGACAATCAATTATAAAAAATACAATCATAAATATGCAAATACCACATACAACAATATTGTAATAACACATAATTTAGTTCGGTCAGGAACATTCAGAGCCAACCATTGTTACAACCCCTACTCGTTTCGTACCTCAGCTGCCTCGTGACCACCAACTGGGCATATCAGTGTACTCGTAGGCACTATGTTCGGTCATACTCAGTATACTCATAGGCACTATATTCGGTCATGCTCAATGTACCCGTAGGCACTATGTTCGGTCATGCTCAGTGTATCAAACATACTAAGAAAGATGGCATACACAAAGCATAAAAACATTGACAGAATATACGAAAGATAAAGTTACTACCTTAAACCCCTTTTTAACTTGTAAATCGCTCCTTGAACTTCATGCCGACGGCTCGAGCTACCCATTGAATCCTAAAATTCTAAATGTACAAGAATTAGGTTAAAACCCATTCATGTACCAGTTAAGACATTTCCATAGTGTTTCTAGTGGTTATATAAGTCTATAGTGAAAAATTACTAAAATACCCCTAGGGATCCAACCCGACCCACCGTACTCGATCCGCCTTACTTTTCCCGAAATTTTGACCTAAGCTATTTTTACATATTTTTCCCCAAAGAATCCATTTTAGGCTTCGGAATTACCAAATTCACTGTCAAAAGACATAAATGCCCTTCACAACCCCTAATTTTGGGTTTCAGGGGCGTTTTGGTCATTATGTTTTTTAGGGCTTTTCTAGAAAAGCGATCAATAGTAACCCCACCTAAATTTTCCTCCTGAACACAATAGAATCATTAGATCATCAAAAATCCAAATCTAACCCCTCCATCTAGCTCTGGCCGAAACTTAAAGAATTCCAGGGAAAATTGAGTTTTTTTAATTCTAAATCCATAGACTTTCTTATTTCTACTCCTAATCACTTTATTAACTACTTAATTACATTTTAAACATAATTTAGACCAGATTTTGGCAGCATAACAGCTAGAGCTCATCCTTTTTCCAAATTTACAAATCATAGAAATCATCCACAAATCCACCGATTAAACCAACCCATAAGCAATAACAACCAAAAATTGAAGTTGATGGAGTTACCTTTGGCTCCTTCTTCCTCTTTCCTCTTTGGCCGAAACCCTATCCCTCTCAAACACTAAAATTTTGCTTCAAAATACCTTGAATCACATAGAGGATATCTTAGAGGAAGGATTATATAAGTTAAGAGCTAATTCACCGAAGAAATCAAGCTTACCTGGCAACTTGCTCTTCCTTCTTTCTAGATTTCTCACAAGTTCTCTCTCTCTCTCTCTCTCTCTCTCTCTCTCTCTCTCTCTTCCCTTTACTATGGCTGACAATTTTTGAGAAAGATGAAAGGAAAAAATGGTTTTAATATCTCTAGCATTTATCTCCTTATTTATTTAATTAAATAATTCCTAAAATTTGACTTTTGTGTACATAAGTCTACATGAAAATGTATCACAAATCCCAATATGATTGTAACTAATATTTCCTCTCCTTGGTCCATCCAAAATGACGTCTAAGGGTCCTTCAATCAGCCCAAATGGCTTCTCCCATTAGTCTCATAATTTCAAAATGGTCATTACATTATTTTCTTCATTTTTGGATTATTTGGCAATTGTGGCAGATTTTCTACCCAAGCTTTGAAAATACATAACTAAATTTGTAGACATCAAATTGGAGTGATTCTAAAGGCTATAGAACCCTTATTGAGTCTAGTTTCAAATACAAATATAGCCTTTAGCCAATAGAAAGCATAAAATTCCTAGAATTAAATTATTTGGATGTTGTTCTAGGAAATCCATAGTTTTTTCTGGGCTAAATTCAAAATTCCACAACATTTTATATATAGCTCCAAAAATTTCCGATGACCTATCAAATTAAAGCTTAGGATGTCTAATTTTACTCTATTAAATTTCATAATTTTTTATTACCATTTTGTCATCCAAAATCACATGATAAACTCACTGCTTCACAGGAAATTTTCACTAGTAGCACTGTTACATCCTCCACAATCCACCCTTCCATTTCATTAAATGCCACAAATGTTTACAAGGAATATTGGGGAATAAAATTTGGGGTGTTATAGTTCTCCCTCACTTGAATGAATTTCATCCCTGAAATTTGCTATACATACCTAGTCATAAACTTTGGGTAATGCTTTCTCATATCCAGTTCTTTTTTATTATATCCATGCTTCAAAATCCTGGTGGTCGTAGTACAACGCTATAGTCGCACCATAAAGGTAACGTCTCTAGATTTTAGTGCAACATAATTGTTGCTAACTCAAGATCATGTGTGAGATAATAATTAAATTTTGGTGAGGTTTTCATTCTCTAATTGCATAAGCCAATACACGGTCATGTCACATTATAACACTTCCCAATCCATGCCTACTGGCATCAGTTAGGACAATGAAGGTCCACAATAGATCTATAATTATCGGTATCGGTGCTGATATTGGTTTACGTTTCAGCTCAGTTAATTTTCCTTCACAATTATGGTTCCATAGATAATGTTGAGTTTGCTTTTTTTTTTCAATTTAACTTTGTCAAAGGTTAAGCTATTATGGAGAAATTCGGTATAAACTTTTTGGCAATATTCAGTAAGATCCAGAAAACTGTGTATCTCAGAAACAGTATCTGGTCTTTTTCAGTTTAGTACTGTAATACCCCAAATTTTGAGATTTGAGGCTAGAGAATAAGCCTGAGATATGTAGACTGCTACGTCCGGACGTCCGGTTTAGCAGGATCCCTAATTTCGATTAAGGGCTAAGGACTCCAAAAGTATAGATGATTATAAGGACTTTAAAAGGAGAGATGATTATTGATAAATAAACCCTTTTGGAGATTATGATGTGGATTGTGATTCGTATGTGTTATGCGCAGCGCCGAAATCCTATATTTAAGTTCAATTATGGATTAACATCTAAATTGACTTAAAATAGAGGGAGGGCACATAATGTGGTGATATGGAAAGATACGATGTGTTTGGTGGTGATTCAGTGAGAATTACCATAATCAAAGGCAAAACGGTAAAGTTACTGACCAGTTGGTCAGTTACCGAAGAGGAAATTCATTGGTAACTTAAATATCAATAGTTGTGATTGATTTATGTAAGAGATCAAGGGGTGGAATTCCATGTGTGAGTTTATGTTAGTTCATGAAGATGGAACAAGAGTGTGACAAGTGGCAATTTGTGGACCCTTCGATTGGGTCAACATTTTCAACTCACTTTCCCTCTCTCCTCTCTTTTTTAGAAGGTTAAGTGTATTTGGCTCCCCAAAATGATGATTTCTTTATCATATTCATCACTCTATCTTCATCCTCTATGGCATCCCAAAGGTAGGAAGAAAGAGAAAGGAACAAGGTGAGATTTGACTTGTTAAATGTCCTTTACTGCTCAAATACCATTCTTTAATATTGTTCATAGTGATGAGAGTTCATTGCTATGGTTTTAGATTTGTGAAAGAATGTGTTTGGGAGCTTGAGGAAAATTGGAAAGATGAGGAATCAAGGAATTGGTTTGGGAAAGAGGAAGAGGTGAGTATTTGAAGCCTTTTGACCTAAGTTTTGTGATTTGTGGATGAGTTTTGTTAATTGTGAATTTTGCCCTAATTTTGTGGTAATTTCAAAATGCATGAATTTTCATGTGTTTTGAGGTGCAATTGGTGTTTTATTATGTTATATAATCATTGGAATTGGTTTGGAACTTTGGAAAGTAAAGAATTGCAATGTGAGTTTGAATTGTGACTTGTGTTGACATGTGATTATTGGTGAAACATGTCAATGGAATGTGAATTTGGTTGATTTGGTATTTTCAATGGGTTCCTAGTGAAATTTTGTGTGAGAATGATGTTTGATGTGAAAATTGGACCATTGGAAGCAATTGAGAAAAAACTGAAAATCTGTCCATTGAAATTCTGTTCTAGGCAGTCTGTTGTGTTGACGTTTTGAATGCGCAAATGGTGTCTAAAAATTCTAAAACTTTCCAGTCTTAAAGATCACATTCCAAGCTTCAAAATGGACATATAATTTGTGTCATTTCATTTTTTGAACTGGAAGTTATGGTTTTCCAAAATTTGACATTAAAACTGGGTGCAAATCTAGAACATCAAGGGAATTTTGTGTAATTCTAGAATTGTGTGGTGATTTTTGGTAATGGCTCATATTTCTCCTATGAAGAGGACTTAAATAGCTTTTAATGGGCTTTGAGATCACCTCATTTTTATTTTTTTGGAATTAGCTATGAATTTTTGAAGTTTCCTTAGCTGCAACCAAAAGTTTTTTACTGCAACGCAAAACTTTCTGTGTGCGTTTTGGCCACAGCCAAAAAATTTTGGCTGCAACCAAAAACCTTCTGTGCTGTTTTTAGCCACAGCCAGAGGATTCTTGGCTACAGCCAAAACCCTGTTTCAGTACTTTGTGATTTTGAAAGGTGATTTCCAACCTAGTATGTCCCAATCCTTTAGGCTTTCGTTGAGCTTATTATAGCCACCTAAAGGTTGTGAATAGTAACCAACTTTAAGTATTGTGGAAGTAAGAATTTGGAATTAAGATTGACCCTATGTCCTTGATTTGGTATAGGGTTGGATATTCGCTCGGATCACGAGTAGCCGATACTGGAGCATACGTGGAAAGAATAAGAGTAGGGAACTTACCTCTCCTGCATGTATTTGATATTTGTGTTAGTGTGATGATGCATGTTATTATTTTTCTTGATTATGTGAACATATATAAATGATTGAAGCTATGTTTCAATTTATGCTATAGCCATAAGTATGTTGTTCGAAGCATTAAGCTTACAAATTTGTCATTGTGTGAGCATGAGTTATATGATGCAAGCATGTCATGCATTAAACATTTATCTTACATGCATATTGGTAATGTTTTCCTACTAAGATTCCCTCGAATCTCACCCTCCCCTACCAACATTTTAGACAGGGTAGATAGATCGAGGATGAAGCAAGCAATCAAGGGCGATGAGGACTCCTTTGGGTTGTCAATTTTGTAGTTGGTTATCTTTGCTAGTTGGGATAACTGTATATGTTTTGGGATGTATATTCGGATATGTATTTGGAGATGAGATTGTGTAATCCCCTGAATCGGATTTTGTATACCCTTTTAATAAAGGTATGAACCAGGGATTGCTGGGAATTATGTTGTGCACTCTGATATTTATAATGAATGTGATTTATCCGCATAAAGTAATTGTATACAAAATATGAATATGAGACCCGTTGAATTAGCTTTTGAAAGTCATTTATGAAAACCCTATCGTGAAGTTGGAATTTTAATTGAGCTTTCATTATTATTAATCTCTATTTCATTTTAATTACGTATTTCAGATATAATTACGGTGGGGGTTACAAGTACTGCTTCCACTTTGTAGGGATCCCCCCTCGAGACTCGTTGTTGTGAGACTATATGGTTCAAAAGTCTGACTTCTGAAATCCAAAACTCATATTTGCTTAGCTTTACATGGAGTTGCCTAGATTTTAGTGTATTCAACATAATTCTCGACAGTCACCTTATTCAACTTTCTGTAATCAATACAGAGTCGTAGACTTTTGCAGTGCACTTTGATATTTATCTCCTCATATGAGCTTTAATAATGTCAGGATGATTTGTAGGAGTCTCACTAGAACCTCTTATAACACCTGACTGCACCCGAACTCTGTGTTTCCTTATGCTAGTTCCTGGCCCGTTTCAACTTAAATCATTATGAGCCATTTCAAATTTTCAAAGAATCAAAACTTAATAGTTGATTCCTGGGTTACAATTTACTTGGTAACCCTTCTACTCATAACTTTCAACACATTCTTTGCCATCTACCAATCTACTCCTAGTATAGCCTCAAGTTAGTGGAATAGCTAGAAAATCAATTATGTCTCTCATTTCATCAAAGAGCTTTCACCTCAATCAATCCTTTAAGGGAATATTTTATGATCATGATCTTTCCCTACCTAGGCTTAGCAGCTTGCTAGTTTTCATAATCCCTCTTTGCAAGGATTCGTATCCTAAGAATCTTGTTCCTCAATTTCACAGATCATCACTAACCCAACACGACACTGAATAACTTTGCCAACCTAAGGACCCACAGGTCCACTAAGTCTTAGGGCCTTCGGATACACAGGTCCACTATAACATCACTGGCTAGTAGGATTTACAGCCTAGGGCCTCTAACCTAACTTTTATGTTCATCATGAAATCTAGAACCTCAACATTAAACAGATTGGAAATCATTTTCCTCAAATATACCCAATAGGTTCGCTAAGAATCAGGATCAATAGCGCTTATTCTAACCTCCATGGTATTTGGATATTATCCTCAACCATTACTGAAGGTTCAACACTATTCACAAGGTTCAAACTTCTATCATGGAACAAAACCATAGTGCAAAAAATTCACATTCTGACCCAAGCACTATTTCAGCTTAGATCTGATTCAAGCTTATCCCAACCTTCAGTATCATTAGTTCAGATCCTTTAGGATTGATATACAACATAATCACCAATAATTATGCATTACCGTACATCATACCTAATACCTTTAACACCACGGTTTTATTAAAAATCATCACTTAGCATAAAGAAACCTCAAAATATTTACTATGCCTCGAGTTCCCATAACCTCATCAAACAAACCTTTCTGGCAGTACTCAGTGCAACAAAAATGTTTCGTGTTTAAATCAATACTTATATCATCACTCTATACTTTTAAACATTCTTCAAATCGTCAAATTAGGATGATCATTAGTTATAGAGAAACTTTAAGACAATCACTATTCCTCAACTTTACATGACCCTGCCACTTAACTTCCTAGGGGGTCACCCATCCTAAGATTTCCCTAGGTTGAGCACATTCAAAAGGCAGATACTAGCTCTATCTAGTCTTGACTACAGGTACCCTAAGACTACTTTCATCTCAAACATTAGGCCAGCTACCTCCGGCTGACTAAATACTGTGTGAGATCTGCACACTGGCTTGGTCGTACCCTCTTCCTCGGATTTCACAATATCCTTAGAACATTCTCTGTCTAGTATTACACCACTTGCTGCCCTTCAGATATTCACTGATCCTCAGAGGCTACTTCATAGACTAGGGTGTTTCGCTCCATTAATACCCCGTCCATGCACGTGTCATTGCAAGAACTTCCACTTTGCCAGAACGGCTTGGGCTCTTCAAGAATCGTGTGGCCTATAACACCCCAAATTTTGATTAAGGGCTAATTGCAATTATTGAGAATGATTATGTGGATTAATGTGGATTTGAGATCTGAATAATTATTAGAAATGCCCAACACTTTATATTTTAGCATAATTATGTGGCAAGATAATTAGTTGGGCTAATTATTGAGGTAAGGGCGCATGGATAAAGAAAAAGGGAATTTAAATTGTGTTATGTGGAAATTTTAGCAAATATGCGATAATCAGTGGAAAAATGGAAATCATCGGTTAATTAGTTAGTGATTAATGGAGAGATTAATTGCTAACAAGAATGAATGAGAAATGTAACTAAATGACTAATGGAATTGGTTACTGTAACTAAGTGGAGGATTAATTGTGAGGAGATTGCATGGGAGAGTGACATATGGCATTGTTGTGTAAGCATGATGAGAGTTGTTGAGGAAGTCAACCAAGCATGGCCTCATCATTTTTTCTCCCTTCCTTCTCTCCTACAATTCAGCTGAATGAAAGAGCATGGGAGCACAAATAATCATCATTCATCTCTCTCCACACACTCAACCTCTCTCATTTTCTCTCTCTCCCTCTCTCTTATGCATATGGGGCAAGGGATGGGCAGAATTTCTGCCTTCATCCCCATCATTTCATCACACTCATCTCTCTTTTATCCCTCTAAGAATTTTGTGCAGCTATTGGAGCTTGAAGAGGAAGAAGAGCTTGGGAAATAGGTGAGATTTTGACCCTTCTAATGACCTCTAATGGAAAAACTCCCTTCTTCAATCTTGTTCCTTGTGTTGAGAGCTTCAATTCTATGGTTTTAGATTTGCCATTTGTGGTTATTTGAGCTCTCAAGGAAATATAGAGTTTGGAGAATCAAAGAACTCCTTGGAGAAAGTTAAAGAGGTGAGTGAGTTGAGCATTTTGATATAAGTTTTGTGGTCATTTGGTTAAGTTGGAATTTCTGGGAATTTAGCCCTATTTTCAAAAATTAGGGTCTTGTGGTGTTTGAGTTGTTGTTGTCATGGATATGATGCTTTGAGATGTATCTTGGATAGATAGAATTTGATTGAAGCTTAAATGTCAAGTTTGACAATTTTGGGATTTTTGTTGAACATAGGCCAAAAACAGAATATATAGATGGAATGAGAATTTGGTTATTTTGATATTTCCATTATGTTCCTTGTGGAAAATTGTGTGGGAGTAGCGTTGGATATGAATTTTGAACCATTGGGAACTTAGTTTTAAAAGTGGCAAGTCTTGGTTAGTGAAAAACTCTGTTCTGGCAGTGGCTTTGCATGGATGTTTGAAAATAGAAAATGGTGTTGAAAAATTCTGAAACTTTACAGTCTTAAATTTCACTTGTCAATCTTCAAAATGGACATATGTTTCATGTCATTTTGATTTATGAGCTAGGAGTTATGACTGTCTAAAGTTTGATGTTAAATCTAGGAACAATTCTGGAGCAGTGTAGACATTTCTTAAATTCTGTATTTGTGTGGTGACTTCTTGTAATGGTCCATATTTTTCTAGTAAAGAGGACTTAAATAGCTTTCAATGGACTTTAGGATCGCCTCATTTCGATTTTTCTACAATTAGTTATGATTTTTTGAAGTTTAGCCAAGAAACAGAATTTTCCTGGCCACAGCCAGAAACCTTCTGTGCTGTTTCTGGCCGTAGCCAGAAAATTCTTGGCTGCAGCCAGAAACTTTCTGTGCTATTTCTAGCCACATCCAGAGGTTTCTTAGCTGCAGCCAACCCCTGTTTTCAGCACCGTGTGATCTTGAAAAGTGGTTTCTAACCTAGTACTTCTCAATCCTTGTAGGCTATTATTACAAACTTTCATAGCTACTTAAGGGACTTTAATGATAACCAAAACTAAGTGATTTGAAGTTCATTGAGTATTGGAATAAGTAATAACACTTCGTCCTTAATTATGACTATAGGGTTTGATATTTGCCTGGAATGTAAAAGGCCTACGCCTGAGCAAGGACGGAAAGAACAGGGTAGTGACACTTTATCCTATATCATGTTTAATGCATTGCTCATACGTATTTATCATTGAATGATGTTGATTGGCTCCGTGGCACGTATTTATCAAAAATCCATAACTTTTTGTATACATCTCCAAAAATTACCCATGACATATCAAATTAAAGTTTAGGATGTCTATTTTCATCTTATAAAATTTCATAATTTTTTTATCACTATTTGGTCATCCAAAATTACATGATAAATTCACCGCCTCACAAAAAATTTTCACTTGTAGCACTAATATAGCCTCCACAATCCACCCTTCCATTTCATTAAATGCCACAAATGTTTACAAGGCATATTGAGAAATGGAATTTGGGGTGTTACATCCTCCTCTTGGATTAGTCTCCATGCTTTCTAAGCAAGCAATGAATCATAGGGGGAAAAAATAAGAAAATACCATTTAAACTTTAAAATTTTAAATTGGTGATTTTCTGCTAAAATGAGTTGTGAATTGCTATTCAAGTGTAGTTAATACCTATACTCTTGTAGGCGATAGAATTTATTTGGAATTTTGAAGTTCAAATAGTTTTTTTTTTCCTTTCTTTTTCCCATAAATTATTGAGCACTTCAACATCTTGAAACCCCATGACAACCCCCATTACATTTAGGTAACCTTATGGAGAACCAGTTTCCTTGCTTATCCTTTGGATATGCTAGGAGAGTTTAGCCCATCTAGGCCGTCCAGATTTAAATTTTTTTACTTTTTGTTTCATTAAAAAAAATATTTTAATGGGTAAAGAATCTAAAATAAAGATAATCTCTTAAATAATATTTTTTTCAAAAAATAATTTTCTTATTTAAAAATCACCTAATAAAAAAATTAAATCCGATTAGATAGTCCATATGGGCCGAGCTCCCCTACCTATCCTTTTGGATAGGCAGGGAAACTGATTGATGCCCATGCTTTCCAATAAATACTTCCTAGTTCCTCCCCATTATCGCCCCACTAGAAGTTAGATATTAGCTGGTGGTCGAGGTTTTTGCAAAGCTTTTTTAGGAAATTAAACTTGAAAGATGTCATTCATTGGATATATTGGTATGGCATTGACCGTTGCTTTAATTTAACCATGACTTCTGGACCCACTCTTCATTTTAATAGATTTAAGGTATATTTGAAGTGTCATGAATATAAAATTGAAAGTGTTTTCATGAGCTTGTTATGAGAAATTAACCAAATGCATCAAATGGCTAGGTTCACTACTACAAAAAAGGTAAAAGGTGGCGCACATTTTGTGGCCCTTCTTTAAACAAGTGCCATAGCTTCTCCCTTTTTATTTTTCACCTGTATAATTTTTTTTTTATTTTGGGTACCAGCTGGCGCCTAATAGGTTAGGTGCCACAATTGGGGAGGCCTAGTGTGGCGCCTGCCTACACAGGCGCCACACTTGGCGCCACGCAAGCAGCTGTGGCGCCTGACCCACCAGGCGCTACAGCTGCACCAGATCATGTGTGGCGCCTAAATAGTTAGGCGCCACACATGATATATAGTATATCAGCTATGGCGCATAATGCCTAGGCGCCACAGCTGATGCATTTTTAAAAAAAAGGAAAAATTTCAAATGGATAGTGTATAGCTTTTAATTATTTCATTTCCCGCGTAGTGGTCCCCTATTCCTTCTCTTTTTGACTACTACTCCACTTTAATTATTCAACTACTCTCTCCTCCATTAAACTACTTTCCCTTTCTCATTTTATTAGTGGATCCGTCGGCTCCCTCCCTCCATTTCCTATCATCTTCACATTAAAAAACACACCCACACGCTCACTCGTCACTCAAGCTAGCGTCACCAATATGGTCTCCCACTCCCTGCGCTGGTCAATTAATAGATTTGTAAGAAGAAGACTATTTCATTCTAGCTTGCTTTGTTTAAATTTTTTTTAGTCAAGATAAACCGTAATATAACGTTTGCGTTTTTGTTCCTAATTTAATAGGAAAGAGTGAAAAACTAGCTTGTTTCGTTTTCCTTTTTGCTTTATTTAAATTTTTTTGCCGACAAGCTTGCGTTTTTTAGTAATCTTTTAATTTACTTAATTAGTTGTTGATGTACTGTGTTCACATATCAAGTTCTTGTATTGTGATATTTTTTATGTTAGCTTTGGAGAGTATTAATGTGAGAACATTATTGTTGGGGAACTTGAATTTTAAATGTGAAAATTATATATATATATATATATAATAGGTTGAAATATAAAATAGAAAGATTGACAATTTGTGGAGATGATAAACACGAAAGCCACTCATTTTATATAAAGCTTCACAATCAGGAAGTATAAAAAAGGGGCCACAGGAAAAAGAAGAAGAAGAAGAAGAAGAAAAGAAAAAAAAAAGGACCCTCCTGTGGCGCTTGTTTGAGGAAGTGCCACAGGAGGGGGTCTCCTGTGGCGCTTGCTGACGTAAGCGCCACAGTAGGACCCCCCCTCCTGTGGCCCTTGCTGACGCAAACGCCACAGGAGGCTCCCCTCCATTGACACTTTCTCAAACAAGCGCCACATAAAGGTATTTTTTTAAAAAAAAAATTTAAATGTTGGAAGCGCCACAGCTTTTTTTAGTGGCGTCCAGATATGTAGCACTTCTCTAATGCCACAGTTAATGCAATTATAAGTGCCACAGCTTTATTTTTTATAGTTGTGGTTGTAATCTTAATATTATTAAGAAGATGATATAAAATCATTAGAATTGAAGTAAGCACATTTTCCACTCATAAATGTTCATTTTTTTATCACCGGGCATGAATATTCTAAGAAAGTGATGAGTTAATAAATGTTGTTAGAAAATAGCCCAGCTCATCCTTTATGAATTAGGCCCAAGCCCAACATGATTAGAATCAGAGTATAAATAGTATAAAAGTTTTAGTGGATATATATGATATCTCCTAATTATTATGAGTCATATTATTTATACTCTATGAGTGATATTATTTCACCGATACACTATGTCTCTATATAGAAAGGATATATTGTCTCTTTGAGGAAAGGATACAAACTAGGGAGCAAAGAGTATGTAGAACACTATAAATAGGTGTAAGGGATTCAGTTGTGAATCACTTCAATAGAGATATTCCGACACACTGATTCCTTTTCCTTCTACTATAAATCTCGCTCTTCTTCTTCCTATCTGTGTGTATTTGCCTTGCGTCATAATCGCTTCCATATTGTCATAATCGCTTGGTATTTGTGAGCCTATTTGTGAGGGCATTAGAGAAAAACAGTCACACTCCAAGTACACTCAATATTGTTATACCACTTGAACTTTAAAATCTCATATCAAAGATTTCCTACTAAAATGAGTTGTTAATTACTACACAAATATAGTGAATATCTATACTCTTATAAACAACAAGATTTATTTGATATTTTCTTATCTTTTTTTTTCAGGTGAAAACCAAGTTTAGAAGGTCTCCACTGTTGCCATGGCATGTGCTAAGTGACACGACAATCTGTTTTGAAAAGAGAAACGTCTCTGGGGCCACGACACAACAGTAGTAATACTGTAGCCCCCTGTTAGAACTCAAAACGCAAAGTTTAATTGTTTTCTGAAGTTAAAATGGCCTACTGGTTCGATTTTGGAGCATTCTAGATACCAACCTGAACATGGAGAACGACTTGGAAGATCATTTTTGGAGCACCTATTTAGAAACTTGAGAAAGCACTTGAGAGATAAATTAGGACCCTTAGCTAACCTCATAGTCTTTAAAAAGAAAATAGAAGGGGTTAAATTGGGGGCTCTCAAAATACAAGGGGATAAATAATTATAGGCCTTTTTCAATCTAAAAAGTTTTTGATTAACTTTAAGTTTTAGTTTTCATAGTTTTCACACTTTAAAATTTCATTTTACAAATCAACCAATATGCTTTGGATCTGCTCGGCCTAATTGGGAAATTAAATTTCATATCTTCTTCAATCTCTTTTTGCATGAATCCTTCAGGGAACAATATCTTTTTTCACTACACTACTTATAACGACCCTGCACTTTCTTCCCTACTTGTTGCTTAACATAAGCAAGTGCTTGTTGCTTTGAGACTTACCCCACATAATATTTGAAATTCCCAAATATTTTTCAGCATCATCAGAAATAGGAATGCTTAGGACACGAACCGACTCGTTCTCTTACTTCAACGGAGGTGTTACTAGAAAAGATCAAACCCAGATAATTTCTACTTATGAGAAATTATACTACTCTTGTTCTTAATGTAAAATATATTTAGGGAGTTGATTTTGATCTTAAATATAAGGTATAATTTTCATATTTGTTAATTTTTTTTTCCTAATTTACCCCACTGATGCTCTAATAATAATCAAGGAGAAGAGGAAATGAGTGAATTAAGAGATGAGTAGGGTGTTTTAAACAATAAATATCATATTAACTAAGTTAACTAACTTCATTAATCTAATCAAATTAAGTAAATATATCTTATATTATGGGCCGAACGTGTATATGGGCATGCTTTTGACGATGGGTCCGTGTGCGTGGGGAATTTGGCTCACACTTGTCTGATATCTCTCCTCCAGGGCAGGCTTGCCTTGTATTTATTTGAAATTCATGTCAGATTAAAAAACCTAGACATAACACGAGAAATTCATGTAAATAACTGAACTTGAAACCCACTTTTTTGTTATTCAAGATGTTGGTGTCACTATTTGAATGGTCAAAACTGTTGTTAATGGAACGTGATGTGGCCGGCACTACCTCAAAAATGGTACCAGTTCCATATATCTGCATTATATATCTCTCTGGTTATATATTCTAATTGAGGATCACAAGGAGAAAACACCATAGAGCTCCATTTCAATGTTCCGAAAGAAACCCTATTTATCTATCTATCTCTATCTATATAATGGAAGAAGTTCATATAACCCACTATCTAAAATCTCTAGTGGTGGAATGGACCACAGATATCACTATGTATAATGATTTTCTGGTTTTTATGGGTTTTCAAGTTTTTGCTGTTGATAAATCAAAATTTTAATATATTTTATCTCACCTTATTTATTTATTTTGGAGATTATTTTAGGTTAATTTGGATTTATTAGATAATATTTGGATTATTAGCCAATTATAGGAAATAATATAAATTTGAATGGATTATGATATTATTGGGCTTAAATAGATAATATTTTAATTGTTATATTATAATTGGATAATATTTTCAAATATATGATATATCACAATTTTATTTAATTCTTGCAGAATAAGGAAAAACAGATTGAAAGATCCTACGGTGCAGAAATTTTCTGAAAAGCTAAAAGAATATCGAACGGTTGAATTTTATTTGGGTTTCTTAAATTTTAATGGGCTCAAGTTGATACCCAATAAACCCTCTTCTCCTCCCTTTTAATTATCCTAGCCGTCACAGCCATAGGGGGGATTGAGAACGCTGAAACGGGATACACGCACAGACGCTGAGGGAGATACAGCCGCTGGAAATCACATACTCACAGACGCTGAACCAAGAAGAACCACGGAGTCACTGTTTCGTCCTTTCTCATCACACTCTATCCAGCCATTCCCTCTCTCACGCATAACACCTTCATCTATTTTTCAATTGACGCACACAATCCAGATTTGTCCACGCGGATCCCACGGCACCAATCAACATCAATTAATAGTTCACAAAGCAATTTTCATGGCTGTGACGTGCTGCTTGGGGCGTGAAGGTGAAAGAACTAATATCATGGAGGCTTAAATCTCTTGGGAGGCAATTTGGGAGGAGCATGGAGGAAGCTAGAGCCTAGGAACTTACACTTGAAGACTACAAGGGAGTGTATTTCTTTTATCTTTTTGATTCAAGACTTAAGATTATTTAATTTTAAATGATTTTAAGTTGTGTTAATTGAGAACAATCTAGTTTTAGATTGTAAACTTATTTTCATTTGGATTGAATTGATATTTTAGATTTGATTTATTCTTAATTGATTATTGGGATTTTTGTTTGCAAACCTTTGATTGTCAATTAAATTATTAATTGAGTTTTCATTATTAATTTAATTATCAATTTGGGTTTAATCTCTTGATTGTTTAATTAGGTGATTAATTGTCGAATTGTTTAATTAGGCAATTGTAAACATAATTTCCAAAACTATCTTAAGCAATTGTGATTGGGTTTTAATGGATTTAATTAACCATCACTTTTCTCCATTATGAGTTTTCTAGTGGATTAGATGTTATTGAGCTTGAGGGTTTCTCATGTTTCAATTAGGTGATTAAATTTATTAATTCCAATATTTCATCAATCCCTTTGGTCTAATAAATTAAATGGCTATGAAAGCTAAATCCAGGTGAATCCTAAGTTGTCCCCTTCATCATCATAATTGAACTAAATCCTTGTTGAGTGTCTTGCTTTTGATTATTTTCCTTGCTTAGCATCTTAATTCCTTTTTCATAAAAAAAAAAATCCAAAGATTGCATTCCAATTCATTTAGGTTAGTTTCATTCTCATATAGATTTTAGAGTCATTCACAGTTAGGTAGTAGAGTCTTGCATTTTAGTTTAGGTCCATTCTATTGCATCTCTTGTCACTTAAAAATCAATCCTAAAGAAAACACATAGCTTGCTCCTTGGGAGAATGACCTAGGTTGACCCTAAACTGCATAATAATTTAGAACCTAATTTAATTGATTGCTTTAGTGACAGAAACACTAATCAGCTGTCCACGCATGCCTTCGTAGTGTTCCTTCCAACAACCCTACTTTTCTTGCACATAACTCTCTCTCTCTCTCTCTGAGAAGTCTCAATAAGTGAGCGATGGTGTATATGAATGAATGAATGAGAGATAAAAGAGTTAAGAGAGAGTCATATCAGTACCACCAATACCATTAACCTCCCGACCAAACCTAAGTACTAAGTTTTTTTTTTTAACAGAAACTAAGTACTAAGTATTGGTAACCAATTTATACACATACAAACAAAATAGTGGTAGCCTGTAACCTGAGTATAAATACTCTCCCCGCCAGATCTGTTGTTCAGATCAAGTAAGAGACAGACTCAATATTAAAAGAGATAATAAAAAGTTCACCTACTTACTTGTATTCTTTCCATTTCAATTCTATTATTGTTTTAGTTTCTTCTTCTCCTCCTTCACTAAACTACTCCCCCTTACGCTTAACATACGAATTAGTTGAGGAGCTTGTTCTATAGTTTTAATAAATATAAAACTTCAATTACCTTGTGTCTCAAATTATAAATCTTTTCTCAAATTATCTGTATTTTTCTTTTATATGGCAGTATGATCAGGACAAATTCAACCATTGTTGGCCCCAATTGAAGATATAGTTCTCTCAACGGCGCTTTTTGCAATCATATTGACTTAAACCCAAGACCTAGTGCTTAAATGGCCAAAGTTCATTCTATTAGGATCAACACATCTTGGTTAAAATTATCCCTATTAATTGCATATATTAAAAGACTTTCCAATAATGAATAATGAATAAAATGAAGTATTTAAGGAAATTAACACACATTTATTACAAATAATTAACTCACTAATCTTCTTAATATTTATAAACTATCTAGCTTATACATAGGGGTGGAATAGATTAAGCTTCTATTAGGGGCCTAAGGGCCTAGCCTAATTTAAGTTCATCCTAGCCTATTTAGTAAATATGTTAGACCAGGTTTAGACCTATTCAAGTAAACAGGCCAGGCCTATTTCATGAGACCTAGTCTATTAGCCTATAGCCCTTATCTATTTAGTTTTTTTAAAAAAAAAGTTGAATTACTATGTATACTTATATATAATGTAATCTAAATTAGTTATATAAATTATTTATAAAATTACTAGTCATAACCCTAAGTTTCATATCTCATCATTTACCTATGAGCTCAACCCTTTCATTCATCGGTCGATCACATCTACTTATCTTCAATCGTTCAAGGTGGTAATACTAGCTTACCCATCTCCCTTAATTTGTATCATTTGTTGAAACATAATCATTGTAGTATGTTTATTTTAGTTATAATCAAACGAAATAAAATAATCTTAATAAGAGGAGTTTGTCCAACTTTCAACAAAAAAAGCAAAAGTGTTAAGTAAATATAGTTTTACATGTCACTTATGATACTTGGTTGATTTTAGAAAATGTATCTCCTTAATCCATAGATTATTGGTTTTTTCTCATTCTTACTTACTCGAACAGTTGTTCCCACTAATTTTTTTTTTTTTACCAAAATCTTATACTGCAAGTAAGAATGGATTACTACTACAAATTTGTTTATATTTAATAGTTGTTTTTTCCCGATATTTAACGATTTTCAACTGTTAAATATCCGAGAGTTAAATATTGGGCACTATATTTTACTTTTTTTCCAAATACAACCGTTATGTATAAGGCACTATATTTAACGGTTGTAAGACAATGACTATTAAATATATCCATCTATATTTAACAGTTGTTTAATAATAACCATGAAAGATGAACAATACTTAATAGTTAAAATCATAAACGGTAAAATATTTGTTATCAGAGGAAGGGGTTTATTTGATGGTTATTTGGAAAAACCATTATATATGTATAATATTTGAAGGTTATTGGCGAATAACCATTAAGTATGTATGACATTTTTTTAAAAAAAATTGGGGACTTACTTTCGATAAACCCCCATATTCATATTACATACATATGTACATTACAAAAACCAATTATAGATCCATTACAGACACCAATTGCAGTCATAAAAAATACATATATATACACAAAACTGTACATTACAAAAACAAAAAGCTAATACAAATTACCAACCAAAAGCAAATGAGTTAAAGCAATGAGAAAACAAAACAAAAACCAAAAGCAGGAACCAAACAGAAGCCGAAACCAAATCTGAACTAGCTAAACTAAGAACCTAACATACACTTAAACAAAAAAAATGGTACTCTATAGTTAACTCTGTTATGCCTCCTTCCATTGACGATAAATTGTTATAGCCAACTCTTCTATAATTTCTTTAATTTATCCAGGCGAATATTGCTCACAATAACTATCCACAAAGTACTATATACAAAAAGAAAGTATGTTAAAATATATATGATTTCACTTTTAATTTAACTTAAACACACACATGCATGCGCGCGCGCGCGCGCACACCTTAGTATTAATTGAGTCGGGATTGTGGATGACTATGTCCTTCATAAAACAGTACCCAGAATAAGAGCTTCAATCAGGTTGCCTTAGACACTATAAACAAACAAATGAAATGTATCAATCTAACACAAAAAACCAACTCTGACATGTCTATCACAAAATGGTAAGTATTGGTGAATTACCACTACTCTCTTCCATTTGTAAGTGGATACAATACCTTTGCCTTTTAACGAGGGGCAACCGAGACCTTCGTCCATGGTGTAATAGTAAATAGCTTTGACAAGATCACAATAAGAAATAATACCAAATTCATAATAAACTCTTATAGGACAATAAGAAATCAAAGTGCCAAATTTAGATTCATTAACTTACTTATTGAAAACCTAGACCATCTGTGGTCGATTGTTCGCATCCCCATAAACCGAATCAAAGTATCAAATCCTTTGCTTGAAGGGATTTAGCACAATGAGCATCCAATGATCCCTAAATACAATAAATATAATAAGAACAAAGCTAAGAAAAAACATAATGAGCATCTAATTTAATGAAGTAGTATACTTACCCTTGGCAATATAGTACCAAGAAAAAATTGTCCTTCTTCTTTGGTGCCCTTTTAATTACCATATGCACCAGTTTCCTCACTCTTCTCTCCACAAAATTTGCCTTATTGCCTACATATGACATTCCCGAATAGAGGTGGAGATTAAGGAATAGGAATGTGTCCTACAATCCATTGTAGGCTACATGCTCCTTGTAAAGGTACCTTACATATAAAAACAAGTAAATCATTATATATAAATGCTATGAATGGATAAGTATTCATTCGCAATAAAAGAAATACCAGATATAAAAGTTACAATCACTCGAGCTAGCCATATCACCCGTGACGATCTCTTTGACTAACACCCGATTGATAGCGTCAAAGACGCCTAATTCCTCATATATATTTTGCTCAAAGGGGACTTGTTTGGTGTAGTAGTCTCGCTTACGGTCTATTTTGGAGTCAAATGCATCATATGCCTTAAGAGCCATCCAATACTTATTGAAAACTAGTAGAACTGGCAAAACAAGCAGCTGAGGCACAAGCACAGCCTCATCTATCTTCTCTAGCTTATAAGACACTGAACCATGGCTGAACTAAGCTCCCAAATTGATCTTCCTCCTCTTCAGCTAAACAAGTTGAGAAGTTAGAAAAATAGTTACTATAAACTTCATTACCAAGCTCAAAAGACTACAATATACCTTTTTTGTCTTCTGAGGTATGACAATAAGGTGGTCTAGCCACACAACAAAGCTAAGTACAGCTCATCCCACTGTACCTGCATCTGTTATGGGAATCAAAAGGGCATACTTAGGATTGATGGCTATCTTCAGCTATACTCCAACATGATTCTGAGGAAGAGGCGAGTTGTGAATTGTGTTTTCCCCTATAAGTTTTACATGTGCCCCATAGCAATTGTATGCTACTTGGGGCTATCTGCCACATACTCAACCTCCGCCTCGCCCTGAACAAAGAGAAAATATAATTAGTGTAAAGAAAAAATAAATAAATAATAGAATATAATTAGTGTAAAGTAAAAATAAATAAAGAATAGGCATTTAGCATTAGTCATACTACCTCAGGTAGAGTTTGAAAGGGGAATATGCAGCTATCTTTGGTACTTGGGATGTGAGCCATTCCTTGCTTCCCCATGGTGTCTTGTTTATTAACTGATCAATAGCAGTTTGTTATGCTTCAACCTACTACTTCAGCATCTCAATCATCTCCATATACTGTTGAAGCTTCTGATCAGACACCCTTGTCGGCCTCTTTCTCTTCCCAAAGTATTCTTTTTTTGCTGACTCTATAGCCGACACCCCTCAAAAGACCATTATGGTCAAGACTCAGAGCCTTTTTCAAGACATCTTCATTCGCACGAAGGTCGCCACACACTAATTCTTCACTCATGGTCTCCTGTAGCAAAATGAAAGTATAAATACCTCTTTATATGAAAAATTCAATTATAATTTAATCAAAATCATCAATACTTACCATTCGTGAGACAACCTCCTGGACGCTAGGATTGTCAACGTTGTCCTCTTTGTTTTGCCTCCTAGTAGCCCACAACACTTAACAGTTGATAGTCACATCCAATCCTGACCCCTCGTTCTCTATCAACTGCTACTTAATGTTCACATACCCCCTACGGCCTCCACAATAGGGTATTCGTTGTTCTTCACCCTCTCATAGTTTGCTGCGCTTAATGCTTGTGGACAGAAACAAGAAAGATGTCAAAGTTACACATTACATTAATATAGAAGTACTATTGACTTTTTATTCTGGTAAATTTAATTTACCTTGAAAGCTGAAGAGCGTCATGACCATACAAAATCAGCCCATTCGGGTTGTTTGACAACTTCCTTTAGCATCATCAGAACTACCGACTTATTTACAGAGTTGGGTTCCAACAAATATTTCTTTATCACAAACTCTAAGAACGAGCGCATAATCCTGTCAACCTTTTTGAGCACATAATCCTTCTCTCCTCATATATGTGGAATCCATACTACAAAACATACAAATCATTGTTAGTGTTAGACATACCAATTAACAAGATATTATTAACTATATAGCATCATGTATTACCAATACTTCATCCTAGACATCCTTTCTCATTGACTCGATTGCCTTCTTTCACTTGTTCAAAGTGATAGGCACGTCAGTTTTTGTCGCATACTGAAGTAGCTACGAACTTGTCAAATTTCACAACTTGCCCTTTCTTGTTCCATCTCACATTAAGTTTCCTCCCCTGTCTCTTTGCTTTATAGACCTCCTTCATCATAATAAGGCCCTTCCTCAGTGCTCTTTCCTCTTATTCTGTAAGTAGTGTGTCATCATCCTATTGCGCACTAAAGGGGTTGGCAAAGAGGTTAAGACCTTCAGTACTTAAGCTACCATTAGATGCCGACATATTAACCTGTAATAATAGAAAATGCTCGTAACTCTTAATTGGTTGCTCAATTGATCAATTTATGCACGTAAAGTCAATGACAACATTTTGAATCTCGAACCGGCCGGTAAACCGGTCATGTCTAGGCATTAACCTGGTCAGGATTTTTTTTTAATTTTCCTTTAGAATTTCATATTAACAACCCTAAAATCTTCAATGTTTCACCAGTTTGGCCCCGAGTTAGCTTCAGTTTGACCCCAGTCTAACCCACTAACCCTTAACCCAGTACACTGGCCATTTTAGTGGCCTCTTCAGGTTTCAGAACTTTGATGACAACAATATGAAGAACTAAAAATCTAGTTGACAGCAATAGTCCCAAACAACAAGGAAAATTTCTAGAAAGACAAATTTCATGAATTAAGTTAAAACCTCATTTTTCTCAAGAATTCATAGCATACAATAGTAGCAACAAGTTTGAAAAATTCAGTTCCAATGAAAGCAATATGAAGAACTAAAAATCCAGTTGACAGCAACAACCCCAAACTTGTCTTCACACAAGCTTGGACAATTTGCAATAAGTATCACAATGTGTATGGGAATCAACCAAGAAACTCTCAAGTTCAACACTATAAATTCCAAACACACGTGTAAGGATCCAACCATATAGAACTATAAGTAGCGACGTATGAAAGGAAGCACGAAACTACAGAAAAGACATGAGAAATGCAATTTCAGGCAAATGTTCCTGAATCTACTCCAGCTTCATACATTCAAATTCATATATATTCAGATGATAGCATCAGATAATGGAAATACCTTTAGATTTGTAGCAAGAAATGCAACCGTGCAAGAATGAACCGAAGACACACCACCTCATGCTCTTCTCTACTTGACTTCTCTGCAAGAATCAAGTAGCAGTAGAGCTTAAAAGATTACCAGTCTAGAAATGGAAATGTCTTGTTCTCAAAAATAGCAACAGAGAAATGGAAATGTCTTTGGATTTCCGACAAAATTTTTAACCTTTATGCAAATCATGTGAAACTTGCAGAGCTTCAAAGAACATCAAACTCATAACCCAAAACAAGCCACAAACGGCTTCACATATAACCATAGACACTGAAAGGAGAAGAATAACAATTTCAGCAACAATGGAGATGGAAATAATAGTGGGGATGCCAGAAAAGAGTGGTTGGAGCTGTTCAACGAGAGCGTGGAAAAATGGTGGGAATTTTGAAATCATAAGAATATGGTTCATAAAGGGATTTTAAAGCCATATATTTGAAGGTCTATTTTGGAAAATCATCAAATATATAAGTTCCACGGTGCTTTGATAAACAATTGTCATATAGTGATAGAATATATATAATAGTTTTTTAGATACAACTGTCAAGTAGACAATGTGTTTTTTTTTTTTCAAAAGACCAAACTTATATATCACAGTAGCCATATAAAATCGTCAAATCTCATATACTTAACAATTGTTTTAAATAACCGTTATATATTTCTTTCCCATAATTCCGCCTATTTATATTTAACGATTTTACAAAAACCGTTAAGTATGGAGTGTTAAATAGATGTAATTCTGTAGTAGTGAATCCTAAGTTTCTAAGACTAACGTAGGTTTTTAAATAGGCTTAGGGATTATATATGAATTTATAAGCATATGCTTTAAGCCTATTTAAAGGTATATTTTTTAAGCATTTAAAAAGGCTTCAAGCTTTTTAATAACTCATGCTTAGGCTTAAAAAAATCCTATATACAGGCTAATGCACAGGCTCAAAATTTAAATATCCGTTGCAGGCCCAAACCTAGTTAGCTAAATCCTAACCTATTTCCATCCTTACTATATACATTTAGAATCATAGGAAGTATTAACCAACGGGGTTGAGTCTAGCGGAAGGGGCTAATCCCTCACAACATGGTAAACTAAGGTTTGAGTCCCTGTTAGGAAAGGTATCCATATTGAATATCTGACAGTGCCTCAAATATGATTATCTCTAAAATGAGGATATCTGTGCTTAGAAAGAAAGAAAAAATCAAACGAAGTATTGTTATTTTAGATTTTCTTTTTGCCCATGTTATTTTAGAGTTTCAACACTTAGTTTTTTTCCAACTATACTTCATTATACTCTAACCAATGTTTCAAGAACCGGATCGAACCGGATGGTCTAGCCAAATAGATCATCAGCCATAGGATACATCATGTCGTTTCGATAGGTTTAGTCATTTTGGGCCGCCTCAGGCCGACTTTTGAGCGAGGAATAGCTATTAACCGACAAACTTAAGCGGCTTTTCAAACTCCGACGGAAAAAAGAATCAAGATGATGACAGCCAAAGGAAAATAAAAAAGAAGAAAGAAGAAGAATGTAGATCTAACATCCTTATCTCAATTAATAGATCTATCTTGGAACCAGTTAGCTTGAAAGAAGAAGGCAGAAAGAAGAGGAAAGGGTCGACACCGAAGACGACAAAGAAGAAGAAAAGAAGAAGACGAAAAGTTGAAAAAGATGAAAGGAGAGGAAGATCAAAGAGGGAAGAGAGAGAGAGAGAGAGAGAGAGAGAAATCTTGCGTGTGATTTTGTGATGAGGTGCTGTAACACTGCCTCTTCTATGGCTTTGCTTTTTGAAATCAAGTATTGAAAATTGCATTGTATTGAAAATTGCATAACCTGTTAAGTGAAGGCTATTGATTAGACTTTTCAGGCGCTATAAATCTTTTTTGTCATAGGATCTTTAAATGGGAGAATTATATTTAGGTCCTAAGGAAGAGGAGAAATGAAGAAATTGTCCCTATAGATTGCAAAATGAAAAAATGGTCACATGGAGTTGTTAATACAGGCTCCTGGAGTTGTTAACGAGTTGTCAATACAGGCTCATGGAGTTGTTAATAGGACCATTTTTTTATTTTGCAATCTATAAGGACCATTTCTTTATTTTTCTTCTTCCATAGGACATAAGTGTAATTCTCCCAGCTTTAAATTGGTTGTACTCATTTGATTTTATTAATTTTTTAGGAAGAATTATAATGAGGTCCCAAAAAAAAGAGAAATTAAAAAATGGTCCTAATAGATTGCAAAATAAAAAAATGGTCCCATGAAGTTGTTAATACATGCTCATGGAGTTGTTAACGAATTGTCAATATAGGCTCATGGAGTTGTTAATGGGACCATTTTTTCATTTTGCAATCTATAGGGACCATTTTTTCTTTTTTTCCTTCCTTGGGATCTCATTGTAATTCTCCCAATTTTTTATAAATAGGTTATTCTTAAATATTACCTCACATCTTAAATATAAGATCTAATTGAATTTTTTAGAGATTAAGAAAGCTAAATAAATTATTAAAATATAGTACTCCCTCTGGTCTTAAATATAAGATAAAATTGAATTTTTTTTATAAGACTAAGGAAGCTAAATAAGTGACTTAGTGTATGTTTGGTTGGGCTTATATTTGGACAATAAGTCTTTATTACGCAAGCCGAGATAAAACTCATCTCACATACTTACCCCGTATATTGTGAATCACGATTTATAAGCACTTATTATCCAAAAATAAATCTATTCCAAACAAGCACTTAATCATATCATATGTTATGTATCCTTAGATTATATATTGATTTATAAGTTAAGAAAAATAGTTTTGAGAAAAATGACTAATATAAATATTTTAAAGTAATTTAATTAGCTTTCTTAATCTCTCAAAAAAATCAACTCTGTCTTATATTTAGGATCAGACAGAGTATATATTATGTATCATTAGATTATATATTACTTTATAAGTTACGTAAATTAGTTTGGAGGAAAATTGATAAAAATAAATAATGTAAAATAATTTATTTAACTTCCTTAAATAAATATATCTTCTATTTAGAAGCAAAGATAGTTTATATATACACTTTTTTTTTTAATATAACACAACCCCATATTGCATTAACACCCCATATACCTGACATGCTAACTTTTATTAATGCTATCTCATTTTTATATTACATATGCTATAATATAATTATAATTTTTATTTAATTTTATTAATGTGAATAAATCTAATTCAAAATACTTTTTTTTATTTTATTTTTATGTAAAATAAATGACATATAATTAAAACACATTTTTTATCTCGGCTCATTAATTTAAATATATTATTGAGTTATTAATGTATTACTCTTAATTATTTCATTTTATTGAGCATATATAGCGAACTTGTTAACCTTCCATTAAATTGTATGGTATATAATATTATTTTTAATTTAATAATTATGTCACCGGTCTAACCAAACTATTCGATTGGTCTGACCGTTTGAACTGTGACCTGGCTTGACATCCGATCCAGCTTTTAAAACATTGCTACTTATATATGTATTATTCTCATAGTTAATAATGACGGTATTTTAGTCAACATGGAGTAATAGTATTTTATACTAATTGACGATTTCAAAATCCAAGTGTAAACCTTTAAAGAACAAAGGGAAAATTCTAAAATAATACTTTGTAAAATGAGAAAGGATGAATCAGTTCGCTGTCAGATAGGAGTAGGAATATGAGATTTTGAAATCTCAGCGAAAAGACAAAAATGCCCTTCAGCTCTCCTTCTCTCCACTTCAATAGCACTGGTCTCTTAATTGACAACACCATATTTTACATTAACAACACTAAAATCCCAAAAAGAGTTCATACTTCCATACGCTTCACCTTCATTCTGATAACAACACATTCGTTCTACATTAACAGCTCCACTTTATTCTTTCACAATTAACAAGTTTAGGGTCAATAACAATACCTCTATCTTTATTAACAACATCGTATTCTACATTAACAACTACACTTTCTTCTTTCATAATAAACAAGTTTAGGGTCAATAACAACACATCTCTCTTTATTAACAACATAGTATTCTACATTAACAACTCAACTTTCTTCTTTCACAATTAACAAGTTTCAAGGCCAATAACAACATCTCTCTCTTTATTAACAACACCGTATTTTACGTTAACAACTTCACTTTCTTCTTTCATAGTTAACAAGTTTCAGGGCTAATAACAATCATTTTCTCTTTATTAACAATATTGTATTCTACATTAACAGCCCCACTTTCTTCCTGTAGGCGAGACGCAGCTGTCGGTGTCACTTTTCCATCATTGGGCGGATGGGAGTAGGAGACTCTCTTGGGAGCGTATAAATGGGCATTTTTTGTGGTGGAAGAAGATGATTAGAGATTAGCGTCGATTGCAGGGAGGGAGGTGTTGGGCAATGATCAGATCTAGAATCGATCAGTGGCCATGGGTGAGATCTCATTCAAAGAGGATCGATGGGACTATAATTACAAAGTTGCAGTGGATCTTCAATGGGTTCCTCAAGGAGATTTGAATCGGTTGTATGATCTGCAACTGAGATAAAGTGTTAATGTAAAATACGGTGTTGTTAATAAATAGAGAGGTGTTATTGGCCCTAAACTTGTTAATTGTGAAAGAAGAAAGTGAAGTTGTTAATGTAGAATACAGTGTCGTTAATAAAGAGAGAGATGTTATTATTAGCCCAAAACTTGTTAATTGTGAAACAAGAAAGTCGAGTTGTTAATGTAGAGTACAGTGTTGTTAATAAAAGGAGAGATGTTGTTATTGGCCTTAAACTTGTTAATTATGAAAGAAGAAAGTTGAGTTGTTAATATAGAATCTGGTGTTGTAAATAAAGAGGCTAGTGTTGTTATTCCGAGTTGAGAGAGAGGCAGAACTGAAAGGCATTTTCGTCTTTTCGCCAATATTTCAAAATCCCAAATTCCTCTTCCCATTTTACAACGTACTGACTCATTCTTTTCCCAATTTTAAAGTACTGAATCGTCTTTTTCCATTTTTCAAAATATTTTTTTTAAATTTTCCCAAGAACAAAAGAATTAAAAGGGAGGGAGTAGTCTATTTTTACCATTTATGTGAATTATTGAAAGTTTGAAACAGTTCGTTTTCGTAGAATTTCAGATGTCCATTGATTTGCAAACAGAGATGATTCTGATAGGGCCTCAGCGCCTATTCTTCCTAAAGCCATAGCATTTGCCACAACCTGCTTCTTAACAACCGACAGTATGATCAGAGGGCAAGACTAAGAAATTCATGAAAAATTAAAATTAAACAAAAAAATAATTAAGGAAAACAGAAGTCTTCTGACCCAAAAAACAACAGAAACTCTTGTAATGACTATTTTGGACACCAGCTGCTTAATTATCTCTGCCAATTATAATATGTTGATGGGTTAATTGGAAGTTTTGTAATGATCATAAAAACTTTAAATATTTAAAATATTTTGAAGATGGAGGAAAAATTCACGATATATATAAAAATGAAATTAATTTACAAATAGTTTCACATAATCTTTAATCAGTTCTGCGTAGTTTTCTTCATTTGTCACGTTCTTATATTTTTATCTGATTTTTAATTGAGTCTTTGTAATTTTTCTTATCAAATACTTATTGTTTCACCCTATATTTAATCATGTCTTTGTAATTTTTATTTTTATTAGTCATTTGAAACTACAAGAACAATATTAAAAATGAAGAGAAATCATAAAGACCAAATAAATGGAAAAAAGTTATAGGGACCTGATTAAAATTAATAAAACTATAAAAACATGATGAAAAGAAAAAATTATGGGGATATAAGTTAAAAATTAGCGAAAACTATAAGCTCCCCTAGAGTAATTTTCTCAAAAGATGACGAAATGTGAAAAATATGCACGGCCTTTTCACTTTTTTTTTTTTTTTTGGTTGACTTGACTATATATATGCCCCTTACATAACGGGTTTTCATTTGTTCTGTTGGTGGTTTTATTTTCTATTATGTATGGTTGACTGGACATTCAATTTATCTAGCAATTCTTTTGTTAGTCCCGTGAAACCTCAGTAGATTTAAACTGTTCTTATATAACCAAGGTTCTGAAACCGGATCACTGGACCGGTTGGGGTATTGGGTTAAGGGTCAGTGGGTCAGATCGGAGTCAAACCGGAGTTAAACCGGGACTGAAAAATTGAATATTTTAGGTTTATTAATATGAAATTATAAGAAAAAATATTAAAAAATCAATTTAAAAATAAATATTAAAAAAATGGTGAACCGGTTCGGTCACCGGACCGGACCGGTTTATGATCCGGTTCACCGGTTCCCGGGCAGAACCGGCCGGTCCGGTCCGGGTTCCAAAACAATGTATATAACTCGTTTATTTTAATAAATTGTCTTTTAAATTAAAAAAAAAAAAAAAGACTACATGGAAACTTGGAAAATATTGCCACTTAAATGATGACGATATATATATGATTAAAATGAGTAATTTATAAAAATAAAATTATGGGTTAATACTAGTATTTAGAAAAGAATGGAATATTTTTATCTCAATTATTTCACAGGAACATAGGAAGCTTGCTTTTGGGTAAAACAGCCAATCAATCAGAAATATGATCCCTCAACGAATAAAGCTAACTATTGCTGAACACTATTTATTAAACACAAATAATTTATTAACGAAACATTGTCATCTAAAATAGTTTAATTATTATACTTTATTTAATTTTAAAATTTAAAATATAATGAAAAAAAATCAAAATTAATTTATTAAAAAATAGAAAAATCCTGAAAAATCTATAGTGATTCTTAAAATTAACCAGCAATATAATAACAAAATTATCAAGCTATCACCTTAGTTACAAAATGTTGTCTTTTAATTACCAACGAAGGGAGTATGATTTTAGAAGAAAAGTTAGTCATAATCCTATTATCTTTTTATATTCTTCTAACCACATGGCAAAAAAATTATTCGATCCAGTCATTAATATAACACACACTTTGATGAAAAAATTAAATTTCAAAGGGGATGCTATATTAAGGAACAGAAGTAGTATATTCTTCAAACCTGTGAGCTTTTCGTACAAGTGGGTGGTATAGAAAATTTAATTTCCAACTTAAAAAGTGATAACAGTTTATCAACTTTTAAGATTATTATTGTGTTCATGTTTTTAATCATTTCCAACCAATGTTTTATAAGCCAAATCACATAAACCGAAAAGATCAACAAATCACAATTTTCATTGTTGAACAGGTTAGACAATCTCGGGGGGGAAAACCCGGCTAGACAATCACAGATAATTGAGCAGGTGATATAATAAATAAATAATATATATATATATAGATATATATATATATAATAATAAATGTATAAAAAATAACATAAAAAATTTAAATAAATTTGAAATAAACAAAATTAAATAATATCATTTCATGATTATTTATGTAGCTTAATTACATATAAATATTGTAATAAAAAAATTACATATAAATATCATACTTAATTACTTATGTGAGAAAGTATCATGAACATGTTTAGATAAGAAAAAAATATGAAAATAAAAAGAAAGAATAAATTTTCAATTATCTGATAATAATAATGACTTTATAAAAAATATATTTTGTGAATTTAAAAATAATTTTTTCCAACTAAATAAGAATTAATTTGCACTTAAGTTTTTCACATCATACTGATCATTTTAAATTTTAAAGTAGGGAAACACTTTTCTTTTAAATTTATAAAATTTAGAAATGTGAACAATGTATTTATTTATTAAAAAATAATTTGAATATGAAATATTATATTTTCTCAAAAATTCTGGGAAATTATTTTTTAAAAATTCTTACTCAATTATTTTTAAAAAAATATTGGGAAAAACAAATTCATGTTGGACCAGGAGCAAAAGTCACGCGTGTAACAAATGAAAGAGACGTTTCACTTGCCCAATTCAGCCATGTTAGGGCAATGCAATTATTATATATATATATATAATTGGAATAATGCATTGAATAAAGCATGAAATGCCCCTTTTGTAATTTTTAATTATTTTTTATACATTTTATAAAAAAGAGTTATTTTGACAAAAATTTGTTTAAATGATATAAGGTAAAGGTCCAACTGTGTCACAGAAGTTGTCACAAAATAGCAACGATACTCCAAAAGTTTTTTTATAGCAACAATGTCAATATGGAAAATCTCAAATCGTATAAATTTTGTCTTAATCGTTATGTAGGTTAAGTTTAACCGTTAGTTGATAAAATATGATAAACTGATAGGATCATATATCATTCACGTCCACTACTACAAAAAAGTAAAGTTGTGGCGCTTATAATTGCATTAACTGTGGCGCTAGAGAAGTGCCACATATTTGGACGCTATTAAAAAAATCTGTAGTGCTTGGAAGCGCCACAACATTTAAATTTTTTTTTTAAAAAAAATACCCTCCTGTAGCACTTGTTTGAGGAAATGCCATAGAAGGGGGTCCTACTGTGGCGCTTGCTCACAGGAGACCCCCCTCCTGTGGCACTTCCTCAAACAAGCGTCATAGGAGGGTCCCTTTTTTCTTTTTTTCTTTTTTCTCTCTTTTTTCTTCTTCTTCTTCTTTTCTTTCTTGTGACCCTTTTTTTATACTTCCTGATTGTGAAGCTTTATATAAAACGAGTGGCTTTCGTGTTTATCATCTCCACAAATTGTCAATCTTTCTATTTTATATTTTAACCTATTATATATATATATATATATATATAATTTTCACATTTAAAATTCAAGTTCCCCAACAATAATGTTCTTACATTAATACTCTCCAAAGCTAACATAAAAAATATCACAATACAAGAATTTGATATGTGAACACAGTACATCAACAACTAATTAAGTAAATTAAAATATTACTAAAAAAAGCAAGCTTGTCGGCAAAAAAATTTAAACAAAGCAAAAAGGCAAACAAAACAAGCTAGGTTTTCAATCTTTCCTATTAAATTAGGAACAAAAAGGCAAACGTTATATTACGGTTTATCTTGACTAAAAAAAATTTTAAATAAAGCAAGCTAGAATGAAACAGTATTCTTCTTACAAATCTATTAATTGACCAGCGTAGGGAGTGGGGAACCACGTTGGTGACGCTAGCTTGAGTGACAAGTGAGCGTGTGGGTGTATTTTTTAGTGTGAAGATGATAGAAAATGGAGGGAGGGGGCCGACAGATCCACTAAAAAGATGAGAAAGTGAAAGTAGTTTAATGGAGGAGAGAGTAGTTGAATAATTAAAGTGGAGTAGTAATCAAAAAGAAAAGGAATGGAGGGGCGGACATGGGACCACTATGCGGGAAGTGAAATAATTAAGAGATAAAGGATTACACTATATCTATTTGAATTTTTTTTTTTTAAGAAATGGGCAAGTGTGGCGCCTGGATGCTTAGGCGCCATACTTGCCCATATCAGCTGTGGCGCCTGGGATGCCCAGGCGCCACAGCTGATATTAAATAGATCATGTTTGGCGCCTAACTATTTAGGCGCCACACATGATCTTAGGTGCAGTTGTGGCGCCTGGTGGGCCAGGCGGCATAGCTGCTTGCGTGGCGCCAAGTGTGGCGCCTGCGTAAGCAGGCGTCATACTAGGCCTCCCCAACTGTGACACCTAACATATTAGGCGCCACAGCTGGTACCCAAAATAAAAAAAAAATTATAGAGGTAAAAAACAAAAAAAGGGAAGCTGTGGCACTTCTTTAAAGAAGTGCCACAAAATGTGCGCCACCTTTTACCCTTTTTGTAGTAGTGGTCATTTCTGTTAATGTATAAATTGCCTTGAAGGTTTTCACTCAAGGAATGCTTGCCTCAAAAAATATTTTTTAGTTTCAATATTACTCCAGAAGTGTCCAAATTGCAGCATTACTGTCACCCTAACCATTATTTATATAGGTTAAGTTTAATAGTTAGTTGACCAAATATATCAAGCTCGCAGTGTGAAAAGACATTAAAGAAGAAGAAGCCAAATATGGAGGATGAACTCATATTCGCCATATAATAAATGAAGAAAAATATTCAATACTATATGCAAGACACATTGAGCAAAATCATCGAGAATAAGGCCACCAAAAACCCTCTGTCATCTTACCCTAGCGATGCCAAGATAAGCAGTTACCTCTTCTATTTTCTTATCACACAAAGTGTTTTCACCTCTTTAATTTATCCAATCATTCAGATAGTATGCATTTTTAAAAATCCCCCCCCTTATTTATAATTCTAACTTAGAAAAAATGAAATGGATGACACATGAACCTACTATGATTTATAAACTTTCAGGACAACATTGTACCTGAGTAAAAACTTATCGGGTAAATATGCATCTAAACCCAAAACAAATTTGATGTAGATGATACATGGACTGTCAGTCAACATATTTAGTCCACTAACAATCAAACTTAACATGGATAATGGTTAGGCGAAATTTCTATGATTTTGAAACTTTCAGGAAAACAGTACTCCTAAAAAAACTTTCAAAGTAACATTATTCTTTTGTAAAAGCTTTCAAAATAAAATTTGCTCTTAACCCAATGATAGAAAAAAATTTTGATTTTAAGAATTTCAAATATAAAGAAAATTTAAAAGCAATTTTCTAAAAAATTTGATTTTAAAAATTTCAAATATAAAGACAAATTTCAAACAGTCGGTTCAATTAAACTGTTCAGTTGGACTGTCACATAATAATTAAATAAAATTAATATTTATATACATGTCATGATATAAATATAATAAATACATAAAAATAATGAAAAATGAGCATTAAAAATGTACTATGTCTATAACCATAAGAACTTTTATATTGAAGAATAATTAAGACCGAAAAATAAAGTTAATGGGTGATTGAATTTGCGCCGTTGGATATATCGGCACTTCCACTACCTCGGCAACAAAGAAACTTGCACAGGGAACCGTGTCATTTGATCATTCATATAACTTTTTTAATTCAAAAAATGACACTAATTAAAAGGCTTGTCAGACTCTCTTCCCAAAACACAAAAAAGTAAATGTCACATTTAAAGATAACGTTTCGTTTTCTCTTTCATGAGTCCAACCTCACTTGCACTTCTGCTCTCTTTCAACAAGTCTGCCTTCGCCATCTCCATTTACACAACGTTTCCTCTTGTTGGTGTGCTTCCTTTGTTCAGCTCCCAGACAAAACCACAATAGTATTTTTCATGATAAGTTTTTATTATTCTTTTTGTTTTGTTTTTTTTCATAGTTTCTTCCTCCTGATCTTTTGATGCATTGTTCTCTCCTTTCCTATTTTTTTAAGCTTTGTTTTTGTCACTTTCTTCTCCTTTTTTAGTCGTCCGGTTTCCATTGACCCGCTTGGATTCCCAGTTTAGATCTGAATCCCAGCTTAGAAGCTTACTCTGGACGGCTTGAAACAGCTTAACCCCTGAAACGACCCAAACCTCTGAACCAAGCCGGCAAGGTGTCCGGACGGACGGTCCAACTTTCAAATCATTGGTTAAAAGCCATACATTCTAAAAATCAACTTTGGCTTTAACTTTAATGTTGCCACAAAAAGTTTATTTACTCCATTGCTAACCCAAACAAAATTTTAGGCTTCATTGAGCTCCCTGTTTTGACCCAGGTTGTGAAACCCGGACCGGACCGGCCGGTCCGGCCCGGTAACCGACGAACCGGCTGGTAAACCGGTCCGGTTCCCGATCCGGTCCGGGTTGGTGTTTTTAATAAAAAAAAAATTTCCTTTAGAATTTCATACTATAAGTCTAAAATTTTCAATTTTTCACCGGTTTGGTCCCGGTTTAGCTCCAGTTTGGTCCCGGTTTGACCCACTGACCCTTAACCCAGTACCCCGACCGGTTCAATGACCGGTCCGAATTTTAATACCTTACTATTTTCTCAACTTAGCTTTTGAGCTTTTACAAGCCATACCAAGCTCGTACACTTTTTATTGTTCGATAGCTTGTGTGTGTGTGTGTGTTTGTGTGTGTTCTTCATCCCTCTCTTGTTTTTTCCAAAATCCAATACCCACCTCTTCTTCTATCTAGGCACCGTGTTTCTTGCTGGAGTCTCATCTTTACGCTAAAATATATATTATTATATATGTGTTTGGTATTACTTATTTTTAGATAATAAGTTTTTATTCCATAAATCGAGATAAAACTCATCTTATATTATTTATCTTGTATATCGTAAATCACGATTTATAAACACTTATTATTCAAAAATAAATTATTCCAAACGAAAATATATCCCAAAAATCTCTAAAAAGCCAACTGGATATTAAATATCTAGAACAAATATCTCGGCCTAAAAGTAGGTTTGGTCAAATCAAGGCTGATCAACAATTCAAAACAACCCAATCTTTAAAATGGCTTTCATCAGAAATTTGAATGCATGTTGGGATGAGTTTATTTTTTTATATAAGTGTTTATTACGTAATCAGGGATAAAATTCTTCTCATATGCTTATCTCGTATACCGTAAATAATGATTTATAAGTATTTATAAATAAAAAAAAAACTATACCAAACAAATATTGAGTATCTTTAACTCCAACCACTAGATAGTTTGACTGTCTAGACCGGTTTGCCTCTTAATTCACTAATTATTTATTAAAATCTAAAAAGAATGGAGTATGAATTGTAATAATCTAATTTGTTTTTCTTTTTGTAAGAAAATTCAATGATTTTTATTATAAGTAGGTCATGGGAGTATATATTGTGAAAATATCCACTAATTACCCAATCTTGACCCAGAATGGAGGCCTAGCTCTCCATTCAGATATACAAACATAAATTCTCCACAAGGCTTATCATTTTCATTCACTACTCTCACGATTATTTCCTCCATACATATCTCTTCATCATAATGGCCCCTCCACTTTAAAATTCCTTGTTCTCTAGTTGCTTCTGTGTGTCTCCACTCTTTCTCATCACTTTCACATGATGGCTTCTTCATCTTCATCATCTTCATCTCTGGTTTTTCCCCATACCCTCCTTCCTTCTTCTCTTTCCTCATCAAACGTAACTAACCTCATCTTCCTCAAAAACCCAACCAAACCTCTTTTTCTTCTCTCAAAACACAAATCATCAATTTCACCAATCAAATGCTCTTCTTCAATCTCAAGCTTAATCCCAAAACTAGACCAAGAGAAGAATGAACACGACCACGACCAAAGCCACAACCACGACGATGACAACGACGAACTTCTTCTCCTCGAAGGAGATGGATTACCTCCCTTGCATGAAATCTGGAGAGAAATTCAAGGATGTAATAACTGGGAAGGATTGTTAGATCCTATGAACCCTCATCTTCGCAGAGAAATCATTCGCTACGGCGAAATCGCTCAGGCTTGTTACGACTCCTTCGACTTCGATCCTCGTTCTAAGTACTGTGGGACCTGCAAGTACCACCCTTCCGATTTCTTCCAGAAGCTTGACATGGCCGGCGTCGGCTATGCCATAACTCGCTATCTCTACGCCACTTCCAACATCAATTTACCGAACTTCTTCCAGAAATCGGCGTCTCTCCGGAGCATCTGGAGCCCCCACGCCAACTGGATGGGCTACGTAGGAGTCGTCAAGGACGCCGGCGAGATCGACCGGCTGGGCCGCCGCGACATAGTGATCTCCTGGAGAGGCACCGTGACGTACCTCGAGTGGATTTACGATCTGAAGGATATACTCCACCCGGCTAATTTCAGGGACGGTGATCACTGCGTGAAGATTGAATCTGGATTCTATGACTTGTACACCAAGAAAGAAGATTCTTGTAATTACTGTTCGTTCTCGGCGCGTGAACAGATACTCGCCGAAGTGAAGCGGCTTACTGAGTATTATGCAGATGAGGAGCTTAGCATTACGATCACCGGACATAGTCTCGGAGCTGCGTTGGCGATTTTGAGTGCTTATGATATTGCAGAGATGGGTTTGAATGTCGTCAGCGACGGTGGTGTCACCAGAGCGATTCCGATCACCGTTTTCTCCTTTGCGGGCCCCAGAGTTGGGAATTTGAGGTTTAAGGTCTTAAACTATTCACTATATTTTCTTTTTCCCTTAACTTTGGATCATCTATAATTAAATAAGTATATTAATCTTTAAAACTTTATGATTGAGTGCTAAACCTCATTGACTTTTCAAATATGCAAATCATTATCAACTATCAATTATATACGTCTTACGTGGCGAAAAAGAAATTATAAACATCTTAAATTTATATTAGCGTGGATGTGGCTCCCGAATTTTTAATAAGCTGTGTGCAGAGATAAGTGATGTGAAAAATTAATCGTTCTAGGGTTACTTGCATAAATGTTAGAGTTCAGGGGTTTATTGTAAGATTTCAAAAGTTAATAAGGTTATTGGTACATGATCCAAAGTTATAGGGCTTATAATTTAGGTTAAATATATTATTCATAACTTATAAATAATATAGCTTATTTGTTTGATTTGTTAATAGGTGGATTAAATTAATTGACCATATTGATATAGCAGATAGAAGGGGACTGCATGATTTTTTTTTGTTTTTTTGACAGGAGAGGATGATCAAAATTTGAGAATTATTTAATTTTTATTTAGTATTTTATATAATTTTATAAATTTAATGCCCTTTTAATCGTTAAAATGAACTGAAATATATGTCTCTTGCCTTTTCTTTTTCATCCAATATTCACTTCTATTAAACCGAAAAAAAAAATTACTACTATATATATAAAGCCGAGAGGGCTTAAGATTCTCTTACTTATGGAAGACTAGCTAAATATAGTGATTAATAAAATTGTATTTTTAATATTGTTGGCTTACTCAGAATTTAGCTTTATTCTAACATAATTAACTTTTTTTGTATAATTTATTTTTGTGTTGATTAATACCAGGAACGGTGTGATGAGCTTGGAGTTAAAGTATTAAGAGTGATCAATGTGCATGATAAGGTACCAACAGTGCCAGGAATAATAACCAATGAGAAGTTTCAATTTCAGAAATATATTGAAGAAACCTTGTCATTTCCATGGAGCTATGCTCATGTTGGAGTAGAGCTTGCTTTGGATCACACACACAGCCCATTCTTGAAGCACACAAATGATTTGGTCTGTGCCCATAACTTGGAGGCTCATTTGCACTTGGTCGACGGCTACCACGGCCAAGGACGACGGTTTCACTTGGCCAACAAGAGAGACATTGCACTTGTAAATAAGAGCTGTGACTTTCTTCAGTGCGAGTATGAAGTTCCTCCGTATTGGCGACAAGATGAGAATAAGGGGATGGTGAGGACTGGTGACGGTCGGTGGGTGGTGCCAGAGCGGCCGAGAGTGGAGGCCCACCCACCGGATACGGCCCACCATCTACAGCAAGTTTTAAAGAGGAATAATGCTTTCGAATTGAGAGACACGTGAAAAATTTGGTTTAGTTTAAATTAGTTTGGTTTGGAAAAAATGTAGAAACATTTAGTGTTCATTTGTCTTTTTCTTTTATCAAGGTGGGGTTGTTGATACATACCTCTATGGTGGTCTGTACCAAAAAAAATAAAAAACCTCGATGGCGGTCCCCTTGTTGAGTTGACAAGGTTTAAAACAATAGTTTGGTTTGAGGAAAATGTAGATACTTTAATTTTGGAGTGTATGTAATTTTTTTTTATCTTTTTCCTTTTTAATGGGGTCGGTGATATACATGCTTTTTGTGGTGGCCCGTTTGTTGGGTTCTTTGAGTGCAAAAAGAAAACAATAACAATTAATTTGTAAGTTCTTTTATTTTCACTTGAATTTTTGTTGGGTTTTTGTGGCTTTTTTTATAAAGTTCATATAGTTTTGTTGTTTTCAATCATGCAAGTTCCTCTAACTTTTTTTTTTTTATCTTATGTATAATCAAGTCTTTTTTTTATCAAGTTCCTCTAACCTTTACCTTCCCTTTCCTTTATCCACCATTGGATTAAAATATCAAAGGTGCAGATTTAACATCTTATAAGAATATTATTATAATTTTACTTAAAAATAAATAAATAAATAAATTTAAGATGCTAAAATTTAACTTGAACAGTTGACAATTACTATGAAAAAAATAGAGAAAAAAATTCTACTCTAAAATAATATAGAGCTCTTTAAATTAAATTTTAGTGGTTTAAATTTATTCTTGTATTTTTAAGTAAAATTATAATAATATTTTTATAAGATGTTAAATATGAACCATTGAGATTTTAATCCAATATGGAGATGGGAAAAGGACATTAAAGAAGGGGGAAAGAATGGGAAAGGTATTAGAGAGAAGCCAATTCCACTATAACCACTTAATTAAAAATCAAGTGAAGTTTTATGTTTAAAAATAATTTAATTTAAAATTTTAATCTTTATTATAAATTAATTGAGAATTGGAACGATACAGAGAAGATTAGCATGGTCCGTGCGCAAAGATGACACGCACAAATCGAGAAATGAGCATGATTTTTCTGAAGTATTGTCTCCATCATTTAGTCTTTGGATTCCATTTATTATCGTAGGTTTGAGGCTGAAAATTAAGAGCAGGCAGATAAAAGATTACGTAACTATCCATATGATAATAATCAATCAATAGTGGATTCAATAATTGCGACATTATTCCTAATTATTTTGTGCTAATCCAATGTAACTGCCCATTTGTACTGGCTTTGCCTCTCCCTTTCTGATTTGAAATTTTGGATAAATCCAAGATCCAACAGTAATATTTTTCTACTTTTTTTACAGTACTATATGTAATAAACAATTTTTTTAAGTATAACTATTTCGTATCTAAATATTATAATAGTGGATCAATTAGACTACAACGTAAGTGAATTGAGTTCAAATCTCACCTTATTCAAAAAAATCCTTATGGAGAGGCATTCTAGTCCCAAAGCTTCAATTGATTGCTTGAATACTTAATAATATGATTCAATCAAAACATTAGATATCGGGTTAGAGCCCAAAGGGTTATAAGAATAAAAGCTCTTCTAATGTATTTTTTTTATTAAGAATGTGTAAACCCTTAACTTTATTATGGTATTAGTGCCTCCATACCTAACCGTAGTTACTTATATGTTATCCCTCCGATCCTATTTATAAATAATTTTTCCTTTGATTCCGTAAAAAAAAAAAAAAAGGTAGTTAAAAGCAATAAGTGTGTCAAAAATACCATGTTTTTTTTCCATATATACCCCTATTTATGAAAAGAGTATAGGAGAGAGAATAGATAAAAAGTATGAGAAATAATGAGTATAAGACATGAGAAAGAATGAGTATTTAATAAGGGTAAAATAGGAAAAAGAAGCTTATATTTTCAGACAAAAAGTGAAAGTTGCTTATAAAATAGACCGGCCTTATGAAAGAGAAAGTTGCTTATAAATGGAGTAATAAATTGTTTCCTACAAAACATCAGAAGTCCTCTTTTTATATATTTCAATCTTTATTGGTTGGCAAAAAAAAAAATCTTTATTAGATGTTGAAGTGAAAAAGATAGGTCTTGGTGTTATTAAAAAAAATATATATCCTTCTTGGATGGATGCTTATCTTCAGCAGTTAATTAATTATAACAGCAAACTCTGGGGTATTCTTTAATGAAAACTGCAATAGTATTGCCACATTTGTATAGAATTTTATTAATATTTTAAAGATAGATGACTAATTAAACCCAAAAACAATCTTTTTGTAGACAAATAAAATATTATACCCATTTTAACTTTATTGGATTATATTAACATAAAGTTTGTAATAAACAAGTAGGATGATTTAATTTGTTGTGTAAATTTTGTGCAATCATAATTTGTAATAAATATTTTAATATAAAATGTGTAATAATCTTCTAAAACACCTCTTTTTTTATAATAATTTGAATTGAAATATTATCAATATATATATATATATAACTTAGATTTAAGATACTAAAATAACTTTTAACTTTTATCAAAAGTGCAAAAGTAATGATAAACCATTTTTGGAGTAAAAGTAATCGTGAATTTTCAAAATAGGGGCAAATCTGTTAAACCTAACTAACTTAATTTATTACAGTGGGGAGAATTATTGTCTTGGCCCTTAAAGTTATGATTCGCTTATAACTCAATTCCTAAACTTTTGACTTACAACTTAGTCTTTGATGTTTTTGAGTCATCCTATGTGGCAAAAAAATGATAAAATATTGTTAAAAATTGCTTAGGTAGATTTTACAAAAATAAAAAAAAATAAAAAATAGTGTCTCATCCCTACCCACTTGCATTTCCCTAGAGGGTAGCGAACGACTCAAATTAAAGAATAGGTTAAAGTCACTTATTATGCTTTTAACTCTGATAAAGCACCCAAGTATGTAAGAAAAAAAAAACATTGTAGAAAAAGAGATTTCTTAACTTTTGAATGATAAATGATGAATAGCACTTGGAAGAGGATGGGATTAGAAAAAGTCAAAGCACACCCACTTCACAATATATGTGACCCCCTTATGTTATTTTCACATTTTTTAGAGTGCTTGCATGCAGTTTGGCGGGTAATACAGGAATAACATAAATATACTGATATTATTGAAATAGTAGACTTGATTACATTACCGGGTTCCCCCTCAGGGTTTCATAATATATATACAAATTGTCCAAAATATCCAAGATATTCAAACATAGACTACAAATAACCAACTAGCTCCGATCTAGGGATATACACTCTTCAATTGCTTGTATCTACCACCTTGCCTTTGGAGCCACCGGTTCCCCTGGAATATTTATTATTTGAAAAAGGGTGAGATTCAAACGAATCTCAGTAGTAACAGACAATTATTCAAAGAGAATGCGATAAATAAATATGCTAAATACAAGAAAATGCAATATTATACTAACACATAACTCAGTTCAGTCAGAAATATATTCAGAGTCAACCACTGTTGCAACTCCTACACATTCCGTACCTCAATCCTCGACTGGGCATATCAGTGTACCCATGTGCACTATTTATCAGTGTACCCATGTGCACTATTCATCAGTGTACTCGTAGACACTGTGTATCATACATATTACAAAAGGTGACATATACAAAGCATATAAACATTTACATGGGCATGTTTGTTTTAGCGATCAGATTGCTTATAAGCTGCTTTTCATGTAAATCAAGACAGAACTTCTCTCACATACTTACCTCGTATACCATAAATCATGATTGAAAAGATGCTTTTATGCATTCCAATCGCTAATCCAAATGAGCATTAGTGTATAAAGGATATAGTTACTATCTTAACCCCCTTTTGACCTGTGAAATTATTCCTCGAACTTTGTGTCATAGCTTAGGCAATTATTCTAATCATAAAATTCCAAATGTACAAGAATTATGTTAAAATCCATTCATCTTCTACTCTAGATACTTCCAAAGTGTTTTTGCTGGTTATATAAGTCTAAATTGAAAAAAATATCAAATTGCCCATGGGGACCCGGTCTCGGTACCACTGTACTCGGTCTGACAGTACTTTTCCAGAAATTTTGACTCGGGCTATTCTAAATTATTTTTGCCCAAGGAATCCATTTGCGACCTCAATTTTTGAAAAATCACTGCCAAATGACAATTTTGCTCTTGGCAACCCCTAATTAGGGTTTCAATGACGTTTTGGTCATTTTTCTTTCTAAGGCTCTTCTGAAAACGTGTTCAACACTAACCCCACCTAATTTTTCCTCCTGAACACAATGGAATCATCAAATTATTGAAAATCCAACTTGTAACCCCTTCCTCATCAAGGCCGAGATTAGTTCATAAAAACATAATTAAGTTTGAATTAGAGACCATGTATGATTTGGGACTTAAAACAAAATAAAATTTTTCAAAATTAGGGTTTTTAAAAACTTTTACAACACCTGTTCACAATGGTCTCATACTCACATTTCAAACATAAATGGCCTGTACGCGTTGATTTCATTCATACATATCAAAATACACAATAAATTCCTGACACACTCGGGATATAATAATCATCTAAAGAGTTTACAAGGCAAAATGCCTATAATCATTTTCTCTTTACTAGGGGATTACACAAATCTACATCATAATTCTAAGATATATAATTGTTTCCCACAAAATATCCAAATGATAAACTATGAAAACCAATAATCAAAATGGAACTCCTAGCCCTGAGCCCTATCCACTCTTCGTCACCTGCTTCCCTTTTGAACCTTCATCCCTGTCTAAACATTATTTTTGGGAGAGTGAGATTCTAAGGAATCCCCGTAGTAACAAGTCACTCATAGTATGCACAACAGTAAGACATGAAAGCCAATCATAACCCACACATAGAAACTACAATGACAGTTATAGCGGCAAGGGTAGGTATGACTTGCGTCACCTTTACATTTGCTCACACTAAAGTGCTTACGCTGTATTGCACCACAACAAAGTTCACAATAATATATTTCACCACAGCTGGGATTCATATAAAGCATTTTATACCGCAAGCCACACTGGTAGGATTCACAACACAAGCCATACTGGCAGGATTCACAAAGATCCATGTTGATTACAACGGCAGTTTAACGGCAAGGGTAGGTGTGATAGAAATCACCCCCTACGACTGCTCACGTTGCAATGGACTATGGCACATACATTTCACAAACTCAATGACATGTCATGCATACCATACATCATACACAACATGAGAAAAAAGTCACTACCTTGGTCCTTCTGGGCATGCTCTGGCACCGGTCTCTCCCGATAGGGTAAATATCAAATCCTATATCTATAATTAGGGACAGAGTGTTATTTTCTATACCAATACTCAATTAACTTCATATCACTTAAATTGGTTATCATTTATGCTCTTCAGGAAGCTAACCATGTCTCTAACAAAAGTCCTAAAGGGTTGGAAGAACTATCCCAAAGATCCCTTTTTGGAAGCACAACCACAAATTTCGTACTGTTCACTCGAGTGAAAATGACCTTACTCGAGTGATGGTGTAATTTGCACTCGAGCACAAATCTTAATACTCGAGTGACAACCAAATGCTTACTCTAGTCCTAGAAAGTGAGGTGTAGAAAGTGCTCACCCGAGAGCAGAAAGGAATGACAACAACCAGAATTGCTTGCTGCATTCGAGCATGACCTCTATCACTCGAGATGAGAGTTTATGGTGTCAAATACACCTGCACTTGAGTGAGAGGAGGCTCACTCGAGTGAGAACCCAAGCTCACTCGAGTGAGAACCCAAAACACTTGCAAGTAAGGCAACACTCTTGCCTTTACACACAAAAGTGCATCAGAAAACTAAAGGAACACATAGGAAATGCAGCACTTCACTCGAGTGAGACCCTCATGCACTCAAGTGATGCCTATCAAAAACCAGAAAATGCAGAAAAAATGACAACTCTTTCCAAAATTTTCCTAAGTGTTCCAAATGAACCCAAAACCTCAACCAAAGCTACTCCCACACAAAAACACCCAAGGAATTCAATGGAATAATCAGAATTACTAATATTCTATTCCATTATCATGCTTTGGTTTTGGGCAACATAAACATCTAAATTCCAAAATCATCCAAACAAGCCATTTCAATCCCAAATCCATTCTATCTATCCCAAAATCACTACAAGATACCATTTTCGTGCCAATGACATACCAAAAACACCATGATCCTCAATTTCGGAAAATCAAGCCAAAAATCCTAGAAATTCCAAATCAAACCATTTTTCACAAAACATAGATAAAAGGATTGGTTTTACTTACCTTATCAACTTTCTCAAAGACATTTCTTGATTCTCCAACCTCCACAATTCCTTATAGCCACAAATCAACACCAATGGGCACACTTAAATCAAGCTTTTCTTCTTTCTTTCTTCTTCTACAATGGCTCAAGAGAGAGAGAGAAGAGAGAGATGAGATGAGTATAGAAGAAGGAAATGATGACATCCCCCTCCAAACCCATGCTTGCCCAGCGAAAAAGGAGGGAAGAGAGGAGAGAGAAAATCATATTTTATCCCATATTTGACTTTTCTTAACCACTCTCCCTTCACACTTACTTGCCACATGTCCTCATTTCATTGGCTCTCCTCAAATAAGTAACTAATTAGTTACTCTAATCATTCAATTAGCCATTTAATCACACTTCTCATTTTTCCTCTTAGTTAGTAATTAATTCCTCCCTTAATTACTAACTTATGGCCAATAATTATATTCTTTCAATTTTCCACCAATTATGGCATATTAAATTAAAATTTCCACAAAACACATAATAATTCCAATTTAAATTCACAAATTATCCACAATAATCATCATTAGCCCTTAATAAAAAATTTGGGGCATTACACAACTCCTACCCCTCAAACCAGCCCTAGCCGAAACTGATTAGGGTTTAAGGAAAAATTAGGATTTTTGATTTCTAACATTGAAAGCTTGCTCCTTTCACTCCTAATCACTTGATTAACCATTTGAACACCTAATACTCAAGATTTATGGAAATTTGGGCAGCATAACCATTTAGGGTTAACACTTCCCAAACCTACAAATCAAGACAAACCAACCACAAATCCACCACCACCACCAACAACAATAACAACTAAGATTTAAGGGTTTTGAAGTTAGTTTTGGTTTTCTCCTTCTTTCTCTCTCTAACCGAATCCTTCCTTCTCCTCAAACCTTGATATTTGCTTGCTAAACATATGGATTCATGTAGAAGAGTAGCTTAGAGAAGAGATTACACAAACTAGAGGCTAAATCACCAAGGAAATCAAGATCTACCTTTGCTTTTTCTCCTCCTTTTCTCCTTGGTTTGGTCTGCTGAAATGAATGGGGAAAGATAAAGCAAAGCTTCATAAATATCTCCCTATTTTCCCTTATTTAAGTCAATTACAAAATCCTAAAATTTTGACTTTTGTGACACCTGCATTCTTGAGTTTATCTACATCAAATTAGTGTCAAAATTCCCCATTTGATATTGACCTAATTCTCTTCCCCTAATCAGCCCAAGTTCACGCCCAATGGGTCCAAGTAAAAGCAATTGGCCTTCCTCCATAATTACAATTTTGCCATAACAAATGTTTCCATTTTAGGAATAATTGGCAATCCTAACAGATTTTCTGTCCAAATTTTGAAAAAGCATAACTTAATTTGTAGACATCGAATTGGAGTGATTCTAAAGGCTATAGAATCCTTATTGAGTATAGTTTTAAGGAAAAATATATTCTTTACCAATTGGAAGCACAAAATTCCTAGGATTTAAGTTTTTGGAAGCTGTTTCAGAAAATGGACATTTTTCCTGGGCTAACTTCAAAAATTCATAAATCTTTGTATATAGCTTCAAATGATTCATATCACCTATCAAATTAAATCTTAGGATGTCTACTTTCGTCCTGTAAAATTTCACAACTTTTGGTCATCATTTGGTCATCCAAAGTAACATGCCAAACACATTGCATCACATGGAATTTTCACTAGTAACATAATCACATCCTCCAAAATTCACCGTTTCATTTTATTAAATGCCACAAATATTTATAAGGCATGTTGGGGAATAAAATTTGGGGTGTTACACCATACGTGGTGCACAATCTCTCTTTTTAATAACAAATTAATCTATAGATCTTATACATAATGCTCATAATGTTGAAGGCCCTTTACTATAAGAAAATTGATCGCGCCTTATGATTGAAGGAGCCCCTGAAGGATCTGTCATGGACACCACAAATATGTAGTGAGGTTTTTGAAAAACAAAGGCAGGGGGGATGTGAGTTGGTGGGGAAGGAGACACTATTTTTTAAAAAGAAAATTTATGTAAAATCTACTTAAACAATTTTTAATAGTATTTTAACATTTTTTTTGTCACATAGGATGACTCAAAAACATCAGAGACTGAGTTGTAAGCAAGTCAAAAGTTTAGGAACTAAGTAATAGATGACTCAATTTTAAGGGCCAAAAGATTAATTTTTCCCATTGTAATATATAGAAGTTAATCGGATTTAATGGTTTTGCTCTAATTTTGAAAGTTTATAGTTATTTTTGTTTCAAAAAATAGTTTAAGATTACTTTTACGCTTTTAATAAAAGTTGAAGGTTATTTTAATACGTTAACCTTATAAGTAAAAGTTGAAGGTTAGTAGTAGTAGTAGTAGTAAAATAGTTTAAGATTACTTTTACGCTTTTAATAAAAGTTGAAGGTTATTTTAATACGTTAACCTTATAAGTAAAAGTTGAAGGATTACTTTTACGCTTTTAATAAAAGTTGAAGGTTAATCGGATTTAATGGTTTTGCTCTAATTTTGAAAGTTTATAGTTATTTTTGTTTCAAAAAATAGTTTAAGATTACTTTTACGCTTTTAATAAAAGTTGAAGGTTATTTTAATACGTTAACCTTATAAGTAAAAGTTGAAGGTTAGTAGTAGTAGTAGTAGTAAAATAGTTTAAGATTACTTTTACGCTTTTAATAAAAGTTGAAGGTTATTTTAATACGTTAACCTTATAAGTAAAAGTTGAAGGATTACTTTTACGCTTTTAATAAAAGTTGAAGGTTAGTAGTAGTAGTAGTAGTACTTATAAGTAAAAGTTGAAGGATTACTTAGTGGTGGTGGTGGTGGTGGTGGTGGTGGTGGTGGTGGTGGTCGTAGTAGTAGTAGTAGTAGTAGTAGTAGTAGTCGTGGTGGTGGTGGTGGTGGTGGTGGTGGTGGTGGTGGTGGTGGTCGTGGTGGTGGTGGTGGTGGTGGTGGTCGTGGTGGTGGTGGTGGTCGTAGTAGTAGTAGTAGTAGTAGTGGTCATAGTAGTAGTAGTAGTAGTGGTGGTAGTGGTAGTGGTAGTAGTAGTAGTGGTGGTAGTGGTGGTGGTGGTGGTGGTGGTGGTCGTCGTCGTCGTCATCGTCGTCGTAGTAGTCGTGGTGGTGGTGGTGGTGGTGGTGGTGGTGGTCGTCGTCGTAGTAGTCGTGGTGGTGGTGGTGGTCGTGGTCGTGGTCGTGGTGGTGGTGGTAGTAGTAATAGAAGTAGTTGTTGTAGTAGTAGTCGTGGTGGTGGTGGTGGTGGTCGTAGTAGTAGTCGTGGTGGTGGTGGTGGTGGTGGTGGTCGTCGTCGTAGTAGTCGTGGTGGTGGTGGTGGTGGTGGTGGTGGTCGTGGTGGTGGTAGTAGTGGTAGTGGTAGTGGTAGTAGTAATGGTGGTGGTGGTGGTGGTGGTGGTGGTGGTGGTGGTGGTGGTGGTGGTGGTCGTGGTGGTGGTGGTCGTGGTGGTCGTGGTAGTGGTGGTCGTGGTGGTGGTGGTTGTGGTAGTGGTGGTCGTGGTGGTCGTGGTAGTGGTGGTAGTAGTAATAGTAGTAGTTAGTAGTAGTAGTAGTTGTTGTTGTTGTTGTTGGTTAATCGGATTTAATGGTTTTGCTCTAATTTTGAAAGTTTATAGTTATTTTTGTTTCAAAAAATAGTTTAAGATTACTTTTACGCTTTTAATAAAAGTTGAAGGTTATTTTAATACGTTAACCTTATAAGTTGTTGTTGTTGTTGTCGTCGTCGTTGTCGTCGTCGTCGTCGTCCACGTGCAATTTAATAAGGGAGAATTGTCTAAAAATACCTTTGGGGGTAAATTAATTACAATAAAAGTTGAAGGTTATTTTAATACGTTAACCTTATAAGTTGTTGTTGTTGTTGTTGTTGTTGTCGTCGTCGTCGTCGTCGTCGTCGTCGTCGTCGTCCACGTGCAATTTAATAAGGGAGAATTGTCTAAAAATACCTTTGGGGGTAAATTAATTACTGATTACTACCAAACGTGCAAACGATCTTCTGTTTTGTGCAAACCATCTTCCGTGTGTGTAAAAATCTTCCATATAAATATGCAAACAATCTTCCGTTGTGTACAAAATATCTTCCATTATATTCAACATATCTTCCATAATAGCATTCAATAATTAATTTACCAAAAAAATATTTATCCACAATTCTCCCATTTAATAAAGCTACCCTTTGCCTTCCAGCCACGTTTCTTCCGTTGAAAAGCAGCAACGTTTTACACGGCGCATGAAGGCCTTTTCTTTCATTTTCGTTGGGGATTTTCCACACTGGCTAAAGCTCCAACTTCGAACCTCCACCAAAGCAGAGTTGGAAAATGAAAAGATCATAGAGAAAAACTTCTAACCAACCACCATTAAAATAAGAGAATTTGAGAAAATTAAACTTCGTATCTTTATAATTTCAAACCAATTGTAACTTACTCCATAAACTCTGACTCACTATAATTTAAGGGACTTAAATTATAATTAAGTCAAAATTATAGAGACAGTGTTACATTAAGTTAGCGTAGATAGTGAGCTTCAATCGATTCAAAACTATAGATACCAAAAGATTAATTTTTCTATTTTCAAATAATTTAATTTATTTGAAAATTTTAGGAATGATTATGAAATTAATTTTTTTGAAATAATTTAATTTTTCTTATATAAAAAATAAGAAAAATGATAGAAAAATATCATTTAAATTACAAAAAATATAAAATGTCTACTAAATTAACAAAAAGAGAAATAGGTAAGGGTTGAAGCACAAAAATGTATATGAGATTTTCTTAAAAGTGAGCCAAATACCACATACTTTTTTGAGAGGCAAAAGTAACTATGAACTTTCAAAATATGTGTAAAAATATATGTTGACTGTTTATTTAAATTTTTTAAAGGTTAAATGTAAAAATACACAAGAGATTTTTTTTTAACAGTGTGCTCAATACAAATGCTTTTTTTGGTGGCAAAAGTAATTATAAACTTTCAAAATAGGTGTAAAAATACACATTGATCATTAGTTGATTTTTTGTTTGAATTTTTTGACTGAAAACGATGACATTGAGGATGATAGGGATGATTAAGAAACAACTTGAAGAGAAATACTTACATACTCTAAGGGTACTATGTCCTCTAAACTCTGCCTAATGAAAACGGGAGAGGAGTGTCTGCATCGACCATTAGTTTTATTAGAAAGAGTTCAGATGATTAAATACTTTTGGAGTATATAAGTATTTCTTCAACTTGGAATAATAATTTGCTGACTGGATGAGAGAAATTAATTTCTACCTAATTATTTATCTTCATCTCATCACTTCTTTTGGGGCAAAGAGGGAGAGGACATGAGAGAAAAGAGTGTCTTCACTAACTCTTCTCTCCACTTCCTCTCTACTTAATTTCCCCATTAGTAGATTGGCTTTTAATGGTTGATATTTGTTTTGTTAAAATATTATTATCATTTAATATTTAATATTATAATAATATTTTTAAAAGTCAAGGAACGAAAAACCGGACCGAGCAATGAACCGGTCACAGCACAGGTTCAAGGGTTAATGGGTCAACTGGAATCTAACCGGTAGTCGAACCGGTCATATTAAAATATTATAATTTATTAGTGGCAATATATATTAATATATTTTTAAACTTCCATAAATAAAAATGAAGATTTTTAGAAAAAAAATACTTAAAATCTATTAGTATGAGTTATAATGCCTATACTTATGCAATGATATCTCCTTTTCTATAATTATTATATCTTTTTAAATATTTTTTTCATTATCTTCTTCATTTTTTTTATATTTGTTCTTTCTTTACCTATTTTTCTCTTCATTTTGATCTTCAAATTCCAATTTCCCCTAAAAAAATTTTAAAAAAAATGAACTGGTCCAACCGGTTCCCCGGTTCAACCATCGAACCAGACCGGACCATTGGCCGGTTCCCGGTTCAACCGATCGAACCGGCCGATCCGGTTTTTCATACAATGTTAAAAGTAAAAAATCCCCATCATTAAAAGACAATCCAATGATGAAGAAATTTACTGGAGAGAAGGGTTAGTGGAGGGACCCCTTTCCCGAGAACATGGGAAAATAGTGTCTCCACTAACTCCTTTCTACTTAATTTCTTCACTATTTGATAGGCTTTTAATGATTGATATTTGTTTTGTAAAAATATTATTATCATTTAATATTTAATATTACAGTTATATTTTTAATATAGTATAAAATTCCCACAATTAAAAGCTAATCCAATGATAAAGAATTAAGTGGAGAAAAAGTGGAGAGAATGGTTAGTTGAGACACCCCTTTCCCAAGGACGTGGGGGAAAAAGTGTCACCACTAACTCCTCTCTCTACTTAATTTCTCTATAATTAGATTAACTTTTAATAGTTGATATTTGTTCTGTAAAAATATTATTATCATATAATATTTAATATTACAATAATATTTTTAATATAGTATAAAATCCCCATCATTAAAAACTCATCCAATGATGGAGAAATTAAGTGGAGAGAAGGATTAGTGGAGATAAAGTGATGAGGTGGAGATAAAAGGTTATGTGAAAATTAATTTTTCTTACCTAGTTAGCAAATTATTATTCCAAGTTATTTCTCAATCATCCATGTCATTCTCCATATTACCATTTTTAGTCAAAGAATTTAAACAAAAGGTCAACTAACGGTTAATATGTATTTTTACTCTTATTTCAGAAGTTCATAGTTACTTTGCCTATCAAAAAAGCATTTGTATTAGGCTCACTTTTGAGAAAATTTTGTGTATTTTTGCATGTTAATCTTTGAAAAAATTCAAACAAGCAGTCAATTAATAGTTAATGTGTATGTTTATACTCATTTTAGAAGTTCATAGTTACTTTTGCCCCTTACGAAAGTATTTGGTGTCAAGCGCACTTTTATGAAAATCTCATATGTATTTTTACACCTTAACCCTTTAATCTAGTAGGAATATAAGATTTTAGAGTTTAGGTGTTGACAACTTGAGTATATTAGCAACTGGTATAGAGAGTGATAACTTGAGCTTCCTAAGTTGTCACCGTGTATACCCAAATTTCCATTACTTATATTCAAATTATCAATACCCAAAATTTCTACGGAATAACCTACTTATCCTGTTGTTAATTTAGTAGATATTTTTGGATTTTTATAATTTAAATAGTATTTTTTATCATTTTTCCTTAAAAATATCATTACCGCCAAAGGACAATTGCATTTCTTAAAATTCAACTTTTAACTTTTTTAAATGTTAGTTTTTTTTTCCAACATTTTAAATGTTAGTGAATCAATAACTACTTTTAAAATATAATGACAATAATAATTTCAGCCGTGGCAACTTTACTTATGTGAAATAATAACAATAATTTTATTAGTGATACTAATCTATTAAAATTCAACTGCTAGATTTTCAAGTATTAATAAATCAATGGATACTTCACTTTTAAGAAATAATAATTTTAGTTATATGAAATGACAACGAGTTGTCAACAACACTTCATTGGTGACAATTACTCTATTAAATTTTTTTTTTTTGAGCAAACAATTACTCTATTAAAATTTAACTTACAAGTTTTTAAGTAACTTAGTTTATTTCAAAAAATAACAACTTTTTTTATGAGAAAAAACAAATTTAATTATATAAAATCACAACACGACTTCTTTCTTGAAATTAAGCAATTTTTTGGTTTTTGAGTGTTAATTATTGGATCAATGACTATTTCATTTTAAAAATAATAGCTTATAGGAAATGACAATAACAACTTCATTAGTGACAAACTAGTCTGTTAAAATTTTGTTTATAAGGTTGTGGAACAATAATTACTTCATTTTAAGAAATAGTAACTTTATATATAGAAACAACTACACTTAAAAAACGTAGAAGATGAATTTAAAAATATATTACTTAAAAGAATTAGAGGCCTAATGGTCATAATATACGATGTTTTAGGAAGAACAAAAAAGTGGTGGGATCAAATCTTATCCTAACCATCCAGTGCCCCCAAGTGTTGGAGGCACATGCAAGCAATTATGTTATTTCATAAAAAATCTTAGAATAATTTCCAAGATGGTTTAAGACCTCGCTAGATTTCTCTGAGTCTTAACTTCGAGTCATAAAGAAGACACTTATGTTAAGAGGGGTATTCACAAACTACGAATCGGATACCGGATGATAATATCTAAAAAAAAAAAGGACAATAATTTCCAAGAATTTCATAGGAATTAAATCATTTCAAGTGATCATTTTTAAATTCTCATATTTCAATTGTCCTTATATGTCTTTCTCCCAAATCATGAGATATCGTTATCTTTACTGTTTTAATAATTTTAATATCTTAATAGGATTTAGGGAAAATTGTTCAAAAACACCTTATTGGAAACTTATTTGTTAAATGGAACCTCACGGGCAAACAATCTTCTTCGTGTACAAAAAATTTTCCTTTGTGTTTAATAATCTTCCCTGTATTCAATATATTTTCCCTATATGTGTTCGAATAATCTTTCTTTATGTGCAAAAGATATTCCCTAAATTCCATTTGATAAGAAAGTTGCCAATGAGTTCCTTATTAGCAACTTTCCCTAAGATTTAAGAAATTTTAGAATTGGCATACACCTGGAAAGATATCGGGTTTGAGAATTGAATAATAATATTCAAAAACTTATAAATAATAGACTTTATAGTAAATTAATTAATATTTTATTGTGAATTTCGTGCGTCCATAAATCTAAAAAATAAAGTATACGATAACATTCATGATATAGATATGCTTGTGTATCATTATAAACTTTATCTGCATCTATGATTATGCTCTGTGGCCGGTAGCACCCACCAAGTATCATGTAAAATGCAGAAAAAAAAATTGTTTAAGGTATTATCATATATCAACATGAGTCACATACATACGAATATTACAAATATCTATATATATAACATGAAAATTATAATAACCTCCATTGTTTATACGCCATGCATTTTTTTTAGGTACAAATGCATAATCCTATTTTAGTTCTCCTCAAAAGCTTTATCAATTGATGGGCTTCTTTCACTCCTTGAAAGATGGAATTACTAGGATCTACATAACTAGTATAAGGGTCAAAGCTCTCTTTTTTTTTAAAAAAAAAAAACTATTTTTGGGTTTTGGGTGTTCAGAAATATTTGTTACTCTTATCAAAATCATTTTGACTCTAACTACCAACCGGATTGATCTGAGTGGTAAGCGGCTCGGTTTCGCTTAAGTAAGGTCTCAGGTTTGAGACCTGGTGAATGCAGAAAACCCCCGCTAGGAGACTCGCCTACCATGCCAGGTGTGCGACGCAGGTTGGATCCCGATTAATCAGGGTGAAGCTCTAGATACATGGTGGATTACCCAAAAAACAAATTGACTCTAACTAAAGTAATGTGTAAGTAAATTTATCTAAAAATTATGGGCCATGTTTGGCTGGAGGGAAAAGTGGGAGGAAAATAGGGAAAACTAGAATGAAAAATTTTCAAAAAATAGTAAAAAAAAGTTATTATTTTCAGGAGTTTTTCCTCCAAATTTTCTGCTCATCCAAATTAAAGATAAAGAATTTTTTAACAAAAACTAAGGGTACAAGTTGAAATGGCATTTCTTGATAAGAGAATAAGCTTCTTTAAGATTTCGTTGGCCACTTAATTGTGCATGCATAATGCTTCAATTTAGCTTCATTTCCATGTTTTGTGGACATGATAAATAGTGCCATTCTTCTTCGATTAATTAGTGCCCGCTCTCATGGTCCAAAAAAGGAAAATAAATAGTACCCGTTTATTACAAATAAATTTTTTTGCCCTTTAAGGCAAACCTTATCTCACATTTTTGCTTGATACATCATAATAAGCAGATCCAAATAAGTGAGTTATTTTGGCAGCAGACACATGATCAAGTGAAGGCAATAAAGTCAAGTATGCCTAGTCACTTTACGGCATCATTAATTGTCTGTCTGTTTTAGTTTTTCAGAAATGTTTTTACGGTTTATGAAATAAGTATATGAGATAAGTTTTGTTTTGATTTGTCAAAAAAAAAAAAAGTGCTTGCAAAACATCTCAGTTGTTTAATTTTCCTACATAGCATAGCTAAGATTATGCGTTGGGGCTGCAAAATTGTAAAACTCAAGGGACGAGATACAGAATATTGTTTCCTCTAGTTCTTTATTTAAGTTATAATTTTTGAGATAGGGCGATAGTCCTTTTTATAAGTTACACTCACTTGCCTTCATAAATAAAGGTATATTTGAAAAACAAAATACATATCTTACACATTTATTGTCCTTTAAAAAAAATTTAATCAACCTTTTTATTTGCATAATTTAGTTGTTTATAACTTATACATACAATCGGAGGGAGTACAATTTAAGGGCAAGTAGTTCAAAATTTCAAAAGTGTGATGTAAAATGCTATAACTAATTCTATTAAAAAAAAACTAAAACTCATACTATAAATTTGTAAATATATAAACTTTTTTCTCAAAAGTGAGAGGTGCACCCTCACCACCTACTATTTGGCCATCTGCCACACTTAAATTAGGACAATTGGATTTGGATCCACTAAAGAAAAATAAAAATTAGCGATGGAATTTCATTCCGTCGCTAATCTGTCCCTAATCCCTCACAAATTCCGTCACTAATATTAGCGACGGAATTTTTCCATCACTAAATTAGCGACGGAATCACATTCCGTCGCTAAATTTCGTCCCTAATCCGTCTCTAATTCCGTCCCTAAAATTAGCGATGGAATTTTTCCGTCACTAAATTAGCGACGGAATAGAGACGGAATTATATTTCGTCACTAAATTCCGTCCCTAATCCGTCTCTAATTCCGTCATTAAAAATTAGCGATGGAATAGAGACGGAATTACATTCCGTCTCTAAATTCCGTCACTAATCTGTCTCTAATTCAGTCATTAAAAATTAGCGACGGAATTTTTCCGTCCCTAATTTCCGTCACAAATAATTAATTTTTTCAATAATTTTACTTTTTTATAATTATAAATTTATAATACAAATATTAAAATAAATAAATAAAATTATTAATTCAAATTTATTTTTCAAATTGAAATTATAATATAATATATTTTAATTTTTAATAATATATTATATACAAATAAAAATAAAAATTTTATAAATGCAAAAAAAAATCATAAAATGAATAAAAAAGATATTAATAATAAAAATTTAGGTAGAAAAATTACATAAAATAAAATAAGAAAACTAAATTCAAATATTTAATAATAGATTAAATTTTGTATTTCTAATTTTGTTCACAAAGAAATATATATATGATTTTGCATTTAAATTACACAGGTTCTTCTTAGCTCAACTGGTAAAGGCACTGGCACACGTGTGGGAGGTCAAGGCTTCGAATCCCAACTTGGTCACAAAATGCAACCAATTTGTGACTTGGACATGTGGCGCGCGATGGAGGGTGACACATGGCGGTAGACCTGGACATGTGGAGGGTGAAGGCGAGGCGGCGGTGGGTACACGTGGAGGCCGCCGCAAGGGACATATGGAGGCTCATTGTGAGGACATGTGACAATTTAAATTATATAAAAAAATATTTTGAGACGGATTAGAGATGGAAATTTCGTCGCTAATTAGAGACGGAAAATTCCGTCGCTAAATTCCGTCTCTAATTAGTTAATTCCGTCTCTAATTAGAGACGGAATTTAGCGACAGAATTTTTCGTCTCTAATTTAGCGACGGAAAATTCCGTCACTAATTAATGAATTCCGTCTCTAATTAGAGACAGAATTTAGCGACGGAATTTTCCGTCGCTAATTTAGCGACAAAATTTCCATCGCTAATCGTCTCTAATTAGCAACGGAATTTAAAATTCCGTCCCTAATTAATTAGTAACAGTCTTTTTACCGACGGAATAAATTCCTTTGCTAATTCCGTCTCTAATTTGGTTCCATCGCTAATCCATCGCTAATTTCCGTCACTAAACTAATTAGTGACCAAAATTCCGTCGTTAATCTGATGTTTTTTTGTAGTGATCCCTTCACACTTAGCATACATATCAAGCTATTAATGCAATGAGGAAGTGAAAGTGGAAATTGAGAATGAGAGGTGGTGGTCTTTATAACAAAAGCTTGTCGTGAGTTTTCTCTCGACCTTGAGAGTGAAAGTTTTTTCTCTCGACCTTGAGAGTCTAAGCAAACCCTGGTTGTATACCTAGGAAATATCTGGTACTGTCACTCTTGAGGAGCACTAGGCCATTTCTCTTTTTTCTTATCCATCTTCTCTCAGTTTTTCAAGCGCAGTTGGGTGTTGAATTATGGAGGTGGATAGTTGTAAGGAGCAAGAAGAGGAGATGGACAATCATATGGAGTTCTAGTGGAAGGTGAAAAAGAATGATGGTAAGGATGAAGTTTTTCTGATAGGAAAGGTCATTTCTCAGGCAACTATTGGTCTGAAAACAGTAATCGATAATGTTGTTCCAATTTGGAGAGTGGAGGGTAATTTGGAAATCAAGAAGATTGAAATGAATATTTTTCCTTTACCTTTGAGAAAGCTAATGAAGCAGAAAGGATTCTTGACGATGGTCCTTGGCTTGTGAGAAACTTCATTTAAACTTCATAAGTTCGGCCGCCTTCTACCAGTGATAGCGAACTGACCTTTTTGAAAGGCAACTTCTGGGTGCAATTTCACGATATTCCTCTGGAAGGAATGCAAGGTATTAACATCTTGAGAATGGATGAAAGAGTGGGCAAAGTTATTGAGTTTGAGAATCCTGAGGATAAAACCACACCAAAAAGAGTTTTTGGAAGAGCTAGAGTGGCCATTGATATTGATAAACCTTTGGTTACTTTGTTTTCAGTTCCAAGACCAAAATCAAATGACACAGTTGATGTGAAAGTGAGATATGAGAAGTTATCTCGCTTTTTGTTTCAATTGTAGGAGGCTGGGTCATGAAAACAAGTCGTGTGATAAACCAACAATGAGTCTTGTTAGTAGTAGTGGCCGGAAAAAATATGATGCTAGCATTTGTGTGCCTCCGATACGGAGGAAGAGGAATGAGACAACGGATGGTGGGTCTTTAGTTAGTCAAAGCAAAAGTCAACTGGGTATTGCAAACGACGTGCTTGGAAGAATGCAAGCATTAATTTTAAGCACGTGGATCCAAAAAGTGTTGTCAGTCCTGAGAATAGTGGTGGCCTTACTATTGGAGAATTAATGAACACATAGGAAAAGCAACAGTCTTTGAAAATAAATGAAAGGAAGGATTCTCGTATTCATGTTGGTGGACTTTTCAAAGGAGTAGGTGATGGAGGGATGTTAATATGTTTTCTATGTCATTTGAGCCTTTCATTATTAATCCCAATGCTTTTATGATCAAGGATGGTCCTGAAAAGAAAAGTACATGGGTCAGGCGTCCAAGATCTGTGTGGATGGCTAATGTTGGCCCAGATACTTTATTTAGGGTTATTGAACAGGGAGCCAACTATAGAGTAGACCTTGTGACTGGAGAAACTAATAATAATACAGGCGGAAATGCAATTTTCCCGGTAGTGGGTGGTCTAATAATTGAAGAACTAGTAGAAGGCTTTGACCGGGTAGCGTTAAAGCGAGCTGCTGATGAAAGTTGGGAGTCCCCAAACTCTAAACGCAGAAAGGTTTTACTCTTTGATTCTCCAACTAAAGTTGAATTGAGGGTGATTGAGGAAACTCAGTTAAAAGAAGCCAAGGAGATTGCAGAACAACAAAGAAGGGAATCTATTGAAATCCGACGACACCAAATTGATTGGTTCACAAATAATGGTTTTGAGTTTAATGGTAATCTTTAGTTTGTTGAAGAAAATTCTGAAAGTAATGATGGGTCTCTTAGACGTAGGAAGGGAAAGGCAAAAAAAGTGCTTTTTAAGGGAGAGTCTTTAGCATCTAGTTATCATGATGGCAATGATGGTGAAAACAATGGGAATGAAGGAAGGCGTGGTAGCTAGCCGTCCACAGCCACCAGGGCACCATGATTTGCCTAGCTTGGAATTGTCAGGGTTTGGGAACCACCCGGACAATTTATCATTTAAGGTTCATATGCAGAAAGCTCAAAGTTTAAATGGTGTTTTTATCTGAGACAAAGATGAAGAAAGAGAAGATTAAGAGGATAAAACGTAAGCTAGGTTTTTCTGAAGTTTTTTATTTTGATCCTGTGAGCCGGTCAGGGGGTCTTGCACTGTGGTGGAAGAGAGTATTGAGGTAAGTATTGGCATAGTAGATATATTTTTTATTTATGCTGCAACAATTGTTTGTAATGGGATTAATTATGGTGCTGTAACTTTTGTTTATGGGCCCCATGATATTAATGCTAAAATTGAACAGTGGAGTCATTTGAGAAGATTAAAACCTGGTGATGGTATCCCGTGGGTTTTGCTAGGAGACTTTAATAATTTATTATATTATTTTGATAAGGAAGGGGGTAGACCATGTAATGATAGGGATTTGGAGAGATTTAGATCATTTATGGAAGATTGTGCGATGATGGAATGTGAAATGATTGGAGGCTTCTTTACTTGGGCAAATAATAGGGAGGGAGATGATTTTATTAGAGAAAAGTTGGATAGAATAATCACTAGTGGAGATTGGAGATTAAAATTTCAAAAAGGTGTTGGATCTTTTCTAAATTGTATAGGGTCTGATCATGCCCCTTTAATGCTGGATTTTGAGAAAAAAGAATCTCCTGGATTAAGGCCTTTTAGGTTTGATCTTCAGTGGATTACTCATCCTCACTTTGAGGATATTATTAAACAGGATTGGAAGGGGGGTGAGGGTAGAGTGTTGCTGAAAGATTTTGTTAAGAATTTAAGTGAGTTGGGTTTAGTATTAGAAAGGTGGAGTAAGAAAGAGTTCGGAAATCAAAGCAAAACATTGAATATCTTAATGGAAAAAGTTACTGTATGTCTTTCCAAAGAATGGGATAGTGAGGTTGCTACTGAATTAGCCAATTTGAAGAAGGAAATAAAAAAAAAATCTAGGAACAAGAAGAACTATATTGGGCACAAAAGTCAAGAATCTAGTGGCTACAATGTAGGGATAGAAACTCTAAATTTTTCCATATGTCTACCATCAAGAGAAGATGTAGAAACATAATAACAAAATTGAAAAAAAGCTTATGGCTCTTGGATGGAGAAGGAGGAAGAGATTGGGAAAATTTTTTAGGATTTCTATAATGGTTTGTTTACAAAATCTGGACACCGTCGCTTTGAGGACGTGCTGAATTTTTGGACTGTTTGATAACTAATCAGGACAATATGATGATTATGAAGGATATCTCTGATGAAGAAGTGAGGACATCTACTTTTGAACTTGGTGAAACAAAGGCACTTGGCCTGGATGGATACATTGGCACTTTTTTCCATGAAGAATGGCATTTAATAGGAAAACAGGTATGTGATCTTATTCGCAAATTTTTTAGCCAAGGTTTTCATTTATTAGAAATAAATAGAACTGATCTGGTGCTAATTCCCAAAGTTGAGAGTCCTGAATCTGTGAATGATTATAGGCCTATTAGCCTATGTAATTTTGTATATAATATTTTTTCTAAAGTGATGGGTAATAGGCTTAACCCTTTTTTGAGTAATATAATTTCTGAAAGTCAAAGAGCCTTTATTCCGGGGAGGTTAATCCATGATAATATTGTGACTGTGCATGAATGTTTTCATCATTTGGGGACTAATAAAAATGTGAAAGAAATGGTCATTAAGCTAGATATGAATAAAGCATATGATAGGGTGGAGTGGGACTTTTTAGTGGCTGTTATGGGAAAAATGGGTTTCTATGATGAATGGATCCATAGAATTATTTGGTGTTTATTATATGTTAATTTTAATATTGTGATGAATGGGAAGCGAATGTCACAAGTGACTCCTGGAAGAGGTTTGAGGTAGGGGGATCCTTTATCTCAATATTTATTTATTTTGATGAGTAATGTTATGTCAAGAATGATTGAAAAAATGGAGGAACAGAGGAAAATTGAAGGAATCAGAGTTGCTCCTAGATGTCCTATGGTAACCTACTCCTTGTTTGCTGATGACTCAGTCTTTTTTCTGAAAGCTACTATGGAAAATTACAAAAGTATGAAATTTATTATGGATTTGTACTGCAATGCTTCGGGACAAATGGTGAATGTGAATAAATCATGCTTGTATTTTTCAAAGAGTGTGCCTGATTTGCTTAAGGAAGAAATTGGTCAGCTGTTACAGATGTCTTTGGTGGACGCCCCAAAGAACTATTTGGGATTACCTGTAATTTAGGGTAGAGCCAAAGTCAAAGCTGTTAATTTTGTTATTAATAGGGTAAAGAAAAAGGTTTCGGGTTGGCAAAAGAATTTTCTTTCTGAAGCGGGAAGAGAGGTACTTATTCGTTTTGTGATTAATTCCATTCTAGTGTACTCCATGTCTTGCTTTATGTTGCCTAAAAGTGCATTGTGAAAATTGGACAGTCTGATTACTGGTTTTTGGTGGAAGGATGCAGATGAAAAGAGGAAAATTCAGTGGGTTTCAAAGGAAAGATTAAATCAAGATAAACAATATGGTGGCTTGGGTTTTAAAGACTTTGAAGCCTTCAATCTAGCTTTGTTGGCAAAGTTGGGATAGAGGATATTAAGTGAGCCTGATCAGTTGTGGGTTAAAATCTTAAAGGGGAAATATTTTACAAATGAAAATTTTCTAGATGCTAAGTGTAACCCCCTTCACGATTAAGGCCGAGATTTACGTTTATAAACATGTAATTAAGGTAATTAAAGACCATAGACGATTTGGAACTTAAGAAAGTACATTTCCCAAAATCGGGGTTTTCAAAAACTTTTGCAAAACCTATTCTCAATGGTCTCATATCCAAATTTCAATACATAAATGGCCTGTACAGGTTGATTTCATTCATTCATATCAGAGTACAGCATAAATTCCTGATACACTCGGGTTCTATTAATTCATAAAAGGGTTTTTATAAGGCATAATGCCCATAACTTCTTTCCCTTTACTTGGGGATTACACAAAATTATACAACATATCCCAATATATATACAATTGATCCAAAAAAGATATCCAATGGATTTTACATGACAACAAACAACCAAATAATAAAAAAGAACCCCTAATCTAATGCTCTACCCGCTCTTCGTCACCCACTTTCCCTTGGATCCTTCAACCTTGTCTAAAATTTGTGATTTTGGGAGAGTGAGATTCTAAAGAATCCCCGTAATAACAAATCACTCATAGTATGCACAACAATAAGGCATGAAAGCAAATCATCACACACACATGGTAACTACAACGGCAGTTACAGTGGCAAGGGCAGGTATGACTCATGTCACCCTTACGTTTGCTCACGCTGAATTGCTCACAACAATCCACACAATATATTTCACCATAGCTGGGATTCATATAATGCATTTCATAACGCAAGCCACATTGGCAAGATTTACAACACACAGCCCACGGCTGGATTCATAACACACCACCCCACGGGTCGGATTTCACAAAGATCCATGTCGATTACAACAGCATTACAACGGCCGAGCTAGAGATGGCCAACGTCAATCCCTAAACGGCTCACGTTGCATTGCTCGCGTTGTAATGGACCATGGTACACACAGTTCACAAAACCCAATGACAAGTCATGCATACCAAAACATCACACACAACATGAGAGAAGAGTCACTACCTTGATCCTTCTGTGCGTGTCCTAGCACCGGTTTCTCCCGAGTAGGGCAAATGTCAAATCCTATAATTATAATAAGTGACGAAGAGTTATTTCTCTATTCCAATTCTCAATATCTTCTTAACACTTAATTTGGTTATCATTATTGCTCTTTTAGTACCCATGAATAACTCTATCAATAGTTTTAAAGGGTTGGAAGACTATCCCCAAAGATCCCCTTTTGAAAACACAAACACTGACATTTTTCACTTCTTCACTCAAGTGAAGATTGTCTTCACTTGAGTGATGGTACGGTTTGCACTCGGGTACAAGAGAGTGATGGACAGCGAGTGAGCACCCGAGAACACAAGAACTTTTTCAGAGACAGGGACACTCGAGCACACATGACCTCACTCGAGTGATAGCCAAATGCCTTACTCGAGCACTAGAGAGTGAAGTCTAGGAAGTGAAAACCCGAGAGCACAAAAGTTCTCAAGGATCAGGATCACTCGAGCACATCCAATTGCACTCGAGTAGATACCAAATACCCGCGAGTGAAAAGGCACACTCTTGCACCATAACTGCGAGTGACAACCCGAGAGGCAAGTCCTGGGTGTCAAATACACCAGCACTCGAGTGAGAGGAGGCTCACTCGAGTGATATCCTACCACACTCGTAGTTAGTAATTAATTTCTCTCTTAATTACCAACTCATGGCCAATAATTCCATTCTTCCAATTTTTCACTAATTATGACATATTAATTAATATTGTCATAAAACACATAATAATTCCAATTAAATTCATAATTATCCACAATAATCATGATTAGCCCTTAATCAAAAATTGAGATATTATACTAAGAAAGGTTCAAGGGCATCATGGCTATGGCATAGTATTTTGGAGGGTAGAAGGATCTAGGATGGTAATATTCTAGCAAGCATTGGGAATGGAAGTACAACAAGGATTTGGGGAGATCCCTGGATAAGAGGCATTAATCTATTCAAAATTAAGTCAGCATGTCCTTATCTTTATTTGAATAAAATGAAGGTATATGAGATTAGAGGAGCTTGGGATGGGATTTATCTTTGATTGAGCAAATATTTGATAGAACAAGAGTGTGAAGCTATAAGAAACGTGAATTTTGCTATCTCTGGTAGAAATGATAATTGGATTTGGGTTGGGGTAAGAAATGTTGCTACTCAGTCAAAGATGGGTACAAGTGCCCAATGCTTGTTTGACAGTAATGGGTCAAATAATCCAGAATCTTCGAATACTAACAATAAGGAAATGTGGAGGATGACTTGGAAGCTGAAGGCACCCTATAAAGTATGAAATTTCATGTGGAGATTGTTGTCAAATGCCTTGCTTACTATGGTGAATCTGAATAAGAGGCGATGCACTGTCACTGATCTTCGTTTTTTATGCAAATCTCAAAGTGAATATGCAAGTCATCTATTTTTTACTTGTGAGTGGGTGCGTTTTACATGGTTTGGTGCTGCTTTTCTTTCAAATTTGCTGAAAATGAAAATATGGATTTGAAGCATGGATAGCATGGTTTTTAACTAACAAAAATGTTTCTGAATGGCACAAGGCTTTGTTTGCTTTGGTTTTATGGCAAATTTGGAAAGGAAGCTATATCTTTTATGGTTAGAGATTTGAATGGTTGGCTTCTGGATGGAAAATCTACTCTGATTAGCTCTGAGTCTCCGTTTATGACGGAAGTAATGGCTTTGAGCGAGGCAGTCAAGTATGTTGTGGAAAATGAATTGGAAGATGTTATATTTGAACTAGATAATCTTAATCTAGTTAATTGTATCAATTCTGGCTGCTTTTCCCTTGATTGGAATTGTGAATTGCTGATTGAGAATATCCTTGAACAAAGGAAACTGATAAGGAACCACTCTTTTATGTGGATTTCCAGAAAAGCAAACTTAGTTACTGATTGTATTGCTAATGCTTCTTTAAAGGGGTCATGCCCATGTGATTGGGTTTGGAGACCTCCTTCTCAACTGAGGATGCTTTTGGAGAAAGATGGTGCTGGTATCGTGGATGATCATGGCTGATGTTGTTTTGTTAAATTTTTGAAACTATGCTTTAGGTTTTATTTCCAGTTTTTTTTTAGCTTTCAGTTTGCTTTCTGGGATCTTGGATATTGTTCGGTATGTTTCCTTTTAGTTTGAATGAAGTATGTTTTATGGGCAGAGAGAGAGAGAGAGAGAGAGAGAGAGAGAGAGAGAGAGAATGAAAGGTGAGCCACAAGGGAGAGTGGCAGTAAGTTGCAGTTGATGACGATAGTGGGACTAAGCAAGAGGGATTGGATGATGGTTCAAAATTGTGATGATCTTTAATAATATATTGTTATAAGTGAGATCGAACCATGATCTAAAAAAAAAAATTATGATTTTAGTATAACTATTTAATGTGTAATTACCTACTTGTTTCCAATAATAATTTTCAACGTGAAATTAAGTATGCATTAACTTTATAATGTTGAAAGGGGTGTGTTCAGTATCTATTTTTGAATTGAAAGTTGTTTTGATTTCAAATAACTTGATAAAATTAATTCCTTCCTCATTATGTGCTTCTGTGCTTTACTTTTTTGGATGCATAATTCTGATTTTAGAGGATACAAAGTGGCCACTAGCCATAAATGTGTAATGAAATGCTTTAATCATATCCATGATGAACCTCTATCTCTTTCAAGCATAGTTTGACTGGATATTGCTAGCGATTTCTAGCTATTCTATTAAATATTAGTATTTCATTATCTTCTTTTTTTAGATACATATGCTACTCTATTTGTATAATACTCTATCTGATCTTTAATGTATGATTTAATTAGAGAGTTGATATTAATCCTAAGTATAAGACCTATATATTTCACATTTTTATTTATTTATTTTCAAATTAATCTTATTGATTTTCCATCAACAAGAATTAAGCAGGGGAGGGAGGGAATTAAAAAGGATAATCATAATGTTTTAGATAAAAAATATATCATATTAACTAACTTAACTAATATCATTAATTTTCTCAAATTAAATTAATTAAGTCTTACGTTAAGGAAAATATGAGTATTTTATTGTAACATGGAGAAACTCTTATTTCTTTCAAAATCATTTTGTCTTTTTTCCAAATAAATAAAATTAATTTAAATTAAATGACTTTTTTTTTTGCCAACAAATTAAATGACATTATACTACACACACATGTATACGATAATATTAACAAAACTTAAAGCAAAGGCTTGAACTTGATCCTACGGTCTTAACATAATCGACTTTTTCTTTTTAATGAAAACTTCGGGGGGAAAACGCAGAGAGAAAGAAACTCCTGCGGAGAATTATATGGAGCGGTTAAGTCGAGACAATCTACGGATCGTGAACGTCCTCATGCCGTGCCCCTTGTCGCCGTCCGTCGTACTCCGTTGTCCAACTTGTTGTTGCCTTCGTAGCCTCTCATTGCCGTCCTCCTCTGGATGCACACGCGTGAAAAATTGAAGGTCCCGAGAGTGTGGGGGAAGATTAAGAATTTGAAAGTGTTTATGTGAAGGTAGGATGTTAATATTACTTTTTCATGTTTCGATGTTCTGAATTTTGTTTACATTCTGGAAGTTAACTGAAGGATTTGGGTCGAAAATAAATTCTTCCATTGTTGAAGGGTTTGTGTTGAGGGGAAAAAAAAGAGCATAGTGCTACACCGAAAACGCTACAGAAAGTTCTAATTATTCTACATTAGTTTCTAGTCTGTTTGTAAACTCTGTTCTCCATCTATCGTGCTGAAATGGAGTAGAATGTTGAGGCGATTACTTGTATGTGCAGCAAAAATTTAAGTAGATTTTTGAACAATAAAGTTCGGCAAGTGAGAAAGAAGTCACAGCCATTTGTAAGGTAGGATTCTTCTGTTTAAAACTTGGATTTATTGACCCTCTTCTGGAGAAGATTCATGCCTTTCTTCTAATTGGAATTATGGGTTCAGTAAATTATAGAAATGTGCTGCTGAAAAATCTTTGGTAGACCACCTACTTCTTGTTTGATTTTGTGCTTTGTTGGATTATGCTGTTTACTTTATGTTGGTTTTTCACTCAATTGTGAGCAGTGTATTGAGTTGTAAGCCCTTCTTCTCGTTGTTTTAATTTATCGAGGTTACAGGAAGGGGAAGCAAATCACCACTCTGTATTACTGAATCTATTGTTGGGTTTTGATAGGCAGCATTATTGAATCATTTGCTTCAAGCACATTTCTTTAGGTTCTCTTTTAATCTTCAGAGAAAGGACAAGAAACTAGCCAACGATGACTATAGTGTAGAATTTCAGTATAATGATGAGAAGTATAGGTTAGTGATGGCGATTTACAATGCTTCGAAGGATTGACAAAGACATTAAATTCAAATTGCTGCTGCTTCTTTTTTCTTTTCATTCTACTTAAGTAATGCATTGAATATAAGCCCTTTGTTTGATATTTAAAAGTTTCAGGAATTGGAAGCAAATCAGTACTTGAACTACACAATCCTGTGACTCTTGAAATTATTGTCTGAATCGATGGGCAATGTCATTGAATCCTTTGCTTCAGGCATAGGAAATGTTGTTGGCAAAATCTTTGGCTCCCCAATTGATTTCCTTTCTGGAAAGTCTTGCAGGTAAAAGCAATATTCATTTTATCGCTTTATAGAACCACACATAACTAACTATCAAATACTCTCAAAAGTCCTGGACACACGCATGATATTACAGTTTTTAATAAATAGAGTAGCCTAAGTCAGTTATGAACAAATGTGTAAATATGTACGAGTAGTAAAAATCCTTCTTCTTCTTCTTTTGGTAAAGCTCACTTTGAACACGACCTTTTATGATTGGTTTCCTTACTTCACTTAAATATGAGACACCAAGGTCACTTAAAAATCTCCCTCTAATAAGAGTTATTATTGATTATCGAGTTTCGCTGTCGTATAATGCTATTGGGATATGTTTTCCAGTACAAATTGCGGACCCACATGGGATCTCATGTGTTACATTGAACATTTTTGCATTGGCAATTTGCTGAAGCTGGCCTTGGTATTCGTTCTGATTTATGTTGGTGAGTTTTCTTCTGAACTGTCCAGTGATTTCAATAGGGACAACAACATACATACATGTGTGTGTGTGTGTCTATTATTCCATTGTCCCACCAGATTGTTTAAAAAGGCAGGAAATGAGCATTACCCTTTAGTCTTTATTTGTTTTTGTTCCCATTTTGCAGCTATGCTATTCATTTACCTATTATATAAACTGGCCAAATGTGCATGCATTGGGGTGACCATTTGCAGATCGATATGGGCATGCTTGTCATGTTGGTTCCACCTTTGGGAGAGTATTTGCACTTTCTTTTGTGTGAGGTTATGTAACCTCAAAAGAAGAAGAAGAACATCAAGGGAAAGGCTTTACAATACAGGCGAACATGATTCTGGTGATGAAAGCCCTTCCTATTACGCTCGAGGAGGATCCCGAGAAGTGAACCGATCGTTTTCTCGTAGTAGTAGTAGTAGGATGAGGAAGAATTACAAAAGCTCTCACTTGAGAAACTCCTTGAAGCCAAGAAATCATCGCGCCCAACTCAGAATCAACGCGGATGTTAGCCATAAGCATGAGAAGAGGAACCACATCGGTGAGAATCTGCATGATGGAAGCAGAAATGCTATCATTAAGCATGGCAATCTCCATAGCAGCACAGTTCATGACCTTAAGATGGTTAGGACATTTAAGTTTGTGAACAAAGGCCTGAAATCTAAGAGGAGAGGAATTCAAAGGCGCAAAAAGTACTAGGATTTTTCAAGATCCTGATGGGATTTGTAGCTTGTACTCCATATATAAACAATATTGGGGTAATATGTATGTATCTATGCATGCATATGGGAGGAAATTCTCTGCGGCGCAAGTGCGTAGCTCCCTCCCTTACAATTCATATATGTACTTGATTAACAACATGTCCATCAAAATCTTTTCAGGCGATCGATCGCAAAAGTGGCTTTTATCCAACTGACATTTTTGCAATTTGAAGTTGAGGTAAGGTGATTAATGTTTCGACAAACATTTATTAAAAGTCAGTTTGACATAAATTTATTTGAATGATATATATTAAAAAATCAGTTTTAAAAGGTTCAAATACAAAGAAAAGCTAAAAGCCCAAAATTAGGGGGGGAAAAATTATCTCATCTTCAACTTGACCTTTGGCCTAGCAACTTTTCCCCCCAAGAGCCATCCCAAACATATATTTTGGTTCAAATTGACTTTCCATTTCCCAAAATTACTGTTTTTTTTTAGTAGGCCTAGTGTATCCATTATCAGTGGTAGTAACTAATCCTTTCGTGTCGTAGACTTTTCGAAGAAGTTTTAATGTTGGCTATAAGACCCTTTTCATGCACACCTTGAGGAATTGAACCATGAGTAGATGCTTAAAGAGCTCAACTAGGTGCCAACTAATCAACTATGCTAGACCTTATAGTTTATTTTCAAAAATTACTTTTAAAGAGATCAAAGGTTATCCCAAACATGTTTTACAATATTACTTTTGTTTCTAACCCATGCTATGCAAGTTACAAAACGATTTGATGTACATCACACTACTTGTAAAAGGCTCCTTTTGTGTTTCAACCGTCAAAAGTTCATGTGTAAAATGAGTTAACATTCAATTAATCAATCATTAATATATATATTTATATATTATACATACACTCATATATTTCCTCCAGTTATTAAGTGCATGTTTGGCAAACCACAAAATTGTGGTTTCATAAACCTTTTTCCACAAGCCGAAACAAAATTTCTCTCACATACTTATCTTGTAAATTGTAAAAGCAATTCTCCAAAAAATAATCCAAATGTGCACTTAATAACTAGAGGAAGTATATGCGTGTATGTATAGTTTAGCTGCATAAAGTACGCTACAAAGTAAATAAGTAATAAATTTATTTGGTTAATAAATAAATAATTCATACTAATCTTCAATCAATTGTGATTGTTGCTTTCACTCCCCCCCCCCTTTTCCTCCTTATTTTTATCTATAATAAGTCTCCAGACTTTTCATCCCTTCTCGATTTAACAAATGGCTAGTAATTTTTGTCCAGAAAAAAAACTAATCGCCAGTAATAATAGGACAATAAATTTAAGTTGGAGGATCAGCAGAAGCCACGCTAGTTGTTTATTTCGATGATCTACTTGCTATTTACTATCTATGGACTTTATATTTGATAGGACTTCCCAAGAATCTGGAGAATAAACCGAATATATATATATATATATATATATAATATGTTTGTGTTTGAGTGTGGCATCCAGACACTTTACAACACATGATTGTCTGTATGTTGCTGGTTTCCATGGCAAATAGATATTTTCATCCATGCCCCTGTTATTTGTTTCATTACCATTTGGCTCCCTCCTTAACTTTTTTCCTTCCACAGTTCTCCCATTGCCAAATATGTATGATGAACTAGAGATCATTCAAGTATGATGTATATGATAGGTAATAATTTAAAAATCTCTAAGATGATTGTACTTTGAGTATTAAATTTTTCTGAATTTTAATAAAAAAATTTTTAAAATAAAAAAAAAATTGTATGGAATGGAATCCAATTAAACATGAGAACAAAAATATTTAAAGAGCAGCATTCATAAGTAATAAATAGTTTGAATTATTTTTTATACATCTTTTTTTTTTGTCAAATTATTTTTTATAAATCTTAAATTCACTTTTTTACTTCTAAGTTATCTTTTAATAGTACATTCGGCATGCATATTGCGGAGTAATTATGTTGGAGGCAGATTAAGAGAGATAAGTAAAATTAAGTTTAATTGTACTCCTTCATTGCTCAATATAAAACCCATTTACCTAATATGATTAGATTAAAAAAGTCAGCTATGTTTTTTTTTCCATGAAAAGTCAGTTATATTAATTAATATGACCCTTTTTTAAAAATACACCAATCATTTTTCTTAATTTCAATCATTTCTCTTAATTAATTATTGTTGAGAGAACAACATCATAGGTAAATTAAAAAAAAGATTGATAAATATGAAAAATATGTATTACATTTAGGAGGATCAAGATCAACTTTTCAATTATGTTCTACATTAATTGCAGGATAAAGTATTTGATTAAAGATATTTTTTTTTGAAAAGTTAGATAATTTTTAAAAGACCAACTCATTTTAATTAACCTTCTTAATTTATATAAATTAATTAAAAATAACCATTTGAAATAGTACTATGGTCATGCCATGAATTTTTCATGTCTAAAATAAAACAAACAGCAGCACAATCTTTGGTAGAAATGATTTTTTTTTCCCATCTCATGAAACAAATGAAAAGGAGGTGGGGAAAAGAGGAATTAGGAGAACTTAGTGGTTTGATAGATGAATAAAAGATTCTCATTTGGACGTTATGTTATTAAGATTGAAGATTCAGCTAACTGGACATGTTACCAAAAATTTCAGCGGAGCCCCACAAACTCTCTCACCCGGCCCTATTACAATTCCGCTGTTTCTTACCCGCCAACCTTTTTGACCTTTGCCGCCCTTCACGCGTCTTACTACCTCGTGTATCTCAATCTCACGTTCTTCCCCCTTTTTTTTAGAATTTACTATGAAGTTGGAAGGAAAGAATTTTATCACCTAAAAATCTAATAACAATTGGGAATTATATAATAATAAATTTTAATGCAGAAAATAATAAGTTTATATTACTCATTTGTCATTGAAACCTTTCTAATAATTAAATATCTTTCTTAAGACCTTATAATAATTCTTCCATCCTTTTCTTTTTTCTTATATTTTTTTTCCAATAAAATGATCAAGTATATATAAAACAAAGGAAATCATGCTGCTAAAGATGATAGAATAGAATTTAGGGAATCACTAATGAATTAAAGGCTATTTTTGCCCTGGAAGTATTGACTCAGGGGTAATTTTGCCCTGAAAGTTTCAAATATAGGGCAATTTTGCTTTGACCGTTATTACATTTAAGTTTAACCGTTAGTTGACCAAATGTAGGGGCAAATTTTCTCCAAAGTGAATACTTCTAAGAAAAATTTGTCCTAAGTTAAAACTTTCAAGGCAATTTTGATGTTTATGTTATTTTTGTTAAGGTGTAAATTTACTCTAAAAGTTTTTTACTTTAGAGTAAATTTGCCCCTATATTTAATTAGTTAATGGTCAAACTTAATTACGATAATGGTTAGGGCGAAATTGCCTCACTTTTGAAATTTCCAGAGCAAAATTGCCCTAGATGAAACTTCCGGAGCAATTAGCCAATACTTTAAAGGCAAAAATGACCTTTAACCCATCACTAATTAGTGGTATATCAATTTTACATAAAAAAAGACTAAAATATTTGAATTAACGAATTTGTATCTTTTCTAGAATGGCTCTTAGATTATAATGGATGAGACCACATTGAACAAATTTTTTTCGATGTTATGACAATGATTTGCTTTAAAGCAGCAAACGCTGAGGCAACTTGAATAATTGAGTATATCATCAATCTTGGGCAAAAGATTCAAAAAAGACAATAATCTTTCATTTTAATTTGTTTACCATTATATGGCATTCCCCACAAACTAATTTTAACAAATTTCTTAAAGCAGTTATGTTAACCCTATAGAAAAAGACATGTGCCCGTTCAATTGTGATCAGCCATGTGTCCGCTCAATTGTGATTAGTCTAAGGATTCCCTACACCTAATTCGAGATTGTTCTAACGCTTACCACAAGCGGAAGTTAGTGGTCTCCTTGGCATTAGGGAGCACATCCTTAACCTTACAAGGTGTGGACTAGGTTAAGTGGAATCTATCGCATGAAGAAGGTCAACAACATAGTAAGAAAGTCCCTTGGGAAACACTCTTTGGATATATGTTGGGACATATGTGGAGATCTCAAATGTAATAAATTGTTTGACTCAACTTATGATGAGATTCACCTAAATGCTCATGATAGCTTCTTCCATACTTGCTTAGATAAAGAACTACTTGAGAAATGTGCTTTCTTGTCTAATAATTTTGTTAGGGACAATATTACACGTAATGGTCCAGAAGAGGTCTACCAATTAGAAGTGCATGATTTGGTCTCAGCAATGATAGAAGTGAGTGTGAAGGAGTCATAAAAGATGTGAAAGATAGATGGATTTGTGGCTATAGTTGCAAACTTAGGAGAGTGCCTTTAGCTATTGTGGAACTGTTAGGGATCATGAGTGGTCTTAACTTTTATTAGGCTAAGGGACATAGAAATATAGTTATTCATTCGAACTACATAGAAGTTATGAACTTGATTACTAGGGGTGTGCTGAGAGGCATCCTTTAGGAATTGGAAAGTCATTGTTGATGAGGCTAAAATACTTATTCATAGGAACTGAAAAGTCATGGTTAGATATACGGTTTGAGATAGTTTTTGTCATGCTAATTATCTAGCAAAGTTATCTCATAATATGGAGGGCAACTTCTTTATCTTTAATCAACCTCCACCTATAATGCATGATGTGGAGATTGAAGAGGGAATAAAGACTTAGATAAAGAAAGTACATGAGGGATATTAGAGATAACATGGTTTCAAAGTACCATAAAAATGCATAAAAAACTTGAATATTGGCAAATCATATATTGTTGCGGCTAAAATCTGACTTTCATTATTAAGTTTATTATGTTATATCACATGATCTTATTTTTTAAAACAGAAATCGCATGTGCTGCATTAAATAAAGATGTTAGAAAGGAAGGAATCCACCGAAAATAAGAAAATTCTGTGGGCGTGAAGGCACGCTCGAAGAAATGGAAGTTGGAGATGGAAATGCGGAATCACTCTAAAAAAAAAAAAAAAAAAAAAAAAACCCCTAAAACCTCTTTCTTCGGTGTGAGCTGGTCCTAAGAAGTAACGCCTTCCCATCCAACAATTTCCCCCCAGCGGCATTTCCCATTAGAAATAAATACACACTCTTCACGCAGGCGCACACAGAGGAAGAAGAAGAAGAAGAAAAGCACAGTGACGACAATGTCCATCGCCTTCTGCTTCTCTCCTTCCTTTTCTTCCTCCTCCTCTTCTAATCTCACTTCCTTTTCTTCTTCTTCTTCTTCATTGCCTTCCTCTTCCTTCCCTAGCCTCCGCCTCTCTCTTCCTTCTTCGCCACTTGTTCCTTCCTCCTCTATCTCTTGCCACCGCAGGAATCTTCCTTTCGTTCTCTACACATCTTCTTCGTCCTCCACTGTTACGGTTTCCACCGGCGATGGCGGGATCGGCGGAGATAATTATTCTGGAGGTGGCGGCGGAGGTGGTGATGGCGGCAATGACGGGGATGATAACGAAAAGAATGAGGCTATTTTGGTGTTGGCGGAGGTAGGGAGGTCGTTGGAGAGTTTGCCTAAGGACTTGGCCGCGGCGATCAAGGATGGTAAGATTCCTGCTTCGGTCGTGTCTCGGTTTTTGGAGCTCGAGAGGTCTGGTTTATACAGGTGGTTGCTTCAATTTGGTGGCTTCAAAGAGCGTCTTTTGGCGGATGATCTGTTCTTGTTCAAAGTCCTCTTTGAGTGCTGTGTTGGTGTGTTCGCCAAGGTTTGTGTTTTCTGCGTTTGATTGGATCGTATACGGATTTAGATGGAAGAATATAACTTATATGTCTCATACTTTAAGATGTTCTTCTCCTAAGACATTTGGTTTCGTCGTGTTTTTTTTTGATTTTTTTGCTGATTATGTCAAATAATATGCAGAGATTCTTTCAGGCTTGTTATGTACGCTAGCTTTTCTCGTCACGATCTAAGCTGTTTTATTTTAAACTTGGATGATTACTTGATTGTTTGGATGAGGAGATTCATTTGTAGTTTAAAATAATCCATAGTCTTGGAGTCTTTTTTTTTTTTTTTTTTTCATTTTTTTTTATTTTATAACATCTTTTTTCAAGAAGGAAGCATGGATTAGAATTTACAAATGCTTACGTGCTTGGTTGGATTAGCGGTAGAAGCTGCTTTTCTAACATGATTTACGTTGTACGGGATAAGTTTGTAATAGGAGTTTTGCCTTGACTTGCGTGAACATGTTTTTCCCCTGCTTTCTCAAACACTGCATCTTACAAGATGTATAGGATAAAACAGAGATCATGAACATTCATCTGTATGCATTGATATGCTATTCCTTACTCGTCCATATGTTCCCACAGAAATTATTTAATGACTGAGATATTCTCAATAACTCATTTGTCTGTAAAAGGACTCTCCATGGTTAAAACTAAAATTTTAAGAGTTAGATGCCATATGATTTATCAAACAACATCTCAGTCCAGAGAAATTATCTTATGAAATAATTATGACAAATTGATGAGGAACACTTTCCCTTCTCCCCATCTATTTAAGCATGTGCTAATTGACAGTCTCCTTGGTTTTATTTCTCAGACTGCTGCTGAGTATGAGCGGCGCAGAGAAAAATTTTTCGATGAGCTGGAATTTGTTGTTGCTGATGTGGTATGAACATTCTCATTACATTATTGCTAATTAGTCTGCATACTGTTCTGTAACCAGCGCAGATATATGAAACAACATACTGCAATTAAAAGAATGATGTGTTTTGTGGGACTTGTGAAGTTGTGGTTCAATTCAGAAATTTAGTTGCACCTTTTCTGGTTCTTCTATATGTTATTATTTGCACCTAAATGCTGCAAATGTCCAGATGTTTTTTGAATTGTTGGTGAAATTAGTACTTCATTTAGTGGAGGAAGTAAATGAAATGCAGAAATGCTAACTTAAGGGTAAGTGGTTTAAGTAGGTTTCCTCTCAATAATACTATTTGACAATCCATAGAGTAGTGAGTTATATTTCTCGATTGCTTGGTAACATATAGAAAAAGAATGTGCTTCAGCCTTTGCTTTAATTTTCTGAAAAGGAATTTTCTTTGATGTGCTAAAGGACTGTGGCTTCCTTGGAGATGACTTTATACTCTGAACATCTGAATCTAACGGTTGATGTGTGTGTTTAATTTTTATCTGTTTTTTTAGTCTACTACTCTCTAATTTATGTGTTTGTGCATGTCTACATCTTTGCACAGTTTACTGAGAATATCACCTTCTGTGAAATATCTATTATTTTTAATTGCATAACTTACCTCCTACATCTTAACATCAGGTCATGGCCATTTTTGCTGATTTCATGCTGGTTTATCTACCTGCACCTACTGTATCTCTTAGACCACCACTTGCAATCAATGCAGGATCCATTGCAAAGTTTTTCCACAACTGCCCTGACAATGCATTCCAGGTCTTTATATTTCATGTGGATTGATAGCTTAGATTTGATAAACAGTTCTATTTCTTCCAAATTTTGTCAGTGATTGGTTATCATTAACATTTTTTTAACCCTACAGGTGGTTCTCTCTGGAACACCATATTCCTTAATACAGAGGTTTGGCGCAATTCTGGTATGTACGATTTGGTAATCTGTCTTGCAGCTTGTAATTTCATCCTTTTATATATTTCTAGTACTTACTTTTCTATATTATATTTTTCCATGGCACAGCGTAATGGATCAAAGCTTTTTGTAGTGGGAACTACTTCCTCACTGGTTAGTTGTTATCTTTCTGGGAGATTTAAATCTTTCATGTTTGAAAAGATAAGTCTTTTGGAGTTTGGGCATTGCTTGATCATATCTGCCCTATGATTTACGAGGTTGACTGATCTGGCCTTCTCATTTACATTATTGTGTGGTTCTAGCCAGAGCCAAGTATTGTATGAATTCAAGCATGAGAGGTAGCACAAAAAATACTCTGGGTTTTTCATTGTTATTGCCTGTATTTTTTTTCTTAAAAAGAAAAAAAATTCCTCGATGGTTATCCATTATTTTGTACATTTTAGTAGTGCTTTGTGCATCTGGCCGTCAATGACTTTGATGTCCATATGGGCTGCCGGGAGTCCTCTGCCTTCATCCCCATTACTAATTCTGGATGAATCTTCCTTCATCAGATGGCCCCGTCCATTTCGTATCTGTTGAAAGTAGTTACAAGGAACAAAAGTGTAAACTTGATTGAGATAATTCACTCAATAATGTAAATTTCGGGGGGAGGACCACTAGGTGATTTATTAAACTCCTTTGAAATGATATGGCCAATGGAATATTTCATCAGTTGACTAACGTATGAGTAGGGGGCAAATTATGTACAAGAAGTCAGCATAGATGTGGACAAAATGAACATGATCCTTTCTTTGAATAATTTATATGCTGGCCCTGTCTCTCTAATTATGTTCTTATCCTTTTTTTGGGTGAAATATGTTCATATCCCTTCTGGACCAAAAAAAGTGTTCACTCCCCATGAGTAGGAGGACTGATTTGGCATACATGGTATATATTTATTATGAATAATTTGCAAGTGTCTCTCAAATGCAATCCTTAAACCTTTCATCAATGTGCTCTTTAGAGTGATATAGGGAAGGGCATGAGAGGTTGTCAAGGATTCATGTAATATTTTGTAGCTTCTTTCTTTATTAAATACTCTCTTCTCAGATTTTTCCCTAAACTGTTTTGAGTTGAAGTGAACTTAATCGGGGCCTGACACATTACTTTTTGTATTCATTCAGATTGGGACAAGTGTGACAAATGCCTTGATTAATGCAAAGAAGGCTGTTGATAAGTCTTCTGCTGGGGAAGTTGAAAATGTTCCAATTTTATCCACCAGTGCAGGCTATGGTGTCTATATGGCAGTTTCCAGCAACCTCAGGTAAAAAAATGGTGAATTTATTAGTGATTATGGTATGGAGTCTGTTAATGCTTCCAAAATGCTTTTGCATTAGCGGTTTTCCACTGATGAAATGTGATGCTGTGATACCTTCTGCTAATTGTGTTGTAATATTTAGAAAATCTATTTCATTGTAATTTACTAGTTACGGAGATATGCCCTGGGTATAAAATGGGGGAAAATAATTTGCAAAAGAAAAAGAAATATGGAAAATAATGTGTAAGAAATTAAAATAAATCTTGTGGGGTTGCTGACCACATAAGCATAACTTAGTAATCTTTCTATAGGTTGTCGTCATGTTAATTAATTTTACTTGAATCACTGATGTATTAACGCAAATAAATTGCTTTGATAGAAAAGCTATGCTATGTTCAAAACATTTAAGTTGATAGTTCTATTAGTTTCAGAGCATTTTGAATTTTTCAAGAACTATGTTACCCTGTTATGTTACTGATTGGACCTGGTATGATGTCTCTTGTCCAAAAAGAAAAAAGAAAAGGGATCATCAACCATCCATTCACAATTGGGCATTAAGAATCAAATATATCCAACCATAGGAAGTTCTTAATGTATCTCCTATGGAAGAAAACCCAGGGCATAGAGGAAAATGCACTTTTTGCTTTTGCTATGATGGCTAGTCACATGGTCATACTGAAAGATGAAATGTGCTAGCCTGTTCATATCACCATTGGCTCTTTTCTCTTTTTCTAGAACATGTAATTAACAATTTGGTTTTGTCATTTTAGGTATCAAATTCTTGCGGGAATTATTGAACAGAGGCTTTTGGAGCCTCTGCTTCACCAGCATAAGCTTATACTTAGTGCTCTTTGCTTTGCTGTGCGGACAGGCAATACGTACCTTGGTTCATTACTGTAAGAAATTTCTCCCCTCTAATTTTTTTCCCCTCTTGTTACTGCATTTTCTTATGAAAAGCTGAATGGTGAGTCTTGAAGCAACAATAAGGTTGTTGCCTTATAATCTAGAGGTCATAGGTTTAAGTCTTGGAAATAACCTCTCCGTTTGTGGTGATAAGGCTGCGTAAATATATCCCTCTAGACCTCACTTGGTGGGCAGCCTTGTGCATTGGGCAGCCTACTACATTTTCTTGTGAAGAGCTTTAACTCTTGGTCAAGATTTTTGAGAAAGTTTGGAAAGCAATCTTTCATTGCTCATATAAACTTGACCTCTCAGGCAGAGCTTTCTCTAGAGAATAGCTAAAATCCTGTTGCTGATATGCTTGGGGGCAAGAAAAAGAAACCTCAAGTTTCAAAAAAAAGGTTACCTTTTTTTTTGTTTGTTTTTGAAAGGCTGAAAAATTGAAAAGCTTGATTTGTGATGCAGGTGGGTGGATTATGCTCGTTGGATTGGAGTTCAGTAGGCTTAACTGCTTAAAGAATATGAGAATTCTTCTGGGGTGTTCTTTATCTATCTTGATGCACATTGGATTTGTTCGTTATAGGACACATCACAAAGCCTGCAGGCCAGGCCAGGACCCAGAAAGGATTTTTTTTTTATTTCCATTTTTTTTTTTTAAAAAAAGGTGGTTTGATTGTAGGATGGATTCGGTTTAGCTTCTGTGCCATCCTGTCTTGTCCATTATGCAGATTCTTGTTTTTACTGCGTTGGTTGGTCTTTAATATAGGACTTAGGGAGTTATTATTGATCTTAAATATAAGACTTATTTTATGTATTTACTAAAATTTTTCTAAATTAATCCTATTGATATTCCCACAACAATTATCAGGTAGGAGAGAGTGAGGAAATTTAAAAAAATAATTTGGGTGTTAATAGGAAAATAATGTCATATTAACTAACTTAACTAACTTTTTTATTCTAATTTAGTTATTTAGATCCGTATTAGATTGGATGTATTTGGATTCATGTTAGAGGACGTAATTTGCAGCTTTAATATATGTATGGATGTTAACAAATTAAAAAAATTAATTAAAGACGCAAAAGAAACCTATTCCTTCCCACACGAGTACTGTTACACCCTTTGAAGGGGAAAGATTGTTAATTTTAAATAAGTGTATTTAAAACTAAATATAATAAAGTTTGTACTCTCGTTTTTTTTCATACTTGAAAATTTGGACTCTTCTAACTATTACATTTACAACGCAAGATTACAAGGGTAATATATGCTCAAGCTCAACTATTCCTGCCACTGCCAGCCTCTTTTGGAGAATAGAAGCAAACACTTGGGGAAATTGGACTCCATATCTGCCACCAACCTCCACATTCCACACCAAACTAAATCGTGGATCAGTTACATCAAATCCACCGTTTACTGAATATTTGTAAGGTTGGCTTAATGGGGTCACCAGGTGGAGTCCGGATTGCTTGAATTTTTGTAACCAGTTATATTTTCTATAATATATTCTTATATTAAGTATATGTTTGGACTATTTTTTGGAGAATAACTTTTATGATTTACGAGGTCAGTATGTGAGAGAAGTTTTGTCTCGGTTTGCGAAAGAGCTTCTAAAACCGCAGTTTAGATATTTCCCAAACATGCACTAAATATAAGGCATTTTCTAAAAGAATTTCTTGGTTCATAATATAAATCACTTAATGAAAAGTTTCTTTGTGCTTTTAAATTTGGGCAATGTTGAAAACATTTTTCATTTTTGGACAAAAGTAATGAGTTAACCAACCCTACTTGAATTTGATGACTTATAATATCGATGTGAGGAAGTGTATATATATAATTCTCCAGACAGCTTGTAATGGAGGGATTTTACAAACATATGGCACATTTGAACGCCAAGATTGCACTTAATTAATTAACAAGAGCATGCAAATTACAAATTGAATATGCAAACAAAAACTCTCAAGGGTCCAGATCAGCCACAAAAATCAATTACTATATTCAATAATATACTCATATATATGTCCATTACCCTCTTTTAATCATGATTATGAAATTATATATATAGTTTAATTTTGCTATCATACATGAAGATATGTTTAGATTAAAGTGCAGAATAATAATATAATCGTCGAAACAATACCGTTTAGTGTTGTGCAAATAGTTAATCTCCAACATGACACAAATTTTAAGCTCTAACGACAAGATTCCTATATCTAAATGAAGTTGACCCATTCACAAACTTAAAACACTCAAATCCTGTAATTGTTCTCAAATGCCGATATATATGAAGTATACATAATCAGCAGAAGAAGCTAGGAACTACACAACAGCTTTGCTTTCTATGATCATCCGCACCAAAGTGTAAAAATTGTCAAAGCATATTGAAACCTCTCTCAATTTCTAGATTTAAAAGGAAGTTCGGGCACTAACACAAAAAGGCAAAAAAAAAAAAAAAAAAGAACTATAAATTTACAGTAATATATATTCTGAAGCTATCATGATATCAAGCTCTTCAAATTGTGGGTATGCAAGCAAGCATTATATAACCTATTTCTTCCCTCTTTTGTTTTTTTTTTTTTGGGGTAACTTTTCATCAAAAAACAACCGAGAACACAGTACAATTCAAGAACTGAATGATAATCACACACACACACACACACACACACACACACACACACAAAAGTACAAGTATATATGTATTTATAACTATAACAAGAATCAAACTGAAATATCTCGAAGTGCACGAAGAAAGAAGAGTTCCAGCTCAGGAGAAGCGAAGAATGGAATTGGTGATCGATAATTGTTGTAGAAACTTGGAAGTGATTTTGGCTTCTTAGGAGGAGGAGGAGGACATGTTGAAACTTGAGGTATTCTAAATCTCTCAGCCTTTGGGGTAGAACATCCATTATCATCTGATATAATATCATCAAGCTCTTCTATTATCTGGGAGCCATTATCATTATTGTTATTGTTGGAGCAGCAGCTTGAAGCAGAAGAAGAAGATGAAATCATCATTTCTTGTTCATCATCATGATCACTTCTTTTTTGTTGATTTGGCTTCTTCTTCTTCATTGAATGGAATCTTCTGGTCTTTAGTCTCCTCCTTGTTTTCACACTTGAAGATGTTGCTGAGCTGCTTCCAGAAGGAGGAGCCATAATTTTAAACAGATACTAATAAAAAAAAGGGTTCTTATGGATTATTTTATTACTTGGAAATCTGTCAGAACTAATACAAATGGAGATTTGGCAAAATTAAAAATGGGTTTTGTGTTGTGTAATGATTTACCTCCAATTGAATGCAAATAATGCTTTCACAAAGAGATAGAGATATACTCACAAGACTAAAGAGGGACAAAGAGTTTCACATATATATATATATATATATATGAAATTAGTCTCTTTATTTATCTTTATTCAAATGCATGACTCTCTGACTGTATTTGTTTGAAAGATGAAATTTTCAAAACACAGGAATATTTCTCTTTTGAGCTCAGTGGCGCTGAATTTGTCTTTAGAGAGGAAAAAGATTTCAGTTGAACAGCAATGGGAGCCAAAAATTTTGAGAGAATATAATTCAGAAAGCAAGATTTCTGGGAAAAGGAGAGATCAAAACTTAGGATTCTAAATATTCTTCTGATACTCATAAGAGAAGACAAAATCCTACCCCAAGGCTTTAGAAGAACCATTCAAAGCACACAACATATGAATATGGAATCTTGTTCCTGATCAGGAGACTTCTATGAAACTAAAACATATCTTAAACCCTTGAACACATAACTCAAAGAAAATGTATACTTCTATATATATATATATATATATATATATATATATATATATATATATATATATATATATATATATATATTAAATATTCAAAAAGGAGGGTCATCAGGAAAAAGCAAAGGGATCTTGTGTGCTTTTTCAGGTTGCTATTACTAAAGTAGTCTTTTATAAATAAATAAATAAATAAATGGTGATGAGACTACTATACATATCGTAGAAAGTAAATTAAATGGTAACAAGTAGGGAAGGAGAATCCCACTTGCATCACTACCCTGCTTTGCTTTAGAAATACAGATACATCTGGCTTGCTATATATATATATATATATATAAATTAAAACATATACAGTTAAATCAAATGGAAAAGCATTATGGCACTTATTTCTACGTTAATTGATATCTTTTGATTCATGTGAGTTCGTGCATTCTTCTTTTACCCTCAATCATAAAAGCAGAAAAAGATATCACTTGATATAAATCCTATACCCTTGCTTTCTCATCATTTGATTGATGTTTCCAGTTCCAACTTCCAACCATCTAAAGCAGCAGTTATCCGTTAATATGAATGAAGTGAACTAGTAACTATCAAGTTACCAACAAATTAAAACTCATATTTCTTGTCAATATCCAACCATTTAGTTACACATATGTCATATTAATTATATGATATTAACTTTGATAGTTGAAGTTGATGACCAAAAAACAAAAAAAACATCATATATATATGTGTGCGCGCACGCGCATTGGGTTGATGTCTAATTTTGCCATGAAAGTTTTTAAGTAGAAACTGTGGGTGTTCAAAAGTTTATATTAGATCAATATTATCTTGAAATAGTTAAAAATTTAGTAAAATCACCTTAATAGTTAAGAAATTAACATTGACCGCTAATATTTTTAATGGTCAGGGACGACATTGCTCATTTTTAACACTTCTGTGGCAATATTAATTCAACAAAAACTTTCAAATACCCATGATTGCTACGCAAAAACTTTTAGGGAAAAATTGAATCTTAACCTATATGTGTGTATATATATTATATATGAGGGGGGGTGATATATATATAGAGATATATGCAGTAATATGAACACTTTTATTTAAAGGTAATATCTTGCTAAAGGGGAGGCAATAGGTTGTGAGTAGGGTTTATGTATGTATATATATTTGTGTTAGTGTAAGTGTGAGGCATAATTAGATAGACAGATTGTGGTAGATTTAGTCAATAACCAAAAGTTGAGCTCTAAATTTAATGATGCTCTATAGTCTAAAGCGCTATAAGCTATACTTTTTTGGTTGATGGATATATGACGTCGATCGATATCAGCTTTGCTTCTTATATATTGCATTATATCACAGGAAAAAGGTTTTTGGAGGAAAGTTGGCACAGTCTTTTGAGTTATATACTTTAATTCTGTTGGCAAAAAAAAAAAAAAAAAAAAAAAAAAAAAAAACACACACACACACACACACACACTTTAATTCTAAATATGCACGATTGATTCTTCTTGTCTTGTTGTTTTTGTTTCTTTTCGCTTTAAAATCCAAAAGCAGCTCTTAAATCCTCTCGCTTTACTGGTATTCCTCTTCGGTGAAAGAACCCTAGGAATATACATGTAACTCATCACCATCTTATCCCTATCCACGTGCAACTTGTATTATTTAGTTGTAACATTGTGTGTGGTCTTATTAAACTGAAAATGATGTTTAACCTTCTCTTAATTAGGATGATTAACAATCAAAGAATTGAGTTCATATACGAAAAAAAGAGATGCTAAATTTTTTTCAAAAGAAGAATATTTATCAATATTACTTTAGTAATGCAAGATTTTTTTTTAAAAGTACATATTTAATTATAACAAACAGCATTTTAATTCAAATTTCGCATTAATAATTAATAAACCTACATATTGGATAGCTAACAAAGAATTAATTAACCACCCAAGATTACTTGATTTATTGGTGTAACATTTAGACCACAAATTGGGAAAATTTAGTTTGAATCCCACTTTAAAAAATACCTTCAGGGGTAGAGGCATTCTAGTCGCAAAACCTTGATCTAAATTAATTGGTTACTTTGATATTTGGTAATAGGATAAAAAAAGTGTTGTATTCAAGGTGGCTCAAAGGGTTATAAAAAAGATTAATTAACCCTTTAAATTTGTATAAATCAATCAATCAATAATATAGTATTTTATTTATGTAAGAGTACTGTTCATGCACTGTAACGTTTATATATCCAATTAACTAATTTAATTTATAGGAGTTTTAAAATAATTAACAATTCAACTCTACATTATCTAGTTAGTTTTAACATTTATTTAGATTTAGATTAGATTGATACATACCCTTTTTAAATCATCAGCAAGATCTTAATTAATCAAAAAGAATTAATCGAAAAGGGTTTTTTGAAGCTTGCCCTAATTTTTGTTTATTCTCTCGTCCATTTCTGAGAATCCTAGGGTTTCAATTTAACATTCAAAGTCCAACTTTGAAGAGAGAATATGATCAAAGATAAGTCCCCCACATTGACTAACTTTGAAGTTAATTTTATTGTTAAATGAGAGAGAGCATAGAATTCTAGTGAAAGGATTGATCATCGTTTTCTTTAGAGAGAGAGGGGGAAAAATCAAACTATGTGGGTCTTCTAGCTGTTCTTGTGGTTTTAAGAAAGAAAAGCACACAACAAAAGCCATGGATTTTAATTAGTGGAATCAAAAGAAAGAAAAGAGATTAAAGAATTAAAGCAGAAAACACCTCACAAAGCAATTGAATATTAGGGCAAGTATTTCCACTGCTCACCACTATTCAGGTTCAATACTTTCATTCTATTCCTCTATACCTTATATTCCTTCCTTTTCCATTCAAAACAACACAAGAAAGTTTCAAGGAATTGAAGATCTTCTGATCTACTTGATGATGAAGAAAGCTTTGTATTTTTTGAATACGTTTGGATGAAAATAATAGAAAGGAAAAACTAGGATATTTTATTGATATAATTAATTTTCTATGTTAGGGTGTGTGTGTGTGTGTTTTTTTTTGGGGGGGGGGGGGTGGTTAGGACTTAATCATATATTGATGAGACGTTCAATTTTGTTGCTTGAGTTGAACGTTTCCCCCCCCCCCCCCTACGACGTTACTAGTTTGAAGATCAAAATCTAATGCTTATGTGCATATATAATAGCTTTCATAAATTTATTTTATTTGGACTCATTTTTCTGGTTTCGCGTGTGATTTGGTTTTTGAAATTGGAAAAACACATTATTTCCAAATTGATAAATGGCGTTACTTTTTTTTGTTTTTGTTTTAAATCTGATCAAAGGTATATAATCCCTTTCAAGACTTAAAGTACAAAGTATTTTCGTCTTCCTTAACAAGTGCGCTTCATGGGATTCAAGTTTGTGATCTCCTCCTTATGAAGGTGAGATTGCTTGTCACCTAAACTAACAACTTATTGGTTAAATTGTATTACTATTTTTTTAATATTATTATCCGGTAACCGGTTCGGGGTTCGGGGTTCGTGGCTGCCCCTTCCAACACAAGTGTCTCCATTCAAACTCGAGACCTAGAGGGATTTACGGGCCTTACTCCTTTAGACCAACTCTATGTTGGTTGGTTAAATGGCATAACTATTCAGCTTGATTACGGATTGAGAATTTACCATAATGTTAATATCTTTTGTGTAGAATTTTTACACATGAGGAATCAAGTCAGCATAACATTCAAAAGATCAAATTTCCATGAATAATTCATGAAGAATTAAAATGTATTGATTATGAATTAGTGTGTGACAATGATTATTCTCTTCTTATCGTGTTGGTGGTATATAAATTGTTCACTTGATTAGTAGCCACTGATTGATTATAGGTTAATTAGTGTTAACAAGAAAGAGGAAAATTATAAAATGCTTTAAATGTGTGCACGGGTTGTCTGGAATTGAAATATCCATATAAGCAACAAATCGATATGCTACCAACAAAGAGTTGGTCTAATAGTGTAAGGTCTTGCTAAATTCTTTTAGGTCTCTTGTTCAAGTCTCAGAATAGACACTTGTGCTGGAAGAAACAATCATGAATCTCAAAACTGAAGTAGTCAATTGTTTGGATACCTAGTAATAATAAGATCTAGAAATGTGTCGAGTACTGGTTGATAGTACAAAAAAAAAAAAAATCGATATGCTTGCATAGGATAGGAAAACTTAAAAAACTTGGTTAAAAAACTTCAAATAGGAGCAAATGCCAGAAGCAAGGCCATGCTGTAATGCGTCCCGTTGAGTCTTTAATTTGCTGGATTACGAAATTTGGAACTACTACACAAAACTGTCAAAGAAATTGAAGACCTTTATAGTGATAGGAAGAAGAATAAGATGATATCCATGAAGAGCGTGCATGAGACATGCCAAGTAGAATGTATCTCGTGGGGCTTTTACATTTTAACCACAATTGATTAGGATATATAAAGAGAGCTGTAAAAGATCATTTGGCCATGATTAATTGATTGATTAGAATAATCATTTCAACTTAAGGTCCTTTTGGAATATGCCAAATAGTGCCTTTGCTCAAATGACAAATTGGCACAATTTTTTTAGTACACCTATGTGATATGCCCTCTACATCTCAAAATATAGTACTAGCTAGTTGTCAAAATTATATTTCGGAGAGTATGGAAGTGGCATGTGTCTTAATATTTTTCCTTCCTTCCAAATCCACCTCTAAAAAAATATTTTTCCTTCTTTTATGAGGGTGACGTTATTTTATTATGGGTTAGGAAAACACAATAAATTAATTAAAGTAAAAAAGCAACCTTAAATTGAGAGTAATATATGTGTTTGGTTGTTTTTTAAGTAAAAGATAATAAACAAATAATGAAGACGTGGGCAACCTCGGATTCTAGAAAAAAGTAGGGCACTTCAATTTCAAAATTGGATAAAGCCTATAACCTCGTGCTTGGTGGAGAGATTCGTTTCATTGGAATTGAAGAACGGGTAATACGTACACTCCATCTTATACTCGATCTTATGCTCATGTTTATTTATAAGTAGATCTCCAAAAAAAGAAAATTTATATTTTTAAGTCACATCATTAAATTTTTACATAAAAATGTATAATTTTATTCTTACACTTAATTTGTTATTTCATAAACTTTTTCCTCATGCAATATAATATATATTAAATAGGAGTAAAATTGAAAATTTATTGAATTTCAAGGTAAATTATTCGAATTATGTAGATTATAAAGTTAGTTAAAATTAATAAAAAATAATAAATATGTTAAGAGTATATTTTATTTTCCAAAATACTGTTATTTATAAGGAGATAATTAATGAGAGGAAAAAGGAGTAGGAAAAAGAAGTGTATTATATAATTGATCCAATACAACAACAAAGCCTCATCTTATCAGGTAAATATAATTGATGCAATGATACAACATATAATTGATGGGCAGAAATTATAAAAAAAATTGGTTAATATTTAAGATATCTTTTCAAATGTAGTCCCCCATCCCTGTTTATAAGAAGTCAGAATTTGAATTGGTTTGGTTTTTTTAGAAGGGTCTTTTTTATAAGAGTCCAATCAGAGTTGCTTGAGAATTTAATGAGCGTTTTTTTTTCCCCAATTTTCCCCGGCATTAATTATAGATATTTCATTAATTGAAAGGTTGGTGATACTTATATTTTCTCTATTTCTTTAACTCTCACTGTAAGTGTACAGGTTGCGCTAAGTAATAAAGTAATAAATAAAGTATCGTCCTACCAGGAATCAAGTGAATTATATTTTAGGTATTAAATTTCAAAATTTCTTTAAGTTAAATGATCTAGTTTATAATTAATTTCAAATAAAATTAAATAACAAAAACTCCTAATGTCAAAAGCAACCTACAATCACTAGACACTAATCCCTTGTTTGCTATTTAGATTTTGGAAAAATTAATTTTTTAGTCCTCCAACTGTGAACTCACTTGTAATTGAGTCTTTCAAGTATGACTTGGTGTGATTTAGTTTTTAAACTTTTGACTGGCTTAAAACTCAGTCCCTGAATTTTGGATAATTTATATCTTTGTCCTTTATCCTCAATAACTCATCTCCAGTCATCATTGAGTCATCCTAGCTGGCAAGAAATTGTCCACGCCATATCATGAATTAGCTCTGATGGACCTGAACGAGTTTGCAAAAAAACATGACGAGGCGGCCATGGCTGGGGCTTGCGAGCTCGTGAGAAAGAGGCCTGAGTGAAGCAGAGATTCTTCCAAGTGACCAACCATGGCGTCGACCAACTTGTTGTTCAAGCTGCTTGCACAAAATCCAATTATATGCAGTAACCGTCTGACGAGCCAAAAATGATCACGCTAACAATCAAAGACCAAATGAAAGGCCAAAAAACAACTAGAAGAAGAATTTGCTATAGGATGAACCTGGGCGACACAATAGACGAGTATGTGTATGTATAAGTGGACGAACATTTCCTCCATATTTCCTTCCAATTAGGAACGCAAAATTAAATTTTCTCTTCTTAATTGCTTTGCATTATTTAAAAAATCAAGGAGCAGCGGATGGGGAGAGGGGTGTCTCTATTAACTTCTTCTCCATTTAATGTTTCAACTATTGAATCATATTTTAATTGGTGAGATTTAATGTTAGATAACAATGTCATAATTATAGATTTTTATTATATTTAATATTATAATAAATTTTTTACATAACATTAAATCTCACTCATTAAAACATAATCTAATGGTTGAAAGATTAAACCAAGAGAAGGGTTAGTGGAGCCACTCATCTCCCGCAGCAAATGGCATATTTTACTGTATGAAAGTTGAGATAATATATTCAATACGTAGACTACCACAGGGTCCTTGAAAGATACTGCTGAGATCATATCGTTTTTCCAAAATTTACTGCTATCAATTCAATTAATTTTCTGTTGGCCAAAAAAAAAAAATTAATTAATTTTAATAGAGTTTAGGTGAAGATTAAAATGATTTATTTTTCAAAACATAAGATTCATATACGATCTCCTTTGAATTTTAAATGAGATCACCTTTAATTGAGCTTTGGAATATATTGTTGAAATATGCACGTATAATTGTATTCAAACTATATAAATAATCAAAACCAAAATAATTGGGATTTTGATTACATTGAATTTTCCTTTTTAACTATCTATAAGGGCATTTTAGTCTTTTAACAACATCCAGATATCCTTAGTTAAGCCTTTTGGCCTAATTAAGAATTTGTTAAAAGAGTAAGCCTAAATTTTGATTTTAGTATTTTAACTGGATTTAATTAAGATTTGTCCATAATTATATATTGATCTATTACATATATTCATCTTTGAATGTAAAATTAATTAATTTTATTTTATAAAATTTTATGAAGTTTTTTTATTTAACATAGATTCATGTTTATAAATGAATTTTATAAAATTTATAAATTAAAATTACCCGATCAACCAATAAAATAAGCTTATCCCAACAAAACTAACTTGCATTGATAAATATTGAAGTAAACTATACAATCCTATAAATAATTAATTTATTATTTATAAGTCATTAACAGTGGATTTACTGTATGCAAGACTTTTCTCTTTCATATTAAAAATATTAATAAGGTTATCCAAAGAAAACTAACTTGATAAATATTACCAATTGTTAGTTTCTTTGGAGCTTAATCTGTGCCTTTGTCGTCTTCTTGTTTTTTTTTTTTTTTTAAAATCTCTTGCATAATTAAGTCATATTTTATTGTGCTATTACACCCGGTTTTAAATATAAGATCTAGTTGATTTTTTTTGAAGAGATTAAAGAAGTTAAATAAGCTACTTAATCATAATATGTGTTGTATATTATTAGATTATATATCATTTTATAAGTCACACAAATTAGTTTAGAGAAAAATGATAACTAAAAATACTTTAAAGTAATGGCTAAAGTATACTTTTAGTTCTTTAAGTTTACATGAAAGATACTTTTTAGTCCTTAATGTTATAAACTATACGTTTGGTTCTATAATTCTAACATCATTAATATTGCTAACAGAAATATTTGACGAAGCAAACTCAAGTGATGATTATGTAAGTTTAAGTGATGATTGTGTAATCAAATGCTACTATTATTAAATTTAAAATATGTGTAAACTGAAAAAAATATAAAAACCTAATGAACTAGTCAATATCAAAACATTGATTGTATTACAAAATTTAGTTTAATAATTTAAATGTCAAAACCTCAATTTCATTGTAGCGAATATTTGTCCATCGGTTTATTCTAGTTTAATAATATAAATATATTACATTAAAAAAATTAATTAAAACTTAAATATGTTTTATCAGTTGTACAATTATCACTTGAGTTTGCTGTGTCAATATTTTCCGTTAGTAACATTAATGGTGTTAGAAATAGATGACAAAAAATATACTTTATAAGGTTAAAAAAAAAAATAAAAGTATACTTCATGTAAAACTTAAAAGACTAAAATTATATTTTAGTTTAAAGTAATTTATTAAGCTTCTTTAATCTCTCTAAAAAAATTAAATATATCTTATATTTAAGACTGAAGATAATATTATTTAGCATGTCTATTGTACTAGGAAAGAAAATAAGTTGGATTGTCAATCTTGTAAAAGTTGAGTTTAACCTTAATTCTTTAATCATCTATCATTTTTATCAAAATTGACTAGCATACTCCTCTAATTCTATTTAAGGGTACTTCCAACATGTTACATACAAACTAATAAAATTTTTAAAATTTCATTAACTTTTCCATAAAATTTAATAACTTTCCAACACTTGCCCTTTTTAATATTTATTTATTGCATCGGAGCAAAGTCAATACAATCTTGAATAAAAGGGTAAAATTATACATTTATGTGAAAATTTTCTATCTCTACCCTATAAATAGAACAAAATTTTTTCTTATCTTTGCCCTAAAAATAAGACAAGGAGAGTAATTTTTTTTATTGATACACTCTAGCGTAATGTTTTGAGTTTGGAGTCTTTAATTTGCATGTAATCCGATAATTTCCCCTGCCAATTAAATAATATTAATTAATGAATTTGCATGGGATGAAAAAAAATTATTGAATTTGCAAAATGATTTCTTTTTCCTTTTTTAAAAGTATTAAATTGAGTACTTCTTTTATGTCATCTCATCATGTCCCTTGGATAGTTAGATAGGGTGACTCGCTAACTGCAGAAACTAGAAACTATTCTTCCTTTCATCACACAGCTTTTATTCAGCAAGTGACCTATGACATATAGCCATATATCAAATTAATATTGGAATTGGCCTGAGTCCTTTTTCCATTGATTTATTAATATTGGAATACTAAACTATTAAGGACGGTTACTTCATTGGTAAGCTTTGTCCAGAATTGACTTTTGAGATGACAAGGCAACAAGTTATTCAAAATTATCAAAACAATTATGGTATTAATTTTTGAGAACAGGTCATGTCAACATGTTATAAGGCTATTTGTGTATCTTGGAACGAAAAATTGGATCGGGTGATGAACCGATCACAGTACAGATTTAAAGGTTAATCGGTTAATTGGGGTTTAATTGATAGTTAAACCGGTCATATTAAAATATTATAATTTATTAGTGGCAATATATATTAATATATTTTTAAAATTTTATAGATAAAAATGAAGATTTTTAGAAAAAATGCTTAAAATCTATTACTATTAGTTATAATGCTTATACTTATGCAATGATATATCCTTTCTTATAATTATTATATCTTCTTAAATAATTTTTTTCACTATTTTCTTCATTTTTTTAGATTTGTTCTTTCTTTATCTACTTTTTTCTTTATTTTGGTCTTTAACCTTCTATTTTCCCCTAAAAAAATCACAAAATAAAAATTTGAAAAAAAAGAAACCGGTTCAACCGGTTAAACCACTGGTTTTATTGGTCCAATCGGTTTTAGACCGGTTCAATTGGTTTCACAGTTTAACCATCAAACCAGACCGGACAACTAATCAATTCCCCGGTTCAACTGATCGAACTGGCCGATCCGGTCCGATTTTTTGTTCTATGGTATACTGTCAATTGAGGAGCCATCTTCATTGAACTTTACAAGAAATCTATAAACTTTTACATACTATTAGTTTTATTTATTTTTAATATAGAAATGAATCAATATTGAAGGGGATTATCTGCATATAGCTCAAATCTTAAAGAATTATATGGCCACAATAATAAAATTTAAGGAGTAAATATTAATAGTTAGGGGTTATCCGCATAAATTTGAAAGTTTAGAGAAATTTATTGTTAAGTTTTAAATGCTAATAAGGTTATTTATACATGATTTTAAGTTTGTTTAAGGGATTTTAAATATGTTATTACCTCCGGTCTTTAATATAAGACATGGACATAATTGACATTTTTAGAGAGATTAAGGAAGATAAAAAAACTTTAAAGTATTTATATTTATTTATTTATTTTTTTAAATTAATTTGTATGACTTATAAGTTAATATATAATTTAATAATACATAATATACTCTCTCTAGTCCAATATAAGGGCTAATTGACTTTTGTTGGAGAGAAAAATGAAGCTAAATAAGTTAGATTAAAGTATTTATATTCATCATTTTTCTTCAAACTAATTTTTCTGACTTATAAACTGATATATAATCTAATGATGTACAACATATGTTATGATTAAGTAAGCTATTTTGCTTCATTAATCTTTTAAAAAAAAAAGTCAACTGACTCTTATACAAAAGATCGGAGGTAATATACTATAATTAGTTTATTTAATTTTCTTCATTTCTTTAAAAGAGTCAACGGTGTCTTGTGTTAATTATGGGAATATAATATGTTACGATCCTCGCACATCTGACTGGGCATCGTGGCCATCCATTCGGGGTTGACTGGGTGTATAAGTCAACTAATTGATATATTGAGTTCAACCATGGGTTTTCCTTTCCTCCACCTAGCTACTTCCTTCGATGCTGATAGACTCGGACTCACAGATGAGTTGACTCACCTTTCAAACAAACTTCTTTGCTGTTCGATCCTCCTCCGTCCACTCCTCCGTCTATTAACTTTACAGTTATATATTCAACTTCATATATTTTGTTCAGACCAAAATTTATGATGTTTCAGTGCTGATTTTCCCTATAATACAACCTAGCTTGTTGGATTTGATAAGATATAGTTATTCTATTTCATTCATGTTTGTTTCCAACATACTCCCTCTTGTTCTTAATATAAGACCTATTTATCTAATTTAATTATATTAAGGAGGTTAATAAAATTAGTTAATATGACATGTATTTTTTAAAACATCCTAATCATCTTTCTTAATTTCCTCATTCCCTCTCCTCCTCCATTATTGTTCAGGGAGCATCAATAAGGGTAAATTAGAAAAATATTAATAAATATAAAAAACATGTCTTATATTTAGTACTAACATCAACTTCTTAAATATGTCTTATATTAAGGACAGGTGGGAGTAATAATTAACTTAGTTTTCAAGTCCTTTTTTGTAACTTTCCCGAATATAATTTGCTGCAGTAGTTGGGTCCATAAATAAAGAAGACTCTGTGGCCTCGGTTGATTTGAGCTCAGGTTGGGAATTGAACTTGGATTTGTTCTGTAAGACAACTTCAATATCACTAAGCCAAAACTTGTTGATAAGAAGACTTTTAGGTTTGCTATGAAAAAAGGGAAAGAAACTACAATAATGGCACAAAACTTAGATCGTTTGAAAGATCTGATGCCTGACATTCTTTTAAGGTTACCGGTGAAATCTTTAAGTCGATTAACTTGCGTTAATAAATCTTGGTACAACTTTATCAAAAGCCCCGACTTTATCTCTAAACATTTTCACACCTTCAACAACCTCATGAACTTGACCGAGCCTATGAATCTCCTTGTTAATCGTACTAGGCCTGCCACTTTTGGTCCTTTTGGTCTTAATAGAAAAGTTTTTATTTTTCTTATGTCTTTTAACCCAACCAATAACAATGCCTCTCTCACTCAGATGGATTTAATCTATAACCGTAATGAAGTTACCCATCTTGCCCATCTTGAAATTTTAGGTCCTTGCAATGGCTTATAGTGTCTCCATAGCTTTCCCATCCTGATTGTCAACCCATCAATGAGAGAGTTCAGAATTCTTCCAGATATCCCGGCCCCACCCAAAACTTACTGCTTGCAACGCTATAATGGGTTTGGATTTGATTCTAAAATCAATGATTACAAGGTGGTTATGATTATGGACACGGCGTCTACAAACAAATGAACCCTTGCCTCGGCGTGCAGAGATATACTCTCTGAATTCTCATTGTTGGAGGAAGGTTGATTGCCCTTTTCCACCTGTTTTCATTTGGGGTCGGTCTTGGGTCGATGCATTTGTTCATGAAGCATTTCACTGGCGGGCTTGTGATGATGCTGGCGATGATATAGTTCTTGCATTTGACATGAAAAACGAAACATTCCGAACATTTAGGCTGCCACACGTGAGGTCTTCTGCACAAGAGTATGCTGGAACTGTTACGAAGTTTAGAGGAACTCTGGCTGTGACTGTGTAACCTGAAAGGGGAACAGAGAAGTGCTTTGATCTGTTGGTGATGGAAGATTATAGCAATGAAGGGTCTTGGACCATGCACTCCACTATTGGACCTATTGCAGGAGCAAGACGGCCATTGGGATTCTTAGAAGAAAAGAACCTGTTTCTTTTGGAAGATAACAATGGAAGGATGGCGTTTTATGATCTCCAAACTGAAGAAACCATGCCTACTGGATTTCATGGTGAGGAAGATTCCTTACAGGCTGTTGTGTACTTGGAGAGCCTAATATCACTGCCAAGAGATAATGAAAGGCCCCAAGCAGGAGCGTCTTTCTTTGGTATGATACCTGACCCTCTCTTTGAGGGCAATTTAGGATGAGAGCATTAATGTTTTACTCCATGTTGTTTGTTGCTATGTGCTATTTCTAATAAGCTCTAAATTATGTATCATGTAAAGCAAGTGAAAGGGTGTTACTTTTTTGATGTCAATAGTTAGTTGTCCCAGCAGCAATGCCATCCAATCCTTCATGCTTGGACATGAGGTCTCAAGTTCGAGTCTTGTGATGACATATTTGTGTACGTGGGTGCATTTAAATTGTATTAAATAAAATGGCAATGGCAATGGCAAGACAATTCAGGATGGGAGTTATGTTTTCATCCGTAATGTTTGTTTATGTGTACTTTTCTTGTTATGCTATTAAGCATTAAGTTATTACTACAAAAAAAATGGTATTTTGTAGCGGTGTAATTGTAGCGGTTTTAAATAACTGCCACATATTTTAATATTTGTTGCGGTTTTAACCAAAACCGCTATAAATTTGTAGTGGCAAGCTACGCGCCAAGTGACAAGACAGATTGTCAGCGTTTTTTTATAGCAGTTAGGTAGAAAAAACCGCTACAAATATGGCGTGAATTTCCCTTCAAAACTTGTAGCGGTTCAATTTTAGCGGTTAATAAATAAAAACCGCTAGAATATTCCCCCCACATGGCGCGACCAAGACGCGCCAACAGTGTAGTGGTTATTATATCGAGGATGAGATTGGAACATGGTCGTTCATTTAAAGCCACAAGACCTTTACGACATGGGTGAAGGCGATAACATCGCCTATGAGAGTGAGCCATTTCAGCCAGCCGATTTTGAAAACTACTTTCCTGAAGGCGATGACAATTTACTTCTACTGCGGTGAATTTTTTTACATCCACATCATTTAAATTAAATTTTTAAAATTTAATAATACATCCCTAATAATAATTTTTTTGCACAATTTTTATAGGGATGACGAGGATGAGTGATCAAATTCAAATTATGTTTTTGTCTTAAAAAAAACTTAAATTTTTTTTAAAATTAAAATAATATTTGTAGCGGTTATTAAACCGCTACAAAAATAAAAATAACCGCTACTAATTAAAACCGCTACAAAAATAAAAATAACTGCTACTAATTAAAAACCGCTACAAAATGGTACGTGGATCCCTATAAATACCTTTACCACAACTTATTTCAAACACTCTCCCATTTCTTTTCACCTTACCTTTCTTTCATTTTCTCCCATTTACAAATTTTTTTGTATGAGTTGAGGAGCTGAACAATACGATCAAATATGGTAATAAATTTTTTAATCTTTTTTTCAATACTTCTTTCCTTCACATAAAATTTATTCTCACCATTATTTTCCAGATATTTTAGAGCTTTATCTCATTTTCATCTATTTTTCATACACAATTTTTTTTGCCAACTTCATGCACAATTACATTGTAGTAAATAACATAATAGTTTCTTATTACCTACGTATCCTTAATAATATTATCAATACAATTTTTATATTTATCAAACTAAATTAAATTATTCCTTTTAATTTATAAATTTGTTAAACTATTGAATAATAAGCTAATTAAATTAAATAAACTACTAAAAAAATAAAATATTTAATTTAATATTAAAAAAAAACAGAAACAAATGGTCGTATTTTTTTTTTAATTTTCCTAATTTTTGTAGCGGTTATTAAACTGCTACAAATTAAAGCGGCTTTTTAAACTGAAATTAATTTTTTGGTGCCATTTTTGAATTTTCATGAAATTAGTAGTGGTTATATAACCGCTACTAATTTCATAAAAGTTTCAAATTAGTAGCGGTTTATTAACCGCTACAAATTAGAAAAAAAAATTTCATTTTTCTTTTTCCGCCTTGAAAATTTCAATTTTTTATATTTATAGCGGTTATATAACTGCTACAAATATATCCAAAAAAATTAACGGCTTATGGGGATGTTGTAGCGGTTGGGTTCAACCGCTACAAAATAAGTAGTGGTTATTTTCCTTGAGTAGCGATTTTAGGTAACCGCTACAAAACTACTTGTAACATACGATTTAGTAGCGATTTCATTAGCCGCTACTAACCTTGTTTGTAGCGGTTAAAACCGCTACTAATACTCATTTTTAACTGCTACTAAATCACGTTTTTTTTTTCGTAGTGTATGTTTCATGTAAAGCAAGTGAAAGAGTGTTCCTTTTTGATGTTAATGGTTAGTTGTCCAATGACAATGCCACCTACCATGGTTGGACTGCCACGCCTGGATAATATCCCAAGTTTAAGCCCGACGTTGATATATTTGTGCGTGCATATGATTAAATTGTATTATGTGTGTGTGTATATAAAGAGTATTACTTCTTGATATGACAGGCCCCACACATGCATACATGCATTTAAGGAAGATTTGCATATAGAAGGGCCTAAATCCATCAAATTTTTATGCATACGACTATAAAAAGATTTAAAGTTATAGTGGATTTGGATCCTTGGGAGCTGGGTTTTAGTCATCAGGGGTTGATGTATTGTTAATTGTACATTAAGCTTGTTATATAAAAGAAAAAAAAAAAATACAAAAAAGCATTTCTACAACGGAGCTTTTGCAGTAATTGTGGTAGAAACGAGGTGAAAGGTGTGACCTGTAACAATTTTACAAGTAAGTTGGAGGTTTTAATTTTCTTGGTTTTTTTTTTTAAACTTTCAACCCCAGTTAATTATTATTTTAACTGGTGTAGGAAGTGTAATATTGTTTACTTTCTACGAATAAGTAGCGTAAAATCTCTTATACCTCCTCTTCACTGACCTCACTGTCTTGAATCTTAACCCATTTTAATTCTGTCTTTTTCTAATTAATATTAATACTAATAATAATTATTTGTTTCTAATGGGAGATAGACTTAGAGATATATTTTAGCTGAAAAGACAACGATTTTCTAAAAATTTTTTTTGTTAATTATAAAGTAGGAGTATTCTGCAGGTTCAAGCATGTTTTCTCTCATTATCCTTGAATCCGTGTGTGTTTATATATTGTAACATTTGTGGGATAATTTTGAATCCAATATGTAGTAAAAAAAATGCTGTATTTATGTTATTTGCTTTTTTTTTTTTTGAAAAAAAAAAAAGAAAAAATTCATTCCACTTCGGTCTTGTCACTTGAATTTCCGTATGGGTGGCACTTGTTTTCCATTTCAATGAAAAAATATATATGATCTTGGATATGAACAAGATTAATTAAATTAAATAATGAAATCTCATTTGTACATTGAACAACAACAATATCACTCCCTCCTGTTCACTCAAAAAATATTACTTCCCCTGTCCTTATTGGTGTAATACCTAGTTATGGGGCTAATCTTGGTCATAAATGCAAAACTTATTTTTTATATTTTTCAATATTTTTTTTCAATTTACCCTATTGTTGCTCTCTCAACCATAATCAAGTAAAAAAAGAAATGGATGGAATTAAGGAAGATGATTAATTAAAGTGTTTTAAAAAATATATTATAATAACTAATTTAATTAACTTTCTTAATCTAATTATATGTCTTACGTTAAAGACTAGAGGGAGTATATTCTAAAAAAAATTTAGCCAATAATTTCATTTCTCATGCAGGCCCTATATCTGATTTCTGCATCGCTAGAGGCAACCTGTACAACATCACAGCACTCTCTGCTCCCCTGAAACACAACAAATTAATAAAAATCCCATTTTGTCAGCCAAACACATTTTAATCATGTCAATATATATGATTATAATGATGTAAAGGAAAACAAAAAAGAAGAGTCATTTTGTTGGTACATAATATTAAAAAGGAAATAAAAAATCTTCATTTAATAGACGTTCGAGCTTTTAATGATAAGGTGAAATGTTTCTCCATACAACATCAAAAAAAAAAAAAAAAAAAAGGATCCTCTGCAACTGTGCGGTTTGTGTAAGTAGAAATGAACACAATAGTAATTTTCATGTATTATAATATATGAAAATTTGGTATGTCATTGTGGTGAGATCTGCGCTATTCAAATACAATTTTAACAGTCAAAATCTGAAGTTTTCAAAATGATTGTTAAATAATGAAACATTTTTTGAAAATATTGATAGTTAAGAGATTATCTTTATATCGGATTCTGCACCCATTAAACTAATTTTTTTTTTTTTCAAAAAATAAAAATAACAAAGTATATATGACCCGTCTAGATTAAACTTGGATGGCCTTGATTGGGTAAGTGATTCTGTCCATATATACACCATGTAATGACCCAAAAATGGGATTAAGGGCTAATGACTTCAAAAATGATGTAATTATTCTTAATTAAATACTTTTGAAGAATATGATGTGAGATTCGATCTGAATGTGTTTTGAACAGTGCCTAAATTAACCCTGCATTTAAGCTTTATTGTGTGCTAAAGCTTAAATTGAACTCTAAAGGTAAGGGAGGGCGCATAAATGAAGAAGGGTATGATATAAATGTGCTTATTGGTGGTTCAGTAGGAATTGCCATAATCAGGGGTAAAACGGGTAAAAAGAAAAGTTACCGACCAATTAATTAGTTACCAAAGAAGTCCTTTGGTAATCAAAGATCAATGGTTGAGGTTTATTGTCAAGAGAGTAAAATCAAGTGTGTGTGAACTCATGTGTGATCATGGAAGGTGAAGCAAGATCATGACAAGTGGCATATTATGGACCATGGATTAAGTCAAAAGTTCAAACCACTCATTCCTTTCTCCTCTCTCCCTCCAAGTCGGTTGGTGAGCTTGGGAACAAGGGAACACTAAACCTCATCATCATCATCTTATTCCTCTCTCTCCAACTCCATTTCCGCCAAGCTCAAAAGGAAAGAGAAAGAGGAAAATTTAAGGTGAGTGTTCCATTTGACCTTGAATGATGAAATCCTCTTCATTAATCTTGATCAGGGTGATGAGAGCTACATCTTCATGGTTTTAGATTTTTGAAAGGAGGTGTTTGAGTACTTGAAGACATTCAAAAGTTGAGGAATCAAGGAACTAACTTTGGGAAGAGGAAGAGGTAAGAAAGAGCTCTCTTTTGACATATTCATTGTGAGCATTAGTTGAGTTTTGGAAATTTGTGATTTTCCCCTGATTTTGGTATAATTTTGGAATGCATGAATTGGCTAATGTATGGTGGTGGAATTGGTGGCATATCGTGTCTTTGATCCATTGGTATTAGTTTGAAATTTTGGAAACCAAATTGGTCATTTTGTGGTTTTGGGGTTCAATGTGGTTAGAAAAGTAGAATATGACATGGTTATGAGAATTTGGTAGTTTTGGTGTGTCCAATGAGTTCTTTATGTGAATTTGCGTGGGAAAAGGTTGTTTGGCAAATTGGGAAGTCATTGGACACTTTGGACAAAATATGGGAAAATTCTGTCATTTGCTGCGGTTGTGGCTTCTAGTATGCCTCACTCGAGTGCACCAGGGTGTCACTTGAGTGCAGTATTCTGTTTCCCTTTTTCCTTTAGTTCTGGTCACACTTCCTTGCCAAGGAAGCAGAAGTGCATTTCCTCACTTGCGAGTGATATGGGTTATCACTCGAGTGAGTAAGTATTTTGCACCTTCAGGTCGCGTCTCAGGTTATCAATCGTTGACCATTTTTCAAGAGTGCATGCTGGCACCTACAAGTGCTAAGCCATCACTCGAGTACTAGAACTAGTGCTCAAGTGTATTTCTCATTCTAGGGTTTCTGTTGCTCTGAGGTAGTCACTTTTTGTGCCTCACTCTGTTGGACTCGGGTAAGCATGAGGGCATTACTCGAGTGTTGGGGGTCAGAACTCGAGTGCGGTGATCATTTTCTGTCTCAGTGGTTGCTCTCAACCAAACACTCGCACGAGTGGTCCAACCTCACTCGAGTGCAAATCATCTCATCACTTGAGTGTATCTTCTATCACTTGAGTGCAAGCGCTGAGAATTAGCCTTTTCTCTTCCAAAAGAGGGATCTTTGGTTTAGTGTTCCCAACCCTTTAGGCATATGTTTAGGCTTCTAGTAGCCACCTAAAGAGTTCAAATGATAACCAACTTTAAGTGTTATAAAGATGAGAATTTGGCAAAAGAGAATAACCTATTGTCCTTGATTTTGGTTTATAGGGTTTGATAGTTGCTCTGCGTGAGCCATCTGTACCGGAGCAAGTTCGGAAAGAACAAGGTAGTGACGTTTTTCCTTATACTATATGTGATACATTGTATGTTTGTTTTATCATTGATTTGTGAAGACTTTATATGCTGTAAAGTTTGTGGATGTGAGCTGAAAGGCTATTTGTGATGGCCGAAAGGCTATTTGTGAAAGCCACAAGGTTATTTGTGGGCCGAAAGGCTTTGTGTATGCATTGCCACGCTAATAGTCTCTGAGTGGCTAACAACGGTTTGGGTAAGGATTGCGTGCCTTCCCAACAGTAAAAGTGGATGAGGGTGAAGTGTGATATGTGTTCGTGTTGCTATGCTGTGTGATGATTTACTTGCATGCTATGTGATTGCATGTGGTATGAGTGATTTGTTGCTACTAGGATTCTTTTGAATCTCATTCTTTCCTTTGACTAACCTCCAGACAGGGCAAGCGGCTCTAAGGGAAAGAAGACGACCAAGGGCGGATAGGACTCTTTAGGGAGATTTTTATTCTGGTTGTTGGTTATTTAATATGAATTGGGGATTACTATATATTGTTGGGATGTAAATATTATTTTGGATACAGCTGTGTAATCCCCTAAATGGAAATTTGTAAACCCTTAGTCTTTATGTGAAACCTAGGAGTTGTTGGGATTTTCGTTGTACACTCTGATATATTAATGTGATTTAACTGCACAGGGTGATTATATTCGAATTGTGAAATTTTGAGACCAGGACAAGGTAAAAAATTTTGAAAGAATTTATAAAAACCCTACCTTAAGAAGGGATACTAAATGAGTTTGATTATTATTGATCTCTATTTCATTTTAATCACATATTTTGAATTATAATTACTATTTATAAGGCAAGGGGGTTACACACCACTTTGTGTATTTTTCTTCTCCTTGCAGACTACCTTTAGTTTTTAATATAAAACTCACTTAATTTGTAGTTCAATTTCTTCATTAAAGTGAGTCTTATATTAAGGATAGGAGCGAGCACTCAACATACCATAAAATTCAAATACTTCCTATGGTCCAAATTATAAAGCAATAAAGTTTAGGGAAAATTGCAACCAGATCTTAATTAAAAGACTTAATGGCAACCAGGTACCCTGAAATAATCAAACTATAGTGAAGTCCCTTGGGACTTGGGTGCTATTAATTCTAAACATGAAAGTACAATTTTGTCCCTTTGTTAGTAATGACAAGTTTAGAATAACTAACGACAAGTTTAAAGCATCCAATAATTGTTAATTGTATGTTTTCTTTATGATTTATGTTGTTGTTTCATTAAGTTGTGGGAGGGTATGAATTTCTGCTGCAGAGATTGTGCTCTATTTTTGTGTGCTTGGATAGGGATAAATGGAAAAGATAAAGCTTTATATGTTTATAATCTTTGTTGTGTAATTTCAAAACGTGTCGTCAATATAGTGCTATAAAGTTGTTAATGTTACTCATGTACTTGTTAAGAACAACTTTGTTCTGCAGGGTGACAAAAAAGATGGTGAGTAGTTGAGTATGTCTAGAAAGCATATATTATGTTTGTTGCATATAGGGGAAAATTTTTAAATGGAGGAGAATATGATTTGCAATATGTGGGGGTAGCATTAGAACAAAAATCAGAAATGAAGGCACTACGTATGAGGAGCTGAGAACTATTGTAGCATCAATTATTAGAAAAAAGTAATAAAATTTTAAAGAACCAAAGAAAGTAGTAGAGTTTTTATGAAATTCACGTTGACTTTTGATACAACAACATTTGTGGACCTTGTAGAAGATGAAAGAGTAGAACATTGTAAAATTTAATGGAGAAAATGGTCATGTATATGTAGGAGAGAATGTAAATGACAACACACAACTAACAAGGGATGATGTAAGAGAGGAACAACATGTGTAAGTTGTATTTGCTTTTTAAACTAATATTTTATGTAGTCACTTGTTGCCGTATAAATTGTCATTAATTGCTCTAAATTTGTGGTTGCTCTAAACTTATCATTACTAACAAAGGGACAAAATTGTACTTTCATGTTTGAAATTAATAGCACATAGGTTCCTTAGGACTTCACTACAATTTAATGATTTCAAGGAACCTGTTGCCATTAAGTATGTTAATTGGGACCTAGTTGAAATTTTTCTTAAAGTTTATATACTTTACCCCATATTTTGGATTGCAGGAAAAGAAGGAAGGGTGAAGATGAATAAGTGTATGATACTTAACCAAATGAAAAGAGAAGAAATAATGAAGAAGATTTATAGATATAGTAAAATAGTGTGATGAAAAACGAAAGTGCAAGAATGGGTTAAAACATAGACCTTGAGGTTTATTGTTGCAGGAGAGAAGACTCTGACTCTAGTGATAGACTCAGCAGACTTGTGACCAACAAGAGGACAAGCAATCAAACCTCTATGAGATTTTCTCACAAACGTAGTAATTATTTGATCCTCATCACCATCACCGTCACCATCATCATCAACACTATCACCCTTCACTACTTTCTCCATTGATTCTGCAAAAAATGCATGAGGAGCTTCACAAGGATTCCTAGTAGGCAACCTTGTGTTGAACATGTAATAAGGCGGCGTCGTGTTCTTGGTGTGCCATGGCTTGAAGGTCTCCAAAGGCCTCTTGAGAAGCCAACGAGGGAACACACTTTCGTAGATTTGAAGAGAGTAACCCCATGAGATTGAGAAGGTCCAGAAGTTAGGCTTGTGGTGGCAAATTGTTTGCTGAAGAATGCGAGTGTGATCGAGTTTTGCTGCGTGAAGAAGATGGTTTATGGATTCTGATCGGTTCTTGGAGGGGAAGATAGGATCTAAGTTGTCCATGTGGTGGATAGACACAAATGGAACGCTTGGATGAGCTGAAAGAAGACCTGATACGTCCCCACGTGCATCAACCTACATGCATATAAAATATATATACACCCTCTTTAATCAATAGGATGAAAACCACATTTAATATATATGCAAAGTTTAAGACAAAATTATAAATTTGGGGAGGTAAAGTGAATTCGCCTAATATTTATGACCAAAACAAGCCTCTCAATTAGCTCATATATATTTAGGACCAATGAAAGTACCTCTCCAATCCTTAATATAAGATATATTTACCTAATTTGATTAGATGAAGAAAATTAGTTAAATTAATTAATATGACATGTATTTTCTAAAATATCCTAGTCATCTTCGTTAATTCCCCTATTCCCTTTCCTCCTTGATTATTGTTGAGGAAGCATCAATAGAGGTAAATTAGGAAAATATTAACAAATATAAAAACTATATCTTATATTTAGGAACAAGATCAACTCCCCAAATATGTCTTTATATTAAGGACTAGAGGGAGAATTATCTAATATCTTATATTAATAGGAATGTTGTCAAGGCTAATTGGGATTAACTCTTTTCCAACATAATGTTTCAATCAATAAAATTCAGATCCTTATATTATAAAGAATCAAATCATGTTAACACAACCCAACCACCATTGGTTAAATATGCATCTAAATTGGAGATCACCTATGAACAATACTGTAGTCAAATCAGTATAAAGTTTAGGCTAAATTAGATAACATTTCCTTGAATTTAGAATAATGTACTAATAACCTCTGTAACCTTTAAAACTTAATAATTAATAAACCCCGTAAACTTTCAAGTCTCTTTATGCATATAAGTCCAAACTATACAATTTTATACCCCTTACTTTTTTAGTTTTGTATGCATATAGCCCTCTCAAACTTTGAGTTACCTACAAATAAACCCTTCAACTGTAAGCCTTTCGCAGATAAATAATGAACAAATTGAAAAGTATAGTTATAAATGTAAAAAAGAGTTCATGGAGATTTATCCTAAAGTTTTTAAGATTAAGGTTATTAACATACATAAAATTAATGAGGATTTGTATGATTTAGCCTAAAATTTATATCAAGGTTAAAATAAAAAAAAATGATGGAGGAATAATTAATTACCTGGTGAAAGCCTCTTTCGAATGTAGGATCAACTCCAAGATCAGCAACGCAAGCACTCACAATATGATCACTAGAGACCAAATGCGAATATCTCCCCATGCATCCTTCTAGGTTTTCAACTAAAGCTTCCATTAATGGATAGCTCAAAGCAAAGCCTCCTCCACCAAACGCCATTTCAAAAGAGAAATAAGAATTCGACATAACAGTCTCAGAATTCATCCCCACATACATCTCCTTCGTGTAATCATACTTTGATAAAACCCTAATCAGATTCTCAATCACCATCACTGTGTCATCATCCGTCATCACATACCACTTCACATTCTCATCTCTCTCCTCCATCGTCTTCACGATTGACCGAAGAATCCTCACCTGAATTGGGCTCGGAAACTTCTTGAAGATCTCTAGCTTTGTCACATTCTCGTGGACCTTATATGCCGGCAAATTCGACGGCCATGGGTGAGAATCCTTCCCCGGAGTCTCCTCAAAGAACACATAGCCCCTTGTTACGTTAGGTCGCCACCATGCTTCAATGTAGGGTTTCTTGTTCTTCCATGTTTTAACTGAAGCAGATATACAGAACACAATGTCGCTAACGTTGATGGCATTATGATGATGATGACCATCATCATTCTTATTTGTAGAATTATGAGACGTAGTGTTCGAAATCGATGATAATAATGCAAGTGGTGGTGGTGAAAAAGATATGGATTGATCAGGTGGACATTTTTCCTGGAATCTTGAGAGGATATAAGGGAATTGATCATGAAGAGGATGAAGCTGCAAGTAGGTGGCGAAGAGGATTAAGAGGAAAGATATGCCAAAGATAAAGACACATTTGTATAAAGCTTTAAGGGAAAAGAGACTGTAATGTTGATCTTTCAACAACACGAGGTTGGATGAAGAGCTTGAAGGAGCCAGCTGCATCGTGGTGAAGAAGAAGAAGCATCAGGGCTGAAGGAGATTGATTATTGGACAAATTTGCTTGGCGCAGAGAGAGAGAGAGAGAGAGAGAGAGAGAGAGAGAGAGAGAGAGAGAGAGAGAGAGAGAGAGAGAGAGAGAGAGAGAGAGAGAAGGAAGGAAGGAAGGAAAATAAGGAAGAATCACAAATTTTTGAGTTGGTGATTTGACTAAGGCTCTATTTATAAGCAAGGAAATAAGACGTTTTAATTTGTTTAATTAAGTCTAACCTTAGACTTCAGGGGCAGGGAGATTAATATCCCCACATAAACCTAATAAATTAGCTATAGATATGTTTCAATTATATGAGCGTAAAATTAGAATATATGATTGAGCGAATATTAAGACACAACTTATTTGAAAACAGTTGAATAAAACAATATATTATAGTGAACTTGATTTGTAACAAGGATTGAAAATTCTACAAGTTAATAGATTATTCGATCAAGCTTGTGCACCTCATTAAATGCACATAAGAGACACATATAAATAATGGGGAAAATGGCGGGGGACGAAACGCAATACAAATTAAATACCTAATTAATTAAACTAGAAACACTATTATAAGCTAAATGTGAAGTAGTATATTTGGTGTACATGTATCTATTCTAATTGGGTAGTTGATCTTAGTACTAAATACAAGGCTTATTTCTCATTTCTATAATTTTTATTCCAAACTACTCCTATAATTTTTATTCCTGAAATCATTGGCCTACTGACCACAATAAAAAAACAAATTTATTGATAGATAAGTCGAGATATTTGAACGACATGTTGACAGAAAATATTTTCCCTTTGAATTAATTTAATTTATTCCATATTATTCAAAAGCTTTCTTTAATTAGTTATTTTATAATAATTATGATTGCCATATTCATGAGCTTGCTTTAAATAAATCTCACCGTAAAGATGTTTATTGAGCTAAAGGTTAAAAAAAAAAAAAATCTTATTATTTAAACAAAAAATTGAATTTAATTGATATGAAAGTTACTAAGTTTTTACACAATAATTAAATAATCTAAAAAAAAATACTTGTTCGTGTCCTAACAATCAAATTAAATAATGATATTATCAACACCATGTTAACTGTAACTTTGCCTTTTAAATTTGAGTCAATAATAAAATATTTTTGAGAATTGTGTTTTTGCTTTTTGTTCAATCTAGAATTTTCTCTTGATGCAAGTTTAATGTGGACGTACGTCGGAAATGAATTAAAAGCAACCCATGTGTTCTCATCTATTCTATCCTTATTGTTGTAACAATGTAATGTTCCATGTGATAATTATTATAATTTTTTGTATAAAAACCTCCTCTAGTAATAATTGGAAAAAAAAAGGCCAATATGATTACCGCTTGGCACTTTGATGAAAAAAATTACCACTTGGAATGAGTGCGGAAAAGGCCTTTAATACCAGTTAAAAAAGTCTTTGTATTTTCACACTGATTCCTCAACCAGTGTCGATATAGATAGTGTATAAAGTCTTGGACTTTCCACATTGGTTGTGCAATCGGTGTAAAAGATGGCATTTTTACATTAGTTAATAATGTCAAACGTCGTTGTAGAAAGTATGCTTTTTTGGGGGGGAAAATTGTTTTGTTTCTTCCCCAAGTCTTCTTGTAGAATAATCAATAACATGTGATGAGTTCCCGCAAAGTGGCCTCCATGCATGATGATCATGATTAGTAAATGGTACAATTGAACAACAGCTTATTCCCAGTAGGAATGACACACCAAGTTTATATGTCATTGTTATTGGGTTTAAGTTGTTTACTTGTATTTTTTGCTAATTATAATTATGCATGAAGGGTGCTCTATCAGTCTTACAGAAGCACTCATCACATGCTATTAACTTTTTATGGTTCATCGCGTGAAGGGGGAACATTGTATACATCTAACCTTTGAGAGGTTTTATGGTTGATCCCTTGGGTGATCTTTGTTTGTAATCATTGGATTGTTGTCGCATCACTAATGATTGGATAAAACTAGTGAGATTATAGTGGCATCTGAAGTGCCTGATTGGACTTGAGGGTTTGTAACGACTTCATAAGAGTCTAGATCAAATTTGTGGGCTTTAGTGGATTTAAATTCCAAACAAAGCGTTTGGGAAGCAGATGTAGGCTCAGGTTGCATTGTCTTATCCCTACTCCATTTACATTATGCACTTGTGTTTTAACTATTTTTATTGTCTTCTATAACTATTATTGTGGAAGGAGGAACTCTCTCCATGTTTTAAGAGGACCTCTTTATAAGTTATCAAATTTAAAATATATTAGATTATCAATATTTTCATCATCGAGGATCAAATTCACATTTTCTCAAATTGCTTTCATAGGACCACAGCGTTTCTGATTTGACACATGAACAGAACCACTGTTGCATGTGGCCCCTGCAACGACTGTAATACATTCATGTGAAGCACGTTCTACATGAAAAATCCAAAAACAATTTATTCATTGTTCAGAATTTATACAGTAGATACATGTTCAATCTTTTATGGTGATGTAAAGATTACCTCAGAAATATGCTGAGGTTACTATCCCAATAATGAATGGGTCTGTCCAATAGTGCTAACAATACAAAACACTGGTTCGAAGAGCTCAGCTTCCACAGTTGACAATTTCAAAGTTTGAATATCTTTTATGTGCGTGTATAAGTCATTTTTACATGCCAACATAAAGGCATAGTGGCATGGAAGTTTTTCTGTAAGTGAAATGTCGTGGGTTGGATCTGCTTATAATTAACCTCAAGCTAATAATGTTTACCCCTCTAAACCTAAAAAAAAAAAAAAAAAAAGAAAGAAAACAAAAACAAAAAAGACATTTGTGAACCAAAATACTTACATATAGTCTTTAATATAAGATATATTTTAATGAAAAAATTAAATTACAAAGTGAATTTTATATTAAGAACAGAAAGTAGTAAGATATATATATATATATATATATATATATATATATATATATATATATATATATTGTCATCCTTCCCACAATGGAAGGAATCCTATAGCTGTAAAGTGTCAAGCTCACAACCTTATGCTTAAGACATACTTAAGAAAGAGATATTTGGTGTTAGTCAGGCTAGACGCCCGAATGCACACGAAACTTCTTCATATTTATTTTGGAAAAATGATAAAGAGTTTTGAAATTGTAAAATCCCAAATCAGGTATTTATGATAAAATGAGTTATGAATTATTTATCAAGTTTCATCATTCCTTTATCAATTATTTGTAACAAACCTGATTTGAGATTTTACAATTTCAAAGTTTTTTGAGGTCATTTTTCCATTTATTTTGCTAAATTTCTATGTGCAGTTATGCCAAAAAAATAAAATTAATTTACGTACTTATTTTATGATATAAAATATTTGTTGAGTGGCTTTTTTATTGGTGAAAATGTTGTCATACATATATTAAAGAAAGATAATTATATACGAAGATGTTAGAAACGAAAATTAACAAACTTATATGAAAATAACAAAAGAATATGAAATATACCTGATCAAAAACTCTCAAGTCAGAGTACATACTCTCAAATAAGAGGATATATACCTTTTTTTTAATATTATCATCCGATACCCGATTTGGGGTTCGTGGTTGCCTCTTCCAATGCAAGTATCTTCTCTAAGGCTCAAACTTGAGACCAAGAGAATCTAGCTGGGTTTAACATCGCTAGACCAACTCTATGTTCGTATAACCGGACATATGCTACCACATAGGGGAAAAGAAAGAATAACAAACCAGATTTTGTCAAAAAATGGAAAAGCCTCGTGTCAAAATGATAGGAGAACAAAATTGAATTTCGAAAAGTTAAAAAAAAAAAAAACTATAGCATACGTAATATCTTTGATATTGGGTAGATGCGGGAATATGGGCTGGCCCGGCCCTTCACGAGCTCGGGTCTAAACATGCCGGCCCGTTTAGGCCCGCTTTCTCTAAAACCTTCAATTTTTGAAGTCTGTGGTCCTACAGGGCTGACCTTTCATGGGCTCGGGCCTAAACTCATTTTAATTCAAAAAAAATTCTTTTTCAAGTTTTACAATTTATTTATTATTTTGCTTTAAATTGAGATACATTATTTTTAAAACTCATAAATTTTTATTTAAACTAATTATCTAATGTCCAAATTAATCTTTTTTTTAAGTTTAAATGAATAAACCATTGTAGAAAAAAAAATAAATCAAACCATTTAAGTGTTTGCCTGTCAGAAATATTCTATTAGGTACTTAGATGTCTCTCATATTGATAATTTGATATAATGATATTAAATATATTAATTTATTTTAAAAATATATTAAACGGGTCTAAAAGGCTCGACCCTACCAGGGTAGGGTTAGCCTTTTTAGGCCCGCTTCCATTTAAAGCCTCTAAATCATAGTCCCTGCCCTTGATGGGCTCGGGCCTAAACTAATATCTTGAATTTTGGGATCGGATGCTTGGAAATAAGCCTGAATTAAGTGGACTACTAAGCCCCAATTTAGCAGGTGCCCCAAATCTATTTCCTAATATTTCTTATATCTTTGGGGTATCAAAGAAAGTAAAAAGGTGAATTTTGGAGAAAGTGATTATGCTTCCAATGAAATTTCTTGCGAGGTGGTGAGTTTGTCATGAGGTTTTGGAAGACCAATTGATAAACAAAAATTATGAAATTTTATAGGATGAAAGTAAACATCCTATGCTTTCATTTGATAGGTTATATGAATTAATTAGAGTTATCTACAAAAAGTTATGAGTTTTTGAAGTAAATTGGAAAGTTTCTGGAGCAGCATTCAAAGAAATTAAATCTAAGAATGATGTGCTTCCAATTGGAAAAAATCAATATTTTTTCATGAAACTAGACTCAATAAAGCTTCTATAGCCTTTTGAATCACTTTAATACAAGGTCTACAAATTTAGTTATGATTTTTCAAAGATTGGATAGAAAATTTGCGAGAAAATCTGAATTTTGAAATTTTTGGAAATTTAATAAAAAATTAAATTTTAATTGTTTATTAAACTTTATCATTTATTATATGATATTTTAATTGTTTATTAAATTTCCAAAAAATCTAAAATTCAGTTTTTCTGGCAGATTTTATGTCTAATCTTTGAAAAATTATAACTAAATTTGTAGACCTCGTATCTGAGTGATGCCAAAGGCTATAAAACCCTTGTTGAGTCTAATTTCAAGAAAAAATATAAAAATTTTCCAATTGGAAGTGCATCATTCCCATATTTAATTTCTTTGAACGCTGTTCCAGAAACTTTCTAGTTTTTCTCGGTTAACTTCAAAAATTTATAACTTTTCGTATATATCTCTAATTGATTCATATGACTTATCAAATTAAACCGTAGGATATTTACTTTCATCATATAAAATTTCATAATTTTTTTTTTTATCATTCGGTCTTCCAAAACCTCATGATAAACTCACTTTCTCACAGAAAATTTCACTAGAAGCATAATCACTTTCTCCAAAATTCACCATTTTACTTTCTTTAATACCCCAAAGATATAAGAAATATTAGGGAATAGATTTAGGGCACCTGCTAAACTGGGGTTTAGCAGTCCACTTAATTCAGGCTTGTTCCCAAATTCGGATCCCAAAATTTGGGATATTACTCAGCCTGATTTCCCAACTCTAACATTGGGTCCCATATCATTAATTGTTCTTGAAAGGAACACCAGAAATGCTGGAGAAGCCAGACTTGTAGAATTCAATTTTGTTTGTTTATTTTTTCCCCCTTCTTTTTGAATGGTTCTCTCGCTCAGCTGCTTCTCTATATAAATGGCTTCTCATCTTATTTCCTTCTGCCTACAAGCATCTATCTCTCCAACTTATTAGTGTCTACCACTAAAGCATCAAAGCAAGCCTTCTTTGAGCTCATTCGCCATGTCATCACTCTCTCACTTTTACACCCTAACGTCACCATTTTTTCTGAAGCAAATCTCAGATAGTCATAGAACCAACGCCAGAGGAACCCAAATCTCAAACTCTGCTTCCATGAGTAGAGCTATTTCTGTTGCTTCCATGCAGGAGAATATCGCTCCTTCAAAAACCAGATCGACAACATTCAATGTGAGGGAATTTTAATTTTTTTATCACTTTTAATTCAATATTTCTACACATACATCATATATTCAAAGAGATTGAGTAAAAACAAAATAATGAGATTCATTTATATTTGTTAGCCGTTTTCTCAGGATGTCGACATTCATATCAGACATGCAAAAGAATTGAAGAACGTTAAGAGAATTCTGTTTGAAAAAGCAAGAGAGAGTTCAGCGGATGGTTTATATATGATTGATATGATTCAAAGGCTAGGGATTGAATACCACTTTGAAGAGGAGATTCAAGAAGCTGTTCATAATCACTATCTCAAGCTTGGAAGCTCAGATCGTAATGATCTCCAGCTCTCTGAAGTTTCACTTCAATTTCGCTTGTTAAGACAACAACATTGCCATGTAGATACAGGTAAACGTGCCTTTCCTTTTCCACAACATAGCTAATAATAATTAGCATATGGGCTAGATTATGCATTACCCCTAATATGTACAGAAAATCTCCAAAAATAACTCTTTGAAAATTTATAATGAACCCTTCTAAATTCTTATATTTATATATGCAAATAAGTGTCATACGATTAATTTTGTACATATCCGCACATGGCTTAAAGTTTAAGGCGATTATCTAAATATCAATCAAATTTTGAGGGGTTATATGTACACAAAATATAGTTTAAGGGGTGTGTATATATATTATTGACAATTACGTTGGGGGTTATCCACACAAACTTTGAAGTTTATGGGGGCTTATTATTAAGTTTTAAAGGTTAAAGGGGTCATTCGTATATGATCCAAAATTCATACGAGAGTTTTGTGTAATTTAGCTGTTACCGAGCATATGATAGAGACAGCCGAGAAAAAATCTTATATGCAGGAGTGTTTGAAAACTTTATGGACAAGAAGGGAAAGCTGAGGCAGGAATCTTGGGGAAACATTGAAGGGTTAACTGAACTATTCGAAGCTTCACAGTTAAGTATAGAAGGAGAAGATGATCTTGAAGAAGCTGGGAACTTCACGTACGATCTTCTAAGTTCATGGTCTTCAAGATTCCATGATCATCATTATCATCATGAAGCTAATGCTATTGCAAATACACTTAAGTTCCCAATTCACAGAAGTTTGCCTAGGTTTACACCCAGAAATGTCCTCATTCCAAATTCCCAACTCAATAACAACAACGGATGGTTAATGCCTCTTGAAAACCTATCCCAAATCAGCACACAAATTGTTAACTCCATGAACCTGAAGGAGATATATGCAGTGTCCAAGTGAGTTATTTATTTGATACACTTCAATATGTACACCATTGATTATTTCTATCACAGGCCTATTTATAAGAAAGGTTAATACAATCCTTAATCCTTCAAGTTTAACCTCATTTTGTTTGTAGTCCATCAAGTTTTAAACCATGAGTTTTGGTCCCTCAAAAGACAAAATAGTCCTTGTTTTTATTAAATTATAGGGATCAATATTGTTTTAAAGGATATGAAACTTGAGAGACCAAAATCTATGATTTAAAACTTAAAGAACTAAAATCAAAATAAGAAAAAACTTGATGGATCAAAAATTATATTAACCCGAAAGTTAATTTGTGGTACCGACACAGTTTTATAGATGTATACATGTGGTGAGTTATTTATATGATATATCATAGATGACACTTCAATAAATCGTTGATTATAACTCTAACTGGGCCTATTTGTAAGTGTCAGAAAATAAAAACAAGCCGAAGTTACTTTGTCGTACTGACAGATTGTCATTCATATATATAGGTGGTGGAAAGACTTAGGTTTAGCCAAGGAGCTAAAGTTTGCCAGACATGAACCCATAAAGTGGTTCATGTGGGCCATGGCATGCCTCACGGATCCATGTTTTTCAGAAGAAAGGATTGAACTCACAAAGCCTCTATCTCTGGTTTACATAATTGATGATATATTTGATGTTTATGGAAGTTTGGATGAACTCACTCTCTTCGTAGATGCTGTCAACGGGTAACATTTTTTCCTTTTTCTTCATGAAGTTAATTAATTTTTTATTATAAATTCTTTTTTTTAATGAAATTTATGAATACCAATGCAGATGGGATTTGGGAGCAACTGAGAAATTACCAGACTACATGAAAGCTTGCTTCAAGGCTCTCTACGATATTACCAATGAATTTTCCATTAAGGTCCAAAACAAGCATGGTTGGAACCCCATAAAAACATTAATCAAATCGGTAACTAGAAATCTGTTATAAATCAAGTTCAAGTTTCAGTTTATAAGGAAATGAGCTCTCTTTTTTAATAAAAATATAAACTCATTAATATAAAATGTTATTGCAGTGGATGAGACTATGCAAAGCATTTTTGGAAGAAGCAAAATGGTTAAGTTCAGGGAAATTACCAAATGGTGAGGAGTATTTAAAGAATGGGATTGTTAGCACAGGAGTGCATGTGTGCCTTGTCCACACGTTCTTCATCTTAGGTCACAGCATTACCAATGAAAATGTGGCTCTCATGGATGGCTTTCCAACATTAATATCCTCCACATCCACAATTCTTAGACTTTGTGATGACTTAGAAGGTGCCAAGGTATGATTAATACTCTCTCTGGTCCTAAACGATGGAGCTATGAATAAACACCAAAACCCCTTTTCCTAAAATACTCCATTTAATAATTATCCCCAGTGATGAAAATTCCCTTTAACATATGCAATCAATAGAGATATTTAGCTCTAGAAAAAAATTATAATTTTGGGAGAAAAAGTGAATTGAGGGAGTACTTATATTACAAAGTAATAAATCCTTCAAAGTAATAAATCCTTCAACTAGTTCCTAGACATAGAAATGGAGGGAGTACTTAAATTACAATAAAATTCAAAATATTTTTGTGTGAAGGAGAAAACTAGAATAATGTGATATCCGCATTTAAGGAACATTCACATGCAAGTTTGATGTGAAACTAAATGTTACTGTTTGGACCATAAAATTGGAATAACGCACCAATGGACAAGCTTCAGCGTGTGTCTTTGTTGGTACAGGACAATGATGATCAAGTGGGTAAAGATGGGTCCTATCTTAGTTGTTACATGAAGGACCACCCAGGAATTTCCGTGGAAATGGCAAGAGAGCATACCAAACATATGGTCTCTGATGGTTGGAAATGTCTCAACAAAGAGTGCTTTAATCCAATAAATCCATTTCCCTCGTCTTTTTCTAAAATTTGTCTGAATGTTGCGAGGATGGTTCCTATGATGTACCGTTATGATAACTCTAGCCCATCAAGGCTTGAAGAGCATGTAAAATCTTTGCTTTATTTTGGTGGTGATGGTATCAAAGAGACTATTCAAAAAGATCAGACCCTCGTGACATGACAATGGAACATATTACTATCTTCAATATTTAATATAAGATCTTTTAGTAGCACTTTTTACTATCACACCAGTTGTATTTTTTTTCCTGGCCGTACACACCAGTTGTTTTTAGTGTGTGTATATATATGTGTGTGTTCTTTTATAATTTGAGACTAGTCATGTTATTTATATGTTTTATGAATAGTGTCGTTTACTATTGATTTTATGTTTGTATTGATTGATTGTAAAATCTATATAATTGGAAATAATGTATTTGTGCTTTATGAGACAAACTCTTACATTTGTTTCATACTAAGCAAGATCATTTAAAAAATAATTCAAACATATACTAAATATGACCATACTTATATATTTTGCAAAACAATACTTGTATTTCCGAAGACAGATCTCTCTATCTTTGTACACTAAACAAAAATGTTAGAAGTGGAATATAAAATGGAAAGTGTTGTAAATATTGTGTATGAGTGTGTTAAAGGAAGAAGTCTCATATAACTCAAGATTGGGAACACCCTAGTATGAGCTTGAGTTAGTAAAAAGGCTTATAAGAGGAGTCTTTGAACTGATTATTGGAGATGACCGTTAGAGTTTTAATTGACCCGTTTTAATGACATTTAAAAGATTTTATTACATTAAATTGTTATTAACATTTGTTTTATAACTATTGTTTAAGTGTCATTAAACCGTTGTTAATGGTCATTATAACTCTCCAATGGTCACATGTTTTTGCCTATAAAAGGCAATGTTCGGTGCATGATTAGGACACACCGAGGTCCTTGAGCTCCTCTCATCTTTTCATTCTTTTGAGTTACACTGATATCTTTTTGCAATTTTGTCACCTGCTATCTGTAGGAAGGGTTCGTTTTATTCTGGGGAGTACTGCTTTCTAATCAACTAGGGGGGTTGCAGAATATCTCTTAAGGTCAACGTCCTTGGATATGATTCAAATTATTTGTTTGTTGAGTTTCAACAGGTGCTGTGGCTAACAATTTGTACGGTGTGAGGTGATGACGCCAACAGAAAGTGCATAATGTGTGCAAAAGAAACTGTTAATTATGATAGTATTAGTGGTGGGACAAATTCTGTTGCCAATCCATTTTCATTCCTAATTTCTTTGTTAAATTGATTTTTGACGGGAAAATATGTTACTAATAACATGTTTTTTTAAGTAATGTAGGCTTAACTCTAAAATAAGTTATATTATTGGGAGAATGATACATAAATACCATTTGAATTTCAAAATCCTACTGACAAGGATAGCAATGTGATTGACAATGCAAATCTTTGTCAAAGGACTAATTTGATATTTTGAAATTCAAATGGTATTTTTTTCTATCATTCTCCCTATATTATTTATGATTTGAAATTAATGTGTTTTCACCATATTTTTAGGCATGCACATTGATTTTAGGG